>OX291541.1:53491713-54847185 GCA_946406115.1 Apoda limacodes
TGTCTTTTTTAAATAAATTAAAATTTTATTTTTTTTGTGAATAGGCGTGTGATGTAATGACATTACACATTATAACATATTGTATGCTTGTGTATTAGTGCAGTAATAAACCAGTGTCTTGCAAGTAAAGACGTTTTCTTTTATCTCCCTGTCGCCACATATAATAACAGTATGGGGTTCTTCAAGAAAGTAGTTATTGGATTTTTATAGGGTCGGCAACGCCGAGAGATACCCCTGGTGTTACAAGCGTCCATAGGCTACGGTCCGCTTACCATCAGGCGGACCGTAAGCTTGTTTGCCACCTTAGTAGTATATTAAAAAAAATGACAGTTTTGATTATGTTGAGGACCAACCCGTTGATTGAGAACCAGTTAGACAATTGGTCTATCACTGTAAGAAGTCGGTTCTCGAGCAGTAGCTGTGTGGGAAACGACACTATGACTGATATATCGTCTGCATATATTAGGACTTGGGCGTTGCTTATAGCGTCGGGCAGATTGTTAACTATGTCCACCTAGTTTTTGGACGCCAGCTTCACCTTGTCTTGCTAATGATCGCGAAACTGAACATCGCTGGAGATGTCAACACCAAGGATCCCAATGCCCTTGAAGATGGAGAGGGGAGTGTTCTGGAATTGTGTGACTACGGTGAATGGGGTTTTCTCAGCGGTGAACGACTTGTCTCTTTTTATGGTTGAATAGGACCAAGTTTTCTCGTTAGACCTTAGACAGTGTGGTCTCGATTTGAGAAACAAGTTCTCCGCGGTTTTCCTCCACAACGAAACGAGGGATGTTTTCACAACCAGTGTAATAAGCGTCTCCAGTACTGTCATCTGTATAGCACTGCATCTTGTTGATGTCCAACATGTCATTGATGTGCAGTAGAAACAGCGTTGGATACAGAACAGAGCCTTAGGGCACCAGCATTAATAACCATGCTATCAGAGCAACTACCGTCAACTAAGGTTCGCATGTGTCTGCCGGACAAAAACCTAGCCACCCATTTGCACAAACCCTCGGGAAGTCCGTAACATCGCAACTTCGATAGAAGACCTTGGTGCCAGACCCGATCCGCAACATGCCAATGCCTTCCCCTGATTCTCAATGACTAGTGCACATCGGTGTGTGAGATACACTAGAAGGTCGACCGTGGCGAAAGCCATATTGACGATTACGGACCAGGTCGTGTTCTTCTAGGTATCTTAGAAGGTGTGTGTTGATCATACGCTCCATTACTTTGGAAAGGAGAGAGGTAATTGCGATAGGCTTTGTAATTCGATGGATCTGATCTATCGCCCTTTTTGGGCACCGGTTGCACATTCGCAGTCTTCCATAAAGACGAAAATTACCTAGTGTGATAGGAAAGTGCGAAGAGGCGCGTGAGTACAGGTCATAACTCAGGAGCACACTATCGTGGTACAGAACCCACAGTGCGCTAGTCCGAATTGCACTTGGCCGGCGGTTTTTATTTTGTTTAAAAGGTGTCTTGACCGATAGTGTTCTTAGCTATGATTTAAGAAAATCTCTTCAGCCATTTGAAGATCAGTTCTTTTCTTATTAAAGGGATAATAGCAACTTCCGAAGGTCCAATTTATTCAAAATTTGTAATCCTGTTACTTCAATGATGTTGGAAGAACACTGTAACCTTGATCTGATGCTGGAGCACCAACAGGATACCGAACTCCTTACCAACTTACAGTACAAGTATTATGTTCAGGCTCATTGTTATGGTCTCAATGAATAAGTTATAGTAGATAGTTGGCGACCAGGGTCTGATGATGATGAGAAAAGAGAGATGAGTAAAAATTGATGAGGGATTCTTTACTTCTTTACTCGTTTAATCGATATGCTATTTTTTAGTTTAGAGTTTTATAATTATTGTTGGCAACGAAGCCAAAATCAATTTATGGAACCCTAAACAAAATATCGCGACAAAGATTTATTAGATGTGAGAAATTGCCAACCTTTCGCTGTCTTCAGTTCTTTTTCTTCCAGGGCCCTGTGATGACGATGATATTGATGATCTTTGTTTGTAGATTCTAAATACTCACTATTATAATTTTTATTTTTACTCAGAAGTTTATAAATTTAGAAAATAAATTTTAGGTTATACGTTGTTATTGTTCTGGTTACATAAAAAGAAATGTTTTTGTAACATTCAGGCTACGCTATTTATAAACTATCGCTCGTATTAAAAATACTGACATTCGGAACCATGACAAAAATAGTATTTTAAAACGGATACCTATGCTCGCTTAATCTAAATATATAAAAGAAGAAACTGACTGACTGACATATCAACGCACAGCCCAAACCGCTAGGTCTAGAAAGGTTCATTATTGGGTATAGGGGTGCACTAAGAAAGGATTTTTTAAAATTCACCCCCTAAAGGGGTGAAACGGGGGTCCAAAGTTTGTATGAAAATCCGTCATTTTAAAAGTTAAATGGATGAAAATTGTTATATGGCCTTTCGGTTAAAAACTAAGAATGACGTGTTTCACCGTTTTTGGAAAATCATCCCCTAAGGGGATAAACAGGGGTTGTAAATTTGCATTCAATAAATACAAACAACAGAACCGATTTGGCTGAAATTCAAAGTGCAAGAAGCTTTTATTTTGACATAACACTTAGGCTACATTTTATCTCGGAAAATTTACAAGTTCCCACGGGAATAATTATAACTTAATGTGCCTTTTCTTACTCTTTCACATCGCGTCACATCATTGCATCCGATTCAGATGAAATTTAACATAATAATTATAATAATAATAATAATTATTATAAAATAATGAAAAAAATTTATTGCACAAAATCAAACATAAAAACAGTATTTACTATACAGGTACAAATGGCGATCTTATCGCTATGGAGCGATCTCTCCCAGATAACCTTTGGGAAAGAGACGGAAAAGAATTTAAACTCCTTTTTATCACAATTCAAAAGTTCCCGTGGGACCTTTCACGATAATCAAAATTTTGGCGAATAAAACCTCATTAAAATACTACGCAATTAAGCTGAATTTTGACACAAGGTTAGTTAAAGAGACGGAAAAGGATATAAGCTATATAAAATACCGATCGAGAGTTCCTGTAGGAATAAAAATCCTATAGCAAAGTTTTTACGGAAATTTGTTATTTTTCAATTAAAATTGATGAAAATTGGTACAAGGCTGTCGTTTGAAAATTATGAATGACGTGTTTCACCTTTTTTGGAAAAGGTCTAGAGGGGGTAAAATAGGGGTTGTAAATTTGTATGAAAAAAATTAAATAATAGAGCCGATTTGGCTAAAATTTGGAAATTTGATAGCTTATATCTTAACATAACACATAGGCTACATTTTATCCCGGAAAACGCACAAGTTCCTACGGGAATAATTATAACTTAATATGACTTTTGTTACTCCATCACGTCGCACCACTGCATCGGCCTCAGATGAAATTTGGCTTAGAGATAGTTGAAAGAACGAAGTAGGATAATACTTTTTTCCCGATTGAGAAGTCCAATAGGAATGAAATCCTATCGCTATAATCAAACTTATCACGGGAAAACACGATTTAATTGGGCGGTAATTTGTCACAGGGATAGTTGAAGATACCTTCAAAAGGAAAAGGATTAAAACTCCTTTTTATCCCGATGCGGAAGTTTCCGTGGAAATAAAACCATGGTAAAATATTATGCAATTAAGCTGAAAGTTTATATGAAAATCCATTATTTTTTAATCTTCTTCTTATCAGCCAGACGACGTCTACTGCTAAATATAGGCCTCCTCTCATATGTTTTTACAAAGAATATAAAAGAAGACTCTGACTGACTGACATATTAACGCACAGTCCAACTGCTGATCCTAGAGACTTGAAATTTTGCTCAGAGATTTCTGTAATTACGTAGGCGATCACTAAGAAAAGATTTTTCAAAATTCCAACGCTAAGAAAGTAAAATGGGGGTTGAATGTTTGTATGTAAAATTGTCATTTTTGAAGCTATATGCGTAAAAATCGGTATTAAGCCTTTTGGTTGAAAATTAAGATTGACGTGTTTTATCGTTTTTGGACAATCATCCCCTAGAGCGATAAAAGTCCGAATTTGCCGCGGATACGTTTCAGCTAAAATTTCGCACAGGCATTGTTGAAGAGACGGAGAATGACATAGGATACTTTTAATCCTGACCCAGAGTTCCCACGGGAATATTTTTTCCGGCATCTAATTGGCTTAAATTTTAGCACAGGAATAACTATAAGCCGAAGACCAAATTTAGCGCGGGCGAAGCTGCGGGCAAAAGCTACTCATAATATATTCTTCTATCCGGTTCAGTTACAACAAATACTTAGGTAGCCCATTTATAACAACTACGCCGTTAAAACTGATAAGAGGCCGCCGGTGGAGCATATAAATAGCGTTATTACTGTGCTGCACTGCTGTCCCTCTGCTTCTTCGGGCTCCTTAACGGCGGCGAGCACGAAACGGTCATAAAATGTACCTCGAGGCAGGAGGGAAGTTAACATAAACAAATAATTGCCGTTTCGGCAGAATAATTTAGTTATATCGTAATATTAAGCTATTAGCTATTTTAAGTTGTTGGCTGATTCCTCGAGGTGTCACCCGTCTGATATTTTTAATAGACTCTAGAACTAAAGACGATAAACTCGACACATCCTTGGGACAGTAGTCGCTCGACTTGAGTCCTTGTCTTCGAACTTTATACAGAGCTAGGATATCACCGAGTCGCTTGCTCTCAATAGTAACATCAGTTCTCAGTGTGCAATTGTGCATGCGTTGTATGGTGCCGAGCATTGTCAGTCCTCAGTGTGCATGTGTTGTATGGTGCCGAGTGACGTCAGTCCTCAGTGTGCATGCGTTGTATGGTGCTGACAGTGTGCATGCGTTGTATGGTGCAGAGTAACGTCAGTCCTCAGTGTGCATGTGTTGTATGGTGCCAAGTGACGTCAGTCCTCAGTGTGCATGCGTTGTATGCTGCAGAGTAACGTCAGTCCTCAGTGTGTATGCGTTGTATGGTGCAGAGTTACGTCAATTCTCAGTGTGCATGCGTTGTATGGTACCGAGTGACGTCAGCCCTCAGTGTGCATGCGTTGTATGCTGCAGAATAACGTCAGTCCTCAGTGTGCATGCGTTGTATGGTGCTGAGGTGCCGAGGCCTCTTGTCAGCAGCGAAGTTTGCGCTAGTTAAACGTGATATAGACAAGGGAAGAATTTCATGTAACAATTGCGTAAACAACTTTTTCAGGATATATCGTCCACTATGGGAATACGAATAAGCCAAAGCAGAATTTGGAACGAGAGTTCGGTATCCACGATGTCGACCAATACTCTAATTTAAGGAAATCTCTCGTGACTGTTTGCTTAAAATGATGATTTCAACGACTTCTTAGGGGTTTCTAGCTCAAATTTTACTTACCTTAACATTAGAGTGCATGGATTCCAAGATGGTTACCAAAATTTTGTTGTGTTTACGTGCGATCCGTGCGTTATTTTGTAAAAGCGATTCAAAATGTATGAAAAAGGCCATTCATAAGGGGTAAGGTGGAAAAACGAGGTCGAAAAAAAGGTGACTCTGACGTAGATGCACTCAAGTTTAGGCACATTAAGACTGTAAGGTGCCAAAAATACCTTGAAAAGCTGAGAGCCGGTCATCATCTTTTTGGTGCCTTTAATTGCCTGTCATCTCCTTTTCTTTTACTTCATTTTTATATGGTGAAGTACATTGTTCACCGTGGTGTGAAAGTGACCGATTATGAGTAACTTAAGTACACGCAAGGTAGGGATCCCCCAAGTAATAAACAGTGCTTTAAAAAAATAAAATAAAAATATAGTTCACGTATATTACCACAGATGGTGCTGTTCAAATTTAGAACACTTTTTCCGTTCTGTCGTGTATATATTTGAGAGATTTTTATGTATGCCACTTGCAAGTTAGCAATAAGGCATCTCTGCAATAACATTCTTACAACTGGCCTTTAGATATGTATGAAGGTTCTTCTCATACTGTACCCATCTGCCAAGCCTACCCGTCTACCAAGCCATCTTCGTCCTTTATAATATAAAATTTTATAAAAATAAAATTTAATAATAAAAAAAAAAAAAAAAATATACATAAAATAAAATTGTTATATAAATCTAACATAATTATCAAAATAATAATTAAATAAGATCGTGGAAGATCGAGGACTTAGAAAAAGTTAGCCAGGATCGTGGCGGTGGAGGTCTTTAATATTTTTGTAGACTTTCTAAAGACGGGCTTAACACATTTATGTAGTTAAAAACCTAAATTCGAAAATAAAATAAATTTCATTACTAGAACACCCGGGACAGCATAAGTTTACGTAGACATACATAGGCGGCGAGCGTCGCGTGGCCACTATATATAAAGAAAGCTTATGAAGTGGGCATATGTAAAATGCGATAAATTGATATAAAATGCAATGTATTATTGAGTGAATACATTTTAACATGAGAGGAATTATGTACCTTTCTGATGGCTAATAAAAGGTGGCAGTGTTGTAGTGACCTGAATATTGGAATGCGACTCTTTTGCTTGATTTAGCGATGGATGTTGCTTCTTATGTTTGATTGCTTATACTGCTGCTAAACAATACAGGTAAAAAGACCTCGCCTGAGTAAAGTAAAGAGGAGATAAGGAGATGATGATGGAGGCATGCCCGGGGATCGGAAGCCTAAAACCTTCTGATCTCTCAGAATGTTTATCGTTAACATTCGTTAGTGGCTTCAAGTTACATCGGCTGAGCTCACAGACGGTTTGAACATCTCTCGCCTAACGTTTCGATCCGTTTGTTTGGGTCAAATACGGAGGTGAGTTCAGTGCCGAGCGACTTGAACGACGACAACAGATTACACAGTGTAGAAGGGTAAAGGTCCTTGCCCCGAGCTGTCTGTCAGAGTCGAAAAACTGCGAAAGAAGGCAATTATTGTTTTATTAAAATTAACACGTAAACCGTTGCCATGTTGCGGGGAGTCGGACGCTGATTACGCGAAGGCGACAGTGATACTTCACCTACGCGACTGGTAACAACTCATGGAATCATATTTGGTTCGCGACTAAATTCCTGAAAAGCTGCGATACTGAATATTACATAAATAATATAACTCACACTTATTCTATCGTTAATCGATCAAATAAACTATAAACTATAATTCTTCGTACTTGAACTGATAATATACCTATATATTTAACCTGTTTATGAATCCTTGATCATGTATGATGTGGACGCCGGCTTGAAAACCGAAATATATCATTTATAATCTACGACTGAAGTTACATGGATGCAGTGGGGCTTATTGCGTCTTGCTCTTCGGAGTGTGTTAAGCATGGGGCGTGCCCTCTTGGTGAATTCCATGGCTGTTCCATTGGTACATAATAATTATTACCTACTACACAAATGGTTCAGTGGGGCTTATTGCGTCCTGCTCTTTGGAGTGTGCTTAACACGAGGCGTGCTCTCTTGACAATGTCATGGCTGTGTCTGTGCGAACGGAGGTCACACTCTTTGGCCTAAGGCTGAGTGTTTGTGCTATGCACGCACAAGGATTTGTTCCTGAAACTACATATTTAGACTTCGGTCTACATCTTTGGCTGCAACGATAATTTAATGGTTATACCATTTATGATTTCACTCCTTCGGGGGATGTGCGCTAAGTTACCCTCGGTATGGACACGTACCGTGGTAAGCGCTGGGTGGAGCTTCCCGCCTTTTTATTTTTTTTAGAAAATATAAAAAGCGCATAGGGGTAGAGGATACTATTTTTATTACTAGAACGGTGTTCCAGTCTTTCTCTTAAAGAACCCGCGGTCTACGCTACACAATTAGATCCTACCACTCAGACGATCACATAGCCAAACCTTCGAAAAATTTATACTACAATTTTCAAATATAAATGTCTTATAATCTTTTATGTCCATACTGGTTAGTTAGGTAGGTACTTTAAGGGTAGCTAGTATTTGTGTTCTTTGAGGGGTTAGTTACAATACACTATTGGGTTTTGCACAACCGCGTCAACAAGCGTATTTTGATGCATCAGGGTGATTTAGTGTTATGTCTTACCTTGCGTCTCTGCCAAAGACCTCATCTACAAGTGCAGCAATGTCATAGTCAGTAGTTCTAGCCGCAGAGTTAAGTCTCATCCATGCTGAACTTGCAGCTGTCCTATGATGGCTGTAATCTATTAGTTTTATAAGGCGGTGAGCTCAGAATATGAATGGAATGTTTACTTGTTACATACTACAACCGCTTATCCTTATGACTAGCAAGGCCAATCAAATTCAAATTCAATATAATTTATTCAGTTTAGGCTACAATAATTGAGCACTTATGAATGTCACTACGCCATCGGTTTGTAAGTCTATAGGGCGGGAGACCTTGTAAGACCTTGAGAAGAACCGGCAAGAAACTCAGCAAGAGAATTTCTTACAGCGTCCAATTAAAATATTGGAAAATGCCCTCCCTATCATAAAAGGACACTTTCCATTACAAACATAAAAAAACATGAAATATAAAGCACAAGCACAATAAACAAAAGACAGTTTATGTATTCATCACTAAGAAATAATCAATGTCTTACAGTATTAATAAACAAAACAAAAAAGTAAGACTAAATACTGAGAATACAAAGAAGTTTGCAAGAGCAGAATCCAAGATTAACAGAAGTGGATTTGTTTCTGTTGGCTAAACATGCTGTTCTAAATGCTGCAACGTTTGCAAGAACACATCACCATCCATAGATCAGCAAGAACGCTGCCAGAGTAAAATTCCAGTTCATAGACAAAATAGGAGGGTTTTGCGAGCTATCCCTCTGTGAGTCATGCTCTCTGGTCGCTTGCTAAATCTGCCGATCGAACTTTTGTCAGTCTTCGTTACCACCACTATGACTAATGGTGACTTGGCTAACAGTGTTTAAAAGACAGCCGATCTGCTGGGCAGTTTCTTTACCTAAAACTCAAATTTAAACGATGAAAGTGCTGTACAACCTACTGTACCTTGGTGCAGTGAGACCTTGCCGAACCATTTTTATAACACAGCGGGAGCTCCGGCGGGCATTACTTTCTCTAAACGTTTATAAGTCGAGTGGGCTTGACGGTATACCAGCAGTGGTGCTTAAATAGTATAATCCTAAGTTGTGTCTTGTACTCAACCGCCTCGTTGCGCTTTCCTACCACACTAGACAATTACCGTCTTCATGAAAGACTGCAAATGTGCACCCGTACCCAAAAAGGGCGGTAGATGAGATCCATAGAATTATAGGCCAATCACCTCTACCTTACACCTCTCCAAGGTGATGGAGCGTGTAACAGCACTACAATCCAGCTTTAGGAAATCGCGCACTTGACACTTACTGACGTAGTTGATAAAATCTGGGCATCTCAAGACATAGGAGAGGGTACAATCATGAAACTACTCGACTTTTCCCGCGCCTTTGACTGTATAAATATTCCCCTCTTATTGTCAAAACTTACTTATTACGAGTGACAACCGGCTACAGTGAAATGGTTCTCCAGCTACCTAAGCCATAGTACGCAATCAGTTATTGTCAACAAAAATGATGGTCGCAACTGATTTCAAACCCCAACCAGTGACAGGAGAAGTTCCTAAGGGATCTATACTGGGTCCTAAGCTGTTCATTTTGTATACTGCGGACATCTGTACAAAGATTGAGTCTTGCAAATACAGTTTATATGCAGATGAAATACAGGTGTACATGTCATTTGATCTCAGCGGAACCGACAGAGCTATAAATAGAGTTAACTAAGATTTACAGAACATTTCACGGTGGGTAGAATCAAATACACTGGTTCTAAACCCAAGTAAGTCGAAGTACATGGTGCTGGGATCTAGGAATCAAATAGGCAACATCGTCAGCAAAAATCCCAGTATAAGTATCCTTGTAGGACCAGTGGACCGGGTCACTGAGGTGCGGAATCTTGGTATAGTAATGGATGACAGCCTTCGTTTTGAAAGTCACGTCTTGGAGATTGTTTCTATAGGCTTCAAGTACTGTACCGCATCCGTGACTACATCAGTGAGGAGTTACGCATGAAGTTGTGTGACTTGCTTGTACTTTCTAGGCTGGCTTATGCTGACACTGTGTATTGTCTCGGGTTGTTGGCGAAATCGGAAAAAATCATCCAGAGGGTACAGCATGCCTGTGCCAGATACATTTTTAACATTCCGCCGCGCAATCAAATTACCCCCTTTCTAAATAAGTCAAATTTACTTAAAATGTCTTACCGCAGAAAACTGAACATGGCCACATTATTGTTTAAAGTTATCAAGACGCACAACCTACATTATCTTTTCGACAAATTAAAGTTGCGAAGAGAAGATATACCTCGAAAAATGAGGGTTATAAACAGTGTCTTGAAAATTGCAAAACATCGCTGTACCGGCAATACAGTAGGTCATACAGGGCTTAAGTATAAATACAATTATATAATGCATATATTTTTATTTATTTTAATTCTTATCGTACAAAACATATAAAATTATAGTATATATTTCCTTTGATGCCATTGTTGTTATATTTTATTTATGTATTGTTGTTGTATGTTTGTACTATATCATACACAGACACATAATCGGGTGCTTCGTTGGCACATTTTCTGTTATGGGCGTCTCTGAAAATCATCAGTGCTACAAACTGTTGCAGCACACGCTAAGCCGATGACCATTTTGGCATCACAACACAAATGCAAAGCTAAAAAAAGAAAAAAACGTGTACGTTTTGAAAATTTTTCAAATTGCTATTTTTTTTATATATTTTTTTCTTCTCTTTATTTTATTGTATATTTTTTTACCTACCCCTAAAATTGTTTGTTGTTTTGCTTTTTGTATTATGTCATCTGTGTTTTATGTTTATTTATCCATTGTAAATTTTAATGTAATGCGAATGCCAAATGTCTGTCTATGTCTATGTCTACATCTATGTCTAATCAAGAAACAACTTCTATATGTAGCCGATACATACGAGCCGTAATTAATAGAAGTTGCTCTGATAGCATAGACATTAATGCTGTTTTTGTAATATAAATAAATATATTTACAAAATAAGACCAAATGTATTGTTCACAAGATTTTAGTGTACCTGCTGACAAAAAATCTATTATAAATACAAAAAGATTTTTTAACGTCATCATATCAATTGTTTTGTTTGTCAAGAGTATTATACGTCAAATGATAACGTATCATTACTATGGAGCCACGAAATGACTTGATTTTAGCACAGATGAGTATAGCCGAGGGAATGGAACACAACACATAACTTCTTACCCTGATAGAATGTTCCTACCTCCTATTTATTGGAATAAATTACACCTATACATTTTTTTCAGATACTGAAAACATGGCCAAAAAATTCATGTACTTCTGGCAGTTTAGTTGCTGAAAAATGACGTAAAACAGTCAAGTTTTATCATGTAGAAATTATGCATGAAATAAATATTAATGACAGCTGAGTGAAGACATCAGTTTAATATTGGACATACATAATATAGATGTTATAATTATGAGTATATATTATGAATAAACCAGAGCTTAATATTAATATATTGTTTCATTAAATAAATCAGACCATCTTTAAATTCGATAACAGCAATATTTTATTTTTTTACTTCACAATGAAAAGTAGCGAAAATTATGTCCATACCAAAAAAAACTTATATTAAAAAATTAAAATATCAGTAACATTGTGTAGTAAAAAATAAAATATTGATGTGATTACTGAAAATAAAGTAAATTTAACAATATTGATTAAGTAAAACTAACCATGAGATAAAGAGATGTTATTAGTAGACAAAAAATAAGTCGTAAGGCATAAAATAAATACAGTTAAGAAGCATATTAATACTTCATCATATCATCATCATATCAGCTTATTGGTCCAATATTGGACATAAGCCTCCTCTATGGCGCGCCATTTCTTTCGGTCCTCTGCCTTCCGCATCCAGCCACCACCAACCACCTTTTAAGGTCATCGGTCCACTGGGCTGGAGGGCGTCCCACGCTTCGCCTTCCCATACTTACATTACATTAATTAGTAGTCACTGAAACAGTGTTTACTCACTACTGAAAATCTGATTTACTTCATTATAGCATCCAGTTATATTTAAAATAAAAAAATATGCACTACAAATGGGTTGATGTACATCATACAAAAATAAAGTTAATATCTACCAGAACTATATTTTAACTACGCTACATGTTCTATGTTGTTGTTGTTGTTATTTCAAGTAATTACGTCAATAGATATATAGCTGTCGTATATATATAACACTAAAATCTAGTTAAATTAATGATATTCTGGTTATGTAAACTAAAAAATTGTTTCCGAGTATAAGAGTTTTGAAACTTTATTCCTCGTTATATGAAAGACAAAAAAATTGAACGTCATGTTTAGAATGTTGCATATAGCTTATGTTCATATGAGCTTTTGGACACATTTTTTGTCAGTCTAGGAATGTTACTTTTTAACCCCTAAATTTACAAGAGTGAAACCGCGGGAATTTAATGCCGGGTTTGTCTGGTAAAAATAAAAAAAATATAAGAATACCCTAGCCTGCAAATAATGAAACTTAATTAAGTTCTACCATTTTAGTAGAATCTCCAACGACTTCAGCGACACAGAAGTTGGACAGTTTAAGAACATTGCCCTGTGCTACTAATTAGTACCCGCGGGAGAAAAGTTGGCAACGAAACGTTGTACTAACATTATTCGGATATTAAGTTTTATTATTTTAACTGTTAATTTTTTTGTAGTCAAAAATGCAAGAAAATATTCTTGACTATTTTTCTTTGTAATAAATTTAATATAATATAAACGGTAATAACTACCATCGTGAATCGCTCTGAAAGTTAATACGTACCACTGATTCACTTATTCATTGTATCTCTTGGAAATGTTTTTTTTTATTTCTTATACTTAATAGCAAAAGTGAATACGATAATTTCATTGATGAAATAAAAAAAATTACAGTTTTACCATGGCTACTACAGGCTGCTGAACAAAATATTTTTAATACGATCCTCTACGCATAGAAACAAACACGCGAAAACTGAAAGGTCGAATAATAAATTAAATGATGTCCGGTTTTCAGATGGTGCGATGGTAAAAATATGTCGCACACATCTCTCTTGACACAGCGCATAGTAAAAGTACATGAATGTGATGTTTATGGTACTAAAATAAAAACCGGCCAAGTGCGAGCTTGACTTGTGCGCTGAACGTTCCGAACCACCGTTTACGTGATTCCGAACACAAACAAAACTAAAAGTGTGCCGCTCTCATCCAATCACTTACCAAGCCCGACACTGCTTAGCTTTGAATATAGTTTTCAACAAACAAGCGTGTTTCTGATTCTAGTAATAATAGCTAGATGGCGATGTAACGATAATTTAAGATGATAATGGCTCGGGTCCGTCTCACACTTGGCCACTTTTTTATTATTTGTTATTATACTTCGTATCTCTCCCGAAGATGATAAGAGTTTACATGCAGAAGTACGCGCTTATTAAAATAAAAAAACTACATAGTAGGTAGTTTCCGCTACTCACAGAATATGCACCCTTCCAAATTGCCCGCTTTTGACTACCATTACGTTTTTTGTGCCACCCAACGCACACGTCCATTTGTTCGTCTTCAAACATAATTTTAAAATACGGCGTTATGGATCAGGAATAGTGACATTGTGAAAAGTTTAAAAACTCGTGATAAAACGAAAAAGAATTTTGTCATCGCACACGTTGTTCTACGGCGCATTAAGATAATAATTTAGCCAGTATTTAAGGTAAGTTTTAAAGCAATTTCTTAGAAACAAATAGTAAAAGTCCAAATAACTCAATCAAGTGATCAATTAATGAGTTGACATCTACCTTCTTGAGTGAGTTTTTTAATGGACATGGAATATTATTAGCAAATTTTAATGTAGCAAGAAAAAAAGCATAATTTCATGATCAATATGCGACATTTGTGCACATTTAAATTAAATTATCCCGACGTATATCGCATGTTATATTGTGCTTACATTTTTGCAATAAATAAATCCAATCATTGCAATATCGCACCGTATATCGTGTGTGGATAATCATTCCTATATCCCGACGTATACCGTGTGTGGATACCTAAATTTAGTCATAAAATAGATACCATCACTTGAATATTTAGACTTACCTATAATGTGTTGGAGACATATTTTTTTTTTCAGAAAAATTCGGATCCTTATTATTACGAGCCATGGTCCAAGCCTCATATTCAGTTTGCTTAAGAATTGTAGCTTCTCTGCAAGACTATTCCATACTAGCAAGGATTGTCTCAGTGACTGCAGCTGCGCAGATGTCAGGATATTCTGAGCTAAAGCAGAGCTGCCTCCATGGGTACAACGCGTCCCATAAGTTTCTGCGTGGCAGAGCCACCACTGTGAAGGAATGCATGAAATGCATTGAATTATAGTTCCACATTTCACTACGTGCAGTAATATAGGTCGTACTCTAGTTGACGATTGAACATGCTAAGGTGGCTTCTCACGGCCTGTAATATCACGGGCCGCTCCGGTTTGTGAAGGCTTGATTGTGCCATAGGCCTACCCACGCCGCGTCTTTGTTTTTACCTAACGCATGGTGTATTGAACGATCCTTTACAGTGTAACCTTTGCTGGCACAGGCGCCGGCCGAACTTCAACAGCGCTTTGGCGTGAGCTGATGTGACATGGTCCACTAGATCTCAGGCCGTGAGAAGCCACCATAACAAATGCAATTACAATTTCTGACATTTGCAAAACAATTTCCTGATGATTTTGCCTACAAACAGAATTATCTAAAGTCGTAAAGAGATTTCTCGGCAAAATAAAGGAAAAAGTTCAATTTAGAACATGAAATAAATATGGCACTGCCATCATTCCTAGAGCCAGAAAGTAAACCCACGCCCGCAATTGAGGCGTTTGTCAGTGCAACCCGAATTTTCCTACCTAAGAAGAAAGCTGTTGTTACTGGCCACGTTATGAGTATCACCAGCATGGGATCATTTAAAATTTTGCATAGATTTGTTATTTAATCTTCCAGCCTGTGGTTCGAAGTGGGCACTTGCCGCTGGCGACGTGAGGTCCGGCTGGGTGCTGGCAGGGCTCGGTGATCGCTCTGCCGGCGCGGCGGCGGCAGCCTACTGTGCCCACCACGCGTCGAGCTCATCTTTAGCAGCGCTCGCTGAGCCGGTGGCCGCGCCGCCGGCGGCAGATGGTCCCTCCAGTTTAATGCCCGCGATGTGGAAGGTTCTGGATATTTTCCTCTAGGTGGCAATTTCTACTTAGCCAAAAGGGGTTTTAACTCTGCCACTGTTTTTGTAATTACCTTCATAGACTTTAGACTTTCCTAATTAAGTAACTTTAACTTTTTTATAGTGAACTCCCCGGGATCGGCGGGGGGAACGGTGCCGCTGCTGCTGTTGGTATAATCCTCGGCTGCATCGAACAAATCAATAAGGTTATCTCACCGGATAATATAAATTGTAGGTCAGTAAAGCCTTCCAGACTATTATACTCAATGCACAGAAGTATAGGTTACAAGTATTGTTATAGCTACTCGGTAAGTAGGTCAAGGCCAGGAGTTACGTACTCGTAGTGCCGTTGTAAGAAGAGTGTAGGATTACTTAGATATGGGCACCTTTATTTCGCAAATCCTCCTGCAATTATTTTTGTTCGTAAACATCTGGTCGTATTTTCTATGATTCTACATATTTCTATGATGATAATTCGATCTTGAAGATGTTCACGAAACTCAACTATAACTGCGGTGACGGCGCGGGCGCTTGCGACGAATTCTGGATTTTTCCCATTTTTACTTTTTAATTTTTTCTTTCTATATATTCGTTCTCATGCGTCGTAATGTTTACGTTTTGCCATATTGTTACAACACTAAAACACATATGTCACCAATTAATCTTATTATTTCACACACAAAATAAAAGTACGTGTGCAAGATGGCCGTCCCTCCCCAACTAGGAAAAGGGTCCTGTAAAAAAATTCTTTATCTCTAAATGGCTTTGTTAAGGTCATATACAAGTGTTCGTGGTGATAACTTGTTGTATAAAAGCGTTTAATATAATAATTTGGCTCTATAAACTTATAAAGCAAAAATAATTTATAAGAGGGTGATGTAAACATTTATATCGTGATTTTATACAACCGTTTCTAGCAACCACTATAAAGGACACCAATTACAACTGTTTTAAAGCTATTTAGCACTTTAAAAGTTTTAAAATTGTCGTTTATAAAACAAATCTGCTCTTTATATTTTACAAAAACACCAGTGCACTATATTGGTACCGAAGATGCCGAATAATTAGTGTAGCCATACTATAACATCTTTAAAGTTTCTTATATAGTGCGTTAACTCTGGACCTATACTAGTCACTCTGGAATAATGTTATATTACCGAAATATTATATAATTATGTTTGGTGTTTCCGTTTTTTATCAAATTTGAGCATGTGTATTTGCAATACGACTACGGCGGTCAATTAAGACGGTCAGTAGAAGAATTTTTTAGGACGACCATTTTTCTTTGCTTTGCCAAGAACTTAAACTGTCTTTTCCAACATAAAATTTGTTGTTATCTAAACAAAATAATACACTGGATTTAAGGAACCCTATTTTTTTACTATAATGGAGGTGACCTATATTGTGACCGGTGCCATTTGGAACTATAACCGCCACACCAAAAACCATTTGCTTCGTAATGGTGTCTCCGATTTATTTATTTTAACATATATTTTACTTAATTATTGTCAATGATTCGGCGGGCGCATTAAACATTCTCTACAAACCTAACCTTAGTATATCAATAAAATTTCTTCCGCATGTCATTCTACAGGCGGAGGTCCCATAACGCACAGTGTTCCCATGCACGATATAAATATAATAAATAGATACTCACCGTAGTAATTAACAAGTTTCACATTATTCCTTATAATTTCAACCACTTCAAAACAATTGAAAAATTATTGAATGACTGAATGAATGAAGAATGATAGATATGGCGATGTAGAGGAACCTCGATAACCGCTACAGTGCCTAACTGGACTATAATAGCGTCGAGGTGACTACTACATCACCATAGTAGTGGTTCAAAGGAACTATGATCACTACTATAGTAACAAAGGGTATGATCACTACTATAGTAACAAAGGGTATTACAATAGCGTTTAGGTCACTACTAAATCGTCATAAGGCCACACTTGACGCCGCTACTTGTATAGTGTTACAAGTAAACATAGTGATGTAAATGCGCCACTTCGGGGTGTTGTAATTGTTTTCCAATCTTCTATAGGACTATTCAATTACGCCGATTTGCTCTCGCCAAAAGGTTCTTAGAACCGCTATAGTATCAGGTTTTCCTGCTTTCAAAACGTGTATGAAATACCCTCCAGTTAGATTTACAATTTTAGGGTTCCGTACCCGAAGGGTAATTAGGAACCCTATTACTAAGGCTCCGCTGTCCGTCCGTCCATTCGTCCGTCTGTCACCAGGCTGTATCTCATGAACCGTGATAGTTAGACAGTTGAAATTTTCACAGAAAATGTATTTCTGTTGCCGCTATAACAACAAATAATAAAAAATAGAATAAAATAAATATTTAAGCCATTTTTATAGATAATGGTACGGAACCCTTCGTGCACGAGTCCGACTCGTACTTGGCCGATTTTTTGTTCTCAAATGTTGCTCTAAAGTGGTGTACGATGCTGCCACCTGCGCGTGCTACTACAAGTTAAAGTTAAAGTGTCATCTCGAAGGGCGAATCACTGATGTTTATTAACAGATATCGCCTATATTAATCAAATGAGCGGTATACAATTTACACATTTGAAACATAAAGCAAATACCCTAGTATATCAGCTGAAACACTGTCTACAATAGAATCTTTAGCTGTACAAGCCTGCTGAATGAGAGCGTTAGCAACGCTGTTTTAGCTGATATAACTCTGATTTGAGCACAAATTATACAGTTATTAGCTGATTAACTGAATCTAATTGCATTATATTAGCATTAATACTTCATATTAATAAGGGTAACTGTCACCACAAGAGCTGAACATTGGCAGATTATTGGAGTGGATGTTACCTAATATGCGGCATAATGGTTGATTTTTAGAGTGGGTCTTACCTATTTTTCAACATGAACTACAGACTGAGATCTTATTAATGCTTCTATAGTGTTGAAAATTCACAACGGATAAGGTCAAAAGGTTGAGAGCTTTGCCTCTAATTCCATAGTGATGTAGTTTCCTGATGGGAGTTTCATGTTGGACACAGTCAAATGCCTTACATAAATCACAAAACACTTCAAGAGCATCATGCGGATCCTCCCACGTGTTAAATATATTTTTTAATACTGCAACTCCTGCATCGGATGTGGAACGGCCTTTCATAAAGTCAAACTGTTTACTACTAAGTAGGTCATTATTACAGTAATGGCTTAACATTTGACGAATTATGATTTTTTGAAAAACTTTACTGAGTACAGGTAGTATTAAAATAGGCCGAAAATTTTGAGGATCTGTTAAAATACCTGATTTAAGAAGAGGTATAACTTTGCTAAGTTTCATCTCATCAGGAAACCACACCACTATCAACACAACTATTAAAAATTATGGCTAAGGGTTGTGCTAACATGAATGATTGAGTTTATAGTTTTTTTATAATTTTTAAAGTCCCCAAAGGTCTCTGGTTATTTTTATTTCTAATGTTTTAAATCTATTTCGGATTTCCGTATCACTAATGTTTTTAAATACAAATTTTAATTAAACTTGACTTCTTGATTTCTAGTCTAATTTTCTCCTTTAAATTAAGTAATTACGCTTTTAAAATAAACAATTAGTCGATATATTAAAAAGTATAATCATAATTTTAATTTTAAAGATTATTTTATTTTATTTTAAAGAAATAATTATAACAAACTTAAAGGGATATCAAAATTTTACAAGCATTGCCTAAAAAGCAAATCAATAAAGTTAATAATGAACACACCCGTATAGCGTACGCGTATCAGCGATGTAGAATGAAGAAAATAAATAACAACAGCAAAAGGCTTTTGAAAACTAAAAGGTTTTCTTTTTGAAATGGATCAGGTATTTCGTAGGCAAATGGAATCCATTTGGCAGGTAAATGTGATCGTATCTGCGAGCCGAGTTCGCCCCGCGCTATACAACACGAGCTAGCGGCGATACAACACGATACGTAACAACTTTCTTTCTTTCTTATTTAAAGAATACGCTATAATGCCTTGTAGCTATAACATTTTAAGGTTACTGCAAAAAAGCATTTTTACGTATCCATTTCTCTAAACACATTGAAAACAAATACTGAAAGATTGGTCCAGCCGCACGAGTTACTTCTTTATTCTTTATTTCATAATACAAAACATGTTAACACATAATAAAAAAAACGTAAAAGTAAAATGTCGAGCTTATCCCTTAAAAGAGATTTATTACAGCACACCTAAGTGTGTAAGGGATAGTACACATAGAAAAGTAGGGGGCAAATAGTGTAAGTACTACTGCATAAAAAAAAAAAGTGACATATATATGTTTGTTAATGAAATATTATTGTCGGCGATTCTATTGAAGAGATTAAGCACAAAATTAGCTGCTACATATTGAACCTACAAAAATGGTTTGAACTGAACGGACTGCTACTAAATTTGTCAAAAACTTAAGTTCCACATTTTAATCTCGGTAAGCCACCTCGTCCTTTAACTATACAAATTAATAATGAACATGTTTCACAATACCTACACACAAAATTTCTAGGTAATACAGTTGATTCCGCCTTAAAATGGAAAACACATGTAAATGCTTTACGTAGGTACCAAGTGTGTGTGTGGGTAGTGCGTGCTTTGGCCTAAGTAGTAAGTAGGTTACCAGCCATATTACCTGTTCTTCGCTTCGCTTATGTTATTTTTTATTGTTCCACTCAGTGATCCGCTGCGGGCTTGAGCTTTGGGATTCTGAAACTGTCAACATTAACTTACAATTGTTTCCTACACGAAGTTCTAAATACAATTTACAATACCAACCTTACACAGTTCCCACACAGAATACCTAAAACTTCCAAGACTCTATTTGTAGTTGCACCTAAAGTATACGTACGTAATACGCACTACTAAAACACATAAAAATATGCAACAACTACAATACATTTCTGAAATATTGAAGACCCTCACTTTTACACTCATTCGTGGTTTCCGTGCTCAAGCCTTCGCACGTCTCCTTACTTAGAGCTCCAGTCCAGTTTTCAACATGGGGAAGAAGAGGAAGAGTGAAGAAAAAATACAATGAAAAATAAGAAAGCTAGAAGAAAAATAAAAAAAAAGATGTAGAAGAGTGGTTTATTCATCAGAAGATGAGAACAATGGTGAAGTTATTGTCGCCGACAGTGACATCTATCTACCAGACGACCGGACCAGTTCTGAGGCATTTCAATCTGCAACTCCATGCCCACCTCTACCACATGGTACATCACCACATCTTGTGGCTGACTGAAAAAGAATTGGATGAGGGTATAATGAATATTCTAGGCGATGCGTCGAAGCCAGACATTATTTTTATCAAAAATATCCACAAGGATATTGCGTCTCGGTGGCAGGAAATTTTATGTAAAGGTCTTCATAAGGAGACCAAGGAAAAACTTCAGGAGGACTACCTAATCCCAAGTAATTGTAATTTATTAGTTGCCCCAATTTTAAACGCAGAAGCAAAAGCGGCATTGCCAGATAACTTAATTAATAGAGACTCGTCACTGGTGGAAAAGCAAAACCAAATCGGAATGGTGCTAGCAGCTTTAGCACAGGCTACGGAGATTGTTATCGCTGACAAATCTGCTTCACAAAATATATTAAAGCCAGTTAGTGATGCTTGTCGTCTTCTCTGTGATAGCCACTTTATAATGACAAGTACCCGAAGAAATATAATTTAGCCCAAATAAATTCCAGACCCAAAGAAACACTTGTTGATTCGTCTAGAGACAAATATCTTTTTGGAGACAATATAACAGATAAACTGAAAGCAGCGAAGGATATTCAAAAATCAGGGGAAGTTTTAAAAAATCATCAAAAATCAACATTTTACAAAAATAATTTTAATAGCAAAGGCATAAATTACAAAAATAGATTAAATCAAAAAGCCCTGTACTCGAGGTCAGCAGGCAGACTGAATACAGGGCGCATTTAAACGTCAGTGCCTGCATCGCGGTACAGTACCACAAGAGCGCATCCCCAGCCACCGACTCTGCCAACACGTCGTCGACGTGCCGATTGCCCGCTGCCGCCGCTATCACCGCTACCGCCACACACACGTCGGACCCATCGGCGATAGACGCAGATCATAATCACGAGGTACAGTACTCTGGCCGTTTGAAATACTTTACTGATAGTTGGGCCAAAATCACAAATTACCCTACAGTACTATCGTGGATCCAGGGTTACAATATTCCTTTTACTTCTACTCTCACTCAGGCTCAATTTTTTTCTCCTTGTGTATACCCTAAGTATGTACAAGAATCGTTAGATTTTAAAAATTCTATACAGAAATTATTAAAAATTAACGCAATTTCTAAATGTGAGCATACTGAGGGTGAATATTTATCCAGCGTATTTTTAGTGCCAAAGCCCGATGGCCAGAAAAGTCCTTAAATAGATTTGTAAAAACTTCACATTTTAAAATGGAAGACTATAGAACAGCTTCAAAATTAATAACAAAAGACTGTTACATGGCGTCCGTTGATATAAAAGACGCATATTTTTTGGTTAACGTAAATGAGTCTTACCGAAAATTCCTTCGCTTTAAATATGAGGGTAATCTTTACGAATTTCATTGCCTCCGAAACGGGTTGTCTTCATCTCTGTATGTTTTTACGAAAATGCTTCAACCGGTAATGGAATATTTAGCATCACATATGAATATGATATCTGTGATTTATCTCGATGATATATTATGCATAGGTCAGTCAAACAAGGAATGCCTAAATAATATTAACACGACAGTAACTGTTTGGTAAAAATTATGCGGTCGGTCCGGCGTAGCAATAGCGGCGTAGGTTCGTTCTTTGCATAGTCTGTGCACTAGTCGTCGTCATATATTCTGTGCGCAAGGTCGCGGCGTATGTAATTGTTTTGGTAATTTTTTACCTTTCTGCAACACAGCAATCTTACATGAAAAAAATTGTAATGGACAGAGAAAAATCCCTCTATACACAGATGCTATTCAGAAATTGGTGCAAAACGCTGATTTTACCTTAAAAAATATTTAACGTAATATTTTACACCATACAAATACACCACTACAGAACGTAAACAAAAGATTTAGACAAATGAATAACAGGAAACAACAATTTTTTTTTAATGAAAATATTTCCAGCCTTAAAAAAAGTACTCCCAAAAACTGACGCTAGATTGAGTTTCTTATATTTTTGTGGTTACCTATTTTAATGCGAGAGCATTATTTTTTTTACCTTCCTTAAATAGTTAATATTAAATACTAATTTAAAATTTGGATTTACAACTTCAGCATTTTTATAGATGTACATAAAACCATAAGGAATAAATACGTCCAAAACCTGTCAAAGTTAATAACCGTTCGTAAATAAAGTCATAAAAAACACTAATTTTAATGTGCTCCGCTTCGTTTTACGCGCCAGTTTTCAAGTTTACAAGTGGGACGCCCTGACTACATTAAATAAGTACAAGTTCTTTCTGGCGCTCGCCGGCCGCTGCCGCGGCACGCTCCGCTCGGCTTCGCGCGCTAACTTTCATGTGCTCCGCTTCGTCTTATGCGCCAGTTTTCAAGTTTACAAATGGGACGCCCAGACTACATTAAATAAGTACAAGTTTGTTCAGTCACTCGCCGACCGTAGCCATGGCACGCTTCACTCGGCTTTTCACACTAACTTCCATGTTTTACCATAAGCTCTATATCAGGCTGGCAGTAAACTTAACAAGACTCTGTATAATAAAATGTTGTAAATGTTGTAAATCTGTTTTATGTTATTTTCTATTTGATGTAGTACGTTATGTAATCTAATTGTCTTTTTGGTTATTTGGGAGTTTTTTTTTGAGGCTGGTAACATTGCAATTAAAAAAAAGTGTTCATATTTCCTTTTTCTTGATCCGTTTACAATATTTTAAAAAGTGTAATTACATGGTTTTTAAGTGTAAATTGTGTTTTTTTTCAGCCTATTCTTTAATTTTATCAGTGCGTAAAGGATGATTTGGACAGCTTCAATAAATCTGAACTGCTATAATGCCGAGCAAGTGAATTTTATATGTTATTTCGACCATTTGGCAGGAAAAAAAAATCTGGTAGTAAATATTTTTTTTATCGAAAACTATTATTTGGCACCGACTTTCATATATCATTTCTATATCAGGGAGTGCTACTCTATCGAATAAGATTTTTTTCAGATTAAAATGTCGTGTTGCAGATAAGTAAATTGTTTTGATTATAATAATATTTATTTTATATAATAATTAAGTTCGGTTGGCGTGAAAACATCTACACATACACAACATTCACAGACAATACACCACAAATTACTCAAACCGTGAAAATAATATCGCCAAAATTTGGGTAAGTCCACAATTTTCTTAAGACCTACGTTGGCCCAGTTTTTACGATTCAGTTTGTTGGTAGGCAGACGTGGTACGGGCCACTTTCGTTTGTTTTTGTTTGGGTCATTTTACAAATCATTTGGGATTTACGATTAGTTTGTTTTCGTCGGATTTATAATAAATAAATTCATAAATCGTGACTTCGGCGTCACGTCGTATAGTTTACGGGTGTTATCTAATCGTTCGTCGGACATAATAATATTCGCTTTTTACTTACCTACATTTATATTTATTTGTGTAATTGTGTACCTCAGGTGCCCCTGCCGACGGATGTGCTGGATCTCTCGTGCGGCCTGCAGTTGGCCGATGAAAGGTTCCACCTACCTGGTCCTGTGGAACTTCTGCTTGGCGCTGATGTCCTTGGGTTGCTTGGATTGAACAAGGCTATGTTACTCCAGCCAGGTGGGTTGGTCGCTGTTCCGACTGATCTCGGATCCGTTATAATAGGCCCAGCACATTCTCTCGCCGCTCAGGCGTCTACGTATTCGTCGGTGCAAGTGGGACTCTCGCTCGCTGACTCCCTTCAGCGTTTTTGGGAAATTGAAGAGCCCCCCCCCCCCCGGCGTCACGGACTCGACCAGTCGATGACGAGCGCGAGTCATATTTTCTCGCCAATACCGGTCGTCTAAATTCTGGCCGGTTTTTTACTCGACTGCCTTTCTTATCCCCTCGTCCGCGCCTGGGTGACTCCTGGAAAATAGCCAAAAAAAGGTTATTATCCATGGAGCGCCGTGATAAAGAATTCCGCACAAAATACGTGGATTTTATGCGTGAATACGAATCTCTCGGTCACATGTCGGTTTCGCAGTTCGAGTTGGAAGGCAACGAACATTATTTTGTTCCACATCACGCCGTCTTTAAAAATGGTAAGATACGGGTGGTGTTCGATGGGTCGGCGCCTACATCTTCGGGTGTATCCTTGAACGACTGGCTGATGTCGGGACCTAAGCTTCAGGTAGACATCTCGGACATCTTGACTGGTTTTCGTCGCCACCAGGTTGTGTTTGTGGCTGACATTAAGATAATTTTCCGTCAGGTCATGATACACCCAGAAGATAGGCGGTTTCAGCTCATTTTGTGGAGAGAGGATCCGGCCTCTCCATTGGTTGTTTATGAGCTGAACACCAATACCTACGGGCTAAAGTCGAGCCTGTTTATAGCAATTCGCTCGTTGGTACATTTGGCTGATCGTGAGCGTCTGAATTTCCCGCGCGCAGCTGCTGTCTTCCCTTCTGACGCTTACGTAGACGATATTTGTACGGGTGCTTCGTCTGTAGAGGAGGCGTTAGTCCTGAGGGATGAGCTAATCGGCTTGTTACGTGCAGGTGCTTATGAATTGAGGAAATGGATTTCCAATTCACCTGCCGTCTTGGAAGACTTACCGTCAGAACATCAGCAGGAGCCCCATCTCTTCCAGAATCCTGAGAATCCTTACTCCATCGCGGTCCTCGGAGTTCAGTATCGGCCAGTTCAGGATATCTTCACCTACTCGGTTGAACTGTCAGACACTGTGTCTTTGATCCTAATGGTTGGGTGGCTCCTGTAGTCTTTCGGGCCAAATGTTTCCTACAGGAGCTCTGGATTTCTGGTCTCGACTAGGATACCCCGTTGACCGGAGACTTGCTGTCTTATTGGCTACGTTTTTATGAGACACTTTCGGACCTTCAACATGTCTCCGTGCCACGGTCGATCTTACCCCCAGGTCGTTATCGGGCCAGTCTTCACGGCTTCTCTGATGCGTCGGAATCCGGTTATGCGGCTGTCGTTTATCTCCGCACCGTTGACAGCAATGGTCATGTTCGCGTCAGTCTAGTAAAGAGTAAGGTTGCACCTTTGCTGACCAAATTGACAATCCCCAAGCTTTAGTTGCCGGAGCTACATTGTTGACTCGACTTCTCAACCATGTCTTCTCCACCTTGGGTCAATGGGTCCAATTTGACTCCGTCACAGCATGGACAGACAGCCAAATCGTTTTGTCTTGGCTTAAGGCGTCCCTTTAAGCCCTAGAGACCTTCGTAGCTAATCGTGTCTCCCAAATCCAGTCTTCTGCGGTGTCTCTGGATTGGCGTCACGTGCCAAGGTCCTTAAATCCCTCAGATTGCGCTTCACGGGGCCTGATTGCCTCGCAAGTTATTAATCACCCGCTCTGGTGGGGTCCTGACTGGCTGGCCTCTCCTGAAGACACTTGGCCTCACACAATTGTGGAGTTTGTTGACCCTCTGCCGGGGTTAAAGGTCTTTGCTGTTGAGCAGACTGTGGGCACTTCACCGAACTTCTTGCTTAATCGGTTCAGTTCTCTCAACAAGCTTGTTGGTGTCACCGGTTGGATTAAGAGGTTTCTCCACAACTTAAGGAACAGGTCACAGCCAAGGACGTCTTCAGTCTTATCTCCTGAAGAGCGTCAGGATACTCTCCTCACCTGTGTTCGACTGGTACAGGCCCAGTCGTTTGGGAAGGAGATTGGTCTTCTCCGTTCAGAGAACGGGAAATTGCGGGGAAGTCTTACTCGTCGTAATTTGTTCCTAGACGAGTCAAAGTTTTTGCGAGTGGGTGGTAGGCTTCGTAACTCAGAATTGCCCTATGGGGCTCGGCATACTCTCTTGTTGCCCAAGAGCGGTCACTTTGTTGATTTGCTGATCAGGGACCGCCATGTTAGGAACTGTCATGCCGGTCTCAACGCATTGCTGGCTTGTCTGCAGCGAGAATTTTGGATTTTGTCCGCCAGGCGAGCAGCTCGGAGTGTCATTTTTTAATGTATTCCTTGTTATAGGTTGAAGGGAACCTTGACTCAGTCACAAATGGGTGACTTGCCGTCCGATCGTGTCCGGCCTGCTCGACCTTTCGCTAAGGTTGGGTTGGATTTCGCGGGTCCGTTTTTAGTGAAGACGTGAAGTGATCGCAATGCCAGACAGGTTAAGGCCTATTTATGCGTCTTCGTCTGTTTGTCTTCCAAGGCTGTGCATCTGGAGCTCGTTTCAGCCTTGTCTACGGAGGCCTTTGTCGCATGTCTGTCGCGGTTTGTCAGTCGGCGTGGTCTCCCTCATTTAATTCGCTCGGACTGTGGCACAAATTTTAAGGGTGCAGATCGCTATCTGAAGGAAGTCCATCAGTTTTTGTCGGACAATCACACGTATATTGATACGGAGTTGTCTAAACGGGGCGTGACTTGGATTTTTCATCCTCCCGGCTATCCTTCGTGGGGCGGTATTTTCGAAGCAGCTGTCATGGTCGCCAAAACTCACCTCCGCCGTGTGATTGGTGAAACGGTCCTTACGTTTGAGGAATTACAAAGGGTATTTTGCAACGTCGAAGCGGTATTGAACTCATGACCGCTTTGTCCGATCTCGTCGGATCCTAATGACCTGGAAGCGCTAACCCCAGGCCATTTCTTGATCGGTAGTCCTTTAACCTCCTTGCCTGAATACCCCTTCATCGATGTGTCAGTTAATAGGTTATCGCGCTTTCAGTTGCTTCAACTAATTACGAAATTGTTCCACCGTCGGTGGTCTTCGGAATATTTACATTTGTTACAGCAAAGGGTTCGGTGGACGGATAAAACCAACCCCCCGCGCGTCGGAGACCTTCTCCTCTTAAAGGACTCAAATTTACCGCCCTTGCAATGGCGTTTAGGTCGCATCGTGCAATTATTCCCCGGTTCGGATGGTATCCCGCGGGTCGCAGAGGTCATGGTAGGGGATTCAGTGCTGAAGCGTACCGTTGCGACGCTTTCTAGATTGCCAGTAGATTGAAGGCTCTGGCTCGGTTAATCCTCATCCAAACACGGTCTGGCTGGGGCAGGGGTTTGTTTGGTAAAGATTATGCGGTCGGTCCGTCGTAGCAATAGCGGCGTAGGTTCGTTCTTTGCATAGTCAGTGCACTAGTCGTCGTCATATATTCTATGCGCAAGGTAGCGGCGTTTGTAATTGTTTTGATTTTAATAATATTATTTATAATAATTAAGTTCGGTTGGCTTGAAAACATCTACACATACACAACATACACAGACAATACACCACAATTTACTCAAACCGTGAAAATAATATCGCCAAAATTTGGGAAAGTCCACAATTTTCTTAAAACCTACGTTGGCCCAGTTTTTACGATCCAGTAACATTGTTAAAATCATTAGGTTTTATAATAAATTACCAAAAAAGCTGCTTAGTTCCTAAAACAGAGTGCATATTTTTAGGCTTCGTTTTTAACTCCAATAAGATGTTTTTAAAATTACCTGACAATAAGATAACTAAAATAAATCGAGTATTACGTCATTTTATGACATTACGCACTTGTAAAATAAGAGATTTTGCTAAATTTCTAGGCCTAATAATATCAGCATGCCCCGCAATACAGTATTTATGAATTTATACAAAAGAATTTGAAGGTCATAAGTATTTGTCTTTGTGTAAAAATCCTGATTAAGAACACTGCCAAACGAATTAAAAGAAGATATGAAATGGTGGGTAGACATCACATAGAAAATAAAGTCTGTCCTTTTAGATTCAATAATTTTGTTCTAGAGATTTTTTCGGATGCATCGAATACTGGTTGGGGCGCTTATTGTGATACTAAAGAAGCGTTTGGGTTTTGGAAAGATTCTGAAGTATGCCTACATATTAATGAGTTGGAACTAAAAGCAGCCTTTTTCGCGTTAAAAGTTTTTGGGAAAAATCTTAGTAACTGTGAAATTTTACTGAGAATTGATAATGTTACTGCCATATCGTGTATAAATAGAATGGGTAGCGTTCAGTTTCCCCATTTAAATAAAATCACAAGAAAATTGTGGCAATGGTATGAAAGGCGTAAAATACTAGTATTTGCATCTTACATTAATACAAAAGAAAATTAAGAAGCTGATTTATTGTCACGTAAAAAATTTCAAGATACTGAATGGGAGCTAGCCGATTATGCTTTTAAACAGATACAAAGTGTCTTTGGGTACTCCTGTAATCGACTTATTTGCAAGTCGATGCAACGCAAAATGTACAACTTATGTGACATGGAAAAATGATCCTGATGCATGGACTATCGATGATTTGAAATTTTCTTGGACCTATATATTTTTTTACGCTTTTCCACCGTTTGCACTCATCTTAAAAGCAATTCAAAAAATTGTTCACGACAAAGCTGAAGGCATCCTTGTAGTACCGTTTTGGCCAATGCAACCATGGTTCCCCATGTTTCAAAAACTAATAGTATCCAAATCGCTGTATTTCAAACCTGATATTAACCTACTGAAATCTCCTTTCAGGATGTCCCACCGTCTACATCCAACCCTGCAGTTGGTTGCCGCGAAATTATCAGGCAGACATTATTAAACAGATCACTGTCACCTCGATCTGTAGAGATAATGCTCTGCTCCCTTTCAGATAATACATATACACAATATGAAAGCTGTGTTAAAGATTGGAAAAATTACTGTTTAAAATACAATTACGATATAAGTGACGTGTCAACTCCAATAATTATACACTTCTTAACAGAAATCTTTGAGGCAGGAGCCAAATACGGCACTATTAACTCATACAAATCTGTCTTGTCGTTAATCCTAAACCATTCAGTTAATGATGATAGAATTAAACGGTTTATGAAAGGAGTATTCAGGTTGAGACCGACAAACCCAAAATACAATGTAACTTGGGATCCATCTTTAGTGTTGAATTATCTAGGTCAAAAATGGCCTAACGAGGACCTCAACTAGGAAACTCTTTCAAAAAAGACATTTACCTTGTTGGCTTTGGTCACAGCACATCGCGTGCAAACCTTTTCTCTTACTAAATTAATTAAGGAAAATGAAATTATTATTATTATGATTCCCGATTTAGTCAAAACATCAAAACCCAATTCCTATCAACCAATTTTAAAATTACCATTTTATAATAATAGACCTGAAATAGGTCCTGCTAAAAGTTTGATGAAATACATTAATAAAACTAGTTTTTTGCGAAGTTCTTGTTATTATTAATTCATAAGTTTTAGGAAAACTCATGCAAAATTAACATCACAAAGACTAAGCCATTGAATAAAAGTCTGTCTGCAAAGTAGTGGCATAGACACCTCAACATTCAAAGCGCATAGTGGCATAGACACCTCAACATTCAAAGCGCATAGTGGCATAGGCACCTCAACATTCAAAGCGCATAGTGGCATAGACACCTCAACATTCAAAGCGCATAGTGGCATAGACATCTCAACATTCAAAGCGCATAGTGGCATAGACACCTGAACATTCAAAGCGCATAGCACTCGTCACGCATCTGCATCTGCAGCTAAAATACTTGGTGTCAGTATTGATGTAATTAGGAAAACAGCGGGCTGGAGTCAATCTTCATTTACTTTTGCCCGTATTTATAATAAGGACGTAATGAGTAATGATGATAATTTTGCACGATCAATACTTTTTTCTTTAATCTGAAAGAAAAGAAATAGTCATTATTATCAAATACTAATTATTTATTTGATTCTTTAAACCTAAATGTATAGATATATTTACGTGGCTAATTGTACTACTTAGATATTTAACTAGGTAGTTACTGTTGTTAATTGAATTATATCTACTCATAATTAAAACTTTCAGTGTTTCATCATTTTACATATACCTAACCGGTCTATTAAATTATCATCTATCAAAACACATATTGAATAATTTTTTCACATTTTAATGTCTCTTAACATCATACAATATGTTAACGAGAATCGCTAAGAATGAAGCTGTGAAACATAATTGAGAATTAAACGAAATTTCCAAGTGAAGTTCGATCCCAATTATGTGAACAGCTTCATTCGACGCGATTTAATATCACCTATAAATCTAAAACACATGTATTATCAACCCGGCCCGAAATGTGAAATAATTATTAAGTTAGCTTTAAACAAAATGAGTGTAAAAGTGAGGGTCTTCAATATTTATGTGAGTTAAATTGGTAAGCCTGGGTTGCCAATTTAAAAAGTGCTGCCAACTTCAAAATGTTGCCAACAAAAAAATATAAACTACGTGCAAGGCTGATGGCTACGAAAACGAGCTATACAATATGTTAACGAAAATCGCGTCGAATGAAGCTGTTCACATAATTGGGATCGAACTTCACTTGCTTAGTTCGTTTAATTCTAAAATTGATTTGATTTTAAAAACATTATGTAAGTATCTCTGAAGTTAACGTACTCTATTAATATTTCATTTAATCTTTTAAGTCAAGCGGTCGGTGTTTTATTGCAATATGTTGCATTGGTATATATTGGTGTATGTTGTGGCCGTTTGAGGCATTTTCGCGCTTTGAGTCGATGTCGATAGATTATTCCTTAGTTTCCTTTGGTTACAAAGCGATGCGATTTTACATAAAAACATAATAGTTTTATGCTAACATTCACGATTGCAAAATTTGCAAAAGTATTAAATTTATAACTAAAACAACTGGAAATACGTATGGAAACATTAATTATATAAAATAAATACAAATAAAAATACAAAATAAAGTTTCATTTTCCTTAGACTGTCTCACATGGGTTATATTTTGATTGGACCAAACTCCGAACGTCTCTGATGGATTCTCTGATCGTCCCGATTTTTTTTTCTCTAAAGATGGCAACCCTGTTTGTCATCTACGCACACATTGTTCTACAGCGCATTTAAAAAATAATTTAGCCCTTTATCTAAAACTTCAAGGTGAGTTTTAAAGCGATTTGTTAGAAACAAATAGTAAAGGTGAGTTTTAAAGCGATTTGTTAGAAACAAATAGTAAAGGACCAAATAACTTAATCAAATGATCAATCAATTAGTTTACATCTACCGTTCAGTATTTTTTTATTAGACATGGAATATTGGTTGAGCAAATGTAACTAAGACATTATTATATTGTACCAAAAAAAACGAAGCATTATTTCTTGATTAATGTGTGACATATGTGCACATTTATTTTCAATTATCCCGGCATATATCGCGTGTGAATACCTACCTACTTACATTTTGTCATAAAATATATCTTTGGAATGTCTAGACACACCGATGTTGTATGTGTAAACCTACATTTTTTCAATAAATAAATGTAATCATTGCAATATTCCGATGGATAACTAAATTTTGTCATAAAATAGATACCATGTTGGATAACTACATTTTCTTCTTATTTGTAATATTTTATTTTATATAGACATAGCAGTTTGTCCATATAAAACCTTATAACTACATAACACAATAAAAAAATAGAGAAATCCAAAAGAAAGCACACTAAAAAAAACAAATAATAAGTATTAAAAAATCGATACATAATTTCTTATTAAAAGGCCATTGATTAATTTTATTTTTTCGAAATTCATTAGGAGAACAGGTAATCAAGGAGAGTCCCGGATTTGGAATGACACTACTTTTGACTAGGCGCAGTGCTCCAGGAACTGGTGCCTGCCATCCCAGTTGGGTCCTACTCTCGGTCTTTGCGAACAGTCTGTGGCGCCACGTGTCGAGCTCGCACGTAGTTGTCAGGCACATGCAGACAGATTAACGACAAAATTTGCTCGTTGGTCTAGTGCCCTCTCAATACATCGAACACGTACACAATCACCGACTGGCGACGCACCTCAACCGTATTATATCCGACCATTCCCAAAAGAAACATACTTGGGTAATTATTAGGATACTCTACAGACTAACCATACTGTTTCCAATAAAGCCGCCTAATAAACTTTTTTTGGATTTTTTCACCATAAGTACATATTCAGTCTCATGTGGATTCCAGACAGTTGCATTTGATTTTTACTTAGGGTCGGCTCATACCAAGACGCGACGTGAAGAGGCCTGAAAAGGCGCCGCGTGACGTTGAGATGCGCCGCGCGGAGCATCTTCAAGCCGCTTTATGTCGCGTCGCGTCGCACCGCGTCTCGTCTCGGTATGAGCCGACCCTTACTTCGGACAAAATAAAAAATTCTGAAGATCCTAAATTACTCTCTTGACTTACTCTTGAATTAGTGAAGTATTCATACTGTACGTACTTTTTCCGGTCACGAAGGTAATAAGAATAAAATTTGAGTAATTTAGGGGTAAATCCAAAAGCCGCAAACCTACTTAAAAGTTTGTCATTATCCGCAACGCCAAAGGCTTTTCGGAAGTCAAAGTCAGCTTCGTCTACTTGAGAACCGAAGTCAACTGCCCTAGTCGTATACGACCAAGAATCTAATAAGTTTGTGGCAGTAGATCGCCCAGTTCTAAATCCATGTTGGTGCGCCGCTAGCTGAGTTTCAATTTGACGACTTATTTGTCGTTGTAATATAGACTGAAACAATTAACAGAATGACGACAATACAGCTACTGGCCTATAGTCAGCTATGTCCGACCCGAAACTATTCTTTGGAACTGGCACGACTCTTAATAAATTCCATGTCAGGATAGGAGGATTGTTCTAAACATCAGTTTCAAATTCTATTGGATTGTTTACTTAAAGTAGACAACATATACACAAAAAAACAGACATCGCCTATATTAATCAAATGAGCGGCTTACAACTTACACTTTAAAAACATAGAGCAAATGTGGTGCGAAAATCGTAACATCCACGTTCTAACATCTTATATCAAATTCAGAAATTTAGTAGTTTATAAGTTTTTGAATCAAGTCAAGCGTGTAATATAGACATCAAATGGAAACTTCCAGATCACGCTTTTCACACAGATAATTATAATAATAATAAGTTTATTTACTAAGACTATGTAGAAAATATATCTATACTAATATTATTAGCAGGTGACAGTTCAAATAAGTATACACCGAACAATCTTATTGCATAATAATTTGAACAGCCAACGCTTACTACAGAAATAATAGTCATTTAGTACCAAAGACGATGATTTATTTAAAAGTGTTTAAATTAAGATACGCTTCATGGAAGATAGACCTGGATCCTTAACACATAGATGTGTTTTTACAACATATTCCTGTGAGTGTCAATCCTGCGCAAATACTTAAAATTGATGACATTAGCGGCAAATTCATGCAATTTCTCAATTTAGATTTAACTAGGTTCATAGTACAGAAAACCGGTATTATATCCACGTTAGAATGAGAAAGCATAGAATTTTTTCTTTATTTTTTAATACTATCATCCTAATTCATTTTATACACGCAAAGCAAAGACTTAATTAAAACTTCAAAAACTTTGTACAAGTCTTATAGTTTTTAGTTTCAAATCCTAACAAGATAGAACTAGTAAGGTATGACTCAAATGAGAATCTCTTTTTATAAGTTATCAAAAACCGGCGAAGTGCGAGTTGGACTCGCGCACCGAGGGTTCCGGACCTACCACCATGTATGTAATCTACAAACATGAACAAAAAAATTTTTATATTTGAGTTGATTGAATGAAAGGTAAATTGCGGTTTACTATTTATGACGTATTAAAAAAAAACTACTTACTAGATCTCGTTCAAACCAATTTTCGGTGGAAGTTTGCATGGTAATGTACATCATATATTTTTTTTTAGGTTTTATCATTCTCTTTTTTTAGAAGTTACAGGGGGGGGGGGGCACGTTTTACCACTTTGGAAGTGTCTCGCGCAAACTATTCAATTTAGAAAAAAAATATTCGAAACTTCAATATCATTTTTGAAGACCTATCCATAAATAACCCACACGTATGGGTTTGATAAAAAAAATATTTGAGTTTCAGTTCTAAGTATAAGGGACCCCAAAAATTTATTGTTTTTTTTTTCGCAGTTCACAGAATACATTTACTTATTAAGTTTCATCAGTATAGTTCTTATAGTTTCGGAAAAAAGTGGCTGTGACATACGGACGGACAGACAGACTGACATGACGAATCTATAAGGGTTACGTTTTTTGCCTTTTTGCTACGGAAGCCTAAAAACTATAGAACAAATGAAAAGCTTTTGAACGTAAGCTTTATCTGAAGTAGCTTTATTAATTTAAAAAAAAAGTGGCACTGATATTTAAAAACTGTATGTAAGCCCACACTCTCACAGCACACGACACGCACTCAAGTCTATAACTCATATAAGTGTCGTTTCGATTACATATTTAAAGTAATGAAATGAAAGATAATATAACCTTTACCTCTTTTACAAGAAAGTTAATTTTAAGTCTAGTAATAACCTATATATAGCGATAATAATATACAAATAGACAAGATCAAATAAATTATTTATATGTTGATCGATTTCATGTTAAATTTTTACGACGCTCTAAACATCTGCATGTAAACTGTAATCGTCTTCGGTCAAAACACTCGTATAATTAGATATCAAACTTCACAAGGTAAGTTCGTTTGATTCTTAATCATATTTATAATACTTCATACATACAATTACCTATATCTAGTAAAAAGTATAACTATTTCTAGACGTATCTATGCACTCCTTTTTTTTTAACCGATTTTATTACGTACTTGGACTTACCTACTTAACCTAATAGTTACTAGTTAGTATTCTTAACTTATATTTATCTGTTAATCTGTACTAATACTAATAAGAAGTTAATACATAATATTTATGTAACTAAATGTCTGTGGATCACAACACAACACAAATTTTAAATAACTTCAGCATGTTACGAAGCATACTATTATAGGTGCGAAAACAATAATTACGTTAGTGTGCGAGCGTTCCATCTGCTTACACAGCGTTCCATCTGCTTACACAGCATTCCATCTGCTTAAACAGCGTTCCATCTGCTTACACAGCATTCCATCTGCTTAAACAGCATTCCATCTGCTTAAACAGCATTCCATCTGCTTACACAGCGTTCCATCTGCTTACACAGCATTCCATCTGCTTAAACAGCATTCCATCTGCTTAAACAGCATTCCATCTGCTTACACAGCATTCCATCTGCTTACACAGCATTCCATCTGCTTACACAGAATTACATCTGCTTAAACAGCGTTCCATCTGCTTACGCAGCATTCCATCTGCTTAAACAGCATTCCATCTGCTTACACAGCATTCCATCTGCTTACACAGCATTCCATCTGCTTACACAGAATTACATCTGCTTAAACAGCGTTCCATCTGCTAACACAGGCTAACGTAGTTTCAATCTAAGGTAAGAGTAGGTATACGTGTGTATTAAAAACAAAAGTCATGCAGCTTATTTGTAATGTTTTCTGCCACAACCTCACAAACGCAGGTAACCGCGTAACGCGTGACGTATCCGTATCTTATCTCATACCCAGCCTTTGGTTTATACGACACGTTTTTAAGTTTATGGATATTACGTAATATACATATATTGATAGCTTTTTAACTTATTTATTTTATTAGTAGGAGGTATATTATTAATTATAGAGAGATAACACATTAATTACCATAGATCGTAAGATAATATTGCATAATATTACACACGTAAATTAATAAGTAACTATACATAATTTATTCTATTATATGTATGTAATATTTCTTTAGTTGTTGTTTTAGATTTTTAGAAGTTAGGATGTTTCTTATTTCAAGTGGCAGTTTTTTATTACGTCAGCTAATAAATTTGTAGTTATTATATTTTATTAAGTGAGGTAGTTTGAGATCTGATAGATCTATCTCTAGATAGATTAAGGATATTGTAAACACAACAAAGTATGTGCATATTACCATAGCGTGATATTACGTTATAATATTACGCCGTAATCGGAAGGGAAGCCATTTATTTTGTATCTAAAACAGGAATCGTGATCAAATTTACGAAGGCCAAAATGTATCGAATACATAAGTTTTATAGAAGTTCTAATTTGTTGAAATGTTTTTCATTAGCATTTAAGTAACATGTGTCAGTGTTGTCTATAATAGGGAGCAGAAAGGATTAGGCAAGTGTAACTTTAGTGTCAAAAGGAAGAAAATTATGTAAACGTTTGAGGAAATTTAAACTGAAGTGTAGGTACCTTTCGACTTTTGACTTATATCGTTGATATGGTTAGACTACGATAAGTGGCTATCAAACCACCCTTAGACTTTTCACTAAATCTGTATAAACAAGGTACATTATCGTAAATTTGTGGAAAAATAATATGGTGTGAGATCAGATATCACAAGTACCTACTAACAATAATAATAGACTGTGATTTTACTGGATTAAAAGAATACACTTTGCGGCGCCCACGCGCGTTTAACATTTTTGCTAAAATGTTGCTGTCCCTATCGAACACGACGCGGGCGCGAGTTCCCCTTTCCCCGCGCCGCGCGCCTTATTCTGTATGTATGATTTTTTCGGATGGCTAGAAAGTCAGTATTCTGATAAGCGATATGACTTTCACCCAAAAATATTATATTATGAGCATAAACGATTTATAAATGAATAATCTTCATTATTTTTTTTATTTAATAAGTATTTAATGTGCTGCTATAATGTTTAACCGATTGCCGATTGCGATAAAACTATGTTAATTTATTGCTTTCACTTGCGAAAAAATTATAGGCATGAAAGAATGTCATGTTGTTGTAATGGAATAGGTTAAATACTCAAAGCATTGACCGGCATCGGACCTAAGTGTCGGTAATACAAAAAAAAATTGTTAGCCATCTGTAATCGAAGTAATCAATCATTGATGCAATTTGCTCAATTCCTTAGTAGGTATTAGGCGTTCCGTTAGGCTCGCTTTTTAAGAAAATAGCTAGGTACCTATAGTACAGTCAAATTAGATACATTTTTAGGCTAAAAAAAACATTTATTGGTAGAGATTTGAATTTTGGTGTAGTTGTTAACTAAGACCACCCGTTGAACATACTAAAAGTCCCTATAGATAGCTGTTGCGCTCGCGCCGCCATCTTGGAAAATAGGTACCTTTTTTTCGTTTTTTGCCTATATCTCGGCAATTATTGCTAAAACGGCAAACATGTGTATGTAAAAACTATAGATCATTAAATATCCTATAAAAAGCTCATACGTATTACTATTGTATCTCTAGTATTTTAGCTGTAATCTGGCGTTAAAGAGGAAAAGTATTTATTTTTTGCTGCCGATATACCGTTTTTTTCTGTTTACTCCAAAATGGTTCAAATACATTTTTTAGTTTTATTTCGCGAAACTACTTAGAGAGAATGAGGTGAGAGGGTGAGAAAGAGAGAAAAAGGGAGAGGAGGAAACAGGCAAATGCATTATGTGACCTGATGTGTATGGCTAGGTCGGAATGTGTTTTGGGGCCACTTGATGGGTATAACTACCACGAAATAGCCGCGACTGGCTATCAATACCGAAAAGCCAACCACTGCGACCAGCTGATCATCGTCTCGTAGGTGTGCCTCACTTCCCATAAAGACTTAGGCAACTTATTCCGATTTACGTGATTTTGTATGTAAATGTATATTTATACCAATCACCGTTTATAGTACTGCAATACTACCAATAGTCATAGGCTAGAAATACTTGACGTAGCGCTTTCCCATAACGTAAGCCTAGGTTTCTGTATCTAGCTAGACGGATTTTGATTTGAATTCCTTTCCTTTATTATATGTCCTTCTTGCTCATATCCGACAAAGGCGTATTCAAGAAAGCCCTTAAAAGCTTATTAGCTTAAAGCAACTAGATCGCATCCTCTCTTATTAGATCTCACGACAAATTGACGTGGCATCGAATCTCTTACCAGTCACAAAGTTAAGCTACCATGAGCGAGCGATCTAAACAAGCGTTCACAGGTGCCCGAGGTACTAATAAGAGAGCCCAAGGCCGCATGACGACAACGTTACAATAATCCCTCTACCGAAGCCCAGACTCCTTCTACAAAAGTGTAAAGAAGGCTACAGGCGTACAAAAAGCAGTCATGAAAACACGATGGAAGGGATGTAGCCTGGCCTCCAGGCTTACTGGAGCTATAAATCTATTGTAGTCAACATCCTGAGCGCCATGCCTTCCTTCCAAAGACTAAATTAATCCCTGTGACGACTACATTTATGCATTTGCTAATAGTAGCTTGCGAGTGACTGTTGGATGACAGATTCGATGACCACATCAATATTAGAGATCTAATGAGAGCAGGAATGAGATCTAGCTGTGGTATGTTGATTCTTTTAAGAGCTTTCTCGAATTTGTCCCAGTTTATCACATTCTGTCACAGTGGCTTCGTAGGCCTAGAGCCCAAGGGACATAATAACCAAGAGATCGTTAGAGCAAAGTTCATCCAATACTTCTATGGAGCGCAAACTTAGGCTTATGTTCTGCAGAAACGCTATATTGAGTATGTCCAGCCTATGGTTGTCATTATTGAGTATGTCCAGCCTATGGTATGTATTAACGGCGTAGTTAGTAGCAGTCATGATGTTAAAATTGAGTTTGTTTATCAGTCTGTCGAGAACCTTGCCTTTTTTGAAGTGAAAACTTCTTTAGCGGCGTTGTGCACTTTTTTTGGTATGGGTAAAAAATGATAAACTCGCGTCAGGTCACGTGTCCTAATCGTGGAATGCGTAAGACGGAAACCGTAATGCCACGCCTATTATAATTTTTATTTTTAGTATTCGCTATTATGAGTAGTACAGTATTGTTTGTTTGTTTGTTTGTTTGTTCGTTCGTTTGTTCGTTCGTTCGTTCGTTCGTTTGTTCGTTCGTTTATTTTTAATAAATAAATATGGATAAGAAGTGATGGGAAGTAAATAGCGAGTATGTTTTCACTTCTGCCGGCACTCCTGGAGTGCAACCCGTTTTTTTTTACTCAGGATATGTGGTTTTTATCGGAATCAGACGCAATGATGATCAGCTGATGGCTGGTCGCCCTAGCCTATTGGCTATTCTTACTCACCAAGCGGACTCCGCCCTGCTATACACATCATGTCGCATAAGGCATTTGCCCCTGAATTATCTCTCCCCTTTTCTCTCTCTCCTTCTCATCATCTCTGTCGGTCTTTCTATCTCTAGGTAGTGTCATGGAATAAGTTTTTGAAGATATATATGAACATTTTAGGAGTAAACAGAAACAAAACTTAGTATCTATAGCAAAAATATAAAAAAAAAATTCAATGTCGGATTACAGCTAAAGTATTAGAGATACATAAATAATATAATCTAGCTTTTTTATAGGAAATTTAATAAGTTACAGTTTTTGTTGACACGATTTAATCGTATTAATAATTATTGCCGAGATATAAGCAAAAAACTGAAAAAGGATAACTTTTTTCCAAGATGGCGGCGCGAGCGCAGCAGGTATCGATGGGGACTTTGAGTATGTACAACGGAAGGTCTTAATGAACATGTACACCAAAATTCAAAACTCTACCAATTAATGTTTTTTCATTTTCTAATTTAATTGGACTACTACTTATACAAACTTATAAAGGTTATGCGAGTATATTTATGAAAAATACTTTATTTAGAGGCAGGAATGAATATTGAAATAGGAGGAGGTTTCTGAGCTACAATAATAAAAAAGGTATGTAACTTGGTACCTTGTTACATTTTTACCCACAAATACGGTATCTACCTTTTTTAAAATTTACTTTAAAATCATAATAATGTTAATAATGGTGCTACTGCCTACTGATTGACTGTAGAAATGCAAGGTTATGATAAAGATTATGCTATGCGTCATTTAATTATAATGTAAATGTAACCTTGGTGGTCAATAGATAAATTAATAATACCAAAATAATTTATAAAGATGAACCGATGAAGCTTGACCGATTTGAATGTTTTTTTTTGTATGCGTTTGGGTGGCGCCCTGGATGGTGTAGATTCACAAATTAGCCCGGCAGATGGCGCTAACATGCAGGACAACGTCTGTCCGGTCAGCTAGTATAATACAGTTCTACCATGTGCACATAAAGCTTATGATTATACCTTGTCACAAAGTCACGAAAAGTTACGACAATGTAGGTGCAAAGTAATTTCATAGTTAATACAACAGATCATTAAGTCTCTCATTTACTTTCAATTATAAATCGCAAAAGATCAATTTGTTTGACACTTTATTTATGAAATGTAATACCACTAAAATGTAAAAATATTATTCTTTTACAACGCCTGAACTTCGAACTTTCTTTTCGTCCAAATTCAATAGTTGACCAATAAGCGATGTGCTAGTGCTGCCAGTGTGTTAAAATAAAGATCAATTAATAAAATAAGCGTTAGTAAACTTGTATGTAAAACGTTAAAGCTTATAGTTAGGTCTAAATTCCGAGTAGGTGAAAGGTGTTGACATCAATAATGACTTTATTAAATCTAGTTTTGATATGTATAAAATATGGTGACTTCATGTTGTACACTCCGGTTGTTTAGCGTTCAGAAGCCGGCGAGGCGCAGAGCAGTGCAAATCTATCACTTATTTGGTCGGAACTGACAGCAGCGACCACTCTGGGAATATGTATTTTTGACAATAAATAGATTTTAATAGTTTTCTCACTGCTTTAGGGCTGTGAAGTAATAACGTAAAAGTTAGTTTTCTGTTTGATATTCTCGTTTTTTTTTTAAATACGTTACAAAGAAATAATGGGGCCGATGTTAGGATGATTATTTTATTACAAAACCCTAATTTCGGCTGAGACGAAGGAGATGATAGCAATCTTATAAGTTGAAGGGAATTATTAATATCCTAAGTTAGGGCTCTTAAAGTTTATTTTTGTAAAATGTTTAATACCCAATAATTGAATGACCAAAGTTCCGTCTCAAAATGTTAGTGACACTATTTTAATAGACTATAAAAATTACGGCCGACCTACTCTAACAACCTAATGTTAAAATACTAAATAAGTCTAATTATGTTACTGTGTAGAACAGTGTGTTTATAATTTTTTGCTGTAATACACAATGCTGTTTGTCACATCAAAACCGGTTACTTTTTGAAATTTCAACAATTTATTTTATTTTATTTATTATTGGTCAATTTCAGTTTTTAAAATAAAAATAATAAGAAAAATAAAAATACCTATATATCTTAATACGATTTCTATTTAAATAGGTATTATAAAGAGTTAAAGTTATGCATGGTAAAGTTTCAACACAAATAAATAATTTCTGTTGATGTATTGCCTTTTTACGATTAAGAACATCCTTAACTTGCCCACATTAGGATAAAAGAAGGCCGTAGTTACGTAAAGCATAGCCGATATTATAAGGAAATTTGCCATACATAATTTTATACGCTTATTATTCTTTGACACGTAATTTATAACCACTACATATACTCAATAATATAAAGTGTAAGTGTCAAATAGCCCCACAATGCAAATTCATCGGTGGATAACTTCAATGTTCAGGCGTGATTAAGTTTAAAAGTTGCATTTTACGTTGAGGGGCTGAAATTTGGGCATTTTACCCTATAACTAAATTGTAAAATATTGTGACAAGCTATTATTAATTTTACTTTTATATTGTTAATGTTATAAAATATTAAGTTTAAAATATTTAAAATATATTGTTGTAAAAATCTAATAAAACAAAAATCACTAAACGTGGGGAAGCAATACGCTTGCCGAAACCATGTGTGACATATAAATATGAACAGTAGGTGGGCTGGTGAAAGGTTTTGGCTTCAATCACGACTTTATTAAATCTAGCAATATGGTGTTATTTATGTCGTACTGTTATACGACGTTCGAAAACTTGGTTTAAAAAAAAAAAGGATTTTAAAATAGAACTAGAAAAAAGGATTTTGAATAATGTTTAATTTAATAGTTTTTAATATTAATCGATAACAATTAATAATTTTCGATCCGTTGGCAGCCGCGACGGGAGATGGGACAAGACTGTCTTACTAAACTTATAATTTAATAGGAGTTGGTCATAAATGCTGACTCGGGGTCTAATACAGTAAGTAAGCATATCTACATATGTGCTAGGGGTATAACAGCCCCCCGCAGAAGACTAAACTTCGGGGTGAAATTCCGAAGTTTATGGAGTGAAATTAAACGATTGGTCTAAGTCGCGGTACTGGGATAGAACCCTGCTCTTTATCGTTATCATTAGAGGGTTTAGGTAGGGTAAAACTCTTAAAGTAATTAAACAGACTGCCTTTGGATTTTACAATAAAAATAGAGATACAAGATATGACTAAAAATATAGTAAGTAAAGATAAAATAGAGTAATGTGTCCCGTATTTTATTATATGTGGTTTTTGCACTATTTCGTCAATATTGCTTAAAATTGATTTTGACAGTTCTTTATTTATACCCAAATCGTCTAAATCAAAATTTTGTAAAAAAATACGAGGCACATTCGAAATTATATGACTAATCTTATCTAGTTTGCAACATGAATCATTAATTAAATTAAAATCGGAATAAGCTATTTTGGTAGTTATATTTTTTACATTAAATTGGGGTATCAGTTTGGTACTTTTACAATAGGCCTTACAATTATTTGGTACAGTGAGTACAACTGTACCTAATATGTTAAATTCTAGAGGTTCAGAGTTTTCGCAATCTATAGATAAGTTACTTAGTTGAGTTTGTTTGTATATTCACCTATTGTTTGTTAATGAGTTCCAAATGTTCACGTTTCCGTAAATAAATCTGGTTTCACACTGTTTGGGGATATTTGTTATTACTTTTGACATCATTTCACTTTCACAGCTGGGGTATGCACTTGATGAAAACACATTCGTGACGTCACAGATAAATTTCTGTGCATCAATTTTATCGCATTTATCTAAACTGTCTATGTTACAATAATGGGTTTTGTCTTTGGTCATTGCGGTATATTTATCGCTAGGTATTACAGTGCTATAGGTATCTGGGTGTTTGGGATCGTGAGGTACTGGTAAGGGTACATTATGATACAAACTATATTCCTTAGGGGTGCTCAGGGGTATTTGCAGTACAAATACTAACCTGTTTGGGGTATAAAAACATACTAATTTAGAAATACTTAATATAATGTATATAGAACTTAAGTGTAGACTTACTGGCAATTCTACACCTGTGGACAGGTGTCTGTAATTATCAGCGAGTTCTCTATAAAGTTGCATGGGTGTGAGCACTGACGGATGTAAAATGTTTTGTTTACTAAACAGCATGGAGTTTGTTACGTCTTCTAATTGGAATGAGATTGTAAGTAGGCATGTCTCTAGGACACTGACTACAGAATCAATTTTTGATTTTAGAATTAAACTATTTGACAAAACTGAAAGATTTTTTAAGTTCGTAGAAAACTCGTTGACAGCGTCGTTTAACCTAGCTTCATTATTTTTTATCTTTTGTAAATTTTTATTAAGCTCGTTAATTGTTGACGTAGTTACTAATATATTATTTTTTATTAGTGAAGCTAGTTTTTTCTCGTCGCTTTGAACAATTTCGATTGCGCTATTGTATTTAAATGCATCATCTTCGTCTAGAGTGCCGAAAATGTGCTTAAAAAGGGTGCCTATGCCACCAAACCAGGCTGATCGTTTACTTCTATGCGTTACCAAATGAGATATAGATTCGTATTCCTTGGCAGCGTCATAGTAGCGCAAAGATAAGGGTTCCAAAATATTATGGCATTCGAGGTCATCAAGGGCCTCGGGTTGTTTACATAAAAACCTAATTGTACCTAATATTGCGTTAATATTTATGAGATGCGGTTCAACATGCGATATGTCTACGGGTGACACAATACTAAGGTAACCGCTTCTTATCTTCATTTTGCCTATGTGGTCAAAATAGATGCCGGGACTCGATGTGATCGGCTGGACATAGTCCGGGCTTGCCTTGACCATGGCACTGAAATATTTCCATAAAAAAAAAACATTAATCTAAGTTAAAAAAAAAATTAAGTTTAATTTAAATGTGTGTTTTTTAGTATGCAGAGTTTAGGGTTTATATTTAGTATTTTATTGTAATTTATGTGTGTATATGTTATTAAAATCTAGGTCATAAAATGCAATAGACATTTTACAAAGGGATACTGGTAATCTCTATGTTAGCTTTGTAAGATTATCTAACAATAGGGCTATGCTAATCTTACTAGGTAAGACAATTTAAGTTCGTCAAGTGTGAAGCGATTTTGTGAGTAAGGGTTCAGTAGTAAAATATATAAATTTTATGTTTGCATTTCGGCAGGTTTAATCAGATCGAAGTGATGTTTGACATGGCGTCTGTTGATAAGGAGTGATAAGGTGTTGTTCCCATGAACTTTGACTATTTTGTATGGCCCTTTCCAAATAGGCGAAAGGGCTTTTCTAAGGCGGAGGTGGTTTTTTAGATAAACGTAATCGCCTTCCTTATAGGAAACGGGACGTGTGTGAGAGTCGTAATAATTTTTGGATCTCTCCTTTGAATTGTTTATATTTACCACGGCTGTAGCACGGGAGTGCTTTAGTTTATGTTGTAACATTTTAACATATTCGGGATATTTATTAACATATTAGGAATGAAAGGTTTGTGACCAAAAAGAAGTTCGTATGGCGTAAAGTTAGTCGTGCTATGGACGTTAGTGTTGTAAGTCAATACGGCCGTATATACATATCTTGGCCAGTTTTCTTGGTTTTGGTCGACAAACGATTTTAAATATTCTTTGAGAGTGACTACGTTCAAGTGCACCTTGGGTTTGAGGATGATATGGAGAAGACCACAACTGTTTAATTTTAAGAAATTCGCAGGTCTTTTTAAATAAGTCAGCAGTAAAATTGGTGCCTTGATCAGTCAGGATAGTTTGGGGAATCTCAAATAAGGAAATGAAAGGAACTAAGCAGTCGGTTGTTTCTTCTGCTGAAACAGTGCGTATGGGATAGGCTGCGGAGAATTTGGTTAGGTCATCTTGTAAAGTCATAATGTATTTGAGTTTAGCGGTGCCGGATTCGGGGAGAGGACCTACGATGTCGATTGCGAGGCGTTGGAAGGGAACTGATGAAGTTGTGGTAATCTGCATTGGTGCTTTGTTTATTCTTCTTAAAGCTTTGTTTTCTTGACATAAAGAGTATTGTTTTACGTATGTTTCTATGTCACTACGCATTCCTTTCCAATAGTATTTTTCTTGTATGCGTTTTAGCATTCTGACTGATCCAAGATGACCTGCGACTGGTAGGTCGTGATTTTCGCGAAGGATCTTTTTTATTTCGCTGAGATTAGGATATAGTATGTTATTGTGATATATATTTACGTTCAAGTTTGAGTTGTGAAACAGGTAAGTGAGCATATTGTGTATTTTTATAAAGGAATGTTTTTGGAAGGGGTTCTTAAAGTCCGCAGTAGCAATGTTGGTTGTGTTTTCTGACAGTAGTAGTTCATTTCTAACATTTTTTAAGGTCTTGTATATGTCTTGATAGGAACAATCGTCAAAGTGGTTTACTTTGGTAAATAGTAAATAAACGATTTTGTTATTTATCTCTAATCTTTTAAATGAATGTATGTCTTTCAGTGTTTAGTAAGTCGTCAGGGTTTTGGAATTTTTCTAGGATTTCGGATAAATAAGGGTGGATTCATCTAAATCAATTGAAGTAGGGATTAGGATTATTTTACAGTTGGTTTTCATGAGGTTTTCGTTATGTTCTTTCAGGTTGGTTTTAAACGTTTTATTTTTATCAAGCGTCGCTTTTAGGAAGTCTGCGTATTCGTCGTGGTTGAGTTCAGCGGTAAGTAGTAGGTCTTGTATTTCAGGAGTAGGAGGTATTTCTGTAAAATCTTGATAAGGTAAGTCGTTTGTCTGGTTTTCTGTGTTAGTTATAGTGTTTTGGATGGGTAAGTCGCCGGAAATACTTGTTGTGGTATTATTATTAAGTTCTAGAATTTCATCGTTTGGAAGGGTCAGTGGGTCGTCAGGGATTGGTATGTCTAGTGGGCTAAAGTCAATATTTGGTTGGTCATCGAGTGGACTAAGGTTTAAGGGACCGAGGTCTGTTAGTTGGTCGTCTGGATTTTGAGGATAAATAGGGTTTACTGGGAATCTGGAAAGGGCATCTGCAGCCGTATTTAATTTACCCTTACGATATACGATTTCGTATTCGTATTCTTCCAATTTTAACCGCCACCTTTGTAATTTGCTGCTTGTGTCACGGTGGTTAAATAGCCACTTGAGAGGACGGTGATCAGTGATGATATGGAATTTTCGCCCGTAGAGGTAGGGTCGAAAGGTTTTGCAACCAAATATTATGGCTAATAATTCTTTTTCAGTGGTGCTGTAGTTGCACTCACTTTTATTGAGAGTTCGTGAAGCGAAGGCTATGGGTCGCTCTTGTCCAATTTGGCCTTGGGATAAAATGGCGCCAACGGCGTAGTTTGATGAGTCACATGTGAGAATGAATGGTTGAGTGAAGTCGGGATAGATAAGTACTGGAGCCGAGGTTAGTTTATGTTTCAATTCATCGAAAGCGACTCGTTGTGAATTTTCCCATTTAAAATCTACATCTTTTTTCAAGAGGGTCGTCAGAGGTTTGGAAAGTTTCGAGAAATCAGGAATAAACCTGCGATAATAGGAAACGAGTCCGAGGAATGACTTGATGTCTTTGGGAGATTTAGGAGTTGGGAATTCAGTGACGGCATTGATTTTGTCGGGATTTGGTTTTACGCCCTCTTCGGTGATAATATGACCGAGATAGGCGACTTCACGCCAAAGAAATTCGCACTTATCCGGCTGCAGTTTGAGGTTGTAACTTCGAAGTCTTTCAAATATACAAGATAAGTTTTTAATATGTGATGGGAGGTCGTGACTATAGATAACGATGTCATCTAAGTACACGAAACAGCGGATTCCTTGCAGGCTGGATAGAGCCGTGTTCATCAGTCTCTGGAATGTTGACGATGCATTTTTGAGGCCAAAGGGCATCATAGGAAACTGAAATTGGCCCTGAGGAACTTGGAAAGAGGTTTTAGGCGCATCATCTTTGTTGATGGGGATTTGGTGAAAGCCAGAAGCGAGATGAAGAGTTGAGAAATATTTGCTGTCACCAAGTTGGTCGAGGATTTCGGAAATCTGGGGAATAGGATAGGTGTCACCAATCGTGATATCATTCAGTTTCCTATAGTCGATACAGAGGGTTCTATGATACCTTGAGCTAGCATTTGGTCTAGTTGCTTTTTGATTTCACCTTTGTGGACTTCGGGGAAACGGTAGGATTTCACGTTAATAGGATTGTCGGTAGAGGTTTTGATGTCGTGTTGCATAAACGTAGTCAGTTGGTCGTTTGGGAGATGAAAAATATCAGAGAATTCTGAACATATCTGGTACAGAGCGTCTGATTCTTCGTTGTTGAGGTGAGAAGTCCTTAACATAGTTAAAACTTCTTGGGTGCGCAAATAAGAGTCGTTAGTTTTGTAGTTTTGAGTATCATTGACATTGAAACAGTGTACGGGTTCAAGATCCTGTGTAAGAGTAAGTTGAAGATTGGAACTTATGGTTATTGGGGATTCTGATAGATTTACAACAGAAATATTTATCCTATTGTTGGTTTTAACTTTGACTAAACAATTTGCAAATAGTAGATTTTCGGAGTGTTTTTGGTCAAGTATATAGCCTTCTTTTATTTCGGGATTCGAAACTGAACATTCTATTACTGTTTCCGATCTCGCTGGGATGACGTAAGTAGGTTCACAGAAGTTAAGTTTTAAGTAAGATGACCCGATTTTGAGAACGTCGTGAGTGTAGTCAATGTTGCAACCAAAAGTGTTGAGAAGGTCGTTTCCGATTATGCCATCATAAGGCAGATTGATGTTATTTATTACATGAAATTTGTGATGTATATGTTTGTGGGGGTTAGTACATGTAACGAGTTTCAGCTCGAAGTGTCCATGAGTTTCGGTGCATTCTTTTACAGGCTTTCAATTTGATTGGCTCATTGGTTATTGAGGGACTTTTATTTATACATGATTGTTTTAACAGACTGACAGAGGATCCAGAGTCAACTAGCAGTGATAACTGTGTATTCGATATTGAAGTGGATATGAAAATGTAAGGTAGTAGCGTTTTAGTAGGATTGCTAGTTATTTCATAAACATCTGCATTAATTTTGTTTCTGAGATTAGTATTGGCTTGAAAGTTAGTAGAATTTACTGAACTAGAAGATTTTATGAATTCGGAAGGATTAGAAGTGTTGAATTGGTAGGGTTTAGTGTTCATAGTATTTCTTTCATTCGATGAAGTAGTAGATATGGCGGATGTAGTCATGGTGTTTGATGGTTTGCTATTTTGAGTAATTTGTCTGTATTCGGTAGCAAAGGATACGGTGAGATTTTTATTTTTGTGTATTCTAGTAGGTATAGCAGATACAGCGGATTCAGCGGATGTAGTAAATACGGTGGATACAGAGGGTGCAGTGGATACAGAGGATGCAGTGGATACAGAGGATGCAGTGGATATAGAGGATGCAGTAGATACAGAGGATGCAGTGGATACAGAGGATGCAGTGGATATAGAGGATGCAGTGCATACAGAGGATACAGTGGATACAGTGACGGGATTTGACGGCAACCCATGTCGCGGAGTCGGTTTTATTTTGGTAACAATGTCAGTTTAGAATAATTTATCTTTGGATTCTTTTGGAAATCTAGTGTTAGCAATATGATGATTTTGGTGCATGAGTTTAGGAACAGTGTTTGATTTAGAACAAGTGCCGGTTTTAGCAATCGGTTGTCCCGCACGACACCGAGTCGAGACATCTATTAGTTTTTTGTTTCTTCGTAAGATTCTTGTGTGTCATCGTGAGATTCATAAGGTTCGTCTTGAGGCGGTGAATCATGAATCGTTGCGTATCTCGAGGCCTATACCCAGAAGGGGAGGCTTGGTTTGAGTTAGGAAAACGATTTTTAAAATTATTTTTATATTCCCGTTTTCTGCAGTTTTCTATAGTGTGGCCAGGGAATTTACAATATCGACATACAATATCGTTTTTATTTTTTAGGTAATCATAATTTTTATAATTAAAACGTGCAGGTTGGATTGGGTTTACATAGGCTCCGTGTGGACTGTATTTTCCACGGAAATTTTCTTGTTGGTTGAAAGAACGGCTGTGATAATCACCTTTGCTAGACGAAAATGGCGCTGTTTTCTTAATAGAGGCTGGTAACATTTTTTCTTCTGACACAGCTATATTTGTGGCATTGTTGAGGCTGGCGGGCTCGCGACACCTCACAATAGTTGCTAATGTAGGATTCAGGCCTGTGATAAATGTATGGAGGGCTAAGTCCTCCATGGCAGCGACTCGACCAGCCAGTTCTGTTTTCTTTTTTGTGGTAATCGATATATTAATTTCCGTTAATAATTTAGCTAAACAAGTCTCAACTTTTAAAGCGAACTGGCTGACCGATTCATTATGTAGCTGTTTACATTCTTGTAAATTTGAAAGTAGGTGAGTGTATTGTTTACGCTCTCCAAATTATGCTTTTAAAAAATCCTCTTATTGACTCCAATCGTCAAAGTCTTTGATTGCGCAAGCCGCTTGGGCTCTGCCTTCCAATTTACTAAGAATAAGTTTAAGTAAAATAGTTTCCTGAGATGTGGATGCAAGATCAATTGAATTTGTACAGTTATTTAAAAAAGGATTTAGCAGATCTCGACTACCATCGAATGGTTTAATGAACTGGATAAGAATGTTCAAATCAACGTGACCAGATAAGGATGAGCCTCCTTCATTTTTCGACATTATTATTTTTTATATTAAAATATGTTAATTGCACTAATAAAGCAATTAAAATAAAACAATTGTCTTACTGAACCCTAAAAGTGAATAAATCTAGACACATTAGACAATGACCAAAGACTCACAGGACGGAGAACGCGTAGGCGTATGCGATAAGGAGCATGCCGGCCGGTGCACGACGATAAGGTGTACCACGGTGCGGCTCGGTGAGATACAGTGATATATATCGAGTTGTAGAGATGTTATTTAGAATATGTAGTAATTTATGTTGAGTTGTTCTTCTTGAATATTAATGTTTCTTTGTTTTTGTAGACTACGAGGTATAGTTGGTATATTCTGGTTACAGTCACTTTCTATTTTCCACTTTTTCAGGATATAGCAGGTATATATTAATAGTTTATTTGCAGGATACAGAGTCACTTCACTTTTTCAGGAAATAGCAGGTATGTATTATTAATTTATTTTCAGGATACAGAGTCACTTCAATTTTTCAGGATATAGCAGGTATGTATTTATAGTTTATATACAGGATACAGAGTCACTTCACTTTTTCAGGAAATAGTATTTACTTTTGTTCAGAGACGTACCGGGACCTTTTTAGATCCTTTTAGCTGCCATAAATGTTATACGAATTTCGAAAACTTGGTTTTTAAAAAAAAGGATTTTAAAATAGAACTAGAAAAAAGGATTTTGAATAATGTTTAATTTAATAGTTTTTAATATTAATCGATAACAATTAATAATTTTCGATCCGTTGGCAGCCGCGACGGGAGATGGGACAAGACTGTCTTACTAAACTTATAATTTAATAGGAGTTGGTCATAAATGCTGACTCGGGGTCTAATACAGTAAGTAAGCATATCTACATATGTACTAGGGGTATAACAGTACGCTCCGGTATAGTGCACAGAAGCCGGCGAAGCGCATCAGTGCAATTCTATAACTAATTTGGCGGAAAATGTCAACGGAAACCACTCTGGAAATTTGTTTTTTTGACCATGAATAGTTTGCAATAGTTTTCTTACTGCTTCCGGACAGTAAATATTTTTCTTATTATTTTAATTGTTTACTAACTCGTAACAGAGAAATAACGGACCCATGATAAGATTCTTATTCTATTACAAAACCCTAATGTCGGCCTGCGCCCGAGACAAGTTAGGTGACAGCAATTTTATAATTTATTAGTATCCTAACTTAGGGCTCTTAAAGTTTAAATTTGTAAGGCGTTCCATACCCGTTAATTGAATAACCAAAGTTCGGCCGCCTTTTAATGTGAGTTATACTATTTTATTAGACTAGTTACACTAGTACTATTTACTAGTTTGTATGAAATATAGGATGTTCAAAATACTAAATAAGTCTATTCATGTAACTGAGCAGAACAGTGTGTTCATAATAATTTACTAAAATACACAATGCAGTTTCCCGCATTAATAATTTATTTTTTTATAATAATATTGGAATTTTAATTATTGACGTGACAACGTCTTATAAATTGGTTTGCCGGGTGACACTTCAAGAAACTGCGTTACGCTCCGCTCACGTTATGCGCTCACAATGAGAGCGAGTGAGAGGCACGCGGCATGGTTAGCCCGCCTAAGAGCGAGAGAGACAGACATAAAAAGTGAAAGGCACAAGTTGTCACGTTACAATGTTAATAATATTACGATTAATAGCAATGGTTTTTTTTTTTATTTTATTTATCATAAGACAATTTTAGTTTTTAAGTGAAAATAATAAGAAAGTACCTTCATTAACTAATATAATTTCTATTTTAATACAACTTTCAATTTTACTGACTAATTGATGCCTTCTTTTGTTTACGATTTAGAACATTCTTTACTGGCCGATATTAGGGTAAAAGAAGGCGGCATTATGGAAATTTTAACTACAAACGTTTAAACGTTTATTATTCTTTATTACCTAATTTAAGTATTTTATGATCGCAAGTAACATTAAGTGTAAATATCAAATAGCCTGACAGTGCCAAGTCATCGGTAAATAACTTCAAGGTTCGGGTGTGGTTAAGTGGTTAAGACTAAAAGTTGCGATTTACGTTAAGGGGCCGACATTTGGGTGTTTTACCCTACTCCATTTATAAAAATACTTACTACGAATATTGTTAATGAATTAGAACCTTTATAGATTATTTATTTAATTACATTTTTGAAGGGTCGGGAACACGCGAGTGATACTCCTGGTGTTACAAGCGTCCATAGGTTACGGTAACCGCTTACCATCAGGCACACCGTAAAATTGTTTGCCATTTTTAGGGTTACGTACCTCGAAAGGAAAAAAACGTAACTCTAATAGGATCACTTTGTTGTCCGTCCGTCCGTTCGTCAGTCCATCCGTCCGTCCGTTTGTACTTCCGTCTGTCAAGACCCTTTTTTCGCAGGAACGCGTGAAGGTATCAAGCTATTTATATCAAATACTCAGGTCTAATGTCCCTTGGAGCTGTGAAAAAACCAAACTTCTAAGCCAATGCAATCGAAAGATACAGCCGTTGAGATACATGCGTTTATGCCGCAAATTTTCGAAACTCGCAAGGGAATCAAAACCTACAGGGTACTTCCCGTGAACTCAGAACCTTGAAATTTTGTAAGAAGCAACGTTTTATAGCACAGATAAAGAAAAATTTGCGAAAACCGTAAATTTTTAACTTATTTACCTACAGGTTTGTACGGTACCCTCGGTGCGCTTGTCCGACTCGCACTTGGCCGGTTTTTGTTTTATACTCCTAAGGTATAAAAAATACTGTTCTATTCTTTTTACTTAGGAATAGTTGGAAATCTCTTTTTAGTCTTTCAATCTTAGTGACACATTTTTCACAGTAGATGTAGGTACAATTTTTTTGAAAAATACTCTATATGTATCATCCGGCAAAATGTTAAATAGGTATTCATCATAAAAATCTATACTAATATTATAAAGGCGAAAGTAACTCTGTCTGTTACCTCTTCACGCTTAAAACGCTGTACTTATTAAGGTGAATTTTCGCATGGATATAGTTTGAGTTCCGAGAAAGGACATAGGCTACTTCAAAACCTCAAGTGTGAGTTGTTTTTTTTTCTTTAAGTGAGGAGTTGCCGTTGAATTCCTACACCGAAAAGCTAGTATTATATTATATCCTGAGGGACAATAAATTGCAAATAAAATGGTTACACTTTTGATTACAGTTACTCACTATTTTTTACTAATTCGCATGCCCTAGGCAGTGCATTTTTTTAGGTATTATAACGCTAAATAGATAAAAGTCAAGAAAATCTAATTAACTGCGCAACGAAACATGCAACAGTGATATTTTCGTAATTGTTTCCTTAGGTACCTACCTACTCACGTCAAACGCAATAAAAGTTAAAATTCACTCACGGACGGCCCGCGACTGATTTTGCTACCTCGCCTCCCCAGTCTCAAGCCCCGCATTTGCCAGACGAGGCAGCAATTGCGTTTTACAAATTTGACTAACTGACAACACTGCTTTTTGTGTTTCGAATTTTACTGTTTATTCATTTAATTTTGTATTGTATTGTAGGTATTGTAGATGCTGTTTTTATATTGTAGGTCTGTTGTTCTTTAACATTTTCGGAAACGTTATGGTTATAGTGTATTATGAGCACAAAGTTACACCTGTTTTGACCATAAATTACAAGTTTTTCCACTCTAATAATTTTAGAACTACACAATTTAACGTAAAACTGAAAAACCACAGATATTAGTTTTGAGATTGAGTGAGTAAACATTGCGTTTTAGGGACTGAAATGCATCATAGGAGAAAAAACCTGTTGTATGGAGCGCGCTGCGAATCCGATATTCTTAACAACTAGTTTATAAGAGTTAACCAATTCAGAAATTAACATTTACACCGTCTACAGCAGCATTGATATATTTTACTGCAAAATGACGATTTATCTGCTATCGCTTTGTTATCGAAAAGATTTTGTAAGAAATGTGGACCATGTTAGATCCTTGAATTTCGCAACACTCACATAAATTTAAATTCAGCAACCTAATAAACACAAAATAACTGTTTTATCGATATCGGTAAATTTTCAAAAAAAATTGACGCCATATTGGATCCATCATCTTAAATTTTTAAAAATTGATGATAATATAGCACCCTCAAAAACTCAAAAAGACTTAGTTTAATCGTTATTAAGAAACCATTGGTTTACTGTTTCTGACAAATTAATCAGTTTGATTCGTGGCGAAGGAATCGATTGAATGTAACCATGAAAATGAGACGCATGCGACTCTAAACTACTTGTTGAGGTGTAAATTTGTGCGAATGATATGAAGGCAAAGAAAAAAAAAACGAGTTGCACTCCGAGAGTGCCGGCAGAAGTGAAAACCTTTACACACGATTCGCGCTTTACACTCAAATATGTCACAAGACATGTCTTTGACATTGTCAAGAAATAATAATGTTTGTTTATTTACTTTTTTGACGTAGTATATTTGACATCGCAATCTGTCATAGAATTAAAATTCCATATCCAACCTCCCTGTACTACTCATAATCGCGAATACTAAAAATAAAAATATACACAAAATACGGTCATTATCATCGCATATTGTGACACAAATAAATCAAAACCTTTCACATAGGATACTCGATCTCATGATGAAAGAGCTATCTACGTATTATAACGTTTTTTATTTGTAAAAAAGTTTACGCGGACAAAGCCCCTGGCGGGAGCTAAACGTGTAAATAGATAAATACGAGTATTAAATGTGAAAATGACATGTTTGTTTTCAATTTTCTTTACGGACGAACGGACCATTAAATACACATATACATAAAGAAAAGTAAATCACTTACAAACTTACTCAACCACGAAAGAATCATAGGAAAGAAAAAAAAAAAGGGTGGGGGGGACGTTAAGCCATCGAAATATGTAAGCGGTAAGGCAACCCCACGAGAAAAACACATATTATAGAAAAAAAAAAATTATAATAGGCGTGGCATTACGGTTTCCGTCTTACGAATTTCCACGATTAGGACACGTGACCTGACGCGAGTTTATCATTTTTTACCCATACCAAAAAACGTGCACAACGCCGCTAAAGAAGTTTTCACTTCAAAAACATCCGTGTTCTAAAAAAAAGATATGTGTACTTAAATGAAAAGATACGTCGTCTGCTGTACAGAAAACTTCCGTGCAAAGCCGTGCGTCGTCGCGTCAGCCACTGGACACGATCCACCGACCGCTCGGTGCAGTGCGCCACGTGCATCTAAAGACTAGGATTCGGGCTTAACTGAGCCACTACCCTAATAACTGAGCCACTACCCTAATAACTGAGCCACAAACCTAATGACTGAGCCACTACCCTAATAACTGAGCCACTACCCTAATAACTGAGCCACTACCCTAATAACTGAGCAACTACCCTAATAACTGAGCCACTACCCTAATAACTGAGCCACTATCCTATTAACTGAGCCACTACCCTAATAACTGAGCCACTACCCTAATAACTGAGCCACTACCCTAATAACTGAGCCACTACCCTAATAACTGAGCCACTACCCTAATAAATTGCATTAAATAGCATATACTGATATCATGTAGACCCGGAACATGTAACCAACTTGTTATTTTATCAGTTCACCAAATATTTAGGCAAAAAAGTTTATTCCCTTAATTGTTTCGACATCTTACTGAATGAAACTGAAACAGTTCAGTCACTGTCAGAGATTATTTGATAACATACCAAGTCGGTTAAAAATTTTAAGCGTTCGTTTAATTTCTCCAGGATTCCTCAGAATGAATCCTGACCTGATGAGCATAGGTCCATAGATATCCATTTGATGTATACTGAAACCTTCTTCAGAATGTAACAAATACTTTTCTGAAAACTGCATCGAAACCGGTTCAGCTTAACGCGAGATAATTGTGGACAAACATACAGGTCAAACTGAGAACCTTATTTTTTCGTCGTTTAAAAAAAAGGAAAAAAATCCGCATCGAAATCGGTTCAGCCAAACGCGAGATAATCGCGGACAAACAAACATACATACGAACATACAGGTCAAACTGAGAACCTAATTTTTTTTAAGTCGTTTAAAAAATAGAAAGATAACCGTATTAAAATTGGTTCAGCCAAACGTGAGATAATCGCGGACCAACATACATACATACAAACATACATTTATATATATTCATACAAACATACATACATTCATACCTACAGGTCAAACTCAGAACCTCCTCTTTTTTGAATTCGGTTAAAAGTAGAAAGAAAGAAAATACGTGTATTTATCGCATACATGCAACATGCAAAAGATCAGTGGTACCAGGGTAAGGAAAAAGTAGCCGTGGTACTACTGGGGTACCACGGTTAACAAATGACATGAATGTAGTGATTTGAAATTTTTTTAAAAAAAATATTAAGGAAAGATCAATTAACACTTCTTGCAGTTTCAGTGACTGAAAACATTTGCGGAAATTCTGGTGTCACTCTGTGACCTACATAGAATTAAAGCTGGTTAAATAAACAATCTTATGACGTCATTCAACTGCACCTTCTATAGGTATACCATACCAAAAAAACCTTAGCGGCCTAAATTTTTAATAATTTCCTTAAACATTTTGTTGCTGGAAATAAATGTTTAAAGATAAATTGTGCAAATTTATAAACGAGCAAATGAAGGATGTAATCTTTAATTTTTTAAGATATTTATATGAATGGACTTTAAAATTTTTCTAAAAAAAATATTAAAGAAAAATCATTTTACACTTCTTGACATTTCAGTGACTGAAAACGTTTGAAGAAAATTTGGTCACACTTTGTGACCTACATAGAATTAAAGCTGGTTAAATTAACCATCTTATGACATCATTCAACTGCACCTTCCTCGGGGATACCGTACCGAAAAAACCTTAGCGGCCTAAATTTTAAATATCTTCCTAATACATTCTGTTGCTGTAAATAAATTTTCAAAGATAGATTTATAAACGAACACATGAAGAATGAGGTCCTTAATTTTTTAGATACTGATGTGAATGCAATGAGTTTTTTTTTACAAAAAAAAAAAGGAAAATCACTTATCACTTCTTGACAGATACGTAAAATTTATAACACTCCTCTTTTCATCAGGGTTAAAAAAAAACCACATCCAAATCGGTTTAGCCGTTTAAGAGCTACGTTGCCACAGACAGCCACACTCACTCAGATGGCAATATCAAACTTATAACACGCCCCTTTTTGCATCGGGGGTTAAAAATACTGATGATCATAACGAATCCAAACACGACATATCTGGTATTATTTTTTCAAGAGTGGACTGGTGTGCTGGATATCCTGGCTGCAACATCAGACCAAGAATTCCATAATCTTGCAGTAATGTAGCATACATGGGTCACACTCATGTATGAAAGTAAAGTAAATACCCAATGCGTCTAAGATCCCTACCATAGCTAACAAAAGAGCTGATAGTCTTAAAATGGCTGTACCGATTTTGATAAAATAGCCTTAAAAGCGGTTTTTTAGCAGTGGCGCTAGAAAACCTGCTTTCAAATAAAAAAAAAACCACATACAAAAAAGCTTACCAGTTTAAGAGCTACTGTGCCACAGACATATGCAAACACACACATAGCGGTCAAAATTATAACACCCCTTTTCTTGCGTTGGGGGATAACAAGAGAATTAGATCAGAGTTACTCAGACATTAAAAAGATCGGCCAAGTGCGAGTCGGACTCCCGCACGAAGGGTTCCGTACCATTATCTATAAACACAGCAAAAAAATCACGTTTGTTGTACGTCAAATATTTTCCCTTAATAATAATTTGTTTTATTTTAATTTTTTTTTTTTTTTTTAAAGTGAATATATAACTCAATATTCTGTAAATATTTTAAGCGTCTACCCGTTGCCGTTATCAATTTCGAGCAAAAACGAGCATAAAAATCACGTTTGTTGTATGGCTTCCATAAATATTTTTTTTATTCTGTTTTTTAGTATATTTTGTTATAGCGGCAACAGAAATATATATTCTGTAAAAATTTCAACTATCTGCCTATCACTGTCTTTGAGATACCATTTTTTATCCTTTGGGTACGGAACCCCTAAAATACCTACCAATCGAAACCCAACTAAATAGTAAAAAAATAACCTTATGAACGCACTTCGAAAATTTAGCTAAGTATTTTCTTTAAATGGAATGTCAAAAATTTGTAGCAATGTTAAAATGTCAAAATGTACTGGGAAATTATTTAAAATTTAGGCTGCTAAGGTTTTTTCGTTATGGTATCCCCAAAGAAGGTGCAACTGAATGATATCCTAAGAATGTTAATTTAACCAGCTTTAATTCTATGTAAGTCACAATATGTCACCAAATTTTCTTAAAACGTTGTCAGTCACTGAAATGTCAAGAAATATAAATTGATTTTACCATAATATTTTTTTTTAGAAAAAAATCCAATTAATCTTCAACAATATTACAGCGACAAAATGTAGGTACTAGGAAATTATTTAACATTAAGGCCCCTAAGGTTTTTTCGGTACGGTATCCCTATAGAAGGTGCAATTGAATGATGTTAGAAGATTGTATATTTAACTAGCTTTAATTTTATGTAGGTCACAAAGTGTCACTAGATTTTCTTTAAACGTTGTAAGACTCATATATTTCAAGTGTTAATTTTTTTTTATGATGAAATATATTTATATCAACAGCTTTTCAGTAATTTTGTGTATATGCACAAAAAATTCCGTTTTGCTACATAATCCGACACAATATTTACAAATATTTTATAATTTTAATAATTTTTTAATTTTTTTTTATAATTTTTTTCAATATTAGTAGGATACGGCATACATGATACAAATAAGAATAACTTTTAGTACTGAGTTTAAGTCAAGCATTTAATTTGCGTTTTACCTCAGAAATATTTTAATCCCCATTAATACGAGCCGTGGTCCAAGCCTCCAAGCCAGCTTGCTTAAAAATTTTAGCTTCTCTGCAAGACCTATTAAACCACGGTCGTGTTTTGACGCCGGCAGCTACTCGCGGCTTAGGAATACAACAATCCGTGCGCAGACGTCTGGATCTTCTGAGTTAAGGCACAGCTGCTCCACGGGTACGATGCATAAAATTCTCGCAATACATCCCAGTCTGCCAACTTATAATGCCACACACGGCGCCAATTAGTTGGCTCTGATGGTTCGGGTTGTGTGCATGACACTTGAGTCCTAACGAGACTGTGGTCCGAGAAGCCTAGAGGCGCATCCACTGAGACGTGTAGTGAGCAGAAGGTCCAGTAAGGATCTCGTATGATCCTCTATATCTGGTATTCTCGTTGGAGAAAATACCAGCTAAGAGAATCCATAGGTCAGAGCAAATTCATGAGCAGATATCCCTGCGTGGTTATTTGTTCGAGAACTAAGCCACTCAGGATGGTAGGCGTTGAGGTCTCCCAAAATAACTAGTTCTGCTGTGGGATATTGCTCTAGAACTTTGTCAGTCGTCAAACTCAGGTGCGTGAAGAGCCGAGCTATGTCCGTGACACCGCTTTAAGACCTGTAAGAGACCACGCATAGATACTTGTGGCCGCCGTGATCTAAGAGCACCCACAATATCGACAGGTCCCTGTCGTCAAGGCTATCAAGGCGGCGACAGCAGATATCCTCCCAGTTATTAGTTAGTACTTCACAGTTTATTACAGTGAGGGAGTAGCTAGATATTAATGGTGTTGTATGATCTTGAATATCTTAGACCTAGGTTTGTATTAGGCACAGAATATCAAGGTAGTCTTAAAATGTTCTGTGGTGTAAGGCTAGTTAATAAATTTAATACCTTTTGAATTCTTACTATTTACCATTTTTATTTGGTTATAGCTAAGATGGAGTGACAAGGCGCATCTTAAGTTTAATTTAGGGATCATTATGATTTATGTGAGAGTTAGGTTAAGGGTTAGATTTTGTTCTTTCATGCCAGGTAGTGACTAGATCCATACCTTTTGAGCTTAGGTTATTTTCGTTTGCAACGAGGGGTCCTATTCGAATTACTAGATGATCACAGCCAATTTAATTTAAACTAGACGATCACAGCCAAATTAATTTAAACTAGACGATCACCGACAAATCAATTTAAACTAGACAATCACTGCCATGTTAATCGACTAACCACACAAATTTATCGCTGATCACGCGTATACGGTAGTTAAGATAGGCTCAGATTATAAATATAGATCTTCTGACATACGCGGCAATTTTTTAATTGACTCTAATTCAGACAAAATTATAATTTCGGGCTTACCGTAACGGCGTTCTAAAGTATCCATTATTGCGCACAAGTCTACATTAGTGTACAACAATGCCTTTACGATTTGTTTGGCGGGGCCCCGGAGCACCCTACGAATCCTACGTCCCTTTTGTGTCGTTGTAAACTGACTTGAATGCTATACATTCGTCTATGCTACAGTTGAAGTGTGGTAACTCGTCCACAAAATGAGGCGAGGGGGGGTTACTCGATTTAATATTTATTTTGATCGCTTCTACTATGGCGCTAGCTAAAGCCACCACTTCGCCCTGTCCACTATTGGTATTTGCTTGACCTAATTTAAACTGTGACGGGTGCTAAGATTCCATGCCTTATACCTATAGGCACATCTACCACAGTCCCAAGTGCACTTCGCGTGCCTAAGGTCCTATCGATTCCAAGCCTATCGCTGATGTTGGCTTCCGTGCCTGACTCCTTAATCATATTGGTCTGTAGCGTACCACTGCTATGCCTTTCTGTGCCTGTGCCAGGGCTTCACGTGTTCGTTTCTGAAGAACTAGTGGGCCCAGAGCGCGGTGTTGAATCACTCTCCACATTACTTGCTTGTTTTCTTGATCTGACTTGGAGTTGGTCTTTCATCTTGCGCATAACGGTGTCCCTAACGGTCCCTAAATATACCTATCACTACCTGCCTAACCGTCCCTAGCCGCCCAACCAAGGTACTACCGAGGTGATGCCAGTCGAGAATGGAATTGAATGGGGGTAGAAGGGTAGAAACAAACCAGCAGAGAGCAGGCGCTTTCAGGAATGCGCAATAGTGAGTAAGAACGGCCCACTACCTCCGCATCCTCGGCAACTGTTGTGAGACGAGTTTCAAGGCCCGTTCCAGCACGAACCGTACTGGTGAATTCGAGCTGTTTACGTCCCGAAAAGGACGCACGAGTTCGCTCGGTGCACTCGTACTGCCGTTATGGCATTAATGCATGCCTTCTTCTAGCCGTTTAACAACGCAAGGTGGCCGCGTGAGGTTCGCTTCCGTACACTAAACACTATATTCTTAAACGCCTTTATTCCACTGAATTTACTTTAATTAATTTAAATCTGGCCACGAAGGACCATTGAAACGAACGCAAAGGGTGGACTATATTTATTCTTTGCAGAAAAATTAAAACAAAACACTTCTTCTTGTAAAGGTGCACAGCGCGCTTCGCAAGTAGTTCGCGTCGGAACTGTGGTTGAGTGAGTGAGGAGGCCTGGAGGCCGCGAGCTAAGCTACCTCGCTGCAATACGTTGAGGAAACTTACGCTGTACTTTTCCTTTATTCTCTCATTCGATGCAATGTTTTGCTTATGATCTAGCGCTTCAACCTCATTTACAGGCATATGGTTAAAGTTACACAAATGGTGTCATGCAAGTGAAGTGTGTAATAAACTGTAAGGTACAGGAGCAGGCTATGTCCGATCGCATCAATAAATAGATCGTTTTGTACATAGAATACAAACCATTCGTAAATAAGGTTTGATATACGCGAAGGGACAACAATTAAGAAAAGTAAAATATTTGAATTCGGATTACAACTGAAACAAGCAAAGATGCGTCGCGTGCATTTTTTTTCAGTCTTCAATTGTTTGACGCCCGCTTCAGATGCTAGATCCGAAATGGATAGTTTTGTTTTGTAATATGGGCAAATAAAGTAAATTTCATAAAAAGCATCAACGTTTTGTGTAAAAATAGATATATCCCGCGTGCTAACAGGAGTAATATGGTGTGTTACCCTCTTGTCTCGCATCCACAGCAAACAGTTTGGATTGAGGCAAGATCACCATCTTGCCGCTCTCACCAAGGAGCATTAGCATGCCCCGCGAGGTTTTAGGAAGAGTGTAAGGAGCGCACCTGAAACCGTCCCGTAGCCCCACAATGGGACCAGTACGTATGCGGGCTAGCTTGAGGCTGACGCTGAGTTTCAGGAACTCCATTCAGTGTAAACCGCGGAGGTAAGGCTCAGTATATGGCCGTTCAAACGAATAGTTGCTATGTTATATTAGGCAGACTTATATTTTAGCTTGTAAAATGTATGCTCATACATGAGCAGGGATATTCGAAAACAGTGACGACCCTGAGAGGACCAAGAACTCCGCCTAAACATAGAGATAAGTGGGAACATGTATATTAATTAATCTGGTAAGATTTCCGGGGAACTTTATATACCTCAGCAGAACGTTGCAGTACTGTAGAGGTTACGACCTCTCGTTAGGTGAAAGGAAGTAGAAACGCTAGCGAACGTCTTATCGCAGTAAATACTTCATAGGGATATTTAGAGAGCTATAGAAGACGGTGTCAGATAGTTTTTGAATAAAAACAATCGGGACGCCGGGATTGTTCCTTTTTTTCATAAGATGACATTCAAGGGTAAAATATAGACCCGGAAAGTCTGATAAATTTGTAGGGCCGATTTCTGTGTTTTACCGGGGAGCCTTAAGGTCATATAGCACGGCTCTGTATAGCCAGTAGAGTCAACGTCAGACACTCGTTAAATATCTGATAAAATCTTGAATAGAAGTCTAAGGCCCGGAATTATAGTCGTGGCTTGACATTATAAGACAGATTAGAGATTCTAAGAACCTTGAGGCAGCATTTAATTTGCGTTTTAAGTCAGAAATATTGGGATCCCTATACTACGAGCCGTGGTCCAAACCTCGTACACAATTTGCTTGCGAATTAGAGCTTTCTGCAAGACCAATTAACCGGCAGCTACTCTAGGGTTAGGAATAAAACATTTCATACCAGCAAGGATATTCTCAGTGACTGCACAGACGTCAGGATCTTCTGAGCTAAAGAGGAGCTGCCTTCAGGGGTATGTAAAATTCTGAATATATACTTATACTAACTAAATTAATATCAATATTAACCTTCGAATACCGCATTGGACCAGGCGGCGGGGCCGGGGAGTGGTGCTTGACGGTATAGCGAATCGAAGAACCATAGCTTAATTTTAGAATCCACTTTTTATGTTAAGAAGCCTATCGTCGTCTTGTTATGGTTTTCACACTTGTATTATCCGCAATATACAAATATTACAAATTTTGTGATGAAGCGAGGAAATGGTTCCCATTTGTGACTAATAGATATTTAGACAAACTAAACCGTATTTCTACACCTTTTTAGGAATTAAATACAAATATAATAAAAACTTCTTGATTTGGTTTGGGTTATTGGCGGCAGGTAACTTTGGCTGCTAACTTCACACCGGTTATCTATTTATGACAATACAATATTTTTCAAAAGAGAACAGAGGCCGCCATAGGTACCATAAGTTAATTTGATTTCAATCTTATATTTCCTGCACAAAATGACTGCATAGTTTCATGCGCACTATTGCCTTGTTATTTATGTCGTTACATAATTTTGCATTCAAAATCATTTGCCATTCTGTGGGGCATTGGAGTTACTATTTATAATTCATGTATGTTAAAATTTATGAAAATATTAAATTTTATATATAAAATGCACCAAGTAATGGTATATGACTTTGGAAAGATTGTAAAAAAGTTTGATTGCCACTAAGGTGGCAAACAAGCTTACGATCCACCTTATGGTAAGCGTCACCGTAGCATATGGACGCTTGCAAGACCATGGGTACCACTCTACAAAAATCTAATAACTTCTTCCTTGAAGAACCCCTTACTATAGTCTTTAGAGAAAATCTTGGCAGGGAGCTCAATCCACAACCCAAGCTATCCCGGGAGGAAGTTTCTTTGAAACCGCACTGTACGCGACCATTTTGGTTCTAAAGTGTGAGAATGAATTCCATGCTGATGGCGAGCATTGCGATGGTAGATGGTAGCTGTGGGCATCATCTCGAAAAATTCCTAAAAAACACATCCCATTGTACAAGCGGTAGAAAACACACAAGGACACTTGTGTCTTGGTAGGGTTGAATCGGACCAAGTTTTCCTGTCCGCAGTCAGAGAACTTGGACAGAGTGGTCCCGATTTGCGACAAAAGTTCTCTACGCTTTTCCTACACAACAGAACGAGGGATGCTTACACGGCCCGTGTAATAAGCGTCTCCAGTACTGTCATCGGCATAACAATGTATGTTTTTGATGTCCAACATGTTATTGATATGCAGTAGAAACAGCGTAAGAGACAGCACACAGGCTTGCGGGACAGCAGCATTAATGTCCATTATGCTATCAAAGCAACTACCGCCAAGTACGGCTCGTATGCGTCTGCCGGACAAAAAGCTAGCCATCTATTTGCACAAACAAATTCGAATTCAAATTCAAAATCTTTTTACTCAAATGGTTTACTAAGTGGTTTACTAATAGTCAAGTGAATTAACTACAACTAGCTTTAAAAAATACTTATCATTTTAGTTACAATACTGTTTTATTACGTGCGTCCAATAGGTATCTTTGTGAAATCACAAACTAAACATAACATTATAGTAAATCAACTAATAAATACATGTTTTGTTGTTGCTTAATAAATAAGATTTACAATGTAAATATTTTGATTTAAAAAAAATCAAAACTCAGGTAATATTTCAATTGCCTTAATACATACATATATATATATATAAATATATATATATATAAAAGATATATAAAATAAAACTATACGTAAATTAACTAAGATAGGTCCTATCTGATGCAATCCTCGTTCGGCCGCCTGATAGCGGCAGGGCTCCGAACGCGAGCGGATGCATCAAACAAACACACACACATTAAAACAGACGTCGCACACCCGAAAGTTGTCCAGCTCCCACACAACAGCCTGGCAATAAATGCACATCATTTAAACTACCATCACAGTGACAAGAAACTCCCGAATGTACACCAGTTACCAATAAGCCATGCAGGAACCAAGCCATCGTGTGTGGCCGTCGTGTGTGGCACTATAAGTCGGCAGCCTGGGATGGATTGCGAGAATTTTACGCATCGTACCCGTGGAGGCAGATCTGCTTTAACTCAGAAGATCCTGACGTCTGCGCAGCCGCAGTCACTGAGACAATCCTTGCTGGTATGGAATGCTATATTCCTAACCCGCGAGTAGCTGCCGCCGTCAAAAAACGACCGTGGTTTAATAGGTCTTGCAGAAAAGCTAAAATTCTTAAGCAAAATGCATATGAGGCTTGGACCACGGCTCGTTATAATAAGGATCCGAATATTTCTGAGTTAAAACGCAAATTAAATGCTGCCTTGAGGTTCAGTAAGAAAGCAACTGCCAGAGCAAAATTCCAATTCATCGGCAAAATAGGTGGGCGACTTGCGAGCTATCCTTCTGGGAGTCGTGCTTTCTGGTCGCTTGCCAAAGCTGCCGAAGGGAACTTTTGCCAGTCGTCGTTACCACCACTGCGAAAGACCGATGGTGACTTGGCCCATAGTGCTAAAGAGAAAGCCGATCTACTGGGCAGTGTCTTTGCCTCGAACTCGAACATGAACGATGAAGGCTACTATACCGTGGTGCGGTAAGACCATGCCGGAAATCTCTATAACGCAGCGGGAGGTCAGGCGGGCGTTGCTTTCTCTATACATTCATAAGTCGAGTGGGCCAGACGGTATACCAGCAGTGGTGCCTAAGCAGTGTGCTCCTGAGTTATGTCCTGTACTCACGCGCCTCTTCGCGCTTTCCTACCACACTAGGAATTTCCGTCTTCATGGACTACGAATGTGCACCCGGTGCCCAAAAAGGGCGATAGATCAGATCCATCGAATTACAGGCTATCGCTATTACCTCTTTCGTCTCTAAGGTGATGGAGCGTGTGATCAACACACAGCTTCTAAGATACCTAGAAGTACACGATCTGGTCAGTGACCATCAATATGGCTTTCGCCACGGTCGCTCGACTGGTGACCTTCTAGTGTATCTCACACACCGATGGGCACTAGCCATTGAGAGTCAGGTGGAGGCATTGGCATGTAGCCTGGACATAGCCAAGGCGTTCGATCGGGTCTGGCACCGGGTCTTCTATCGAAGTCGCCATCTTACGGACTGCCCGAGGGTTTGTGCAAATGGGTGGCTAGCTTTTTGTCCGGCAGACGCATACGAACCGTAGTTGACGGTAGTTGCTCTGATAGCATGGACATTAATGCTGGTGTCCCGCAAGGCTCTGTGCTGTCTCCTATGCTGTTTCTACTGCATATAAATGACATGTTGGACATCAACAACATACATTGCTATGCAGATGACAGTACTGGAGACGCTTTTTACACGGGTCGTGCAAACATCCCTCGTTCCGTTGTGGAGGAAAACCGCTGAGAACTTGTGACTCAAATCAAGACCACACTGTCCCAGGACTCTGACTGGGGACGGGTAAACTTGGTCCGATTCAACCCTACGAAGACACAAGTGTGCGCGTTCACCGCTAAGAAAACTCCATTCACTGTAGTCCCACAATTCCAGAACACTCCCCTCTCCATCTCCAAGAGCATTGGGATCCTTGGTGTCGACATTTCCAGCGATGTTCAGTTCAGAGATCATTTACAAGATAAGGTGAAGCTGACGTCCAAAAAACTCAACAGAGCGAAGCAGTACTTCACGTCAGGGCAAAGGTTGTTACTTTGCCGAAGTCGCAAGTACGGCCCCATATGGAGTACTGCTAACTCACTTGCGGTATCAAGCCCTTAAGTCTGAGGAGAGACTTTGCCTCACTGTCTGTGTTCTACCGCTTGTACACTGGGTTGTGTTCTGAGGAATTGTTCTAAATGATGCCCACGGCTACTTTCTACCATCGCACCGCTCGCCATCGGCAGGGAATTCATTCTCACACTTTAGAACCTAAATGGTCGCGTACAGTGCGGTTTCAGAGAAATTTCCTCCCGCGAACGCTTAAGTTGTGGAATGAGCTCCCTGCCAAGGTTTTCTGCAAGGACTACAATATGAAGTTCTTCAAGAAAGAAGATATTAGATTTCTGAAGGGTCGGCAACGCGCAAGTGATACCCCTGGTGTTGCAAGCGTCGATAGGCTACGGTGACCACTTAACATCAGGCGGACCGTAAGCTTGTTTGCCAACTCAGTGGTATAAAAAAAAAATCAAGTACACAACATCTATCCAAAAATCTATATACACACATACACTTACTTACTCGTGCGCCACACCCCCACACATCAAAAACCCCACCAAAACCAGGTAACCAAAGGAGGGTTGCACATAGTGCATCCCCTGGAAGCTCGCCACTAACCACTTTAAAGTTAACAACAAAGTCATAACATTATTACTAAGCTTGGTCTTTAGACTGCACCTTTAACTGATCAAACGTTAATTATTTAAGTTTGAATGGAAAATCTAATATTTTGTTATTCAAATATTCATCTACATTATAATATGTTTTCTTAAATAGCAAATGTTTAATATAAAATTAAATCTGTCACCTAAGTTAAATTTTTTTATAGATAACTTATTAAAAAAATTTACATCATTTAAAACTGAGTGTAATGTTAACACTCAGTAACACTGTCTTTAAGAATAGATTCAAACCCTCGGGACTCCGTAAGACGACAACTTGGATAGAAGACCCCGGTGCCAGACCCGATCGAACGCCTTTGCTATGTCCAGGCTACATGCCAATGCCTCCCCCTGACTCTCAATGGCTAGTACCCATCGGTGTGTGAGATACATACACCAGAAGGTCACCAGTCGATCGACCGTGGCGATATCCATATTGGACGGTGGCTGACCAGCTAGCAAAAGTCCTGTAATTCGAAGGATAGAACAGGACATAACTCAGAAGCACACTGCTGCTTAAGCACCACTGCTGGTATACCGTCTGGCCCACCCGACTTAAAAACGTCCAGAGAAAGCAACGCCCGCCAGACCTCTCAGTGTATTATGGAGATTTCCGGCATGGTCTTACCGCATCACGGTGAAGTAGGTGGTACAATGCCTTCGTCGTTCATATTTGAGTTAGAGGCAAAGAGACTGCCCAGTAGATGGGCTTTCTCTTGTGCACTATGGGCCAAGTCACCATCGGTCTTTTGCAGTGCTTGTAACGACTACTGGCAAAAGTTCCCTTTCGGCAGGTTTAGCAAGCGTCCAGAAAGCACGACTCCCAGAGACCCCAGAGATAGCTCGCATGTCACCCACCTATTTTGCCGATGAATTGAAATTTACTCTTACTGAACATCGAGACAGCATTTAATTTGCGTTTTAAATATGCTCAGAAATATTCAGATCCTTATTATAACGAGCCGTGGTCCAAACCTCATAGGCAGTTTGCTAAAGAATTTTAGCTTCTCTGCAAGACCGATTAAATCACGGTCGTCTTTTGATACCGGCAGCTACTCGCGGGTTAGGAGTAAAACATTATTTACCAGCGAGGATTGTCTCAGTGACTGCGGCTACGCAGACGTCAGTATCTTCTGAGCTAAAGCAGAGCTCCACGGGTACGATGCATAAAATTCACGCAATCCATCCCAGTCTGCCGACTTATAATGCCACACACGACGCCAATTAGTTGGCCCAGGTGGATCGGGTTGTGTGCATGACACTTGAGTCCGAACGATACAGTGGTCCGAGGAGCCTAAAGGCTTAAACGGAATATCCGTCCGGCCGTGTAGTTACCAGAAGGTCCAGTAAGGAGCTCGTATGGTCCTCAATATCTGGTATTCTCGTTGGTTAAATTACCAGTTGAGATAATCCATAGGTCAGAGGCAATTCAGGAGCAGATATCCCTGCGTAGTTATTGTTTCGAGAGCTAGGCCACACACGATGATGGGCGTTAAAGTCTCCGAAAATAATCTAGTTCCTCTGTAGGATATTACATATAAAAAAATTATATTAACAATAGTGCTGTGGTCAAGGATTCAACCGAAAATGGCAAAACATAGCAATAATTATGAAAGGGTAATGCAAATGCACTACAATAATGATAACAGCGTTATGCAAGAGCACCACAATAATTATGAAATCGTTTTGCAAAAGCACCACAATAATGATAAAAGTATTATGAAATAGCACGACAAAAATTATATAAGCGTTATGAAGAAGAATCACAATTATGATGACAGCGTTTTGATAAAGCACCACAGTTATGATGAAAACGTTATGATAAAGCACTTTATTAATGATATAAGCGTTATGAAAAAGCATTACAATTATGATAAAAGCATTTTGCTTAAGCACCACAATGATGATAAAAACGTTATGAAAAAGCACCACAACAATGATAAAAGCGTTATGTAAAAGCGACACAAGAGTCATGGAAGCGATATGAAAAAGCACCACAATAATGATAAAAGTATTATGAAAAAGCACCATACAAAATAATATAAGCGTTATGAATAAGCATCACAAAAATTATATAAGCGTTATGAATAAGCATCACAATTATTATGAAAGTGGTTTTGTAAGGCACCACAATAATAGTATAGGCGTTTTGAAAAAGCAACACAATTATGACTAAAGCATTATGCTAAAACACCGCAAGCATAATGAAAGCGTTATGCAAAACCACTACAATAATTATAAAAGAACCACAATCCAATAAACATTTACATAGCAGTATTGTTTTTTATTTCTGCAAGTAGATACAGAACACAGTTCTGACTGTATTACTATGAACTTTTTAGTAAATACTGTCAAGTGTTGGTTTTACAAGTTTTAACTTCAGACAACATTTTTAATTCATTTATTCACTAAATATCTATATGACGGTGGAGTTGTTTTTTCTACTTCTATTCCTGCCATTTTGATTTTGTTTTGGTGAGTTTATTTATTGATTCATCTTATATTTTTATGTATTTTCTCGCAAATGTGATGAAAAACATTGTGTGTAACACGGGTGGTACGGAAATGACAAATTCGAGTCATTAAAGACTTCAGTCTTCGGCCTTAGGCTTCTAAATAGCCTTTTGTTAGTAATTTCCTTTCATCACCCTTGATACACATCATCCATCGTAATAAATCTTGATGACCTTCAAGTTATATTATTTTTGAAAAAAAATCTTCTATCCATATGTAATTTTTATAATATATGTAGTATATCTAGACCTGGAAAAGAGGTATATGATTCTGTCTCTGATTGTACTGTATATATATATATATATATATATATATATATATATATATATATATATCTATATATACCGCTTTTACTCTAAACTGGTAATTGATCACTCGTCGGACATATATAAAACATGAGAAGCAGTGTTGCACAGGACTAAAGTGGTTGGTAGAAAGAGGCGGTTTGACCGGTTAACCACTTGGTGACATTGTAAAATTTGTATGAAAGAACAATATAAAAATGTACAGATTGTTCATTTCTTACTTCTTACCACTACGCAGAAGCCAACGCTGATACACATACATAAATATCTCAATCGAAACGTCGTTCCAGGAGTTATGTCTATCTATATAGATTATTATCGGAATAGACATACAAACTTACTAAATACACGTATCCTGTGACAAATAATTAAGGGAAACAAGGGAAAAATGTTAGCATTTAGGGGCTTAATTTCGAAGATGTTTTCCTAGAAAAAATATCGACGTTTATTCGACATTGAGGACTTACATGAAAACGTTCGTATTTTTCGTGCATGCGTCGGTGAGTCCCTCGTCTCAGCAATTGTTTTGTTCTATAGCCCGCAGCTCTCGGCACTCACGGGTGAGCGAACTGAGCGAACTGAGCGAACAGCAAAGGGACAAAGGTTTGTCAGGACAAAAGGCTTGCCCCATACCATTCTTTACAAATATCTAACATAATATATATGTTTAGCCTATTTTCTGCAAATACCGTCTGTCGAATCTTTAGATAGCTTACTTGAGCTTGTACATAATATATCTAAGTTCAGAGAGACAACCGTTCTTTTTATCATTTGTCTATCTACTTAAGAAAAGCAATCGCATTTAAGTGTTCTTTGTATAATTCAGGTTAACATATATTTTAAAAATAATTTATACGGTATATTGGGTTTATTGAAAGAAGGCATCTTACATAATATTAATGGATTCAGTATTTATTTATCGTTAAGTTTGATATATGACATTTACCATTAAATAATGCTGTTTTATATACACTCGTCACCAGCACTCTCTATAGATTTTATGGTCAACATTTAAAACGAAGGAGTCACAATGTTACTCGTATATGTACGGATAACATTGTAACACATTGATGTGAGAAAAATAGATAGTTTCCCATATTTATAATTCAAGTCAATGCGTTTTGGTGCAGTCCGATTCAAAATCGAAGTTTTATTCTGTCGTCTTTGAACAAATAAAAAACAATCGACGAACCATTGTGTAACTTTTTATCGATATGAAAAAACAATAGATATGTCTAAAAAGCACCGACAGGCTAGCCGCCCATAGTCTCATTTTTAGACTGTGTTGAATAGCGTGTTAGTTTCTACGCGTGTTAGTCTCAGCTAGGTATTACTTAGGTAATGTTAATTTAACATTTATATTATGACAAAATATACATAATAAAAATCATACCGTATAAATTAGTAGTGGTTAGGTCGATTCAAAACTCAACCAAACTCAAGTTTTACGTAAATTGTCAACAGATGTCAAATCACTTACAAATTATATCACGCTATGGTTCTGTGTTTATGTTATTGTTATATAGTTCGTAAGATTTCTTTCAGCACCCCTTCGATTGCGATTGCACCGCCCGTAATGATAGAACTGCCTCCAATCTCGGAGGCACTCTCATCTATTACAGACGCTCCTTGCATTGCCCCCTATCGATCCTCCGCCCCTTCCGAACTTAGAAGCATCCGTCTGCCGCTTAGCGATGACCGGCCATCAGCCGATCATCATTGCATCAGTTAATCTCTCTCTCTTAAAAGACCTGCTGGAGAGCGACCTACAGTCGCTCTCAAATTTAGGCGACGCCGTCATTCTTGCCTACGATATTATACTTGGAATGGACTTCTTAAAGTCATATTCAGAAACACTCCCCTCTCCATCTCCAAGAGCATTGGGATCCTTGGTGTTCACATCTCCAGCGATGTTCAGTTCCGAGATCACTTGCTAGACAAGGTAAAGCTGGCGTCCAAAAAACTTGGTGTACTCAACAGAGCGAAGCAGTACTTCACGTCGGGGCAAAGGTTGCTGCTTTACAAGTCGCAAGTCCGGCCTCATATGGAGTACTGCTGCCATCTCTGGGCGGGTGCACCCGGATACCAGCTTGGCCATTTTGACTCAGTTCAACGACGGGCTGTGATAATTGTCGACGATCCCAAACTCACTTGCGGTATCGAGCCCCTAAGTCTGAGGAGAGACTTTGCCTCCCTGTGTGTGTTCTACCGCTTGTACAATGGGTTGTGTTCTAAGGAATTGTTCGAAATGATGCCCAGGGCTACTTTCTACCATCGCACCGCTCACCATCGGCAGGGAATTCATTCTCACACTTTAGAACCGAAATGGTCGCGTACAGTGTGGTTTCAGAGAAACTTCCTCCCGCGAACGCTTAGGTTGTGGAATGAGCTCCCTGCCAAGGTTTTCTCTGAGGACTACAGTATGGGGTTCCTCAAAAAAGAAGTTATTAGTTTTCTGAAGGTTCGGCAACGCGCTTGGTGTTGCAAGCGTCCATAGGCCACGGTGACCGCTTACCATCAGGCGGACCGTAGGCTTGTTTGCCACCTTAGTATAAAAAAATAAAAAAAAAAGCCTTAACTTTGAAACAAATGAAATCATTCTTAATAACAGAGGCATAAAGTGTACAGTACAGCTTAATACAAAACAAAGTTACGAAACACAAAGTACGAATGTATTGTTAATACCGGCCCGCACAGAGGGTACATATTTCGTCGACATAGCGAAAAATAATCGCCAGCGACGAACAGCTCCGTTTCTTGTACATTCTGCAGAACTTGAGCGTGGTGTGTTTCTCGCAAACGCGCTTGTTAGAGTACAAAGTAACAGAATACCTCTTCGCATCGTTAACACTACTGAGTATGACGTAACATTAACAAAGTTAAAACCATATATAAATTTAGCATCAGACTTTCATATTTTTAATTTCTCACAGACAGAAAAAGACTCGAAGAGTTTTAGATTTGTTAGATACCACACAACCAGGAAGAAAAGTCTTCCTGAATCAAAATCATAGCCAAATTTCCAATTGACAAACTCACCACCACTAATATATACGAACATAAAATTCAATTGAAACCAGGCAGTCAGGAAATGTTTACAAATCCTTACAGGTTACCATATTCTCAAAAGAAAGAATAACAAAACCAAATCGATAAATTGTTAGAGGAAGGTATCATAGAACCTACAAATAGTCATTACAGTAGTCCAGTTTTGCTAGTTCCGAAGAAATTTAGTACAGACGAGAAGAAATGGCGGTTGGTAATAGATTATAGAAAACAAAATGAATGTATCGTCAACGCCAAATTCCCTTTACCGAATATTACCGAAGTTTGCACTTTCGGGTAGTGTTTATTTAAGTCCTTTTTTCTGGTTTTAACCAATGTAATTTACATAAAGATAGTAGAAAATACAATTGTTTTGAGTCTGGTTGGTATAGATTATGTCGCATGCCTTAAGGCTTCTCCAGTCCTTCATCATATTCCCGTCTGATGAATTCTATATTCAGGGTTAAATTTTAAAAAAATGTCTAGTTTACCAAGATGACATTAATGTGATCGGAAAATCACTAGCGGTCCATAATAAAAACCTATTAGATGTTTCAACACGACTGAGAAAAGTAAATTTAAAACTGAACATAAAAAAATGCGAATTCTTAAAAAAAGAACTATTATATTTAGGCCTTGTCGTTTCCAAACAAGTTGTGTCACCCGATCCAGAAAAAATTAGAGCTGTTAAAAATTATCCAGTGCCCAAAAACGCAGACGAGGTCAGAAGGTTCGTCGCGTTCACTAACTATTATAGAAAATTTATACCAAATTTTGAAGACATAACGGTACCTCTAAATAGATTAATTAAAAAGAACGTAAAATTTGAACTGTCTGAACGGTGCCAAAAATCAATTGAAATTTTAAAGAATGAACGTATGTCTTCAGTACCCAAACTTTGATGAATCAAACGAATTCACGATAGAATGTGACGCATCGGGATATGCGTTAAGTTGCGTATTATCAAATAGCAATGGAAGTGCAATAGCCTACGCTAGTAGGACACTAAATAAAGGTAAATTAATTATTCAGTTATTGAAAAAGAAATAAGTGCTATTGTATTTGGTGTCCGCCATTTTCGACCTTACTTATATGGAAGAAGGTTTAGGATAATTACAGACCATAGACCGTTAATTTATTTATTTGGAATGAAAGACCCATCTAGCAGATTACTAAAATTCCGGCTTATGCTAGAAGAATACGATTTTTACGTGATCCTCGTAAGTGGAAATAAAAATTCAGCCGCCGATGCGCTGAGTAGATTAAAATTATCAAGCGACGACTTGAAAAAATAAGTGTTAATACAGTAAATGTTATGACGAGAGCGCAAAAGCGAAAGTTGGAATGTCAAAATGTCAGTACAGCTACTCCGACCCTTGAACATTGAACTTGAACTCTTGAACTCCAGACAATCGGCCAGTTAAGCTAAAGATTGCGGGCGCAATGAAAAATATAGAGAGTTTAACGTTATGCAGTTTTAAAAATTGTAAGCGATTTAAAGATAAAAACGATATTATATTTATTTAAAATGATTTTCATTTACTGCCAACTGCAGGTCATGCTGGGGTTAGACGCATGTTAAGCAATATAAAAAGACGCTATTTTTTGGTCAAACATGTCAACAAATGTCAGATATGCCAAAGCAAAAATATACAAAAATTATCAAACAGCCAATGCAAATAAAAACTACAGCTACATTAGCATTTGAGAAAGTATTTTTAGACTTAGGAGGTCCCTTATACACAGATAATTCCGGTTATACATATATTTTAACTCTACAGTGCGAACTTACAAAGTACGTTTGTGCACTTCCTCTAAAAACGAAAACTAGTACTGAAATTTCTAAAAGTTTTGTAGAAAGAAAATTAACATATGGCACACCGCGTGTCATCTGCTCCGACCGAGGTCAGGAATTTATGTCCAAAATTTTTATTGATGTTTGCAAATTACTTAAAATACATAAATTACATTCCACTAGTTATAGGCATGAAACTGTTGGTGCGTTAGAAGTTACCCATAAAAATTTAGCTTCATATTTACGTATTCAGACTGAAAATAATCCGTTTACTTGGTCAAAATAGCTGAAATTCTGGTCATTTTCGTATAATATTACAATTCATAGCGAAACTCTGTACTCCCCATACGAACTAGTTTATGGAAAATTACCACATATCCCAAGCAATTTGTCAAATGGACATGTAGATCCTATGTTTAATTTTGAAAATTGACAATTACAAATGTCGCAGCCAGATGCTAGAAGTAATATTAATTAAGTCAAAAAATAAGCGTAAGATGTACTATGATAGGTACATAAATCCCGTAACTTATAAAGAAGGGGATCTAATTTTTATAAAAAATTAGGCTAAAAAAAATTAAATGTTTTATATGATGGACCCTTTAAAGTTATAAAAGACAAGGGCAATAATATTGAAATCTTAAAAAAGGGCAAAATCGAAGAAATACATAAAAACCAAACGAAACCGTATCAATTGCCTAGTGTAAGCTCAACATGGAATAATACACAGCATGTTCCGAGCTGCAAAAACAATGTTCATTTAACGAAAGCAAAGCCATATTAAAAAAATTTAACACGTTCAAATAAAAATATAAGTTTGTATAACAGGAATGGATCGAGAGGCTCGTATTGTAATCCGACATTCCAACATAAGCGCGCCGCCGCGTGTCGCTCGCGCAGACAGGTTTTTACTATGGGTACATGGTGGCTGAGAACGCGACCATACCTGTCGCTTCCTTACTCCCCGGCCCCTATTGGGGGGATGGCGGAACGGAGGGCGTGGCATCTATAGGGATGAAGACGCCGACGCTAACATACCTCAATAGGCACGCACGGAGGCGGCCGGACCCAGAGCAAGTAAGAAAAAAACACTTACTCAATCCAAATTGCCTACCGAGGGAGAGCGAGACAGCCGTCTGTAGCCTTCTTGCTCGCACACGCTGAGCGATGACGCTTCGGCTCGAACGAGCACCCGCAACACACAAAACGCACACAAACGCACACCGTCTACAAACAAAAGGCAGAATGAACAGTTCTTAGGAGCAAATACAGAAAGAAACGGAAAGAAACAAGAAACTCCAAAGCGAACGGTCAATCTGAACGTCGTGGAGCTACTAGGCCGAGCGTGAATTTTGAAAATATTAGCAATACGCTTGCGAGGCGCCCTTTACATTTTTGGCTCTTAAGGCCACAGTTTTTGAGATATTTGTATAAATTCTTTTTCATAACGTTCTAAAAATTAATATCTATAAGTAGGAAATAATTATTATGTGGAGAAAATTCATTTTAATATTATAAATCAACGAAACATGTTTCTCCATACAAACGAGTTGACAAAGACAACTGTGAGAATAGGCTAGCGATAGTTTTTTTTTTTTTTTTTTTTTTTTTTTATCATTTGCGCGTTGCCGACCCTTCAGAAATCTAATAACTTCTTTCTTGAAGAACTCCATACTGTAGTCCTTGCAGAAAACCTTGGCAGGGAGCTCATTCCACAATTTAAGCGTTCGCGGGAGGAAGTTTCTCTGAAACCGCACTGTACGCGACCATTTAGGTTCTAAAGTGTGAGAATGAATTCCCTGCCGATGGCGAGCGGTGCGATGGTAGAAAGTAGCCGTGGGCATCATTTCGAACAATTCCTCAGAACACAACCCATTGTACAAGCGGTAGAACACACACAGTGAGGCAAAGTCTCTCCTCAGACTTAAGGGCTCGATACCGCAAGTGAGTTTGGGATCGTCGACAATTCTCACAGCCCGTCGTTGAACCGAGTCAAAAGGGTCAAGCTGGTATCCGGGTGCACCTGCCCAGAGATGGCAGCAGTACTCCATATGGGGCCGAACTTGCGACTTGTAAAGTAACAACCTTTGCCCCGACGTGAAGTACTGCTTCGCTCTGTTGAGTACACCAAGTTTTTTGGACGCCAGCTTTACCTTATCTTGTAAATGATCTCGGAACTGAACATCGCTGGAGATGTCGACACCAAGGATCCCAATGCTCTTGGAGATGGAGAGGGGAGTGTTCTGGAATTGTGGGACCACAGTGAATGGAGTTTTCTTAGCGGTGAACGCGCACACTTGTGTCTTTGTAGGGTTGAATCGGACCAAGTTTACCCGTCCCCAGTCAGAGACCTGGGACAGTGTGGTCTCGATTTGAGACACAAGTTCTCCGCGGTTTTCCTCCACAACGGAACGAGGGATGTTTGCACGACCCGTGTAAAAAGCGTCTCCAGTACTGTCATCTGCATAGCAATGTATGTTGTTGATGTCCAACATGTCATTGATATGCAGTAGAAACAGCGTAGGAGACAGCACAGAGCCTTGCGGGACACCAGCATTAATGTCCATGCTATCAGAGCAACTACCGTCAACTACAGTTCGTATGCGTCTGCCGGACAAAAAGCTAGCCACCCATTTGCACAAACCCTCGGGCACTCCGTAAGATGGCAACTTCGATAGAAGACCGCGGTGCCAGACCCGATCGAACGCCTTCGCTATGTCCAGGCTACATGCCAATGCCTCCCCCTGAGTCTCAATGGCTAGTGCCCATCGGTGTGTGAGATACACTAGAAGGTCACCAGTCGAGCGACCGTGGCGAAAGCCATATTGACGGTCACTGACCAGATCGTGTACTTCTAGGTATCTTAGAAGCTGTGTGTTGATCACACGCTCCATCACCTTAGAGAGGAGAGAGGTAATAGCGATAGGCCTGTAATTCGATGGATCTGATCTATCGCCCTTTTTGGGCACCGGGTGCACATTCGCAGTCTTCCATGAAGACGGAAATTGCCTAGTGTGGTAGGAAAGCGCGAAGAGGCGCGTGAGTACAGGACATAACTCAGGAGCACACTGCTTAAGCACCACTGCTGGTATACCGTCTGGCCCACTCGACTTATGAACGTCTAGAGAAAGTAACGCCCGCCTGACCTCCCGCTGCGTTATGGAGATTTCCGGCATGGTCTTACCGCACCACGGTATAGTAGGTGGTACAGCGCCTTCATCGTTCATATTCGAGTTCGAGGCAAAGAGACTGCCCAGTAGATCGGCTTTCTCTTTAGCACTATGGGCCAAGTCACCATCGGTCTTTCGCAGTGGTGGTAACGACGACTGGCAGAAGTTCCCTTCGGCAGCTTTGGCAAGCGACCAGAAAGCACGACTCCCAGAAGGATAGCTCGCAAGTCGCCCACCTATTTTGCCGATGAATTGGAATTTTGCTCTGGCAGTTGCTTTCTTACTGAACCTCGAGGCAGCATTTAATTTGCGTTTAAACTCAGAAATATTCGGATCCTTATTAAAACGAGCCGTGGTCCAAGCCTCATATGCATTTTGCTTAAGAATTTTAGCTTTTCTGCAAGACCTATTAAACCACGGTCGTTTTTTGACGCCGGCAGCTACTCGCGGGTTAGGAATATAGCATTCCATACCAGCAAGGATTGTCTCAGTGACTGCGGCTGCGCAGACGTCAGGATCTTCTGAGTTAAAGCAGATCTGCCTCCACGGGTACGATGCGTAAAATTCACGCAATCCATCCCAGTCTGCCGACTTATAGTGCCACACACGACGCCAGTTAGTTGGCCCAGAAGGATCAGGTTGTGTGCATGACACTTGAGTCCGAACGAGACAGTGGTCCGAGGAGCCAAGAGGCGCATCCACTGAGACGGAGTATCCGTCCGGACGAGTAGTCAGCAGAAGGTCCAGTAAGGAGCTCGTATGTTCCTCTATATCTGGTATTCTCGTTGGAGGTACCAAGTATACCAGCTGAGAGAATCCATAGGTCAGAGCAAATTCGTGAGCAGATATCCCAGCATAGTTATTGGTTCGAGAACTGAGCCACTCGCGATGGTGGGCGTTAAAGTCTCCCAAAATAACTAGTTCTGCTGTGGGATATTGCTCTAGAACTTTGTAAGTCGTCAAACTCAGGTGCGTGAAGAGTCGAGTTACGTCCGTGTCACCGCTATGAGACCTGTATAGGCACGCATAGATACGAGTGTGGCCGCCGTAATCTACGCGCACCCACAATATCGACAGGTCCCTGTCTTCAAGGCTATGAAGGCGGCGACAGCAGATATCCTCCCGGACGAACATACATACACCGGCACGACTCATAAAATTGTGTTCGAGTTTGTAGCCGGGATAATGAAGGTATGATGTGTCGGCCGGGCAGGATATCTGCGTCTCCGTTAGAAAAAGAATGGTCGGCTGCGCAGTTTCGAGATGGTGGTGGACTGCGTTAAGATTTGCGTGAATACCCCTGATGTTGCAAAAATCCACATTATATGTGGATGGAGTAGCCGCTGTGCAAACTCTTTTCTTTTTCTGTCTTCTGGCCATAATATATATAAAAAAAAGTTACTAAGACTAAGGATGAGGATTCACTGCACAGACAGCATAGAGGACAAAGGGTGCGGTTCTAAGACTGCCGAAGCTCGCCACAGATGATACGGTTGCTGGCCCGGCGGGCGGAAGGGCCCCTGATCCCCCTCTGTTGTAGTAGCCGGGTCCACTCCGGTCTCCTTCTCCGGCACGACTACCACTTCAGATACTTTACACAGGCTGGCGAATCAGCCTCCCAGGGCGGAGATTAAGTGATCCCTGGGTTCGGGATCCCGTTCAACCTGCGGGCGGCCAGCGGTCAGCCGTTTCATCAGGTCTCCCTGACCGCCGAACCAGCACGCCGCGTCTACGCCGAGTATGACAGCAACAAGCACCGCCGGTCCTCCGCTGTCCGCGCAGCGAATCCTCAAAGAGCTCTGGCAACCTTACTCACCGCCAGGAACACAACACTACTCAATGTTAGTGTTATTATGGCCGCGGTTTTCTGTAAGGTGGAGGTACTTCCCCAGTTCGGGCCGCTCATTCGAGCAAGTACTCGCTATGCCCTGCTTAGTTGTTTGGGTGGCTTATTCGAGCGAGTACTTGCAGTGCCCTACCTCTCTCAAACCTCTTTACAACCGTAACGGTAATTTTATGGCCGGCCGCTTTGTTCGAAATGAGCTTGCGGTCTACCTAACATTTCTTATTCATAAACGTCTCGTTGCTCGGGGGGGAAATCTAACGGTGACAACGTAGCCCGGCCATAGGAGTAGGAGTTAGGTACACACCAAGCAATTCGTAGCACTGCGGGGCGCTTGGCCACACTTAGGTATTCTTGCTCCTCACCAGCAATGGTGGGGAGTCACTAGGTACACACAAACTATACCTCGGCCACTCCCGCGATGGCCGAAGTACTCAAAGGCATGTCCCGGGACCAGATAGGGGAGATCATCAAAGCTTGTCTTCGTGATCACTCAGATCTGGTCCAAGCCTGCTCTTACCAGGCTGTGGCTGCCCTCACAGCGTATGACAAGTCCGTGCCCTATTTGTGTTCGCTGCCGCGTTCCCCGTCTCGCTCGCGCACTCGTTCGCGCTCTCGCTCTCCCCGCACGTGCTCTCTCTGTCGCGACCCCCGCTCTCGCGACCCGCTTGTCGCTCGCCGCGCTCTTCGGGCCCCTGTGCCAAATCGTCCCCCCACTCCGGTAGCTAATGTGACCCTTTCTCGGTCACTCGCTATCCCGTCCCCCGCAACCTCCGAAACCGCACCCCTGTTCCCGGTAGCCTTAATGTCCGCTGAGTCGGCGTTGTCCTCAAACGAGGACGACGAAGGCTTCAAAGTGGTTGGCCTGGGGACAAAAAAGGGTAAAAGCGGAAGAAGACCGCCAAGTCAAAAAAGGCTTCGGCGGCTTCCGCTCAGGAGTCTTCTCCTCCTCCCTCCGATTCTGAGGCTAAACGCCTCAAAGCGCCTAGCGCGTCCCCACCCACCTCGGCGGCCAGCCCTGAGCCAGCCGCCATGGACACAACCCCCGCCGCCACCTCTTCGCAGGCCGACTGTCCCACTTCGGGAAGGAAGGAAAAAACTCCGCCCCCTGTTGTCATCAAAGACAAAGGGGCCTAGCCAAACATTGCAAACGCTATGAAGGCCAAGTAAGATGTGTGCAGCCTCAAGGGCGCTCGGGTCGAGACTCCGCACAAGCGGTCGACCCCAGGACAATGCCACCGATGCCAGATGTATGGCCACGCACAGCGCAACTGCAGACGCAGACTGCGCTGCGTGAAATGTCTGCGCGATCACGCCACTCCGGACTGTGATCGCGATCGCGTTAACGCATCCGACCCGGTCGCTTGCGTACTCTGTGGGAGCGAAGGCCACCTGCGAATTACCGCGGGTGCCTTAAAGCTCCCAAACAGTGCCTGCTCCCCTCCCTGCTGTCAACGCCTGGAGCTGTACTCCAGCGCTAATTGACGCAACAAAAGCTAAAGAGACCCACAAACTTCTGTCTGCTCTCCCTGGGCCCGTCTCAGTCACGGGTATTCCTCTCGTCCCAAAAACCGGACGTCTTCCTCATCCAGGAAACGTTCCTAAAGCCCGCTGTCCGCACCCCTTCGATCGCGAACTATCGCACCGTCCGTAATGATAGAACTGCCTCCAATCTCGGAGGCACTCTTATCAATTACAGTCGTTCCCTGCATTGCTCCCCTATCGATCCTCCACCACTTACGAACTTAACGACCCGACACACACGCCACCACCGCAGAGACACTTTGAGAGAGCATGACACACTCAAGCAACTCCAATAAAACTTCGATTGTATAACATATAACATATAATATTACACAGCAGACATACATACACATATAAATATAAATATACACATACATACATATTTACATTTTACAAAAATGCAAATAAATAAATAAATAGGTGTTCATAACATATAAAGGATAATATAAGATACACATACATGCACATATACACATACAGACAAATATAAATACATATATATAAATATACAAGAGAGGAAGGGCACTGCAAGTACTCGCTCGAATAAGCCACCCGAACAACTAAAGCAGGGCATAGCGAGTACTTGCTCGAATGAGCGGCCCGAACTGGGGAAGTACCTCCACCTTACAGAAAACCGCGGCCATAATAACACTAACATTGAGTAGTGTTGTGTTCCTGGCGGTGAGTAAGGTTGCCAGAGCTCTTTGAGGATTCGCTGCGCGGACAGCGGAGGACCGGCGGTGCTTGTTGCTGTCATGCTCGGCGTAGACGCGGCGTGCTGGTTAGGCGGTCAGGGAGACCTGATGAAACGGCTGACCGCTGGCCACCCGCAGGTTGAACGGGATCCCGAACCCAGGGATCACTTAATCTCCGCCCTGGGAGGCTGATTCGCCAGCCTGTGTAAAGTATCTGAAGTGGTAGTCGTGCCGGAAAAGGAGACCGGAGTGGACCCGGCTACTACAACAGAGGGGGATCAGGGGCCCTTCCGCCCGCCGTGCCAGCAACCGTATCATCTGTGGCGAGCTTCGGCAGTCTTAGAACCGCACGTTTTGTCCTCTATGCTGTCTGTGCAGTGAATCCTCATCCCTTAGTCTTAGTAACTTCTTTTATATATATTATGGCCATAAGAAAGAAAAAGAAAAGAGTTTGCACAGCGGCTACTCCATCCACATATAATGTGGATTTTTGCAACATCAGGGGTATTCACGCAAATCTTAACGCAGTCCACCACCATCTCGAAACTGCGCAGCCGACCATTCTTTTTCTAACGGAGACGCAGATATCCTGCCCGGCCGACACATCATACCTTCACTATCCCGGCTACAAACTCGAACACAATTTCATGAGTCGTGCCGGTGTATGTATGTTCGTCCGGGAGGATATCTGCTGTCGCCGCCTTCATAGCCTTGAAGACAGGGACCTGTCGATATTGTGGGTGCGCATAGATTACGGCGGCCACACTCGTATCTATGCGTGCCTATACAGGTCTCATATCGGTGACACGGACGTAACTCGACTCTTCACGCACCTGAGTTTGACGACTGACAATGTTCTAGAGCAATATCCCACAGCAGAACTAGTTATTTTGGGAGACTTTAACGCCCACCATCGCGAGTGGCTCAGTTCTCGAACCAATAACTATGCTGGGATATCTGCTCACGAATTTGCTCTGACCTATGGATTCTCTCAGCTGGTATACTTGGTACCTCCAACGAGAATACCAGATATAGAGGAACATACGAGCTCCTTACTGGACCTTCTGCTGACTACTCGTCCGGACGGATACTCCGTCTCAGTGGATGCGCCTCTTGGCTCCTCGGACCACTGTCTCGTCCGGACTCAAGTGTCATGCACACAACCCGATCCTTCTGGGCCAACTAATTGGCGTCGTGTGTGGCACTATAAGTCGGCAGACTGGGATGGATTGCGAGAATTTTACGCATCGTACCCGTGGAGGCAGATCTGCTTTAACTCAGAAGATCCTGACGTCTGCGCAGCCGCAGTCACTGAGACAATCCTTGCTGGTATGGAATGCTATATTCCTAACCCGCGTGTAGCTGCCGGCGTCAAAAAACGGCCGTGGTTTAATAGGTCTTGCAGAAAAGCTAAAATTCTTGAGCAAAATGCATATGAGGCTTGGACCACGGCTCGTTTTAATAAGGATCCGAATATTTCTGAGTTTAAACGCAAATTAAATGCTGCCTCGAGGTTCAGTAAGAAAGCAACTGCCAGAGCAAAATTCCAATTCATCGGCAAAATAGGTGGGCGACTTGCGAGCTATCCTTCTGGGAGTCGTGCTTTCTGGTCGCTTGCCAAAGCTGCCGAAGGGAACTTCTGCCAGTCGTCGTTACCACCACTGCGAAAGACCGATGGTGACTTGGCCCATAGTGCTAAAGAGAAAGCCGATCTACTGGGCAGTCTCTTTGCCTCGAACTCGAATATGAACGATGAAGGCGCTGTACCACCTACTATACCGTGGTGCGGTAAGACCATGCCGGAAATCTCCATAACGCAGCGGGAGGTCAGGCGGGCGTTGCTCTCTCTAGACGTTCATAAGTCGAGTGGGCCAGGCGGTATACCAGCAGTGGTGCTTAAGCAGTGTGCTCCTGAGTTATGTCCTGTACTCACGCGCCTCTTCGCGCTTTCCTACCACACTAGGCAATTTCCGTCTTAATGGAAGACTGCGAATGTGCATCCGGTGCCCAAAAAGGGCGATAGATCAGATCCATCGAATTACAGGCCTATCGCTATTACCTCTCTCCTCTCTAAGGTGATGGAGCGTGTGATCAACACACAGCTCCTAAGATACCTAGAAGTACACGATCTGGTCAGTGACCGTCAATATGGCTTTCGCCACGGTCGCTCGACTGGTGACCTTCTAGTGTATCTCACACACCGATGGGCACTAGCCATTGAGACTCAGGGGGAGGCATTGGCATGTAGCCTGGACATAGCGAAGGCGTTCGATTGGGTCTGGCACCGCGGTCTATTATCGAAGTTGCCATCTTACGGAGTGCCCGAGGGTTTGTGCAAATGGGTGGCTAGTTTTTTGTCCGGCAGACGCATACGAACTGTAGTTGACGGTAGTTGCTCTGATAGCATGGACATTAATGCTGGTGTCCCGCAAGGCTCTGTGCTGTCTCCTACGCTGTTTCTACTGCATATCAATGACATGTTGGACATCAACAACATACATTGCTATGCAGATGACAGTACTGGAGACGCTTTTTACACGGGTCGTGCAAACATCCCTCGTTCCGTTGTGAAGGAAAACCACGGAGAACTTGTGTCTCAAATCGAGACCACACTGTCCCAGGTCTCTGACTGGGGACGGGTAAACTTGGTCCGAATTAACCCTACAAAGACACAAGTGTGCGCGTTCACCGCTAAGAAAACTCCATTCACTGTGGTCCCACAATTCCAGAACACTCCCCTCTCCATCTCCAAGAGCATTGGGATCCTTGGTGTCGACATCTCCAGTGATGTTCAGTTCCGAGATCATTTACAAGATAAGGTGAAGCTGGCGTCCAAAAAACTTGGTGTACTCAACAGAGCGAAGCAGTGCTTCACGTCGGGACAAAGGTTGTTACTTTACAAGTCGCAGGTTCGGCCCCATATGGAGTACTGCTGCCATCTTTGGGCAGGTGCACCTGGATACCAGCTTGGCCCTTTTGACTCGGTTCAACGACGGACTGTGAGAATTGTCGACGATTCCAAACTCACTTGCGGTATCGAGCCCTTAAGTCTGAGGAGAGACTTTGCCTCACTGTGTGTGTTCTACCGCTTGTACAATGGGTTGTGTTCTGAGGAATCGTTCGAAATGATGCCCACGGCTACTTTCTACCATCGCACCGCTCGCCATCGGCAGGGAATTCATTCTCACACTTTAGAACCTAAATTGTCGCGTACAGTACGGTTTCAGAGAAACTTCCTCCCGCGAACGCTTAAGTTGTGGAATGAGCTCCCTGCCAAGGTTTTCTGCAAGGACTACAGTATGGAGTTCTTCAAGAAAGAAGTGTAGTAGAAGTTTGGATTACTGACGGGTCGGCAACGCGCAAGTGATACCCCTGGTGCTGCAAGCGTCCATAGGCTACGGTTACCGCTTACCATCAGGCGGGCCGTAAGCTTGTTTGCCACCTTAGTGGTATAAAAAAAAAAAAAAAAATACAAATATATATAAAACATAGAAGATAAAACTATACGTAAAAGAACTTATAGGTGCTATCTGATTCAGTCCTCGTTCGGCCGCCCGATAGCGGCAGGGCTCCGAACACGAGCGGGTGCTACACACAAACAGGCACATATACATAAATGCACACACATATTCAAACAGACGTTGCACACCCGAAAGTGGCCCAGCCCCCACACAACAGCCCGGCAACAAATGCACATCATTTAAACTACCATCACTTCGGAAACTAGCCTAAAGGGAGAAGAAGTGACAAAAAACTCCCGGATGTACACCTGTTACCAATGAGTCATGCAGGAACCAAGCCATCAAGTACACAATATCTATCCAAAAATTTATATACACACATACACGTACGTACTCGTGCGCCACACCCCCACACAGTTGACAGACAAAACTTTGACATCATCGCTCCCATGACGCCCACTTACTTTCCCCACAATACTCGGAATAACCCTGACGTACTCGACATAGCACTTCTAAAGAATGTAAGGCTAAGCTTTCGCTCTATAGAGGTGCTTGACGAACTTGACTCGGACCACCGCCCTGTCCTCCTCCGATTAGGTTCCCCTTCAGACTCTCCTCCCGAAACTAGAACCGTGACGGACTGGGATAAATTTGGGCAATTGCTCGAAAATCCCAGCCCGCCACATCTAGACCGCGTTCCTAACGTAATCTCATCCGCGACCGACCTAAACGAAGCTATCAACTCACTCAATAGCCACCTGACCGCCACTAATCCTGCCTCAGCACATCAGGTCGCTAATAACTGAGCGTAACGCGGCCCGCCGCGCACGCGATCGCGCTCCCACTATCGAAAATAAAGCTCGCTTCAACGATTTACACCGCCGTGTAAAAACCGCTGTAGCTGAGCTTCGCGCCCAACGTTTCGGTGATCTGATGGAGAACATTTCTCCTTCTCACCAAGCTTATTGGCACTTTGCCAGAGCTCTGAAATCCGACACCGCCAACTCTCTCCCTCCGTTAACTCGTCCCAACAACGTTCCCGCGTTCAATGACGACGAAAAAGCGGATTGCCTAGCGTCTAGACTCCAAGCCCAATGTGCCTTAAGCACACAGCCGTTCGATCCCGACCAAGTGCGCGAGGTAGACGGCGAAGTGGAGCGCAGAACTTCTCTGACAAGACCCCCTGCCCCTTGCCACTGTCGACGAAGTCATACAGGTCATCAAAGACCTACGCCCCCGTAAAGCCCCCGGTGCGGACGGTATCTCTAACGATATCCTAAACCGCCTCACTCTTCCCCTTCTCTGCCTCCTAGTAGCGATCTTTAACGCTGCTATTGAACATTGCATCTTTCCTTCTCAATGAAAAGTAGCAATAGTTATAGGCATCCATAAGCCAGGCAAAGCTCGTACCGAGCCGTCCTCCTATCGCCCTATAAGTTTACTAAAGGCCCTTGTTAAACTTTATGAACACCTCCTCCTCGCTCGCCTACGGAACGCTATAGTCTCCAGAGGCATTTTAATAGACAAGCAGTTCGGCTTCCGTGCCAAACACTCGTGCGTCCATCCAGTCCTCCGCATAGCGGAACATATTCTCACTGGCTTCCAACCAGTATTAGGTAAGGCCCGCCACATGGGCGCTGTCTTCTTCGATGTAGCGAAAGCTTTCGACAAAGTCTGGCACAAAGGTTTAATTTTACCGATAGGCAAGTAAGTCGAATCACTAAGAGACTCCAACCCGCTATCACCGCCCTAGGCGAATGGTTTCGGAAATGGAGAATCGAGGTGAATCCCGACAAAAGCTCTGCCGTCCTCTTTACTGTAGGCTGCCCTCCGCGGCCACCTCCCCTGTCTCTCTTCGGTCGTGCCATTCCCTGGCAAAATAAGACCAAATATCTCGGTGTGACCATGGATAGTCGTTTGAACTTCCTTGCTCACACCAAAGTAGTCAGAGAGCGAGCCGCTTTTGTCCTCGGTCGTCTTTATCCCATGATAGGCAAGTACAGTAAAATGTCGCTTAGAAATAAGCTGAATCTTTACACAACTTGCATCCGCCCCATACTAGCTTATACTAGCGTAGTCTTTGCGTTATCCAAGCGCAATCTCCACAAAATTCAGACCCTCCAAAACCGCTTTCTCAGAGCGCCCTCTGGAGCCTCTTGGTACGTCAAGCAATGCGGACCTAAACAGAGACTTCGAACTCCCCACGATTCCCCAATATTTCAAAGAAAAGCAGTCCGCTTTTTCGAGCGTACGCAAAATCACCTGAATCGATTAATTGTGCAATCCACAACTTATCATCCCCCCGATCGACCTCGGCACGGTCGTAAAACTATAGTTAGGCGGCCTCGGCACGTACTAACGGCCCCAGATGACGATCTCGCTGTCCGAATAGGGCCTCCCTCCAAACACGACGCCGACGTCCCCGGGTTCGTCGGCGCCCACACGGATACACGAGGTATCAAAGAGTGCCGGGGCGCTTCTCGCCCCCACTCAATCGCAACCGTACCCGCGTAACGGGGAACTCCCCTCTTGGCGGTGACTCACCTTCGGGTTCGAGACTCACGCCGGTCGAAGGGACGCCCCCGAGAGCGACAACCCAACCCGTGGCTTCCCCAGCGGGGAGCCCTTTAACGGTGGGCGCTATATCGGCTGAGGCTCCTTCAGAGTCTCGCCCCAAAAAGCCCGGTGAAGCAGTAACGGCTGCATTAGCCAATTGCATAGTCAGTTCAGAAAAAAAAAAAAACAAAGTCGTCGTCGCAGTTCACAGCAACAAATCAAGAAAGGAAGAACCAATAATGAAACTCTGCTAGTAAAGAGAACAAAGGAAGAAACTCTGCTAGAAAATAAGTGTAAAATAAGTGCTCTAGTGTAAAAGTGTAAATAAATTCTTCATAAGAATACTCTGCTTTACTTCGGCTATTTTATTTTGCGCTCAAGAAATCTTCGAGGTCAGCGGTTCACAAGTGCGTCACCCGGCTTCACCCGTCCGGCCCGCAATACGGTCGTCACAATATACAGTCCACTATAAACACGTCACTGGCCTAGTCTAGTAGCTAGCTACCGTACGGTTGTTCGTTGTCGTAGCTTCGTTTTAGCAACCGAGGAAGCTAGCCTACGCCCGTCGCCGCTGTGCGTGTTCGTAACAAGATACTAAGTAAAAATGTGTATCGCGAATAGGTACCCGACTTTATTTTGATTTTACTACATTTTCGTGTTTTACCATTTTCGTATGTTATATAAAGGAGTGTTTGCTAATTTGATTTAATTATACATATTTTGTGAACATTATTTTGAACGTTGTTTCTATTGTGTTTTTATAATTATTATTGTGTTAAACTACATTTGTGTGTTTTGATAATTTTCATGTATTTTGAAAATATTTTAACCAAATAACGTGAATTACTCGTAAATATTAATAAATAAATATTAATAAAGGGGTATATAAAATAAAAACCTTGTGATTGTAATAATTACTCTTTATTTTCTAAATTGTATACCCACATAATAACAATTATGTTTTTTTTTTTACTTTGTCTACAAAGCGCAAGTTGGTCTGATGTACTGATTTATTATTTTATTTGTTTTTTTTTTGTAAAAAATTTGAAAATTGTAAATTTTTTTTTTTTTTTCGGAAACCCTCGAAATGTAATGTAATGCAATTATATATACAATGCTTTGACTAATAAACAGTCAGTCACAACTCAACTGTTGTCTTATTAAGACCTCCGTATGACGTTACACTCCCATGACGCCCACTTTCTTTCCCAATAACACTCACTACAGCCCTAACGTGCTCGACATAGCACTTCTAAAGAATGTAAGGCTAAGCTTACGCTCTGTATAGAGGTGCTTGACGAACTTGACTCAAACCACCGCCCTGTCCTCCTCCAATTAAGTACCCCGTCGAACACTCTTCCCGACACCTTAACCGTGACGGACTGGGATAAACTCGGGCAATTACTCGAAAACCCAAGCTCGCCACATCTATGTAGATCGCGTTCCCAATATAATCTCCTCCGCGAACGATATTAACGTAACTATTGATTCACTCACTAGTTGGCGAGGACTCAAGACAAGTGCTGGTTGGTGACTACCACTACCTAATCCTGCCTCAGCACATCAGGTCGCTTATGACTGAGCGTAACGCGGCCCGCCGCGCACGCGATCGCGCTCCCACTACCGAAAACAAAGCTCGCTTCAACGACTTACACCGCCGTGTAAGAACCGCTGTAGCTGAGCTTCGCGCCCAACGTTCCATTGATCTGATGAAGAATATTTATTCCTCTAACTAAGCTTATTGGCGCCTAGCCAGAGCTTTGAAATCAGATACCTTCAACTTCCTCCCTCCGTTAACTCGTCCCAGCAACGTTCCCGCGCTCGATGACGACGAAAAAGCGGATTGCCCTGCATCTAGCCTCCAAGCCCAATGTGCCTTAAGCTCACAGCTTTCCATCCCGATCACGCTCTCGCACGTGACGTGTTGTAGCTGTTGAAGTGGAGCGCAACTTCTCTGCCCCCACAGGATCCCCTGGCCCCGCCACAGTCGACGAAGTCAAACAGGTTATCAAAGACCTACGCTCCCGTAAAGCCTCTGGCGCGGACGGTTTCTCTAACGATATCCTAAAGCGCCTCACTCTTTCCCTTCTCTGCCTTCAAGTACCGATGTTCAACGCTGCTATCGAAAATTGCACCTTTCCTTTTCAATGGAAAGATGCAATTAGTATAGGGATCCATAAGCCTGGCAAAGCTCGTACCGAGCCATCCTCTTACCGCCCTAAGTTTACTAAAGGCCCTTGGTAATCTTTACAATCGCCTCGTACTCGCTCGACTACGGAACGCTATAGTCTCCAGAGGCATCTTAATCGACGAGCAGTTCGGCTTCTACGCCAAATACTCGTGCGTCTACCAAGTCCTCCGTATCACAAATAATGTACACAAACGACATCCCTAAAATGATAGTTACCTAATTAGCCCTCTTTACGGACGATACCGCTATTTATATCACCGATAGACAAGTGAGTCGAATTACTAATATAATCCAACCCGCAATGACCGCCCTAGGCGAATGGTTTCGGAAATGGAGAATCGAAGTGAATCCCAACCATCTTCCCTCTCACTCTTCGGCCGTGCCATTCCTTGGCAAAACAAATATCTTGGTGTGACCCTGGACAGGCGTTTGAACTTTCGCGATCACACCAAAATAGTTAGAGACCGAGCCGCTTTTGTCCTCGGTCGTCTATATCTCATGATAGGCAAGTACAGTAAGATGTCGCTTAGAGATTAGCTGACTTTACACTACTTGCCCCATACTTGCATACGCTAGCGTCGTCTATGCGCAACCTCCATGGACTCCAGACCCTCCAAAACCGCTTCCTCAGAGCGGCCTGCGGAGAGTCCTGGTTCGTCCGGAATGCGGACTTCGAGCTCCCCATGATTCCCCGATATCTTAAAGACCTGGCAGTCCGCTTTGTCGAGCGTACACAAAGTCACCCAAACCGATTAATAGTGCAATCCACAACCTACCATCCCCCCGACCGACCACGGTACGGACGAAAAACTATTGTTTATCGACCTCGGCACGTACTAACGGCCCCAGACGACGATCCGGATAGAGAGATTTAATTAGTCTCAACGACCTCCCCTAATAGCCTCCTCACACGACGCCGAAGTCCCCGGGTTCGTCGACATCGTCGACACGTGCCAACGCAGGTGCTTTTGCTGGTGCTGTTCATAAAAACAGCACGTCCCAAACACTATTTGATATCAGCGAATATAATAACAGTTTGCTATTTATTTCCTTTTTACCTTATTAACATAAATTTTACAGTTGATAACTATAACTAATCTAACAAGCGCATCAATCTCACGCAACAGACACAAGGTCTCCATCGGTTAGTGAACAAGTCTTGATGTTCGTGTTTTTGGGTTCCGTACCCAAAGGATAAAAAACGGGACCCTATTACTAAGACTCTGCTGTTCGTCCTTCCGTCTGTCACCAGGCTGTATCTCATGAACCGTGATAGTTATATAGTTGAAATTTTCACAGAAGATGTATTTCTGTTGCCGCTTTGACAACAAATACTAAAAAACAGATTAAAATGAATATTTAAAGGGGCTCCCATACAACTAACGTGATTTCTTTGCTCGTTTTAGTTCGATATTGATAACGGCAACACGTAGACGCTTAAGATATTAACAGAATATTTAGTTACATATTCACTCTAAAACTAAATAATTAAATTAAAATACAACAAATATTTAAGGGGGAGCCTCCTTAAATATTTGTTTTATACAACGAACGTGATTTTTTTGCCGTTTTTATAGATAATGGTACGGAACCGTTTGTGTGCGCGTCCGACTCGCACTCGGCGGATTTTTTTACTTAAATAATGTTTGTATTATGTCCTCAAAACCTGTAAAACCATATCAAAAAAGAAAACAAAAGAACTGTGCGACGTTGTTTATCACACCCATGGTACAATAATATTACTACGCCATAGGCTACGGTGACCGCTTACCATCAGGCGGACCGTAGGCTTGTTTGCCACCTTAGTGCTATAAAAAAAAAAAAAAAAAGTTCTTCATTCTTGCCCCACTTCACCTACTCCACCCACCCCTATCTCGGCAGCTACACCGGTTTCCATTGTCATTGTTGTAAACTATTTAGGTGTAATTCTTTTTTGTATAGAACCTTTTTTATAATGCAGAAGTTTCGTAGTTATGTTTCGACAAACATCTTTTTTGGTTGAGTCTTCTTCTTGTCAGGTAAGTAAGATAATTGTAAAATATTTTAAATAATTTAATTAAACACCCTTGAGCTGAGAATTCGTCTAATTTACAGTCCCTTTTCAACATTTGGTCCTTTCTAGATCCGTAAAATGTTAATAAGCAAACCATGGTAAAAACGCGTTCCCAACTCAAAGGGGAAACCAACGGTGAAACGCTAGTCACTGGTGAGGTGAGGGTGCAGCCTGCTGTACCCACGGTGTCCGAGTCAATGGACACAACACCGGTGGTACGATCTACTTTTTCTGGTTGTTCCACCACTTCTTCAGCTGCGGTCAGAGCTCGTGCTTTAGCTGCACAAGCTCAACATGCAAGAAAGATTTCAGAGTTGAAGCGGACTGCTACAGAAAAAGAAGTGAAAAGATTTAGATTTTTAGAAAAAGAAGTGGAAAGAGTTGGATTTATAATTTTCTACACAGTTAGCAGCTATAGAAACTATTAACGATGAACGTGCAAGCTATCGTAGTGTTCGTTCATCGCTTTGTGAAACATGGTTAAATGATTGTGGTGAATCGGTTTTACTTTTGGAGCCCGACGTTAGTCAACCAAGCTGTTCTGTCCCTGCGGATGCTGCGCATAGTAATGCCATCCCCGACAGTCCAGCTTTTTTGGCCGGCTTTTAACGTTTTCTTATAGTAGTACCCTTACGGAGGTCGTAAATTCACGCCCTGGTTTTGCTATCCCAGTGGATCATGTGCTACCAATTGTAACATTACCAGAGAAACCTGCTGTGTCATTTAATAAAGTATACACAGAACCTAACACAGTAAATAACATGCAACTTTCAGTTTTAGAGCAGCTGCCGTGTAATTTACAAACGGAAAACTCATTGCCTCATATGTCGCATAATAAATGCCAACCAAAACCATAACGCATCAAAGGGTGATCACAGTTTGGTAGAAGGTATTTATCAAACTAATTCAGGTAAAATGAAACAAACTCTTATTATGTAGGAAAATCTGATATTTTACAATCAGCTGATGCTATAGCTTCGTTAGCCGGAGGTAGTCCATCTACTTCCAAGTTTAGAGATGGACGTCTCCCTTTATTTGATGGCAAACACTTAGATTGGCTGGCATTTAAGCGCGTTTATCAGGACTCCGAATCTTCCTTCACTGCAGTAGAAAATCTGGCGCGAATCAATCTAGCACTTCGAAGAGCTGCACGCGAAGCCGTTGCTGTACTACTTGTTTCAGCTCGCGACCCTAATGATGTCTTGAGGCAGTTAGAGATGAGGTTTGCCAGGCCCGAGCTCATTGTGCTTCATGAAGTAAATTCTATGCGGGCTCTTTCTAGGTTGGGAAGTGAGCTAAGAGGTTTACATGTAGTGTCCGTAATAGCGTCGAGGTGTTGAGACTTTTGGGACATAAGTCTTACTTAGAATCACCGGAACTTTTTAACGTAGTTTTGTCTAAATTAACATCGCTTATGAGGTCACGGTGGTTAGATTTAATGACTTCTTATAGTAATGTCAGGTCACTTTCTAGGCTGGAACTACTCGTACAGTTTTTAAGTAGAGAAGTTAATGTTCAAATGCAGTTCGGGTTAACATCAGATTAGGTATATCAGAAAATCGTCATAAAAAGTTTGAAAAGTCACATAAAATTGTAATTTCGAATACATAGTCATCTTTATTTTCTACTACGGACAGCAGTGACAATGCAGCCTTTAGACATATGCAAAAAGTTTACGTTTCTTTTACCACAAAAGAGGTGGTTCTGGGCAAAGAAGGCGAAAGTGTGTCATAGATGTTAAAAAAGAGGTTTTCATAGGTACAAATTTTGTAACGCTAAAAGTTTATGCGACGTAGTTGGTTGTAAGTTTAAACATTACAAACTTTTACACTTTACTTCTGAACTTTCAAAAACGTCCGTATGGGAATTGCAGTATTGAAAAGGTTCCCTAGAATAACGAGTCTCAGCCAGAGATCTCCGCAGGTAGTTCCTCTTCCATGACCTCTTGTGATAATCAAAAAGACGTAGTTACACATTCGTTCAGTGGTCTGACTTTGCACTAAATTAAAACTCTGCGACCGCTTTTAAAGGTGGTTGCAGTAACTGTAAGTGGCCCAAAAGGCAAAGTGGACACATTTGTTTTATTGGACGATGGTTCAACGTCAACTTTTATAAATTCAGAAATCTCTAGTGCCATAGGTACTGTGGGACCCAAAGCTATGCTAACGGTTGATTGTGTAGGTGGTTTATCTAAGCAATCAGAAGTAGAATATGTTGATATTAATATCGAAGGTCGAAACAGTTTTAGCGAATCGTACAAATTACGTAGAGTACGTGCTATTCCTGGATTAGGTGTGTCACGACTTTACACATTGAAAATCTTCAGAAAAGCAAACTACTTGCAGATTTGCAATATATTATTTGTTAAGACAACGTACAATTAACAGTGATTATAGGTATTGATAATTGGTATTTGTCACTGCCTAAAGAAGTTCGTGAAAATGGTCCGTCTCAACCTGTAGCCTGTTTGATAAAACTCGGGTGGGTTATATTCGGTTATCCTTTACAGGCACGGACTCAGTAGCATACGTAAATCACTCTGTAACTTCATGCAAACTTCAAGAAATTGATAATATGATTACCGATTATTTCAATTTAGACTCTATCGGGATTGTCAAAAAGATTTTCACACCCACTACAGATGCACGAGCGATTTCAATTTTAGAAAATACAACGCGGCGTTTACCAAACGGGCGATTTGAGGTTGGATTTTTATGGCAAACTGAAAATCCTCGAGTCTCAGATAGTTATCCTCTGGCTCTATATAGGTTCATGAGTTTAGAGAGAAAATTTCTTAAAGACCCATGTTATGCAGAAAAGTATTGCAAAAACATAAGGGACACAATTAATAAAAACTATGCGGAAATTTGTCATAGCAATGCGCTTGACTCTGCTTCGGTTTGGTACTTGCCACACTTTGGAGTTACCAATCTAAATAAACCAGGAAAATTAAGAGTAGTCTTTGACGCCGCCGCACGTTCTAACGGAAAGAGTCTTAACTCTTTGTTACTTAAGGGTCCAGACCTTTTGCAATCTCTTATGAATATTCTATACGTAAAATATTTCCTCAAATAAAAATTAGAGAAATCGATAGGGATGCTCAACGCGATAACCCTGATAGTCCGATTCAGACGTATACAATGTCATCAATGATATTTGGAGCAGTGTCAAGTCCGTTCACTGCAAGTTATATTAAAAATAAAAATGCGTTAGAAGTCCAAGACCAATACCCGGACGCTGTGGAGGCCATCATCACCAACACATACATGGATGACTATATAGGTAGACACAAGACAATTGAAAAGGCAACACTGGTTGCGAGAGACGTGGTAAAAGTTCACAGTCATGCACATTTTGAGATTCGCGCGTGGGTTTTAAATATACCATCCGCGTCAGACCTCGTCCCTCTCAAACTTCGCCTCATACAACCAACTTCACAAACATCTAGTGTAGAGCTAGGTCATTTTCCCAAAAGCGTTCGGACATTGGGTTTGATATGGTACCCTGAATCCAAAACCCTTGGACTCAGTAACAATTTTCCAAAAAAAAATACCAAAGTTAATTACCAAGCGTGTTGTATTGTCAAATTTGGTGCGGATATTTAATCCTTTGGGATTATTCTGTAACATATTGTTTTATGCTACTTTAAAAATAAAGATGCAAGTAAATATAGAGAACTGAAACTTTGCTAAATTCTTAGAAACTTGAATTGTTTCCTTAAGTGAATAGGTGCTTTCATTTAACACAGTCAATTTCTGTGTATGTTGATAGACAGAAATGTCAAGTGTTTAACAACTTTAAACACTGTGAGAAAATTATTTAATCTTTAAAAAGGATCAACTAAAATTTGGTATCTTTAACTATAGAGAGTCACGTACTCGAACTGTATTTTGTTTTCATCTCTAATTGATATACAAATACAGTGTATTTTCATGTTGTCACATAATTTGTGTAACAAAGAATGCAGAATACGATGTTGAATAGCCAGTTTTATTAGATCCATGAACCGCGTGAATGCATAAAAAAGGGCGCCAGAGCCGATAATCAGTATAAAGGATTTTCGAGGAAGCAAGCGGGAAGGAAGTTGGATCAGTCTGTAAGAGAGTTCTCTAGAGTACAGTCGTGGAATTTGATAATAATTTGGACGACGGAAGTCAATCAGAGAGTGTACGGAAGTTCAGATTATAATATTTTAATTTTTTAATTAGTGGTTTGTGTTCTACAAAACAGTTTGGTAAAGTAGTATCATATTATTAATTTTTATAATATTTCCTTTTTTTTTTATGTCTTTGACAGGTTTTCTTCAGATTTTGGTTAATTTCTTATGTTGCTAAATGGTTATGACAGTTGAATGAGATGTATGTTTTAAAGGTGAATGTATGTTTTTTGACGACAAAGGTGCGGAATATGTATAACAAAGAGAGTTGATGTATGAGATATTTTTTAGAAGTATAATACTAGAGCAAGACAAAATCTTAGTCACTCTTATTTATATCTTTCTATAAATGTAAAGTTTGACATAGAGAACTATTACTTCATGTTTTTATAACTCAACGCAGTGAAAATATATTGTGATACAATGAACTGAAGGCTTATTTACTCTATCTGCTGTATTCTACTGTTAAATAGGTCTGGGACCTAATGATTATGCAAATTCGACGAGATTCCAACTACTATTTGTATTTATAAAATCTTCGTGTAAAAGCCTTTTATCAACAGTTCAAATTATTAATCACAAAACAACAAACGATAAAGTTCACGTTACGTAAGGAATTATGTATTTAAAAAAATGCCTATCGAACACATTTTCATGGTTTTTCATGAGATGAAAGAACGAGTGACTATTTTTGTCTTCCCTAGAATATAGCACATAGAACGTTATACATTACATATATGTATTATGTACAAAATTCCTTGTCCTCTGATTTTAACATGGAATATTTGAATTTTCTGGATTTTTTATTAAATTTTTTTTTTTTTTTTTTTTTTTTTTTTCGTCAAGTACATAACACCTAGGTACACAAATTACCTACCCTTCGTACTAACATATATGCCTGGAGGGCTGTTCGTGCAGGTAGATAAAACAAATGATTCTGGGAATCCTACACTTACATACATTTAAATATTACAACACATACTCGAAAAATTTACAAAACTATGAACTTCGAAACGAAGTTCTAAAGTTCTCAAAAGTAAGATCTCATAATATAAAAATTGTGAATTCCAATTTTATATACATAATATATATTTTATACTACATATATACATTGTAAATCACACATAATCAAAAAATTAAGGCGATGTATGTTGTGTATAAGGAAAGATGTTTTTAAGTGTCGAGATTTCTAATGAGATTTTGAATGATGAACAGGAATGGGTTATATTTTGTAAGAAGTAATTTTAAAAAGTAATTTTGTTATTTACTTCTATTTAAATTTTCCTTATAACTATCAATGTTATAATGATATGTCATCTTTATTCATTATTTTATTTTTATTTGTCATGTTTCGTGAGTGCTCGTCCTTGTCTGTTCGACGGGAGTTTACGGAAATTATGCAGACATCATGTACCTGTGGAACTGGAGATACTTCAGGACTATAATGCTGAAATTCATAAAAGCTGAGTATAATTAATTACTATTGTAGTTTTTCACCTTGCATGGCATTACTTTAATTCTGTTTTATCATATAAATATATCGTAAGAGATTATTTACTCTAATTACTTTGATTAAATAATTAGGTATTTTATTGTACTTAAGTAATGTCCGATTTCAGTGAAGTTCTAAAATACAAGAACCAAACACGAACTCACTGAAAAATTGATTTAGGCCACTTTGTTTTCTTTGAGAAAAGTTCAATTAATCTAGCTTACTGTTTCAATCACTTATGTACTTTAATGTAAATTTATTTCAATGTGTACTAATCTAATTTTCTTTCAGCGTCCTTTTTTCTTCATGGCTTATAATAGGCCCATCATAACTCGCTGACAGTTAAAATTAGTACATCCCAAACACTCAATTTGTATTTCTTGCTTCTCTTTTTTTTTTTTTTGAGTGTTTTAATTTTTGTTACGTAGTAAATAGAGTCACTGGACAGCCTTTATGTGTAGAGATCTTAAATAGATTGCGGTTTTTCTATTTAAAAATCTCGAGGAGAGGGCAACAGATATGATTGGTCAAATTATCATAATTAATTTGGTGATTACAAAAAAGCAGAATTAATTATATCTGTTTGGAGATAAGGATAAAGGGTCCAAACAATTAAAAGTGCAACTATTCTAATTTGATATTTGTAATTTTATTTGTTGATTTATAATTTCATATTTTTTTTTAATTTTTATTTTCTTTTAAAAACTAAGATTCTGAGAGAAAGGTTGTCTGGAAGAGATCGCTTTAAAGCGATAAGACCGCCTTTTGTTTTTCTCTATTTGTAAATATGTTTTGTTTGTAAATTTTTTATGTTGATGCAATAAAGTATAATAATAATAATCATAATAATAAGATTCAAAAATCTATATTATTAATTATTATGAATCCAATATATACACATTTTTAATTTCGAATTCCAGGAGCGGATAAGCGAACTCAGCGTGGTGTGAGCATGAACGACAAGCGGGAACCTACGAGCATACTCCGGTTTCACAACAGCGAGTTGGGACATTAGCTAAGTCATAAACTCTAGTATTTAGGATATTTATATTTATTATTTTACTACGAAATTATAATTAATCATACCAATAAAGTCTTTCCTCTTTTATTCACGGGAGATTTTACATATTTGATGCCGTGACGCCAGGATAGAGGTCATGAAATACGAGTTTTTATTAAAAAATTGATTAACTCGTAACCTCTATAAAAGAATCTAATTTATATGTTTCTACGTTTACACAAACGGTCCTAAACTATTAACGTAATTTTTACGTAATAAAACCACTAGACTAATCAGACACAGGCCAAAACTTCAATTAAATTAATTAATCATAATAATAGTGTGATCACCACATAGATTTTTGAGGCATAGACATGTTTTCTATTTCTAATTTTTAAATCGCTTTCGCTTTTAACAAACGCTCTTTTAAACCAAACAGGACAGTTTCTATTTTTAGATTGACGACGCAAAGTTTTGCTCAACAACATAAAGTGGCAAACAAGTAGGCTTTTACAATGTTAGATTTGTTTTGTTTTTGTCTGTTTGTTTCAAATATATCTATGTGTAGCTTAACTAAACATGACATAATTACGATATATTATGTATAATAGTTTTCACGTTTCATTTAGGTGGTGTTTCTTTTTGATTGCATTTTTATGTGTATGTGTGTGTTCTAAAAGTATTTTCTTTCTATGTTATATATATATAGGAATCGTGTAACGGTCAATAGGGTGTTGAGTCCAAATATATTTCGAATAAAACATTCTTATTACGAATAAAGTATTTTTTGCAATAAAAATAAAATTTGATTCTAATAATTCAATTATTAAAATGTTTCTCATTTAACTAATAAACTACTTATAATGCAAATTAAGGAATAGGTATTGCATAAAACTTTTGTTATTAGTCAGAATTCTAACTCAAAGTTATTGGAGTTTATTTTATCTCTAAAATATGCGAGCGCAAAATGCATTACAGTTTAGGCGTACCGCGAGAGCAAGGGACAAAAAGGGCTTTATTTTTTTGTTTCTGTCAATGAGCAGGTAGAAAATTGCCTGAATCTCAGTTACAAGGAACTGCGATTGTGTTCGTTTAAATTTTAGTTAGGTACTTATTTTAGCGTGAATGTAAAACTTTTGTGGAGTAGAAATTTAAAATTTAAATAAATAAAATTACCTTTAACTTTGTTTTCTAAACAAACTACTTAACGTTTTAAATTATAAAATTTACCTATAGAAATAAATAAACATAAGTTGGTTGCCATAAATTATGTATTTGTTAAAGTAAATATTAATAATTTTCACATACAATCCAATGCATACAATCTCAATTGCCAAACTACTTTGTGTAAGGACTTTGTTCTTTAAGTGTTAAGTACGTGACGCCGAGAAACTCAAGTGTTACTTAGTTAGAGAGATTAGAGATTGAAATGTTTGTAACTTTATAGGAATAGTTATGAGTCACTTGCACTTATGTTGTTTTTTTTTCATCAGTCTTTGTAGCATTCTAAACTTAAACAAGAGCAACAAAGGCATTCTTATTAAGTCATTTCATATATTGAAAGATAGGTAGTCAGGATAAAATAATAATATAGTATACAATTTTGAGATAGACATTAAAACTTAAATATTTTGTCAATCTACGCGGAGTAATGCAAGTCACAGTCTCATGGGGGCGCGGGTTATTTTTTTTGTGTAGTATCCTATCGCAGGTAGTCGATCTTGTAAACGAGCGTAAAGCATCGCCTTTTTAAAGGGATTTGAAATTTTAAATAATAGCAAACGTTCATACAAGTAATGTATTTAGGTAAAGGTTGTAGGTAATTTAAAGTAAATTCATTAGTATCAGTACTACGATTTAATACAAAAGGCTTTGTTTGTTTGTTTTTATTTGTGATAAAATATCAACTAAAAAATATTGTAATTTAGGTATTTCAAATGAACAAAAGTAGCTATAAAATTATTTAGTTTGGGAAACTTACTAAATTGTTAATTATTAATATATTTAGGGTTTCATACCCGGAAGGTAAATTAAAGAAACTCTATTACCAGCGTTGCCAGACGTCCCGATTTTGGCAGGATGTTCCGATTTTTAAATCAAAATTAAATGTCCCGCGCGAGACAGGCTCAATCCCATTTTCCTGGAATTACTTGACCGCACGTGCAGCGTACTGACTCAACTATTTAACGATAGGGTCAATTTGATTTAAAATATCATATTTTTATAAGAATACATTTTCTATGGAAATATTTTTACTAGGTACCAATGTAGTGTCACGTAAACGTAATTTGAACTCAAATAAAGGGGTAAATATTCAATAACTTTTGATTATATTCGGTTTTTTTTTACTATGTCCCGCTTTCGACGAAAGAATCCTGTTTTTTTTTATTCTTTTCTTTTTTTTTTCACTCAAGAAGTTCCTTAATCCCGGCTTGGCAAAACAAAAAAACTGGCAACACTGTCTATTACTAAGGCTCTGCCGTCCGACCGTTCGTTCGTGTGTCACCAGGCTGGTTCTCATGAACCGTAATAGTTAGACAGTTGAAATTTTCACAGAGGATGTATTTCTGTTGTCGCTATAACAACAAATAATAAAAACAGAATAAAATAAATATTAAAAGAGGGCTTCCATACAATGAACGTGTTTTCTTCGCTCGATTTTGTTCGACATGAATAACGGCAACAGGCAGACGCCTGAAACATTCACAGAATAGTTAGATATATAGTCACTATAAAAACAATTAATTAAATTAAAATAAAACAAATATTTAGGAGGGGCTCCCATACAACAAACGTGACCTTTCTGTCGCCTTTATAAATAATCATACGGAACCCTTCGTGCGCTAGTCCGACTCGCACTTGGCCGATTTTTATTAAATGTTCAAAGATTTATAAAACAGGGAACCTTAGTAGGCATAGTTCCGAAACGACATCTGTGTGTATCTTTCAATAGCATTTTTGCGGATCGAAAAGTAGTTAGCTATTATAGAACTTAGAACAGAGTAACATTATTCCCTTTAGAGTTCAGTAGATGGCGTGACTATAAACATAAAATCACGTAGTTTACTTAGTAATGGATAAAACTTTGGAAATTGCTTCTTCGTTGTGAATGCATGTATGTGTTTTGAAGATGTATTGGGTGATTGCATAATTTTGTTTTTTTTTAAGAAAAATATTGACTATTTAATACAAAAATTAAAACAATTGGGGCCGCATAAATAAGTTAAAATACCAATATAACGTTCATATGTGTCTGTATTGTAAATGTATTGAGCGATTAAATAATTTTTGTTTTATAAAAGAGGGATTATTGACTATTAAGTACCTAGTTACAGAAATTAAAACAATTGGGGCCGCATAAATAGATAACTACTAATATAACGTTCATATGTGCCAAAAGTATATAGTTTTTCAAACATATAGGTATGCAATTTTTGTTTCATTATGAGTTTTTTAATAATTGAATAGATTCGCGGGTTTTCGACAAGATTGTTTTAAATATTAAGTGATGGGTTAGGTTAAATTATTTTAAAGATATTGATATTAATAAAAAATCAATCTTTCGTTATATAAAGGGGCTTTTATTTTAAAAGCTTATAAAGTTTATTTCTGTCCAAGCTCGCTGTTGTGTTACATCGAATATTTAGGGCGATATTAAGTTTACTTAAGTTTTGAAATTGTATAAACTCATGAATGTCGCTAGTGTCGCTTGATTCACTACAATCCTTTGTATGGTTACTATGCAGTTTCATTTATTAATTTACTTTTTCCACTAAGCTAAGACGGTTTAATACATTGTTTTAAGATAAAATTTTATGAAAAATACGTATGTTGTAATTCGTATTTTATGCAGTACTAATGGTGCAAACACCTACAGAACCTATTTTCAATGGAAGAAACGCGTACCATACTACGTTTTTAGAAGATTTGGAGAAATATATTAAACGTTTGGAAATGATGGAGGAGGGATTGAATGCAGCGATGGATTGCCTAACCGGCGACGCCTGAAACTGGTCAAAAATATTTACCAAAGTAAGTGGAATAACTTTGAAGATTTCGAAGCGGATTACCTGAAGCAATATTGGGAAGGGAGGCGCAGAACAAGGTTCGACGCAAAATAAGCAACGGAAAATGGAATAGCTTAACCGAATCTATGTCGGAACATTTTGCAGATCTATTTGCGAAGGCTAAAAATATTAATGTACTGCGCATCTGAGAACATTATCGTCAATGAAATTGTGCAGCATTACCCATCAGAAATAAGACGCTTGTGGATGTCTGGAGGAGAGTGCGAGCCAATATTGACATTAAAGTTCCTGAAAAATATGAAATGCACCTCGGAAGTGACTAAAATATCGGCAAAACCAGATATGCGAAATGTATGGACAGCGGCTATACAAAATATTGGATTAAATTGTAAGCACAAAATTGGAACACATAAAAACTTCCAAATTGGGGGCGAAAATTTAAAAAGAAAAATTCAAGTAACTTATCAAAAGAATGCGGGAGATTGAAAAACGCTAGTTTGGAGATTCGGGACTTAAATAAAACTGCATAAAACAAGTTACAGAGAATTTTAGTTCTACAATAACAAAATAAATAAGTATGTTTCGATCTATACATATGTTCTCATAGTTGTTTCAAATATGTTACCATATGAATGAGACCTCACAGACTTGGGGCCGTTCTGTAACATATTGTTTTATGCTACTTTAAAAATAAAGATGCAAGTAAATATAGAGAACTGAAACTTTGCTAAATTCTTAGAAACTTGAATTGTTTCCTTAAGTGAATAGGTGCTTTCATTTAACACAGTCAATTTCTGTGTATGTTGATAGACAGAAATGTCAAGTGTTTAACAACTTTAAACACTGTGAGAAAATTATTTAATCTTTAAAAAGGATCAACTAAAATTTGGTATCTTTAACTATAGAGAGTCACGTACTCGAACTGTATTTTGTTTTCATCTCTAATTGATATACAAATACAGTGTATTTTCATGTTGTCACATAATTTGTGTAACAAAGAATGCAGAATACGATGTTGAATAGCCAGTTTTATTAGATCCATGAACCGCGTGAATGCATAAAAAAGGGCGCCAGAGCCGATAATCGGTATAAAGGATTTTCGAGGAAGCAAGCGGGAAGGAAGTTGGATCAGTCTGTAAGAGAGTTCTCTAGAGTACAGTCGTGGAATTTGATAATAATTTGGACGACGGAAGTCAATCAGAGAGTGTACGGAAGTTCAGATTATAATATTTTAATTTTTTAATTAGTGGTTTGTGTTCTACAAAACAGTTTGGTAAAGTAGTATCATATTATTAATTTTTATAATATTTCCTTTTTTTTTTATGTCTTTGACAGGTTTTCTTCAGATTTTGGTTAATTTCTTATGTTGCTAAATGGTTATGACAGTTGAATGAGATGTATGTTTTAAAGGTGAATGTATGTTTTTTGACGACAAAGGTGCGGAATATGTATAACAAAGAGAGTTGATGTATGAGATATTTTTTAGAAGTATAATACTAGAGCAAGACAAAATCTTAGTCACTCTTATTTATATCTTTCTATAAATGTAAAGTTTGACATAGAGAACTATTACTTCATGTTTTTATAACTCAACGCAGTGAAAATATATTGTGATACAATGAACTGAAGGCTTATTTACTCTATCTGCTGTATTCTACTGTTAAATAGGTCTGGGACCTAATGATTATGCAAATTCGACGAGATTCCAACTACTATTTGTATTTATAAAATCTTCGTGTAAAAGCCTTTTATCAACAGTTCAAATTATTAATCACAAAACAACAAACGATAAAGTTCACGTTACGTAAGGAATTATGTATTTAAAAAAATGCCTATCGAACACATTTTCATGGTTTTTCATGAGATGAAAGAACGAGTGACTATTTTTGTCTTCCCTAGAATATAGCACATAGAACGTTATACATTACATATATGTATTATGTACAAAATTCCTTGTCCTCTGATTTTAACATGGAATATTTGAATTTTCTGGATTTTTTATTAAATTTTTTTTTTTTTTTTTTTTTTTTTTTTCGTCAAGTACATAACACCTAGGTACACAAATTACCTACCCTTCGTACTAACATATATGCCTGGAGGGCTGTTCGTGCAGGTAGATAAAACAAATGATTCTGGGAATCCTACACTTACATACATTTAAATATTACAACACATACTCGAAAAATTTACAAAACTATGAACTTCGAAACGAAGTTCTAAAGTTCTCAAAAGTAAGATCTCATAATATAAAAATTGTGAATTCCAATTTTATATACATAATATATATTTTATACTACATATATACATTGTAAATCACACATAATCAAAAAATTAAGGCGATGTATGTTGTGTATAAGGAAAGATGTTTTTAAGTGTCGAGATTTCTAATGAGATTTTGAATGATGAAGAGTGTGTACAGGAATGGGTTATATTTTGTAAGAAGTAATTTTAAAAAGTAATTTTGTTATTTACTTCTATTTAAATTTTCCTTATAACTATCAATGTTATAATGATATGTCATCTTTATTCATTATTTTATTTTTATTTGTCATGTTTCGTGAGTGCTCGTCCTTGTCTGTTCGACGGGAGTTTACGGAAATTATGCAGACATCATGTACCTGTGGAACTGGAGATACTTCAGGACTATAATGCTGAAATTCATAAAAGCTGAGTATAATTAATTACTATTGTAGTTTTTCACCTTGCATGGCATTACTTTAATTCTGTTTTATCATATAAATATATCGTAAGAGATTATTTACTCTAATTACTTTGATTAAATAATTAGGTATTTTATTGTACTTAAGTAATGTCCGATTTCAGTGAAGTTCTAAAATACAAGAACCAAACACGAACTCACTGAAAAATTGATTTAGGCCACTTTGTTTTCTTTGAGAAAAGTTCAATTAATCTAGCTTACTGTTTCAATCACTTATGTACTTTAATGTAAATTTATTTCAATGTGTACTAATCTAATTTTCTTTCAGCGTCCTTTTTTCTTCATGGCTTATAATAGGCCCATCATAACTCGCTGACAGTTAAAATTAGTACATCCCAAACACTCAATTTGTATTTCTTGCTTCTCTTTTTTTTTTTTTGAGTGTTTTAATTTTTGTTACGTAGTAAATAGAGTCACTGGACAGCCTTTATGTGTAGAGATCTTAAATAGATTGCGGTTTTTCTATTTAAAAATCTCGAGGAGAGGGCAACAGATATGATTGGTCAAATTATCATAATTAATTTGGTGATTACAAAAAAGCAGAATTAATTATATCTGTTTGGAGATAAGGATAAAGGGTCCAAACAATTAAAAGTGCAACTATTCTAATTTGATATTTGTAATTTTATTTGTTGATTTATAATTTCATATTTTTTTTTAATTTTTATTTTCTTTTAAAAACTAAGATTCTGAGAGAAAGGTTGTCTGGAAGAGATCGCTTTAAAGCGATAAGACCGCCTTTTGTTTTTCTCTATTTGTAAATATGTTTTGTTTGTAAATTTTTTATGTTGATGCAATAAAGTATAATAATAATAATCATAATAATAAGATTCAAAAATCTATATTATTAATTATTATGAATCCAATATATACACATTTTTAATTTCGAATTCCAGGAGCGGATAAGCGAACTCAGCGTGGTGTGAGCATGAACGACAAGCGGGAACCTACGAGCATACTCCGGTTTCACAACAGCGAGTTGGGACATTAGCTAAGTCATAAACTCTAGTATTTAGGATATTTATATTTATTATTTTACTACGAAATTATAATTAATCATACCAATAAAGTCTTTCCTCTTTTATTCACGGGAGATTTTACACTGTGTCCTCTCACTATTCGGGGACGCATTATATTCCAGGATATTTGGCGCGTTGGTACTGGCTGGGATGATGACCTTCCAGAAGAGCTTTGTAAGAAATGGAAGTTTTGGTACAATGATATGTTATCTATTCGAAATTAACAGATCCCACGTTGGTACTTATCAAATAATAATGTAAATCAGCGTGAAATGGACATTTTTTGTGACGCTAGCAAAGACGCATGCACAGCAGTCGCATATTGGCGACTGCAGTATGATAATAAAAGTGTGCAAGTCAGGCTGATTTCTGGCAAAGCACGTGTGAATCCATTACACAAAGTTCACACCATTCCTCGATTGGAGCTTCAGAATGCCTTGATTGCAGCTCGTCTCGCGTCTACAGTATCTGATGCTCACAAGAGTAAACCAACAACGAGCGTATTGGACAGATGCTCGTAATGTGCTCGGGTACGTAATGATGCGCGCAGATATCAGGCCTTTGTTTAATTTAGATTAAGCAAAATTCATGAACTTACATTAATTAACGAATGGCGTTGGCTTCCAACGTCTTTAAATATTGCAGATGATGCCACGCGTTCTATACCCGGAACCTTATCTAATGATAGTAGATGGATCAAAGGCCCTGACTTCTTACTTTACCCACCAGATACGTGGCTAGTTGAACCAAGTATCCCGATATCAAGCGATGATGACGAGCTGAAACCATCACTAAAATTAAAACAACTTTCTTATTTCATTAACGTCACTGACATTCTATCACCAATCACAGCATCAGCTCATCGTTTTAGTAGTTGGCTTAGGCTAGTTAGAACCACCGCACGATGTCACCAATTCATAACCATTCTGAAATATCACGTGAATAAAAGAAAATCTGGAATGGGCAATCGCACTTGTACCACATCACTAACAGCAGAAGATCTTCAACCAGCAGAAAATCATATACTTCGCCAAAGCCAAATCACAAGCTTTACAGAAGAGTTAGCTTCGGTGCGCTGCAAATTACCTTTGCCTCGGGGAAGCCGAATCAAAAAAGTTGCCGTAATTTTGGGTGATGATGGACTTCATCGACTGTCAGGAAGAATAAATGCAGCACAAGATATTTGCTAAAGTATTAAGAATCCTATACTACTGGATGGAAAAGATCACGCCGTACGCCTTCTTATCCTTTATTACCACGAAAACGCTGCTCATGCAAATACTGAAACTGTGCTCAATGAGATTCGACAGAAGTTCTGGGTTTTAAAACTCAGAAGCACATTTCGCGCAGTTACGAGTTTCTGTAAATTATGTCGCATAAGGAAGGCCGCGCCGTTTAGCCCACCTGTTGGCGATTTACCTAACTGTAGACTCGCCCATCATAGAAGAGCCTTTACTTATGTCGGCTTGGATTATTTTGGGCCTATTCAAGTGTCAATTGGTCGACGTACCGAAAAAAGATATGGTGCACTATACACGTGCCTTACCACTCGAGCGGTTCATTTGGAAATAGTTCATAGTTTGTCCGCTGATTCAGCGATGATGAGTTTGGAACTACGTCAGAAATTTGGTCATGGGACACCGTTTGTAGGAGCCAGTAAAATTCTTCGGGACCTTTATGGACCTGTTGTCGACACCTTCGCAGCTAACAATAAAATTCAGTGGAAGTTTATTCCTCCTGCTGCACCATTTATGGGCGGGGCGTGGGAGCGGCTAGTAAGATCGATAAAAACGGCACTTAAATTTACTTTAGAGAAGAGGAGACCTTCAGAAGAAATATTTGCTCCCCTGCTAACTGAGGCAGAGGCTATTGTTAATTCGCGCCCTCTCACTCACGTACCTTTGGATCCAGATTCTCCAGAGGCTCTTACTCCCACAAATTTTTTACTTGGTTCTTCATCAGGAGCTCTCTGTACAATCTAAACATCAGATCGAGATTTAGTAGGACGTGAGCAGTGGAAAAAAGTTCTCAGACTTGCAGATTATTTTTGGAAAGGGTGGCTAACGGAATATCTTCCAACTTTGGCACCAAGGACAACAGAAGGTGGTCCATTAAGTCCCAGGTTGAATGTCGGTGACCTTGTCCTTATTATTGACAACGGTTTGCCCGTGGGTCATGGATAAGAGGCAGAATTACCAAAATCTTTCAAGGAGAAGATGGCTATCTACGAATCGCTGACGTAGTTACCTCAGGGGTCACACTTCGACGTCCTGCAAGAAAACTGGTGCGGTTGCCCATCAGCTGATTTGGGAAGGATGTTGTAAACTATTTAGGTGTAATTCTTTTTTGTATAGAACCTTTTTTATAATGCAGAAGTTTCGTAGTTATGTTTTGACAAATATCTTTTTTGGTTGAGTCTTCTTCTTGTCAGGTAAGTAAGATAATTGTAAAATATTTTAAATAATTTAATTAAACACCCTTGAGCTGAGAATTCATCTAATTTACAGTCCCTTTTCAACATTCATGTTACCATATCTATATCCATATCGAGGCTTTACGGTCAGACGAAAACAAGTATTAAACTATAATAATAATATCGACTGTTGTGTTGATGTCTATTCCTGCTGAAAACTCTGATACCACTTATAAAGTTTTTTTTCTTTTTTAGTACCACTAAGGTGGCAAACAAGCACACAGTCCGCCTGATGGTAAGTTGATCCTGCATTCCAGCTATTGCGGGGACTAGTGTGGGGGTAGGCAGCACATCTGACGTGTACAGCCACTGCGACCGTGTCTCACCACGTGCCTTGCCGCGGGTCGAGTCAGCACACCTCTTGCGTAGCACATCGGCGTGAACTGTCCTGACTCTACTGCGTATTCCTTCTACGTGCTGGAGCCGTGCGTCTTCGTGCTAGCGCCTTAAAGGCGGGAACTGTATCAGCAGGCCTTCAGCCCTCCGAATATGCCCATAGGTCCTTGACTGTGTTCGCCACCGTGGCAGGCTAATCCGTGTAGTAGTCCGCTAGACTTCGGAGTTGGTGCCTGCAGCCGGGGCGGTGTCAGCGACGCAGCATCTTTACGTCGCGAAGACATAGCTGCCTTGGACAAGAGTACGTTTAGCTCGGTCCATAGGCTGAAGAAACGGACGCTAGTGTCCCGGTCCATCCTACGAATAAAAGACTTCTCCCATATCGATTCGAATAGACAGGCATTCGATTCATTCTGTTATTTGGGCAGGAAGTGTATAATATTTGTTTAATAGTTCATTATTTAAAGATAGGAACACCTTATGTGTTTAGGCAATTACTAATCCTCAATTTGTTGCTTATTACAATTGACATGAATTGAAGTGTTCTGTGATTAATAGACCCGTGACCCTAAAGTCTCTTGTTTTCTTTATCTGATCTCTTACGCACTAATAAAGTGACGACCACTGTGTCTGCTAACACTTAGAACTGTTATAATATATATACCCTATGCTACATAAAAACAAAAAAATAACAATTGACATGTTTGACTTTGTTTTTAGTAGCTTACTAATTTATTTTTAGTACCTAATAAGTGTTTCGGTACATATTGTATACTCTTTAGCTTTTTATCAAAGTATTGTATTATTACTTTAAATAGAACTTCTTGCCAGCTCTTTTTGGCAGAAATTAACAAAAATGTGTACATTGTATTGACGATTCAAAAGTGTTCTTAGAAACCTATTTGAATAAAGTTTGATCTGATACGGAATAACGGTCGGAACATATTGCAATTATATTAACTAAGTACATAATTTATGCCTACACTATGACGTGGTAAATGCCTTCAATAATTATCTTTACTTATTATTTGACCATTGCATTCCAAAAAAAATACGGAAGCGATCGTGTAATCATACCTATCCTGTCTTTTACACGAGAAGCATAATCCGTGACATTGAAACTAAAGCTAGATGCCATCGACGCTGGAAACGATCCAATGACGACAAAGCTCTGGCTGAATTTAAGCGCTTGCGTCGTAAGGTCAAAATTGACATACACGCTGCTCACAATACTTATGTTTCTAGTGTGTCTTCAAGCCTTCGCCAGAAACCAATGCTTTTCTGGCAATACATAAACACACTTCGCAGTCGTGGAGGTGTTGAACCTCTGGTAACTAAGAACGACCTTGAGTATTGCGGGGCTGATGCAGCAGCTGCCTTTGCAGACCATTTTCAGTCCGTATTTTTGGCCAACAATCCTTCCCTTAATCCTGATGAAATCAATTCGAACACTTCTGCTGATAACAGACGAGTTAGCGTTAGCCTATTGAAAAAAGACGACGTCAGGCGAGCCGTTCAGAAATTAAAACCCAATACTTCTCCCGGGCCTGATGCGATACCGGCATTTGTGATAAAAGGTTGTATTGACGAATTGATAAATCCAATAACGTTCATATTTAACATAATTATCAGCACGGGGCAATATCCCGCCCTTTGGAAGTTATCTCGAGTAACTCCTATTCCTAAAATCGGATCAAAAGTTATGGTAGAAAACTATCGTCCAGTTGCTAATCTGTGCGACATCGCCAAAGTGTTCGAAATGGCTCTTCATGCAGAATTGTTGCCCCAATGTCAGCCTTACGTCACCAGCACACAGCATGCTTTTCTTCCCAAACGGTCAGTTGCAACGAATTTATTGACCATGGTTGATATACTGTCAGCTGAAATAGATGCCGGTAACCAGGTAGACGTCATATATCTTGACTTCCAAAAGGCGTTCGATCGAGTTGATGACGACGTTCTTCTATCGAAGCTGGGTGCTATGGGTTTTGTTCCGGGATTGCTCAAGCTGTTTTCCAGTTACCTCAGTGAAAGAAAACAGTTTGTGAAATACGGACCGTACATATCTGAACCATATAACACGCGATCGGGAATAAGTCAAGGATCAAATTTAGGACCCTTCTTATTCGTTCTTTTGATCAATGACTTACCTGAAGTTGTAGAAAATTCTTTCGTTTTGATGTTTGCTGATGATGTATAGCTGATAAAAGTGGTGAGAAGCGCAAGTGACTGCAAATTGTTGCAGAAGGATATTGACGCGGTCCATCAATGGAGCATAAACAATAAGTTATTATTCAACACGAGTAAGTGCGAAATGATGTCTTATACGCGTAACAAATCTCCTATGTTATACCAGTACATGATAGGCGGGCAACTGATACGTAGAATGGAAGAGGTCCGTGATTTAGGTTTCCACTTTGACCCTCAGCTCAATTTCCGTCAACATGTGCTCAAAGTGACTAACATTGCATTTCAGCGGTTAGGCTTTGTTCTGCGCTATGCCGCTCCTTTGTCAGCCGAAGCTACATGCGCGCTTTACACTTCCCTTGTCCGGAGTGTATTAGAATCGAATACAGTGGTGTGGAGTCCTCATGAGAATAAATATATACTCATGATGGAACGCGTCCAAAAAAAATTTCTTCGCTGTGTTTATAAAAAAAAAATACTATTATTACCCGTTTTTGTATCCTACCCAATTTTTACAGGGGCATTTAGGTTACGACTCATTAGAATTAAGAAGATCTATGGCTTTAGTCAAATTCTTTGTGTATATTTTAAGAAACAAAATCGACGACATTGAATTGCTAGGAAGAACATTAAAGTTATTTGCACCAGATTCATATTTGAGAATGCGCAAACGTCCGTTGTTTAAAGTCGCTGTATCCCGCACTAACTTGTACCGATTGTCGCCGATCCCGCGCGCGCACGCAGCACTGCGAGCTCTACTCGAGGCAGCACCACACTGTGATCTGTTTGTGACAGCAGAGCCGAGATTGATGTTTGAGTGTAAGAGCATGCTAGAACGACGTATATAAGTTTTTTTTTTTTTTTCTCTTTTATTTTTGTCTTGTGTGTTTCGTTTTTATAAAATGTAAGAAAATAATATTGTAACGAATTGGTTTTCTGAACTGTAATGTTGCAATTCATATATTTAAATAAATAAATAAATAATACTGATCCAAAATTTCACGGCATAATTATTAACTATGTGAATGTTATATTCCGGAAACAACGCTAGTAGCGACGCTGGTAGTAGTTTGTGTATCACTAGTCCTTATGTTAGTTAATTTTTTTACCCATAAAATAGATAGAGGAAACTGAACAGCGCCAGTGCCCTGCACCAACATGAATATTTTATAAGGCAGGTATCAAGGCAAGTGCGCGTTGTTTTATATTTTTATTGGGTCGGGTCGAGAACTTTTATTGCGCTACCACGTTTAGCTTGTTCGTTTAGTGTTACTGAAAAATTTTTGATGTACCTACTGTTTTAGCAACACCGATGGTAATTTCATCGTTATTTGTCGTACCCCACACATCTTCATCGTGCCCCCACATATCTTCATCGTGCCTCAGTAATCTTTATTTTGCCCCACATATCTTCATCGTGCCCCACATATCTTCGTCGTGCCCCACATATCTTCATCGTGTCCCACACATCTTCATCGTGCACCTCACATCTTCATCGTGCCCCACACATCTTCATCGTGCCCCAAACATCTTCATCGTGCCCCACATGTCTTCATCGTGTCCCACACGTTCAATGTATCAGATTAAAAAAAATATACCTTATTATTGATATATTTTATCCGCGTTGCCTTACAGCGTGCTTCATACAAACGTAATAAAGTAGGTTCGATCCGCGGTGCCTCACAGAGTGAATTATGCAAATACTGTGAAATTTTGTAGACATGATTGCAAGCCGAATAAAATATGTCTGTGGACCAAACTCATAAAAGAATGTTTTAATTACGATGAAATCTTACTTGAGACCATTCGTATTAAAAATACTTGCAAAAAGGACAAAGGTTGAAATAAGGCGGAATAAGGTTGAAACAATCGAAAGATGTTTGAAGGAAAGACTTATTGTCTTGTCATGATTGAATGATTTTATTACAATACTAGCTTTTGCCAGCGGCTTCGCCCGCCCTAAATTTGGTTATCGGCGTAGGAATCTTACGGCAACTCCTCAATTACAGAAAAAACCTAATAACACTGTCTCTCCAACTCTCTCTCTCTCTCTCTTCCTCTCTCTCTTTCTCAAAAATAATAAATAATTAACTACAAAAAACTAATTAACTAATGGATTAACCTCGCGAGCATCATACAAACTTTTAAGGGGTGAGTTTTGAAAAATCCTTTTTTAGCGCACGCCTACATCATAATAGCTATATGTGTGCTAAATTTCAGCTCGATCCGTCAAGTGGTTGGAGCTGTGCGTTGATAGATCAGTCAGTCAGTCAGTAATTGTTACTTTGGGCTAACGCTTACTTTAACCAGCGACTTTGTTTACGTAGAAGCTGAAAATATTTTTAAATAATACATACCGCCCTTCCGCCTCATGACTGCTCGCCGGCCTCGCACATCATAAATGCGCGTGCAGTACTTGATCATTATTTTGCTGCGATGTTAATTTAAAACTGCGATATGTCCTAAGATATTCATTCAAATCGAATGATGTAAAGGGCAATTTTGTTTCAAATTAAATACTTGTTATCAATAACGTATTTATTTCGATAAGGATTAATATCATGTTTATAAAAACACCGTCGCAAATAATGCATTATTTTAGAACAAATTTGGTTAGCATAAAGTGAGGCAACCTTAGAAGATAGACATATGCTGTCACGAACTTTTTTTTAGAAGTTTAAAAGGGAAACAAATCTGTCATACATGATTTTTGCGAAACTTTAATCGTTTACGCAGCGCGCGCAGCGGAAGCTTTCAAAATGAAAAAAAAAACCGATTTTGAAACATTCTTTATTGGTGCTCCGCTCCTGTTGGTATTAGCGTAATTATATATAGCCTATAGCCTTTATCGGTAAATGGGCTATCTAACACTGAAAGATTTTTTTAAATAGGACCAGTAGTTCCTGAGATTAGCGCGTTCAAGCAAACAAACAAACTCTTCAGCTTTGTACTCATATAATAATAATATTAGGATAGAAGAAGATTTGCTTATGTTTTTGTGTGAGTTTAACCTTTTTTGAATAAAATCGAATTGAGTTGTCAAACATGTGTCAAAATAAAATGTCATTTAAATCAAAAGCATTAAGGAGTATTGATATCAACTTCGAAGCAAATGACCGCCAAAATAACTTTCTACCACTTTTTAACCCCATTAGAGGAATAATTTCAATAAAATACGAAACACGTCCTCCACCAATTCTGTTAAAAAAGGTGTATACAAAATTTGAAGGAGATTGGACCGAGGAATCACGGAGGTGTCTCGTGAGACTCAAAACACTTAACTTAACTATCCCAAACGGTAATAAGGACACCCACTCTCTTTCCAATGATCACACGGGTAACCAGCCCCAAGCAAGCATCCAATCCACTGTTTCCAAGAGTCACACGGGTAACCAGCCCCAAGCAAGCATCCAATCCACTGTTTCCAAGGGTCACATGGGTAACCAGCCCCGAGCAAGCATCCAATCCACTGCTTTGAAGGACGACACGGTTAACCGACCCCAAATAAGCGTCCAGTCCTCTGTTTCCAAAGGTTTTCCATTTTCTCAAATAACTTATCAGAATAAAAAAAAAATCACTTACCTGAAGATCAACCTGTAGTACCTGTAACAAATACTGTATCCAAACCAACTCCTATAAATGAAACTATTTACGAAGTCTCTTGTGACCCGACTAAACTATTCTTACCTTACGTAAATGTTCAAACCTCTGTATCTGATAAACCGTTATCCTTCCTTGTAGACACAGGATCCTCGATGTGCCTTATCAAAAAATCTTCCATCCAATCCTACAACGGCATAGCAGTAACTGACCGTAAACAAAAACTAAAGGGCATAAACAACGATAAAGATACTACATCCACTGAAAATACTTTTTTCTAAAGAATCCCTTCAATTTACATTCCATGTTGTTGATGACATAAACCTATCCTATGACGGAATTATAGGACACAACCTACTTACCCACTACCTATGTAACATAGACTACAATAGAAATATACTTAACACTGACAAAAACAAATTAAATCTCCTGTTTTCCAAACCTACTTACAATATTCCTCCTCGTACAGAACTCATGATTGAATGTTCCATCAAAAATCCTAAACTAAAAGAAGGTGTTATAATCGACCAACATATCTCCGATTCATTACTTATTGCAAACTGTATAGTGAAAGTCAAAGACAACAACAGAGTAAACATAACTGTTGCCAATGTATCCGAAAACCCAATACCACTGTCTTCAGATCTTCAACTCACACTTCACTCTCTCGATCACGAATCCCAATGCTTAACTAAATCCAGTCAAAAAAGCATTGACAGAACACAACAAGTTCTAAGTCTCCTTCGTGTTTCGCACCTGAATAGCGAAGAACTTGGAGCACTCTATGATGTGTGTTCACGATACTCGGATATCTTCCACCTCCCAAATGATCAATTAACTTCTACAGATGCCATTCAACATGAAATAAGAACGTCCTCCTCCCAGCCTATTAATGTCAAGTCCTATAGATTCCCCGAAGTCCATAAACAAGAAGTGCAAACTCAAATCCAAAAAATGCTTGATCCAAATATAATTGAACATTCTATTTCCCCTTGGTCTTCTCCGATTTGGATCGTGCCTAAAAAGATAGACGCATGTGGTCAAAAGAAATGGCGTATTGTTATTGATTACAGAAGGTTGAATGACATAACCATAGGATAATCCTATCCTATTCCTAACATTACAGAGATCTTGGACCAGTTGGGAAAATCGAAATACTTCTCCACTTTAGATTTAGTGTCCGGATTCCACCAGATAAGAATGAATCCAGAAGATTCAGCTAAGACAGGGTTTAGTGTGCCTCAAGGTCACTTCAGTTTCTGTAAAATGCCCTTCGGTTTGAAAAATGCGCCGTCTTCATTCGAGAGGCTCATGAATACCATCCTCACCGGTCTCCAATTAGAGCGCTGCTTCGTATATTTAGATGATATCGTAAGCTATTCGTTTGACCTATCATCTCACATTGAAAACTTCTCCCTCGTGTTCCAAAAGCTCAGATCCTATAACCTGAAATTACAACCAGACAAATGCGAGTTTCTAAGAAAAGAAGTCGGATACCTTGGCCGCGTAATTACAGAACAAGGTGTCAAACCAGATCCTAATAAAATAACATCTGTCCAAAACTTCCCCATTCCCAGATGTCCGAAAGACATTAAATCCTTTTTGGGTTTAGTGTCATATTATCGCCGTTTCATACCCGACTTCTCCAAAATCTCTAAGCCACTCACGCTCCTACTCAAGAAAGATATTCTATTCCTCTGGCAGAACAAACAACTACTTGCTTTTGAACAACTGAAAGACAAACTACTAACCGCACCTGTCCTTATCTATCCTGACTTTTCAAACCCCTTTATCCTTACCTGTGACGCTTCAAACTACGCAATTTCAGCCATGCTTTCTCAAGGTACAGTTGGCAAAGATCACCCTATAGCCTTTGCATCTCGTACATTAAATAAAAACGAAATCAATTACAGCACCACCGAAAAGGAACTACTGGCCATCGTCTTTGGCTGTAAAACCTTTAGGCCCTACCTGTTCAGCAGAAAATTCTCAATTGTAACTGATCACCGACCTTAGAAATGGCTCTTTAACCATACTGATCCTAGAAGCAAACTGCAAAGTTGGCGCTTACAACTAGAAGAGTATGAGTATGAGATTACTTACCGCAAGGGTAAGCTTAATTCCGCTGCGGATGCTCTTTCTAGGTTCCTTATCCAAAACTCCGTTTCCATTAATCCCGTAGATATAGACTCTAACGCAGTTCAAAATCCCTATCCACTAACTACCAATGAAAATACATCACAAAATCTAAGCCCTCCTATACCTGAAATTCAACCATCCACTAGTAACCAAGACTCTATGATTCCCAACCCTACACTCAGCCCATTCCTTTCCAAAGACGCGTTGGTCGACTCCTATTCGAAATTCCTGAAATCAATCCCTCATACTAATTACACTACTAAAATTATCGAACACAATGAAAGCCTAACGAAAAGCCATCACAAACTGTTTATTGTGCCTACTTCCCTAGATCTGAATGAGTCCATGCGCTATGTACAAGAAATCTTGTGCAATTCCCCAGAGTCCGAAAACTTCCTGCAATCTGAAAAGACGTTACATTCCTACAAGTCCCTCAAAATTAAAGACAAAACTTACCTCTTCTTGTTCACCAAAGTCCATCATTTTTATGACTGCTCATACGCTGATATTTTTGAATCCCTGAAAATGTAAGAAATGAACTTTTACTACTGTGGGAAGAGACTCCAACTGAACTCAGCATAACTGATTTTAAAACTCTCTTTGACAGACACTTATCCGAAGCTCTATAGTATTATTTCTTACCTATTTAATAACACAGAAATCTAAATACACATCTATAAGAACAAAATATTCTACCCGACACTAACCGAAGCCAAGACCATATTAAAGGAAAACCATGACAGTCCTGTCGTCGGACATCTTGGTGCTAATAGAATGTTCGATAAAATACGTGAACAGTTTTATTGGAAGAACATGCGCAGTGACATCGAGAATTATGTCAAAACGTGTCAATCATGTCAAACTAATAAGGCTTTAAGACAGATTAACCGATCCCCTATGCAGATTACCAGCACATCTACTAGCCCATTTGAGAGAGTTTCCTGTGACATTGTCGGTCCACTCCCTGCATCCGGTCCTGGCAAGATAAGGCTAAGTTCTCAACAGGGTACCCTCTCAGGATCACCACTGCTGAAGAAACAAGTGAGTGCCTTTTACACTTCATTTCCTTATTTGGCATACCCAAATATATTCTCACTGAACAAGGCACAAATTTCACAGCAGAATTATTTAAACAAACCTGCTCATTCCTTAAGATAAAACAACTTTAGTTCTCTCCATATCATCCCCAAACTCAAGGAGCTCTTGAAAGGAGTCATTCCACTTCGAAGGAGTATCTTAAATCTTACATCTGTGAATCACAAGATAACTGGCCCAGATACGTGTACACAGCTATGTTAGCTTATAACACAGCAGTTCATAGTACAACCAACTTCGCTCCATACGAGTTACTCTTCGGCCATAAACCTTTTATCCCCAACTCCGTATACACTCCATTAGAAGATGCGACCTATTTAGACTACGTTAAGATGCTCCAACACAGACTCCAATACTCTCGCGATAAAGCTAGAGAAAACATTCAAAGGTCCAAAGAATGTTCTAAGGTCTATTATGACTCTCATACACGACCTGTTAATTACAAAATTGGTGACTACGTCTACCTTAGAAACAACCTCAGGTTGCGTAAATCCCTTTCACCAATCTGGAAAGGACCTTACAAGGTAGTGAAGATAAACGGCAGAAATACTCTGACTCTCTTAATAAACCGCCGTCATGTAGTACACCACTACGACCAGGTAAAACTTGCACGCGGTTAATCTTAATGTAATAAAATATTAATAAAAAGTACCTAATAAATAAAGTTTTTGAATTTAAATTTTTATATTTTACATTTTTATTATTTATAATTATATATATATTAGGTTAGCTTTATTATACATACCTTTTACATTTTATTACATGTTAGTTTTAAGAAGGTATTTTTATGTTTACCTTACTTTTTTACTTTAATTGTAGTGCACAGGAACAATATATTCAACCTGTTACAAATTATCCTGGCATATATTTCGACCCAATTGGCTCACTTAAGGTAATTGACGGATATTTAAACGTAATTATACCTACGGACATTTCAGTTGTATTAAAAAAACATACTTAAATATTTGATAAAAGCTTTGTAAAAGTTGTACAACTTATGTAGTATGGTTGTTTTGTGAAGGATCATAATATCGTGTCTGATCGTGCGTGATACGAGTTGAATATCGGTTTCATAACTATGCAGACTTAGATAGTTATTACTAGAAAATGTCGTCAAAATTTTGTTGTGTTTGATAAGTAAATGTCAAAAATAAGCGAGGAATTCGTTTGTACAAAGCAACCTGCAAAGCAAACCTCAACTATCAATTAATTAAAGATTTTTAATTAAATTATAAAATTAATACAAAATGAATCTTAAGTGAAAAGTTATTAGCCGTATTTGTAACAGATAAACCTCCCGAAGGCAACGGCACAGCGAGCTCGGGGCTCTCTTTGTAACAGATAAACCTCCCAAAGGCAACGGTGCAGCGAGCTCGGGGCTCTCTTTGTAACAGATAAACCTCCCGAAGGCAACGGCGCAGCGAGCTCGGGGCTCTCTTTGTAACAGATAAACCTCCCGAAGGCAACGGCGGAGCAAGCTCGGGGCTCTCTTTGTAACAGATAAACCTCCCGAAGGCAACGGCGGAGCAAGCTCGGGGCTCTCTTTGTAACAGATAAACCTCCCGAAGGCAACGGCGCAGCGAGCTCGAAGCTGCCTTTGATGTTGTATTTCGGTTTGCTCATTCTAGTTATATCACATGCTGCGAATTTATTTTTATATTTTTGTAAAGATTTGAAGACAGTTTAACTTTTAATATTTTAAGTCTTATTAAAGAAACGCCAAGAGCAAAGCTGTAATTTTAATTTAATATATGTATATTTCATACCTAAGAAAAATATTATTAAAAAAGAGGAATTGAGAACCTCTTGCATTTATTGGAACAGTTCAAACAGAACCCTTCTTGGCGACTGAGCCAACATCAACTTTCGGAACCCTAAAAGGTACTCAAAATATCGTAATTAAAAAATTTATTGGATTTTAGGTATCAGAATAATTTGCCATCCTTTCACGGCCTTCGCTTCTTCTTCCAGGGCCCTGGGATGACGATTGACTTGATAAGCTTCGGTTGAAGACAGTCACAATCTCTAAAGACACTCACGATTAGAATTTTTATTGGTTATTACGAAGTTAAGAAAGAATTCGGTCGTTTTTCACCGCCGGCGCCGATCATAGATAGTAGATTGCCGCGTCATTCCAGATTCATTGCGTTCAGATTCGTTGTTGTTTCTCGCGACGGCTATACTAAATACTAAATACTAAACTAAACACCCCTAATTTAAAAGTCTGGAAATAAATACAACCATCATATTTAAACATTTTTTTGAAATTTTATATGTTTACAAATGAAAAGCGCATATTTTTGCACTTTTAATTCTTGTTGCCACAACGCGCTTTAGGGGTTCCGTGACCCAATATGTTAACTATTATTAAAACCTTAAAAGGAACTTACCTCAAAAAATGTACATTGCTGTACCTACATGGACCACGTCTGTCTGCCCTGATGTCCTCTAAGGGGACCTAAGGGATCCCTAAATTGTGCTAATAAGTATAAGAGAATTTATTTCGCGCACGTCGTCATGCGAGATTTTAAAAGTGCATTTTTAAGTAGGTTTTTTTCTAAGATGTATATTCTGCGAGTTAGTGGCTTTCAAAGTTGATAATTTATCAGTAATTCTCATTTTACGGAACCCTAACTGAACTACGACACGCCCTTGTCCGGTTTTTTATATATTTGGAGAACAAAACTAACATAAATAACAATCAAATAAAAACAGAAAAAATACTGTGTACTTTCAGTTAGTAATAGTTATGATTGTAAGTTCGTAAGTGTGAGCGTTCACGTGTGAGCGAGCTCCAAAGGGACAAAAGGATCTTGAGGACAAAGGGCTTTCCTGATAGCGTTCACGGAAAATATGTAAGGTGCTATTATTTAACCTCTTTTATGACGATAAATATCACAAGCGAGGTCCGAGCCGCGATGTAGGTCGTGGAACCGAGTACAAACACATGGAAGAATATTTACAGCGCGAGACGTTGTTGTTACGGTGTTAAAGCGATATTTTAGTAACTGAAAATAATTTTGAACTTAGTTTCAAACTGCATGTATAACTATTATCAAAACAAATATCTTAAGTGTATAATAATTTATTAGCAAATCTCTTACTAATATAATGAAGCCCTATCAGACATAACTTGCAACAACAGGGGTATCACTCGCGCGTTGCTAGTCTTCAAAAATCTAATAACTTCTTTCTTGAAAAACCCCATACTGAAGTCCTTAGAGAAAACCTTGGCAGAAAGCTCATTTCACAACCCAAGCGTTCGCCGTAGAAAGTTTCTCTGAAACCGCACTCACTGTTCGTGATCATTTCGGTTCTAAAGTGTGAGTAAAAATTCCCTGCCGATGAGCATAATTTCGAATAATTTCTTAGAAAACATCATAATCCCAGACCTTGAACAGAGTGGTCTCGTTTTAAGACACAAGTGATCTGCGCTTTTCCTCCACAATGGAACGAGGGATGTTTGCACGATCCGTGTAATAAGTGTCTTCAGTTCTATTATCTGCATAGCAATGTATGTTGTTGATGTCCAACATGTCATTAATATGCAGTAGAAACAGCGTAGGAGAGAGCACAAAGCCTTAATGTCTATGCTATTAGAGCAACTACCGTCAACTACGGCTCGTATGCATCTGCCGGACAAAAAGCTAGCCACCCATTTGCACAAACACTTGGGCACTCCGTAATATAGCAACTTCGATAGAAGACCTCGGTGATAGACCTGATCAAATGTCGTCGCTATGTCTAGGCTACATGCCAATGCCTCCCTCTGACTCTCAATGGCTAGTGCTCATTGGTGTGATAGATACACTAGAAGGGTACCAGTCGAGCAACCGTGGCGAAAGCCATATTGACGGTCACTAACCAGGTTGTGTTCTTCTAGGTATCTTAGAAGCTGTGCGTTGATCACACGCTCGATTACAAATACAAATACAAATATCCTGTATTGCACAAAAGAAAACACAAACTTATTGAATAAATAATATTTAAAACATGTACCACAGGCCCGATGGCGATTTCAACCAGATTACCTTTGTGGGTATTGATACACAATTATAGATATAAGCCTCTTGCTTGGCGCGCGCGCTTGTATGGGATTAAATTATTTTTTTCAGAAACCCATCGTGTGGGGTATCATATGAAAGGGCTTGATGGGCCGGTTCTAAAAATATACCACACTATTGCCTTTGGGTTACTTTGTTTCTTAAAATCCAAAAAGTATTTTCAAAACATACCATGTTTGGGCCTCTCCAGGTAGAAGACGACTTAGTATTTTTCTCTAATATATACGTTAAATGATAGTTTATATCCTCATTTTTAACCCCCTGAAAGCAATTTGGAAAATATTAAAATTTTGTAGTTTTTTTAAATTTTCTCCTGCAGCACCGCTCCAATTTACCTACTGTGCGTGTCCACCGGCCGCAGCGCTCCACTTTACCTAGTGTTTTGTTTTATACCATTAAGGTGGCAAACAAGCTTACAGTCCGCCTGATAGTAAGCGGTCAACGTTCCCTCTGGACGCTTGCAACAACAGGGGTATCACTCGCGCGTTGCTAGTCTTCAAAAATCTAATAACTTCTTTCTTGAAAAACCCCATACTGAAGTCCTTAGAGAAAACCTTGGCAGAGAGCTCATTTCACAACCCAAGCGTTCGCCGTAGAAAGTTTCTCTGAAACCGCACTCACTGTTCGTGATCATTTCGGTTCTAAAGTGTGAGTAAAAATTCCCTGCCGATGAGCATAATTTCGAATAATTTCTTAGAAAACATCATAATCCCAGACCTTGAACAGAGTGGTCTCGTTTTGAGACACAAGTGCTCTGCGCTTTTCCTCCACAATGGAACGAGGGATGTTTGCACGATCCGTGTAATAAGCGTCTTCAGTTATATCTTCACTGCAAAAATAGTATATTTTAGCTATTTCTATAGTTTAATGACATATGGTATCCTATGGTGGGGTAGCGCTGCTGATGTAAATACAATATTTTTGTTACAAAAAAGGGCAATTCGTGCTATTTATAAATTAGGATCTAGGATATCTCTGAGGGATAGGTTTAGGGAAGTAAAAACTTTAACCTTAGTGTCGCAGAACATATATGAAAATCTTTTATATGTACATAAAAATATCAATAGTTTCAGCAAGAAAAGTGACGTTCACAAAGTAAATACTAGAAGTTAAAATAAGCTGTTGGTGCATGATACACGTCTACACAAAATAAGTAACTCTTTTATGGGGCAATGTATACACTTTTACAACAAAGTTCCCAATAAAATTCAAAATTTATCAATAAGTAAATTTAAATCTTTTATCAAGCAGGTACTTTGTAAAAAGTCATACTACAATATTTCAGACTATGTAAATGATAAAAATCCTTGGGACTGATGATGCTCAATTACAGGATGCATAGGTAAACCAAATTAAAATGGAAATAACATAAAATTGTACGGCTAAATTTTTTTTATTTAAAACATTAATTGTATTTTTAGTTTATTTGTATTATTGATAGTGTTTTTAAGAGAGTAACTATCGAGTTTCTTGCCGGATTCTTCTCGGTAGAAATCAACAACATTGTGAACATGCGGGAAGGTGGGAGGGTTCAAAAAATAATATTTTATAACTTTGACGATTCAAAAATGATTGTAAAATCCTTATTTGAATAAACCATTTTGACTTTGACTTTGACTTTGACTTATCATCTGCATAGCAATGTATGTTGTTGATGTCCAACATGTCATTAATATGCAGTAGAAACAGCGTAGGAGAGAGCACAAAGCCTTAATGCCCATGCTATTAGAGCAACTACCGTCAACTACGGCTCGTATGCATCTGCCGGACAAAAAGCTAGCCACCCATTTGCACAAACACTTGGGCACTCCGTAATATAGCAACTTCGATAGAAGACCTCGGTGATAGACCTGATCAAATGTCGTCGCTATGTCTAGGCTACATGCCAATGCCTCCCTCTGACTCTCAATGGCTAGTGCTCATTGGTGTGATAGATACACTAAAAGACACATAGACAACACAACACTAGAATACAAATACAAATATCCTGTATTGCACAAAAGAAAACACAAACTTATTTAATAAATAATATTTAAAACATGTACCCGATAGCGATTTCTACCAGATTACCTATGTTGGTCTTGATACACAAATTTAAAATAAAGGAATGGTAAAATGAGGATATAAACTATCATTAAAGGTATATATTAGAGAAAAATACTGAGCCGTCTTCTACCTGGAGTGGCCCAAACTTATTTTATATTGAAAATACTTTTTGGATTTTAAGAAACAAAGTAGCCCAAAGGTAATAGTGTGGTATATTTTTATAACCGGCTCATCAAGCCCTTTCATTTTATACCAAAAAAAAAATTTAAATCTCATACAAAAAATTGATGACACCAAAACCTCCTAAGGAAAATATTTTGAGGAACTGCGGCTAAATCGATTTGCGGTTTTTTTTTTGCGTACACCTAGGACTAGTAGCTATCTGATAAGCTACGAGAATACGGGGAACCTACAAAAAAGAGTGAAATAGCAGGTGATTGTGAATGAAAAATTAGTTTATATGTAAGAGCGATATGAAAATTATTTTATTTGTAAAAGCGATATGAAAATTAGTTTATATGTAAGAGCGATATGAAAATTATTTTATTTGTAAAAGCGATATGAAAATTAGTTTATATGTAAGAGCGATATGAAAATTAGTATATTTGTAAAAGCGATATAAAAATTAGATTTTATGTAAGAGCGATATGAAGATTAGTTTATATATCGTATAGAATGCTCACGCCTCCTCAATGACAACAGCGCGTGGGTTTTTAGACCTCTGTAGGGAAGACAAAGATGAAGTGTTAGCTGAATCATTATGAACCTGAGTCTAAACCAAACTATGCAGTGGCACAAAAAACCACACTACCACCCAAGAAGTTTAAGGTGCCACAATCGGCTGGCAAAATCATGGCGACAGTCTATTGGGACTCAGAGGGAATCTTGTTGATCGATTACAAAGATAAAGGTGTCTCCATAACCGGAAATTACTACGATTCAATACATTTTCTTTTTTTTTTTTTTTATACCACTAAGGTGGCAAACAAGCTTACGGTCCGCCTGATGGTAAGCGGTCACCGTAGCCTATGTACGCTTGCAGCACCAGGGCTATCACTCGCGCGTTGCCCACCCTTCAGAAATCTAATAACTGCTTTCTTGAAGAACTCCATACTGTAGTCTCTGGAGAAAACATTAGCAGGGAGCTCATTCCACAACTTAAGCGTTTGCGGGAGGAAGTTTCTCTGAAACCGCACTGTACGCGACCATTTTGGTTCTAAAGTGTGATAATGAATTCCCTGCCGATGGCGAGCGGTGCAATGGTAGAAAGTAGCCGTGGGCATCATTTAGAACAATTCCTCAGAACACAACCCATTGTACAAGCGGTAGAACACACACAGGGAGGCCAAGTCTCTCCTTAGCCTTAAGGGCTCGATACCGCAAGTGAGTTCGGAATCGTCGACAATTCTCACAGCCCGTCGTTGAACCGAGTCAAAAGGGCCAAGCTGGTATCCGGGTGCACCCGCCCAGCGATGGCAGCAGTACTCCATATGGGGCCGAACTTGCGATTTGTAAAGTAACATCCTTTGCCCCGACGTGAAGTACTGCTTCGCTCTGTTGAGTACACCAAGTTTTTTGGACGCCAGCTTCACCTTATCTTGTAAATGATCTCGGAACTGAACATCGCTGGAGATGACAATACCAAGGATCCCAATGCACTTGGAGATAAAGGGGGGATTGTTCTGGAATTGTGGGACCACAGTGAATGGAGTTTTTTTTAGCCGCGAACGCGCAGACTTGTGTTTTTGTAGGGTTTAATCGGACCAAGTTTTCCCGTCCCCAGTCCGATACTAGAGCAATTAAAGAGTGCTATCAAGGAAAAAATTGACCAAAGGATGTTGTTCGGCAAAGATAATCGGTGGCGTCCTGCCATCTCCGTACGACTGACCGAGCGTGATAGCCTCGGTTGTTGGCATGCAGATAGCAAACGTATCGCTAATTGGTTTTTTTGTTTTTCGGATTTTGTTAGGTCGAGACAGCTCGAGGACAGGATGTAGGTGCTGAGCCAGGCCTAGCGAGAGCTGGTTGACTCCGATTTGGAGCCGGAGGCCATAGCCAAGATCCTGGCCTATATGGTTCAGGCTGAGGAAATAGCGGCCAAGATCAGACAGGGTGTAGGAACAAAAAGTGCGTTATCAAGTGGGTGTCATCAGCTTTAGCTCATGCCCCCTGCGTTAGTTTATGTAATTTTTTTTCAAAATTTTTGTTTCATGTTAATGATCGCGACTTATTTTTTGTTTAGAATTTGTACTTAACAGCGGTACATTCGCTTTACCAAAAGGACGGGCATTAGAACGGTTAGACCTATATAAGTATATGGCATTAAAATTACGAATGCAAATATTTGGAACAAACATATAAAATAAAATGTATGTAACCACTAGGTACGGTATCTAGCCTAGGGACTAAAACTATATTATAAAAACAAAATTTATTCAAATGACGTGTTATAAAAGTAAATAATGCTCTCTTTTGGTGAGTGGCGGAATGTAAATAACAACTATCGAACAAAATTTGTAGTTGCGAAGTGTAATATGCACAAAGTTACGATAGATGTAGCTGTGAGTCACTACGTAAGCTAGTCAACTCGTAATGCTATGTAACTTTATAAGAAGATACCCTCGTATTTGAAAGTAATTCAAATTGAAAAGTAACTATGACGAAATGAATGCTCAACATAAAGCTTTGAACACAAATGTTAAAAAAAAATCTGAATCGTTTGAAAGGACAGAAAAATAAAAAGGGTATCAAATATACTGGTATCTGAGGTGGATTGGTTCTAGGTTTACAATGAAATAAAAAAAAATTATAAAAAAAATATTATTGTAAACCTGTCTAAAAGGGAAAAGTGGTTGGGATTGATGGTATTGTGAAGAAAGTTTGTGGTAGTACGTGGAATACAAAGTTTGTGGTAGCACGTGGAATACAAAGTTTGTGGTAGCACGTGGAATACAAAGAGGTTGGGAAGTATCGCTCGGAAGGAAAAGGGAAAAAGCGATAAGTCGTGCGCTGAGGCTTGTAATGGACCAAATTGACAAACACCAGAATAGGATTTGGCGCGGCGCGCGCACCGTAAAGGTGAGATAAAAGTATAATTATAATATAAAATATAATATAAAAAATTAAAATATTTTTATTCCTTATTATTTTATTTCTGTATTCAACGATCTTACGACTTAATACCTGAATAAAATTAAAGTTTGCATTGTCACGCGATCCGCACGCGAATACGCAAAGTACTATAGGCTTCCATAGATACCTAATATAATTATTATATGATTGTTTATTTAATTAATATAAAATTAATATTTTTGATATTATCCAATGTTATTTACTGATTGTTTGGTGTAAAATAAACTATATTCATTCACAATGCTAGAGCATAATTGTTTAATTAATTTTAAGTCTTAAAAAAAGGGGCAAAAATTTTATGTTTTTACAAAAGGTTAATTATAAGAGAAAATAGACTATGAACTGAACCTGTGTTGCCAGAAAAACGCGACGTTTGTAAGACGCGTTCCAGTTTCAAATAAAGGGGGCCGAAACACTGGTGGTAAAAACATGTATGCTATTTATTACATTTAAATGTATCAAGCCGTTTAAAAGTAATCGGTATTAATTTAATTTCCTTTTTAGTTTAACATATTTTTTTTCTTAATCCATTAACTGCACAATATAATAATACAATATAAAAATATAATACTTAACTTACATCGTTTAAAGTTTCCGTACAGCTTTAGATTTGTCTTTAGAATAAATATACTTAAAATAAATATGATACCTTAAACACAGTTAATTTCACAAAACAAAGCTCAATAATACCTACCCCAAAAGACTGGCTTTGTGTTTGTAGTTTGTACAATTCGATTGAGCGCCGTTTGTTTCAGCGAAATAGAATTTGCGAATTTAATTTGCATTGAAAATTGTGTATGTTGTGCATTGTCAGACTCACAAATAGAAAACTAATTTTATGATTATGGTTTAGACCATTTGAAAATCAAGGGCGTGACAACAACCAAAAGGGGGCGCGGGCACTTTGGTCTATTGAACTTAGAATTGAAAACATTTCAAAAACATGCTCCGTCACATTGACTTTTCTTATTACAAGTGTGTAAAAATATTTTTTAACTTCTCTTAGGCCTCTCGATATCTCAAGAACCAATGGACCAATTCGTCTCGTGAACATATCAATCGATACGCCACGTGACTTAGATCTGAAAAGAGTGTGAGTAAAATTGGTTTAGCGGTTTGTTTTTATAGCTGTAAAACTAATTTTTTTTAAGACGCAATAGTAATCTTTATGTATAAATTCTCAGAAAACAAAATCTCAAGAGAAGTTGCTCATGCGGTACTTGCTACCGAACTAATTTTTTTAAAATAAAATATTAAAAAATATATTTTACAACCTCAATTGTATTTTACAATTGCGTGTCGAGAAAACTTAATGCCATTTGCTGCGCCAAAAGGAGGGCGTGGGCATTTTCATTTTTGGCAGTAGAGGGGCGTGAAAAGCTGGGAACCCCTGGTTTAGACAATCATAAATTATTTAAAGAATTATCAGATAAATAAATAGTTCCAATGATTCTCAATCATTGAGCGCGGGTCTAGACAGTGATATGTTGCATTTAATTTTTTATATACATATTTATATACTTGCAAGGTTTTGACACTCGGTGCCTGGTTACAGTGAACCAATACGCACTTACGTGAGAATCTTCGCGTACCGGGTGACTAACTATATTCGCTCTGTTTCACATATTATAAACAGCTATCTGCGAAACACACTTTGTCTAATTTAGTAATAAAATATTGAACACTTAAAATACACAGCCCACTACTTGCACGTAATTGTGTCTAAACATGTATATCTTCGCGATTTTATTCCTCAGAAGGAGTAGCCAGGACCACATCTCCGTTATAATGTGAGGGACAGCTTCTTTTCACCAAACTTTTTAGTCCAGCGTGAAAGGTGGTGAGCTCATCACCATAAAACTAGAGTATCTGGCATGTAACTGGACTAACAGGTTTTTTTTATACCACCGAGTGGTCTCGATTCTAGATACAAGTTTCCCACGCTTTTCCTCCACAGCGAAACCAGGGATGTTTGCAAGGCACGTGTAATAAGCGTCTCAAGTATTGTTATCTGCATAGCAATGTATGTTTTTGATTAAAAATATGTCATCGATATACAATAAAAACAGTGTAGGAGAGAGAACAGTGCAGGAGAGAGCACAGACAACCCTGCGGAACACCAGACATTAATCACAGCAACGACTGTCAACTACGGCTCGAGCATCTGCCAGACAAAAACACTTGCCACCGATTTGCACATAACCTCGGGCTGTCCGTAAGATGGTAACTTCGTTAGTAGACCCCGGTGCTAGAATTGATCAAACGCCTTAGCTATGACCCGGCTACATGCTCATGCCTGAATCTCAATGGCTTATGCCCATCGGTATGTGATATATACTAGAAAATCACTAGTCGAGCGACCATGGTAAAAGCCATATTGACGGTCACTGACTAGGTCGTGTTTTTCGATTTCTTAGAAACTGTGTGTTGATCTTATGCTCTATTACCTGGAGAGGAGGGAGGTAATAGCGATTGGCCTGTAGTTCAATCGATCTAATCTAGCGCCTTTTAGGGCACCGGTTACACATTTGCAGTCTTCCATGAAGACGGAAATTGCCTAATTAGGTATGAAAGCGCAAAGAGACGCGGGAGTTCAAGACATAACTCAGGAGGACACTGTTCAAGCATCACTGCCGGTATACCGTCTGGCCTACAAAACTTATGGACGTCCGGACCTCTTGCGGTGCTATGGAGATTTCCGGCATGATCTTACAGCGCCTATGTCGTTCACCTTCCAGTTTGCGGTGAAGAGACTGCCCAGATCAGTTGTCTCTTTAGAACTATGGGCCAAGTCACCATCGTTCTTCGCAGGGCAGCTTTAGCAAGCGGACAGAGGTAAAGCTCGCAAATCGTCTATCTATTTTGCCGATGAATTGGAATTTAGCTCTGACAGTTCTTTTCTTACTAAGCCTCGAGCATTTAATTTGTATTTTAACTCAGAAATATTCGGATCTCTATTATGTCGAGCCGTAACCCTAGTGTCATACGCAGCCAGCTTTCTGCAATACCGACTAAATCACCGTCGTTCTTACACCAGCAGCTACTAGCAGTTTATGAATTAAACATTGCATAGTTCTAGATGTACTACAAAAAGTAGGTAAGATAAGATTGGGTTTGCTAGTTTTTAAGTCTAATGTGCTTTTATTTTTCAAAAAGATAAATAGGCACTTTCAGGTGCCCGTTTATTATTTACGTAACTATTTTTATCGTATTACTTTATTACGTTACTTAATTCTACTGCCCATAAAATATATGTCAGAAAGGAACAAGAGCGGCTCGGTCCGCGACTACATGAATATTTTATGAGGCAGGTATCAAGAGAGGTCGGTGTTATTTTCTATTTTTATTAGGTTGAGTTAGTAAGCAACTTTTATTGGGTAAATCGCAGGAATTCTATGTCGTGTTTAAGTTGTATTACGCTAAATTTAATTGACAAGAAGTTGCTCGGTGCATTAAACTACTATTTATTTATTGTTATCAAAAATAACTTAAACTCAATAACTCATTCACTTTGTCAACAAAACAATAATCCAAATTCGCACACATCCGGCAAAACGGTCCGTAATAGACAAAGTAGTATTACATCTATTTACTCGAACTGTTCCGGGACAGATCTGACTACCGACTGTCAGCATTCCTCTGAAGTGTATGCGAGCGCGAAGATTGAAAAACTCCATTATTTGTTTATATATTTATTATTATTTGTTTAACAACTTGAAAAAACCCGACCAAGTGCGTGTCGGTTAGAGTTCCGTAGAAAAAGAGTTTATGCTGATATCTGAAAATTTATGAACTGATATTGTCCAGAACAGTTTTTGTTGGTGGTATTTATAAAGTCCTACTATTCGGTTTGTTTTTCAGATTTTTACGGTTGTGCTTCCGCTTTAGAATAATTAAAGCTTAAGTATCTAGCTGAGGTCGTTCTAACTTCACTAGTGAAAAGATTGAGTTGTATTATTTTGAACCTTGACATTTAAATACATAGTTATCGATATGTAGTAACGAATGATGACGTTTTAGTTACCCTGAACTCATTTTTTTGATTAATGGTTTAATTGTGTATGATTTCATTGAAAAATTTATGAAACAGTGGCCAATAAGTCGGGTCATCACTGAACAAAAACAGATCTAAGACTGGTAGTTTGTGTTTGGGTTAACTTATTCTCAGTCATTAACAGTATGTCACAATTTCCTGTTTTTCATTTAAAATATATATGACTATCGCACTCTATCGCTTTGAAAATAGGTATATATTTTCTTTAGTCTTTCTCTATTCTGCAACTCTCGACATCTAGTACAACTTCAGGAAATTTATCTCTTATTATGTCAAGGGACCTCATGGTTATGATAAATCGACCCTTGAAGTTCTTACTTAAATCAAATGATTTTTGTAATAAAGAAAATAAAAAGTTTTGAGCTTAGACATTGCATTTTGAATCTACACAAATATAAATCTTTGTAAACATGTGTAACCTAGAAACGAGAAATCAATATGGCAGAGGATATGTATGGAACTCAGCTTGTGTAATTTTGAAAATTTTGTTAATAAAGGAAACATTACATGATGAATGCATACCAACAATAACCTCTGATATTTGGCAAAAATTGGCAACGGGTTCGACAAAAGATCAACTTTCCAAATTAAATCGGAGCTATCAATGGCAAGATCAATGTTCTACAACTATAAGATTTTTTATTAACAGTTCTTCTGTCTATGTGCGATGCTGATTATTGTTTTACATATGTAAACATTGGATCACATGGTCACTGTTACCAGGAGTACTAGCAACGTTCTTCACCCTTTGCGTAGGGCATTCGTATCCACCAACAGTAATTCAAATTCAAATTCAAATTCAATATAATTTATTCAGTTTAGGCTACAATAATTGAGCACTTATAAATGTCACTACGCCATCGGTTCGTAAGTCTACAGGGCGGGAGACCTTGTACTGAGAAGAACCGGCAAAGTACTCAGCAAGGGCATTTCTTTTCTCCCTTTCTCTTACAGCGTCCAATTAAAATATTGGAAAATGCCCTCCCTATCATAAAAGGACACTGTCCATTACAAACATAAAAAAACATGAAATATAAAGCACAAGCACAACATAAAAACGTATCTTATATAAACAAAAGACAGTTTATGTATTCATCACTAAGAAATAATCAATGTCTTACAGTATTAATAAACAAAACAAAAAAGTAAGACTAAATACTAAGAATACAAAGAAGTTTGCAAGAGCAGACCAGCCTCCACAGGCGGCACCCGTTCACGAGTATGACACATGAATCAGCCATCGCTTCGCTCAACCAAGTTTTAGGGAACGTAACGACACACACGCCACCACCGCAGAGACACTTTGAGAGAGCATGACACACTCAAGCAACTCCAATAAAACTTCGATTGTACTAGTTACAATGTGTGTAGTAAAGGAACAAAATATAAGAGGAGAAGATTGGAAGGTTCGTAATGCTTTAATTTTTAATAATGAAAACGGTTGTAGTGTAGTGCCCATTATCAAAAATAAAACAAATGAGGCATCAGATAAAACCAATTACATTCCAATCTGGTAGGCAGTGGTGATCGCCAAGGTTCTTCACGACATGTTAAATGAATTATCTCAGTAAATTTATAACACCGCAGACCTAAACTGTCCAATAATAATGCGATACTGTGCATGAAACATGCTGTCAAGTACTACACCGACAGGAGTACACCAGTGAACGCCTGCTTCTTCGACCTGTGAAAAGCATTCGACCTGATTTCCTATGAAATTCTGTGGAAATAATTAAGCCAAGCAAAATTTTGTCCGGGGTTAATTATTTTATTATTTTAAAGTTTTGGTATGGAAACCAGATTAATAACGTCCGGTGGGCGGGTGCTCTGTCGGACTTATATAGGTTGACGTGTGGGGCGAGGCAAGGGGGTTTAAGGTTACAAGTAAGTGTTCTCCGTAAGTGTTAATTGTCACGTAGATGTTTAGAAACTAGATAAGGAAATAAAATAATAAGCAAATTTACAAGGTTTAACTGCAGTCTTGTAATTTGCTACATAAAAAAATATAACCACGTAGTACACGTTCTAATATCTATATATTTAAGCAACAGTTTAATCATTAATTAGTAATACATTAAGTTTTCAGTATTCCGTAACTATTCTCCTGTAACGTATAAGACACATATATTATTTTAAATTATTTATACAAAATATATTCAAATAGTATCTGGACAGTTGAGTTTCATTTCGTACAAAACGACTACTAAAAGATAACGACAACTGTCGTTACATTGATCCTTACAAGGCCTCGTGGGTATCTTCTCTTTCACCCTTCTGGGTGTTGAGGTGCGGGTGTCGGGGGAGGGGAATTTACCTCCCACCATGACCCGGGCAGAAGCTCAGGGGTGCTAAACACCCCAGGTGAAATATTAATAAGGAGGCCTACTTTTCAGGCCCCCTAGTGGATAATGATTTTATCGCTGAAAGCGATATAGAAAATAGAAATAGTATACGAGAGTAGGCGCCGTGAATAAAAACAAAAAATAAAATAAAACAAAATAAAATAAAAACGAAGCAAAACAAAAACAAAACGAAATAAAAGCAGAATCGAAAACGAAAGCAAAATAAAAGCAAGAACAAAAATAAAATCGGAACTTAAAACAAAATAATAGCAAAAATGAAAACGAGATAAAATAAGCATTAAGAGCGGAATGAGATAAGGAAAGGAGGTGAGTAGGTAGGAGGGTGAATAAGTAAACTTATTCACCCACAGGAATAAGCTCTCGGGGGAGAGCCCTGCCTTCCGGCGGGCGGGCGTGTAAGGGAGCTATGCCCCTTAAGTGTACATGGTGGCTGTTGTCAGCGCGGGTGAATAAACGTTTCGACAAACCAGATATGAACTCTGCGAGTGGCTCGGTTTTGGTGTCTCTAGCGATGGTGGAGTTGCGGACGTAGCGTCCCGCGCCGGTGATATATCTCAGCGACTTATTTTGGACAGCCTGAAGCTTACATTTGCTGGTAAAAGATAGAAGACCGTACCAAGCAGGGGCTGCATAGGTCAGTCTCGACCGTATGTACAACTTGTACAGGCGAATTTTGGTTCTGAGTGGCAAGTCAGAGGAAAGCACCGGTCTAAGGCACGCCCGTGACGCGACCGCGCCTGCTGACACATGGTCTAGCATTTTGCGCATGCGCAAGGGGCGGTCTACAATACAACCTAGGTACTTTACACTGGGTTGCCACTCAATAACTTGACCTCGAAACACAAGTTTCGGTGGGAGAAACTTTTGCAGGCCGGTCAGTATTGCTGCTGTCTTGCTGGCATTAACGGCTATTCTCCACTTGTCCAGCCAGCCAGGCAAAGTGTCCAATAGTCGCTGCATTTTTTTGGCTGCTAAGCTAGCTTTTCGGGAGGAGGACATATAGGCGCTGTCGTCCGCGTAAAGGGCTAGGATGACGTCTTCAACACCTTCAGCTAGACCGGAGTCACTGAGAGTGGGGATGTCGTTGGTGAATAACGCGTAGAGCAGTGGCGATAGGCAGCTGCCTTGAGGTACCCCTGCTCTAATGGGTTTTCATGCTGACTGGTTGTTCTCGACCGAGACGTAAAAGCTTCGTTTGTCCAGAAACGAGGCTATTACTCGCCCGAGCATCGGAGGGATGTCCGTCTCTAACAGCTTGTGTATTAAGCCTTCGTGCCAAACTCGATCGAAAGCCTTCTCCATATCGAGAAAGACTCCGACTGTGCGTCTGCCCTTGTTAAGCTCGAAGGCCATGTGATGGAGCACTCGTACAAGCTGAAGAGTGGTACTGTGGCTGTCTCTGAAGCCAAACTGTTCAGGCCTAAGCTGGATATGCGGGGATATCCTAAGTAAAAGTAGGCGTTCGAACAACTTGGCTAAATTGGACAGCAATGTAAGCGGTCGGTAATGTTCTGGACGATGACGATCCTTCCCTGGTTTCGGGAGAACAATAATTTTGCCGATCTTCCACGAAGATGGGAAATGTCCAGTGCGCAGTATCCCATTGAAGATACGGGTGAGTGCCACCAGACCCTTCCTAGGCAGCATAATAATCGCTGTGTTTGGAATCTCGTCGGGACCGGGTGATTTGCGCTTGTTAAGTTTAGAGGCCTCCTTCCTAACCTCTTTAGGCGAAATAAAATAATCACCTCTTAGTGGTGGGGCTGGGGCCGCGAGAAACTGCTCTACGCGTTCTGTAACTCCTAATGTGTGGTCGGGGTCGATAATGGGGTTCGGCCTAAATTGGTCCTCAAAATGTTCCGCAAAAAGTTCCGCGCGTTCCGCTGCGTGGTAGTGGCGAATGCCAGCGGAATCTATGAGAGGGCAAATTGGGGCGGGGGTTTTTGTTATTTGACGGGCCAAGCGATACAGAGCCGTATCATCCTCACAAGCTTTAAATATAACTTGGTCCCACGAGTGTTGCCTGTAATTGGCGATTTCTGCCCGCAGTTCGGCGCTAAGCTTATTTAGGTCCCTCTTAACAGTTGGGCAACGTGTTTGGCACCAGTGTTTGCGAAGGGCCCTTTTTTCACTGATTTTTGCGCGGAGATGCGCCGGTAAGAGTTGCTTACCAGACGCTGTGGCTGAGACACTGGTGGACTCCCTTAGAGCCTGTTCAATGGCAGTTGTGAAGGTACTAACTGCCTCTTCGACTTCTAAGGGAGTAGAAATGCCACCAGCCGGGAGTTGGTAACCCAACATGGTGCGGTGATAGTTGGCCCAGTCTGTTGTTCTACGGGGGTTGGGGAGCGGTTTACCAGTTGCAGACACTCCAAGGACCAATAAGATTGGCAGATGCTGAGTGTCAGTGTCGTGGAGGACCTCTAACGATATTGACCAGCCGATCTTATGCGCTAAGGCGATGTCCAGTACGTCCGGTGCGTGATTATCAGCAGAGGGGTAGTGTGTTGGTGATCCTGGACCGATGACTAAATAGTTTTTGCTCTCAGCATCTGCTTTTAGTTCACGACCCGATTTGGATGAAATTCGTGAACCCCATTGTTGGTGTTTGGTATTAAGGTCACCTAAAATAAGTGTGGGGGTGGCATCGCAAAAGATATTGTCGATGTCACTTGGATCGAAGGGGGTTGATGGTGGCTTATATGCGGCGAAGACTTTAAGCTCCGCATTGCCGACCTTTAGTTTTACACCTATAGAACGAATGTATGTAAAAAGGGGAAGGGGTAGTAATTCGTGAATAAGGTCACGTCTAATTAATACAGCCGTACCCCTGAAGGCCATATTAACGGGAGAAATTTCGTCTCGCCTATAGGTGAAGAAATTTGGAATGCGGAGCTCATTCTCAGCTCGGAGTTTCGTTTCGCCCAGTAACACAATGTGAAAATCGTGTTCCTGGACTAACGTTCTGAGGGCGGCTGTCTTGCCGATTATGCCCCCAGGGTTCCAATACACAATTCTTAATTTAAGGCCCCGATGAGGCCCCATTAAATTCCCACGTAAGAATTGTGGTGAGTTGTGCCAAGCCGTTAAAAAGGGCTGGCAGGGGATTTTGGCCGGCAGCTATGGCCTCTATGGCCGCGTTTAGCGCCGCTATTGCGGCTCTGGCAACATTTAGTGCACCAGCTTGCATGCGAGGAGGGCCCTGTGTGTGTAGCATGCCACTAGGGCGGTTTGACGTGGTAGGTTGCGTCTGTTGTGTAGCGGTCACTTTAGGCTGTATTTTCGGGATTTTAGTCTGCGCTGACAGTGTCTTGGGGGGTTGCGGGGGGTCCGCAAATTGAGGGGGGGGCATAAAAATGTAGGGGGCGAAATGTGTGTCCTGTGCTAACGGAATATTAACTGGAACCGTTGTTGTGGGTTGGGGGGCGGCTTTTTTCCGGCGTGGCCTCTTTTTTCTCCCGAGAGCTTGGGATCTGTCGGTAGGGGGGTTGGCGGGGGGCATTAAGTTTGCGCCCGAGGACAAGTCGTACTCCTGCGGCTGCGATTGTTGCAGGGGAGTGGGTGAAGGCGGGGGCAAATTTGTAGCCCGTTGGGCTTTGTTACGGGGCAACGGAGGGTTAATGGTCACCCCCCTACGTCTCGCCTCGCGCCGGAAAACGGGACACGAGCGGCTGTTGGCCGTGTGCGCTTGCCTACAGTTGACGTATTTGACTGCAACCGATTGCCGATCGCAGTCAGATGCTGGGTGCTCGCCGCCGCAGCGCACACATTTGATTGGCCGGTGACAATTGGAAGAGGCGTGGCCAAATGCCTGGCATCTATGGCATTGCGCCGGACCGGGGCGAGTACGCCATGCCTCGATCGTTATGCCAGGCATGCTGAGCAGCTCGTTAACTGCGTACAGCTGTTGCAACTCGGCAAGGGTATGCCTGTGCTGAAGCTGGGCATAGTAGATGCAGTTAGGTCGACCCCTAACTGCAGGAATCTGCCGCACGTGCGATACTGGGAAGCCGGCGAAGGCGAGGTCCTCAGCTATCTCATTGAGCGAGGTGTCTTGAGGGAGACCTTTGAGTGCGATTTTTTGTGGCCGCTCGCTGTCTAAGCTGTAGCAGTACCAAGATACTGCTGGGTACAGCTTAGACAGCTCGTCAATGTAGGCCACAACCGTGCGATACTCCAAAGGAGACTTTGGGAAGAATCGCACCCCTTTGCCAAACGGGCGGGCGTTGGCGGCGTGGCCTAATATGGAGTGTAGTTTCTTTAGGTGCGTCGACCATTGGGGAAGGGACTCGACGACTATAGGGGGTTGACTGTTGTTTACTTTAGGGGCTGATTGGGCACTTACTGTTTGTGGCGGCTGAGCTTTTTCAGTCTGCGAAACGGTTTGAGGCGAACTAATTGCCTGCGCGTAGGAGCGACCGATAGGTGGCGCTGACGTTGAGGGCGCTGATGGCTCAGCGACAGGTTGGGGGGGGGAGATATCAGAGACTTCCATCCCCTCAGATGGAGGGGGGAGCTCTTGGGTTGTCAAAGATTTTTGCCGATCGGCGATGGCCTCTCTTGCCTCGAGGCGTGCTCGCTCGGCAGGATCCTTCGAAGGGCTAAGAGAAAAAGGCCTCGGCCTAACGTCCCTGTTGCGAACCCTTGGGTCCCTGCGCGGCAGTGGGATTGATGGCGGGTTGGTACTTATTGGGGCCGAGATTGGGGGAGTAATTTTGCTGGTCTGACTAGTGTGACTGCCCTTGATAGAGGTGGATGAGTTCGGGTCTGGGCGGGGCGGAGTGTCCTCTATGGGAGAAAGCATTGATGGGAGGGTAGGGAGGTCCTCATCCCTAAAGATTTCGTCGCCGAACTCAGAGGCCGAGTATAGAAGTCCTTGATGGGGGCCTAGAGGGTGGGAACGCGACCGAAAAGGGCCGGTCCGCGGTTGAAATTTCTCCGGTAAATAAGTTACGCGCCACTACGGTGGCGGAGGGCTGAGAGCGTAGCCATACGCCGCGTTTGCGTACGCCACCTCTGCGTACCGGTGGGGGAGCTGCTACGGGGGGCGGCATTACTTAAAAGTTATAAAATACACCAAACATACCTCTACGTCGAACAGGCAGCAGTAGGGGGGGGGGCCGGAGGGGCCGCCCTTGAGAAACTGACGACCTAGCGATCCGCGGCAAGTAAAATTGCCGAGCAAAAAGGAAAATAAAAGCGCTTACAAAAGTCGCCGAAAAAGCCGCTGAAAAAGCGGCAACCGTCTAACTTCAAGCGCTTTACACGTAGACGCAAACACGCAGAACACGAACAACACCAAGTTTCGTCTGTGCACGCACGTCCGCCGTCTACAGAAAATATTATCTTGAAGCACATACACAATTTTTTGCACTTGGAGATGATATTCACTTTGGAGAATGATTTACCGAATGGCCCATAGATGAGGATCCTTACAAGGCGCAACCTTCACGAGCCCGACAAGGAACAAGGCACAACCTTAACGAGCCCGACAAGGAGCAAGGAGCAACCTGTACAATCCCAACAAGGAGTCAAGTGAATAGATGGCTGTACAAACTCCAATAAGGTTAGCAGATAAAAGCAGCGGCAACGAGGATGACCTGGAAACAATATCCTTGACAGCAAGAAAAAGGAAATAGCGGATAAAGTATGGGAATGTGCGAAACTCATACAAGTAGCTCAAATATCAAGAAAGGAGACAAGTAGCAACACACAGGCGTCATAATTAGCCTTAATTCTAGCAGAAGTCGCCAAGCTGAACTTGAGAATATCCGAAATAGACCAGAGAAGAAAACCGATGTTTCGTGAGCAACGCAGATAATGTAATATAAAATTCTCGATCAAGATATAGAGGAAGATCAGGGTAAGGATTCAAGAACGGCATATGTTTCTATCACAGAAGTTACGGCAAGAAATCATACAAGTGCGAGCAGCCATGCAGCTGAAAAGTGGAACCAAAGCAAGAGCAAGAGGAAAACTAGGACAGGTGCAGTCGACGACGGGCAGCTTTACTACAATTAGCAACAACCGCCTCATGATACAGGAAAGGGACCATGGACTACGCAGTGAATATATCGGTAATCCAAGCAGACAAATTGGTGAGTAAAAAAAGTAGGCCATATGAACACGGAAAATTTTACGCGGCGAACGGTACCGACATACGTTCATACGGTTCAAAAACTTTAATACTAAATTTAAGCTTACGACGCGCGTTTCGCTGGACGTTCGTTATTGCTGACGTTAGTCAACCGATCGTAGGCGCGGATTTTATAACATATTACAATTTATTAGTCGGCTTAGCAAATCACCGGCTCATTGACCAAGAAACTAGTTTACAGTTAGCAGCTAATATTATACAATGGAATGGTTCTTCAATAAGCACGGTATCCGCGGACCATTCCTACTATGATTTACTTAGTCGTTTCCCTGATATAACAAAGCCCATGTGCTTTAAGGAATCGTCGCGTTATTCGGGTTTGTGCGAAAGCCAGACCACTGCCACCGGAACGGTATAAAGCATTAAAAAAGGAATTTCAAATAATGCAAGAAATGGGAATTTGTAGGTCATCCAAAGGGGAATGGTTACACTTACATGTAGTAGTAAAAAAGGAAGAAAAATTGCGACCTTGCGGTGACTATACGGCGCTCAACAAGATCGTAATAGATATCCGCTACCACTTTTCAGGATTTTACATACATCCTTAATAAAAAAGCAATTTTTTCACGTTTAAATCTTAATAGAACATACCATAATATAGCAATAACACCGGAGGACATAGAGAAAACCGCAATAAACACAACCATTGGCTTATTTGAATTTCCAAAACTAGGGTTCGGTTTCCGTAATGCGACTCAGACGTTCCAATGATTCATGAACCACACAGTGTTGCAAGGCTTAAGAGAATAACAGGCTAACAAATATAATCAGTGTAACACACAAGAAGACGAAAGCTACGACAACGACTTCTATTTCTGTTACTTAGATGACGTAATAATAGCCAGTAGCAGCGAAGCGGAACATATAGAACACTTAGAAACAATTTTTGAAAGATTCCAGGATTGCGGAATAACAATAAACTTATCAAAGTGCAGTTTTGGGCAGAAAAGTATAGTAAAGTAATTTTTAGGAATACCAAGTCACACCGGAAGATATGAAGCCACTGGAACGTAAAATCCAGGTTGTAAAAGACTTCCAAAAACCTAAAACGATCGATCAACTAAGAAGATTTTTAGGTATGTTAAATTTCTATCGATCGCACATCCCATATGCCGCACAAAAACAAGCTGAATTTGATAAGTTTTTACATAGCAGGAAGAAAATAGATAAAACCGCAATAAAATGAACTAAAGAGGCAGACGAAGCCCTTAAAAAATGCAAGCAACGCTTATTTGACGCAACCTTATTAACATACCTGTAGGAACTTTCTGGCAAATTGCATCATCCATAGTCTTGCCTAACTAACGGTATATCGCCGCTTTCTCCAAACGGATGTCTCCCAACAAAAGGGTCCTGTTTCTAAAATATCAATTCCCGTTTTTTCGACCGTCGGACCTCGCCGTAAGCTAATGCAATTGCCGTCATAAAAGTCCGCGTGGAACACTGCGCGACAAAACCCTGTAACGTCACTCTAGCACGTGGTGTTTCATTCAAAATACGCGCCGAACACTTCTGACCAATAACAATGGTCATTCTCTCTCCTCCCGCACATTCGACCAATAGCCAGTCAACCTGGCAACGCGTCTCCATGACCGCCTTCTTACGCAGTTACTTAAGAAGTGGAAGTTAGCGTAGGTTACCGCCAGTCATCGACAGTTATCACTAGTTATCGCAAGTTATCGCCAGTCATCTACAGTTATCGCTATTCTCCAGTCATCACCAGTTACCGGGTCAGTTACCTGTAGTTACCGCGCGATACCAATTCGCATTGTGTCCAACATCTCGCGACCGCGCCCACCGTAATAGTACAATTTGGACCCGACCTTACGTTTCCACTTCAAGCCGTCTATCGATACCTAAAGCTGTGTGACATTCTGTACAATAAATTGAGTCAACAACTTGAACATTTTATTTATTATTACGTCACCTCAATGGAGTCAGGGAACCCGTGTTCCCAAAGTGGCGACCTCCCGACGTGATGAATACCTAAGTGCGGTCGTAAGTGTTGTTATATGAACATTACATTCATAAGTCACGTGAAGACTGTTAAAATACGCGTTATTGGTTTTCAAAAACTTTTTTTTTTGAGACTATTTTACTTCGAGTGAACGCACGAAAGTGAAATATGTGCCGCGCATACCTACGACTAGACGCAACCGCCTACACTGGATCAAGCCAAAGCAGAGCTATCGAGGAGAGTTCTACCTGCAGGACATGAGTACGTCTTTATCGTCCGAAAATATTTAATACTTCGTGCTTCAGCGGCTCACTACGAGTTCATCGGGACAGACAGAAAATTAAACTGGTGTGTCGTATTTATTTATTTTTTATTGTATTCTTTTTTTTTACAAAACCAGGTATAAGGTTTTCACCTTTTATAGTTAAATTTGAGTTTTAATTTTAGATTTTTTTTTTGTACATAACGTTTTGACTCAAATTTTTTGTTAGATCTGATGTGAGTTTTTGTTAACATTTGTTAAGGTAATTCTTGGAAGATAATATTGTTTATAAGAATTTATTGTTTGTGTACTTTATATTCACTGATACTAGGAAGCGAACTAATTACTTTGACAATGAAAAAAATCTATCGGGTGATGAGGAATTAATTTAGTTTTTCTTTTATTAATTCTCTTTTTTTTTGTTTTTTTTATATAGACCGCCACTGAACACGATCCTTTTATTTATTTCTAATTTTCGTTTTTTGAATTTTTATAGCTCGTTTTTTCTTATTTTTATTTCACAATGGAACAAATAGAAGTTCAACTAAAAGCCCTGGCGGAACAAAATAAAATTCTAGAGCAAAGAGCATGAATGCACAGCGCCAGCAAGTTACAATGATAATGTACCACCTAGCAGTAGTAATAGTAACAGTGTATGTAAAGTGGCAGTTAAATTACCGCCGTTTTGGGCGGACCGACCGGCGGTGTGGTTTGCGCAGACGGAGGCGCAGTTTGACATATCTGGAATAAATAGTGATAGTACTAAATATAATTACGTAATAGGTCAATTAGATACCCGCCTGGCTGCAGAGGTTGAGGATATAATTACCAATCCTCCAAGAGAGCATATGTACGAGCGGCTAAAAGAGGCACTCGTACATCGCCTATCGTCCTCGCAGGAGCAGCGCGTTAGGCAACTAGTGTCTGAAGAGGAGTTAGGTGATAGAAAACCATCACAGTTTTTGCGACACTTGCGCTCGTTAGCAGGGGCAACATTGTCAGACGAAAATATCATTCGTCAGCTATGGTTGCGACGTATGCCTACGAATGTCCAGGCCATTCTTACCGCACAAGCCGAGTTACCACTCGGAAAAGTGGCAGTGTTGGCAGACAAAATAATGGAGGTTACTCCAGTAACCCCCCACCTCTATACGGTGGGCCCTAACATCCCTGTGGCGCCGCCGCCCTCGGAGTTAGGTATTCTCCGTGCGCAGATTGCCGAGCTCACCAAGTTAGTGGCGGCATTATCAAACGGCAATAGGCAGCGCAGCAGGAGCCGGTCAAGAGGGCTATCCCGCAACCGTAGCTGCAGCAGAGATCCAACTAGGAAATGGTATTGCCACTACCATTTTCGCTACAGAGAAAACGCGCGTAAGTGCACCCAGCCTTGTGATTGGAGCGCCCCTTCTCAGCAGCCAGCGGAAAACGGACAAGGCAGTCAGTAGTGGCGGCAGCCGACTGCCCAATCAAAATTCGCCGTCTATTCTTGGTAGATCAGAATACCAAGCGACGTTTTTTGATATTGATACGGGTTCCGATCTTTGTTGTGTTCCCTCCAAATACGTTCCTGGTAGACGTCAGCAAACACAATATAAACTTAGCGCTGCCAATGTTAGTACCATAAATACTTATGGCACCATTCAGCTCAATCTTAATTAGGTCTCCGTCGAGATTTCCGGTGGAATTTTGTTATTGCTGACGTCGACACAGCCATCATTGGGTCCGATTTCTTGGCGTACTACAACCTGCTGCCCGATTGCAACAGCAAGCGCCTGTTAAACGGGAAGACTGGTTTATCTTCTGTAGCGGCTGTATCTTGCGTCCGCATCTGATTCGCCTTTCAGCCACATATTGGCTCAATTTCCGGACATCACCAAGCCGCCAGGATTAGTAAGGGAGGTGAAGCACTCCACGATCCATTACATCCATACAACAGATGGTCCCCCAGTTTCCTGTCGACCTCGTCGTCTGGGACCTCAGATGCTAACAGCAGCCAAAAAGGAGTTTGAGGATATGATTGCCAATGGAACCGCGAGACCATCCAAGAGTTCTTGGTCCTCGCCGTTGCACATAGCTCCGAAACGTGACTCCACCTGGCGTCCGTGTGGGGATTACAGAGCATTAAACGCTCGAACCATCACAGATCGCTATCTTGTTAGGCACATTGGAGATTTCAGCCACAAACTTTTAGGCTCAACCATCTTCAGCACTGTTTATCTGGTAAAAGCTTACCAACAGGTGCCCGTCAACAAGGAGGACATATGCAAGACTGCTATAATAACACCGTTTGGCCTATTCGAATTTCCGTTCATGAGTTACGGCATGCGGTATGCTGGCCAAATGTTCCAACGTTTTATTGACGAGGTGACCCACGGTCTGGACTTCTGCTATGCGTATGCAACATGCACAGCACCTTCGAGCATTATTCCAACGGTTGAACGAGTAAGGGGTCGTCATTATCCCGTCAAAGTGTGTATTAGGTGCCAAGAGCGTCTCTTTTCTCGGATATCACATTTCCGCAGAAGGCACTCGTCCTCCCAAAGACCGTATCCAAGCCCTGGTGGACTTTCCACCTCCGAAAACGGTCCAGGGTTTGCGAAGGTTCTTGGGCATGATAGATTATTATAGAAGGTTCCTGTCCGATGCTGCCCAACACCAAGCCCCTCTGGTTGACGCCGTCGCTTCTACTAAAAGCAAAGGTGCTAAGCCATTTCCATGGTCACCTGAGCTGGAGAAAGCTTTCGAGGCTTGTAAGAAAAGCATGTTATCCGCTACCGTTCTGGTACATCCAGTCAATGACGCTCCTCTTGGTCTCTTCACAGACGCCTCTAGCGTACATATTGGTGCCTGTTTACAACAAAAGGTGGATGATCAGTGGCAGCCCTTAGCTTTCTTTAGCAAGAAGTTAAGCAGCCAACAGACTCAATGGCCCGCTTACTATAGGGAACTTCTTGCCGTCTACGAAAGTGTACAGCATTTTAGGCATATCTTAGAGGTCCAACATGCAACTATTTTCACAGACCACAAGCCTCTACTGTACGCTTTCAAACAACGTAGAGAAAAACTTCCACCAGCCCAACTGAACCAGCTCTCATTCATCAGTCAGTTTACGACAGATGTCCAGTTTATCAAGGGCCAGGACAACGTGGTAGCAGATACTATGTCCCGTGTCGAAGCCATCTCTCTCGAAGAGGATTACGCGGCACTAGCACATGCTTCGCTCTACCTCCTTTCTAAAACTTGAGCAAGTAGTCGTGCCCGGGACAGATAAATCAATTCTGTGCGATACGTCAACAGGTAGACCACGACCATATCTGACACCATATTTTCGTCGAGCGGCTTTCGAGAAGATACACAACCTCAGCCACCCTGGCGTGCGGACTACCGCACGCTTGGTATCTGAGCGGTTCGTGTGGCGTCAAATCCAAAAAGACTGCCAACGAAGCAAGGTTTCGAAGCACATCAGTTCTCCGCTGGGTCATTTTGATAACCCGTCTGGCAGGTTTCGCCACGTACATTTAGATATCATTGGTCCTATGCCTCCTTCCAACGGCTTCTCTTACTGTCTGAATGCAGTGGACAAGTTTACTCGCTGGCCAGAGGCATGGCCAATGACCACTATAACAGCGGAAGAGGTAGCCGAAAAATTTGTCAGTGGCTGGGTATCACGCTATATTGTACCTAACACTATTACTACTGACCAAGGGCGTCAATTTGAGTCCCAGTTAATTAAAAAACTTTTAGACTCCTGCGCCACCAAACGGATCCGGACCACAAGCTACCATCCCTGTGCCAACGGCATGGTGGAGCGATTTCATCGCCAACTGAAGGCAGCCCTGATGTGCCATAATGACACATGGGTCAAGGCGTTGCCTCTAGTGCTACTGGGAATACGCACAGCCCTTAAAGAAGATTTAAAATCTTCAGCAGCGGAGTTAGTTTATGGAGAACCCCTAAGGCTTGGTAGCCTTAGGGGTTCAGGAGAGCTAGTGGTACCATCTCACACGAACGAACGGAGCGAGGACGTTACAAACTTTGTTGTCCAGTTGAGGTAAAAGATGTCTAAGTTAAGGCCTAGTTCAGCGTCGCGTCATAATCAACTGGCAACATTTGTTCACAAAGACATGGCAGTGGCAACCCACGTTTTCTTGCGTGATGACACCGTACGCAGGTCACTCCAACCGCCTTCCGTTCCGAATAGTTAAGCGTAGAGATAAGACACTTACGATAGAAATTAATGGTAAGGACGAAGAGGTAACTATTGATAGGGTTAAACCGGCACACATAGAGTTAGACAATAGTGTAAATAGTAAGTCACAACCCACACTAGCGACTACACCTCCGTCTCAACAAACCACATCGTACTCCACCAGGTCGGCAGAAAGGTCCTTTTTGCCCTGCCATTCAATTATAGTTAAAAATAGTGTTCGTTAAGATAATGTGTTTTTTTCACTATGGAAATTAGTGTCTACAGTGTTATATATTGTATAATTTTTTTTTTTAATTATTACGTGCGTTCTATCAATTTCTTATTTTCTATTCTTGTTGTGTTTCTTTGTAAGGCTTTTATTTGTGTGTTTTTTAATGTTTTTTTGAACATTTTAAGACTAGCAATATTCTTACTGTATAAAAACTTTATATGTTCAACTTGTACGCACTTGTATAAGACGTCTATTTCTCTTTTTGTTCTGTATTTGATTTTTTTTTGTAAATTGTGTTTTTTTGTATTCTTCTGTAAATTGTATATGTTTTTTTTCGCCCTGGCCTTTTTTCTGCGTAGGGGGGTGGTGTAGGAACTTTCTGGCAAATTGCATCATAGCCTTGCCTAACTAACGGTATATCGCCGCTTTCTCCAAACGGATGTCTCCCAACAAAAGGGTCCCGTTTCTAAAATATCAAGTCCGCATGGAACACTGCGTGCCAAAACCCTGTGACGTCACTCTAGCACGTGGTGCTTCTTTCAAAATACGCGCCGAACACTTCTGACCAATAACAATAGTCATTCTCTCTCCTCCCGCACATTCGACCAATAGCCAGTCAACCTGGCAACGCGTCTCCATGACTACAGCACCGCCTTCTTACGCAGTTACTTAAGAAGTGGAAACTAAGGGATCAAGGAGTTACCGTAGGTTACCGCCAGTCATCGACAGTTATCACTAGTTATCGCAAGTTATCGCCAGTCATCTACAGTTATCGCTATTCTCTAGTCATCACCAGTTAGCGGGTCAGTTACCTGTAGTTACTGCGCGATACCAATTCGCATTGTGTCCAACATCTCGCGACCGCGCCCGCCGTAATAGTACAATTTGGACACGACCTTACGTTTCCACTTCAGGCCGTCTATCGATACCTAAAGATGTGTTACATTCTGTACAATAAATGGAGTCAACAACTTGAACATTTTATTTATTATTACGTCACCTCAACGGAGTCAGGGAACCCATGTTCCCAAATACCCTTCAGCAGAGCCAATTTCACTCATGACAGATGCGTCAAATGAAAGCGTAGGAGTGTTATTACAAAAACTAAAAGCAGGAAAATGGCTGCCACTGAGATATTTTTCATAAAGTTAAACGTGGTACAAAAAAATACAGTTCCTATGACACAGAGCTGTTAGCGATCTTCTTAGCAATACAGCACTTTAGGTACATGATAGAAGGTCGAGATTTCACTGTCTACACCAAGCAAAGAAAAATACCGAAAAAAAAACTCCTAGGCGAATAAGGCAACTTATGTATATAGGCAAATTTACGACTGACATACAGTACGTAAAGGCAAAATTAAATTTACCATCTGATTGCTTCAGCAGGATAGAAACAATAACATGTCCTGCGACAATAGACTGTGGCGACATGACATCATCGCTAGTACGAGTCATGACGTCACACAATCACCTCGACTCTGGCCGATGCATATTGCATCGCTAGTCGTCGTCGTACCGTAAACTGGACTGGACGGCCCAGTCCAGGCAAATCACGCCTTGCCTTGCATTATGTATATGTAAATGTTTAATATAAAATATATATCTCCTGGACTATTTTATTAACAACAAACCTTCTGATACAATCTACAACCTCCCCGACATTGGTGACCCCGACAAAAAACTTTTGCGGTGCACGCAGGCGACGACTCAAGCAAGGCAAGAAGCAGTTACGAAGAAAAAACGCCCAGGGACCACTGCAAGTTTTAATAACTTTCCTGGACCCGGCGGAACCAGACCCAGAGGGTCCACGCAGCTACAACTACAAACAATGGCCATGGAAGTTTGATACAAAATGAAAAATTGTCACCCAATATTTGCTCACCGTAACTTTTATTTATTTTAGAGACAAGGCGTTGATTTTTTCCTTTTAATCTTTTAAGACTAGGATTTCATAGTTTTGCATTATTTACTTTTTTCTTTTCAATTAAATTTTACATAATAACTATTTTTTTACAAGTTCATACTTTAATTTTACATAAATTGTTATTTTTACAATGTTATGTTTTGGGTTTTAGTTTTTTTGTGTTTATAACGATGTAACAACGTCAAGTAAAGAGTATATTCAAGTTATTCTAAAAGCTTACATTCTAAAATAGACTAAAACTTTTAAGTATGTCACATTATAAACACATAAATCGTTGCAGCGACATTGATCGAAGTAGCTATTAAGGACAGCCCGTGAAATGTAATCCGAGTAGCGCTGACGAGCGCACATTCCTCGAGCCGTGATATACGGACGCGCAGCGATTGACCATTGCAATTTTAGGGTTCAATCACATTCTTGAATTGTTAACTTAAAAAAATTGTGCCAAATTTTTGAAAAAAGGGCGGGCATTGATGTGGCGACATGACATCATCGCTAGTACGAGTCATGACGTCACACAATCACCTCGACTCTGGCCGACGCATATTGCATCGCTAGTCGTCGTCGTACCGTAAACTGGACTGGACGGCCCAGTCCAGGCAAATCACGCCTTGCCTTGCATAATGTTTATGTAAGTGTTCAATATAAAATATATATCTTCTGAACTATTTCATTAATCACAATCCTTCTGAGACCACATCATTTACCTCCCCGACAAGACTATGAAAAACGATAAGGAGCAAAACGAGTTACTCACTTCACAAAAGAAAGTGGTAAAATTAAAAAAAAACTCATAATACCAGATACAGATATGTACAGATACAGTAATGTGCGAAACATCAACTTCAGATGCCAGACCATACCTACCACAGGCATTTAGAAATAAAGCATAACAAAGTATACACAGTATAGGTCATCCGAGTATAAGAGCTACATGCAAGCTAGTCATTAATAGATACTTTTGGCCACGCATGAATAACGAAAATGGACCAAAACCTGTATTCCATGCCAAAAAAGTTAAATGTACAGGCACGATAAATCGCCGCTAGGAAAGTTTCCACCATGTAATAGACACATACATACTGACATAGTAGTCCCACTACCCACTTCTAAGCATGAGTGCAGATAACTACTCACAATAGTTGATTGAGCAACTGGGTGGCTAGAAGCGATTCCAATGAAGGACATCATGGTCTGCACAGTAGCCAAAAATAATAAATGAAAATAAATAATTGGATAGTATAATTTTGCGTATTATGACAGACCAAGGAAGACAGCTCAAAAGCGGACTATTCACACAGCCGATGAAGTTCTTAGGGGTAGAAAGAAACAGATGTACAGCCTGGAACCTAAAAGCAAACAGGATTAACGAGCGACGCCACAGAACCTTTAAAGCAACTTACGAATCATAAACGTTAACACAAAATTAATTGTTAAATGTAGGTAGTAATCTAACACCCGATTTATGGATTCAGACTCTAAACAAAATGAAGTTGTGCAAAATTTTGAACCCGCGGCGCGAGGATGAATTTTTTAAATCAAACGTTGATTGGTGGTTTGTTTGAAACGTACTGTGATTGGTGGTAGCTTAAGACGAGCGCTCATTGGAAGTTTCAGCAATATAGAAATTGCATGACTTCATATGCCCTTCAAGTGTAGTTTCATAAATTTTATCCCAGTCAAATAATATTAATATTATTAATATTCTATTAGGATTCTATTAACTTAGGATAACTAAGCCGTTTTATCTAGACCGTTCATATTAATCCAGGACTTTATAATAGTATCCTTACCAACATAACTAGTTTGAACTGGTAATTATACTTAAAAGATATTCTTTTTTCGTTGTTAAAATTAATTATGGCCGGATATCCGTCCGGAATAAAAAACAGGATGGGGGAGTTTGAAATGTGGGATGAGAAGATTGTTAGAGAGTACATACAGAACATTCTATTGCAGTCGTTTAAATTATCGAAACGCTGCCTGAGAAGGAGGAAATCATAGTCTACGTTTGTTGGTCACGAGGAGCTATCTAGGAACCACGTGGGGTTAAACTACGGCCATATTGTGCCTCCATTACTGGTTAGTAAATACTTTTATATTAGAAGTTATTAGAGAAAAAGTTCAGTGAAAATATTGTATGTTCGTTGTGAAATCCTAAAGTTGCAGGCGGGTCAACCACCACTTGGGTTGGATAATTTATTTCCGGGGACCTGTGAGGGCTTATTTTAATTAAAAATAAATTAAATTAATGTTAAAACATCGAAATGTCGGGCCCGCTTTTGCCGGCTGGAAATTAATGGTAGAAAGAAATCTCAATTACCTCAATAGGAAGGAATATATTAACGGACTTTGTTCCGGGACATTTTCAGCTAGGTACAGCAAAACCTTCAATAAAAGTAGAAGTGGGAACTAAAATTATACCAGCCATATTTATTATATTGCCCACTAAAGAACTAGGTCTGCCAAGAGATACGGTAATTACTATGTGTAATCCTTGTCCATCCTTAGCGGCGTTAGTAGGGTTTTACTATTTTCGCTGGTTAGCTAGTGTAGGTGAGCGCTAATGATCATCGTAAGGGGATGCCCCATAAACAAACCTACTTTCAGGTCGCAATTCCTGAACACATAGCTACCTAGTTCCCACTTTTCCCAGTTTACAAAATAGAATGGATTAAGCATTCGTATGGATTTTATTTTCAAATGTGGAAGTAGCATAAATTAGGGTTCCTTTGTGTAGGGATGACAGAAAATCATATAACTCTTTAGTAACTCTTCAAGTATTAGATTTTTTAAGATGTTTTTATACTGACTTAAGAAATGGTAAAAACTCAAAATAGGCATTATTTATGATCGTAGGTTTAGCTATATTTATTTTCTTGACTATTGTCTTTTACGCTTATCTGTATACTATTGTTTGCTTTATTACTCTGATGTATCTCCAAAAGAATTGGGGTTACTACTTACTTAACAAAACGGTTTTCGGGTCCTACGACTTTTGACGATCACGCTTGGCTAAATAAAATAATTATCTACATTAATATTTACTTATTAGATTTTTTTGATCTCTCTCGTTGAGTGATAGTGGTCTTCGAGGTTTTCCCTAGAACATCTTTTTATATAAAATATTTATTTTTGATTTGAAGTAAAGGGGGGACATTACAAACATAAGAACCGAACTGGTCGCGTACATTTGTTGGGAGAAATTAAGAATTAGAATACTAAACTGCCTAATTGACAACTAACTTTATTTTGAGAAGTTTTGGATTTTTTCCGCTCGTCGTACAACCCCGCCAGCAGCGTATTCATAATTGCAACACATGTTTTCGTTTAAAACCGCGACCTAGTTATCCACTTATGATCGACTTGCCTGATAGTCGGATAAAGCATGTTATTGAAGTAGTGTACATTTGCTTATACAAGAGTTTAACTACACACGCTGTACTGTACACGTCGAGTTAGCGACAGATCTTCTAATTTTCATAATATAGAAGGGCTGTCCGGATATAGAACCGATTTCAAATAATTGCATGCCAAATGCCAATGACGTTGATATAATGAGAAGTTTAATAAAGACTACATTAGTAATATGTATCGGTAACAGGAGTAATGTAAATAAAAGTGAATTAAGACAATATTATAACAGTATAAGCGCAATGTAATGTTTACATTTCCCTGTTGTAAGGGTTTGCCGCAGGAGGAAAACAACCTTAAGTGTGAGTTAAATTTAGCTTTGATTACTATGTCTAGCAATAACAATAACCTTCATGTGATAGTTACGGAATTTTTACACATAACTATAAAATGACATGACATAAATATTATCTCACACACCATTGTACCAGAGGGTTAGTTTTGTCGCTATTATTTTATATTAATACCACAGCCAATAATTTGGTTAAACAGTCTGATTTTATTGGACAGTGTAATTATAATAGTGTAACTGACATTTCAGCTAGTCATTTAGCTAAACAACCTGTATCTATATTATATTATGTATGATAATTTGGAATTAGTTATGGAAGAAGTGCTGAAAAAAAATCAGCAATTCCAATAAACAAATCATTATTTGTGGAGACTTTAATATTTAAGAAAATAGCCCATTCAGCACCAGATGGCTTGCCTTATTTTGGTCTCTTAATTTAAATAATTTGTTTTATGAGCCAACTAGAATTGCTTTATCTAGTGCCAATTGCATCGGAAATATATTTAATGATATAAAACCAATTCAAAAATCAATAATAAGCAATTTAGATTCAGATCATTGTGGTCAGTTAGTGGTTTTTGAAAGAAAGAATAGTATTACTAAAAAGGAAATTAAATCTATACCAATAACAAATTAAGGGATTAAGTCATTTCAATCTTCCTTATTTCATAAACTTCCGGATTTACTTATTAATGGCATCCCAAATGATATGTACAATACTGTTCTTGACACTATTACTACAGAGTATAATCAAATATTTACTGCAAAAAAGAAACTTATTTTCCAGTCACTTTGGTTTTAGTGAATGGGCTACCCCAGGCATTTATAAAAGTAGGCGTAAACTATATGAATTATACGAATAAAGAAAGAACATATTATAATAGCCAAATATTTTTGAAATATGTAAAAAAATACTCAAAAACCTTAAAAAAAGTATGTCTTGTTGCAAAATCAATTCACCTCAGACATAAGTAAAAAAATTCCACAAATAAAGTAAAAACTACGTGGAACATAATAAATAATTAAACTGGTAAAGCAAGAAAACCTTGTCAGGACTTTGAGTTGATTTTACTACTTTGATGGTACTAGTTTAAAAACAAATTCTAAAGTGGCAGTTGCCGTTGATTTTTTTTTAACAATATTTCATTCAAAACAACTGTACATCTTAACTCAAGGCCAATTTTAGCAGAAAAGCTAATGTTCCTGAATGTAAAATTCCCTTTGTATTTAAAAACATGAGTCCTACGGATATCATAAATACATATAAAACATTAGAAATAAAAAACACCACAGACCTTTGGGGACTTTCTGTAAAAACTATGAACTCAATAATTTAATAGCCATAATTTTTAATAGTTGTGTTGATAGTGGTGTGTTTCCTGATGAGATGAAACTTTGCATAGTTCTGGCTCTTTTAAAATCATGTAGTTCAACAGATCCTAATCATTTTCGGCCTATTTCAATACAATGTACTGAGAAAAGTTTTTGAAAAAAATAATACTTAAAATCAAATGCTAAGCCATTTCTGTATTAATGACCTACTTAGTAGTAAACAGTTTGGCTTTATGAAAGGCCGTTCCATAACCGGTGCAAGAGTGGCACTATTAAAAAAATATATTTAACGCCTGGGAGGATGCGCATGATGCTCGTGGAGTGCTTTGTGATTTATATAAGGCATTTGACTGTGTCCAACATGAAAATCTCATCAGGAAGCTACATCACTACTGTATTGGAGGCAGAGCTCTTGACCTTTTGACCTCCTACAAGTGTAGCAGAGTACAGAAAATAGATGTCAACGGTGAAAGATCTCCGGGATCAGCAATCACTATGGGAGTCCCTTAGGGCTTAATTTTAGGCCTTTTCTATTTCTTAATGATATCCCATATCATGAAAGAACCATGATATTGTCTTATTTGCTGACAATACCTCTTTATTTTTTAAAGTTAAGAGACAACAGACATGTTATGATGAATTAAATAATGCCATTTCTAAAATTGTAAATTGGTTTAACGCTAATAATTTGTTACTTAATGAGAAAAAAACCAAATTATTTAAATTTATGGCGAGAAATTAGAACTTGTTAATTCAACATTCTTTCTTGGCTTAACGCTGGACTCCAAACTTCAATGGGGTCCTCATATTCATAACCTAGCCAAAGAACATAGCTCTGCTGTGTATGCGATCAAGACAATAAGACAACCGACCGATGTCGACACTGAAAAAATAGTATATTTTAGCTATTTCCATAGTTTAATGACATGGGTTTTTTGGGTTTTAGAACTTCATTTTTCTCAAAGAATTTATACATTCGCTTATTAGAGAAAAATACAGGTTATGTTTAATAATTAGGAAAGGAAAATGTGGTTAATATTACCAGTGCAGTGGTAATAGTTGATAATTTACCTCCTCTCTCATGGCTATTAGCAATATTAACAAGAAACTTAACTTTATTTGTTTAGTATAATTTAAGTAATCAGTGTGTGTCTGACAAATTATTCTCGTTTTTTTTTATGTTTAGAACTTTTATAAGAATCGATTTTGAACCGCTTTAAACTTAGGATAATATATTCGATCCACAATTGGGCCCTCATAACTTTGTTTTATCAAAAGAACACACGATACTGGTCAAAGAAAAGTCGCGTTTTTTATTTCTGCCACTTTTTCTAGAAACTTCGGGTGGCGTGTCCGACGGGAACATTCGAGGCTTCATTCGCGCTAATATAAAGTTGCGCCTGCAGGAATTTGAGTCAGTCTGAGTTGCAACTTGAAGACAAAACGTCGATACAAAGTTTATTAATAAATATTACAAAATGAGTGCGGCGAAGAAAAGTAAAACGTATCATTTCAATAATAATTGGGAGGAAGAATTTTTCTCTTGTATGATAAAGGATAAGTGCATTTGTCTCATTTACCGTGCGTCAGTTTCAATACTTAAGCGTGGGAACTTAGAGAGGCATCATAAAACGGTTCATAAAAACTTTGAAAAGGATTTTACCTCACAGAGTAAAATAAGAAAACGAAAAGTATTTCATTTGATAACTCGTTTGAAAAAAGAACAAACCATGTTCACAAGACCAGCCAAGCAATTAAAAGCTGCGATAAATGTCATTTAAAATATCTTATATATTGGCGAAACACAAAAAACCATTTGAAGATGGATCGATTATGAAGGAAGCATTTATTGAAGCAGTTAAGACATAATATTTAAAAAATGAAATAGATTATGTCTGCTATTACAGAACTTCAACTATCTCGTCCAACTGTCACAAGGCGTGTTGAAGTCATGTGTACAGGCAAATAAACTTAAACATGATATTATTGAGTACATGAAGTACATACTTTTCTTTACAGTTCGACGAATCCACCGATATGACAGATACTGCCAGACATGTTGACTAAGGAAAAGATTTTGACAATGATTCCTCTGAAAGGAAAGACCCGTGGCGAAGATATATATGAATTTTTCTTCAATTTTGTAGCAAACTACAAGCTACAAATATATAAATCATTACAACCGATGGAGCACCAGCAATAACGGGAAACAAAAACGGTTTTATGGCATTGTGTTGAGCTGCTGATTATTTTCCTTCATTTTTCTCCATCTATGATGACACTCAGATGCTGAACAATGGAAAATGGCTGACAGATTTGGCATTTTTGACAGACATCATTGAATCACCATTACCTTGGTGTTTCAAGGTAAAGGAAGGAGTAAGTTTAAAAGTAAGTTGAAACTTATGATAGATCAAATGAAAAGAAAGGATCTGTAACATTTTCCGTCCTTGAAAGCAAGGATTCCTCAGTCGAATTATAATATTTATAAGGCAGAATTATCAAATATTTTGGATTAATTCAGACACGTTTTCATGATTTCAGTAAATTGTTTTGTGGAAAAACATTGAGCAATTAGCTACGGAAATAACAAATCAATTTAACATGGACATATTTTCTGTTGAAAATGAGTAATTGCAGATTTACAGAATTACAAAATTCTGGTCTTTTATATCTGAAGATAAATAAACGAATCTAAAGCAATTTTTTCATACCACGAAGGTGGCAAACGAGCACACGGTCCACCTGATGGTAAGCGGTCACCATAATTACGTACCATCTTATGTAAAGTATGCTGAGGACATGCAGTGCCACGGTTTAACATCCAAAGTCGCACTTTGAAGTTTAATACTAGAACTCTTTTGTTTTGTAACACCCAATAAACTCGCAATTTCGAATTAAGAGGTTTTTCATTGATATTTTAGAGCAGACCGACACTTACCTTGACTAAAAAATGCATATTGTGCGGTACAACTAATATATATATGCGTATGCACCCTACCTAGACGACAATCCTGCATCACACATACTTGCAGCCTCTCAGAGTCGATCGATCGTAGTCGAACAAAAATGAGGTAGATCATCAGCAGTTCAAGTTTGAGCATGACTATCCCTTCTTTCATGCTTTTGGTGTATCTCAGTGCCTTAATGCAGTGCGTGCTTACGAACTTTGAGTAGATTTAATTATATCTACATTTACAAGTTAGTGCATGAGATTATTCCTACATCCTTAATTTATCATGAGGTCCTCTTTTAAATAACAGTGGAAATTGGGTATAGACGTCGACACTAGGTGCTGATGCGGTGAGTTTGTTTTGATTTGTGTGCTGACCTCAGGTTAGCACTGCGTCTTTTTTCTTAATAAAATATTGTGCTGCCATGTGCCGTAAATGGGATAAAATATCACAATTTTTTATTTCAATTTAAAATAACATTATCTGTAATGAATTACGAACAATAGAAGCTCCCACTGTTTATCCGCGTGCTCCTCTAACGCAATTTTATTGTGTGTTTAAATGGGTATCGGCCGGTTTATATACACAATTGAACCTGTTAGGTGGCACTTCGATCGGATGCAACAGCAAACAAAATATAATACTAGTACCAAAAAGAATACAGCACATCAACTTAGGGCCGATCAGCTGTCGAATCAGCTTTTGAAAAATAAAATTAAGTGTTCACACATAATTTTCATTGTAATAACTTTACGTAACCGATATGCAGCATCAGAAATGTAATATTCTCACATTGTATTTCTTACAAGTTCCGAACCGTGAAACGAACTCCTCGAAGATTTACGACGCAATCGAACGAAGAGATTCAGCTGTTTCTGTGTCGTTCGGAACAAAAAGGTGTCGGAAGAGTTAAACTTTTCAGTGTCACATTTTTATCTATAATTTATCTTTTTAGTATTAAGATATGTAAAGCCGTCAAAATTTTAAAATATGTCAATATAATAAATAAGACCGGTCAAATGAGAAAAGTATTGCAAATTTATAAAAACTTGCTAAGAATGCTATAGGCCAGAAAGCTCATTTCTGTTCTGTTTCTAAGGAAAACATTAAACACCACGCGAACAGAGCCGGGCGTGACTGCCAGTTTGCGAAAATATTTGTGGCTGAGGATTCCGGATGGTCATTGAAATTGAAACTTTTAATGAAATTCCCAACAGCTAACATAATCTGTAGGGAAAAACCACAACCTCTCGTCTATCTTCTTTTTATATATAATTCTACTGTACGAGTGGACCGATTAGAATGAATTGGCAGATGGCGCTGCAGTCGGTATCATGCAGGACAACGTCTGCCCGGTCAGCTAGTACCATATATATATAGTAGTTATATATAATATTATAAAGCTGAAGAGTTTGTTTGTTTGCTTGAACTAATCTCAGGAACTACTGGTTTGATTAAAAAATATATAAAATATTTCAGTGTTAGATAGCCCATTTATCGAGGAAGGCTAAGACCAATAGGAGCGGAGCACCAATGAAGAATGTTTCAAAATCGAAGTTTCATTTCTTTTGAGAGCTTCAGCTGCGTGCGCAGCGTAAACGGTTAAAATTTCGCAAAAATCATGTATGACACAATTGTTCCCTTTTGAAAGTTGTACAAAAAAAGTCCGCGACAGCATATGTCTATCTTTTAAGGTTGACTCACTACAATATTTTTTATGCTAACCAAATTTGTTCTAAAATAATGCATTATTTGCGAAGGTATTTTTATAAATATATGATATTAATTCTTATCCAAATAAATACGTTATTCATCACAAGTATTTAATTTAAAACAAAATTGCCCTGTACAAATTTCGATTTCAATGAATATCTTAGGAGATATCGCAGTTTTAAAATAACATCGCAGCAAAATAATGATCAAGTACTGCGCCCGCATTTATGATGTGCAAGGCCGGCGGGCAGTCATGAGGGGGAAGGATGGTGGTCATAGATAGCTCTGCGAGATATCATCCTGCGCGGTCCAAACGCGCGGTTGGCTCCCTCTCTCCCTACGCAGCGGACGCAACCAACATCGAATATTTTGACCTTTTTCAAGGTAAAAAACTTTGAGGGTAAAAATAGGTTTATGGATAAAAATAAGGTCACGTGTGCGACGCCGGGAGCTAGTAGGACTATAAATGTTCCTTCAACCTTGAGTTTTTGATTTTACAATATTGAACTACAAATTTGTAAAATCCAATTTCTAAATTTTGTTAGGTAACCCTGTAACATGCTTAAATACGTTTATTAAAATTTCAAGTAAATACCTACATACAACAACTAATGCTCATACATGAGCTCCAGACTGACATAAAACCCGCTGCTGTTTTGCCACAGAAAAAAAAAACTGACACTCAAAATAAATCAGCAATGTAATACATATGTTTTGATAGGGGTACAAGTGGTTTAATATGCATTTACTACATAATGTAGAGGTTCGTCGTAGTATTACTGCTACATTTTTGTCACTTAAAATATTAGAAAATAAAGAACCTATGCGTGGTCTAAAAAAATCACAAGTTAAACGTTTTCAAGGACAAGAGATCGATCTGTAAAGTATCTATTTTCAACCACGAATAACAAAATGAACCCTTAGTTATTACTAATTGGTTTACTAACAACTATAATTTTATCGAAACACGAATAACAAAATGAACCCTTTATAATTTACTAGCTGTTTTGTACCGTTGTCATTGTCAGGTCATCGGTCCCAAATTATTAAACTAAGAAAATCTTTGTGTAAATTCTTAAATTAAACGCTTATTTATTTTATTTATTGCGTGCTTACACTAACTTGTTTTTGTGTATTAAAAGAACTGTGTCAGTGATACAATAGGAAACTGCCGGACGACCACACAAACAAGATAGGTTAATCTTTTTTAATCTTATTTATTGTTTTAAGTTAGAACGTATTCCTAATTCTATGTCTTCTAATGTTTAAGATATAATTAAGGGCCCCTTGGTCCCCTTAGAAAACATTAGGACAGACAGGCATGGTCCATAAAGGTACATCATTACAACAAAATTAGGTAAGTCGCCTTGTAGTAATTTGGGTTTAGCTTGTACCTGTCATCATTGACAAAACAATTCTGGTAGACAACGCGAGGTTATCGACCTATATTTTGCTTACCTCTGTACATTTTTTGCGCCTACCTATATTTCAAATTTGTTCCAACCTGAACTTCAGTTATTTTGCACTATTTTTTGCTATTTTTCAACCCAGAGTAATATTTAATACTGTTAACTGAAAACTAGTCTTTCTACTGGGTTGGCATATACAAAAACATAACACCTTATTTCTTGTGTGGTTTTAGGTAAAATTAGTTTTTTTTGTATTTAATGGCGTTTTTGTTTCACTGTTCTTACTTTGTTTTTAAATATTTGTGTTAAAGGTAAGTTAGTTAAAAAGTTAATTAATTACTTTATATATGTGTATTAAATACAAACACCTAGAACTGTTTTGGCTAAAGGCTTGCGTTGGTTAGCAACGACTGCAGCCTTGATCACAAGGCCGTACAAAAATGATGCCCTAATTCATAGGTATGATCACCTAAATAGTAGGATGAACGCCATTCCAGATGCTTATGAGCAAGCTATCGTGGGCCTGCAGGAGGAGGACGTGGCTAAGCTTACCATAGATTTGGACCAGACTGAAGACCTTTATGACCAGATAGTTATTTGGGTTGCATCGATTCGTTGGGTTGAGGCTAAGGCCGATCCCGCCTAAAGAAGAATGTGCAAACTCTGTTTGTCTGCGCCTTTGACCCCTTCTAAGTTGCCCCTCCTTGTATCCAAAAATTAAGTTTTGCACCCCTCCCTGACACTCAAGAGTTCTTATGGTTTAGGCAGGAAGCGCACACCGGATACAGGAGGTATTCCCCGACTATTGCAATGTACCAAGGTTGGGGAATTATCCGCTTTAATTAAATAGGTCGAGACCCTTTTCAGGCCCCTTATTGGGCCCCTACTTCAGCGCTTATAAAGCGTCCGCCGTATGTTGCCAGTTGGCAGCCGGTACCACGGTGGGATCTTCCGCCACCACAATTAGGTTCACTGGCTACTCCATCACAGCGATGACTAGCTGTAGCGAGTACAGCTTCCTCCTTCGATATCTGTATACCCAGACTTGTTGAAAAATAACAATAGAATGTATTCCAAAACCTCCTAATCCCTGCAGTGAAAAAGATCTTAGATCTGCAGTAGTCTGGTTTGACAGTTATTTCCGTAACAGATTTCAATTTGTGGAAATTACTATTGAAGATGGCACAAAGAATACATCAATTGTACAGCCAGTAGAGCGACGTGTACCCCAATGTTCCATTTAAGGCCCCTTACTCTTCATTATTTACAGTGCAGACAGCATTTCTTTGTATACCAAATTACAAATATCATCTGATCTGCAAATATATTCGCTTCTTAGTCCAGAAAACTTTTTATTATCTGTAAAAAACATAAATGAGGACTTAAATAGAGTAGCAATATGGTCAAATAATAACAGCCTTGCATTGAACCCTCTAAATCAAAGGTATATTACCTTGAGTTCAAAGTCCAAAAAATTTTCCAACTTCATCCAGTAATAGCCATTTCAGGGGTATCAATTAACTGTGAGGCTAAAGCTCGAAACTTAGGGTTGGTGATGGATAGCCATCTTAGATTTGAAACACATATTTTGGAGAGTGTCCGTAATTGCTTTTATAAATTGCGTTTACTATATAAAGTAAGAACATACCTAAGCATTGACACTCGAATTCAACTGAGTGAGTCCCTAATACGATCTAAAATAAACTATTCTATATGCTGCTTATGGACCTTGTTTGCTGACTAAGACCAAAAATCTTATACAAAGAATTAAAAATGTATGTGGGATTCGGAAATACAGAAATTAAATTCTTTCGCGTTAGATAAACTAATTTATTTCTAATTTTTACCACAAATCGTAAGACCATTATACGTTCGTTGCGGCCCCACTCGTTCACCCATTCGTCTTCCGCTTCCTTCAGCTATCTCTTTTACTCTTTTACCCTTCAACCTTACATCATTCACTCACGTTTCATTCTATGCAGTACTCTAACGTTCCATATCCGGCACATTCGGCCGTCCTGCAGTTTGTCTGTCCTCAGACAATACAATTTATATAAAATGATATCAAAAACAAAACTTGTAAAAAAACCAAGTCTCGCAACTCAGTTCTTCTACCGTAAAAAGTTGTGTGATCCATGTAATACCAAGTCGGTTGATTTATTCAGTCCCGACTTAAGGGACCTTCTGTTTTAAGTTATTACGTAATTAGCTAATCTAACAATATCTTATAGTGACCACATTTATATTAAAAATCCTTAATGTTTAAATAAAATATATTGACTTGGGCATCGCATAAAAACACAATGTAACTCACTAGCAATACCTATTACAGTAAATAAGATTGTTTAGTGCGATTGCAAAATCACGCTGAGTTGCGAGACTAGGTTTTTTTTACAAGTTTTGTTTTTACATCTTGGTCTTGTTGTGAGCGTCGGCAAGTATTCCTTTATCCACCTTGCCCAGTAATGATCTGCCAGACGAAGAGCTTTGCGCCAGTCAGGACGTCTATATAAGTCTTTATCCTGACGTGGTAATCCACTTGAAGATCCAATCAGAAAATGATTAGGGGTAAGGGATTCACTATCATCTGCTGATACTGCAACGCGTGTAAGTGGTCTTGAATTCGCTAAGTGTTCAGCTTTTGTAAGCAGGGTTTGAAGTGTCTCTTCCTTTGGTGCTTTCTCTTTTAATGTGGCTTTCAGGGTTCGTTTTATGGTCTGAACTAGACGTTCCCATGCACCTCCAATGAAAGGAGAGGAGGGTGAAATGTATTTCCATTGAATTGGTTTCATAGCTGCAAAGTCTTGAATTTTTTGAGATACAATTTCCCATTCCTTTTTAAGTTCACTATTTGCTCCTACGAAAGCGGTTCCAATGTCACTCATGATAGCTTTAGGACATCCTCGTCTGGCCAAAAAGCGACGCAAAGCCATAATCGCAGCATCTGCGGTAAGGCTCCCAACTAGTTCCAAGTGAACTGCCCTTGTAACAAGACAAGTAAATAGAGCAACATAACGCTTCTCATGTTTTCTTCCCACTCTAATATCGATGGGACCAAAATAATCAAGCTCGGTATTAGTAAAGGGTTTCTGATGATGATCAAGCCTTTCTAGCGGAAGATCTCCTACAGGTGGAATTCTTGAGGACGCTCTTTTCAAACGGCCAATTTGACAAGCTCTGGCAACTGAATGGACCGTAGGCCAAATTCGGATAATCCAGAAACGCTGGCGAAGTTCATTAACTACAGTCTCGTTATTTCCATGTCTGGCCCATTCGTGGTAAGTAAAGACTCGTAATCTTACGACGTGGTGTTGTCCGTCTAAAACAATGGGATGGCAGGCAAACTCCGGAACGTTGATGGCAGCCTTTGTTCGGCTATTAAGTCGGAGGAGAGCGTTCTCATCAAAATAGGTATCAAAATTCTTTATCTTACTTTGTGGAGGTAACAGATTCCCTCGACGAATGCAGGTTAAATCTCGTCCAAAACTATCTTCTTGACTCTGTCGGAGAAGATGAAGTTCTCCGTAAGTGTAGTCTTTAGCTATCAGCGTTAGTGGATGAAACAGCTGTAGCCCTCTCCTTCGAGAAGTTTTGTTCCTTCGCTGATGAAACAATCTTAGAAATTGATGAGCTTTAGCAGTAACTCGCAGTAATCTGTACCAAGAAGAATATTTTTTACAATCTTGAGGAGTTACATTAATAAAAGTGTAATTACCAACAGAGTTTGCATCATAGGCATTTGTATTACATTCTATAATAGGAACTGGCTCACTTGGTTCATTAGGCCATTCATTCATATCCAAAATCAAAAAAGCTGAACCGTTAAACCATCTCTCTAGAGTCACCAAACTATTAGTTTTTATGCGAGTTGCGTCATCCGCAACGTTCATTGCTGAGGGAACCCATCGCCATTCACTTATTTCAGTTATCTCGGAGATTTCCCCGACACGATGTGCTACAAATGGTTTAAAGGTTCTGGCATTTCTGATCCAAGAGAGCACAGTACGAGAATCTGACCAAAAAAATCTTTGAGATATTTTGTATCTATGCTCTTTGCAAATAGTTTGAGCTAGCCTCGCCCCCAAAAGCGCGGCTTGTAATTCCAAGCGTGGAATTGAAACTGATCTTAGAGGAGAGACACGGCTTTTGCCTCCGATTAAGGTGATTTTTATATCTCCGTTTGAAAAAACAAAGCGCCAATATGCAGCACATGTGTAAGCAACATTGCTAGCATCCACGACCAAATGAAGTTCGCATTCTGTTGTTTTAACAATAGGACTCGAGCAATGTTCTATTTTGAGATACTATCGTGGTATACTACAAGAGTGAATGGACGTTATTAACCCATACCACTCTTTCCACTTTATTATGTCATCTTGTGGTAAAATTTCATCCCAACTTCCTGCCAAGCGCCAGGTTCTTTGAAACAATACCTTTCCTATTATTATTATTATAGGCGTCAGAAGACCAAGTGGATCGTAAATCTCGCAAAACCTGCCGTTTAGTTAAATTTTCTAAGGTTGGGCACTTAATATTGACACGAAAAGAAAAACTGTCTTTTGAAGGATTCCAAAACAGTCCCAAAACGCGAGTCGCTTCGTTATGCATATCTAAATCAACATTTTCTTGTTGGAACTTTTGGAGATGTTTTGGAATAAGATTTAAGGCTTCTGGGCAATTAGAGACCCAACTCCTCATCTCGAAACCAGCTTGACCATGGATATTAACAATATCTGCAGCAAGATGAGAGGCCTGGTCAACTCCTTCTAAGCTACCTTGGAAATCGTCCATGTAGTGGTCACGAATAATGGCTTGGACAGCATTTGGAAAATTGTTTTAAAAATCATTTGCATTTGTATTTTTTACATAAATAGCTGAGCATGGAGGGGAAACAGCACTTAATATCAACAAAGATACCGTTGAAAATCTCTGTCTGATACACGAATTTTAACTTGTGAAAACATCTCTCTAATAACACCATTGAGTGCTATTTCACCTTCTCTAAATCTCAGCAGTATCCCAAAGAGAGATTGCAATATATCAGGACCAGTTAGTAGTAATGAGTTTAAACTACACCCAAATGACTGAGCAGCTGCGTCATGGACTATGCGGAGCTTACCTGGTTTGTTGGGATTTGATACACCAAAATAAGGTAAATACCAACAACGTGGTGTTTTTGTCAAAAAATCATACGTATTTACACAAGCATATCTCTTTTCTACATACATTATTGAAAAGCTAACTCTCTTAACCTCCACACCGTCCCGACTACCTGTAAATCCATTAATGCGAATATACTCTTCCAGCCCACTCGCACCTATCTGCTAAGCTATACTAGCATGTATAAAACTTGTATCTGATCCGTCATCTAACATTGCAAACGTTTCAGCGGTGCCAGCGGGACCAGACAATTTAAATGGTAAAACTTTTAAAAGTGTTCTACTTCTTTGTGTGTCATGGCATGAATAAGAAATTATTTGTGGAGAAATTTGTTCGACCTCTTTCATATTAGAATGCGATTCAGGCTGTAAAATATCAACCTGTTCAACGACGGGCTGTGAGAAATGTCGACGATCCCAAACTCACTTGCCGTATCGAACCCTTAAGTCTGAGGAGAGACTTTGCCTCCCTGTGTGTGTTCTACCGCTTGTACAATGGATTGTGTTCTGAGGAATTGTTCGAAATGATGCCCACGGCTACTTTCTACCATCGCACCGCTCGCCATCGACAGGGAATTCATTCTCACACTTTGGAACCAAAATGGTCGCGAACAGTGCGGTTTCAGAGAAACTTCCTCCCGCGAACCCTTGGGTTGTGGAATGAGCTCCCTGCCAAAGTTTTCTCTAAGGACTACAGTATGGGGTTCTTCAAAAAAGAAGTTATTAGATTTCTGAAGGGTCGGCAACGCGCGAGTGATGCCCCTGGTGTTGCAAGCGTCCATAGGCTACGGTGACCGCTTACCATCAGGCGGACCGTAGGCTTGTTTGCCACCTTAGTGGTATAAAAAAAAAAAAAAAAAATCGAAAATGAAACTGGCCGCTTTTCATAATCTCTAACGGTACTGTTTATGACAGGTTTTTCTGACATATGAGATGTAACGTAAAAACTATCATGATTTGTTGTTGATGTTTCAGGACTTTGCGATATGTGAAGTAACTTGTGATGTGATTTACTACAGCCGTCGACTGAACATAGCTTTACTTCACAATTCCGCCAGTCATTTCTGCCCCTTTTTAAGCACTTGGAACATACTTTGCTTTGCCGGGCATGGGCCCAGCGGTCAACTACAGTAACAAGCGAAAACTTAGGGCATTTTTTAATGCTATGTCCCTATGGAACAATACAAACAAACCGTGTCTGACGTAGTGTTAAGTGATTTCACGATGTGCACGTTACGATTGCGCTGATAGGGCGCTGTAGCCGGCGGCGCTGTAAACGTCACGGCCTTCACCCTATCTTTGTAAACGGCTGACGAGGCGATGTCGTTCACACCCATGAACACCTGTTTAGCAGCTTCTTGCTCCAAAAACTGTGCTAATAATTTGAGAGCTGGAATGTTTGACATACTATGTTCATGAGTAAAATCGCACCACTTACTCTGTAACAATGGAGTTAGTTTAAATACCAGTATAAACACTAATTCCGGTATTACATACGTATGGGGTACGCTGTAGTAATTTTGCTGTGCTCACGCAGTTTCTCACTTCGCTTGCAAATATGTTAATATCGTGTGGATCTCTTGCTAGTCTAGGGAATGTTCTAACTTCAGGTAATTCATGAATTATAATTTGTTCTGGACGAGCAAAGCGCAATTCGAGAGTACGCATTATTTCGTCGGCATCCCCCAACGTCAGCAATAAGGTTTTCACTGCCTCTCTAGCTTCGCCACGTAAAGCATGACGTAATCTAGCTAAATTTGAATTCGAATGAAGAATAAAAGGTTTTAGTGTCTTCATAGGTGCGTTTAAATAATTACCACTCGGTTATGTTTCCCGAAAATGTGGTTAATTCTATGAAGTGTCTAGATTGTGATTATGTCTATTGGCTAGTTGAGCTATTGAATTATAGCTATTGAGATATTTCAGAACTAACCTGAGCGGAGGGAAAATTACCAATAATGCAAGATCTGCATTTTCCCGCATCCTGAAACAAACACGTTGCGTGATCTGCAACATCTTCCTGTGTAGTATCCATGGTTGGCATTACCTGCTTTCCACCCGGAATATAACGTATTGCAGTATCCATAAGGATAATGTTTGCATGTCGCTTGTAACGAGTAAAAGTTCGCCCATAAAGCCTATGTCAGTGCCACGATTAGAGTTACAGGCCGCTTTGCTTGGTTGTAGGCTTGCTGACTCTCTGAAAAAAGAACTTAGGGTTCCTGTAAGTCGCACTGTGTGCTGTGTGTGTACTGGTCGGACTCCACTACTGTACTTTTGTGGATACGTAACGACCGACGCAACGACCTTCGTAGCTAACCGACTCGGTAAAATCAACTCATTATGCACACCGAGCGAGTGGCGCTACGTGCCATCTGAAATAAATATTGCAGATATTGCCACTAAAAGTAATAACTATCAATTGACTGATGACTGCGAGTGGTTTTTGGGGCCGGAGTTTCTTCGTCAACCTGAGAGCTGCTGGCCTTCGGAACCTGAAACCACACACAATAAAGATAATATTAATAAATTAGAAACGAAAAATGTACTTACCTCATACAATATAAGTAACAAAAATAAATCAAACTTACCTATTCCTGATCCAAGTCGCTTCTCGTCTTGGCTAAGGCTGCTCCGGTCCACCGCTACTGTCTTATTGTTTGTAGAAAAATGTAGGAAGTGTAATGTACGTACCATCGATATCTCATTAATGCGTAAAGCGGAAGTATAACTATTGCTGAAACAAAATAAAGCAGTATCCCGCGACAGTCGGCTGCGCACTCTGACACCGGTGTTAGAAGACGGACTTTTGAAGGTTCAAGGTCGTATCGACGCAACTAAAGACATTGACTTGCCCGTAAAGAGACCAATCATTTTGGACGGTCGTGATCCTATAGCTAGGCTCATTGTCAAGCATTATCATGAACGTGCAGCGCATGGCTGTAATGAAATGGTAGTCAATGAGATACGACAAAGATATTGGCTTATCAAACTGCGTCCTACTGTCCGCACTGTAGCGACTAGATGTCTCTACTGTAGATTGCGTAAAGTAAATCCACAGCCGCCAAGGCTTGGGGACCTTCCAGAAGCACGGCTATCACATCACCAAAGACCCTTCTCTTTCTGTGGAGTCGATTTGTTTGGACAGATGACCGTGAAAATAGGACGTCGTAAAGAAAAAAGATACGGTGTTCTTTTTACGTGTCTTACGGTCCGCGCCATACATATCGAGTTGGTGGCTTCGCTGTCGACAGACTCACTTATTATGGTGCTCCGTCGAATGGCCTCCAGAAGAGGCTGGCCCACTAAGATTTTCTCGGATAACGGAACTAACCTAAGAGGGGCCGAGACAGAACTCAAAAGGTCTTTCGACGAGCTCGACCAGGACCACCTCAACGAGTTTACCATAAATTATGGAGTGCAATGGCACTTCATAAGTCCAGTAAGCCCTCATATGGGGGGGGCCGGAAGCGTCTCATACGTAGCGTTAAAACGCCACTTAAAGTAGTCCTAAAAGAAAGAGAGCCAGCGGAGGAGACACTGACTACGTTGCTTGCGGAAATAGAAGCTATGGTCAACAGCAGACCCTTAACTCATGTCTCTGTTGATCCTGACTCCGACGAAGCACTAACTCCTAACCATTTTTTGCTTGGTTCTTCATCTTGTCTTCCGGTCCCGGGTGAGTTCAATGAAGCAGTGACGCATAGCACAACGCCTAGCCGACCTTTTTTGGAGTAGGTGGGTCAAGGAAGTTCTTCCCTCACTTTTGCCTCGACAAAAGTGGACGGAGGAAACAACTCCACTACAAGATGGCGACTTAGTTTTCATTGCTGACCCCAACTCTCCCAGAAATTTGTGGCCTATGGGAAGGGTAATTCAAACTTACCCTGGCAGTGATGGCCGGATGAGAGTTGTGGATGTTCAGACACGCACTAACATTCTGCTAAGACCAGCCACTCGTGTCGCACGGTTACCACAGGCAGATGAGTGTCGCCAGGCCGACACTGGGGGGAGACTGTAGACGACACGCGATCACTCACACATATATACCTACTCTTAATTTTATGTATACTGAATGTATATACCTATGTCTATCATGTAAAATAGTATGAAATCTTTTTGGTTATTAAAAGACTTGAAGGTAGCTCAAGTGCGTGGCAAGATACAAGATACAAGGCACAGCAGACATTAGATGCGATCCACGCGTCAGTCGTCTTTCGATAGCCTCACTGGAGCTACTCGTTGACTGTAGGTCAAAGGTGCGTTCGCCTTTGACCTACAGTCAATTCATTTAACAGATTTTCGGTGTTCGGGATTCATCTATATTCATACAGTCCTCAACACCGACTTTACCAAGAACTCGCTGATAACCACCGGCATCTGCCAAATGGCCTTGAATTACCTTCAAATTTAGGTTTAAACCTTATATACACTGTAATCAATATCTCTAAGTTAAAATGTTATTACTTTAATGATAGAATTACATTTGTAAAACAAATACCTTTTTTTAATCCTCTAGAATATACTTTGTATCATAACTTACCTTTACCTATACCACATGATATAGTTAAACTAAATACTTTTAGCGTAATTTTGCCCACGGATCCTTATAATTATTGCAATGACAAAAGACAAGTCACAGTAATGTAAAATGAGAAACCTGGAACAGTGTGAAAAGATAGACATTTCCTCATTTGCAAAATTAGTGACGTTCTCTCCGCAAGTGCTAATCATAGTTGTGAAAGTGAATTAATGAGACAAGTGTTAAACATATTACCCGTACAATCTGACACCAAAGTGATATATGGTGAAGTAGATTTATGGAAGCCCTTAAAGGACAACAAGTGCAATCGTAACCTTGTAAATTGTCAAAACGCTGGGTTTACAGTTGTAAACATTTTGGGCATAGGTATGCTAACCGTGCCAAAATCTTGTATAGCTTATAGTAAGTGTGCTTAACTAGTTCCTAAGTCGAGAGCGTTATATGTAAACGCTACTTTACCAAATCCTGATTTTAGTTTATTAAATAAATCCTGTTGTAACTTAGAGAAAATAAATAAAATTATTGATGGTGTGACCCTATGTCATAGAAGAACATAGACTTAGAAGATTTAACTACAAATAATAACATTCGTCACTCACTGATTCAAACCTCTGATTAAATCATAAACAAGGAATCGTATATATTGAAATATGGGACACATCATTCTGTTCTTACCTTCCTAATTGCAGTTTTTATTGTTCTTTTTATAATTTAAAAAGCATATTATTATAATTATATATTATGATTAATCTAGTGGCAGCCGATGTTATTACTATTTTAAATTTCACGCTAAGGAAACCAATGATTCTGAAATGACATCAATGCTGTGGGCCGCGTCTATGAGAAGTAATCTGAACTTTTCACGTAAACCGAACCGAAGTTTAGTCTTCTGCAGGGGGCTGTTACACCCCTAGCTAGTTAGTAGAAGCTGACTACTATGCTAGCTCAGCTCAAGTACAGTTCAGCCTAGCAGAAGAGTCCAGTTCGATCTTCAGTCTCTATCCACCTTCCGACCGCGCCGGCTGCCCTTACTATTTGTGTGACTCTGTTTGAGCTATTTCTTATTAAACTATTTTTATTCTCTAACTGTGCGGTCACGTGCTAGCGCGCCTATCTTGCGTGGAACTGTGTCTCTTTGTATGCTTCAATAGTGTAATATGTCTTTGTACACTGGTCGAAACAGCACGTTTTTGCTAGGATATGTCTTAGTACGTGCAAAATTATATGACGCGTATTCTACACTCGCGAGGAAAACTATGGAATCACTTACTTGGAATTGACTCCGCACGATCTTGAGTACTTAATAAAAATGGTACCATTTTAAACTAACATGTTAAGCTTTTCACTTTAAATTGATAAGAAATTCATTTAAATCACATCAGAGTTTAAGGAGCTATCCCGGCTTAAGTGAAGGTGTTAGGAAAACATAAGGGATATGGAAAAACAATAAATGAAGTAAACAACAAAAATTTATTCATGAAAATTTTATTTGGCCTTAAAATCAAGTTTCAATGTTTTGTTTTTCCTCCTCTCGCCCTAGTAACTGCTCAAAGACGGGTTTTTATTGACCTAATCAGCTTCTGAATCGATTCTTGCGGGATACCTTCCCACTCCTATATCAAAGCCGATTTCAGCTCATTCGCACTTGCAGGAGCAGGATTTCTGAAACGAACCATCCTCTTCAGCACATCCCACACGTGCTCAATTGGATTCAAGTCCGGGCTAAGCGCTGGCCAGTCCAATGTGGCGATACCAACTTCTTCGAGGTATAAGTGTGACAACGAGCGTTATCGTGCATAAGGAGGAAGTCATCACTGATATATCCCGCATAGGGAACGACATGTTTCAGCAGAATATTGGAAATGTAGCGGTCTGAAGTTAGACCGCCTCCTCGTCCCTCGCCAGGCACGAAAACAAGCTCCGTTGTAGCATCGAAAGAAATGCCGGTCCACATCATACAAGAACCGCCCCATAAGCCACCGTCTGAGCGAAACAGAACTGCGTAAATTGCTCCCCAGACCTGACCCCTTCGGTCGCTGCCATGCAAACATTTCGAAGCTCCTGTTAGACGTCGACACCGGTCAAATGCTGATTTCGGAGAGAGGTTGACACGATAAAACAGTCATCCCTCTCCGATGTGCAACGGCGCCGTCCAGATCTTGGTCTTGAGATAAAGTCACCAGTCTCCCAAAAGCGTTTATAAACTTTCGAAACACGGGCCTGTCTGATGTGGAGCTGACGTGCAAGAACCCGCTAGTTGAAGCTGCAATAGGGTGACGATTTGTGCTGCTTCTGTAGGTGTAGTATCCATTGTCGTCCAAGTTCAATTGTCAAAAGTAGCGGAAATGTGTACCAGTCAACGTGTGAAAGCCGACTTATAACGAAAATTCAATAACACGTGCTTTTATAGGGGGTCAATAGGCCGCAACTCGTGACGTATCAAACAATTGAAACATATATTTTTCCTTACTCCTTCACTTAATCCGGGATAGGTCCTTAAATACTGATGTGATTTAAATGAATTTGATATCAATTTAAATTTAACAGTTTAACCTTTAAAATGGTTCCATTTTTATTATTTTTAACAAGTTATAAAGGTAGTTAAGATCGCGCGGAGTTAATTCCAAGTAAGTGATTCCATCGTTTTGCTCGCGAGTGTAGTGTAGTGTATTGTCAACTCGAGATTTTAAGGCTGGGTGCAAATCCTTCCAGCGGTTTGTTTTTTATCGCTAGAATAGAATAACTTTGCATATTGGACAGTAATTAGTCTGTCAGTATTTTATTATCTATAGTCAAGTCTTAGATTTGAGTGACCCTTATTGTTATTAAAAGTACGCGACAAAACTACGACATCGTCTTGAAAAAAAAACTTATTTTGATCATAAATATTTTGTGGAAAAAGACAAATGATGGATAGTGCTCAGGTGCGTCCACACCACTCTGATATATTGCCTTTATGATGTATGACAAAATTGACGACAGCAATTACATTCTTCAGGATAGAATATAGGTAGGTATAGAATTCATTTTATTTCATAAGACAGATTTCAGACACAGCTTAGATCACTTTTAAATATCTATAACCTTTTTGGCTTGTTACACTGAATTTTCTTACAACATTTCATCAGGCCAAATATTTTATTTATTAAGTAATCATATTTATGTTTTGAGTTGATAAACAGCTTTAAGAGGATACGATTTGCGGTGCCTCGCTGTTTCATACAAACGAATTTCCTACTATTTTTGGACATTTACTGATCAAATACTGTGGAATTTTGTTGGCATTATCTTAATCCGAATATCTACGTCTATGATTTTTCAAAACCCTGAAAAAAGTTTTTATTAACTTTTAGTTTTATTCGAGATGATTTGTATGAAGAACTAAAATCCTGCATAGCTTTTAAACTTTTAAATTTAATAGAAAATTGGAACACTGCAGACCTAGATATTTAATCCTAGAGCATGTCTTCAAATGTTCATAGTATTTGATTTGTAAGTGATGAAAATAAGTGGAAAATTCATTTGTGTGAAGCGCGCTGTGAGACGCCGCGAATCGTATTCTCTTAAGCAATAGGTTTCATATTTTACATGATTATTTTTGATTAACCGACGATACTATCGTAAATTAATAACATCTAGATTTTGAATAAGCTATGAAGTGTGGAAAACATATGCATGCAGGCCCACACAGCTGTAACACATATGGTTTACATTTACATGAAAGCGCATAGAGCCGTAACACATATGGTTTACATTTTCATGTAGGCCTATACAGCCGTAAGAAATATGATTTGTATTTACATGTAGGCCCATACAGCCCTAACACGTATGGTTTGCATTTACATGTAGGCCCATACAGCCGTTACAAATATGGTTTGCATTTACATGCAGGCCCATACAGCCGTAACACGTATGGTTTACATTTACATGTAGGCCCATACAGCCGTAACAAATATGGTTTACATCTACATGCAGGCCTATACAGCCGTATCAAATATGGTTTACATTTACATGCAGGCCCATACAGCGGTAACATATATGGTTTACATTTACATGCAGGCCCATACAGCGGTAACATATATGGTTTACATTTACATGTAGGCCCATGCAGCCGTAACAAATATGGTTTGCATTTACATGCAGGCCCCTACAGCAGTAACACGTATGGTTTACATTTACACGAAGCCCCATACAGCCTCAACACATTTTTACGCTACTCCCTGTACTAATCAGCTTCGCTTATCGGTCTGTAACTTTCATGCTCAGGGCAGGTCTCTTTTATCAATAAAAGTGTTGTAGTTATAGATTTCATTGTGTGTTTATACTTACCTACTCATTACAAGTTTAACAAATAACCAGGGAAGTTTTTATAAGGTGAGCCCTTATTACCTGATTGCAATTGTGATTACTATTGTTACAAATATAATTATATATACTTTGTATACAAGGCACTATGTGAGTCAATACTAACTTATTGTATAAGTTCCTGGGGAGGTGCTGCTAAGACGCACATCATAGAAGTTGAAAGAGCACAGCGTGCGTTACTCAAAGTCATAAAGCGTGTGCCTTATAAATAGCCTACCAGTAAATTGTATAGTGAATGTAATGTACTTACCTTTAGAAAATTTTATATTTTACAATCTCTTCGCAGATACCATCGCAACGTTGTTCGTAAACTTCCCCAGACAAATAAAAGACTACTATCCGGTTCCCAAATATAGGAGTACCTACCTTTGCCAGAAGACATTATAATTTTAATGCTCCATTTCTATACACACAATTAAATTCCAAAATTAAAACGAGACACTGCAACAATCATAATATAAAATTTATTATACGTAACTGGCTTTCTTATCTCAACTACGATTTGACAGAGAAACTTTTTATCAATTTAAGTTAGTGATAGGCAAACAGTTTACTAACAAAACATATTAAAATACACAACAAAATTATATCTTATCGAGACAAATCACTTAAATACCTACATGGTAATAATATTTGTATCTCAATACTTTCATGCATAATTCATTAATTACGGGACTCATTTATTTATTTAATTATATACGTCTTCTTAAACTGCCCAGCAAAATAAACAAAGGATGACCCTTAGATAGGTGGGTTATTGTGATTCTATTTTACAGTAACTACCTACGACCACTCAGTATTTTACTTAGTTGATATTTTTTTTATTCATGTGACTAAGCGGCAATAGCGACAATGAATGTCTGTACTAACATATATCATTTTTATTTTGCTAGTCCGATAAACTCATATTACTCAATTAAAACTAACACAGAGGTGCACACCAGTGTCAGGTAGCCGTCCGCACGTCTGCACTCGACCGCTGCCGTTAACTAACTGACTGCCCACACCCGTGTGCTCGAGACAGCACTATAGTTCTATTCAGATAGACGATCACTACAGTCGGTAGCTTTGATTCTTTGGCGATTTACCTCGTTTCGAATTTTGTCGCGCAAAGAAACACCGATCATGGCTCTTTCTACAGCTCTGAGCTTATTTAAGAGGCCAACAGTTAGATACCTCATTTTTGTATCATAAGTAATCACTGAAAACACACACTGACTGTAGACAAAAAGGTGTTGCGTAGTTTCTCGAACTGGATTCTTCGGTTAACCTCTTTCTCAAAGTTGAACCTAACTGGATTCTCTAGGTAGTTGTATTCCCAAGAGTAGCATTCCCAACAACAAACGGTATTGGTACGACATAGACATTGAACATTATTTTCGTTTTATCCATATTAATTTTAAGGCCAACCTGTTGGGTAACTCTGCTTAGATCTCTGAGCATCGTACCAAGATCTTCCAGCGATTCTGCCATGACCACTATATTGTCAGCAAATTGAAGGTGAGTGATGTATTCGCCATTTATGTTGACGCCATATCCTTTCCACTTCAGAAGCTAAGGTTTTCTTAGGACTACAGTATGGGGTTCTTCAAGAAAGAAGTTATTGGATTTTTGAAGGGTCGACAACACGCGAGTGATACCCCTGATGTTACAAGCGTCTATGGGCCACGGTAACCGCTTACCATCAGGCAGACCATAGGTTTGTTTGCCACATTAGTGGTTTAAAAAAAATCTTTAACAAATCTTTCAACGCAGTTGTGAACAGTTTCGGAGTAATGGCGTCACGATCTTATTCAATTATATATATTTTTTTTTTTTTATACCACTAAGGTGGCAAACAAGCCTACGGTCCGCCTGATGGTAAGCGGTCACCGTAGCCTATGGACGCTTGCAACACCAGGGGCATCACTCGCGCGTTGCCGACCCTTCAGAAATCTAATAACTTCTTTTTTGAAGAACCCCATACTGTAGTCCTTAGAGAAAACCTTGGCAGGGAGCTCATTCCACAACCCAAGCGTTCGCGGGAGGAAGTTTCTCTGAAACCGCACTGTTCGCGACCATTTTGGTTCCAAAGTGTGAGAATGAATTCCCTGTCGATGGCGAGCGGTGCGATGGTAGAAAGTAGCCGTGGGCATCATTTCGAACAATTCCTCAGAACACAATCCATTGTACAAGCGGTAGAACACACACAGGGAGGCAAAGTCTCTCCTCAGACTTAAGGGCTCGATACCGCAAGTGAGTTTGGGATCGTCGACAATTCTCACAGCCCGTCGTTGAACCGAGTCAAAAGGTCCAAGCTGGTATCCGGGTGCACCAGCCCAGAGATGGCAGCAGTACTCTATATGGGGCCGGACTTGCGACTTGTAAAGTAGCAACCTTTGCCCCGACGTGAAGTACTGCTTCGCTCTGTTGAGTACACCAAGTTTTTTGGACGCCAGCTTTACCTTGTCTAGCAAATGATCTCGGAACTGAACATCGCTGGAGATGTCAACGCCAAGGATCCCAATGCTCTTAGAGATGGAGAGGGGAGTGTTCTGGAATTGTGGGACCACAGTGAATGGGGTTTTCTTAGCGGTGAACGCGCAGACTTGTGTCTTTGAAGGGTTGAATCGGACCAAGTTTTCCCGCCCCCAGTCAGAGATCTTGGACAGACCGATCTCGATTTGAGACACAAGTTCTTCACGCTTTTCCTCCACAACGGAACGTGGGATGCTTGCACGGCCCGTGTAATAAGCGTCTCCAGTACAGTCATCTGCATAGCAATGTATGTTGTTGATGTCCAACATATCATTGATGTGCAGTAGAATATAGCAAATAATTAGATTATTGTAAAAAGAGAAAATGGTGTTTCACTTAAATAAATTGCCGTATGCGATAAAAAAGTAAAAGCTTAGTTTTAACAAAAATGTGGTACAAACATTAATGTCCGCTAGTTATGTGGTACAAATGTGGTACAAACATTAATGTCCGCTAGTTATGTGGTACAAATGTGGTACAAACATTAATGTCCGCTAGTTATTATTAGATATGCGTTCATAAAAAAGCTCCACTTTTCAATTTATAGCGATGCGTGACGATATCAAATTGTAGCTGTAAAATAATAATATATTGAGGTATGTATTTTCCTGTGCAATCAGTATTTTTGATTAGGATTCGGTTTTTTTTTTGTATGAAAAAGGAAGATTTTTTGATTTACAGTGAAATACTAGTCATTTAAAATAATTACACATATTAATATACACACATTTCTACGGTTTACAGTAATGCTATTTATTGGTGCTCAAATGACCGTCAGCCAACAAGTGTAAGAGCTCTATTTTTAACTCCTTTTTACATTTTAAATACGCAACATGCATCGAATCTGAGCAGCGATGACACCGGCGCTCGCCCATACACTAATTGAAGCACCATACGTGTTACTCAGTTTTTTTGTTATTAAACTATCTATTTTCAAAATTTAAATACTTTAATTCTATCAACTATACAAAGTGCAGTATCGGATACAATACAACGCATCATTTTTTGATACCTTGTTAAGAATTCAGGACCTGGTGCGATTTATTAAAATTTTAGTTTTTAAAAGAAAAAAATTTAGGGTACTTCCATATATTTTTTACACAGAAAGCCATTTTGACACCTAATTCTTCCCTCTTTTAATATGGAGGCCTCCCTCCGAGGATATCGTAACATTTTGAGAATTTGGAGCCGTGCTGGAGTCTCTGCAGTGATATCGTATAGATAAACGATATATTGGGGTGCTGCGATTTCTTTACAAAGCTGTTACGATGACCGTCCGTTTCCAAGACAATAAGACAAGTGCCATCCTGCTGCGCAACGGGCGTCATATTCTCGAAATTGCTCACCGCGCTAGAAAACCTTTGACAAAGTAAACAGCAAATGCATCGCACATCTTAGATTTGCTGACGAAAAAGCGTCTGGAATAACAGCATAATATTGCACTTCATAGATGGATACTCTTGACGAGTGAGCTTGGGTATGAATTGGTCTTATACAAAAGTCATGTTCAACACAACACGTCATGTCAATGACAGTAAACATCACCTGTCCTTACTCTAGGTATAACGTGTACATTGGACAGAAAATCCAACTGGGCCGGAACAACTTTGAGAAGGAAGGCGATAGGAGGATCGATTTAGGTCGGCTTTGGTTAGCCGAAAGAGAAAGTCGATCTACTGGGCAGTCTCTATGCCTCGAACTCGGACATGAACGATGAAGGCGCTGTACCACCTACTATACCGTGGTGCGGTAAGACCATGCCGGAAATCTCCATAACACAGCGGGAGGTCCGGCGAGCGTTTATTTCTCTAGACATTCATAAGTCGAGTGGGTATACCAGTAGCGGTGCTTAAGCAGTGTGCTCCTAAGTTATGTCCTGTACTCACGCGCCTCTTCGCGCTTTCCTACCACACTAGGCAATTTCCATCTTCATGGAAGACTGCGAATGTGCACCCGGTGCCCAAAAAGAGCGATAGATCAGATCCATCGAATTACAGGTCTATCGCTATTACCTCTCTCCTCTCCAAGTTGATGGAGCGTGTGATCAACACACAGCTTCTAAGATACCTAGAAGTACACGACCTGGTCAGTGATCGTCAATATGGCTTTCGCCACGGTCGCTCGACTGGTGACCTTCTAGTGTATCTAACACACCGATGGGCACTAGCCATTGAGAGTCAGGGGGAGGCATTGGCATGTAGCCTGGACATAGCGAAGGCGTTCGACCGGGTCTGGTACCGAGATCTTCTATAGAAGTTGTCATCTTACGGAGTGCCCGAGGGTTTGTGCAAGTAGGTGGCTTGCTTTTCGTCCGGCAGACGCATACGAACCGTAGTAGCTCTAATAGCATGAACATTAATGCTGGTATCCAGCAAGGCTCTGAGCTGTCTCCTACGCTGTTTCTATGCAGATGACAGTACTGGAGACGCTTAATACAAGGGTCGTGCAAACATCCCTCGTTCCGTTGTGGAGGAAAACCGCGGAGAACTTGTGTCTCAAATCGAGACCACACTGTCCAAGGTCTCTGACTTGGGACGGGTAAACTTGGTCCGATTAAACCCTAGAAAGACACAAGTGTGCGCGTTCACCGCTAAGAAAACCCCATTCACTGTAGTCCCATAATTCCAGAACACACCCCTCTCCATCTCCAAGAGCATTGGGATCCTTGGTGTTGACATCTCCAGCGACGTTCAGTTCCGAGATCATTTACAAGATAAGGTGAAGCTGGCGTCCAAAAAACTTGTCCTAAGCCTTGTCCCGCTTTAGACGGGGTCGGCTCTCCTTATCCTCTTTCTCCATTAAGCACGGTTTTTCGCTGTTTCGGCGTCTACTTTCGCCTCCTTTAGGTCCTTTTGGACCGTCGTTAACCAAGTGGCGGGGGGTCTTCCGCGCCCTCGCTTCGTCGTGGGAATGTTTATGGCTGTTTTTACGATATAATCTTCGGGACGTCTCAGTATATGTCCATACCCGCGTAGGCGCTTTTTTTAAGCTTCTTGACTATGGGAACGATTTTAAAACTTCCCAGGATGTATTCGTTTCTAACCTTATCCAACATGGTAACGCCCGCTGACCAGCGTAGCATGCGCATTTCTGTTGTGTGCAGTTTATTAAGATGGTGTTTATCTGTTGCCCAACATTCCTCACCGTGGAGTAAAGCTGGTCTTACTGCTGTCTTGTAGAGTTTGCCTTTCACTTTGAGTGGCATTTTCTGATCACACATTACGCCTGTGAGCTGTCTCCATTTCATCCATCCGGTGTTTGTTCTGTGTGTTCCATCGGGGTCGATTTTACCATCCTTACTTATAACGGATCCTAGATCAACTGTGGGAACTGGTGTGATGTTTATGTAAAATTTTATGCTGCTTGCGTCGGTCGATCCATCAAACAGGCACGACATGTGTTCAGTTTTCTTCCGACTAATCCGAAGCCCATTATCTTCCAGTTCTTTAACCCAAAAGTTGAAGTTGTTCTGTAAGACATTTGAATTGTCAGACATAAGGACCACGTCGTACGCGTACAGGAAGTTCCTTCTATCGAAGTTGCCATCTTACGGAGTGCCCGAGGTTTTGTGCAAATGGGTGGCTAGCTTTTTGTCCGGCAGACGCATACGAGCCGTATTTGATGGTAGTTGCTCTGATAGCATGGAAATTAATGCTGGTGTCCCGCAAGGCTCCGTGCTGTCTCCTACGCTGTTTCTACTCCACATCAATGATATGTTGGACATCAACAACATACATTGCTATGCAGTTGACAGTACTGGAGACGCTTATTACACGGGCCGTGCAAGCATCCCTCGTTCCGTTGTGGAGGAAAAACGTGAAGAACTTGTGTCTCAAATCTTTCTTTATTTCTTTTAGATTGGTCTGTCCAAGGTCTCTGACTGGGGGTGGGAAAACTTGGTCCGATTTAACCCTTCAAAGACACAAGTCTGCGCGTTCACCGCTAAGAAAACCCCATTCACTGTAGTCCCACAATTCCAGAACACTCCCCTCTCCATCTCCAAGCGCATTGGGATTCTTGGCGTTGAAATCTTCAGCGATGTTCAGTTCCGAGATCATTTGCTAGACAAGGTAAAGCTGGCGTCCAAAAAACTTGGTTTACTCAAAAGAGCGAAGCAGTACTTCACGTCGGGGCAAAGGTTGCTACTTTACAAGTCGCAAGTCCGGCCCCATATGGAGTACTGCTGCCATCTCTGGGCGGGTGCACCCGGATACCAGCTTGGCCCTTTTGACTCGGTTCAACGACGGGCTGTGAGAATTGTCGACGATCCCAAACTCACTTGCGGTATCGAGCCCTTAAGTCTGAGGAGAGACTTTGCCTCCCTGTGTGTTTTCTACCGCTTGTATAGTGGATTGTGTTCTGAGGAATTGTTCGAAATGATGCCCACGGCTACTTTCTACCATCGCACCGCTCGCCATCGACAGGGAATTCATTCTCACACTTTGGAACCGAAATGGTCGCGTACAGTGCGGTTTCAGAGGAACTTCCTCCCGCGAACGCTTGGGTTGTGGAATGAGCTCCCTGCCAAGGTTTTCTCTAAGGACTACAGTATGGGGTTTTTCAAAAAAGAAGTTATTAGATTTCTGAAGGGTCGGCAACGCGCGAGTTATGCCTCTGGTGTTGCAAGCGTCCATAGGCTACGGTGCCGTACCATCAGGCGGACCGTAGGCTTGTTTGCCACCTTAGTGGTATTAAATAAAAGAAGTTCAAGTTTGGAAAGGTTGGGACAGTAAGTATATCTAATTCGGTTATATTCCGTTATAGCTGATCCCTAAGGTTTGTTGCTCCTATAGTCAAAGTTGATAAGATGAAGCCATAGGGGTTGCTCACTGTTCAAAGTGCTATGTAGGCTTGCTCAGACAAGAATACAGATGAGCTAATATGTATATTTACAGTTTGGCTGTGCTCTGTGGATTCCACGTCAGGTGCTCTAGATCTTTGATTTTTGTGGACCACTAGAAAACGCCCACCAGGCTGAATAATTTTTATTATTCTTTTTACACCACTAAGATGGCGAACAAGCTAACGGTCTGCCTGGTCCAGCACCGCGACGGTATGCAGTCGCCGTAGCTTATGGACGCTTTCAACTCTAGGACCATCATTCGCACATTGTGGCGGCTTTATTCTAATAACTTCTTTCTTGAAGAATCCCATATTTTATTCCTTAGAAAAAACAGTAGAACATAATGCTAACTGTCTCCCCAAACTTTAAGGTTCGTTATGGCTTGTGAGTTTGGAAGCGTCAACGATTCTCTCAGCCGTCGTTGCACCGAGTCAAAAGGGCCAAGTTATTATCCGGGTGCAACCCTAAAGATGGCAGCAGTATACCACTGGGATGGGACTTGCGACTAGTAAAGCAGGATTTTACCGAATATTAAATACTGTCTCGCTATGTTGAGCACTCCAAGTTTTTTGGACGCCAGTATCATCTTGTTTTCCAAAATAAAATCTCGGAACTGAACATCGCTGAAGATGTCAACAACAAAGATCCAATTTTTTTTGAAGATTTAGGCGTATTCTGGAATTGTAAGTTCGTAGTGGATGGGGTTTTCTTTGCCGTAAACGCGTAGACTAATGTCTTCGTAGGGTTAAATCGGACCAAGTTTTTCCACCCCCACTCAAATACCTTGAACAAAGTGGTCTTAGAAACAAGTTCTCTGCGGTTTTTCTTCACAATTGAACACGTGGAATATTTGCACGGCCCATATAATAAGCATGTCTAGTACTGTCATATGCATATATATATGCAATATATGTTGTCAATGGATAACGTGTCATTGATATGAAGTAGAAGACAGCACAAAGCCTTGCGGGACGCCAGCACTAATGTTCATGCTATCAAAACAACTACGGTTCGTATGTCGTCGTCGTTCGCGTCTGCTGGACAAAAAGCTAGCCACCCATTGGCACAAACGTTTAGGCAGTCCGTAAGATGGCAACATCGATAAAAGGCCCCGGTGCCAGACCTGATCGAACGCCTTCGCTATGTCTAGGCTCTATTTCATTGCCTAACTCTCATATCTATTGGTGTGTGAGATTCACCGGACGGGCAACCGTGCCGAAAACCATAGGCATTGACGGTCACTGATCAGGGCTTGTTCTGTCTAACCTGGTTAGAGCAGCAGGAATGTTCATAACTATAGTAACCACGACCCAGATGACGTGGCGTGAAACGGCCGCCTGTCATTTCAACTGTATCCTGGTTAAAGCAGCAGAAACGTACTGCAGGCGGCTCAAGACAATCTGTTTTGTGGAGACGTATGGGAAAGGTATATATTTAACAGTAAAAGTCTTTAAACAGCACTTTTAAGAGTCTATTTAAATAAAAAAAAATAGTGAAGCCACAGGTGATGTCAATTTGACTTACTTTATTGCTGACGCTCATCCTAGGGACCAGGATTTTCAGCTAAAGATTTTCCCAATTACTTTACTTACATATGGTTTGGTTTTAAAAATGTATGTTAAATAAAAACAATAAAACAAAGGTATTTCATAAATCACAGCTCGATTATTTTATTATTTATACACAGAAAACGATTTTACATAGAACACCAAAAATTACCATGTTTTTACATATAAGTAACTGAAAAGTTAAAATCACTCAAAATTATATATTCTTATAAATAAATAAGCCACAGTCAGTCATTTGACTGAAGAATTTTTTTTAAAAAAAAACAGTATTAAGTTAGCCAAAAAAAAAATTTCTATAAAGTATTCTTCAGCCAAATTGACTTACATAATTGGTGACGCCGGTCTCACTGACCGGGTTGGCCTCAAAACTCTGTAACGTGCACCGCCGTCGCTGTCGCGGGGTAGACTGGCGGTAGGGGGCATCGAATAAGGCAGCTACTCGAAATCGCAATGTGATTCAATGAACGGTGAAATAAGTATTTGATTTTTTCGAACTAACCGGTCTCACAGACATATATGTCACCGATGGCGGGTTAAGGGTCGAAATAATAACAATAATGATGCATTTCACCTATTAGCACGTTTGTTACGCACAAGGGTAGCCAGAGATCAAAGACAATTCCAGTTTCTACGATCCAATCAAATCGAAATAAGTGTGTCCCACTCACTTTACTTGATGCACTTTCTTGGAAGAAGAAAAGAGAAGTGTTAGTTTGACGTGCTTACTCTTAACCTCGCTTTTACTATGTGCAATTCTTAAATTTGATCGAGATACATACTTAAATCACCTCGAGTCACTTTTTGTTGCCCGTACCCCAAATTTTCTGCTCTTCAGTCCCACGCACTCCCACTGCTCCACACTAGTTACCGCACCACACGGTATATAACAGACGTAGCTGGTTTCAAGTTTTTTTATTTATTTATAAATCCATGACACAAAATTATTTCATAATAACCATTATTTTAATATTGTCAGAACTCGTTCTAGTTTTTTATATGTTAAAAAAACTTGGAACATGCGCTGATAAATTTTTTTTAGTTAACTTCTTAAATAAACAAAGAATAAATTCAAAAAGTTATTTCACAGACTATCTATCACACTTCAGTTTTACAATAATAATTATATTCCACATAACTTACTTTTATTTTTAATTTAGTCAAACGAGTTTCAAGATGCAATTTTGTTGTTGGAATGGAAACAAACATTTCTTTAAATGGTATGATTCTTTTCCCTGTTATTAAAAAAAACATCGTTTTTCTTACTCAGTTACGTAATATATCAGCGTGTTGATAGACGAGCTGCTTAGACTCGGAGGTTGCCGCTAGCTGTAGGGACGGCTACGTGTGGAGGAAGACACAATAAGTATAAGAGTGAACGTATATCGGTTTAGACGATGACGAACTGAAAGTAACGAGTATGTGATCTTGGAAAACATTCTTGTTGATAAAAGTATTTTAATTAAGATAAGATGATCTTAGCTTTATAAGATTCATTGTATTTTTTCATAAATAAAATGACACCATATACAAGTAATAATGTAGTTGGGATAATAAAAAGAATGATTTTAAATAATCACTTCAGTGTACATAGTATGTAAAAAATAATTTATTTAAACTTAAACCTTACTAACTACCTATACATAACGACACTTTTTGTAGTATAATTAAGACAATTATTTGCATCTCTATATCTGGTTTGGAAAGCAATTGAAACAAAATAACAAAAAGAGTATCAAATGAAACGAGTGATAGCCGGAAAAAAAGTCTATTTAACGCGCGCGAGTTGCGAGTTGCGAGTGTTCACGAAGCACGAGTTATCTAAAAGACATCTAATCTAAAATAGATCTCGTCGAGCGAGTCGCATCGCCCCGTTTACTTCTGTACCTTCACTGTACAACAATAATAATTTCAACAGAGCTATAAGAACGTTTTCGATTAAACCCGATAGACACTTGGCTACAATATATTTTAATAGTTCAACATACATCCATACAAAATTAAAATATATTAATAGCTCCATGTTTGGTAATTTAAAGTTTATCTATTGTTTGCGCGACTCCGCGGCCCAATCCCCGCCAGCTACACGGCAACCCGCATTCATACAAACCGGGCTGGTCCCGTGTCATCTGCTACCGCGCGCCGTCAACGACATACTGCATTGACCGTAACATAAAGACCTAACATAACGACAGCTTGACAGACGATATTGAGGACAAACTATGGGCCCTGGGTAAGTTATATCTGTTTCAAGACAAATGGTCGTTCGCGTCCGAACATTGCAATCCACGTATTATAAAATGTATAGCTTTGACGCGTTATATGTTCAATTTTTGCAAAATATAGGTTCCGTAAATGTCCTTTTCATTTAAGTTTTGCTTTAACCTTTGCTTAACAAGTAAGTTCACGCGACGCGCATATGCACTGGGCAACAAAAGTGGTACATGTCGCTACTTTCGCGCAAGTTTACAGCATTTTGATATGGCGACTGTAGTTTAGCTTTTTGAACACCGGGAAGGAAAACTCAAGCTCAAACTCAATATTTTTTTATTAAAATTAGGTTTTTATAAACACTTTTGAATCGTCAAAGTTATTAAATATTATTATATTTTTAGAAAAGTTTGTTGGACAACTCACAGCTACGTTTTAATTCTTTTAAAAATTTAATGAATACTTACTAGATTGTATAGGTGCTATAGTATCGACCTGTGGCTACTCGCTTGTAGCTTGTATAGGTGCTATAGTATCGACCTGTGGCTACTCGCTTGCTAAACTGCTGAAGAGGAAGTGGTACTGGTGGCGTACTGCTAATCTTGTATCTTAATACTGTAAAGTTCGAGGATAATGTCAGGATTCGGGAATCAAAGATGATTAGGGGGTGTAACTTTATGTTTATTCACCTCTCTGCTTAACTAAATCACTGACAATATTTCACTATTCGAATATAAGAAAGCAACTGCCAGAGCAAAATTCCAATTCATCGGCAAAATAGGTGGGCGACTTGCGAGCTATCCTTCTGGGAGTCGTGCTTTCTGGTCGCTTGCTAAAGCTGCCGAGGGGAACTTCTGCCAGTCGTCATTACCACCACTGCGAAAGACCGATGGTGACTTGGCCCACAGTGCAAAAGAGAAAGCCGATCTATTGGGCAGTCTCTTTGCCTCTAACTCGAATGTGAACGACGAAGGCGCTGTACCACCTACTTTACCGTGGTGCGGTAAGACCATGCCGGAAATCACTATAACACAGCGCGAGGTCCGGCGGGCGTTGCTTTCCCTAGACGTTCATAAGTCGAGTGGGCCAGACGGCATACCAGCAGTGGTGCTTAAGCAGTGTGCTCCTGAGTTATGTCCTGTACTCACGCGCCTCTTCACGCTTTCCTACCACACTAGGCAATTTCCGTCTTCATGGAAGACTGCAAATGTGCACCCGGTGCCCAAAAAGGGCGATAGATCAGATCCATCGAATTACAGGCCTATCGCTATAACCTCTCTCCTCTCCAAGGTGATGGAGCGTGTGATCAACACACAGCTTTTGAGATACCTAGAAAAACACGACCTGATCAGTGACCGTCAATATGGCTTTCGCCACGGTCGCTCAACTGGTGACCTTCTAGTGTATCTCACACACCGATGGGCACTAGCCATTGAGAGTCAGGGGGAGGCATTGGCATGTAGCCTAGACATAGCGAAGGCGTTCGATCGGGTCTGGCACCGGGGTCTTCTATCGAAGTTGCCTTCTTACGGAGTGCCCGAGGTTTTGTGCAAATGGGTGGCTAGCTTTTTGTCCGGCAGACGCATACGAGCCGTATTTGATGGTAGTTGCTCTGATAGCATGGAAATTAATGCTGGTGTCCCGCAAGGCTCCGTGCTGTCTCCTACGCTGTTTCTACTCCACATCAATGATATGTTGGACATCAACAACATACATTGCTATGCAGTTGACAGTACTGGAGACGCTTATTACACGGGCCGTGCAAGCATCCCTCGTTCCGTTGTGGAGGAAAAACGTGAAGAACTTGTGTCTCAAATCTTTCTTTATTTCTTTTAGATTGGTCTGTCCAAGGTCTCTGACTGGGGGTGGGAAAACTTGGTCCGATTTAACCCTTCAAAGACACAAGTCTGCGCGTTCACCGCTAAGAAAACCCCATTCACTGTAGTCCCACAATTCCAGAACACTCCCCTCTCCATCTCCAAGAGCATTGGGATCCTTGGCGTTGACATCTCCAGCGATGTTCAGTTCCGAGATCATTTGCTAGGCAAGGTAAAGCTGGCGTCCAAAAAACTTGGTGTACTCAACAGAGCGAAGCAGTACTTCACGTCGGGGCAAAGGTTGCTACTTTACAAGTCGCAAGTCCGGCCCCATATGGAGTACTGCTGCCATCTCTGGGCGGGTGCACCCGGATACCAGCTTGGCCCTTTTGACTCGGTTCAACGACGGGCTGTGAGAATTGTCGACGATCCCAAACTCACTTGCGGTATCGAACCCTTAAGTCTGAGGAGAGACTTTGCCTCCCTGTGTGTGTTCTACCGCTTGTACAATGGATTGTGTTCTGAGGAATTGTTCGAAATGATGCCCACGGCTACTTTCTACCATCGCACCGCTCGCCATCGACAGGGAATTCATTCTCACACTTTGGAACCAAAATGGTCGCGAACAGTGCGGTTTCAGAGAAACTTCCTCCCGCGAACCCTTGGGTTGTGGAATGAGCTCCCTGCCAAGGTTTTCTCTAAGGACTACAGTATGGGGTTCTTCAAAAAAGAAGTTATTAGATTTCTGAAGGGTCAGCAACGCGCGAGTGATGCCCCTGGTGTTGCAAGCGTCCATAGGCTACGGTGACCGCTTACCATCAGGCGGACCGTAGGCTTGTTTGCCACCTTAGTGGTATAAAAAAAAAAAAAAAAAAAAAAATATATATTATTCTAATACAGTAGTTTTTCATCTTAGCCTCCTGGGCATCGGACATCCTCGACACATTAGTTGAATACAACATATCTTCCCTAACTATAAGAAAGAAGGAGCAACTGTTATCGTATACTCCATAATTTATGTAACTTCGTAAAAGTATACAACTTTTTTTTATATATCTTGATTGAACTGTCACCAAACTCGTTTTTCCTTTTCTACCCAATTGTTTAGATTTAAAAAAAAAATCCATTTTGCTTATAAAAATAACCTAACCAAAGAAAAGTAGAAGAGTAATAATAATAAGCTTGTATCGCTTCCACTTCCCATTAATACCTATCAGGTGTCCGACCTGTTACATATTTTCCACCGGCCGTATGAAAATTATAGCGACAAGTTGCGTATAATTTTCCATTGGATTACCTATTACATTTTTGACAATAATGGTGGAAAGTATACAAACTGACCTATGAGTTTACCTAACCCGTGGTCTGTCTTCACGATATCTGGCTATCACAATAGCAGTTTAACTGAATAATATAGTCTTTTGTTCGGTTATACTCCCCTCAAGTAAACCACTGAAAAGCTCAGAGACCAGATACTCTTTACCGAATACGTGCTTACATTTTTTTTTTAATATTTTAGAATATTCCTTCCATTTTAGAATATTCCATTGATAACCCAAATTAATTCACAAACAATTGCCAATTACGCTCAGATAAAATCAAACAATTATACAGTATTTCGTCCAATAATATTCCGTTATAACACTAAGCATATATTCTTTAAATCCCTATCACCCATTTACTTTTACCTTCTTCCGCCTTACCTATTTAATCCTCTACGGATAATTTCGTCATGCTAGAGATAAACACACATATTACTATCTGCAATACGTAAGATGTTACAAGAACTACTCTTTCATCCGTCAAAATTAATTGATTGCCTCTCTTCATTAAAATATTCAGGGTAATTAAATAACCTAGACCTTACTCTTATATCCGTTCCGTTCCGTTCCAGCGTCCTACCAGCCAGCGTTCCACTGCAAGGACTCAAGGAACGGGTCACATAGGAAAAGAACTGTCGATGAGAGGGTTCTGTAGAGTGCTCAAAACTGCGGGCTGGAACAGCGCAAACGTTCAAAAAGGTGGTAACTAAAGAAACGGAGGGTCCTCAACCACTGGAAGGTATGCGGCGTTTCCAGTCCACATTAGTGAGTGATTCTAGTAGTATCCCGTGCATTCCTATGTGTGCCTATTACCTCTGCCCAAGACACCAGTAAGATGGAGTAGATAGGGCAGGTGGTGTAGGACTTCGCAGTAGGATGTGGAGTGGGAGGGATAGAGCCGACCGGTACCAGCACCCTTTAGCCCGCAGGATGATAAATATATACAAGTGTTAATATATACAAGAAAGGAAAAATGACTGCTTTGCCGTTTGTGGTCTGCGTGCTGGCTTCTAAACTCTTCTGTGTTTTGATTCTTCTTTGCTGGTATTCATTTGCACCAGCTTATTTGGTTTAAATCCGTGTGGCTTTAGAAGTTTCCAATTAGCATTACAACTCCATTGCCTTTGTTGCTTGACTGGTATTCCAACTTATGCATTTTATTGAATGGTGTTTAGTTTATGTCGTTAATAAGGCATTTTTGATTAGTTTCCGTTATCACTAGGTTAGGCATAAATTAAAATATTTAGTGATTCTTTTTCTGTTGCAGTGTTCCAACAATTGTGTTTTATTTTACCCCAGGGGCAGTGTTTATTTTCAGTATCTGGTTTCCTGAGCTTCAGTTATTATTCTTAGATATACCTGCCATAGTACTCGTAGTTCGTGAATGGACATAGCCAATGCAAAAAAAATTATGTCCTTCTTTTGTTTTCTTTACTTCAGCAGAGATCTAACAATTGCGTTTTCTTAAAATTATTCATTTGCAGTTTGTAGTTTCCTTTACCTATTCTCCTATGTTTAGTTAGGTTGTCTCCGAAAAGTGTCTATAGGCGTAAATAATAAATTGACTCCGCAAAACTCGTAGGAGATTGTAGGTGGTTGCAGTAACGGTGGATGAGCTGGATTGGCTTTTCTGTCCTCGGAATAAAGGGCTCGTGGACGGTGACACGTCCTAGCTTGGATGACTTTATTTAGTGACCAGGTTTTTTTATACTATTGGCGCGGTTTAGCTTCAGTGTTCTGTTTCCATAGCTTGACTGTTCTTAGGTGTCTAAAGGCGTAAATAATAAATTGACTCCGCAAAAGTGTCGGGAACTCGTAGGAGATTGTAGGTGGTTGCAGTAGCGGGGAATGAGCGGGATTAGCTTTTCTGCCCTCGGAATGAAGGGCTCGTGGGCGGTGACACGACCTTTCTCGGATGGCTTGATTTAGCGTCCAGATTTTTTTATAACTTTTTAGTTGCAGTGTTCTGTTTCCATAGCTTTACTGTTCTTAGGTGTAAGTTCGTAGGTGTGTACTTAAAATGGGATAGCAGTTTCATCTTTTGTAGCAGATTTCTAACGTTTGGGTTTTTTTATTTATTAATTGGCAGTTTTTTGTTTTTCTTGTCCTGTTCCCTATAATCTCAGTTACCTTTTTAGGCGTACCTAATTTTTAAGTAAATCATAAATGTATGTTATCATTTTTTATTCGTTCTTGCAGCGGCGTTTCATCACTTACGTTATAGTTTATTATAGCAGTTTTCAGTTTTGGTGTCCTTTTTCCAAAACTTTATTTATTATTGTTCGTACTTGATAAGAATAAGAGATAAGAATATTTAATGGCGTAGCTTAATTACATTGTAGCACAATTTCAATAGCTGCATTTTTTAATTATTTATTGGCTTTTTTTCAGTTTCTTTATCCCCTTATCGTAGCTTCAGTTCCTTTTTAAGGCGCACCTATATAAGTGTACCAAAAATGGAGTTAATTAGTGAAGTGTAACGTCGATCTTTTATGGAAGTATCCACGACACGCGTTTTTGTCTGTTTATCTGTAATTTTCAGTTTCGTTTTAATATTTTATTTCCCGTAACTTAAGTAACTTATTTTGCAGGCATACCTAATAAAATCATAAATTATTTTTTTGTTTTTAAGGAAGTATTCCAACCATTGAGGTTTTCGTTTTTTTGTGTTCAGTTTCAGCTTCCTATTCCTATGGCTCAGTTACTATTTTCAGGCATATCGAATTAAATGATAAATGGAAACAGTCATGAAGTAGTTACATTCCATTGTAGCTAACTGTATTAGACAAAGTCCCAACAATTGCATTTTTAAGCAGGTCATAGATAAATTTAACCAATAAAATAATTTCGTTGTTTTTAGGGAGTACGAGTATTTCATACATTTAAGATTTTGTTTTTTTAATGGCAGCCTTCAATTTCAGTGTTCTTTTTGCATGGCTTCAGTTACTGTTTTAAGGTGTGGTACCTAAGTAGATTTTAACTGAAAATAACTATTAAAGTAACTTAATACTTGTAAAGAGAACGTCAAACTCTTGCGTTTTTTGTTTCTTTGTTGGCAGTATTCTGTTTTAGCACCGTATTCCTATAGCTTCAGTTATTATTTTTGAACATACTTTAATTTAATGGTAAATGGAGATATTTATGCAGTAATTTCATTCTTCAATCATCAGGTTTTCTTTTTTTTTAAAGGAGATCATAAATGTACATAACCAATCCAATAATTTCGTTGTTTTAAGGGAGTGTTCCAACCATTGACGTTTTTACTTCTTTATTGACGGTGTATAGTTTCGGTGTCCTTTTTTCATAGCTTTAGTTACTGTTTTCAGGCGTACCTAAGTAGATTATAAATTGAAATTACCAATGGAGAATTTTAAATCATATGAAGCGAACGTCAAACCTTTGCGTTTTTCGTTTCTTTATATGACAGTATTCTATTACAGCTCTCAATTACCATAGCTTCAGTCGCTATCTTCAGGCATACCTAATAAATAATAAATAGTGATAAATACTCATAGAGTAGTTTTATTTTGTTGTAGCTAAGTCCCGACGATTACGTTTTCGTTTTTTGTGACTTTTTCAGGCGTACCCAATTAAGTGGGTATAATTATTTCACAAATGGGTATAATTAATAAATTATGCTCGGGCTTTCGTATGAATATTCCAATACTTGCATTTTTGATTCTTTGTTGGCATAGTTCGGTTTTAATATCCATGACTTCAGTTACTTTTTTAGGCATATTAAAGTAGGTGTCAAAAAGTAGAGTGATGGAATTTATTTATCTTATAGTAGACTAACATACATTTCTTTTTATTTTTTATTAACTGATTTCTTCTCTTGTTATCATAGCTTCAGTAAGCTTTTTTAGGTGTACTTAAGTGGATCACAAATGAAAATAAACTGTGAATTGATGTCATCCTTTTGTGGGGTTACTTCGGCGCTTGTTGGGTAACTGGGCTACTGCCTATGGGAACGTAGCCGTCATGAGGTACATATCCAACTTTTTTTTTAGGCGTACCTTCCTCACCATTTTTTTTTGCTTTATCATTGGTGGTGATTAGTTTTGTAATTAAGGTAGTAGTCGTACAGCCTCTTTATAGGTTTCCTATTGTATACTGTACAACGGTAGATTTTGATGAAGTACTTTGTATTTTCCAGTACAGTACCTATTCAAAGTCTTGTGTTTTTTAATTTGTTGGTGGTATTTGGTTCCGATTGGGCCGGTCGGTCAGTATACGTTCTGTGGTTGGTTTTAGTGTAAATATAGCATAGATCGTATTATTTGCTGTAATAGTTTTTTTCTTCGGCAACTTTTGAGTGTTTGTCTCACTTCTGATATTTTCCAGTACAGAACCTATTCAAAGTCATTGTGTTTTTTAATTTGTTGGTGGTATTTGGTTCAGATTGGGCCGGTCGGTCAGTATACGTTCTGTGGTTGGTTTTAGTGTAAACATAGCATAGATCTTGTTTTCCTGTTTCAAGACTGATATATGTCTCAGAGCCTCCTCATATGTTTCACTGCAATGTTTGTAGTATTCATTGTTACACTTCAGCTCATCCCGCTCATCTAAAGATTGAGTGTATTTTAAATGCAGTTCCACTAATTCACTTTTTAAAACAGTGTTTTTCCCTATAACACTTTTTATTTCTTCCTCCCTTTCCTTCTTACATAATTTTTTTGAAATTTGCAGCTCTTGAAGAGCTGCTTTAAGTTTGTCCTTAATCTCTTGTTTTATGGCTCTCCTGGTCATCATTGTGTGCGTGGTAGTGGTCTGAAAAAGTAAATAATACACACAAAAAAAATACTCAAAAACAACAAAGGTTATTAAACAAATAATAGGGTTATAATTATGTCATTTTTTCCCTTGCGCCTTAGTTACTCTGACTAGGAGTAGTTGTCGTCAACTTCGTTTCCACTTTACGTCTGAACTACTAAACTAAGCGAGACTGTTACTCATTTCTTCGAAGAAAGCGAATTTTAAAAATTGAAATGTTAAAAACAAAAATATAATATTTATTGTTTATAAAATGTATCTATGACTTTTAACAGGTAAATATGTCAAAAACAGTTACTTTTAGCAAATATATCTATAACAATCCCCAGAATTGATGTTAACAAAACAATACAAAACGTTCTAAAAATTGCTAATGACGACTAATTTTAAATATTCACCATCTAGATTTTCAAAATTAGCTATCTACAAATCGATAATTAAGAATTATTGATGTAGTTAGCTGCTACATACCTCATAATAAGAGAGAAATATATCCTAAATGAACAAGCACGATGTTTCGTGTGTTCCGTGTACGGCCCGCGCCCGACCGCGCCCGACCGCTCGTCGTGGCGCAGGTGGTATTCATTCCTACCGCATGAAAAGTTCCGGAAACTAATTACAAACGACCGCAAATTGTACTTTCTGAAGCGAAAATTGGTTTTCTTGTTCTGTGTTGTTTTGCGTAAGGACGGGTTTGAATACTGTTTTTAAGTTTTTATTATTTGCCTGAAAAGAAAAAATGTTACTATGATTTTCGTGGTCCGTATCACAAAAATATACTTGTAAAGATCACCGGTTTGTCCGTCCAGCCACAGTAAGATTTTCTAGTGGTTTCGGAAGTACGGTGTCGTTGTGAAATTTTAATAATGAAGCTTTCAACTCAAATAAGTTTGAGTTTAAAAAAGAAATGAAGTCGTCAATAAATAATTCGTCAGAAAACCTTGAAACAAAAGCTTTTCATGAAATATTATTTGCAAGATTTAGGGTTGTGTAAACCATAGTGTTATTATACCAAGCGATAAACCAAAGTGTTATGATACCAAGCAATAAACCATAGTGTTATGATACCAAGCGATAAACCAAAGTGTTATGATACCAAGCAATAAACCATAGTGTTATGATACCAAGCGATAAACCATAGTGTTATGATACCAAGCGATAAACCAAAGTGTTATGATACCAAGCGACAAACCATAGTGTTATGATACCAAGCGACTAACCATAGTGTTATGATACCAAGCGATAAACCATAGTATTATGATACCAAGCGATAAATATGAGAATGTTCTGTTAATGAAACATTTAAAAACCAATTCACTTAAGTGTTAACAATGTTTCATTTCGTCGCAAATTAAATGCTTGCATAAAGTATAATAAAACACGTGTGTCAAGAATAACCAGTACAATGGTTGGTTAGCCTTATTAATGCTTTTGACCTGCAATCAAAATACAGTGTGAATATCAAAATTGCAAAGATCTACAGCTGAGAACACTTTTATATAAATTTTCTTAGGCTGGCAACATCCTTCCTTCGCCGGCCTTCATACAAAAGTTGGGATCCATTACCCCATGCTTAATTCTCTCAGCCAGAGCGTTCTGAATACCTAGTTGCAGCCAAGGCACCATCTTCTAACACATCCCTAGTCACCGTTCTCATACCCACTCTCTCAGTATTAGTGTGGGGCCCCAATAGAGTACAACTTTCTGTGTGAGCCCTACTTAATTATGATTTTAAGGACTGATAGCATCTCTTGATTGGGTTAAAAGTCTATTCTCTTAATTGTAACCCGTATTTTAGGCTAAACCGTTTAGGTACTACTAAACATTCTCATGTAATATAGAAAACTTTATAATTAAATTAAAAGGGTCTTACCACGATAGGTTTTATTTGGTTTCTGATATTTCGGCATGTGGTCGCGAACAGTGTCAAATTTTTTTGCTAGTATTTACAAGTGGTTATAAGTTTGTTTATAAGATTAGATATTTATATGTTAATAATATAATATTAAATCAATTTGAAAGGTACAAAATAGTTTCAAGAATTAAAATTAAGAAAAAAAATATTCACTTCCTATACCATTAAGGTGGAAAACAAGCATATGGTCCACCTGATGGTAAGCGGTCACACTGGCCTATGGATGCTTGCAACACCAGAAGTATCACCCTTAAAAGTCTTATAGACTTACTGCAAATAATCTTCGAATCACAGGAGGCAACAGCAATCCCTTTGATTTCTTTTTCAAATTTTTTATTTGATTTTAGCACTAACACTTTTAGAACAAATTATGTGTAAGTAATTTAATATGTATTGTGTATATGTATGTATGTAAAATATATTCATAAAACAAATACAACTATAGTATACCTATTTATTTATAATTATATATAAATACAATAAATATTTTCTAATTCCTGTAAATTTAGAATACCTAAACAACCTTTTATAGATTTCCTAAAATATTTTCAGATTTGTTAATTTTTTATTATTATCTGAAAATCGTTTTCCTAAAAAGATCCCTACATCTTGGGCTCACCTGAGCATCATACCCAAGGCCAATTCTAGACTAAACCAATTGTCCAGCCATTCTGAACCATTCTTGCGACCTAAGTATACTAATTTAGTCTTAAGCTTTCAAACGCTCAAAAATCTAGCATTCAGAAAGACAATCCTATTCGCCGAAAATTCACATGTTAATTTCTTACTTCATCTCCTATAACCTTTTTCCTGTATCACTCTTTTAACTCATTTCGGTAATTATAAATACAGGTATAGATATTAATAAATTATATTTTACGAAAATCTTTATAAAAATCTGAAAATTTATGTATTTTAAAGTTAATATTTCACTCTATTATTTTCAGATTTGTAATTTAATATTTATTGTACGAAAATAAAATAGTCTAGTCTGACATTCTTATCTCGTGATAATATTATCAAATTTAAATAGTTTCATGAAGATTCATATCTGACCTGTTAGGTTGGTTTAGCACACAGACAGTTTTACATGTTGGGGCATCCACTGAACACATTAAGAATCAGATATATCTCTTCAAACCCTAGAGAGATCAACAATATTATTGAGGAATCCCAGGTGAATATTTCTATGTTGTATTAGTGTTATTTCACTAGTACCAGTTTTACGTAACCAGTACTTACATGAAATTATGAGTTTTAGTTTGAAAACACGTTTCTCCAGACTCGCGCCGTCTTGCAAGAACTTTGAATGCCTAGTGTTTGTTTTATACCTAAAACATTTCAAATCAAATTCAGGGTCACTTGATTGATTGACAAATTGATACAAATAAATAAATATATACATATATATATATATATATATATAAGAATATATAAGAAACTCATACGTACTCATAATAAGAAAGAGTAATGTTAAATTTTATTATCAACAACATGTTGATAAATATGTCTTTAGGTATTTCATTTGAAGATGTAGAAAATGGGATTTTTGTGTTGATTGACTTCTCGTTTGTAAATGAAGAAAAGTGAGATTTAAAATAGTTGTTAATATGTAAGAAAACAATGTCATGTATTATTTTTCATACAGTAGTTAAGAAGAAGTAACATTTAATTACATCTCACTAAATGATTATGAGTAGTTATATATGTTATTAGATACCTTTAAAATACGTAGAAAAGTGAGATTTCAGTAACACTTGAAGTTAATGTAAGAAACCATTATCTTTTACTAATATAGATACATGTATATGTGTTACTCACAAAAACAAAGCCTTTATATACATCTCACTAAGATACACATAAATGATGTTAGGTATCTATAAATGTTGTAATTTGCAATATAGTATATTTTAATTTAAATTTAGGTACATAATTCATTCAAAATTAATACACTTACATACTTACACCTTTTATTGTACTTAAAGTAGTTTTCAAAGACTCTGAAACCTAAATCCATTTCTCTAAAAACAACGAAGTACAGTCTCAGCTAGTGTTCTGGAAATCTTCTCTCGTACATCCTTGAACTGCTTCGTAGATCCTTATCTTCTTGTTATTAAAAATGAAAAAAGTTGATAAATACATGTCGATTCGGGAACTGTATTTAATTCATAAAACCATAAACCTTAGAAGGTTTATGCCTACTTCTCCTCAATTTACAATTTCGTAAATCGAAAACAAACGAAGATTAAAAAACTCGTGAAACTCAATGTCTTGAATAACTATCACGTCCCGACTATCACTAACTCTCTCTCTAAGATTTTTGTTCCTCAAAATTTCTAAACCCTACTCCCCGCTTAACCCTTCATCCCCCTCGTTCTATACAGCTCAAACTCAATTCGCATGTCAATTTAAAAATTTATGATTTCAAGAGTCCTAGCGACTTTTTGTGGTAAAACGTCAGAAGTCCTTGTAACAAAAAAAAACGTAAAATTCAATGTCGCTAATAAAGTATTAGGATTTTTTTCACATAGTGATGTTAACAATCCCGTAGGGTTGTCACAGCTTTCTTTAATGTAGAATTTTAAATTATTCAATTAAATCCAAAATTCTTCTATCAAAATACTTTTGAATTTACTCTATTTTAACCTTTAAGTACCGACGTGCGATTTAGGCTTTGAAATTCCGACACGGCCTCTCAGGCCTCACGTCGGTACTTACGTAAGTTTTTTATTCTATTTTTAGTTATAGCAAACTGTTATTTTCACAGATATTATGAACTATGGATACACCAGACTTTCACTAGTAGACTTTCGGTAGTAAACGAAATAATTGTGGCATCGACCTATAGATGCTATTCGTGCAAAAAACACGTTTGTTTGCAGTGCGTGAAACAAGTGTTCCTGGACTGTGCATAGAATTTTAGATGTAGTTGGACTGTTGACATTTTTTTTTTCAGAAGGTTTATGAATCTTCTATTTTTTTTAAGAGTTATATTAGTCGTTAGTAAGAACCACTATCTGTTGTTATTCGGAGAGGCGTATTTTTTGTGTTTTGATTTTTTCCTAAAATTCAAGCCAAATATTATTGTAGTGTTGTATTCAAAAAATTAATGAAATTGATTTTCTTTCTATACTTATTTTTACTTAAAACCCTTTATTTTTCATCATAATGCAAGGATAAATATTTAACACATCACATTCTTTAAAAGACTCTTTATTATATTCGCGGCCTCTCAGGCCTCACATCGGTACTAACGTTACAAAAAATGTACGTCGGTACTTAAAGGTTAAACTATTAAAGTAGACTTGTATTTCATTTATTTATATTTTTTATGAACTAAATTACTTGTTGTACATTTAATTTCTTGGTAATATATTAACATCATTATAAAACATTTATAGTTAATAATATCAATATTTATGTGTAATTTTTTAACATTCATTTAAGAAAAAAGCAAAAAAACTGCAATTTTCTTGAATTCTCCAAATATAACTCACATTTATCTTTTGTATTCAATCTTCAAAACTTTTACTATTCATCAACTAATAAACATGATATTTTCTACCAAAAATTTTGTTCAATATATTAGTTCAAGTTGTTGCTAACCCTATTTGCCTACACATTTGTGTTCTTAATATCGGCTTTAAGCTAAAATTTTAAACACGTCAATACTTCTCGAATTTATTGCTAACAGAAAAACAATAGACTATTTTAGTTCACTTTTGTTTTTTGAACTACTAATTTGAACTTTGTTTTTATAAGAATATGTATTATGTAACTTCCTTCTAATGTTTATGGCAAATTTTTCCATTACTTTCGACTTAACGTGGTAAATAATTTTAAAGTTCTTGTTCTTTTCTTTTAATACGTAATTTCCAAGAAAAACAAAGAAAGAAACACTATGGTTTTTACAAGCACAAATTTACTATGAGAAAAACCACCAGCATAACTTGAACTCTGGTCTTTTTATATGCATTTCTAAGTTCGAGTGCCTAACAAACTGTGTGAAACGTGCATTTTTAAACCAAGTTAATTTTTTATACTATTTCATAACATTTTAGTTGGATACATTTGTTTCGTACTGATTAGACACTTAATATACTAATTATTTTTAACTTATGCCGAACGTTTTAACTAATGTCTTCATTTAACATAGTTAAAAATGTTTTACTACAACGGATTGCGGAGATGCGTAGTGTAGGTAGCTTTTCTACACTGGGCAGATATATATATCGACCTTTATAAATTGTCCATTAGGGTAGCCGTTTTTTAGGATCTCCGCGCCACCTGCAGCCCGGTAGACTCTTAGATATCTTTACTTCTTCTTTTATGCGATCTTTGGATCCTGTCTTTTATCTTTATTTTACCCTTTCGCGTATGATAGCCGGACCAAGCTTATCTGAAGCTATGTGACAGTTATAGGAGGTCAAGGAGCCTCCAAATACCTGTATTTCTAATCCCCTTCATGACAAATGTGAGACAGATGTTTCAGGATCGTTAGTCGATGTTTTTTCATTTACCACAGTTCTTGGTACCTACTATGGTCGACTGACCACTAGCTTTATTATCGTAGTCAATAAAACTCCTTGGTGACTCATTATTTGGGCTTCGAATCTCACAATCGCTAAAATTAAACGACGTACTCGTATGTTTCGACAAACAACTTCTTTTTCCATATAACTACGTTGGATCGGCCTAATGGCCTCGCTTACTGAGGGGTAGAAGTTGGAGCCTGGCATGTACCAATGAGTATTTTTCAAGTAGGTTTTTTTTTATTTATTTGATTACAAGTTGATGAAACAATAACACCCTACTAGATCAAAGCAATGAAATGGAAAATTAGCATGGTGGGTGTGAAATCATAGCATATTTTATGGGAGACGGTGTCGAATGCCTTTGCTAAGTCGACAGCTATAGTTTTTTTTTTACTTTCGTAGTTTTGTATAATATGTTTAGTCAATTTAGCAGCAGCATCGCCCGTGCCCACGCCATGTCTAAAACCAAACTGGTTCGGTGACAGAAAATCATTGGCAAACGCATTAAGACGAGACTTCACAATTTTTTTAAAAATTTTTGAGGTCGTAGGCAAGAGAGATATTGGCCGATAGTTTGAGAGAAATTGCTTTGGGCCTTTTTTATAAAGAGGAATAATCACTGCTTGTTTTAATTTCTCTGGAAAGGTTCCGGTTCTGAAGCTTAAATTTATAATAAAAGTAAGAGGTTGAATTATAGAGGGTCTTAACATTTTTAATACTTTTGATGTAATGCCATCAATTCCTGAAGATTCAGTATTTTTGAGTTCGAGTATGTGTTTATTTACTTCTTGAGGATTTGTAGGCCTTAGATAAAATGATCTGTTGGGATTTTTTGGCCGTAGGTCCGAGCATAGAATATCTTCTGTTTTATTATTACTGAGTAAATGAGATTCTGCAAGGGTCCGGCCCACTGAACAAAAATAGCCATTGAACGCATCAGCTACTTTTTTTTGATCATCGGATGATTTAATAATATTTCCGTTTACCAGCAGTTCATCAATTGAATTCTTCTCTTTAAGTTTCCTATCAGTTGCTTCATTGATAACTTTCCATACTTTTTTTGAGTCGCCAGAGCATTGATTTATTTTGTCTTTATAGTATTTTTCTTTCGCCTTTTTAATCACTGAATTACATATTTTTCTATATTTAAAATACTTTTCTTTAAGTAAACAATCTAATAGGTATTTTCGTAAATTTTGTGTAGTTTATTTCACTTTTGTATACAATATAGTAGTCCATTTGTTATCCAAGGCTTTAGTTTTATTTTTTATGTACAATGTGTTTAAAAGTTGTATTTTTTTCTATATGTTTTTTCAATGTTTCGTGAAATATATATATGCATCATTCGCGTCAGTTTGTCGATACAGATTATCCCAAGATTGATAATTAACATCATTGCTTAGTTCCTGGAAGTTAATACTTGAAATTTGTGAATAAATTTTAGGTGGCTTTCGATGAGGACTATTGTCAACACCAAGAGAACATAAAAGCATCGAGTGATCTGTGATGTCTGTATATAAAACAGCGTATCTGATTGATCTATTTCCAATCAAACGAGTCATACAATGGTCTGTACAATTGCTGTCGTGAGTCGGTACATTTATACCTACTTTTAGATTATGAAGTGCAAGCAGTGATAAATAATCATTAGATTGATAATGTCTATTTTCCATAATGTTTATGTTTAAATCGCCCATGAGTATGATACTTTGTTCCCGGTGGATGCTTCTCAGAGCTGCATCTAGGGAATACAAAAACTGAACAATGTTGTGACATGATGGTGATCTATACATTGCTAGCAGAGTTGTATTTCCAGGGAGGGCAAGTCGAAGACAGTTGGCACCAGAGATTCTGACCTCATTGTGTTATGCAGTTTTTAATAAAAATAATTACTCCGTCATTTTGTAATGGGTTCAGACTCGTAGAACAGGTATATTGATAATTGACTTTTTGGTATATGTATGTAATAAGTAATTGGGCACGAGCTAGTTTTCTAAGCATCCCTTAAAACACAAATAAAATGCAAAAATCGGCGGAAACGATTTATTTTTGTATGGATTTCTTGAAAAACTTTGCTTGTATTAAACACAACTCTCTGTGGGCTGCCCTCGCTCCGCTCGGGGAAAAATAACATAACCAAACCTAACCTAACCTAGCAACAGTATTTCAGTATAGACTTTTTTATTTTGAGATTATTTTGTTTTAAAACTATTATTTTCCGCCGATTTTTGTATTTCATTTCTGTATAAGGAGATGCTACTATATCTTCTAGGTCTTTATTCTAGGTTCAGTTTTAAGCTGGGTGATATAATGTGTAAGTGAGTGGGCCATCTGTCAATCTGTCAATCTGTCGTGACATTGCGTTATAAACGAATAAATCGATCTTCTTCTGTTATAAAAATGAAATTAAATAATTTTAATAAAAATGCAGAGCACTGAAAAAAATTTGCTTTCTACTTAGTTTTAAATTTTTTTAATACATAAGTATTTAAGTTTATACCAAAAGCAACTTGAGCCAAAAAATATTATTAAAACAATTTTATTTTTAAACGATTTTACTTTATAAACCGTGTTTGTTGTGTGTTTTGTGTGTCATAATTCATACCTGGCTCGTAAAAGAAAACTTCTTGATCATTCCACAGCCTACATAGCCTGGAGCAAGTGAAAATGGGCTTTGACGATTGAAAAGAATTTGTAAAAACTTAATTTGAATAAAAAAAATTGACTTTGACTATATCCAAAGTGCGAAAAGTATCAAACATAATCACAAAACGAAAGAACCCAAAAAAGAACGAAAATATACTTACCTACAATTTATAAGTTGCGCATAATCAAAACAAAATGTTTTTATTTAGTGCAGATAAGAATTGATAGATAATGGCGACACATCATTTTTAATTTTGTACTTACTGAATACATCCAGAGCACCGTCAGTTTATACTTATATGTATTTTTAGATTATTCTTAGACTATAAAACTACATATAATAAAGTTTGAGGTCTTTACCATTCCAAAAACGTGAGGCCAATCGAATTACTGTAACGGCTGAACGTATTGGAACTTGAATATTTAATAACAGTGTCCGGAGCCAGCAGCTAAGTTTCATTGCGCACGACGCGACGTGCCTGGTGCCCGGACTCTGGCTGACAGCCAAACGGCGTCGAGGCCTTCCAATAAAATAAAATATTATTATGGAACGTCAACAAAACCTTCGTCGACTCCCTCTTAAATTACCGTTTACATACTAGTAACAGGGCTACGCTACTTACTAGACACGTAGCTATTGTACTAGGTGACCGTCGTACAGTGTATTTCAATATTAATATTTAAAAGAAAAAGGAACGTACATAACTTATTTTCAAAACGTTTAATGTTGTTTGTATACAAGTATCATAACAACGTTTTAGTAAGCATTCCTAGTAAACAAGGCTGCAAGAAGTCAACTTATACATATAAATGTAGGTTCTGTAGAGGTAACGACCTCTCGTTAGGTTAATAGTAAGTTGAAATGCTAGCGAACGTAGTATCGTAGTAAATACTTCATATCGATATTACGGAGCTATAAGACATGTTGTCAGATAGTTTTTGAATAAAAACATTTGGAACGCCGGGATTGTTTCTTTTTTCCATAAGATCTGATGATTTCTGGCTTTTATCAGGAAGCCAGGCGTACAATGGCTACAATAGAGTCAACGTCAGACACTCCTGCGTCAAATATCTGATAGAAGCTTTTATAGCATAAATAACTAGAATATACCAAAAGCAATTGTAAACCTATTCAGAAGAAAGTTCAGGAAAGAGAGCACTGGACACCGAGGATATCAAGAGATAAGTTGTCTTTGTTCAATAAATGTCGCATAGGAATATGAACTCAATGATAGTCACTTCAGATGATAAAAGGACATGAATATACAAAAGATATCCCTAACTCACCTGGTTTTAATTAGCAGTTAGATCCCGACATAGAGGTCATTTATAGGAAAAGCAGTTGCACATGGTGGAGTACGCCATTGTCTGCTGAAACAGGTAGAATAAGGATACACAACGGTAACATTTTGTTAGCAGCCCAGTCATGTCTAGGAAAATGTCTGGTAATGAGTCTGAGGTATTAAAACCCCTCAACGATATTAAGGCGTAGGTTATTTCGAATGGGTTGGACAAAGAAACTAAGGGTCGGCAGGTTCTAGAACTATTGTTACCCGATCACTGGCCTAACTATCTGACCGTGCATAAAAAATTTGAGGATAGCACGACCTATGAGGAAATTGTAAAATTTATCAAGGAGAAAGTTTCACCTGGGGACCCCACCCAACATTTATACATGATGTGACAGAATGAGAGGGAAGGTATTGAGCCGTACTTGTATCGTGTATTAAATCAGGCTGCTAAATGCTTGGTATATAACACCAGAAAATTCATTTGGATTAGTGCCGAGGTGAGTGAGTAGAGGAATTTCCATATGTCATTAGGTGAAGAATTGACAATCTTGAAAAAATCGAGTTTTGGCTGTCTTAACCAGCTGGTTGCATCTATTCCTTGTATCTTTATAAAAATTCTAATTAGAATCCGTACGGTTCTTCTTAAATTTTAAAAATATTCTGTTCATCTTAACCATTGCCTTGCGGATTTCTTCAGTGATCCAGGGTACAGGAGGCCTTTTAATCCTGAAGGTGTGAATAGGTGCGTGTTTATCATATAAAGCTTTTAATGAGTGAGTAAAATGATGCACTTTTTCTTCCACATTTATAACTGATAATAAAGCGGACCAGTCTATTTGATTAGCATCACTAAATAGTTGCTCAACATTGATTTTAGAAAAATTTCTAGCCGTCACAATTGCTGGTCGATATTTAGGAGGTTTTAGTTTGTATGCAGCATAAACCAAATCATGTCTTGAAAAACCAGGGGCAGTGATCTGACCAAATTAAGCTATTCTATCAACATTAGAGGTAAGAACTAAATTTAAAAATGTATCAGCTGTATTAAGATAGACTGTCTGAATTTACTTATTGTCACAACTTGGTGCACTAGGGAGAAGGTTTTAGCAAGTCAGTGTTAAAATCGCCCATGATTAAGTAATGTGTGTAATCTGCGCACATAAACATCGGTAAAATAGTCGACAGAAGGTGGACAGTATAGGACTCCGAGAACGGCTTTCACTCCCTTAATACATATTTCCAAGAGAATATATTTAGCTGAACCAGAGTATTTGGATGGGAAGGTTGCAAGAATTTTGCAAGGAATATCGCTGCGTAAGTAGATATCAACAACCCCTTCTCCTTTACCTGTGCGATTATTCCGAATCAAGACATATCTGGGAAGTGCATAGTGTACAGAATTAAGGGACGGTATTAACCATGTTTCGAATATGAATATCGCATGAATGTTCTCGGATTTAAAAGTTTCGAGAAGGTCAAAATAGTGGGAGGGAATGCTCTGAGCATTGTTATGAAAAGAATATTTTAAAATTTTCGAATTAGCTTTCAAGTAATTTACCTAACGTATCAGTGTCAGGGAGGGAATAAAATGAAGAACTAAGTTCAGAAGCGGAATGAATAGAGTTGTCATCAGTTTTATCAAGTGACATTACTGTATAGATTTATTCAAATAATAATAAATAAAATAATAATTAATAAATATATAAATGAGTATATAATATTTAATACATATGTACCTTTTAAATGTATTTTATAAATTTAACTGCTCAACCTACCGGTTGATACTATTCAATTATCGATTTATAAAGCATACACAAGAAAAAATAGAATAATTTGGTAACTAGGAATATTTTATGTATATACATATTGGAATAGTTCCAATAAATTAATCGATACTGGTAGTCACTATTAGCATAAACGCAAGAAATTAACAATTGATAAATGAATTAAAAATTAACTTAAACACAGTTACGCGAATGCCAAATTATCGCCATACAAAAAATGTCCATCATCTAATATCGAACTAATATGGAACACAACTATGAACCTATTGTCACATTAGGATCGAAACAAAACAAAAATATAACCTATCATGATTATGAATGAGGATAATTAAATGAGATGAAATGAGTTAATGGTTTTTGAGGTGAACTAATGCAACCTAATTACCTACACAGTTGCAAGAAACACTATTGTAAAGGAGAAGAAAGAAGAAGAACTTCAGCTACACAAATACCTACATAAATACAAGAAGCATATAACTAAAACCAATTGGTAGGAATCGGAAATCTGCTGATATGTAACATGCAAATTGTACCTACATATTACATACAAAGCAGCATAAAGTAGAGCATACACAATGTAAAGAAATTTTACAGCACGATTACCTACTATCCATACAGGCTACTTTCTAAGAGCACTACATTATGACAATGATTATTATGATCCTGGATGATTATTGGAAAAATAAAGATATCACAATAAAGCATCAAAAATCACTTCTTAAGCATAATAAATATGTAGGCAATTTACAAGAGTTGTAATATGTTGGTTTCACAACATATTATGCAATATGTTACCCTTACACATCATAATTAGATACTAAAGAGGTTACTTATTTTTTTGTGGTACGTTTAGGGCGTCCTGTTGGGTTGCTTTGTTTAACTGCCGGTGTAGTTAGAGTTGGGGTTGAAGTCTCTTGTGGTTTAGGTGCCCTAGAAGCCAACTTACCAAGATCTTCTTCACAGTCTATCCTACTGCGAGTTCGATCTGTAAGCTTGACAAATACATAGCCATCAAGAGTCCAACAATTACTAATACCGAATTGTTTCCGCGCTGATATAAATAGTGACTGCCATCGACGAGTGAAAAACTCGGCAATGACAATTGTGGAGCCCCTAAATGCAGCCTTCTTCTTCCAAACAGATTATTTTAGAGAGTGATCAGAGAATCTAACGAGGATTGGACGAGCACGACCCGCTTGAAGTGTGCCTAAGCGGTGACAAAGTTTAGAACAGTCAGTAGATACTTCAGGAATATCAAGTTTTTTTGTGAGCAGTGAAGAAATGATGCTTATAATAATGTTTTCCTGTGGGTTTTCCGAAACACCATGGACTAGTAAACATTTCTTTCAATGCCTCATTTCGGATATGTCTTTTGTCCTACTGAGCTCTGAGATCTGTAGCCTTAGAAGTTTTATAGTTTCCCACATGTGATCTTAGAAAAATGTGAATTCTTCACTAAGCTGCCTGATGTTGCTTCTGCGGGAAGCAATCTTAAGATGAGCTTGAAAGTCTATCATTTATTGAAGAATTCAAGCCTCTAGTGACTTCTTATTATATCAGTTACACTGGTCATGTTTATTTGGAATGTAACCTGTGAAAGCAAAGGTAGTCCCGGCAGGTATGTGCAGATTACTTCATTATTTTAGCATTGATTTTACACAAACACTGGGCATGAAGTATTGGTCAAAACTCTAAAATATTTTATATAAATAATTTTTATTATAAGTTTTAAACTAATTTTATTTTCATTGTAAACAAATTTTACACAGACTCTACAACTACCCACCAAAAAAAGTGCAAGTCAGCTTCCTGTAGCAAAGGATGTAGAATGTGGGTCATATATGCAACCAGCAGGGGGCTTAATTAATAATAGAGAGCAGGATAGGTATTTTGAATGCGAATGAGAAAGCCAAGAAGGTCATATATGCAACCAGCGAGGGTTTCATTAATAGTGGAGAGCAGGATAGGTATTTTAAGGCGCATGGGAAAGCCAAAAAGATTATATTCAGCAGGAATATGATAGAAATAGAGAAGGATATGCTGTCAATTTTAGTAGGGAGACACCTAATAGAGGGTTCCTATCGTGTTATGTGGAGGAAGGTTATCCTGTATTGTAGACACAGGATCCCAAGTCTCTATTTTGCCAATGGGAGTATTTCAAAGGCTATTTGCGAATAGGAAAAGGCGATAAGAAGAAGGAGTATGTATGGTATCCTCCAATGGAGCCATATTCCGAGGATATAGATTGCGTGGCATCTGCATCAAAATTGCCCAATAAGCATTTGATTCCCATTTTAGGTTGAGATTTTCTACAGAAATATGACTGTTCAGTCAATTTGAAAGGACAAAATATGTCCATTAATAAATAAATAATTTTTTTTTTATTCATAAAATTATTTTACAAAATAACGCTATAATAACAATTTTTTATATAAATATGGATAAGACGCGTGCCTGAACTAGGTTTAGACGAGCTAGGATACAATATGCTTATATAATCACTGTGTTTAAAAATAAGCATATTTGATGCGAACTTTTACATTATGTAAACGTTAACAAAAATACTATGGAAACAAATAAATTAAAAGTACCTACTTACTATAATAGTTTTTACTCTGCCACAATCAATAACTTCTCTGTATCTTCGTAGGACATGCTTTGAAGGGCTTCCTGAAAGGTTTTTTTACAGCTATTGTAGTTAAGACGATAGATGTCTGTCAGTGAATTTAATCTATTATAGAGCAAAGGTCCTAGGAATACAAAAAATTTGGTTGTAAAAGTATGTTTGATGGCTATTTTTTGAAGGCAAACTATATCTTTTCGTCTTTTATTAGTTATAGCTTCTGCCAGCGGCTTCGCCCGCCCTAAATTTCGTTATCGGCGTAGGTTCTAACGGCAACTCCTCAATTATAAAAATAAAACAAACAATCAAATCTTTCCTTTTTAATGGCATAATACATTCGTGTCTGTGAAACCATGGAAATACACATACAAAAAAAAAGCAGCACCACCTACCGAGTCCAATTTTATAATATTAGTATAGATTTCTGTTTGGATCCAATGCCCTGTTCCTTTGGTCCAGGGATTATTGGAAATTAAACTTCGTTAGGTATGCTGGTAAAATATAATAAATAATAAAGGGGAAACAGGTAAAAATGACTGATCGTTAAAAACAAATGCAAGGACAACTATATGTTAGTGATGCGCGTTGTCTTGAGTCCAAAGTCCATCTTGCGTCGCCCCTCCTCCGTCGAAGCGAGTTGGCAAACGCCGTAATTACCATATAGGTATTGCATACCTTTCTTATTCTTTCTTATTCGACCAAAGGCGCGCATTGATAGTTAAACAATTTCGGTGCTGTAAAGCGGGATGCGTGCTTTTTTAGTACTATGCTAATTATGAATAATTGTTGGACTGTTAGTACATTACAAGATTTATAGAGTAGGTTAGTAGGAAAGAGTAAAGGGCGAAAAGTAGACACCTTGAAAATTGCTCTCTGAGCTCTTTCGATAGACAGTAATAAAGTTTTACCCGCTCCACCCCACGATGTTATGCAGTAAGTTGTTATTGATTGACATAGAGCAAAGTAAACTTGCCTAGTTATTTTTGTTGTTGCAGTTTTTTAAAAGCAAAAGTTAACTTACGAATTCTGTTACATAATTCACCAATATGATGTTTAAAGGATAGATTTTCATCTAATAAAATACCTAAGTATTTTATTTTGTTTGTGATTCTGATAACTGGACACCCACAATTGTTAATATTGGGGTTTTTACAAAAGTGAGCTTGCAATGTGGAGTTAAGTGGTGTTAATTTGCGCATTGAAAACCTTTTATAATTTGTCTTCTCTGGATTAAGTGTTAGTAAATTATGCTGAAGCCACTTGTTAAATACATTGAACCCGTGTTAGGAAAGGTGGTAGACTTCTTTTCCTGAGTAAGCTGCGAAAATAAGGACTGTGTTGTCAGCTTAAGATATAATTATATCTAGCAGTAGACTACAGAGGTCATTTATGTAAATCAAAAACAAAGTTGGCCCTAAAATACTTTCTTGTGGAATACCGAAGGAGGTGTTATCCTGTTCAGCGCTGAGAACACTGACTATCCTTACGCATTGGGTCCTTTCTTATAGATAGCTAGTAAAGAGTTTTAACTGGCTACCTCGTATTCCGATCTTATCAAGTTTGCGCAACAGGATAGGGATAGAAACTGTGTCAAAAGCTACCGCGAGGTCCATTGGACATAAGGTATTTGTATCCTTATCTAGGTTAAAGGCATATGTCATGAAACCGGTGCCGAAAGGTGTATATAGTGTATTGTCAACGAAAATAATTAAAAGTGATTCGCATGATGTAAGTATTATTGGGCATAAAGTGCAATTTAATATCTCTAAGAAGTTAAAGATATCGAATAATAAGGATAGGTTCGCATTCGATAAACTTAAGCTAGGTAAATGAAAACTTGTACCGATTACTATGCAAATGACGGATGATACTGCAGTGTATCAACCACCTTATCGAGTCTCTCGAGCTCAACAAGAGATTGCCTCGAACTCGAACATGAACGATGAAGGCTACTATACCGTGGTGCGGTAAGACCATGCCGGAAATCTCCATAACGCAGCGGGAGGTACGGCGGGCGTTGCTTTCTCTAGACATTCATAAGTCGTGTGGGCATGACGGTATACCAGCAGTGGTGCTTAAGCAGTATGCTCCTGAGTTATGTCCTGTACTCACGCGCCTCTTCGCGCTTTCCTACCACACTAAGCAATTTCCGTCTTCATGGAAGACTACGAATGTGCACTCGGTGCCTAAAAAGGGCGATAGATCAGATCCATCGAATTACAGGCATATTACCTCTCTCCTCTCCAAGGTGATGGTGCGTGTGATCAACACACAGCTTCTAAGATACCTAGAAGTACACGACCTGGTCAGTGACCGTCAATATGGCTTTCGCCACGGTCGCTCGACTGGTGACCTTCTAGTGTATCTCATACACCGATGGGCACTAGCCATTGAGAGTCAGGGGGGGCATTGGCATATAGCCTGGACAATACTGGACATAGCGAAGGCGTTCGATCGGGTCTGGCACCGGGGTCTTCTATCGAAGTTGCCATCTTACGAAGTGCCCGAGGGTTTGTGCAAATGGGCTTTTTGTCCGGCAGACCCATACGAATCGTAGTTGACGGTAGTTGCTCTGATAGCATGGACACTAATGCTGGTGTCCCGCAAGGCTCTGTGCTGTCTCCTACACTGTTTCTACTGCATATCAATGACATGTTGGAAATCAACAACATACATTGCTATGCAAATGACAGTACTGGAGACGCTTTTTACACGGGTCGTGCAAATATCCCTCGTTCCTTTGTGGAATAAAACCGCGGAGAACTTGTGTCTCAAATCGAGACTACACTATCCAAGGTCTCTGACTGTGGACGGGTAAACTTGGTCCGATTCAATCCTACAAAGACACAAGTGTGCGCGTTCACCGCCAAGAAAACTCCATTCACTGTAGTCCCACAATTCCAGAACACTCCCCTCTCCATCTCCAAGAGCATTGGGATCCTCGGTGTCGACATCTCCAGCGATGTTCAGTTCCGAGATCATTTACAAGATAAGGTGAAGCTGGCGTCCAAAAAACTTGGTGTACTCAACAGAGCGAAGTAGTACTTCACGTCGGGGCAAAGGTTGTTACTTTACAAGTCGCAAGTTCGGCCCCATATGGAGTACTGCTGCAATCTCTGGGCGGGTGCACTCGGATACCAGCGTGGCCCTTTTGACTCGGTTCAACGACGGGCTGTGAGAATTGTCGACGATTCCAAACTCACTTGCGGTATCGAGCCCTTAAGTCTGAGGAGAGACTTTGCCTCCCTGTGAGTGTTCTAACGCTTGTACAATGGGTTGTGTTCTGAGGAATTGTTCGAAATAATGCCCACGGCTACTTTCTACCATCGCACCGCTCGCCATAGGCAGGGAATTCATTCTCACACTTTAGAACCTAAATGGTCGTGTACAGTGCGGTTTCAGAGAAACTTCCTCCCGCGAACGCTTAAGTTGTGGAATGAGCTCCCTGCCAAGGTTTTCTGCAAGGACTACAGTATGGAGTTCTTCAAGAAAGAAGTTATTAGATTTCTGAAGGGTCGGCAACGCGCAAGTGATACCCCTGGTGTTGCAAGCGTTCATAGACTACGGTGACCGCTTACCATCAGGCGGACCGTAAGCTTGTTTGCCACCTTAGTGGTATAAAAAAAAAAAGATAATGGACTAGCAAGTCCGTAAAATGGTAAAAATGGGTGTAATACGAGAGTCATTACACACACACACACACACACACACACACACACACACACACACACACACACACACACACACACACACACACACACAGTCAACACAGTTCATCAAAAATTTCCTATCCCGAGAATCGAAGAGATATTACAGAGCTTGCAGGGGAATTCAGGGATCTGAATTCAGGGTATTTTCAATTTTATAAGAATAGGAAGAAAAACATAAAATCAGTTTCATACAATACAATAATACATAGGATACAAGAAATAGGAATGGAATTTCTTACAGTTCGGAATAAAAGGATTGAATCTTGCTTTAAAAAATTAAATAAGTATAGGTATATTATTGTATATTGATAATATAATTATTTATCACGAGAGTCTAGTAGGGGAAGGTCAATTAATTATTAGAAGCAGCTTCCTAAAAGCTCCGCAAAGCTAATTTGACGTTGAAACCGTCCAATTTTTAGGACATGTTGTATCAGGTGAGGGAATATTACCTCATTGCGAAGTATAAAAACGCCGAAAAATATAAGGGGAGTAAGGTCATTAGTAGGTTTTAAGTAGGAAGTTAATAGATAATTTCGCTAAAATCGCGTTACCGTTTACTGAGCTAACGCGTTAAAATCGTAGATTCTCTTGGGGAGAGCGGCAGGAAGTAGAGCTGCGAGAGTTAAGATATCATAACGAAAACACTATACAGGTGGGGACAAACCATAAAGCATTGTGTTGGTTGGCAACCAATCGTAATAAAACCGGCAAAATTGCAAGATGGGTGCTAGCTTTGCTGGAATTCGATTTTTTAGTTCATTTCATGCAAGGAATCAGCAATTTAGCGGATTATTTATCCAGGTATCCACTGAAAGAAGACGGTTTAGTAAAATCGCCAAGGGATTTTAAGGATAATCTAGTTAAGCCATCCACCAAAATCAGTTGCTAGAAGGGCAAAGTAGGGATGCATTTTATGTAGGTATACGTAACCGTATAGTTAATTGCAGAATAAATTGATATAAAGATTTTTAGTTTGCGTCGGCATGCTAATATATTTACGCAAATTTTTAGGCAGAGAAATGTTTAGGCATGTAATACCAAAACATCTCATGTATGAGGTATTAAAACAAATATATGATGATTCATTGACAGGCGGTCTTTAAGGGTTGTTTAAATGCTAAGAGAAATTTTAGGGGCGATTTTTCTATCCGAATGGAAAACAAGTTATTGAAAGTTATATCAAACTTGCATCGTGTGTCAGAAAAGAAAGAAATGTAGGCAAAAGGAGTGCTTGGAGCGTTACCGCGCCAGGGAATCGGTTTGTGATAATCGCAATCGATTCATTTTCCAAATTCATGATAGCCAAGCCACGATTTGCACTACGGAAAACGTATTGAGATTTCTAGAAGGGGATGTGTTTCTGATCTATGGTACATTTGTGCAAATATGCACCGATAGAGCTTCGGTATTTCGGTCCAAAGTAATGAGTATGTTCCTGGAGTTACACGGAGTTCGTCATATGAAGAGTAATATAACTCAGCCCGTGTCAAACGGTTTAGCCAAAGTAGGTATAAAAACGATCACGTCCATGTTGTCAAAATACGACGGTGAAAGACAAGATATATAAGCGAGGCTTTTAAATCAGTGGGAATAACCAACAGTATCACCAACCCTTTGTGCGGTTTAAGTTCTTTAAATCTTTTCCAGACATCCGGGTATTTTTTATCATTTCTAACTTAGTTCTATAATAATACGATAAATAACACCTACTACAATAATTTTGTATTCTTTAAAATAAACTGGAACAAAAAACATGCTAAATAACTACTGGTATATGTAGGGTTGCCATAATTATTCGGAAATAATACGGGACATTTTAGGTGATATCTCTCGAGCTTATCAATAAATTTTGGAAAACGATATTTCGGCGCCATTTTTAGATTTTTTCATTAAATTTTCGATTAAGTAGCAATACAGGACGAGGTTAATTATAGTGACAGTCCCGTACATACGGGAACTATAGCAACCCTAGGTATAGGCAAATATTACATTTATTATTCCTATCACAACAATCTAACGTTATCTAGGTATATATTTACAAACACGAAAGGCATTGATCGATCTTTACCACAAAGATGCATGTAGGTAGGTATACACAGATAGATATAGGTACACATCTCTGGAAATTCGGCGCCGGCGTGCGTCGCTAAAAGGTGCCGCCATACCCTCCTACTACTACTCATAGTACATAAGAATATAAAAATTCTGCCACCTTATTTTTGAACGAAAATACAAATTTAACTAAACAGTGACATCTATCAGATATTTAGGTATATGAAAAATAAATGAAGTGACACTTCACATCTGTTATTATATTTCAAAATGGCATCAGAGGGTAAAGGTACAGGCGTGCGCTCGCGCATAGGTGAGTCAATCCATTGAAATCTTATCAAATTCTTAATAATTTTTAGATTTTGAGTAATTAGTCAGTAATTAATACTTCGAAACGTAGATATACAGTGTTATTTTTCGTTAAATAATAAAAATGTTCAAGTAACCTTGAACTGTTTTTCTATATCCTATGCAAAGAACAAATGTAGCTATTTAAAATTTTTATAGTTTTACTTCTACTGTACTTTGTGTAGTACATTAGAAAACATTTTCAATTATTTATATTTTTTCAGATCTAACAGAGGATTACATAGTCGATGCGTTAAATGATTCTGGCTTAGATTTTTCCGAGGATGAATGTGACGAAGATCCATACTTTCTGCCTCCAGAACGGGCTCAAAGAGCGAGTTACCACGAGACTAGTGAGTCCAGCAGCTCAGACGAAGATGATTATGCTCTGATTCCTCCACCAGCTTCGCCAGTGCTGTCTGACAGTTCTTCATCGCGATCTCGCTCAAGAGGACGTGGAAGAACAAGACATGGAAGAAGATGTAGACTTGGTCGTGGACGTGGCACAAATGTTGGTGAAGAAAGTCAGCAGACCCAATCGTCATCGCTATCTATCCGGCAGATTGCTGTCAGAAACCGCCAAACATATAATGGCGAGCAAGACACATGGACACCTTAGAATCCGAGATTAACGATTTGATGCAACAAGATTACATACATATCGAAACTCAAGATTGGGAGTGGCAAAAGTTTTACAATCAATATATCGACGATGACATTTTGACCATTATGGTTGACATAGCTCGAATAGAACACATATTTTAGAAACGGGCAGATCAATGGGGCTAACTTTGAGAGAACTAAAAGTATATGAAGGAATTACTATGATAATGTCGGCATTACAGTACCCTCAAATTGATGTACTGGTCTGAAAAATGGAAAGTTCCTATTATTCAACCATTGTTTGATAGAATTTTGAACGGCTGTCATCAACAAAACCGACCAAAGGAAATGAGTATAGATGAAATGATAATTCCGTTTACTGGTAAATGTCCAGTGCGCCAGTATTGTCCCAACAAACCCAATCCCGTCGGTCTGAAGGCGTTCGTTCTTGCTACGCCACAAGGTGTAGTTTGTGATATGGTAATTTATGAGGGCGATACCACCTTCTCAGAATTAGTAAGCCTACATTTGGTTTAAGGTGAATCTGCAGTCCTACATTTGACTCGTAGTTTGGTTCCCGGACATTTCTTGTTCTTCGACCGTTTTTTTACTTCCACAAAAGTATGAGATGAACTTTTGCGGCTTGGGTTCCATGGTACAGGCACTGTAATGAGAAATAGAGTTCCTAGAAGCTGTATTTTGACAGAGGAAAAATTGTTTCGTAAAAAAGTCAGAGGAAGTAGTGAAGTTAAAGTAAAGGAAGATGGAAAACTCGCTGTAACAATGTGGCTTAATAACAAGGCTGTTTTTTGATGTCGACTTGTTATTGCGATGAAAACCAGGATGAGTGCAAGCGATGGTCCAAAAAAGACAAACGGTATGAAAAAGTAAGAAGGCCTGAAGTGATTAAGATGTATAACCAGAATATGGGTGGAGTAGATCTCACTGACAGAATGCTTTCAGTCTGCCCATCGCATAATCGAACCAGAAAATGGACCACTCACACCTTTTTGACCTTGCTGTGGTCAATGCTTGGCTACAATATAGAGTTGTTGAAAAAGAAAAAGGTACAGCAAAGAAATATATTGTGCAGATGATAGAATTTAAATTGAATTTGGGTACAAAACTTGTGACAGACAACGAAGAAGAAAGTGATGGTGGTTCTGGAGGAGACGAATACGAAGAGCTTGAAGCTAAACATAAAAAGCGTAAAGTTCTTATTGAGCCCATACCCTCCAAAGAACGCCGTACAAAAGCAGCTTTACATTTACCGAAATATGGTCCGAAACAGTCGCGTTGTAGAGCAAGCAGATGTGACAAAAAACAACAGTTTTTTGTAAAAATGTGAAATTTACCTTTGCTTTATGCCAAATCGGAATTGTTATTTAAATTTTCATGAGGCTAATGAATAATCCTAATATATAAGTTGAATTCCTACTTTTTGATCTCTAAATATGTGCCTAATTTACGACTGATTAGTAAATAATGTTGATTATTAGTTCATTTATGTTTGTTTTTGGAGAAAAATGTGTAAATTCGATAGTTTTGTTTGAGAAAATGATAAGTTTTGTTTCTTTTTTTTATTTTCTATTAAAAAAAATCATAACATAAAATATTGTTCCTTTTTTTAGATTATAATCCTATTCTAATTATAATTTTTTGGCGTAACTTTTCTATGTCCTATGCAAATGACATAGTGAAAAACCGTTTTCCGAGGGGTAAGATTTTTTTTACTATTTTTTCAATACATATTAACCTATTGGGAATACACTACTAAAGTTTCAGCAAAAAGTATCTCTGGTAGGCAGGAGGATAGAATAGTCGAAGAATCTCAAACTACGTCAGTAATTATTTCATGAACTCTGCTTCAATTTCATACTAAATTCAGAATACATTCAAAATGCATTTTTTGAAGTAGTGTAAAAATGTTACAATTATTGAAGAATGTAACAACATACTTATCGTTTAACGCGCATAAGATTATTACTATTTATTTATTTCCACCACGGACCTGAAAAAAAGACGGACGTCATTACATTACACTGAAACGATGTGAAGCATGCAAGGTCCTACAATTTCGTTTGTTATACACGAGCTACACTCACACAGATACACCAGGGCAGACAACTCGCCTTCATTATACGTACCGCGTGACAGCGCCTGTGACATGTATTTTACGTCGACGAAAATTGATAAAAATGCCGTCTTGTGCAGTGAAATCGTATAAAAATTATATGAGAAAACTTAAAAAGTCACAAGGAATCACCTACCACGCGTACGTTATGATGATTTTGTTTTTTTTTTATTATTATATTTTACTTACTTAGATGTAAATTCTAAACAAACATATAAGAGTGTTGTCAGTTTTATAATAGGAAATTTTCCCTAAAAGTTGGGAAATCTGTATTTGCTTGCATTTGTGCCTCAGTCAGATCAGGTTTTGTAAGTTTTTAGGATTCTGTATTTTAAAAAGAGAAGAATGGAACCCATATAAAGTCACTCTTGCGTCCTCTTCTTAATGTTCGAAGTTTTCTGGGCTAAAATTTTATATTTAATTAGAGTTGGTAGGTATTGATTCATAGATTTCGGGTTTTATTTTCTTCATTTTTATTAGGTTTCCTAGAAATAAAAATCACAAAGATGATTGGGTCCTAATGAAACGAAACTGTAGAGAAGAAAATAATTGGAACCCATCATCTGCTAGTACCGTCTGCAGTGCACATTTCGATGCATGGTTCCGTATGCTATTCCAAAAAGGGTAAGCAAACGAGGATTGCAACAGATAAATTATCTGTCTTCTTTATAAAGTGTATGTATTAATATATATTTCTGTGTCTATACATATATGAATATGTGTATGTATGTGTACTTTAATATTTCTTTAATATGTATATGAATCCCTTTTTACTTATTTACATGTTTGTAAAATGTAAATATCTATATGTATATACGTATATGTATGTGCAGACGATTGATGTGATTGTGTAGTGATTTATGATATATGAATATATTTTTCTCGGGAGTTACTTTAAATTCCGCCACAGAATAATTATGCCCCCCCTATGAAATCTGAAAAACAAAAGACAATTGAAATATTACTTGATTTTTTTTACTTTTTAAACTGTAAAGCTTATTTATTAAGTGTTTTAATACTAAATATGTATTTATTAGTTGATTTACTATAATATTATGTTTCGTTTGTAATTTTACAAAGAGTACCTACCTACCTATTGGACGCAATAGGAATAAAGCAGTATTGTAATTCGTTTGTAAAACTAGTTGTAGTTAATTCATTTAAAGCGTTCGGTGTATGCAACCGAACACCCTTATGACGTACTCGTATGTCAAAACTACTGAACTGATGCCGCTCGTGCGGGCGCCTGGCGGCTCTTCAGTGCACTATTCGGCAGCGTGGCGAATCGTTGCATTCCTAACATTTCAACAATTTTACAATAACCTTTATCTATATATTTTTAGTAATTAACATTTTTACCATTTTCTACTCTTACTTCATTTGGAACTATTTTGTACACCTATTTTAAAGATAAATTAATAAACTATTATTTTTGTGAACATTAACTTTTTATTTGAACATCCTGCTTCGCCCCGAACATATTGGTCCTTCGAGCATTTGATCTAGCGTGCGGTTTGGTCAAAAGCAGGACCTGTCGCGGGTTGGCGAACTAGTGAACATTGAACAATTAAGTGAGTGTAATGTTGTGGTGATAAACATTGTCAGAAAGCAGCATTAAAATACTAGGTAACATTATCGAAGATACAACAGTTTCAAAAACAACAACGCAGTCGGAGCCGGAGCAGGAGACAACAACGGCAAGAATCGAGTAAGATCTTTCTAATTTTTTAAATACATTTTTAAACAATTAAACACAATGTCTGGACTCTACGAATCGCAGGTTGAGATTTATGAAAAGATAGTGAGAATAGCTACCAACTTTAAAAAGACAGCGCTGAAAGGAAAACTGTAGATTATTTCAAAACACGTTTAGAGACATTGGAACAGCTGTGGGCTGATTACCAGTATAATCATGACCGTCTGGCTACAGAATAAAGTAGAAGCCATGTATATTTCATTTACTACAAAAATGTAAAATCCGTCATTTATGGTCAATACCAAGAATTACTAGATAAACTGAAAAATCCGTCGCTAGGCATACAAGACGAAGCGTCTGAACAGTTAAGTACAGCCAAGGAACGTGAACTAACAGGCAGAAGTGAGTCAGTAAATCGACATCAAACATTAGTCCTGAGTCAAGGAACTAGTAGTAAATTGGATGAAATGCTACGAAAACAACAAGTTAACTTTAAAGCATTCTTAAGAACAGTCAAAAGTGTTGAATTAGAGTCCATTTCCGACAAATGGGAATTCGAAGATGTCCTGAAAACATTGGAAAATAGATGGTCTGCCATTGATTATCTTCATTGGGAAATAGACAATGACCTCGACTGGGAAAACGAAGAGTATCAAAATACTTTCACCCGACACGAAAAAACATATAAAGAACTTAAAAAATCTATAAATACCAAGATGTGGTCCGTAGCACACAGAGAAAAATCTACTCCACAGCTGGATATACCTACATTTGGTGGCAACTACAACCAATGGGTGTCCTTCAAGGACTTATTTACGGAAGCAGTTCATAATAATACTTTTTATCTAATGCCCAAAAAATGCAATTTCTTAAAAGCAAAGTTAGAGGAGAGCCGGAAAGGCTAATACAACATTTGCAAATTAGTTCCGAAAATTATACCATATGCTGGGACATACTCAATCACCGTTTCAATAACAAAAAACTTATTTTTTCATCCCACATGAACATTTTATTGGGTTTACCTAACATGCAACAACAGTCCGTTATAATGATCAAAAAAATTCATGACATCACCTTAGAAAGCCTTAAAGTTAAAAATATGGGTGTCGATATAAGCACCTGGGACCCTATTTTAGTGCACCTTTTATCTCAGAAATTGGACACTGAATCGTTTGCAGATGATATAGAATCCTTAAAAAATCCTCGAGATCTTCCCATATTAAAAGATTTTTTGAATTTTCTAGAAAGCAAATTTACATCTTTATAATCATCTCGCAGAAGACAAGACTCCACAATTCCAAAGCAAATTCCACCAAATCAAACATCATTTAATATAAAAAAGCAATTTAATCATAATCAGTTTAACAAAAGTCAGAATCCCGCTAATAAACCGATTGCGAAAACGTTCCACGTGCTAAATATCAAATGTCCACTTTGCAAGAATGAGCACGGAATATACAATTGCAAAGAGTTTTTAGAATTACCGAACGAGGAAAAATTGAAGACAGTAAATAAATTACACTTATGTATAAATTGTTTATTTAGCCACAATGGAAACCGCTGTAATTCTACTAAAAGATGCCGCAAATGCTTAGGTCAACATATTACAATCATACATGACGTTTGTGTAAAATCAATGTCGCAACCGTCAACGTTCGGCGTAGGTATGGGAAAGAGCCGTAATGAAATGACAAATGTATCACAGAATAATACTTCCGAAATTTTATTAGCCACAGCACTAGTCTAAGTTCGGGCCTTGGATGGATCCTATTATCAAATGAAAGCTTTAATTGATCAAGGTTCGCAAATTTGTCTTTTAAGCGAAAATGCAGCTTAATTATTGGGACTTAAGAGACAAAAATGTCGGGGTATAATTTATGGTGTTGGTCAACAAGAAAACAGCTGTAAAGGAAAAGCAAATATCACGTGTAAATCAAATTACAATGATTTAACATTCCAAACTGAAGTTTTGATAATGAATAACCTAATTAAAAATCTTCCTAACAAATCTTTCTCCAAGCCGAACTGGCCTTTTATAGAGAATATTACATTAGCAGACCCAGAGTTTCGTAAGAGTGGCCCGGTAGACTTACTTCTAGGTGCTGAAATTTACTCCCTGATTATGTTAAGCGGCATTATAAAGGGTGAACATGCGAGTCAACCGGTAGCATAACAAACACAACTAGGGTGGATACTTTGCGAAAACGTAAAAACGTTTCAATGCAATGTCGTAATAAACAACTTAGATGAAATAAGACAGTTCTGGGAATTGGAAGAAATTAGTGAACAATCTCCTTTATCAGTAGAAGATCAAAGTTGTGTCGACTTCTACAACACAACGACTACGCGCAAAGAAGACGGTCGCTACGAAGTAAGTTTACCTATGAAAGATAATTATGAGGCCAAATTGGGGACATCTAAACATTTGGCCTTGGCCCTGTTTCACAACCTAGAGCGTAGGTTTCAAAAACAAGAAAATTTCGCTAAACTTTACAAAGATTTCATGAATGAATATATTGAATTAGGTCACATGACACCATCTGACATCAAAAACACAAAACTTGAATGTTATCTGCCACATCACGGCGTCGAACGCCAAGACTCTACTGCGACTAAACTGCGTGTAGTTTTCAACGGGTCAGCAAAAACATCTTCTGGCTACAGTCTTAACGATCTCATGAATAAAGGTCCTAACCTACAGCAAGATTTACAAACCTTGTTAATAAAGTGGAAACAGTATAGATATGGATTTACAGGGGATATTGAGAAAATGTACCGCCAAATTTTAGTTAACATATTAGATCAACATTTACAACAAATTGTATGGCGAGATTCTTTAAATAATAACATTAAATTTTTTTGTCTAAGAACATTTAGTTATGGGCAAAAAGCTTGTCCATTCCTTGCTTTAATGACTTTAAAAACATTAGCTTCAGATGAACGTGATGCCTATCCAGCAGCGGCAAAATTATTAGAAGAATCTTTTTATATGGACGTCAACCATATATACATACATATAAATGGGGCGAATACAGTTGACGAAGCAAGAAATTAATATATGACTTAAAAAAATTACTGGAATCAGCAGGATTCAAACTTAGAAAATGGACATCTCATCAACCAAAATTTTTCGAAAATGTAGAAGACGTACAGAGAAAAGAGGAATTTATTTTAAATTCAAAATCCGATATAGATAATGAACCTAAAACTTTAGGTATTTGTTGGAATACATCAGAAGACAATTTCACATTCAAATGTAATATGTTAACAAAAAATTCAAGGCCTAATAAGAGAGGTTTATTGTCAGAAATCTCTAAATTATATGACCCATTAGGATGGATAGCGCCAATAACAACAAAATTAAAAATTTTGTTTCAAAAATTATGGAAATTAAATTTACAATGGGATGATGCAGTACCAGATGATATATACAAAGAGTGGTCCAAGTTACAAGCGGATATTGGAAACATAAATAATTTTAAAATACCAAGATTGATCGGATCTTCCGCAAATGACGTCATTGAATAACATGGGTTTTGTGATGCGTCTTTGGAAGCCTATGCCTGCGTATTCTACGCAAGAGTTAAAAATCTACCAAAAGTAGTCATAGTCGCTGCTAAAACAAAACTGGTGCCACACAAAAAATGCGCATCATTACCAAGGTTGGAATTATGTGGTGCTCATTTGCTTTCCAAACTCATGCAAAAAATTAAAGACTGTCTAAAACAATATAAAATAGAAACGTACGGATGGACAGATTCTATGGTCGTTTTAGGGTGGTTAAACGGGGAACCAACTCGCTAGAAAACGTTTGTGGCTAACAGAGTAGAACAAATAGTGTCAGTAATGCAACCCTATCAATGGCGCTACGTAAAAACAACCCTAAATCCCGCAGATAGCGCGAGCCGTGGGTTATATCCCTCTCAGCTAAAAGAATACACTTTGTGGTGGGAAGGACCTCAATGGCTCAAAACATTTGATCAAAACTGTTTAACTTGTAAAAAACAAACTCCGACTAAACAACAACAGCTCATGGGAAATTTACCCGAGTGTCGCACAAACCCTGCTCCTCCATTTTACCACTGCGGGGTAGATTACACAGGATTTATTGACATCAAGGTCAACAAAGGACGAGAAGTAAAAACAACTAAAGGTTACATAGCAGTTTTCATCTGTATGGTAACCAAAGCCGTACATTTAGAGCTAGTGTCCGATCAGCACTTTTAGCTGCCCTAAGGAGAATGGCAGCGAGAAGAGGTGCGCCACGTCACATATATAGCGATAATGGATCAAATTTCATCGGGGCTAACAGATTACTTGAAGAAGAATTTTTGACTTTTCAACTGATTTTTGGTAATAACTTATTAACAAATTTAACAGAGATGAACATTGAGTGGCATTTTAATGCACCTACGTGGGCTAGCGCTGGGGGACTGTGGGAACGAGCAGTCCGGAGCCTTAAGTTTCATATGAAGCGAGTAATCGGGGAACAAAAAATAAACTTTTGAAGAATTTTCAACAATTTTAACTCAGCTGGAAGCATGCTTAAACTCAAGGCCTTTATGTGCTTTGGCAGAAAACATCGACGACCTCGAGATTTTAACCCCCGCTCACTTCTTATTAGGAAGATCTGGCTTGACCGTCATACAAACAAAAGAAGATGCTAGAAGTAGATGGCACTAAACAAAAAAAATAGTTCAGGATATTTGGAAAAGATGGAAAACTGAATACCTTAGCCAACAAACAACAAGAAGTAAGTGGTTCAAACCACAAAGAAACATCCAGATTGGTGATTTAGTCATCATTCACGACGAGAATCTACCAATAGGGAAGTAGGCTAAGGGTCGTGTCATCAAACTTCATCCCGGAAGTGATGGTTTAGTGAGAGTAGTCACTCTCAAAACAATAAAAGGGAACTTCAAAAGACCAATCACCAAATTATCAATTTTACCACTAGATTTCCCAGAACAATCAAACAGTAATCGTCAGCAGAATGAACAGAAAAAATCAGTTGTGGCTTATTTATCTCAACCTAAGAAAACAAATTTTTTATCAATGGCTATGGCCTTAATCTTCTTCCTGACATTAGTGACGTCATCAACATGTACTTATAACGTTACAAAATTAAACCCAAACAAATCTATTTACTTTGACCCAATATCGGACATGTACATAATCCGGAATAAATGGACCCTAGTAGTTTACTATGATATGTCACCATACAGGAAAGGTACCGAATCATTTGAAATGCTGGCCGAATACCTAGAAAAAACTTGTAATAAAATTCCGGAAGGAGTCCTTGGCAACATGATAATCTCACAATTACGGTACGAGTACACGGAACTGCAATATTACAATAGCTTACTGCTCAGTCAGCATTTTAACGCACGCTCCAGACAGTGTCGCGGGCTTATCAATGGGATCGGTAACGTAGCGAACACTTTGTCCGGAGTATTGGACGAGCGTTTCGCAGAACGGTATACTAAAGATATCGAACTCGTGAGAAGTAACCAAGATCACACCACATCGATCATAGAATCGGAACATAATTTATTAAAGAGAACGGAAAATATCATATCTAAACAACACAAAGTAATTAACAAGCATTTGCACTATTTGGACAAATCTACAAATATTATACAAAAAAAAATCAACAACATTACAGCATCACAAGAATTCACGCTTTGTTCACTGGCTGCTAGTAAATTATTACAACATCTAAAAACAACTAAAGACACATTATTAGACACCATCACGGACATTTACCATGGGCAATTCAGCATACACTTATTGACTCCTGAGCAACTACGTGATGAACTTAGCATCATATCAAGCCAATTGACAGAAGAATTAAGATTACCTATCAACAACGTTCAGACAGATTTACGTCAAATTTACAAATTATTGAATGTAAAAGCCAGACTGACAGAAAAATATCTTATTTTCGAAATTACCTTTCCCCTTATCAGCCGAGATAAATTTAAATACTATAGAATAATTGCCATTCCCTATCAATTGGACAACAATATGATACAAATAACACCGATTTCCGAACACATAGCAGTCAATCTTCAAAGAGATTCTTATTTCATAATTAAATCTGATGAATTATTATCCTGCCTATACCATGAAAACTCCTATTTGTGTCAGATAAAGAAACCCATTTATCGCCTTAGCAATGATAATAATTTTTGTGAACATGAATACTCTACTGATAACTGCAAAACACAAAAATTGTCATGTAAAAACAAATGGATACCTTTATATGAATCTCAGCAATACTTTTATTTTTGCTGTAATACTTGTTTTATTAAAATCATATGTGGAGATCAAGTTACCGCTCAATCACTCAGTAAAGCTGGTATAATTACATTCGAACAAAACAGTTTATTGAAAGCTCAAGATTTTACTTTGCTCTCACATCGGAGACATCAGAACAAAATAGATATAAGTCCGAATATTTCCAGACCACAAATTGAAAAAACCATAATCCATATAAACCATATCATAACCCTAACAATGTCTCCGAAACAACAAAATGACAGCAGCGAATGAGCAGAAATTAGAACTGATCTACATAAAATTGACAAACAGATTAATAAATTAAAGGAAGAAACCGCTCAAATACCTAATTTATCAACCCATGACATCCACCAGTACACTATTAGTTACGGAACAGTAATAGTAGTTTCCGTAATTTCTGCAGTTCTTCTGTGGAGGTGGTGCCGTCGCCGTAAGCTACTGATCGCCATTACGCCGGACATCGAGCTTCAATCATCCAGTAGTGATAGTAGATAGTAGTTGACCGTATTCAACCTAGTGTTGTAAAAGTGAGTGATAGTATGCAGAAAAATTACTCTGGTCGTAATTAGTCTAGTGCAGTGTGTAGTTTAAAAACTTATAATAAGGCATGCTCGCCTATAACAATTAAAAAACATTTAGGCACTCTAGACTTCTAAAATTGTAAATTTATTTTCAATGTTATTTTGTATATTATTTTTGTGTCAGTAACATGTCAGATATTCTTCTCCTGGTCGGGAGCATGTTCGGTGTATGCAACCGAACACCCTTATGACGTACTCGTATGTCAAAACTACTGAACTGATGCCGCTCGTGCGGGCGCCGGGCGGCTCTTCAGTGCACTATTCGGCAGCGTGGCGAATCGTTGCATTCCTAACATTTTAACAATTTTACAATAACATTTTATCTATATATTTTTAGTAATTAATATTTTTACCATTTTCTACTCTTACTTCATTTGGAACTATTTTGTACACCTATTTTAAAGATAAATTAATAAACTATTATTTTTGTGAACATTAACTTTTTATTTGAACATCCTGCTTCGCCCCGAATATAAAGTGTTCCTAGAAACTCATCTGAATAAAAAGATTTTTAATTTGAGTTTGAACTTATGAAATTTGGCATACATGTTTAGAATCTGGTATAGAATAACATGCACAAAAACTTTGCAATTTTGAAAATATTACATACATACGGGTCGAATTGATAACTTCCTTTTTTGAAGTCTGTTTAAAAGGACATTTTGTTGAATGGTCTCTATTCAGTTTTAAAGGAACTTACTTTATAAGCCCGGGTCCACTAGCAGATAAAAGATAACAAAAGATAATGAGAGCAAAGGACGTTCATTATTAGTAACCTGATACATATTATGTAATCAGTAATATTTAATTGTAAATAATAAATTGCTATATTCGTAAAATTTGTTTTCAGTCGCTATGGTCATGCATGAAAATTAGTTTTGATTGATCAACATTATGATGCGGTCGTGCAACCATTTAAAATTAATTAAAATTAGTCATATCAATTTCTTATCGCTAAAAAGGAAAAGTGATAGTAAATTGCTATGATAATGCTAGCGATGTCAATTAAGTACACAAGCAAATTTTGATTTTGTCAATTTATCTGCCACGTAGAAAGTTTCTTTCTAAAATCACACTCTTATATGAATTTGACAACATTAAAATGTACTAAGCGATAATTTGTCCCTAGTCTTTCTTCCGTTTTTTTACCCATTTCAATAAAAGAATAGCTGTTGCATAACATAATTGAAGCTAATGCTTAAGTGGATGATGGTACATAAATAATAACATGATAATTTAAATATACTGGATATAAAAAGTGGGCAAATTGGTGATTCATATGGTAACCCTCAAAGCACGTCAACACATTAAAAAAGGCGGCCATTTGCATGCTTCACTCGTTCTAAAGAGACTAGGTTACGTCCGTCTTTTTTTCAGGTCCGTGATTTGCAGTGACTAATTGAAAAATGTTAAACACATGCTTAATAACCACGACCATAGGCAAATAATACAATTATTATTTCTATCACAACCATTTAACGTTATCTACGTAGAAATTTACAAACACGAAGGGCCTTGATCGATCTTTACTACAAAGATTCATGTGATGTGTTTTTTAAAGTATCATACCGATGAGTTCGAAACGGGCTTTTCTATAGTTGTAGCAATAAAGAATAAGTACAGGTTGCAAATAAATATGGAAAAAGAGATAAGAGAGGCAATTTCCAAAAAAAATAGTGATTATTCTATTTTCGCATTGAATGCGCTCTATGTTGAATATGGTGGCACTTACGGTCCGCATTTACTGAATTGGCTTCACACACTTTGAGGTAGAACAGTGGTTGTTTTCTAAAAATAGTGAACAGCTAGTTTGTTTGTTGGAATTTGGCGAACGAAACGATTTCAACGACTCTGTGTTGCGATAGCTTTCAAAAAAAAATGTCAACAAAACACGGCTATTGTCACATGGCGCGAACTATGACTACCATGCTATGCCATGCGCACGGAAGCCATGGTGGAGAAGTACCATCATCAGTGCATACATCTATATTTCAGCACTACTGTATATATTTGGAACCTACTTTATTGTTTTAAAATAACATGCATTACATGGCTATAGTCAACGGATTGCTACCTTCGTAGCAAAGTTTATGTTCTATCTGAATATAATGTGTCACCATAGGGGTCATCGTAAGTGAAAATAAATTATAGTACCGAATAAAAGTAAAAACTTTCCAATTTGGGGTATTCATTTTATGGTTGGTAACATCGAAGTTATGCACACAGATGCGAGTAGAATTTTTTTATTGTTATTCCCCGGGAACTTTTGAATTTTCGATCAAAAGAGTCGCCAATGTCGCAATGCCGTTTCTTTAACTATCTCGGTACCAAATTTCCACGAAGTTGCTACGCGAAGAATAAGAAAAAAGACATACAAACACACACACATACTTACTGTCGCATTTATAATATTAGTGTGGATTCAAAACACAACATGTACATATTGAGTACACAATTTGGTATCGGGTTTCGACTGCTGTGTGTTTCATTTTACGGGTAATCAATGTGTTTCCGTAATGGTCCCAGATGTTGCCAAATCGTCGCATCGCGCGATTCATTTGCCACTAAACTGTCAAGATATTGAATACAACGGAGGCTTTGTGAATTCATTATCCGTTCAAAGCGTCTAGTATTTCTTAAAATTGCCTTTGTATTCTGTACAAGCTGAATGGGTAGGGCTTTAAATTTTTTAAATTGTTATAAATTTCTAATATACATGTGTATCTATATTAGTACTAGCCACATTTCGAAATGAACATTAAAATACCGACCAATGCCTACCTTACATGGATTCAAAACTTTCTTTGACCTATTTATAATACTGACTTCTACCAAAAAGCGCCGGCAGGGAACTCAACAATTGGGTACAAGTACTGCTACTACTACAGGGGACTCAACAGTTATGTAATTGTATAGAAATTACTTGTCCTGTAAGTTAATATTTTAAGTTAATTTAATGTTTTAATTATTCTATGTCTGTATGTTTTGATTTCTGAAAAATAGTAAACATATATCAAGTACGGAGCACGTCTGAAAATGACATAAAAAAGGGGCAATTATTTGGACCTCAGTTATTTATACAAATGACATAAAAAAAAAACACTAAACATAGTGACGGTATATCTATCATATATAAAAAAAATGTTAGGTCTAATGCCAAAACCCAGGAAGGACACAAGGATATACGTTTGTATTGGTAAAAGCAGTCTGATATTTCCTCTTAAGGGGATTTGCCGGTTTTCATACAAAATTATTTTGCCATAATCTCGAAGGTTCATATAACTGTACGTTTGCTTTAAGCTCAAAACAATACCAAAAAATCAAGAGCTCTTGTTTTTTGGTTTTATAAAATTTTATTCATCCATTATTATTTAATGAATTAACAAAGATGATTAATGTTGCTCCAAAATTTATCTGTAGTGGTGGCACACAAAAGCACATTTTAACACGCTTTAATCACGTACACTAATAATCCGTGTAAGAAAGGTCCTTATATGGTCAAAAAAAAGACAGCGTATTTTACCTAAAGCGATCCTTTAATTTTGATTGCTCATGTGTTTGGATAATGTGAATTTTCATTATCCTTGAAATATATTATTTAAAAATTCAATCCATGCTGTACGTAATTGTTGGCACAATGTTTACAGCTATTAATTTTATGCTCTACTAGACTACTGGTGCTCTAAGTTCAATCACACCTTATGTCCTGTCATCTTGTAGTTGATTTCGATGATGCACAACATCGTATTTTTACCTGTTTTTTGAAGTGAAAACTTCTTTAGCGGCGGAAGGAGGCCTCTAAGCTTAATAAGCACAAATCACCCGGTCCCGACGAGATTCCAAACACAGCGATTATCATGCTGCCTAGGAAGGGTCTGGTGGCACTCACCCGTATCTTTAATGGGATACTGCGCACTGAATATTTCCCATCTTCGTGGAAGATTGGCAAAATTATTGTTCTCCCGAAACCAGGGAAAGATCGTCATCGTCCAGAACATTACCGACCGATTACACTGCTGTCGAATTTAGCCAAGTTGTTCGAACGCCTACTTTTACTTAGGATATCCCCGCATATCCAGCTTAGGTTTGAACAGTTTGGTTTCAGAGACAGCCACAGTACCACTCTTTAGCTTGTACGAGTGCTCCATCACATGGCCTTCGAGCTAAAGAAGGGCAGGCGCACAGTCGGAGTCTTTCTCGATATGGAGAAGGCTTTCGATCGAGTTTGGCACGAGGGCTTATTACACAAGCTGTTAGAGACGGACATCCCACCGATACTCGGGCGAGTAATAGCCTCGTTTCTGGACAAACGGAGCTTCTATGTCTCGGTTGAGAACAACCAATCAGCAAATAAATCCATTAAAGCAGGGGTACCACAAGGCCTATCGCCAGTGCTTTACGCACTCTTCACCAACGACATCCCCACTCTCAGTGATTCCGGTTTAGCTGAAGGTGTCGAAGACGTCCAACTAGCACTCTACGCGGACGACAGCGCTTACATGTCCTCCTCCCGCGAAGCAAAATTAGCAACCAAAAAAATGCAGCTACTATTGGACACTTTGCGCGGCTGGCTTGACAAGTGGAGAATAGCCGTAAATGCCAGCAAAACAACTGCAATATTGACCGGCCTGCAAAAGTTTCTCCCACCGAAACTTGTGTTTCGAGGCCAAGCTATTGAGTGGCAACCTAGCGTAAAGTACCTTGGTTGTATTATAGACCACCATATTCGTTTTATATTGTTTTTATTTTGCTTTTATTTCGCTTTTATTTTTGGTTACGTTTTGTTTATTGTTTTTGTTTTATTTTATTTTTCATTTTGATCTTTTACTTTGTTTTTGTTTTTATTTTTTTGGCGCCTAATCTCGTTTTTAATTTATTTCCATTATTAATATCGCCTCAGGCGGTATTACATAGTCACCTTCAACGGACCTGAAAAGTAGGTTTCCTTTTTTAAATTTCACCGGGGGTGTTCAGCACCCCTGAGCTTCTGCCCGGGTCATGGTGGGAGGTAAATTCCCCTCCCCCGATACCGCGCTTATTACCTTAAATTAATATACTTCGGGTATTGAGTTCTGTATCTAAAATAATAAGATTAAACTAGGTCAGTAGTAAGTAGTGTACTCGGATGATTATGTACCTTAATTGTAGGCGTTACTGGTGCTTTCGATTCCTTTAGGGTTGTATCGTGTTCCTTATTGTGAAAGAAAAAAAATAATGGAACGTGTTTATGCGTTGAGGTTGTGTTTGAAACTAAAGGCAATCCTAGGTAACGATATATGTATGTTAGCTTTTATTATAAAATATTTGTCGTAATATTAGGCAGATTGTGAAAAGGGTTTTAAAAACGTTACTTTTATATAACATGGTGATGGACGCGCTCTTTTAGCTTAGCTAGAGCGGTCGGTATAAACGGGATGACACAGAGAGAAGGGATCTATATTTATGTCGAAAATCAACCGGGAAACATTTGGCATTAATTTGTTGTTGGTTATTGGTAGGAAATTAGAACAGGATCAAACCGAGTATGAGGTTGGAATAGGGTTTACTAGGCAAAATAAGAAAGGTAGGAACTAAAAGGATTGTGTACATATATATATGTCGATAGCATTCTATATAGATTCCACCTTAATGTTTTATTGTAAGGGAATAAAGTGTTTTTTTTTTTATAACGATGCATAGAAAATGGCAAGAACAAACGAGGGTGAGTTGGAGGAACTGAGAAGAAGGGCTAGGATGAGATTGGGAAGCAAAGTAAAAAGAGGAGTGATATTTATGACTTGACTTATCGAGAAGTACAATTTCAGTTTGGTGAGACTTTGGTGAAGGTGCATAGGACTCATAACCCAGTTGCAGGGTTGAAGCGGATTAAGAAGTTTTCATTGTTATATGAGGGTCCTTATGTAATGGGCAAAGAACCCTTCAACGAAGAAATGTAGAAAAAAAATTACCTTCCTGACTGTTGATGGGAAATAAACTTTGGATTAAGCATTAAGGTTATTAGGTTAAGTTTTAAATTAGGATAATAAACCTAATGTTTTGGTTAAAATGTAGGTTATTAGGTTTCGGTCAGAATTAACTTTATTAGTTCGGTTAAGATTAAGTTCAAGTTGGTTAAGTTAAATCTGGGATTATTTATACGTTATCATTGAAATACTTTCATGTAATTATTCTTAAAACGTAAATGTGAAGAACTGGCGTTTGATCAAGAGAAAGAATACGTTCAAGAAATTCCAAATGACTGCACACTACATTTGTAATTTCTAAGAGGAGAAACTGTAGTAGTCCAGACCCCACTACAGGGGGGAGGGCACGCTAATTAAAGTTTTAAGAGGAAATGTTAAATAGAGATCAATTTTATCAAGAATAAATAGAAATTCGGTTAATTACTTTAAAAACAATTTTTTAATAAAACACAAAAATCAAACAATTTGCATATATTTCCGCGAATTAAACCATTTTCAATGCAATTACTACATACAACATTTTTTTGGATTTTTAATGGAACCCTAACAAGAAAACCAAGTTAGATGGGGACTGTCACTCTCTGTACTGTCAGTCCTTTTTAATCTCTACGTGAACGACCTGCGGCAGGGGCTCAGCAACTCAAGGGTCGGCTGCCACGTTGGAGGCGCCTGCACCAACAACCTCAGCCACGCGGACGATATGGTGTTGCTGAGCTCCTCCGACAACTTTTAAATATATGTGAAAAGTATACGTGTGGCCTTACATATAATGTAAAAAAGCGGCCAAGTGGGAGTTCCGTAGCAGCAAGTAACATAATATAAAAGTTCTTGTAGTGCGTTGTAACTTTGATTGATGTTCTCCCGGAGTGCAACTCGTTTTTCTTTTATTAATTTACGATTTATGGCGAACAGAAATATGTTAGGTTAGGTTCAGTTTCTCTTTTGTAAACGTATATGCGGAGCGAGCGAAGCGAGCGGAGCGTGCCATCCAAGCTTCATATAATTAATCTGTTCAGTTATATGATAAATTCTATTCCATACTTTACGATCTGCCTAGGCATATTGTAAAACGGTGAATTATACGATTTGCCTGCGACATAACTGTACGATGGGTATTTTAGTACTCTACGAGTTTAGTACAATAATCTTTGGGCATTACTTGGTCTACCGTGGTGGTACCCGTGTAGTGCGACTGGTATGTTCGCCGAGAACAACGTGGTTAGTATATTTATTCTGTTAAACAGATTAAATATCTATGTTCATAAAAGGTGGTATCGACACTTAAACTTCTTATAAGCAAATCTTTGTTGTTATCGCTTGTTGCTTAGTTGTAAGAAGCAGACACTTCTATGTATTTAAAGTTTGCTTATGAAATTATCCAGTTAGTGGATTGGTGTGACGTCAACACACCCCACTCACTAATGAAGTCTTTGAAGAAAGAATCGAGTCCTCGTGGCACATACATATTCGCTTGGACTGTGTCGACGGCAGTCTTTTTTGCATAATAATTTTCTACGCTCGCGAACCTAGTGACCTCAAGCCACATCACTTCCGACCACCTGAGCATCCCGGGATCCAGAGGAACAGACAAGAGGGCTGGATCATAGCTACTTTGGCTGCATGTGAGTACCTGCTTATATTGCTAAACGAAGTAACAACGATTTATAATCTTAAATCCGAAAGAACCAGCACCGCGCTGGTCGCCATCAGCTCTCGAAGAGTTTACGTGGCGATCAAGTTCAAATCAAAAAATAATATTGTCGAATCATTATATAAAACGACTTATATAAATGAGCACAATATGAGTATAATTTAAATGTGATCAATGTGTTCGTTTAGTTGCCATCTTATTTTAGTGTTTACATTTTATTTTATTTTATATTATTTATTTTATTTTCTTCTCTGTTTTTAAGTTTATTTGATTTATTGTTTGACGAGTTATGAATGTAATAATTTACCTATATGTGTTTTATCTGTGCCTGAAATAAACATATTTTAATTTAATTTAATTATGAAATTTGTGGCTTGGAAACGACACATTACATAGCACTTAAAAAACACCTTGAAATGGCTAGCTTAAAATCATAAGAAGAAGACTGGAACGCGCCTCATACGCCTCTCCATGGATATTAACCGTTTTTCGGCTAGCGTCCTGTAGTGGCCGAGGGCAGGTCAGTTCGGTACGAAGGAGAGTCGACTGAAGAATTGACCAGTCGAAAATCGACTGGTATTATTTACAAAAAGGGCCTCACACTCTTTATCACAGATATACATATACACTCGACGCTTTCAAGTCCTTCCCGGGGATTCAAACTATCTCCATGCCAAATTTCATCTTAATCGGTATAGCTGTTTAAGCATGAAGAGGTAACAGATAGACAGATAAACAGAGTTACTTTCGCATTTATACTAAAGTGGACCCGGCAGACGTTGTCCTGCCCGGAAAATCAACGCCACATTAAATATGATATGTTAAATTTAAAATATCATCAAATCAAATCAAAAAATCAAAATAATTTATTCAATTTAGGCTACAATAATTGAGCACTTATGAATGTCACTACGCCATCGGTTCGTAAGTCTATAGGGCGGGAGACCTTGTACTGAGAAGAACCGTCAAGAAACTCAGCAAGGGCATTTCTTTTCTCCCTTTCTCTTACAGCGTGCACTTAAAATGTTGGAAAATGCCCTCCCTATCATAGAAGGACACTTTCCATTACAAACATAAAAAACATGAAATGCACAAGCACAACATAAAAAAGTATCTAATTGCAAAATATAAAAAAAACCAGTTTATGTATGCATCACTAATATCCAATGTCTTACAGTATTGATAATCAAAACAAAAAAGTAAGACTAAATACAAGGATACAAAGAAGTTTGCAAGGGCAGACCAGCCTCCACAGGCGGTACCCGTTCACGAGTATGAGACATGAATCAGCGATCGCTTCGCTCAACCATGTTTTAGGGAACGTAACGACCCGTCACACAGCCACCACCGCAGAGACACTTTGAGAGAGCATGACACACTCAAGCAACTCCAATAAAACTTCGATTGTACTAGTTACAATGTGTGTTACGATTGTATTGTATTTTTATATGATGTATAAAAGATTAACTAGTGAGTTTATTGCCGTTGCTGCTCGGTAGTAAAGCATTGCGAACCTTCCAATCTTCTCCTCTTATATTTTGTTCCTTTACTACACACATTGTAACGAGTTTTATTGGAGTTGCTTGAGTGTGTCATGCTCTCTCAAAGTGTCTCTGCGGTGGTGGCTGTGTGACGGGTCGTTACGTTCCCTAAAACATGGTTGAGCGAAGCGATCGCTGATTCATGTCTCATACTCGTGAACGGGTACCGCCTGTGGAGGCTGGTCTGCCCTTGCAAACTTCTTTGTATCCTTGTATTTAGTCTTACTTTTTTGTTTTGATTATCAATACTGTAAGACATTGGATATTAGTGATGCATACATAAACTGGTTTTTTTTATATTTTGCAATTAGATACTTTTTTATGTTGTGCTTGTGCATTTCATGTTTTTTATGTTTGTAATGGAAAGTGTCCTTCTATGATAGGGAGGGCATTTTCCAACATTTTAAGTGCACGCTGTAAGAGAAAGGGAGAAAAGAAATGCCCTTGCTGAGTTTCTTGACGGTTCTTCTCAGTACAAGGTCTCCCGCCCTATAGACTTACGAACCGATGGCGTAGTGACATTCATAAGTGCTCAATTATTGTAGCCTAAATTGAATAAATTATTTTGATTTTTTGATTTGATTTGATGATATTTTAAATTTAACATATCATATTTAATGTGGCGTTGATTTTCCGGGCAGGACAACGTCTGCCGGGTCCACTTTAGTATAAATGCGAAAGTAACTCTGTTTATCTGTCTATCTGTTACCTCTTCATGCTTAAACAGCTATACCGATTAAGATGAAATTTGGCATGGAGATAGTTTGAATCCCCGGGAAGGACTTGAAAGCGTCGAGTGTATATGTATATCTGTGATAAAGAGTGTGAGGCCCTTTTTGTAAATAATACCAGTCGATTTTCGACTGGTCAATTCTTCAGTCGACTCTCCTTCGTACCGAACTGACCTGCCCTCGGCCACTACAGGACGCTAGCCGAAAAACGGTTAATATCCATGGAGAGGCGTATGAGGCGCGTTCCAGTCTTCTGTCAGAAGTATTTGGAGTTCATGCAGGAGTACCAAGATTCGGGCCATAAGTCTGTTTCTGACCTTGACTAGGAAGGAACACTACTTTATTCCTTACCATGTCTTTAAGGGAGGGGAAATAAGAGTATTTGACGGTTCGGCACCTAGTTCAAATGGTATGTCCCTTAATCAGTGTCTTCACTCGGATCCCAAATTGCACCGCGATATTCATATCGTGACCAGTTTTCGAAGACATCAGGTAGTTCTGGACGCTGATATCTGTATAATGTATTAACAGCCGGTGATCCATAAGAAAGATCGCAGGTATCAATTGATTATCCGGCGAATACCCATGAACGTCTTTGAGTTGAACACCAGTACTTGCGGACTTCGTTCTAGTCCGTTCGTCGCTATTCAGACCCTGTTAGAGCTTGCTGATAGGACACGTGTTCACTTTCTTCGTGGTGCTTCTGTTTTGTCCAGCGATTACGATTGAAGCGGCACTGATTCTCCGCGACGAGTGCTCCATGCTGACGGACATGAACTTCAAAAATGGATATCCAACTCTCCTGATTCCATTGATGGTCTCGCCGAAGAGTTCCAACAGGATCCTCTGATGTTTCAGAATGCGGACAACCCAAATACAGTAGCAATTCTTGGAGTACAATACCAACCTCTTGCAGATTGTTTCTCCTTCCAGGTGGAAGCTCTTTCAGCTTCCAAGACCCGGACTAAGCGCAATATTTTTTCTACCATAGCCCGGATTTTCGACATTTGCGGTTGGCTCGCTCTTGTTGTTTTTTGGGCCACGGATTATTTGCAAAAGCTGTGGCTAAAGGGAATCTTCTGGTACACCCCGCTTACTGGTGATCTGATGGCAAACTGGAATCGTTGTGTCTCATCTATTTAGGATCTCTCTCATCTGTGTATTTGTAGGTGTTTTTTACTGCTGGGTCAATCTAGTGTCACTCTCCAGGGCTTTTGTGACGCTTTGAAAGCCGACTACGTGGTTTCCATGGTCTTGGGGCCTTCTGCTCCCATTGAATAGAATCACGTTCCAGGAGAATTGAATGCAGCCAAATTTGCTTACTGTGGTTAATTTTTAGCCTCTGTTTTGGTCGATCATCCACTTTGGTAGGGACTTGAATGGCTTTTTAGACCAGAGTTAGGGTGGCCTTCTTCCCATCATCCTGGTGGCAAAGATTGTCCCTTCACTTTTTCAGATTGGTTATTGACGGAGATTAGGTTCAATAACTTGAAAAATAGATTGGAGTGATTTACCGAATTGTCAACAACGCCCTTCGAACGCTTTTGGATTGTAAACTGGTCTTATCGCGGTCTGAACATGAAAAAGCGCTCCATATTTAAGTGGGGATGTGGGATTGTGGGACTTCAAGCTTGTCGCTCCAAGATCAAAGGGGTTTTGGCCAGACAACCCATTTCTGGACGATCGCGGACCCATTCGTGTAGGTAGCCGATAACGTCATACACACTTGCCTCATGGAGCTCGGCATCCGCTTCTTTTGCCTAAGGATAGCCACTTAACCTTGCTATTGATTCAGGATCACCATTTGAGAAACTCTCATGCGGGACTCAGCAGTCTACTTGCCATACTCCAACGTCAGTTTTGGATTGTCTCGGCTCGAAGGGTTATTAGAAGTATGCTTTTTAAGTGCATGTCCTGTTTAAGCTCAAGGCAACTTTGACTCAGCCACAAATGGGCGATTTGTATCGAGTAAACCCCGCTCGCGTCTTTTCTAATGTTGGAATTGATTTTACAGGTCCATTTAACATTAAGACTTCGACCTTGCCCAACGCCAAGGTGGCCAAGGCATACTTGTACGAATTTGTATGTCTTGTTACAAACGCCGTCCATCTACCGATGGTCTCGTCCCTTTCCATTGAGGCTTTCATTGCCTGGCTTTCTCGCTTCATTAGTTGCCGTAGATTGCCAAATATTATCCGTTTGGATTGTAGCACCAACAATAAAGGTGCTGATCGGTATCTACGACAAGTCCATTAATTTCTCATTGTGAATCAGCAGGGCATAGGACATCACCTTTCCCGCAAGAGAATTAAGTGGATATTCGATCCCCCAGCATATCCTGCTTGAGGCGGAATTTTCGAAGCAGTGGTGAAGGTAGCAAAGACTCATCTTCGCCGCCGCATTTTCGGAGAGACTGTTCTCACCTTTGTGGAACATTCTGCAGTCTTTTGCAAAATTGAGGCGGTACTCAACTCGAGGCCCCTCTTTCCGATTTCTTTAGACCTGAATTATTTGGAGGTATTGACTCCTGGTTTTTGGTGGGTGGGCCCTTGACAGCCTTACCAGAGTATGCCTTATTAAATGCTTCACTAAACTACTTGGCTCGGTTTGAACTGCTGCAGCAGATGTCTTAGAGCTTTTGGAAAAGCTTTTCTCTTGAGTATCTTCATCTCTTGCAGCAGCAAGTGCGTTGGTCGGATAAGACTTAACCGCCGAAAATTGGTGATTTTGTCTTGGTCAAGGATATGAATAATCCGCCTCTTCTGTGGAGGCATGTTTGCACCCTTCGACTCTTCCCCATTGCTGAAGTTCAAGTGAGCGACTCGATTCTAACGAGAGCTGTTGCTACTGTCACGATTGCCGATTTCTTAGGGTATCTATACAGTGTCTCAGTCAGACCCAATCTGCCTGGGGTGGGGGATTGTTCTGTACCGTTGCTATCTCTACCTACTACCTCGCCACACGCACGAAGCGTGAATCGGACCGCACCCTAGAAGCTCAGTACTCTGTGGTCAGTTCAAACTTTATAAATTAACCTATTACTGAAAAGGATGTAAATGTTGTGTTTTTTGTATATTTGAAATTAAGAAGCTTATATGATATTTAGTATTGCGTTACAAACATTAACTTGTTTTTATAAATTGCTGTGATTTTGGACGAACAACGTTACACCAAGGAAGTAACTTAATTTTATATACTTATTTAGATCCTGTCCCTATTTCTGTTTACTCCTCTCAGACTCAGTTACTTAGTTGTAATTTAGGGCTCCCTTGAGTCTCCTTAGAATAAATTAGAACAGACATACGTAGTCCATATAGGTACAACAATAGTAACAATCTGAGGTGGGTAACTGCCTTGCAGTTTTTAATTTGGGTTTAGGTTTACTGTCACTAAGACAAAAAAGCAAAACCATTTAGTTTAGAATCTAAGAACAAAAAGGTTTTTTTAAGGTACATTGGCTACAGATGGCGCGTAAGTTGCGTTCAGTTTCAGTGTATGTGTTAACATTTTATTTTAACATCCTCTTTTTTAAGTCCAAACACAACGCTTTTGCAAAATCATCATTCTTTATTTGTAAAGGGGTTTATGTGAGAATGTCAGTTTGCTATTCAATTTATTTACTATAAAGCATATATTGTGTCTCTTTTCTGTTATAAATAGAGCAAACTTCTTCCTATTACTTATTCTTGATAACGCTATGTTTGTATGATTATTACATTCCTCTCCTGAATGAAAACTGCCATCAGTGCGTGTCGCATACCCTCAAGCTCAATTTCATCTCGCCTAAGACAATAGTTGGAAAAGAGTGGCTCTCATCCCAGGATGTATTTACAGTTTTCCCTTGGCCATCTAAAAGTCCTGACCTGAATCCAATAAGAAACTTGTGGGGTCAAGTTAGATCTAAACATCAAGTAGACCAGGGGGTCAACAGAACTAGGGAGTTAATGCAAAATAGCAGTGCATGTTCGAACATTTTCATACACATGGAAAGCTGGCTCCAACAAATAATAGATAATAATAGTCATCCTCTGCGCTATTAATGTTGGTGAAGCATCATTTGACCCCATAGTTTATATTGTATTTGTTTGTTTTTTAGACCTAACTTTTATTTGTAATTGTAATAAATAACGAAAGATATAAATTGTTACACTAGTTTGTAGTTTAACATGTTTGCTATCTCTCAAAAGTAAGAATAGAAAAAGGTTTACAGCTTAAGATAAGGAAATACGGTGATACTGTTATACAGAATGTAACGGGAATGCCCCAAATCCCTAAAGGGGGCAAGAGTGCACCTACTCAGCAATCACTATTCAAAGTTTCACGCTGAAATCGGCATTTCAGTTTTTCATACTAATTTTATAAAATAATTTTACGTTTCTGACTTGACCATGAAGTTTAATGAACTTTAGAATATGCCACCCGCTAATTTGTGAGAATCTAGTACTTTTGAATTTGTACGACTCCAGTTACACAATTATCTACCTACAACGTGTACGACGTCCTGTCGTTTATGTGTTCCTGGTACTTTTTTCGGCGTAGAAATGCGAATTTGTGCGACGCTACGCAAAAATAAAAACAGGATGGCTAAAAGCTACCTACTTAACTAAAAAGCTTCAGCAGCAGCTTACTTCTTTAATTAACTAAACTTTTTCACTAAGCACTGCGTTAAAAAATTTCAGTTTTAACAACAATGGTTAATTGAAATAGTTACATTCACTAACACTGTACTTATCTTCTTTTTTAAACATTAACTACCTATGTAGCTACCTATCTTAATTCACAAAATGATTCAAAGTAACCTTCATTTACTAAAACACTGGATTAAAACCCTTTTTAACTTCCCATTTAAAAATTATTACGCACGTACGTTTTCACACAAGCGACATTATAGTTGTTTCATTTTTTGTAATACGACTATTAAAAACTAAGAAGTAGCTATTACTTATTTAGCAAAAATTACAAAGTGAATTTCTTGTGATTGCTAATAGTGATCATAATTCCCAATTTTATAATAGTTTTGCCGAGAATTTCCAAACAACCCAGGCTCCAGGTGGGCGTTGACCATAATTCACCAATCGTCGTAGAGCAAATTATAAGCGCGAATCCTACATTCCGAAAATTGAGGTACCGTTTTGTTCTTTTATCAACTTTGTCCGAAATGCTAACAGTGTTCTATGAAATCCTGGTACATGGAATTTAGAAGCTCACTTTAAAAACGACTGCTATGACAATTTTACTGAACTCAATTGCCTTAATAGCTTAGGTGTAATGGGTACAAAATTATTTCACTCAAAACGTTATACAAGAGATGAGCCTTCTGATAATTTTTTATTAAAATTTTAATTAATTTATTTTTATTTAATTTATCTACATCACCTGTAGGTAAAAATAGAAAAAATGATTCAGATATTTCATCACAAATTTTGACAAAATGACCGGTTATCGACCCCCACACAGCTGAGTTTAAGGAGAAGTTCTTTTCAAGCTTTCACCAAATATCTGAAAGCTGCGGATGGTTCAGGTTAATGAATTCACCCTTGGGTCCATTACTAAGTGCTTGTGTACCGGATACCCTATAACCCCTTAAAGGGATTTGGGGGTATTCCGTTACATATTGTATATTATATTAGAAATATAATATATAAAATTGTTATCTCATACATTGTCCCTCTCTATCATCTTTATTTCCATCCTAATATTGTGCAAATTATCCTATTTACGTCTTTGTCTTTAAATAAAGTTTTAAATTTCTTTAACAAATTTTATTTTATTACCAAATTCAACATGTTCACTTTTTTATAAAAGGGAAAAACAACTCAACATTCAGTATAAGAAAATCATGACATTTTTACCAAGTAATAAATATTGTATAACTAGGAATATAATATTAAAAAAGCTTATACATAAATAAAAAAAACGAATATTGTTTAAACATTTTTTTTAAAAACTGATCAAGGAAAAAGGTCATTTTTGTAAATTTTTGGCCATAAGTAAAAACTATGTCACATAACATAGTTTTTACTTAACCACATTTTCCTTGGCATCAAAATTTGTGACTGAAAAAATCATGACTCAGATTGAATTTCTCAATTAAATAGATAAAGAAAAAATCAACTATATTTTTTAAGCAAACAATGATTTTTTTCAATGTTTAAACTTTCAGTAATAAAAATAGTCAGTTAATTTAAATCCTGTTTAGTACGGAATCCTTGTGTCTCAAATACGCACTTGACGGGTCTTTGGTTATATTTTCGGAGGTTGACTTATTATATGATATTAAACTAGGTTTTAGACTGCCACCTTTCTACTTTGAAGGTGGTGCAAAACCAAATAAACTCTGCAACTCTGATTATCACTCTAGTGCCTCTACAGAAAATATTATGGAACGAAAGGCATTAGGTAGGAGGGGAGGTGGGGGTGAAATTCGATATCCACAACTAAACTGTAAATACGTAAAAATACAAATCGAATTTTGAGTTACAAAAGCAAAACCTCAAAATATTTTTTTCCAGCCAGCCAGCGCTTTAAGAACGCCGGGCGCCGACATCAGCATGATTTGTGTGTGTGAATATTTACTCTCACATTATTCAGCTCTCGAAATAAATCTTTTCCTTGTTTTTCCTCGCGGTGGCCATTGTTGTAACGGCCTCACGTTTTTCATCGCCCACATAAAGCCTCTATTTATTCTTACAGTAGTAGTCCTTGGGATAAATCAAGTGCTTAAGCAAATTTTTATTAGTTACATTTCTTTTAAGAAGTTCCTATTAATTCTGAACGAAACAGCCTCGGAGCTATAGTTTGGTTTTGTGATGATGATCATCAATGTTTTACAATGTAAATAGATAGATAATTTGTCGCACGCCAATTTTGATCGTCTTATCAACAAGAAGTGATTTCTCCCAGAAGACCTACAGGTAGAGTACAAAACAATAGAAAAAGTAGGTGGTGCAAAAAAAAAATATATAGGTACATACATAGTTATACGTTATCATATACAACATGTTAATTAAATGGTGTATACAGTGGTAGATAGGGGTTGTTTTGTAGATGTTTGGAAAAATATTCTGAAGTCGGAAAATGTTCAGGTTTCCCAACAATTAGCAAATTTTCTTTTGTACCTAAAACGGTAGAGCGACAGCCCTGAAACAGCTGATTTCATTCATAATTACTATGACCATCGACCCCAAAATACCAGGTGAAAGAATAAAAATACAGCTAGATAGTTTTAATCAGTATATCTCTACCTACTATCATTCTGGCGAACCAAGAAATCAATCCTGCAAATTCCTATTTTATTTTACCGTATTTATTTTTGGTTTAAAAATGATTTTTGGTTTTATATAAATTTAGAATAATTATCATAACATTTAATGACAATTTTGAATTTCAATACATAATTTATGACTTACCTTTTTTATCTTACGTGTTAATTAATACGTAAAACCCAAAAAATCTGTCCCTATTTTCAAACTATTGACGTTCGACACTAACTGCAGTGATAACAACTACCTATTTCTTAAATTTGAACCATAAGAATAAGAAATTTGTACCTACTATGTTTGAACTGTAGGGAAAAATGAGACTACATAAATTATTACCTTAAAATTTTCGCCTCTGCGGCCCAACTCTTTGAGAGTGCCGCAACTCTCACTCGCACATACACTCAACATACACACAAGTTAAATTGAAAGGAATGGCGAGGTTTTATTTATCTTTTCCTTAAATCATGAAGGGTTCTCGATAATTAAAATTATTTTTTATCTGTTTTTGTGTAATCAAGTAATGTATGTTGTTCGCTAAAATTCGCCCCTCGAATTTGCTCGCATATATTTTACTACCGACCGTACGTTATATATAACTGAGATAATTCTACGGGACCCAATGTACAAGACTACGTGACCATACCGACACCGACATCTACGATGGAAAGGTACCCAAGGCCGCCAGCGCCTTGCAAGCCGCCCGCTGCATCGACAGACAGTTGTACCAAGCTAGCCGTCACGAACGCACCGCGCGCACTGAAGCGCCCCCCGCCCCGCTTGCCGAAGACGCACCGCGACACCGCGTGTGTTATTATAATACAGACCATATAAAATTATAATAAAGACAATCCGCTTACTTTCGAATATTAAATACCGATACCGCTATCCGCTGTATTTACTGGTATGTTAGCTCCATCATCAAGACCTATCTCCGAAACAGAACCGACACATCCAACCGCCATCCGCTACAGCAACCGCTGCACCTCTCTCTCCGCATCTTATCTGCGCGGAAGCAATTGAACAGACGCCCGATTCCGCGCACATATGTGATTCGACGATATTAACAAATAGGTACCTATTATCAAATATTTAAAAAAATATTATTCTAACGCATACTTGCTATTTTTATTTTCAAACTCCTACATCCCTAAGTCTATAACAAACTAATTTTATCATAAGACTTTACAAGTAACCACTAATAACAACAGACAAACAGTACAATCCTACTTTTACTTATCTCAGTGCGAAATATCGTCAACATTAGTAAAAAAACTAAACTTAAGAGTCTTTACGTACTAAGACTGCATAAAAGAACTAATATTTACGAACAAGGGCAAATAAGCTGACAACGGTACCCCTATTTTCGGGAAATTACTCTGAGCACCTGAGATAGTAAAATTTTTCTCTTTCATAAATTATGAAGGGTTCTCGAAAATTTATTTATGTATTTTCGTGTACTACCAGAGTACTGATACCCGCTCAAGTAATGTAGGTATGTGATTTCGCCTCAGTTTCTATGTATCTTTTTATGTTCTTTGCTCACGGAATCTTAGGCTTTAGTTCACCATGCAGACTAAGTGCCAGCGGACGTAGATACTATCAAAATGTTATTAAACATTTGAAAAAATATTATTTTGATACCAACTTACTCCTAGATAGGTATTATTCAAATAAAATCGAAAACTAGTTGTTTTGTCCGAAATGACTATGAAATCGTCCATTTCATTGCAAGTAAACACTAATTACAACAAACTATACAAAACTTTCAGAATAAACAAACAACATACATACTTCCTATCTACCTACTTCATCTCAGTGCGAAATACCACCAAAATCATCAAAAACTAAAATGTACGTACTAGGGTAAACACAAGGTTTATGCAGATAAACAAGAGCTAGTATTTTAGGGAAAATTGTGCTCGAGTTTGTAGCCGGGATAGTGATGGTATGATTTATCGGCCGGGCAGGATATCTGCGTCTCCGTTAGAAAAATAATGGTCGGCTGCGCAGTCTCAAGATGGAGGAGAACTGCGTTAAGTTTCGCGTGAATACCCCTAATGTTATAAAAGTCCATATTAAATGTGGATGGAGCGGCCGCTGTAAAAATTCTCTTCCTTTTCGTTGTTTTGCCCATTTTTTAAAAAAAGTTACTTAGACTAAATATGAGGATTCACTGCACAGACAGCTTAGAGGACAAAAGGTGCGGTACTAGAGCTGCCAAAGCTTGGCACAGATAAAACGGTTGCTGGCACGGCGGGCGGAAGGGCCCCTGATCCCCCTCTGTTGTAGTAGCCGGGTCCACTCCGGTCTCCATCTCCGGCACGACTATTACTTCAGAGACTTTACACAGGTTGGCGGATCAGCCTCCCAGGGCGGAGATTAAATTATCCCTGGGTTCGGGAACCCGTTCAACCTGCAGGCGGCCAGCGGTCAACCGTTTCATCAGGTCTCCCTGACCGCTGTCTCAGCACGCCACGTCTACGCTGAGCAATGACAGCAATAAGCACCGCCGGTCCTCCGCTGTCCGCGCAGCGAATCCTCAACGAGTTCTGGCAACCTTAATCACCGCCGGGAATACAACACTACTCAAAGTTAGCATTATTATGGCCGCTGTTTTCTGTGAGGTGGAGGTACTTCCCCAGTTCAAGCTGCTCATTCGACCAAGTACTCGCTATGCTCCGCTTTAATTGTTCGGGCGGCTTGTTCGAGCGAATACTTGCTGTGCCCTACCTCTCTTAAAAGTAGTAGTCTAAGTGTATTATTGTTAATATTTTGTAAAGTATTATTGCTGAGTTTCTTGCCATTTCTTCTCAGTAGATACAGCCTCCCGAACCAATGGCAAAGTCATAATTAAATAGGAATTTTTATTTAAAAATATTTTAAAAAACCTACTTGAATAAAGAGCTATTTTATTTGATAATCCCAAGCTTCCCAGCTTTTGTTAAAATAAAATATGCGTATTTTCAATTTTCATGAGAAGCATGTTTCGGGCCACCAATGATTAAGTCCTTAAAATTTGTACTACTCTACTTAGTTCGAAATTTTTAATACCAATGACCTTGTGAAGCCGTTGGAAAAAAATCGCCTAAATTTAAATTGAAAAAGAAAGATATCTACTTTTTATCATCGGTGTATAGTATTCAGGTGCTCTCTTGTGGCGGTGATGTATCACTCGCATGATGTATAGGTGTAGGGAAACCTATGGATAATATTTATAATTTTATAGTTATATAGTAGTAATATTAGTAACGTAAAGTTTACTAAAAAGTTACAAAGTGGTAAATTGGTACCGATTACGACATGTTTTTAAATATCTTTTGTGTTGAATCAAAACTCAATAAATTTCTTGAATATTTTGATATATTTTTAAAGTAAGTTAAAAACAAATCAGTGTTAAATCGTTGAGGGTAAAGTGAGTGTTGTCATTATTCAATCATATTATAAATTAATAATTCGAGTTTACCTTCATCATCATATCAGCCTTTTTTGATCTGCTGGGGGATATAGGCTCCCCTGGTGAGCTCCACTTCTCGCAAACAGGAACTAGCATAAATTGTACTATCCAGCACTGAGTGACTTTGAACTTGTGGACAAACACCCTGTTGTAAATGTTAACGTTTCAAAAACAAGTGTTGTTAGTACCAAAAACCCCTGCCAAAGGTTATGAAGCAACGTTAAGGAAAACGAAACTTACCAAACGCTGCCCACGCCTGACGTGGTTCCGTCTGAGTTAGCTTTCCATAATCCTGGTCTAAATTGAAGTTTTTCAAAATCAATGCTTTATTTCTAAAACATAGGATATCATTTTTCAAAGTCGAAGTCAAAATGGCATTCTGGCGAGAAAAAATGGCGAAAGAAACTTTACAGAATTCGCTGTTTAAATATTAAATATTGTTACACTTTTTAAAACAATCAACTATTTTCTCAATCAACAACTTCAATTTCAACAACAATTTCAACAATCAAATATATTATGAGCCGGTAAGCAAGGTTAAAAAACCTTGATTTCATTAAATTTATCATTTGAAGACTGACGATAGGACAAATTGTAAATTGCTCGAATAGCCCTTTCCTGCTGCACAAAGATTTTTTGAATATCAGCTATGTTACCCCATCGTAAAATAGCGTGGGACATCACGACATTAAAGTAGCTGATGTACACTATTCGACCATTGAAGCTACTGACCGAATAGTATACTTCCGTAAGTTAAGTCCGTGAGTTTTAACCGCGAATGATGCAGAACCAAGCCTATTCGCCAATCTAGCTACATGTGGACCCCACTGAAGCTACTAAGTAGTTCACACACAAGTCTACAGTAATACCTTAAATTTTTGTATTATCTACAAGATCTGATTGTTCCCCATTTATCGAACATTGGTTATTACCTGACTGACGTTTTGTGTTAAACAAATTATACGATTGGTTTGCTTACTTTTAGGAGCAGGCTTTAACCAGATTGCTGTTTTTGTTATTCAATACCTATCGTTTCCCATCTTTTAAGTTTAAATAAAAGTGAGTTTTTTAACCAGGTAAGCATTTTCCATTTATGTCAACCCCATACTGTAGTCCTTAAAGAAAACCTTAGCAGGGAGCTCATTCCACAACCCAAGCGTTCGTGGGAGGAATTTTCTCCGAAACCGCACTGTGCGCGACCACTTCGGTTCTAAGGTGTGAAAATGAATTCCCTGCCGACGGCGAGCGGTGCGATAGTAGAAGGTATAATATCATTTCGAACAACTCCTCAGAACACATCTCATTGTACAAGCGGTAGAACACATACAGGGAGGCAAAGTCTCTCCTCGGCCTTAAGGGTTTAATACGGCAAGTGAGTTTGAGATCGTCGACAAATCTCACAGCCCGACGTTGAATCGGTTCGGATCGATTTCGTACCTTTCAATCACGAGTGCACTAATCGTTAGTATATCCCTCGTTTGTTTTAGATAGATACTATTTGATATCCCTTAATACTTGATAGGCTTAGGACTATCAATCAAATAGTATGTACAATGACTATCTGTAATAATTTACATTAAATTGTTATTTTTCGGTTTTTTTTTATTCCTTTTTTTATTATATGAGTTGTTATAGGTATGAACCGGGCTTTGTTTGACTAATCATTTCTTAGGATAGGATACAATTTCAGACTGTGACTGTAACATTTATAAACTATTTTTTAATTCACAATAAGCAATTTTAACTCAAAAATTTTATAGGTGTAAATGTTTACACAGTTCAGTTCTTATACACAAACAAATCCTACCAGGAAAGTAAACGATAATAATTATTAATAAACAAACACTCATCAAATACAATAGTAATAATTGACAGTTATATTTTTCTAACAGATATTCACGCGCGCGTCACATAGCAGAGGTGAGTAGGTACTGATCTATAGTATGTACATACATACTTACGTAAACGAACAATTGAATTGAAGAAAAAAACGTCCACTTATTTAATAAGTGGTTTAAGTGCTTTAAAGCGTATTGCACGGAAATTCGTATCCCAATGCATATACATTGGGTTTAGCAGGCGTGATTTTAAAAAGCGCTGAGATCGATTATTTATAAGCAAGACACGAAAACGTTACTATTTTGCTCTCAAGTTTCAATGCTAGCTCTCTCTCTCTCACACCTCCAGTGATATGCGTGCATCGCTATAAGCCGCTCCGCGCCACGGACACGGGCGACCCACTCCGCTGTTTATTTGGATTAGTTCACTCCCTGGATATAGGACATGTTTATTTCCCGCAAAGTGAAGGAGTTGAACCATATCCGGCCTCGGATATATATCCAAAGATATAGTTATGTCCGGAGTTACCCAAGGCTACTGCCTCGCTCTGTTGAGCACACCTGGTTTTTTGAATGCCAGTTTCACCTCGTCAAATGATCTTGGAGCTGAACATCGCTGGAGATGTCAACACCAAGGATCCCAATGCTCTTGAAGATGAACAGGGGAGTGTTCTGGAATTGCGGGACCACAGTGAATGGAGTTTTTTTAAGGGGTGAACGCGCAGACTTGTGTCTTTGTAGGGTTGAATGGACCATGTTTTCCCGTCCCCAGTCAGAGACCTTGGTCATCGATTTGAGACACAACGGAACGAGGGATGTGGGTTATGGGTTAGAAACCACAAAAGGTTACCGATTATTAGATACCAAGACAAGAAAAAATATTATGAGTAGAGATGTTGTATTCTCGGAAAATTCAATAAAGAGAAAGTTTACTATGATTTCACTATCAGAAAATGCATACAATGGTAGCACTAAAAATGTGACAGATGAGAGTTCAAAATCAGAAAATTTAGAATTTCAGGATAATCATGTCTAAGGAATTAAATATGTCTAAAGAAATCATATCTGATGATGAATCCTTCTATTCAGATGATGGATCCTTATATGTACCTGAAAAAGAAAGTTTTGAGGTTTAAATTAGTCATTTTCAAAAACAAAGTCAAAATTTATTTATTCAAATTAAGATTTTACAATCATATATAAATCGTCAAAGTTATGAAATACTATTTTTTGAACCCTCCCACCCTACCTCCGGTTCACAATGTTGTTGATTTCTACCGAGAAGAATCCGGCAAGAAACTCGATAGTTACTCTTTTTAAAAAAAATCTTAAAAACTATAAATACAATAAATGTTTTAAATAAAATTTTTAAGCCGTACAATTTTTTATTATTTTCATTTTCATTTGGTTTACCTATGCATCCTGTAATTGAGCATCTTCAGTCCCAAGGATTTTTATCATTTACATAGAGTGAAATATTGTAGTATGCTTTTTTACAAAGTTGTTGTTTGATAAAAGATTTACATTGATAGCTTTTGAATATTAATGGGAACTTTGTTGTAAAAGTGTATACATTGCCCCATCAAAGAGTTACTAATTTGGTGTTGACGTGTATCATGCACCAACAGCTTATTTTTACTTCTAGTATTTACTTTGTGAACATCACTTATCTTGCTGAAACTATAAAAGATTTTCATATATGTACTGCGACGCTTAAGTTAAAATATTTACTTCCCTATACCTATCCCTCAGAGATATCCTAGATCCTAATTTATAAATAGCACGAATTGCCCGTTTATACCAACTAGATCTAAAAGTAGGAATGAAAGAACATGAAACTAGTACTTAAATTTTTTAAAGTCGAGATCAAAAACTGAATACCATACCAAAGTCTTATCGAGAAGGCCTATCATGTCCAAATAAAAAAAGTGGGAAAAGTCTATACAGAAAGAACTGAAAGCACACAGAGTAAATGAAAGTTGGGAGTTGGTAAAGAAGCCGCATGGAGTAAAAACAATTGGCTGTAAGTGGGTTTTCGTGTAAAGGTTGAACCATTGGGCCCACTCTACAAAAGGTTGAACCATCGGGCCCACTCTACAAAAGGTTGAACCATCCGGACCACTCTACAAAAGGTTGAACCATCGGGCCCACTCTACAAAAGGTTGAACCATCGGGCCCACTCTACAAAAGGTTGAACCATCAGGCCCACTCTACAAAAGGTTGAACCATCGGGCCCACTCTACAAATCAAGACTCTGTGCCGCAGAGGCATCAAGTTAATTACACAGAGATATTCTCACCAACTGTCGGGTATCATACTATAAGAGTATTGCTTTAAAAAGTGTATCAAGATACTTTGCAAATGATACAGTTTGATATAAAAACTGCTTTTCTTTATGGCACTGAAAATTTGTATATGACTCCTCTGAAGGTTATTATTTTTTACCACTACTACTACCATTTATTTGTTGAAAACAATAATTAAAGTTATGCAACGTCGGGCTTGGTCAGTGATTGGATGGGTGACCGCTTAGCAGCACACTTTTTGTTTTTGTTTGTGTTCGTAAATAACGTCAATCGTGGTTTGGAACCCACGATGCGCTAGTCCGACTTGCACTTGACCGATGTTAATAACACGCATGAAAATTTACGTAATTTAAGACATTAACAAAAAGTGTGCCGTCAAGCGGTCACCCAGCCAAGTACTAACCAAGCCCGGCGTTGCTTAGCTTTAAATATCTTTACCAACAAACAAATTTGTTACTGTTTCTCTTAATAATAAACTAGACGGCGCTGTTCGGTTAATTTAAAATAGTAATGGCTTGGGCCCGTCGCACACTTGACCGATTTTTATTATTTGTTGTTATACTTTAGAGCCCACACAAAATATCACTGCAGTTTGTTGCACTGGTGCAAAGGTTTGTCTATTAAAAGTTTAATTATTTTTTTTAGTTTAGTAGGTTTTAAACTAGTTCAGTAACTAAAACCGATCCAAAAAGCTTTTCGGTTTAATTTCAATTTTCTCAGTGCACTTCTTGAACGTGACTTTAAGGTGAACCTATTTAAATGTTTTAATTTAGGTGATGACCATATCTTAACAAATAAACAGCTGACTGCAACGAGTTGTTGTAGTGTTTAGTTATGTAAGCTGAGATTGCTGATTACCTAATTTTACTCTTTTTATTTTAATCTTTCTCTCTCTGAATTGATTGTTCCTATGTCATATGTATTATAGTAGACCATTGAAATAGGTATATAGCGCAATTGATACAGCCGCATCACGACAATCCATGTAATCCACGCGACGACTTTGCACGCTTATCCCCAATCACTTGCAGGATTCAATTCTGTCTCAGACGATTTTATTTTGCCAGAACTTTGATGAAAAGAAATGAAATATTAAATACCTTTTATTAGTTGTTTATCTACTCCTATGTAAGTATTTTACTAACCAATGAAAAATATACAGGTAAAGCTAAAACTAGAGCCAAACTCCACGCCGAAAACTGTCTATAAGTAAAAAAATATAAGTAGAGGCACGTAAAGATGTTTGGTCCACGAACATTATAATATGTGCTACAGTGTAAGTGTATCAAAGCGCAATATTAATCATAAAGGCAACGAGTAACTAATTGGTAGTAATTCCTCAGTGTCAGGTGTCGCTGCGAGAGGCATCGTGCTAATAACAGTAACCTACAGTTGCTTACTCTAACCGCTTTTAAATGTAATTACATTTTGTCAAACAAACTATTATGCAGTTATGTAGTAACAGAGAATTATATTTTCTCGCTTCATTCTCCAGATATAAAATTAACAATAAAGTATTATTTACCTCGGTACTTGGCAACTTCCGCACATAATTTTAAATTAAATTGTACTATAAATTAGTAAATTGACTTGTATTGTACATCAGCCCTAGCACTCCGGCAATAACATTACGTGTAAGCACAAATAAAAGTGCTTAAACTAAAAATAATTAAAAGTGAAACAAAGGGTTAAATCAAAAGTTATATTAAGAGTGAGAGTACCCACGTGCTTCACGCCTTAAAATGAGGCAACTGACAGTAAGTCAACACTAGGAACACATAATTACAATCATTCTAGTACCTTTGATCAGGGTGGGCCGCGAGCCTACTCCAGCCTCGAAGTCGGCTGCACAAATAATAAAGTATTATGTACAAGTACAGATAAGACAGTGCGTCATTTTAGCAAGTTTGGTAGGCGAGCTTTTTTACGCTTGGTGGCACTAATGCACTCGCAGTGTAGTGATGTGCTTCTTGATATCAATTGAAAAGGGATGTGCATGTACTTAATTTATCGACTGTTGCCAATATGATCTACTTAAACGATTTTAATAAGATTTCTGATTGTAATATGTTTTATTTTCTAACAAGCATATTCCCCGCACTAATTTTTTGAAATCAATATTTAAACTGACGGTTAAAAGTGCTGATTAAAAGTCTATTTGAATAAAAAAGTTGAGTTTGAGTGTTACCCGACCGACATTCTTATTTTTTACGACTTGATTACAAACCACCGACTTTTCTGTACTATTATAATTTTAATCTAAAAATGTGACGACATTTATCTCCGAAGGGGAAGTCAGAGATTTTACGAACACGTTTGTTTGTAACAACCACGTTTTAACGACGGTATTCCGTCTTACTAACGTGATAGGTGGTGAGCCTATCGCGACACCAGATATAAACCATTCTCGAGGGACATTAACAAGTTGTAACAGTATTGGTGGCCCCGTGGTGGTGGGAATCGAACCCGGTACCATTAACATGGCAGCCCAACCCTCTACCACTGCGCCATTCGGTTTTTTTCTGTACCATTCATAATTTAATTATAATGTTTTAGACATTAACCTGCCTGAAGAAATTTTGTAAAGGATTGTATATTGGTATAAATAAATTAAAATAAAAGACTTAGTACCTATGTTTACTTTAAATTTTTCTTTGTTTTAATTTTTTGTCGTAGGCGTAAGCGTCTGCAAATAGCTTAAGTCACTGAAATTTAATTTAGTCTAGGCCCCACTTAAAATCCTGTTGAATTCACGACACCAGTGACATACTTGAATTTTAGTCCTCTGCCCTTCCGATCAGTAGAAAGGACTACAGGTGAATCCGTATCGTTCCCCTTCTTCCGCCAGCACGAGGCGTTCCCCTCACGAGGACTGGAATCTTCCTCCGCGTGAGTTGTCTCCCACCCATCCTTGCATTCCTATCTGTTATTAGTTTGTAATCTCCACTCCTTCAACTTCCCGTTCCCCTCGCGATTTTGTACCCTGTGGGTTGTGTAATGTCAGAATGATTAGTGGATCCATTAAAGTTGAGATCTGGATGCGAGGAATGGGTGGAATTTCGGTATTGGGTTTTAGGACAGGTTTCGGTCGCTGTTGTCCCCTGAGTTCCCCTCGCCTGAATATTTGTTCTCGGTCATCGGTTTTGTTTAAATGATAATAGGCCCAGCACAACCACTAGTACCTGTACGTTTGCCGGACCATTTCGTCCCGACAAGCTTCCTTTAGGTCACTCCAGGAAGTTAGACGGAACAAGACAAGCATCTGTGGAGAACCGTACGACCCGAAGTTCGAATTAAGCAAATTAGGTCGTATATTGCAACGGTTCCAGGGCAGGATGGACCTCCTCGAGTTGCTGAGGTGTTGGTTGATAGCTCTGCTCTGAAACGAGTTGTGGCGACCTTGTCCCGTTTCATTTTTGTTTAGGATTCTCCCTATTGAGGAGTCTCAGCCCAATTCTATCTGGCTGGTCCGGGGGTTTGTTTGGTACAGATAAACAATGACGTCGTTTCCTTATCTGCGATCAACGACGCGGTCGCAGAAAGCACGCATTTCGTGCTCCACGTATTTTACCTACCTACTATTCAGACGGATCGAGGCACCGGGCCTCTCTACAGACCTTGTGAATAGTGCCCATTGCGATGGAGTGGTGTACAGTACGCTGGTGCATTCCCCTCAACGGCATCAGTTCCAGCGTCTGCAACGGGACAGAATAACCGGCTCGAGCCGGTTGCAACACAACACGGCGGAGCGCAGCAACGGGGGCTGTGTAGTAAATCATTTTGACGTGACAACGTCTTATAAATTGGTTTGCCGGGTGACACTTCAAGAAACTGCGTTACGCTCCGCTCACGTTATGCGCTCACAATGAGAGCGAGTGAGAGGCACGCGGCATGGTTAGCCCGCCTAAGAGCGAGAGAGACAGACATAAAAAGTGAAAGGCACAAGTTGTCACGTAAAACTTTCGCCCGTATACCGACTTTACAGGCAACCAGTTTTCAAAAATATTCGTTTGTCCATACAGCATTGTAGAGATGCAGAAATAAAGGCCTCCAAAATTAAAAATTATTGTTTCGAATATTAAGTTTCAAATAAAATTTATGGAAAATAGGTAGGTACGTAGGTAGGTAAGAAGATACCTAATTGTTTTTTTACTACATTGAATAACTTGGTTTAAAATTGTAAGTTTCATACAGTCATTGTACACTTGAGACTAGAAATGCATATAAAAAGTTCAGAGCTCAAATTATACTGGTGGTGTTTCTCAAGTTAATTCGTATTTGTAAAAACCATAATATTCTTACCTTGTTTATCTTAAAAATAACGTTATAAAAGAAAAAAGGAATATAAACTATTTCCCACGTTTGGTTGAAGGCGGCGGACAAAACAACTATAAACATTGGAAAAGAGTTACATAGCACATATTTTTATCATAAACTAAAATAGTCTTTTGTTTCTTTGTTAGCAATAAATTCGATATGGTTTGACATGTTTGAAGTGTTAGCTGAAAAGAAATTTTAAAAGTTAGAATGCGTCAAACGTAGTCTAGCTGTAGGGTTGGCAATATCTTAAATTAGTATATTAATTAGAATTTTTGTTAGGGAATATCATGTTTATTAGTCAAAAAATAATAAAGGTTTTGAAGATAAAATATAAAGGATAAATGGTAGTCATCTTTGGGAATATGAGATTTTGGTAGGAACGAAATTTAAAATGTGTAGTGAGTCTGGGTCCGCGCGCGCAAGAAAGAAGTCAATAAGTTTGACTGTGAAAATCAATTATAATCAGATCCGAAATCTGATCTCGCGTTTAGAGCATTTTGTTAAATTAGGTTCATAAATAAAAAAGGAAATTATAATTAGTTTTAAAAAATTAATATCTTCAGCACACTCTAACCCAAACTTACGTATTTTATAGGAAAGGCGTCGCTTTTTCAAGACATCATGTTTCGCGAGTTTTTCAGTCTTCGTTGTGTTCGATTTATAATATGTGAATTACGAGATTTAGGCATAAATCTTCAAGTTTTATGATGTTCTATTGTGCAGTGTTTCTTTAAATTTTGTTGAATTTTTGTGAAGATCTACGCAGCAGTCAAAGGTTGTACGAGAGGCGGTTTTCCAGAAGTCCAGACGAGCCTGTTCTACGTTGTCTATAGAGATATGGATATAGGTTCCAAAGCTTTTGAAAATTACTTTAGGTATGAGAAAAGATGTGAGTATGTTTGTGTATCACTTTTTGTTAAAATTATGTACTTAAATTTACCTAAATATACTATTGTAGCTTATGACATTCATAGATACCTGACAGTCTTGATATTTAATTCTAGTGAGATGTACATAAAATGCTTTTTCTCCGTGAGTGATACATGTATGTATGTATCTACATATAAGAGACAATGGTTTCTTAAATCTGCTTTGTTTTGAAATCTCACTTTTCTACGTATTTTAAAAGGTATCTAACGACATAAATTTTATTATAATTTTTAATGAGATTTAATTAAATGTTAGTTCTTTTAATTTATTGTATGAAGAATAATACAGTAGGAGATAATGTCTCCTTACATATTTAAACTGAACTAAAATCTCACTTCTTGTATATATATAAATGAGAAAACTAGCAATATAAAATTCTCATTTCTCTAAATTTTCAAATTTATACCTATAAACATATTCATCAACAGATTGTTGATGATTTGACATATTATGTGTTATTTATATTTATATATAATTTTATAGATTTTTATCTTGGTAAGAATTATAAATTTGTATAACTGTTATTATTATCAGTTGATTCAAGGCACTAAAAATACAAATTTTACTAAGTGACCTAGAATCCAGATTGTTTTTAGAAATTTAACAAACACTAAAAATCTAAAATTATCAATTTGAGTTACTGTTGTTAATATCAGTTGATTCAAGGCACTAAAAATATAAGTTTTACTAAGTGACCTAGAATCTAGATTGTTTTAGGAATTAAAAAAACACTAGGAACTCAAATTTTCAGTAAAGTACCGTATATCTGAGGAATGCGGGACTGACCTGAAAACAGAAGTCACTTGGATATTGGTTTCGTAACACTGGTACTAAAAGTGAATAACACTGTGCAACATTGAAATTTTCACCTGGGATTCCTCAATGATATTGTTGATTTCTTTAAAGTCTGGAAAGATATATTTGATCCTTACTAAGTTCAGAGGATGCAATAACATAAAATACTGATTTTGTAAAGAAGTCGGATAAACCTAGATTTTCATGAAATTATTGAAATTAAATAATATCATCACGAGGCAAGAATGACAGAATAGGAAGTATTCTGAGGATAATCTCTATAATATTTACTCCCTTTAAAATATTAAAATTTCAACCTAATTAACCTAATTAAACCGTTCTTTTTGTAACAAATTTACCGTTTTGCATTTGAACCGCTTGCACTGTTTTTAAAGCAGGGTCTTTTGAATGTACGTTATAATTTTCAAAAAAGTCTAAATAAGTAAGACTTTCATGTTCGTCGGTAAAAAGCCGATTAAAATAATCTATAAGATCCGAGCCCGCATTATTAACCGCATCGCCTACCTGACCGGGTTTAAAGAAAACTGAAATTTGATTGGGCAAATGAACCGCTAGCATTTTGACCGTCGGATGTCTGGTTATTAAATCAAATTCGAGAACGCGCCACGCTGCATCGCTAGAGCTGACATAACGTTTCGTGGCATATTGCTCGGTTTCATCGTCAAGATGCTCTTCGTTTACAACAGCAACACGAGCTTCATCAGGACCTTTTGTCATGTATTTAAATAGATATTTTATTATATTCAAATTCAATATAATTTATTCAGTTTAGGCTACAATAATTGAGCACTTATGAATGTCACTACGCCATCGGTTCGTAAGTCTACAGGCCGGGAGACCTTGTACTGAGAAGAACCGGCAAGAAACTCAGCAAGGGCATTTCTTTTCTCCCTTTCTCTTACAGCGTCCAATTAAAATATTGGAAAATGCCCTCCCTATCATAAAAGGACACTGTCCATTACAAACATAAAAAAAACATGAAATATAAAGCACAAGCACAACATAAAAAAGTATCTAATATAAACAAAAGACAGTTTATGTATTCATCACTAAGAAATAATCAATGTCTTACAGTATTAATAAACAAAACAAAAAATTAAGACTAAATACTAAGAATACAAAGAAGTTTGCAAGAGCAGACCAGCCTCCAAAGGCGGCACCCGTTCACGAGTATGACACATGAATCAGCCATCGCTTCGCTCAACCATGTTTTAGGGAACGTAACGACCCAACACACACGCCACCACCGCAGAGACACTATGAGAGAGCATGACACACTCAAGCAACTCCAATAAAACTTCGATTGTACTAGTTACAATGTGTGTAGTAAAGGAACAAAATATAAGAGGAGAAGATTGGAAGGTTCGTAATGCTTTACTACCGAGAAGCAACGGCAATAAACTCACTAGGTAATCTTTTATACATCATATAAAAATACAACATAGCCTTACACTAGGTAATAACATAATATACAATGTTCTAATTTAAAAAAAAAAAATTTCAAATGCCCCAATACAAATCAATTAAGTTCTAATTTTTCCAAGCATTTTTATCATTTATGTATTCATCAACTTTGTAATAGCTTTTTTTCATTAAACTATCTTTGACATATATTTTAAATTTATTTGAGGGTAAATTAACCACATTTTCTGGAATTTTATTGTAGAAAAATATACTTTGTATTGCGAAAGAGCCATGTACCTTCTGAAGACGACATTTTGGAACTACCAATTTATCCTTATTCCTTGTATTAACACTGTGGAGGTCACTATTTTTAGCAAATGAGTGACAATTTTAGCGTACATACATTATGCAAGCAAAGATATATTGGCAAGGAACAGTTAAAATATCAATTTCCCTAAATAGTTCCCTAAGAGAAATTCGAGGTCCTAATTTATAAATTGACTGTACTGCTCTCTTTTGCAAAATAAAGACTGTATCAATATCAGCTGCCTTACCTGCGCTGCGTTGATACTTCGATGTTGATATGAGCATTATATTTTAGGAGAAGAGCAGGATTGTAAGGCACAACCCATAAATCGTTGATTACAACGTCATTACCGCGATATTTGATAGTTGTTTGGTTTAGACTATCACGACGTAAGTGGATAAAACCTTTATTGTCACAGAAGGTGACTGGCGTTTCTTTTTTCGGAAAATATTTCGAACACTTACTTTTTTCCCTATCCCAACACGGCAAATTAGTTCGATACGGCGGACCGCAAGGCCCATGAATCATGTTATCAAGAACGGCTTTGTGCAATAAAGTTTGCGAGGGATCAGGAATGGTAGCACAAACAAATTTGTCTATATCTGAGTTTTCTTTAGGTCCACCACCTTCTTCTCTGAAAGCAATATGAACATGAGGTAACCCTCTCTTTGAAATTCTATTACTTGCATTATGTAAACAATTTTGCCAAACCATTTGCCAGATTTTAAATCTCTCATTAACTCTGCGAGTTTCAAGTTGAAGACTCGAACGCAGATTAAGGGATTTGATTGATGGCCACTCAGGATTGATTACTTTATTTCGGGCCAGCGGTGGTTGCATGTAAAAGTTAAGAAATACGATGAAGGACCTAACCTGTTCACTATTGCTATAGCGTCGATGTATTTTGCTTTCATGTATCTTGGACCCCCTGTGAATGAACTGGGCAAATAGATTCGCCAAGGTACAATTCCGCCTTCTCCTAGAATAAACCCGTCATTAGCTAATTCTTGGAGCGGTGCCACCCTTAATGTGTTTTGTTGATTTTTCATTTGGGTGTGTTTAAGATACCGCAAGCGCTCTTCAATGACTCTACAATACATATCAACTAACCACTCCTCGGATAAACGACCAAATATACTAAAGCGTGATTCAAATAAAAATAAACAACGGACGTATTTGGCCTGATTAAGCTTATTGTTGTTATTGTCTTTCATGTCCGGGTGCGACCCTGGATTCCCGTGAGGATATAAGGTGGGAAATTGTAAAGGCTCGTATAAAGGATGTAATATATCTATAGTTCGAGGCGTATCCTCTCCTACCTTCTTAACTGCTATACAGCGTGGAGTGAATTCTTCGCGGTCTGTGCTGATAATTGCAGCAATTTCTTGACCTACAGGTTGATCCCCGAGGATGTTACCATGTGTTGCCCGAGTCGTTTTTTCGAACCTTAAAACAGCTTCTGATGATGGTTCTAAACTTAAACTTCTAAAACATTCAATGTACGGGCTAACTTCGTAGATGAAATCTGAAATCATTCGGACTACCTGCCTATCGAGATTTAGTTTGTTTCCTAAGATCTCTCTTTCGCTACTGTCGTTTATAACTAGAGTTTAAGTATTTCTTTAAGTTTAAGTGGTCTTTGTGGTATAAACCCCTCATACATCATTTTGACCTACGGAGACTACCATTGGGAGAATAATATTATTCATTATAACATCACAATGGCGGCTTTACAGTATTTTTTTGAACCGGCCATGTTCTTTTCCGCCAGTTTGAAGATGTGACAGTTTTCTCATACGCACGGTACTATTTCCATAAAACCTCCCATACATTATTTTCACCCCCGGTGACTTCTGCTGGGAGACTAAAAGACTAAAAAAATTTAATACAACATTACTATGGCGGCCATCTTGAATTTTGGATTATCGAAAAATCTAATCAATATTCCGTATCAGCCACCCTGAAAACCTCCGTATGCAAAGTTTCAGCTTGATAGGTGAACAAAAATTTTTCGACCGCCATTTTGAATCCGCCATCTTGAATTTATTTCCTGCAGGCAATTGCTCTTCGTCGCTCTCTACAATATTTGTTCGAGCACCTTCCCCCTATAGCAAATCTTTCAAGATATCCTTCGTTGAATTGAATGTTTTGTATGGGAGCCATGTTGTTTTTCGCTACATTTTGAAGATCTGAATATTTCCCCATACTTAAGAGACCATTTTTATCGAACCCCTTATTCAGTATTTTCACCACCTAAGACACCTATTGGGAGAATACAAGGCTTCAATAAAACATCATTTTGTCGGCATCTTGAATTTTTTGATTGAATCGAAAAATTAACTCAATATTTAGTATCAGCGACCCCAAAAAATCCGGGGGGATGCAAAATTTCAGCTGAATCTTTGAACAAATATTTTCGACCACCATTTTGAATCCGCCATCTTGTATTTTTTTCGACCAGGCAATTCCTCCTCATTGCATTTTACAATATTTGTTAGAGCACCCCTCTGCTATAGGAAATCGTTTACAAGGTATCCTTCATTGAATTGAATGTTTTGTATGGACGGCCATGTTGTTTTCCGCCATTTTGAATATCTGGCAGTTTCCCCATACTCAAAGGACAATTTTGATCAAACCCCCCATACATCATTTTCATTCGCGGAGACTTTCTAGGAGAATGATCGGCTTCAATAAATCATCACTATGACGGCCATCTTGAAATTTAAGAAAATAAAAAAAAACCGACCCAATATTAAGTATCAGCGACCCCGAAAACCCCCGGATGCAAAGTTTCAGCCGGATCGGCGAACAAATATTTTCGACCGACATTTTGAATCAGCCATCATTGAATTGAATGTTTGTATGGCGCCCATATTGTTTTCCGCCGTTTTGAAGATGTGAAAGTTTCCCCATACTCACGGGTTCCCATTCCGATCAAACCACCCATTCATCATTTTTACCCCTGGAGATTCCTTCTGGGAGAATAGTAGTCTTGAATAAAACATTACTATGGCGGCCATCTTGAAATTTTGAAAAATCGAAAAATTGACTAAATATTTAGAATCAGCGGCCACAAAAACCCCCGAGTGCAAAAATTCAGCCGGATTAGTGAATACGTTGTTTGGACCGCCATTTTGAATCAGCCATTTTGTTTTTTTTTTGCCAGGCAGATGCTCCTGGTTGCCTTTTACAGTATTTGTTTGAGCACCTTCTGCCTATAGAAAATGTTTTGAGATAATGTAAAGTTTTGTATTGGTGGCCATGTTGTTTTCCGTCATTTTGAAGTTTTGAAAGTTTTTCCATACTCTCAGCGTCATTTCGATCAAACCCCCATACATCATTTTCACCCCCGGAGACTCCTTCTGAGAGACTAAAAGGCTTCAATAAATCATCTCTATGGCGGCCATCTTGAAATTTTGGAAAATCTAAAATCCAACTCAATATTTAATATCAGCGACCCCGAATACCCCCGGATGCAAATTGTCAGCCGGATCGGTGAATACATTTTTTCGACAGCCATTTTGAATCCACCATCTTGAATATTTTTTTTGCCAGGTAGATGTTCCTGGTTGTCCTTTACAATATTTGTTTGAGCACCTTCTGCCTATAGCAAATTGTTTTTGAGATGGTGTTAAGTTTTGTATGGGAGGCTATTTTGTTTTCCGACATTCTTTTTCATTCTTTGCCATTCTTTTCCGCCAAGTTTTGAAAGTTTTACCATACTCACAGGACCATTTCGATGAAACCCCCTATACATCATTTTTACCCCCTTCCGCGGCCGTCTTGAAATTTTAGAAAATCAAAAAATCGACTCAATATTCCGCAGTAGCGACCCCGAAAACCCCAGGATGCAAAATTTCAGCCTGATCGGTAAACAAATTTTTTCGACCGCCATTTTGAATCCGCCATCTTGAATTTTTTTTTCACCAGGCAGTTGCTCTTTGGTGCCCTTTACAACATTTGTTCGAGCAGCTCCCCCCTATAGCAAATAGTTTCCGAGATATCCTTCGTTGAATATTTGTATGGCAGCCATGTTGTTTTCCGCCATTTTGAGATTTTTTCCCCGGCGATCGAATCTGACCAAGGTGTAAGTTCCCAAAGTGAAAAAAAATATCCCCATTAAGGCAATAGTTTCGGCGGGCTGCATGCTCACTCCCTGATGAGAAGCAGATTTCGAAGATTTGGAAGTTTTCGCATACTCACCGGCGCATTTGATCACTTTCCCCATACATCACTTACACCCCCCGAGGCTCCTTCTGGGAGAAAAATTATGTCAATCAGTGAGTGAGTCAGTGAGTGAGTGGGTTTGCAGCTTTATATATTATAATAATAATAATAATAATAAATAAATAAAATTTCGTCTGCTCTTTCATGTATCTTACCTTTCTGGTATTGAATAATCTTTAATATAAATGTAAAACTTAACTTGTTTTTATTAATAATCAAATGACATGCAAAAAACAAATAGAATAATTATCATTACAATTTAACATGACATAATTATATTTTTTAATCATAAACTATTTAAAATTAACCAAATAACTTTTAACTCTTCAACGTCGTAACAACGACGAAGAAGTTTGTTACACCGGACGCACAATACAGATTATTTTATTATTTACCTTTTTTCCCTTTTTTGATTTGTTATCCACTAGAATAATTTCTTCTTATAAACTAATAATACTGACGATAGAACAGACTGACGGTCACTCCTGCGTCTAGACGGCCGACGCATGAAAGGTCAGTTAACATCAAGACACTGATATAGTGGTTGGTGGTTGGTTATCGAATAACATTATTCACTAATTTCGCGGCGTCTCACAGCGCGCTTCATACAAACGAATTTCCCACTTATTTTTGACACTTACAAATAAAACACCATGAAATTTTGAAGACGGGCTCTAGGATTAAATAATAAATCTGCAGTGTGCCAGTTTTCTGTTAAATTATAAAGTTTAAATCTATGCAGAATTCTAGTTTTTCACACAAATGATCTCTAATAAGATTAAAAGTTATTAAAAACCTTTTTTTAGGATTTTGGGAAACCACAGACATAGATATTTAGCTTCAGATCATGCTTACAAAATTTCACAGTATTTAATCAGTAAATGTCCAAAACAAGTAGGAAATTCGTTTGTATGAAACACGATGCGAGGCACCGCAAATTGTATCCTCTTAAAATATAATGTCTACATAATGTATTTAAATAATTATGTACATTTTGTCAACTAAACACATATACAATTAAAAGCCAGAATAAAAAATACTTTGTATTAGATACACTATTGATTCTAAAGGCCAAACCGCACTAGAGCAGCGCTGCGCGTGTCACGTCAATATATTGTTTTGAGCATTTGGTATAATATATACCGCACTTAAGCGGCGCGGCGCTTTGTTGCACTTCAAAAGAATATTATGAAGTGCGGTGAGAAATATGGACGAGGAAGAGAAAAAGTATGCAGACAGGAAATGGAAAGAAAACGAGTGTGAGATAGTACCGGGGGATAAAGTGTTTTTGAAAACCATAATTTAGGAAAATAAATTAAGCCTCAACAATTATCACATTCCTTACACTGAAAAGAAGTACTAGAGGAGCCATTGGGCTCGAAATGACTTAACCGGACAATTAAAGAAGAGAAATGAAGGGAAAAAAATATGCAAAAAAGATAAAAGGAGGAAGTAAGATAAAACTATTATTACACGTGATGATTGTGGAGAAAAGAATAGTACTAAGGTAAAAAAACCAGAGTAGATTCAAGTACAGACTAAAGGTTAATTTAACAATCAAATAAATAATTTCCTGTTTCTTGAGACTCACATATTCGTAAACATAGGTAGTACTTACACAAAAAATAAAATAAATTAAAAAAAGGAAAGGATGTAGTATATGTGTAATACATCAATAGTCAATATCTAACTGTGAGCCCAGCAACACGCGGTGGTGCGCAGACGAGCCAAACATTGTAATAATAGACAAAATATTACATCATAGTACACATTTTTTTTTCTGCTATGTAACTATTGTTTTTGTTATATAATGTGCAATAAAGTATATTATTATTATTAGCACATAATGTAAATTATGTCGGGGAACAAAACGCCTCTACTATTATTACCAGATTATAAAATAAGAACATTTGTATGAATAGGCTTTATAACTTTAAAACTATAAATAGAAAATTAGTGCACTGCAGGCCTATATATTTATTCCTAGATTAATGCCTGTAAGACGAACGACGAACAGCTACAGAAAATAAAATCAAACTATAACTATTTGTATACAGCGCTCTCCGGGGAATATACTATTAATAATTTTACACAGAAATAGCAAAAGAATACTAAAAAAAAATACTTTTAGGTACTCCACAAACTTTTTCAGTCATTAAAGTGGAATAACGATGGTATTTTCTTTTGTTACCATAAAGGTAATTTTTTTTCAAAATGCTTAATGCAGATTTTCTTGTTTGCCAGTTGTTCGAGTGTGAGTTGGAGAAGCTCTGGACTGTTCAACCCGTAAAAGATAAATTGATAATATGACAGTACGGTTGCTGCCATATTTAGTGGAATGATCCTCAACGTACTTTCGGGCAAAGCAGTGAAATCTACATAAGAGATGGCTACACCAGTTATGCTAGTACGAACACTGATTAGGCGCCTAAGTCGACGTCGCATCGCAAGCGTAAGAAATGGTCGTGTTCGCACTGTGTGTGGTTTATGGTGATATTTATTTACGATTTGTTAATCAAAGTAAGTAAAAATGCATATATGATTTAAAATGTTACTTTACAAAATATGCAGATACTTTTGTTTTAATGTCATTGCATTTTGTTATAATTTGCTTTGTTGTCTAACCTATTACTTAAATTTTTACCACTAGAACATCGCGTTACAGAATCGTTTTTTTTTCAGGTTACGTCAAATATTATCTGAACCAAATATAAAAGCTTTTGTATATTTCAATTTTCAGATGAATAAGAAAAAAAGGCTTCTTAAAGATTTTTCAACACCTGAAACCTCAGATAAAGACTGTGATGACGTACAGTGATGACGGCGAATATAGGTCAGATAAGAATTTTGAACCAAATTTTGATGAACTTTTAAGTTCCTAAGAAGAAACTTCTCGACGACCAGTTCGTAATTTTATTGTAAATGAATTCGATCATAGTAGTTCCACGCACTGTTCTGATTCCGAAACAGAATATGATTTTCTAAGCAGCTCCTGAATTTAGAAACTCAGTAAATCGAAATACCGTATCTAGTGTTAGACCTCGAAGTCCAATAGTACATGCATCATTGAATCAAAATACATCTTTTGACGGTACTGTTGTTGTGAGTCTTATAATTTCACCTATTTCTGAACAAGACTACACTCTACCTGACCAGCATATTTCGATCGATGTACCAACTATCAATGAGGACTGTGGGAGTCCTAGAGCCCCAAGTATTTCTACTCAAAACTGTACTTTACTACTCCTGTTGATACATTTATTATTAGCGAGGACTGGACTTCTAATACGGAATCAATTCAATTTTGACTTTGATTTTGGATCTCAGGAGATTTTAGTCACAATTGCTGACAATTCTTCTCCTCTTGATTTATTCAAATTTATTTTTTCTGAAGATTTAAAAGATTTTCCGGTTTTATGGACAAATTATTATAGTAATAATTTAACGAATACAAACAAGCCACATACAAGGCATAGCCGAACACAAACATTTCGAAACGTAACTAAGGATAGGATGTTAGCTTTTTTAGGATTGTGTTTACTACAAGGTCAAACAAACACTCCAAATAGCAGATCATTGTTCTCATACTCTAATGCTTTATACTATCATCCATTTTTTTCCTTTGTTATGTCCCCAAGAAGATTTGAATAGTTTTGCGGTGTATTTACGTGGCTGATACTAATGATAACTAAGTAACTTCATTGCGGCATTGTCTGAAAATTTTCGTAGAGTTTATAACCCAGACAAACAACTTTCTATAGACGAGTCGTTAATATTATTTAGAGGCAGTAAACACTTTCGCCAGTTGTCAACGCCTAATCGACGCGTGTGAATCATCAATCAATAATTGCCTCTAATTAAGTTCAGGCAATTTTAAAATATTATATTCTACAATATGTATGTGTCAAAAGCCGCCATTCGCCATCTTGCTATTTTACAAACAACATCTTGTACAAAAAAAAATTATTAAATATGTTTTGTATTCAAAAAAAGAGTTTTTAATTAAATTCCATTATGTCCGTATGAGACATAAATTGGCGACCGTGACAGGACAGTACTCCACATTAGGTTCAGTCCGGAATTAAAGGTCTGCCACTGTTGGTAAATTGTTTGACGCCGCCGGCCTAGCCAACGAGATAACGGAACACCAGCCAAGCAGTTGCCAGCAGCCAGGGTGTAATCCATAACGTGTCTGATGTCTGCCGAGGCCCACACAACCACGAAACAGTAGCAGAAACCAGGAGTATTGGAGAAAACGCCAAGGTCATGAGAACACGCACGGGCAGTGTCGCATCAAAAAGATGATCGCATGAGAGAAGAAGAGATCGCAAAGTTCATCAGTTAAGTGCCCTGTGTATCATTCTTACTTCCTAAAATGATCCATAAAATCTAAAATGCTAAATTATATCCTCAATCCATGAAAATAATACGAAATTCACTTGTGCAAATTAAGTGTAGTTTTTTGTAGATACCTTCAACATAAAAAAAAAATCGACAAAATTTGACAAATTTTCCAACTTTACAGTTCTAATTGTAATCAATTCATATAAAAATCTAAATAATCATCAAAATCGTCAAGTTTCATTTGTTTCGCACCTGGTTTTACGCGATATTCAATAGTTTTTGTCAAAGTCAAAGTCAAAATGGTTTATTCAAATAAGGATTTTACAATTACTTTTGAATCGTCAAAGTTATAAAATATTATTTTTTGAACCCTCCCACCTTCCCGCCAGTTCACAATGTTGTTGATTTCTACCGAGAAGAATCCGGCAAGAAACTCGATAGTTACTCTTTTAAAAACACTATCAATAATACAAATAAACTAAAATACAATTCATGTTTTAAATAAAAAATTTTTAGTCGTACAATTTTATGTTATTTCCATTTTCATTTGGTTTACCTATGCATCCTGTAATTAATCATCATCAGTCCCAAGGATTTTTATCATTTACATAGTCTGAAATATTGTAGTATGCCTTTTTACAAAGTACCTGCTTGATAAAAGATTTCAATTTACTTATTGATAGATTTTGAATTTTATTGAGAACTTTGTTGTAAAAGTGTATACATTGCCCCATAAAAGAGTTACTTATTTTGTGTAGACGTGTATCATGCACCAACAGCTTATTTTTACTTCTAGTATTTACTTTGTGAACGTCACTTTTCTTGCTGAAACTATTGATATTTTTATGTACATATAAAAGATTTTCATATATGTACTGCGACACTAAAGTTAAAATTTTTACTTACCTAAACCTATCCCTCAGAGATATCCTAGATCCTAATTTATAAATAGCACGAATTGCCCTTTTTTGTAACAAAAATATTGTATTTACATTAGCAGCGCTACCCCACAATAGGATACCATATGTCATTAAACTATGGAAATAGCTAAAATATACTATTTTTGCAGTGTCGACATCGGTCAATTGTCTTATTTTCTTGATCGCATACGCAGCAGAGCTAAGTTTTTTGGCTAGGTTATGAATATGAGGACCCCATTGAAGTTTGGAGTCCAGCGTTATGCCAAGAAAGACTGTTGAATTAACAAGTTCTAATTGCTCGCCATTAATATTAATACATGTCTGTCTCTGACTAACATTTGGTAATGTAAATTTTACACATTTGGTTTTTTTTTCATTAAGTAACAAATTATTAGCGTTAAACCAATTTACAATTTTAGAAAGGGCATTATTTAATTCATTATAACATGTCTGTTGTCTCTTAACTTTAAAAAGCAAAGAGGTGTCATCAGCAAATAAGACAATGTCATGGTTTTTTACATTATATGGGAGATCATTAATGTAAATAAGAAATAGAAAAGGACCTAAAATTGAGCCCTGAGGGACTCCTATAGTGACTGCTGATCTCTGGAGATCTTTCACCGTTGACATCTATTTTCTGTACTCTCCTACTCATATAGGATGTCAAAAGGTCGAGAGCTTTGTCTCTAATACCATAGTGATGTAGCTTCCTGATGAGATTTTCATGTTGAACACAGTCAAATGCCTTAGATAAATCACAAAACACTCCAAGGGCGTCATGCGAATCCTCCCAGGCGTTATATATATTTTTTAATAGTGCCACTCCTGCATCAGTTGTGGAACGGCCTTTCATAAAGCCAAACTGTTTACTACTAAGTAGCTCATTAATACAGAAATGGCTTAACATTTGACAAAGTATGATTTTTTCAAAAACTTTACTGAGTATAGGTAGTATTGAAATAGGCCGAAAATTATTAGGATCTGTTGAACTACCTGATTTAAAAAGAGGTATAACTTTGCTAACTTTTCATCTCATCAGGAAACACACCACTATCAACACAACTATTAAATATAATGGCTAAGGGTTGTGCTATAACATGAATAATTGAATTTATAGTTTTTTCAGAAAGTCCCCAAAGGTCTGTAGTGTTTTTAATTTCTAATGTTTTAAATGTATTAATGATATCCGTAGGACTAATGTTTTTAAATACAAAGGGAACGTTACATTCAGGAACACTAGTTTTTAATAATTTTTCTGCTAAGATTGGACTTGAGTTTAGATGTTCAGTTGTTTTGAATGGGATATTCCTAAAAAACTGTTCAAAGGCAACTGCTACCTCAGAATTTGTTTTAAAACTAGCATCATCTACAATCAACTCAAAGTCCTGACAAGAATTCCTAGCTTTACCAGTTTCATTATTTATTATGTTCCATGTAGTTTTTATTTTATTTGTGGATTTTTTTACTTTATGTCTGAGGTGAATTGCTTTTGCAACAAGACAGACATTTTTAAAGGTTTTTGAGTATTTTTTTAAATATTCCCTAAATATTTGGCTATTATTATATGATTTTTCTTTATATAATTCATACAGTTTACGACTACTTTTATGAATACCTGGGGTAGTCCATTCACTAAAACTAAAGCGACTGGAAATAAGTTTCTTTTTTGCAGTAAATATTTTATTATACTCTGTAGTAATAGTGTCAAGAACAGTATTGTACATATCATTTGGGTCGCCATTATAAAGCAAATCTGGAAGTTTATGCATTAAGTTAGATTTAAATGATTCAACCCGTTTAGTTGTTATTTGTATAAATTTAATTTCCTTTTTAGTAATACTATTATTTCTTTCTAAAACCACTAACTGTCTACAATGATCTGACTCTGGATTGCTTATAATTGATTTTTGAATTGGTTTTATGTCAGTAAATATATTGTCGATGCAAGTGGCACTGGATACAGCAATTCTAGTTGGTTCACAAAACAAATTATTTAAATTAAAAGACTGAAATAAGGCAAGCAATCTGGTGCTTAATTAGCTATTTTCCAAAATGTTTATATTGAAGTCTCCACAAACAATGATTTGTTTATTGGAATTGCTGATTTTATTCAGCACTTCTTCCATAACTAATTCAAAATTATCATAAATTGCACAAGGCGGCTTGTATACAATCACAACAATGAGATGCTCAACTTCTATACAGGACAGCTCGGCAGTTCGCTCAACTGAGAGGCTCACAATGTCTTTACGTTCCTTAAACTTTAGCTGTTTATTAACTAAAATTAAAGAGCCACCATGGATAGCATTTACTCGGCTGAACAAACTTCCCACCTGGTGATTAGTGAAATTGAACATAAACTGATGGCTGCGTAGCCAGTGTTCAGTGATACATAAAATGTCAATCTTTTGGCCGCAAGTTCCAGGTTCGAGCGCCAGCATCTATACCTACCTACTGCTCGGCAACCTGAATTTACTGAATTGCTGAAAAAAAATCAGCTGCTTGTGGCGTGCCGTGTTGGTCCTGATCACTGCCAAATTCTGAGGAACGTGAGACAAAACATTTTATTATTTAACTATTTAGTCTTCTTAAGTGTAAATTACATTGTAATAACATCAATACTCAATTGTAAGTTTGTTTACGTTTTCCTTTATCATTAATCATCGAGTTATTTTAATTAAAAAATGGCTAGTGAAAATACATCTGAAATTTATTCTAAGATCAAAGATTTATGTACAAAAGGCAGTTCAATTAAAGGTCAAATCACTAAAATAAAAAAAAAAATTAGACAAAATTACAACGCAAACTACATTGACTGCAGTCTAAATTGTTATCTTGCATTCTATCGTGCAGTCTAAAACTGAGCAGACTCGAAATTTTGTCTTCTAATTTTGGTGATTTGCAAACTCAAATAGAGAGGTAGGGCACTGCAAGTACTCGCTCGAATAAGCCACCCGAACAACTAAAGCAGGGCATAGCGAGTACTTGCTCGAATGAGCGGCCCGAACTGGGGAAGTACCTCCACCTTACAGAAAACCGCGGCCATAATAACACTAACATTGAGTAGTGTTGTGTTCCTGGCGGTGAGTAAGGTTTTGAGCTCTTTGAGGATTCGCTGCGCGGACAGCGGAGGACCGGCGGTGCTTGTTGCTGTCATGCTCGGCGTAGACGCGGCGTGCTGGTTCGGCGGTCAGAGAGACCTGATGAAACGGCTGACCGCTGGCCGCCCGCATTTTGAACGGGATCCCGAACCCAGGGATCACTTAATCTCCGCCCTGGGAGGCTGATCCGCCAGCCTGTGTAAAGTATCTGAAGTGGTAGTCGTGCCGGAGAAGGAGACCGGAGTGGACCCGACTACCACAACAGAGGGGGATCAGGGGCCCTTCCGCTCGCCGTGCCAGCAACCGTATCATCTGTGGCGAGCTTCGGCAGTCTTAGAACCGCACCTTTTGTCCTCTGCTGTCTCTGCAGTGAGTCCTCATCCTTAGTCTTAGTAACTTTTTTTATATATTATGGCCATGAGAACGAAAAAGAAAAGAGTTTGTACAGCGGCTTCTCCATCCACATATAATGTGGATTTTTGCAACATCAGGGGTATTCACGCAAATTTTAACGCAGTCCACCACCATCTCGAAACTGCGCAGCCGACCATTCGTTTTCTAACGGATACGCAGATATCCTGCCCGGCCGACACATCATACCTTCACTATCCCGACTACAAACTCGAACACAATTTTATGAGTCGTGCCGACGTATGCATGTTCGTCCGGGAGGATATCTGCTGTCGCCGCCTTCATAGCCTTGAAGACAGGGACCTGTCGATATTGTGAGTGCGCGTAGATTACGGCGGCCACACTCGTATCTATGCGTGCCTATACAGGTCTCATAGCGGTGACACGGACGTAACTCGACTCTTCACGCACCTGAGTTTGACGACTGACAAAGTTCTAGAGCAATATCCCACAGCAGAACTAGTTATTTTGGGAGACTTTAACGCCCACCATCACGAGTGGCTCAGTTCTCCAACCAATAACTATGCTGGGATATCTGCTCATGAATTTGCTCTGACCTATGGATTCTCTCAGCTGGTACTTTCTCCAACGAGAATACCAGATATAGAGGAACATACGAGCTCCTTACTGGACTTTCTGCTGACTACTCGTCCGGACGGATACTCCGTCTCAGTGGATGCGCCTCTTGATTCCTTGGACCACTGTCTCGTTCGGACTCAAGTGTCATGCACACAATCCGATCCTTCTGGGCCAACTATTTGGCGTCGTGAGTGGCACTATAAGTCGGCAGACTGGGATGGATTGCGAGAATTTTACGCATCTTACCCGTGGAGGCAGATCTGCTTTAACTCAGAAAATCCTGACGTTTGCGCAGCCGCAGTCACTGAGACAATCCTTGCTGGTATGGAATGCTATATTCCTAACCCGCGAGTAGCTGCCGGCGTCAAAAAACGACCGTGGTTTAATAAGTCTTGCAGAAAAGTTAAAATTCTTAAGCAAAATGCATATGAGGCTTGGACCACGGCTCGTTATTATAAGGATCCCAATATTTCTGAGTTAAAACGCAAATTAAATGCTGCCTCGAGGTTCAGTAAGAAAGCAACTGCCAGAGCAAAATTTCAATTCATCGGCAAAATAGGTGGGCGACTTGCGAGCTATCCTTCTGGGAGTCGTGCTTTCTGGTCGCTTGCCAAAGCTGCCGAAGGGAACTTTTGCCAGTCGTCGTTACCACCACTGCGAAAAACCGATGGTGACTTGGCCCATAGTGCTAAAGAGAAAGCCGATCTACTGGGCAGTCTCTTTGCCTCGAACTTGAAAATGAACGATGAAGGCGCTGTACCACCTACTATACCGTGGTGCGGTAGACCATGCCGGAAATCTCCATAGCGCAGCAGGAGGTCAGGCGGGCGTTGCTTTCTCTAAACGTTATGAACGTAAGTCGAGTGGGCCAGACGGTATACCAGCAGTGGTGCTTAAGCAGTGTGCTCCTGAGTTATGTCCTGTACTCACGCGCCTCTTCGCGCTTTCCTACCACACTAGGAAATTTCCGTCTTCATGGAAGACTGCGAATGTGCACCCGGTGCCCAAAAAGGGCGATAGATCAGATCCATCGAATTACAGGCCTATCGCTATTACCTCTCTCCTCTCTAAAGTGATGGAGCGTGTGATCAACACACAGCTTCTAAGATACCTAGAAGTACACGATCTGGTCAGTGACCGTCAATATGGCTTTCGCCACGGTCGCTCGACTGGTGACTTTCTAGTGTATCTCACATACCGATGGGCAGTAGCAGCCATTGAGAGTCAGGGGTAGGCATTGGCATGTAGCCTGGATATAGCAAAGGCGTTCGATCGGGTTTAGCAGCGGGGTCTTCTATCGAAGTTGCCATCTTATGGAGTGTCCGAGGATTTGTGCAAAGGGGTGGCTAGCTTTTTGACAGGCAGAAGTTGACGGTAGTTGCTCTGATAGCATGGACATTAATGCTGGTGGCAAGGCTCTGTGCTGTCTCCTACGCTGTTTCTACTGCATATCAATGGCATGTTGGACATCAACAACAGACATTGCTATGCAGATGACAGTACTGGAGACGCTTTTTACACGGGTCGTGCAAACATCCCTCGTTCCGTTGTGGAGGAAAACCGCGGAGAACTTGTGTCTCAAATCGAGACCACACTGTCCCAGGTCTCTGACTGGGGACGGGTAAACTTGGTCTGATTCAACCCCACAAAGACACAAGTGTGCGCGTTCACCGCTAAGAAAACTCCATTCACTGTAGTCCCACAATTCCAGAACACTACCCTCTCCATCTCCAAAAGCATTGGGATCCTTGGTGTCTAAATTTCCAGCGATGTTCAGTTCCGAGATTATTTACAATAAAAGGTGAAGCTGGCATCCAAAAAACTTGGTGTACTCAACAGAGCAAAGCAGTACTTCACTTCGGAGCAAAGGTTGTTCCTTTACAAGTCGCAAGTTCGGCCCCATATGGAGTACTGCTGCCATCTCTGGGCAAGTGCACCCGGATACCAGCTTGGCCCTTTTGACTCGGTTCAACGACGGGCTGTGAGAATTGTCGACGATTCCAAACTCACTTGCGGTATCGAGCCCTTAAGTCTGAGGAGAGACTCTGCCTCTCTGTGTGTGTTCTACCGCTTGTACAATGGGTTGTGTTCTGAGGAATTGTTCGAAATGATGCCCACGGCTACTTTCTACCATCGCACCACTCGCCATCGGCAGGGAATTCATTCTCACACTATATAACCTAAATGGTCGCGTACAGTGCGGTTTCAGAGAAACTTCCTCCCGCGAACGCTTAAGTTGTGGAATGAGCTCCCTGCCAAGATTTTTCTGCAAGGACTACAGTATGGAGTTCTTCAAGAAAGAAGTTATTAGATTTATGAAGGGTCGGCAACGCTCAAGTGATACCCCTGGTGTTGCAAGCGTCCATAAGCTACGGTGACCACTTACCATCAGGCGGACCGTAAGCTTTTTTACCACCTTAGTGCTATAAAGAAAAAAAAAATGCTTAAATTTAGATTCTGAAATTGATGAGCGAGAGCTAATTTCATGTACTGCAATAGCTAAAATTTTTCTTGAAAACAAATAGGGCGGGAATATATGCTTCAGGATGCTGAATGCACTCTCGGTCACAATGAAAATGACGTCAAATTATCTAAAATTGAAATAGCTAAATTCAATGGTTCATTTTTTCGTTGGCTCGAGTTCTACGATACGTTTTCGAAATTAATTCATAATAATCAGTAGTTGCTAATATGGCATTTTCTACAGCTAACTACTTAAATGCATGGCAACTCCTCTGTGACCGCTATAATGACAAAATATTATTAATAAATCATCACTTAAAATCTGACTGACCAGGTCCACGCCCTCACTACATACATAGAAGCTGGTTTCGAACCAGGAACAAAGTCTTCTGCAGTCCTTATAGACCTCACGGGTGCATACAACACCGTGTGGCGTCAGAGCCTGCTCTAACAACTCTTAAAAGCTGTTCCGTGTCTTAAGATATTCAGAGTGATCGAAGATTCTCTCACAAACAGATCATTCCAAGTCCATTTGGGCCAACAGTCGAGTAAAACGAGGGTTTTGAATAATGGTCTGCCCCAGGGATCTGTGTTCGCTCCCTTGCTCTTCAACCTCTACATTCACGACTTACCTGTCACGAACTCACGTAAGTTCGCCTATGCTGAAGACCTAGCCTTAGTAGCGCAGAACAAATCCTTGGAAACAACAGAAGTCATTTTGGAAAAAGATCTAGAGGCCATGGATGAATATTTCCAGCACTGGCGCCTACGTCCAAATGCAAATAAGACAGAGGTCTGCTGCATCAATTAGTCGAACAGGTTAGCGAAAAAAGAATTAAAAGTGAAATTCAGAGGGACAATTTTGCGCCATAATTTCTGCCCAAAATATCTAGGTATAACCCTAGACAGGAATCTGACGTATAAAAACCACCTTTGCAAGTTGGCTGGAAAATCGAAGACTAGGAATAACATAGTCCAAAAGCTAACAGGAACTTCATGGGGTGCCAGCGCTGCCTGTTTAAAGACGTCCGCTATGGCCCTCGTATTCTCAACGGCGGAATACTGTGCCCCCGTATGGAATGGTAACAGTGCACATGTGGCCGGTGTGGATGTTGAGCTTAACAGTACCATGAGAATAATCACGGGCTGCATCTCGACAACGCCTTTGTAGTGGCTGCCGGTCCTTAGTAACATCGCACCACCGGACATCCGAAGACAAAAATGCATAATACGAGAGGCCACAAAAATTTCTGGTAATCCATCGCTGGCGATACATAAGGACCTGAGCCGTCTTCAAAACACACGACTTAAGTTTCGAAACCTACCGGCTAGAATCTTTTACACCCACAACCCATCACATTAGGACAACCAAGCGTGGATGAGAGAATGGGAAGCTCTGCACAGTGCAGACAACACCATTGTTGAGTTGAACTCAGGGAAACAGCCTCAAGGGTTCACGGAAGGCCGAGTAATATGGTGCAGACTTAACCGCCTCAGAACTAGCTTCGTTAACTGTGCGTACCTCTGGCACAAGTGGGGGTGGAGCGAGTCGGCAGCGTGCGAATGCGGACACCCAGAGCAGACGGTACAGCACATGGTATTCGAGTGCCCCGCCACTAAATACAACGGACCAGCTGAGGATTTAAACACCTGATTAAAGATACGAGCATATACCTGCAGAAATGTAAATTAAATTATTTTTTTTACCAGTGTGTAACCGCCATACGATAAATGAATAAATAACTTAAAATCTCTTTTTTATATTAAACAAATACCTACCTTAGAACAATTTAATTAATTTTTACTGAATCGTGCCCACGTCCTTGAGGCCTAACATCACAATCCTAGATCTCAACAATACACAGGAGTCGCACGTAGTTGTAAACAAAATACGTTTACAAAATCATTTGCCTCAGTCAACAAGGATACTTCCGTCATTCACTGTATAATTTGTAAACAAAATTATAAAATATACGAATGTCCTATTTTGAAGTCAAAGAATACAAAAGATAAATATGCTGATATTACTAAGTACAGACTATGTTCCAACTGCTTAAGACAGGGTCATTCTGTCAGTGTTTGACGCATGGTTCCCTGCAGACAGTGCAAAAAACGCCACAATACGTTATTGCATGATAACAATTATAATTCTAACATCGATTTGAATGACATACAAAATACTGAGTCTATAGTTGATTTTACTAAAGAATTTAACAGCCAGACATTATTGTCTACTGCCCTGATCGAAGTTATGAATCCGGAAACTAAAGAGGTTCTCAAAGTACGTGCCTTACTGGATTCAGGCAGTCAGTCAACTTTTATAACTAAATCCTTAAAGGTTATTCCTATTGAACTAAATGTTATAGGTATTGGCAATTGTCACGCCAACACAGTCACCGAAAGATGTACCGTGCAATTACAATCCCGCGCTTCAAAAAATTATTTTAAACTAATTTCTTCTTATTTTGTTATGGATAAACTTACAGGTAAAATTCCAAAATTACCAATGGATATATCACAGCTAAACTTAACTAAGAATATATATTTAGCTGACCCTCACTATGATAAACCAGCCTCTATTGACGTTTTGATTGGAGCTGAAATTTTCTGGGATATTATAGAAGTAGAACAAAAATTTTTAGGTATAGGTAACCCTAGATTACATAAATCTAAATTCGGTTGGTTGATCGGAGGTCAAATAAAAATTCATTAAATAATTCAAATAAAAACAAGCAAAAGTAAAAAAAAGTAAAAAATTCAATTAATTCCAATCATGTAATGTTGTCACAGCAGGGTTTGTCTAAAGAACCCCAGATTGACCACTTACTATCTAAATTTTGGGACTTAGAAAAACTCCCAAAAGTTTCTCTTTTAAGCGAAACCGAAAGGCATGCGAAAATAATTTCGACAAAAATACTATCAGGTTGAGTACAGGTAGATTTTGTGTCAAACTACCACTACGTGACTCACCTGAGTGTTTAGGTAACTCCTATACACTTCCTATAAAACGTTTTCTTAACCTAGAAAAGCGTTTTCGAAACAATCAAAATCTAAAAACAGGATATATTGAGTTTATGAGAGAGTATGAAGCTTTAGGTCACCTCTCTATGTCAAAGGTTCATTTACCAAATCCATCCTACTTTTTGTGTCACTATGCAGTTTTCAAGGAGTCCAGCGAGACGACTAAGCTGCGAGTAGTGTTTGACGGCTCTGCAACCTCCTCTTCGGGCTATTCTGTCAACGATTTGCAAATGGTAGGTCCAAATATACAGGATTCTCTTTTTTCCATTTTAATACGAGCTAGGCAGTACAATTTTTTACTCAATGGCGACATAGCCAAATTTTACAGAAATGTAGACTTTAATCCCAGTGATAGAATTTTGCAGCTCATCCTTTGGAGAGAAGATGAGTCCTTACCTATGCACACAATGCAGCTAAATACTGTCACTTACGGAACTACAAGTGCCAGTTATTTAAGTACTCGCTGTCTTTGGCAGATTGGAGAGGAGTGTGACGACAATTTAATCAAAACATTCATTCAAAAGGATTTTTACGTTGATGACATCATCACAGGATCAAATTCTGAGACTGAGCTACGTCACATCAAAAATTCCCTAATTACAGAATAAAATAAGGGTTGTTTCAATTTAAGAAAATTTAAAACCAACTTGCAATCTATTTTAAAAGATTCTTCTAATGTTCAAGAAAATCTAACACTAAGTGAATCGTCAAATACTCTTGGACTCGGCAGGAACCCTAATAATGACACATTTCATTTTCCTACAAATTTTCTAATACAAAATAAAATCATAACTAAAAGGTTTATAATGTCAAATGCATTCATATTTTTTGACCCCTTAGGTCTACTTAGCCCGTGCATCATGCAGCCTAAATTATTATTACAAAAATTGTGGCAACTAAAAATTGACTGGGATCAACCAGTTCCAGAAGATATAAAAGAGTCATGGAATAATTTTGCTCAAAACTTGCCGGATTATCAACTAGGTATGTACACTGTGACTCACCAAAATCTATCGAAATTCATAACTTTAGAGATGCTACTTTGATTGGTTATAGGGCATGTATTTACATGCGGACAACTAACAGTGACAATGACGTCACAGTACAACTTCTGTGCTCCAAGTCCAAAGTTGCACCTTTGAAGCCGACATCAATTCCACGTTTAGAGCTTTGTGCAGCTTTGCTTGCAGCCCGTTTGTGTAAAACTATCACAGAATCTATACGTTATGTTCCTGATCACATATTCCACTGGTGTGACTAATCTGTAGTCCTTGGATGGTTGTCAGGTAATCCTAATAAACTAAAAACATTTGTGGCAAATAGAATTAGCGAAATCCAAGAAATAACAGATCTTTCATCTTGGAGATATTTTCCAACTTCCTCAAACCCTGCTGATCTGATTTCGAGAAGTGTCAACCCCAAACAACTGCTAAACTCATTTCTGTGGTGGCTCGGTCCTAATTTTTTACTTAATGACCAATGATTTACCTGAAACTAAAACTACAACTTTAACACTAACTACATCAAAATTAGAACCTATAATAAACATAAATGGTTTTTCCAATTATAAACTATTCTAAACTGACCCCTTTACACTGTTTTGGCAAACAAATTTTCAAAGTTCTAAGTGCAATTAGTTTACAACTTTGCTAAAGCATAGCCGTGATATTGCTTTAGACCCTCAGAAAAAGCATTTTTTGATAAAAATTGTGTTTTTAACTATTAATTTATTTCATGTATCTCAATGAAAATCTCAGTGAGTTGAGATGTAGCTACACAACTCATGCACGCTTAGTTGCATATCACGCCATCCTTGTTTTTACTGAAGTTTTCTGTCACGTAGTACTGCCTCTTAATGTACTGCCAACAGAATCACACATGTTTTCAAAGTTTACAATAATGGGAAAAGAAAAGTGATTTGTTTTTTTTTTAATCAAACTTTTGTTATGCCTAATTAATTAAAACGTGTAAAAACCCTATTAACGGATGTAACCTTATTTTATGTTAGAAAAGAGTGGTAGTTGATTTTAATCGAAACTCGTGAAGCATTAAGAAAATAAGCTTAAAATATCAATACATCAATTAAAATGATTACGAAAAATGAGATTATAATTTTCAAAACTCAAAAATAAAAACAAAAAGAATATTAATTTTGAGGAAAGTGGAAAGTTGTAGTTTAGTACGAGCCGAATGAAATAACGGAGCCACAAATCTAGCCACAGATATACGCAAAGGCCGTAAACACATGTAATCGATTGCGCCACTCAACTGGAAGGCAATTTGTTCAATCAAACACGAGAGCGAGCAATTACACGCGCCACGCGTGTGTACTTGGAGTACTCGGGCCGAGCAGTTACATACAGATATCACTTTGAGTATTTGGGAAATATTATCATAACTCTAATAATGAAATTATTTATTTGTATTTACATAAAACCTTTAAATAATACTTAATATTTGTTAAAATAAAAGGAGGGCTACAAAATTTTTTGTTACCAGTATTTTATTTTATTACTAAAATATACCTCGATGACATTAAAATTATTTGGTTCTGTGGTCACTTTACTGCTGAAGGTTGAAAAAATATATTAAACTTACAAGGCTGTAGCAGATTTATTTGTGACTACATAAAATTAAGCACCGAATAGGTTCAGTATAGATTATTTGACAGTTGTAATTGCAACCGAACAGCAAATCACACGGGGGTGGCGGTGCTGTGGCGGCCAACGTAGCAATCTGATCGCAATTTACTGTTATTAGCACGAAGCATTTCGCAGCGACCGTGGACCGGCAACTGGGAATATATCACGAGCAAACTGCTTTGTCTTCTCTTAATGGTAACAAACCAATTAGAACTAAGTAAATGATATAGGATACATATATTTGATTAAGATTGAAAAGACAAAGTCACAATTTACCTTTACCAAAAAAATACAATCACAAAAATATTAACAAGGTAAGCATACAACATCTTTCAAATATCGCCTAGAACTAACTATCGTAAAAAAATGGAAAGAATGAAAAATTAAGGAACAAACTTCTAAGAGACATAAACAAATTAAATCATTTGTGGTTTTTAAAAAGTATTAAAAGATTATGTACTAAAAGATTTATCCTTTAATATGAATAAAAAGGATAGTCAAAATTAGACATTCTTAGTAAACTTTAAACGTATACAACTGAGTAACTAAACCTATAAAATAGTAATATTTAGATATTAATAATAACAAATGTTCAATACATTAGCATTCAACAATTAAAGCTCCGAATAGCAAATAGCATAACATTAAAAGATGTTTTAATACGTATCTCAGGAATCGCAAAATTATTTATTAGAATACTATTGAAAAATATAATTAAACTATAAATTAAACGGTAAATTTTTTACTTACAAATTAAATATAACTATAATTAAAATAAATTAAAATAATAATCATTGATAAGTGACTTATTATTAAATGGTGTTTGGGAATCTGCAAGGAAAGCGTTCTTTGACGTTCGCATAGTACATTCTGACGCTTCCTCTTACAGCAACCTCACCTAGAAAAAAACGGCACAAAGGCATAATAGAGAAAAAAAAAAATATGATCGTGCTGTTGAATGCTTAAGAGCGTCACTCACCTCACTAATTATCTCATGTGACGGAGCCCTAGGCATCGAATATAACAGTTACTTAAACTGCATCTAAACTCAACGAGAAATGGGGAAATGCATGCTCTCAAATAATTTACTAGCTGAGAATAAAAGTACAGATATCTTTGATAAGAGCAGTCTCCATAAGGATAAGAGGCACAAGGAAACAAATTAGATCCCTTGGTTGTAAAGACGGAGCCGGAATCCTTTGAAGAAGGCAATGGAGCATTAATTTAAACATATATAAATATGTATTTATTTTATTCTTATTCATATTAAATTATTTATAGGTTTATCTACATTATGTATTAATAAAGTTATATATACAAATGTTTATTATACTCAAATATATTAAAAACAAAATAAATATAGTTATAACAAATAACATATGTTGTAACTATTTTTTGCATAACAATACGACGATTACTATGATTACATTATTTAAACGCACACAAAACAAAACGTTAAACATCACAAACTACTTGTTTAGGCACTATGGATTAGGCCTTAGCCAACATGTTGCTGTTGCTTCTGTTCGATATTCCAGTTCGCCACCTCTATAGAGTTAGTGAAGTAAAATTTGTGAAGTACCCACATATTTTCTGATTTTTGTCATTATACCTATTAGCAATAACGATAAGTATAATTAAAAATATTTCTCATGTTTTAATTATAGTCATTAAACTCAACTTTTGTTCACGCTCAGATATCAAATATTATATATAAATAATTTCGTGTATTTCTATTAAGTGAATTTGTAATTCTTTTGAGAAAAAGATCTTTAAGCCTAAAGTAGTTATCTTCTCACGACACACATACAAGTAGTGTATGTAGAAACAACAAGGGAGTTCAACTGCGTGATCCTGTAACAACAGGAATATAAAATAAAAATACAACATTTTTATAGGTATTTTCTTAGCCAAACATTAATGTGGTAAAGTTTGATCCCAGATGATTGTTAAAGATAATCATAACATTTTCTTTAAAGGCATAATACGATATTTTTTCTACATTAAATTTTAAATGGACACGCAGCTATAGATTTACTTAAGATAATATATGGATATATTTTTACATAATAAAAAAAAGATCTCACTGCTACACAATTTTTCCCAATAGTATCAGTCATTGCGCTTCTGACGCCATACGCTTGGTTTACTTATCAAACAAGATTCGTCCTCCTAAGCCCAAAATAACGCAATTTTAGTAGGATGGATATTGAAGCGTTTAAAAACTTAAAAATAGAGATTTAAGAGAGGTAGGGCACTGCAAGTACTCGCTCGAATAAGCCGCTCGAACAAATAAAGCGGAGCACAGCTAGTACTTGCTCGAATGAGCGGCCCGAACTGGGGAAGTACCTCCATCTTACAGAAAACCGCGGCCAAAATAACACTAACATTGAGTAGTGTTGTGTGCCTGGCGGTAAGTAAGGTTGTCAGAGCTCTTTGAGGATTCGCTGCGCGGGCAGCGGAGGACCGGTGGTGCTTGTTATCCCTGGGTTCGGGAACCCGTTCAACCTGCGGGCGGCCAGCGGTCAGCCATTTCATCAGGTCTTCCTGGCCGCCATACTAGCACAGCATAAATGTTATTCTGCTCTTGATTTAAAACAAGGTTAGACTGTTTGAGTTCATAAAGTTTCGTTTTTATACTATTGACGCTGTCGCTCAAGTTCATCAGGACTTCATTTTGTTTATTGAATGAAATACCTATGGAAGCCATTAACTCCAAACAAAATGCTGCCAAGGTTAAAGTCAACTAATTCTCGGATACGGAGACCATTCGAGTACGGCGAACACGTCTATCAGGTGTGATGCACGACGAGTTGTTATATTGCATGTTACTTTTCCAGTGTACGCACATCGTGATATTGCATGTTATCTTTCCAGTGTATGCACATCGTGATATTGCATGTTATATTTCTAGTGTATGCACATTGTGATATTGCATGTTATCTTTTTAGTGTATGCACATCGTGATATTGCATGTTATCTTTCTAGTGTATGCACATTGTGATATTGCATGTTACTTTTCCAGTGAACGCACATCGTGATATTGCATTTTATCTTTCTAGTGTATGCACATTGTGATATTACATGTTATCCTTCTAGTGTACGCACATTGTGATATTGCATGTTACTTTTCCAGTGTAGGCACATTGTGATATTGCTGCAGCGGACCATATCGTACCGCTACAAACAAGGCTGACGTCACGCGTCCTACATCTCGCTATCGAAGTTTCCTTCACAGTTCAGTATATAAAGAAACCGAAGTACAAGTTAAGTGGACCACGGCGGTCCCCAGGCATAACACCTCGCCTGGCAGGAGATCTCCTCTTTGCCGCCGCTCCATATTGGTGACCCCGAGCTGAACAATTGATGCACCTGCCGCAGCAGCAGCCTACTCCTTCCTACTAGGTACACGGACTAGTTTTCAACCGTACGCTTCGCATCTCAGAGCTTTCATCAGGACCTATCGCAGGACTTCAGCGCTTCCAGGTTCCAGCAGCTTCTCTCCGGCGACGCAACTGTACAGCATTCCACCACAACCTGTTGAGGATTCACACTCCAGCGTGGCACTTCCTCTGTAGAGCATACACCACCCTGTCGAGGACTCTCACTGGAGTGAGAGAGTGAGTGGCATTCTCTACTCGTCGCTTCTGCCGCTAATTCAGGCCAGTGTCTCGATTCAAAGGGACAGACAGCCAACCATTCTATGGTCCGACTCACTGTGGCCATACGCAACCACCATGCCAGCACTCGCCAGTGTCTCGACTCACTGCAGACACACAACCAGCAACGTACCAGTCTCGACCCACCACAGACTGCTGATATTCGGCATGCACTACACGCCCTCCCGACTCACTGTGGACGGCGCATACTCGGCATTCTCAAGATCGTACGCAAGCATCACTGCAAGAATTATCGACCTTCGGTCTGGGAAGGGAGTGATGCAGCGGACCATATCGTACCACTACAAGCAAGGCTGACGTCATGCGTCCTACATTGCGCTATCGAAGTTTCCTTCACAGTTCAGTATATAAAGAAACTGAAGTACAAGTTAAGTGGACCACGGCTGTCCCCAGGCATAACACCTTGCCTGGCAGGAGATCTCCTCTTTGCCGCCGCTCCACAATTGCATATTATCTTTCTAGTGTATGCACATTGTAATATTGCATGTTACTTTTCCAGTGTAGGCACATTGTGATATTGCATGTTATCTTTCTAGTGTATGCACATAGTGATGTTGCATGTTATCTTACCAGTGAAGGCACATTGTGACATTGCATGTTATCTTTCTTATGTATGCACACTGTGATATTGCATGTTATCATTCTAGTGTATGCACATTATGATATTGCATGTTACTTTTCCAGTGTAGGTACATTGTGATATTGCATGTTATCTTTCTAGTGTATGCACTATTAGTAATAATATTTTCATTACAGTTTTAGCAGAAAAAGCAATTCATGATCAAATATAGATTTCTTTCTCTTAAATAATTGCGGTTTCCATCAGATTCGTGATGCGTTGTTGCCTTGTTACCGCAGCCATTGTACTTAAGACCTCGACGAAAAGGCACAGGCTTCTCTTTAGATGTTTCTCCTTCTCTCTTTCGGGGCAAACGTGCCCTACTAATCACGACCCATCCCCATGTATGGACATTGTGATATTGCATGTTATCTTTCCAGTGTAGGCACATTGTGATATTGCATGTTATCTTTCCAGCTTAGGTCCATTGTGATATTGCATGCTATCTATCTTTCCAGTGTAGGCACATTGTGATATTGCATTTTATCTTTCCAGAGTAGGTACATTGTGATATTGTATGTTATCTTTCCAGTTTAGGTACATTGTGATATTGCATGTTATTTTTCCAGTATAGGCACATTGTGATATTGCTTATTATTTATAAATTGCCTTAATTACTAGCTCACTTAAAAAAATTCATTAATGCGTGGCGCGATGTTGTTAGCCTGGTTAATTTATCAATGTTGTTGAAACTGCCCAGATAGTATACTTCATCTACTTTCATAGCGGATGTCCTACAGTATTTTACTATGGGGACACGCAGCTGATATTTAAACAATCTTTGCGCTGCCTATCCATTTTCTTCAGCCTTGTTTGGATCAGAGTGAGTTTCCGTCTATTTAAAGCATAACTCATCCGTATTTATAGTAACATTCCCACAGAAGTATGTAAATGAAACTTAATTTTTTGTTAAATGTTGTAAAATATAAACTTGTTAAAAAATCTTATTATATAATTAAAGACTAACTTGATGATAAAAATGCTTGGGCTTAGTAACTCCGGAGAAAGATTGAATATATCGCGTATCATTCCGATTAAAGATATATACACACCGGCACAATTAGCGGAACACAAAAAGATATATACACACCGGCACAATTAGCGGAACACAAAAAGATATATACACACCGGCACAATTAGCGGAACACAAAAAGATATATACACACCGGCACAATTAGCGGAACACAAAAAGATATATACACACCGGCACAATTAGCGGAACACAAAAAGATATATACACACCGGCACAATTAGCGGAATATCTGAGCCACGTAGGTATACCGGTGATGCAGTGGCCAGCAAATTCCCCCGATATGAATCCGATAGAGCATGTCTGGGACTTGCTAAAAAGAAGGGTTAAATCCAGAATGCCACCCCCCAACAAACTGAATGAACTTGGAAACGCATTAATTGAGGAGTGGGAGCGGTTGCCTCAAGAAATCATCGATAACATAATCTGTAGCATGCCCAGACGAATGGAAACCGTAATCAGAGCAAGAGGGGGAAACACTCGTTATTAATTTTGCTTTAATTTTATTGTTAAATCATTTAATGCTTACTTTTTTTTTTTTTGTGATGGTTCATAATCATCTAAAAATTTCACTTATTTCAAATTTCTTTATTTTTCAATAAAAAATAACGAAGACTTTTCAAAGTCGTTGTTGAAAGATGTTAATCAATTTGTTATTTTGTGTCTAATTACATTTTCGTCAAATATATGCGATATTATCTCATAGTCTCACTTTTTTTTCTGTTCCGCTAATTGTGCCGGTGTGTATATATCTACTTCACATATCCAGCAGGCTTATTATGAACTTGCAAAAAACCATTGCTTTTCCAGGCAGTTCAATTTAAGTCCTTAAAATAAATTGCTCTGATTTTTAAGATGAAGTCAATTTTGTTGAACGGCATAAGTTCTGTCAAGGAACCCGTTATTGTCTCTGACCCGCTTAAATGATAGAGTGAGATGCTGCTATGTCGTGTGCATTAGTATATCTCCGTCTAACGGTATGATACGTTACGAACTAATGACTATTTTTAGGACGGTTTCAACGCATAGGCGGCCTAAGCATTTATAATGTATTGCAATTAATTTAAACACATTTATGGTATAAATTTAATCTTTATTTTCATAAATGTTTATAATTATAAAAAAATTGTGTCATTTTTTAAAGTTTTTACGCAGTGAAAAGAAATATTAACAATTTGAGTTTTAAAACTTAATTATGCTTTCGAACGTGCGTCACTGCAACATGGTGATTTACATATATTGATCTGTGGAGTTACTTTCAGATACAAAACAATAAATATTATCTACTTTTATTATAAAATCTATTTAAAGATTCGAGTTATAAATTAATTCTCCCTCGCAGCCTAGTTGGTAGTGCTGCCGACTGATGTGCAGCACTACCAACTAGGTGTTGGTTCGAGTTCCGCTCTAAACAAACATTTATGTAATAAACGTTTGTGTTTGTCTTGAATCTAGGTGTAATTATGTATGATATGTATGTATTTACATATATTACATATTTATAAAGTAAAGTATTTTTATCTTATCTTGCTGCATTCTGGATTCTAGAAAGCATTCTGGAACACAGTTTATTTGACATAAAGCTCTAGTTAAAAACAGCATGTCATAGTTAAGCTGCATTTTGTTAATGGTATTGAGAGCTATGACATGGCATAGGCATTAAAACAAGTGTTCACCAAATGGAAACAAACATTATGGTTGTTCACTATTTGACAGCGCACCCACTACTGTACCTCCTAAGCATGTGCAGCTAATGCGTTGAATGCGGACTGGATGTTATGTCATAGCGCATTAATTTTTGGTAAACAGAACTATCGAATGTGCACTTAGGGAGCAAAGAGCGCATTCAATGATCATAATGCTTGTCAACAATGCCCCTTTATAATTTATTGGTTTGTAGGCAGAAAGTTTTAAATATCTAAAGTTTTTTTATTTCACAGGAATGGATGGATCATACAAATTGCAACGTTGCAATGGATCTTGCAAATTCAAAATCTTTTATATTAATTGATTAATCTTCCCCATGGGTACTAATTGCAAGTGGCTTCTGGAATATGTAAACTATGTAGTTATTTGAACAACAGTTTCCTAAGTTCTAATTGTAAAAGTAAGTAGACCTTATTCCGTATATTCTAAATAATTAGCATTGGATAGATATAATTGAATATGGATTTTTGTAAGTGAATATGTCATTGAAACTTTTCTCTTTTACTACTTTACACAAACACCCAGTGAAATGAAATAACAGAAATAAGATGCAAAATCATATAAAAGTAATTTCAAAAGGTATTAACTTAAAATCTGATTTCATGCATTTAAAAAAAAAACAGATAACAAAGATACAGATAATGTAATTGAAAATACTGAATGAAATGTTTGAACCCTGTTAACAAGCCGAGTGTAAATCATGGTAATCAGTTTTTATTCGGTTGCCCTTACTCGAAAACCAGCTGTATATATTATCTATTCTTGACTTATACAAAATCATACATTATTTTTCAGAACATCAGATCTAGAGCTGGAAATGTACCAGGCAAGTAACATAGAGCAGTTAAAAAGAGTCTACATATGGTCTGCATACAGAATTTTGGAAAAATGCAATTAAAATAACAAAAGAAATAATTTATTGGAAATATCAACGGTGAAAGTTTGTACCTACTATAAATAAAAAAAAGTTGATATAGCAGTTTTTGTTTACTTAACATCCCACTCTAAACAAATCTTGTGTATATTCTGGTAGATTTGTGATCGGGCCACATTAAGGTTTGATGCCGTTCATTATTACGTTAATAGGAACCGATAACAGATTACCATCAACTTAGTGCCCTTCTTTATGATGTTAGGTGTTTACTAACATGAATGTAATCATAAATTTGCACGCTAAGTTAAGGCTTAATATTTAGTTTCTATTAGCGCGATAATATACGGCATTAAGCTTTAACGTGGCCTGCTCACAAAGATTTATAAAAGACAACTATAAAAAATCATCCTTAATATTTCGATAACGAACATCACTTATATCGATGTCGATATATGGGCATTCGCACTACACTAGAAGTAGCGCCATCTTGCGGTGTTTTCTCTCGAAAATAAAACTCTTAACTCCTCCGATCATAGTGTAAGTGTCCTATCTGTAGGTAAAACATATACCTTATAATTTGTGATCATAGTAACCGAAAAGCGGCACTAAGTAAACAAGTATTGAATAGGTAGGTAAAGGTGAATTAAAAACACTAGCGTTACATTTTCTAACTAATGTAGGAAGTGAATGTTCGGTATTAAGTATAACGTTATATATTAAGTATGAGAAACATAAAACTGGCATTGATATTGTGGAAAAGTGTTGAAAAGTATATGTACAGTCATTTGCTAAAGTCCATGCATAGTGTTAAGGTTAAAATTGCGTGCAGCCATTCTGTGAATCTCGCACTCACACATTAACATTATTAGAACTGTCAATAATATTAACCTTAAATCGACGAAATTAGGTTTAGTTTTCTTTATACTAACCAGCTTATTTAAACCGTTCTTATATCTATTGGTTTCTTAACCTAACAAATTAATTAGGTGTAAACAGCAGTGTTGTTCTACATAAGTATTGTTTATTTCGCCCCGTGGCCCCGTGGTGTGATCCATAGACGCTGCGACTTAATTTGACGAGCCTATGGTTCAAATCTCGCTACTTACGCATTGAGTATTTTTGTTAGGAATTACTTTTTTTTTATGTTTTGACATCTAGTTCTCTCTGAAAAGGACCAATTGGTATGATAACTTTTTGTTTTGTTTGCAAAAAAAATTTATTAAAATTTTATAAATAATTTGTTTGATAAATGTCTCTTTTTTCTATATATATATTTCCTATGGTTATAGCTTAAGTATTCGTTTTCGTAATGAAAAGACAATTGAAACTTAACCATAAGAATAAAAAAATTACAAGTCACCATTGATTCGGTAACGCTGCTATATTTTGAGAAACAACAAAGTAAAAAAAAATATGTTATTTCTTAAATATATTGAAATGTAAAATAATATCTGTAAGAAAAATAGTACTGTATTTTTAGGGTTCCGTACCCAAAGGGTAATTAGCGGAACCCTATTACTAAGGCTCCGGCTGTATATCATGAACCGTTATAGTTAGACAGTTGAAATTTTCACAGAAGATACATTTCTGTTGCCACTATAACAACAAATACTAAAAACCAGAATAAAATAAATATTTAATAAACGTGATTTTTTGCTCGATTTTGCTCGATATTGATAACGGCAACAGATAGACACCTAAAATATTTACAAAATATTAAGTTATATAGTTACTTTAAAAGTAAATAATTAAATTAAAATAAAACAAAAATTTAAGGGGGGCTCCGATACAACAAACGTGCTTTTTTAGCGTTTTTATAAATAATGGCGCGGAACCCTTCGTGCGCGATTCCGACTCGCACTTGGCCGATTTTTTAGTATTTAATATAACCTCCATTATTTCCAATCACAGCAAGCAAGCGCTGCCGCATAGATCCGACTATATTAGAACAGATATCTGTTCCTCGGTAATTCTTTACTTTCCAAGAACGCCTGGTATTTACGTAATAAAAATTTCTATTAATAGAATACCACATTTATATACAAAGATGAAATTCAGAAACTCTCGGAGGAAACTAGTTTATCCGGAAAATAAATAAATTAATTTCATACAAATTCAACCATTACAAAACAATAAATATCTACAAAAACAAAACACATTAGAGAAAAAAAATATCAGGTTGTTTTTTTTTTTAATAGCAATGTTGCCAGTATTCAACAATCGAGTACTTACTCTTTAAAGTAATAATCGATAAAAAAAAGGCCAGCGAAGTGCCAGAAACAAATTGTTCTATTTTAGAATGGTTTGGTAGGAGTAGGGGGGGGAGGGTAGACACCGGTTTATTGATCTGAGTGACACAGGTACAATTTGTTTCTGGCGCTCGCCGGCCTTTTTTTCTTACTTTCTTGTGCTGCGTTTCGCGCGTAAGTTTTTATGTTCCAAAGTGGGTTGCCGTGACTATACTAAATAAGTAGAAATTGGTTCTGGCACTCGCCGGCCGCTGCCGCGGCACGCTCCGCTCGGCTTCGCGCGCTAACTTTCATGTGCTCCGCTTGGTTTCACGCGCAAGTTTTCATGTTCTAAAGTGGGTTGCCGTGACTATACTAAATAAGTAGAAATTGGTTCTGGCGCTCGCCGGCCGCTGCCGCGGCACGCTCCGCTCGGCTTCGCGCGCTAACTTTCATGTGCTCCGCTTGGTTTCACGCGTAAGTTTTCATGTTCCAAAGTGGGTTGCCGTGACTACACTAAATAACTACAAGTTGGTTGTAATATAAAAACTTGTGCGCAAAGTCAAGCGGAGCACATGAAAGTTAGCGCGCGAAGCCGAGCGGAGCGTGCCGCGGCAGCGGCCGGCGAGCGCCAGAAACAAATTGTACCTGTGTCACTCAGATCAATTAACCAGTGTCTACCCTGCCCCCCCTACTCCTGCCAAACAATTCTAAATTAGAACAATTTGTTTCTGGCACTTCGCCGGCCTCTGCCGCGGTACGCTTCGCTCGGCTCGTGCGGTGTTCACCATGTAACCTAATGGCTCGTCGCTTCGCTCCTTACCACCTAACTTGGCAAGGTTTGGATTCGCTGCCAGTTTTTTGATTTTATTCGAGTATATAAATATGCTTTTCTATCGATTAAAATTAGAGAAAAGTAAAATCGATTGAATCCTGTGTTTATTTTTCTCTTTAGACTGGCAACTATTTTCGTGAAAAAAAAATGTTTTGTATTTTTAAATGTTGGTGTGTAATGGCGGGTTTTGAATAAAATCAATTTAGTTTTTTTTGTGAAAATCTAGTGTCCTCCGAGAGTTTTTGAATTTTACCTGTGTATTTAAATGTGGTGTTCTATCAGATAAAGCCATCGTTACGTAAAAATCTCACGTTCTTGGAAAGTAAAGAATTACCAAAACACCAAACAAACTTGACAGCACATACCCCCAGAAACAAATCGGCAACGAACGAGAAACATTAAATGTCTACCTACGTAGTATCCGCATCTAACTTAATAGCTATTAGAAAATTGGTCTAAGCTGTTTAACGAAACAAAATATACATAATTCGTAAAATGTAACAAATCAAAAAAAAAAGGCATAAGGTGAAATTCGAATCCACAACAACTCAGTTGTATTAAGATCTGAAACGTCTATCCACTAGGCTACGGATACGATAATTTTCTTGGTGAAATTATTATATACAATATTAAATGAAACCAATATTACCCAGTGTCTACAAGACATATTACTTTGTTTAAGTCTGTGAGTGACTACGCCTCGCTGCCATTCTATTTTGTTTTGAAAATCTATATGCAGTTCTGCAACTGACCGTACATTGGTATTTAGCTCTGGCAGTTGCTTTCTTACTGAACCTCAAGGCAGCATTTAATTTGCGTTTTACCTCAGAAATATTCGAATCCTTATTATTACGAGCCATGGTCCAAGCCTCATACGCAGTTTGCTTAAGAATTTTTGCTTCTCTGCCAAACCTATTAAACCACGGTCGTTTTTTGACTTCGGCAGCTACTCGCGGGTTAGGAATTTAACATTCCATACCAGAGAGGATTGTCTCAGTGACTGCGGCTGCGCAGACATGAGGATCTTCTGAGCTAAAGCTAAAGCTAAAGCCTCCACGGGTACGATGCATAAAATTTTCGCAATCCATTCCAGTCTGCCGACTTATAATGCCACACACGACGCCAATTAGTTGGCCCAGATGGATCTGGTTGTATGCATGACACTTGAGTCCGAACGACACAGTGGTTCGAGGAGCCAAGAGGCGCATCCACTGAGATGGAACATCCGTCCGGACGTGTAGTCAGCAGAAGGTACAGTAAGGAGCTCGTATGGTCCTCTATATCTGGTATTCTCGTCGGAGAAAGTGCCAGCTGAGAGAATCCATAGGTCAGAGCAAATTCATGAGCAGATATCCCTGCGTAGTTATTGGTTCGATGGTGGGCGTTGAAATCTCCCAAAATAACTAGTTCTGCTGTGGGATATTGCTCTAGAACTTTGTCAGTCGTCAAACTCTGGTGCGTGAAGAGTCGAGCTACGTCCGTATCACCGTTATGCGATCTGTATAGCAAGCCGAGATCTATGCGCACCCACAATATTGACATATCCCTGGCCAGGCTATGAAGGTGGCGACAGCAGATATCCTCCCGGACGAACATACATACACCGGCACGACTCACAAAATTGTGCTCGAGTTTGTAGCCGGGATAATGAAGGTATGATGTATCGGCCGGGCAGGATATCTGCGTCTCCGTTAGAAAAATAATGGCCAGCTTCGCAGTCTTCAGATGGTGATCGACTGCGTTAATGTTTGCGTGAATACCCCTATTTATGTTTAATTAATTTGGAGTTTAAATGTGGATAGAGTCGCTGTAAAAACCCTTTTTCTATTATTTTTCCTGGCCATTTCTCAAAAGTTACTTGGACTTAATATGAGGATTCACTGCACGGACAGCTTAGAGGTCAAAAAAGTTCGGTACTAGAACTGTTAATTCTCAGTATAGACAATAATAGATATTTGGCACGGCGGGCGGAAGGGCCCCTGATCCCTCTTTGGTTTAGTAGCCCGGTACACTCGGTCTCCTTCTCCGGCACGACTACTACTTCAGAGACTGTACACAGTTTAGTGATTAACCCTCCCACGGCGGAGATTAAACAGGACCGAAGTACGAAAGGAATTGAAAAAAATATTGACTTTGCTAAGCCATGACGACCAGTTATGTAAATCTTGTCTACAACGATTATAATTTAGAGTATTTTTATAGCTATTATTATTAGTAGATTGATACAATACAATTATGACGATCTATCGCTCTTACATTCTTAAGACCACATCTATAACAGACAATGTTGTAAGATGTGCATTTACTAAGTTCGTGTCCATGTACACGGCATCGAACACAAAATGGCGGTCGATTTTCATGAACCGCCGCAATTTGACTTGGCGTTATGCTCCGGATTAAAACTTTGGTTCCTATAAACCGTTGGTTTATATTTAGGGGCTCTAGGTTCAAACTGACCCGTAAGTTTTTGTTCGTAATTTCTGAAAGATTTAAAATTATCAGGGAGTTTCGCTCGAAACTCCTTATGTCTCCAATTTTCATAATATTTACCTTTGTTATACAAAAAGGGCTTTTCTGAAGAACTACTACGTTTATTATAGTTAAAATCTGTAAAAATCACTTCCCCGTTTTTTGGGTCTTTGAAATTCCTATTTTTTTCAAGAAATAGTATGTATTTCTTGCAAATGCTAAGTAAACTGTCAATCGACATTATATTTGCAGGTATTACAAAAAAGGAATAACATGGTCTAATGTTTTGATGCAATATTTGTAACTGGTCACTTTCACAAAGCGATTTCTTTAGCCTATTGAACATTTCAACCATTATTGCAACACAAATAACGATATTTTCGTTCTCTCCTTGAGTACGTTTGTATAATTCAATAATTTCTTACTGGTCACTTTCACAAAGCGATTTCTTTAGCCTATTGAACATTTCAACCATTATTGCAACACAAATAACGATATTTTCGTTCTCTCCTTGAGTACGTTTGTATAATTCAATAATTTATAATCGTAGTCGAAACTACCGAAATCTTCAACTAATCTATTACAAAGTTCATCCCAATTGCTAAACTTCGTTTTAATAAATCTAAACCAATGTAAAGCGTCATCAGAAAAGACTTCAAACGCTTTAGTTAACAGTCATTCTTCTTTAATATTCCTAGAAAGCCTAAATTCTTCTAATTTTTGCAATAACGACCTAGGGCATGATTTCCCATTATAATTGAATTTTTTCAGCTCAAGTGTATAGCTTTTATCACAATAAATTGTGATATACTTTATTTTTTTAACGCCTGTATCTTCTAAATATTCCCTGGATATCTCTAACTTATTGAAGACCTCATTAAATTTTTGGGATACCTGGTTAATTCCAGGTAAACTACCGACTTCTGACCTATTGTCATCAGACCAAAGTTTAACTCATCCGTATGGTTTTACTCATATGGTTTAAAAACGCTTCTAACCGTTTAAATTTTTCCTTATTAATACCTGTGTCATCTAATTTTTGTTTCATAAAAGTTAAAGTAGCTTTAACACCTTCAATATCCTCTTTGGGATCTAAAATTGACTCAAGTATCCCATTAGCTGGTAATTTTTCAACCAACTTTAATATTTGTCGCTTCAGACCTATTAATGTTTCTGCTGGTTTCTCAAACCTCACTTATGTTTCATAGATAATCTCATTCTTGTTAAGCAAATGATATTTAATAGTTTTTTCCTATTTTACTATTTTTTATTTTATTAGTTCATTAATTTATTTTATTTATGTCACTTCTTTAAAAGAAAATAGTAAAAATTTCGTAACGAATTTTTTACTTCTTTCTGTAAAAACAGTATTAATATATTTGTTTGCAAGAGGTTATACGTGTAATCCCACTTATGTCAAGAACTGCTTTAGACATAATCGACGAAGATAATCTTGAAAACAATAAATATAAAATTATTAGTAGGGACTTTTTGTTTATTAGTTTTTTTATTAATTATAACGTAGTAAATGAACCCCTTACTTGAGACAAATAATTAAAAGTAAATGACACAGCTTTCCAAAAAAAAACAAAAAACGATGTAAACGTTTTTCTCCGAGGTGTTTTTTACTGGTGGACCTATATGAATATTAAACATAATTAATATGAGTAATTCGTTACCAATCTAACGGTTACTATCCTTAGTAGTAAATAATTAAGGTTTACTTACATTTAACCTTTTATTTGTATAACTGGAGAGGGAAAAAAAAATATTCAATAGCCAAACGTGTCCGAAAATTTCATGTATTACATGTTGATGTCGCAGCTAAATGCTTTTTGAATTTTGAAAAAAATTATGAAATTCTCTTATGATTGCACACAGAACTATAAAAAAATGTATTTTTTATCCCGTTGGGCACCGTTTGTTGAGACTAATTCCTCAGGGGAAAATAAATGAAAATATACGTGAAGTCCGTAGATACAATTTATTTTTAGTTCTATGTACAATCACTATTCACAATTAAACAATCTGAAATTTTATTATTCCATACTCAATTACACTCAATTCTGTTTTCAATTTATCAGTTTTGCCGTCTTTTTATTATCTAGACGACCGTATCGTAGATTTTCTTCGGGTCGACTGTATTATTGTAAATATCAATTAATCGTGATATGGTGTAAAAGTTCGCTAGGTTCAAGCAGTCTATGCCATTACCATTTTTTTCCGATTAGGAAATTAAAAAAATCAATATAACGAAAAATGGCCAATCCACAAAATCAATGTAGCATTGATCACCTAACAAAATAAATGCACTTCGGTACCTGCTGTGAGGGTTTAAGGTGGAACCCACAACCCGGAGTTATTTTATCGAGAAATGAAACCCTCTTTTAGTAAATCTCGTGCGGTAAATTCCTCTTCTAGATTATTTCTCTATAGTACTTGTGTCTCGCCGAACTTGATGCACACCAAAAATATTATTTCCTATTTAATTTAGGTAAAAGTCGCAAATTTCTTTTTAACATGTATCTCAGAGAAAATCTCCAAAAGACAGACTTCGAATTTTTTCTATCCGTCACTCTTTTAAAATCAGATTTAAAAATCTGTCGAAGGAAATAAGTTTGGCATTTCATGCCTGTATGGATATAGAATTTTATAATAATTTTGACATAAACAGGCAAAAGGTGATCTAACTAAATATTACAAATTAAAATAATTTACTCGGTACAAACGTCAAATTTATTTGTATTTTAATACTTAAAACAACCAAATATTGATGTCATTATGTCAATAACAAAGAAGAAAGTTTCGTACAGGATCAATTTGATTTAAATATACATATATTTGATTTTGTTACTTTTGTTTAGTAACTAGGAATCCAATATTTACAGGTAGTCAAATTTATGCAGGGCGCAAGGACTTTTTTAAAAAGAATTAAAAATTAAGATAAAATTTATTTACTCTACAATAGAGCGTGTTTCTTACATGGAATCTACAATAGAACTGTCTTAAAACTAAGAGCTCGAGAGGAGCCCGGCGAACGCCGTGCGTGTGGTCGTCTGAGCGTTAGTCAAAACAATCCGGCGCCCACGCGCTTTCGTGGAGGTTTAGTTTTGCTGACTGGGTATTTCTACGAACCTGACCGTAGGACCAGCAAGCGTAACTCCTCCCCCCTTAAGTTCGAAGTCATCAGAGGGATTATTTTCAGTCTGATGATTTCGACTCATTAAAATAAAAGATTTATATTTGTATAAAATAAGGGTTACAATGCTTACAACTATTATTATATATAATATTAATGTCCCGATGCTAATGCTATTCACTTTTATCACACTTTTACATTCACTATATTGACTTTCACTTTCACTGTTTCGCAGGTTACGTGCCAGTTGGTGCAGATTTGTTAATTCGGTATGATCCAAATTAATTAAGGTTTTTCTTAATGGTTTTTCTTCTTGAGTCGGCAACTCTGGAAAATGAATTGTAGGAAGCTTCTCAAAAATAATTGCTTCGCCTAGGAACTGGTGTTTTTTCAGGGTCAAGTCTTTGATTTTAACTTCGCAGTTGTCATCCAGGGTAAGTATGTAAGTACCTTTAATTATTTCTCTAGACTCTTCTGAATTACAAAATTTTGTCATCATTGTTTCGGTCTTACAATAAATTATCCAGCGATCTTTTTGTATTAACTCTATTTTTAAGTCTTTAATTTCAGTTAGAATTGGAGTGCACGTACTTAGATTTTTGGAAAAGGTCATAAGTGCTGTAATACAGTTGTCTTTTGTGGATGGCTGCAGTTCGGCCTCGTGGCACAGGTATGTAGCTTTGCTGATCTCTTTACACGGTTGTAGAGGAAAAAGTGCTTTCGACCCTTTCAATATCAGGTAGGGGTAGTTAGGTATGATTAGGGTAGTTTGGTTAAGGGAGTTGGTTATAGGTAACGGTATTACTTTGTAGTACGTGTACATATCCCTTTTAACAAGTGGAATATTAAAAATGAACGTTATCTGACTTTGTTTAGAATAGGCTTTTAACTCTATACATTGCTCTAACATTAATAAATTGTCAACATTTGCAGGGTACATAAGCTTATCTGTTTTTTCAATAGTTTTTAACATTTCTAACAGTTCATCTGGGTCTATTAAAGACTGATGCAATGTTTTTAATTTGCTAAAGGCTATGACATTTTCAATTTCATCCAATCTGATATAGAGCGTTTGGAAATTGTGAAAAAAGAGATTGTAGGTGTTTATTACTTTATTGATATTTATAGCTGTTTTAGTTTCATTAAAATGCTTTCTAATTTCCCAAATAGCTTTATCTAACTGAATGAAATTGTCTCTACTTGAACTAGAGATATTGACAAATGAATCCACCAATTCGGCAACTAGCGTGATCTTTTTATTAAACGCATTCTGTCGTGTTTTTACATCATTTATCAGTTTATCGTACCTTATAGCGTCGTCATTATCTAAGTTACCAGTTAATACCTTTATAAGGGAACCCAGAGGGTTTAGAATTCCTCGTTTGAGTCGTTTAGGAGGGATTAATTGTAAAATCTTTTTAATGGTTGTATTCATAAGATGGTCAGTCTGAGTCTTAATATCAGACATTTCATAATAAAATTTCCCTTTAAAGAAATTTGAAACATGTTTGTTTAAATTAGCATATCGGTTAATATTAAATTCTAAATCTTCGTAAATTAAACTTAAATCTAATATCTTAATAATAGTCCAACTATCGTAATTAATAAAAGACTGTCCTTCTTTTATAGGCAGAATACCAGGATTCTTATCGATCCTTTGAAGTTGTAGGCTGCAGGTCTTGGTGGCTTGGGCTAGTAGCAGGAGTACGCATCTGGGAAGAACGTTTTATATCTTTAACTGGTACTCTTGTATCACGTTTTTTTATTAAAATAGGTACGGTATTTCTAATTATTTCACCGGTGACTTTAGCCTTTTCATATCGAGGTTTGTCTTTACTACGCCGGGTATTTACTCCTTTGATAAAGACGTCATCTCCTGTATTAATGTTAAAATCTTTTTCGCCTCCCCGTATTTCTATTATTTTTTCTTTACACTGTATAATTTTGTCCGTTAAATATTTATATAAGTATTTGGTTCGTTTGACATGGTCGCTAACTAACTTTTGTGTATACTGTCTGTTAAAATCTACGTCAAAAATACTAGTTGAGTCTGTGTGACCAAAAACTACTTCAAAAGGGGTAAGACCGGTAGTAGAGTGTATTGTTTGGTTATATGACATAATTGCGTAGGTCATTACGGCCGCAGCGTCACTAATTTTCTGTTCGTATTTTGCAATTCGGTAAATTTCTATAATGGTAGAGTGGAAGCGCTCTATTAGACCCATAGAGTTAGGGTTGTGTGGGGTGCCAATGTGAAGTTGGATTTTGTAGAAACTTAGGGTTTCTTTGAGAAGGGTATTATTAAACTCGGTTCCCGGGTCACAGCTTATTTTATTGGGTACACCATAGCACGAAAAATATTTAATTAAGGAACGTATTACTTCGGGAGTAGATCTATTGGGTATATCGTAAGCTTGTCCAAGTTTGCTGAACGCGTCTATAATTGTCAAAAAATATTGGCCTTCTATCGAAAACAGATCCATGAAAATTTCCTGAAACGGTTTATTTTGTGTTTGTGTAAGTTGCAGTTCAGGTTTTAAGGGTTTTCTGTCATATTTCATCTTTTTACATGTGTCGCAGGCGTTAATAATACTAGCAACTGTTAAGTCCATATTATTCCAAAAGTAAGTGCGTTTTAATTTCATAAGCGTTTCTTTAATGCCTCTGTGACAAGTCTTTCCCTGATGATAAGTGAGTACTATTAGTCTTTGCTCGTCCTCGTTTTCTACGTATATTACGCGTTTCCTACACTCATATATTTTAACAGTATCCTTTTTATGTAATTTAATAACTGTTTCCGTAAACTGTTTGCGGTGCATATCGTCTTCGAAATAAATAAAATATCTTATTTTAGGCTTAATATATTCTAATAAAAATTTCTTAACTAATTCAGGTTTATCTACTGGCATGTGTACTTCTAAAACCTTTTGCTTACTTCTTGATAGGTTTTTTACTGATGTCTCATTTCTATTCCAAGTAAAAACAAGAATTTGGTTCGGCTTTGTATCTATTGCCTCGTCTAAGATAGGAATGCCTACCGTGTCTACATCTAAGGCAGAGTGTACTGTGTCTGTTTTGGAATGAGCTGATATAGTACTTGAGGATGGACTACGTATTAGTGGAAACTGTGAGCTCTCTGACTCTGAGTCTGAAATCACTATGAGATTGTCGTCACTCCTATTATCTTCGGATCGTTTCTCGTTTTTATCGATGTTAACTTGCATAGAATCACCGTCGTTTTCTAAAGCGTTGAGTTTAATACGTGAAAGGGCATCAGCATTACTATTTTGCTTTCCATTTTTGAAGATAATATCATAATCAAACTCAGCCAATCGCAACTTCCATCTCGTGAGCTTACTATTTGGTTCTTTAATAGAATTTAACCATGCAAGAGGTCTGTGGTCTGTGTATATTGTAAACCTTCGGCCATAGAGGTAGGGTCTGAAGTGTTTACATGCCCAGACTATAGCCAAAAGCTCCTTTTCGATGGTACTATACCGGGTTTCAGCGTCATTAAGGGTTCGGCTGGCATAAGCGATCGGCTTATCGCTGCCAATGGGGCCCTGGGAAAGAACAGCACCAAGTGCGAAATTTGAGGCATCCGTCGTTAGTACGAATGGTTTTGAGAAATTAGGGAATTGTAAGAGAGGGGCATTGACAAGGAGTTCTTTACATATTTGAAATGCGTTTCTAAATTCATCGGTAGCTTTAACTTTATTACCTTTCTTTAAGCAATACGTCAATGGCTGTGTGATTTTTGAAAAATCTTTTATAAACTTTCTATAGTATCCTATGAGACCTAGGAAACTTTTGATCTCTGTCGGTGTTTGAGGCAATGGGAAGTCGATTACGGCTTTTATTTTGTCATCATTAGGCATAAGGCCATCAGCTGTAATTCTATGACCTAGATATAGTACTTCTTTCCTAAAGAACTCGCACTTATCTAGCGTAACCTTCAAATTTGTTGCTCTAAGCCGGTCAAAGATTTTTCGGAGCTTGTCAAGGTGTTCCTGCAAGCTTGCAGAGTAGACAATTATGTCATCTAAGTAGACTAGGCAGTGTATGCCTTGGAGACCACGCAGGACGTTGTCCATAGTCCTTTGAAACGTCGCGGGGGCCGTCTTAAGGCCAAAGGGCATCCTAGAGAACTCGTAATGTCCAGTTTCTACCGAAAAAGCGGTCTTGTGTCTATCCGATTCTAACATCTCTATCTGGTGGTACCCACTGGCAAGATCTATGGTGCTAAAGTAAACAGATTTACCCAATTTATCAAACAAATCGGTGATATTGGGCAGCGGATACTTGTCATCGACCGTAATCTCATTGAGGCGCCTATAGTCTATTACCATCCGGAACCTTTTTTCACCGGATGAGTCAGTCTTTTTCGGGACAAGATGTACAGGGGCACTCCATGGTGAATGTGACTCGCGAATTACGTCATCTTTTAATAATTTATTAACTTGTTTTTCTATTTCGGCTTTCAGTAACGGTGGGTGTCTAAAAGGTCTAATGTATATTGGATCCTCGTTTTTTGTCGAATTTCGTGTTTAACTTGATTGGTGAATGATAAAGGAAGCTCATCGCAATAAAAAATATCTCTGTATTCGTAACACAGATTTGTGATCGCTTTGCGCTCTTGTTCGTTAGTGTGTTCTAATCGTAATTTTGATAAATTTTGTTTTAGTAATTCGTCTATTTCGAAATCGTTACTGTATTCTGTGTAGTTAAGTTCAATTTCGTTTTCGTTAAACACGTTAGATTTTAAAGGGCGACAAAAAGATATAGTTACTTTATCTTCAGAGGTATTTTGTATAACTGTATCTGCCAGGTAATTAGAACATTTAACTATTGCGCTGGGCATACGAACGCCAAGGCCAAAGTCCATAAAGTTTAATATTGATGTCCCATCTTTTAAGTCTACTGGGACTTTAACCCGAGTTTCTGTACGTGGTTCTAAATTTATTTCATGCGGTGGGCTATATAAAATGGGTATATTTGTATCGCTGGTATGTAGTATCTGGTCTTTCATATTGACAGTGGCATTTAATTTTTTTAATAAAGTCGAACCGATTAAGCCATCGTAGCGTTTATCTACGTCGTATATATAAAATTTATGTTTAGCTGTGCTTTTGAAAGTTTTTAAAAGGGGTATGTAAATGACTTCGTTGTGGTTACTACGAGCATGGGTGCTAATAACTTCAAATGGCTCGTTGTACTTATAGTATGAAAAAAATTCGTTAGCTTTTTCTGGACTTATGAATGATCGAGTGCTACCAGTGTCAATCATAAAACGTGAATTTATTTCGGGGATCTCTATATGGGGTAGTTTAAGAATACCGTTGCAATTTAGGTGTACTATTTCGGTAGTTTGGTTCTCGAGGCTATTGTGTGAAAATTTGTGTCGACGCTTTCACGGTTATTAGCGTCTTCGGCGGAGGTGACCTCTTCTGTAAGGTTATGGGTATCGTCCTCTTCTGAATAATTATAGTCAGGGGGGTAGTAATCGTCTAACTCCTCTAACTCGGGGTAGTACCCTTCGCAAGCTTCTACATCATTGTTATAAAATAAATTTTGGGGAACATAGACCATGTTTTGCTTTACAGGGGCCGCAGTGCGCATTGAAACGTCTGCGTCGTTAGTGTAGTTAGGTTTTTGTTGTTGTGCCCTAAAATGATTTTGTTGACCCATGTTGTTCGAGGCATGGGGCATAGCTTGTCTATTATAATTTGGATTAGCGTTAAATGTAGGGCGGTAACCTTGATGAGGAATACCAAACTTGAATTGGCTTTGTTGGTTGGGAATGCCAAATTTAAAGTTGTTTTGGTGGGGAACACCGTATCTAAAATTACCTTGATTATTAGGTATGCCAAATTTGAAATTACTTTGATTTGGGACTCCGTATTTAAAATTTGGTTGGTTATTTTGATAACCTTGGATTCTGAAACCTTGATTATTTTGCAAGGGCATATTGAATTTGTTCTGGAATGGGGTTCTGATAATATTATTGTTGCGAGGAATTCCAAACGAAAAGTTTTGATGTGGGTTTTGGTTTTGATTTAAAGTTGGTTGAAAGCTTTGTGAATTTTGAATGGGTTTGATATTTGGTCTATTTTTATTTTTAGCATTATACTGAAATAAGAAATTAACTTCTTCCATGACAACACTTAAGGCACTCTCTAACGTAGTACAATTTTTCAAACGAACAACACGAATCATGTCTTCCGGTAGGTTATATAAAAACACATTTAAGGATGTATTGTTGTAAATTATCATTTTGGCTGCCTTTACGCCTTCGTCAATAAGTCTATTTACTTTGGAAAAGAGTGTACTGCGTACAGATTGTATGCGGTTACAAAAATCGGAATATGATTCGCCTTGTTTTAATTTTAAGGACTCTAACTCGATTGCTACACATTCTTCCGAACGTGGATCGCCAAAATGTTGAATCAATAAAGTCTTTAAACCGTCCCAGGTTTGTATGTCTTCCCTTTCACCCAGCAGGGAAGCTGCTTTACCAGAAAGTCTGCTAGTTATAGAGTGAAAGACGTACAGCTCCTGAGCTCCATTATTTGGTGTAACAAAATGTCTTAATACATATTCACTCTTTTTAATAAACAAGTTAAGCAAGTTCTCATCCCCCTCAAATTTTGGGATAAGACACAAAAATTCTTTTGGTATTATTCTAACTGAATCCATTTTTATAATAAATCTAAAAACTTAATACAAAATTAGTTAAAACACAATAAAATCAATATCTGTTTCAATAATGTAAATTAACTTTTCTTATTTTCTTCGTTTCATTTAATGCAAAAATGTTTAAATATATTCTTTAAATAACACAAAATCTTAAACTTAAGTAAAATATAATGCCTATTTTTGGTGCAAAATAATTAAAATCAGATAATGTTCAGCGATTGTGACCGAAAATTATTAAAATTGTATACAGCTACCGGAATAGAAAGGAACAAGACAGGAAGTGAAAAGGTCTACTCACATAAATCTGCTCGTTTCCATGTCCTCCAGATATAAGCTGTCGTCCTCAGGCCGCTACACAGGAGACTAATTTTTTTTTTGGTTCGAGGATTCCCGCACTTGTACAGTCCACACAAAAACACGGACGATTTTGACCCGAAATTATCGCGCGTAAGACGGCAAAAGAAACTGGAATCCTACCGGCTGCGCCAGTCAAATTTATGCAGGGCGCAAGGACTTTTTGAAAAAGAATTAAAAATTAAGATAAAATTTATTTACTCTACAATAGAGCGTGTTTCTTACATGGAATCTACAATAGAACTGTCTTAAAACTAAGAGCTCGAGAGGAGCCCGGCGAACGCCGTGCGTGTGGTCGTCTGAGCGTTAGTCAAAACAATCCGGCGCCCACGCGCTTTCGTGGAGGTTTAGTTTTGCTGACTGGGTATTTCTACGAACCTGACCGTAGGACCAGCAAGCGTAACTAGGTAGATGTTTATTTTCAATATTGTTGTTATTATGTTAGTATAATATGGCTCATAAGCGGCATACATTAGATCGTTTTAAACGCATTGAATAGTGTGTGTGTATTTAGCCTTTTTTAGCTGACTGCGGCAAGAGGATGGTTTTGTGTTTGACCTATATGTAGATATTTGTCAGACTCTATGTTCCCTTGTAATTTTAAAACAAACACTTTTTTGTGTTACATGCTAAAAGAAGATAAAATTTGTATGGAGGCATTAAAAAAGTAACATATCAAGATTTCATAATACCTACTATTTCCACTAGTTGTAATACCAATGAGGACCAGAAAAATAAAAAATCATAAGACAAAAAATATTTGCAATTTTTAAAACAAAAAAAGTTGCGCAAATAAGGCAAAAGACAAAAAGAAGTAAAATTTTTTTTCAGTAAGAAATGCAACCCTATTATAAGCATATTAATAAAATTACTAAAGTATTGTTCACAGGATGCCAATACCTACATTGATTATATTGAGGCCAAATCGTCACTGACATGAATATAGTACAGAAATTCCATTTTAGGCTTTTACCTATAAAAAAGTAAGAAATCTAGTGGATACTTTTAATTATTATAAACTCGAACGCATATTCTAAAGGTAGGTCTAATTATTTAACAGTAGCAAATAACCATTTAGGTTGATTAACCTGTTTAATAATTATAAGTATGTACTATTTAATACAATAAAATTTGATTATTTTAATATTTCTAACATTTTATTCTGAAACCCCTAATACACACTTCAAAAAACCATAGAAAACTTCACTACGCATATTTAATACTTTATGTTGATTGTATGTATGTATGTATGGTGTTTACATTTATACAACACCGCAAATGCAAAGATTATAATAATAATAACTTTATTTTTGTGCATTATTTAAACAATACTTTAATTTTGTATTGCAAGCCGTTTCTATTTATAATTATTTCAAAATATCGTGTGACATTTAACCAAACTAGTTAAACTGCCTTTGATGTCAGTTAATTACTCCACAGAGCGAGACGTCAGGACTTTCTCCTTCAGATTACTTGGAATTAAAATATATTTTCTTTTGATGACGCTTTTCTCTCTCTGAACTTCCTGTCGCAGGAAATTGGTTCATCACTTGCAAATTGGCTTTGACCTTTGATTCTATTAATTCATTTTCGTTCGAATTTGAACTGATAAATTTTATCATAATCCTGTTAATTTTTTAATAGGCTAGCTAAACCCATGAACACTGTTTTGCGTTAGCTCTCTCGCCGTTTTTCCCCTCCTACACTTTCTTATCCTTTCCTCTAACCCGTGCTTTATTCACTCCGAAAAGTCCGAATAGCACTTTCATCTATTGTCAAAGGGATATACTTCCCCCTTCTCAAGTTTCCTTCATCTTCCCTATGCACTGGGCATTATTAACTCTGAAAATCTGGAGTCGGACTAGAATTTGACTTTGATCATTTTACAATTGATGTTTAGTTATATAGATAAGTCAAAATAGTTTTTTTTCTATTATGCATATTTTATTTAGGAACTTAAAAGTTCAAACATAATTGAGCACTCAAACTCTGGAAGAGGGCAGCAAAATATTTAGCATATCTACTTAATTTAAATTCCTGATAAAGCTAGGAGTTCTTGTCAGGAATTTGAGTTGATCGTAGATGATACTTGTTTAAAAACAAATCTTGAGGTATACTCGTGAATTTTAAAATTTTTGAGTTCCATTTCTAATTTAAAAATAACACGGAATTAAACGCGTCGTTATTTGGCAAAATACCTTTCTCCCAACGTTTCGGCTGCCAGCAACCTTGGTCACGGGTCTACCTGAACCTAAACCTTATTACTTCTATACCTGTAAAGTTATAGAACCTTTTATACCTATTAATTTAATTATTTATTTTTAAAGTGACTATATATATAAATATTCAGTAAGGCGTCGACCTGTATCAAGGAAAATCGAGCAAAAAAATCACATTTGTTGTTTGGGAGGACCCTTAAATATTTATTTTATTCTGTTTTTTAGTATTTGTTTTTATAGAGACGTCGACCGTCTTAACAAAATGACGATAGTTAATGAAGTGTATTCTTAATAGATAAACTAAAACTAGAATAAATTTAAAAGTCACAACAAGTGCATGATTTCTTTTAGCCATTCATTAATGAACAATCATTCTTAATGTTTCTTTTGGTGTTCGAAATTTTTTCTCTATTTCTTTCTAACACAACACGGTGATAATTCTTAACAAGCGACGTGTGTCACAGTCACAGCTGATGACATTCGTGTTACACATTTTTGTTGCACACTTGAAGGGCGCACAAAGGATGTGCAAATACCTTGAATGTCTTGAACTCTTTTAAATACGGTTACGTTTATACCTGCATACCAATTTCATGTAAAGTGAAAGATTTAAATGGCTTTATGGATCAATCTAATAGATGTTTCTTTTAGTTATAAATTATGAGTTAAGTTCCAGTGTGCAGGTGACATGCGATAAATTCCTGTTTCTTACCTTTAGCTAAACTAATCTTTATTAAACAAGTATCGTACTGATGTCACGTTTTGCATGAAATGGGTAGTACCATAATAATCCATTGTGTATTGAGGGAGTAAGGGTAAGATTACTAACGAGAGGCTATTTAGAAGCCCAAGGCCGAAGGCTGAAGTGACTTGAGTTTGTAATTTCCTTACCACCCGTGTTACACACAGTGTTTTTCACCACATTTGCGTATGAATAAATAATAATATATGGCGAAATAACTAAGAACACTTTCGAATCGTCAAATTTATAATATTAAAGTTATAAAATAAAAGAAATTCAATAGTTTTATTTAAAAAAAAAACAATCAATATTTAGGTAATATTTCAATTGCCTATTGTTTTTCAGATTGTAAAGGGGGGGGAGGGCACCATGTGATACGTTAAAAGTCTTCAATTATTCTGTGACGGGATTTAAAGTAACTCCCGAGAAAGATATATTCATATAATATTACACAGCAGACGTACATATACATATATATATATATACTAAGCATACAAAGAAGTTTGCAAGAGCAGACCAGCCTCCACAGGCGGCACTCGTTCACAAGTATGACACATGAATCAGCCACCGCTTCGTTCAACCATGTTTTAGGGAACGTAACGACTCGACGCACATGCCACCACCGCAGAGACTTTGAGAGAGCATGACACACTCAAGCAACTCCCATAAAACTTCGTTTGTACTATATTCATACAAGATATAATATTACACAGCAGACGTACATATACATATAAATATATATATATATATATATATGAATATATATACATACATTTTTACAAAGATATGAAATAATAAATAAATAGGAGTTCATGTAGATATTAAAGTTAATATAAAATACACATAAATGCAAATATTCATATATACACATACAGACATATAATAATACATGTATATAAATACACAAATACATATAAAAGATATAAAATAAAACTATGTGTAAATTAACTTATAGGTCCTATCTGATTAAATTCTCGTTCGGCCACCCGATAGCGGCAGGGCTCCGAAAACGAGCGGGTGTTACACACAAACACGCACATATACATATATGCATACACACATTCAAACAGACGTTGCACACCCAAAAGTGGCCCAGCCCCTACAGTCTTCAGAGTGCTCCTTTAACTTATCAAACCTAAATTATTTAAGTTTGAATAGAAAACCTTACATTAATTTTGTGTGATACTAGGCCATACAATTTTGTCATTCAAATATTCATCTACATTATAATATGCTTTCTTACATAGCAGATGTTTAATATAAAATTTAAACTGTTTGTCACCTAAGTTAAGAATTTCTACAGTTTACTTATAATAAAATTTTACACCGCTTCCCATTAATGATTTGTTGGCTTTAGTAAGCCTAAACTTTGGCATAGCAAGTTTATTTTTATTTCTCGTATTTAAGTTGTGCTTATCACTGTTCCTCGGGATTTGAGATATATTTTTACGGACAAACATAATATAGATATATTGACACTGTACCGTTAGAATATTTATTTCTCTTAAAACATCCCTGAGAGAATCTTGACTACCTAGCTCTAGCGAAATGCTTCGTACTGCCCTTTTTTGTAATATAAATGTGGTTTGAATATCAGCAGCAGAACCCCATAGCAAAATACCATATGACATGTTACTGTGGATATAAGCAAAGTAAAAAAGTTGTTGCTGTGGTTATGTCAGTCAATTGCCTGATTTTCCTCACCGCAAAAGCAGCGAAACTAAGTTTACCTGCTAGTACTGTAATTTGTGGACCCCACTGCAATTTTGAGTCAATAGTTATACCTAAGGAGACAGTTTTATCAACTAATTCTAATTTTTCATTATTTAATACCAGATTTCTATTAATTTGGATTACATTAGGTAGTAAAAACTTAATGCATTTTGTTTTATTAGCATTAAGTACAAGATTGACCAAGACCAAGAACAGTAAACCAGTTTAAAATTTTTATAAGGTGTCTATTGACGTCGTTCGAATTGTCGTGTTTCCTGTTCACTTTTACCAATAATGAAGTTTCATCCACAAATAATACTATATCTGTTAACTTTTGCACCATAAAGGGTAAGTCATTTATATATACTAAAAACAAGAAAGGCCCTAATATTGACCCTTGTGGTACGCCTAGTTTCACTAGAGATTCCTGAGATTTAGCACCATTTATAACCACTTTTTGAATTCTATTGCTAAAGTATGATTCTACAAGTTCAAGGGATTTATTTCTAACACTATAATATTTTAGTTTAGCTAACAACGTATGATGATCGACACAATCAAACGCCTTCGATAAGTCGCAAAAAACGCTAACTACATCCTAGGAACTCTCCCATGCCGCGAGAATGTGCTTCATAAGCAAGGCTCCAGCATCAGTAGTTGAGCGTCCCCTGGTAAAACCAAATTGTCGATCATGTAAAAGTCCCTGTATACAAAAATGTGAAAGCAATTGATTTAGCAAGAGTTTTTCAAATATCGTACTAAAGACAGGTAGAACAGATATTGGTCTAAAATTTGAGGGATCTTCGTTGTCACCAGATTTAAAAAGAGGTTTCAATTTACTGTATTTCATAAGGTCTGGAAATACACCATTATCAATGATACGGGAAGTAGATATTGATTGTCTATGATTTCATATGAGTGGAGGATTTGACATACTTGTTAAAAACAATTGAATATAATATCTTGTGAAATTATTAATGTGTTTTAAGACTGTATTTATTTACAGTTGCCCACAGGTTATGGGCCAGAATAATTTAAAAAACCAAAACTTTAAAAATTTGTAAAAAAAATAGTGAAAAACAAAAAGTTTGGAAAAAAGTCACGACAAAAAAATGAGCATGTAGAAAAACTAACAGGGATCGAATCTTATCGTAGCTGGAAGTTCGGGCTCACAATTTTTCTACGCGCAAAAGGTCTGTTGAATGTAACTAAACAAAGTGACAAAGATGAAACGAAAGTTTTCGATGAGAAATTAGATGCTCAGGGGCAAGCTCTAATAATCTCCACCATCGGCAAAAGGCATCTGCAATATATCCTAACATGCGAAACCGCTGCACAAATGTATAAAACTTTATGTGACATATATGGCGGGCAAGAATCGCGAAACAAATGTAATACGATGCAAGATTTTTTTAATTATAAATATAAGGGACAAAACATGACAGAGTTTCTCTCCGAAATGGATAGCATAACATTTCGTCTATCTAAACTAGGCAGTAAAATTGAAGAAGACATGATAATTTCAAAATTACTGTCAGCTCTTCCGGAGATCTATAGCAGTTTCATTACTGCGTGGGAATCTTCAAGCGAAAAAACACTGACCGCCATAAAAAACCGTCTGCTCTTAGAAGAAAATAGAAAGAATGGCCAACCTTCAACTTCATCGATCGCATTCAAAGCAAATACAGATATACAATGCTTAAAATGCAACAAGAAGGGCCATATAGCAAAATAATGTAAATCAAAACGATGTGGTATATGTAAAAAATATAACCATCCAGAGGAAAATGTTTTTTTAAAAACGCTAACAAGAAACATAATAAACCTGGAAAAGTAGCATTCCTATCAAGTTTTGAAGAGAATACAAATTCGTCTTATCAACTTGAGTTCATTGTAGATTCGGGATGCTCAGCGCACATGACGAACAAAATTGAAACCATAAAAGATTTCAAAATTAAAGTAACAGCTATCTGCATTGCCAAAAGTGATGCCAAAATACAATCGAAAGGTTTTGGGAATGTCGAAGGTGATCTCTGTGTACTGAAAAATATACTTTACGTACCTGAGTTATCACAAAACCTGATGTCAGTTAACGAGGTAACGAGCAACGGTGGTTCTGTAATATTCTCTAAGAACACCGTCAAGATATGCAAAGAAGATATTACACTGTTGGGAAAGAAAAATGAATCTGGTTTATTTACAATAAATTTAAACCAAGAAAAAAAATATGGCAATGTGTGCAGAAGAAAATTGGCATATTAAAATGGGACATCCAGGAAAAGAAGCAATCCAAAATCTACCAGAGCTAGCTAATGGCATGTCATCAGAAAAAGAAAAGAAATGTGAAAATGAACTATGTGAAGTATGCATTATGGCAAAACAAACCAGAAAACTATTTAATTCTGAAAGAACCAGAGCAGAAAAACCTCTGGAAATACTACATACAGATGTCTGCTATGTTGAGCAAACAACATGAGATGGGATGAGATATATGGTAACAGTTTTGAATGACTACACTCATCTCACAAAAGTACATCTGATGAAGAACAAATTTGAAGTTCCTGAAATAATAAAACATTACATTAATGAAGCTGAACGAGAATTAGACTTGAAAGTAAAAAAAGTTAGGTGTGACAATGGTGGCGAATACACTGAAAAAGAATTCAAAACTTTGTGCCAGCGAAGAGGCATTAAATTAGACTCCATAATTCCTCACAGCCCACAATTGAATGGCAAAGCTGAACGCCTTAATCGAACGTTAATAGAAAAAGCAAGAGCTTTGGTGTTTCAATCAGGACTGGATAAAGAAATGTGGGGAGAGGCTGTCTTAACTTCTACATACCTGATCAATCGCCTTTCTTCAAAAGTTATTGGTACTACTACTCTATATGAACTATGGAATAAAACAAAACCAAACCTTGCAAACAGCAGAACATTTGGAAGTGTAGGGTTTGTGAAACAACTGGGATAATTAAAGAAATTAGAAACTAGAACCAAGAAGTACATTATGGTAGGATATGCTCCAGTTGGATACAGAATGTGGAATCCTGTGTTAAGGAAAATCACTATTCAACGAGATGTAGTATTCGGAAAAAACAACATAATTAAAAATCCTACTACAAGAGAATTGCTACCTGATTTTAAAAACGAGGAACAAGAGAATTACTGCAGTTATGCATCTGAATCAGAGAAAAATAATATCACACAAATAAATGAAAAAAAATATATTGAATATTACGATTCTGTAAGCTCTAATACGGAAAATAACACGCAAGAAGGACATAAAGGCAAGAAAAAAGATATAAATACGGAAAATAAAGAACTACAAGAAGAAACAGAACAGAAAATTAATGAAAACATTGAAGGAGAAATAACAAATAAGGGGACAAGAAAATATCCTAAAAAGTACGTTTTGCTCACCTATGAAGTAGCAATCGGAAGTGCGAGAAAAGAAAATTGGGAGAATGGAATTTAGTCGGAAATGAATTCTCTACAAGAAAAAAGTGGAAAGGTCATAGTTAAAAAAGAAGAGGCAAAAGGATTCAAAATACTGTCGAACCAATGGGTTTTTCATATAAAGGATGACGGAACCTACAAGGCAAGGCTGGTGGTCAGAGGCTGCGAGCAGAAAGGCAATCTTGATTATGAAGAAATTTATAGTCCGGTGGTATGTCAAACTGCTCTTAAAACTTTATTTGCTATTGCAGCTTCAACCAACCATCATATACTAACATTCGACATAAAAACTGCATTTCTTTTTGGTCTGTTAATTCAGATTCAGTTTTTATGAAAGCACCTAAGGGATACAATAAAACTGACAAAGTATGCTTATTAAAAAAGGCACTTTATGGCCTTAAACAAGCACCTCTTACCCGGAATAGAACATTCACTCAAACTATGATAGATATAGGTTTAGAAAGCATAAAAAATGACAGATGTGTTTTAACAATAAAAATTCAGTCATCATTGCTCTCTATGTAGATGATGGATTGGTTATTGGACAAGACAGGGAAAAATTAAAAGATATTTTAAATAAACTGGAAAACAAGTTTCAAATGAAGAAGTGTCCTCAAATAAAAGTAGGTGATTCCTTTTTCGTCTATATATTTTTTTTGTATGTACGTTACTTAAAATTTTTGCGGATTGATAACAGTTAATGATTTTTACATATATGGAAGGGTTATTCCGGGAATTGGTCCTATTAAAATGCACTAAAAAGAAAATGTCTTAAATTGTATCATTTAAGACGACCTTATTACGTTAAATTGCGCATCATTCTATTGATTAAAACGTCGAAAATCACGTAAGGTTGTCAAAATATCCAGTGGTTGAAACGTCTGATTATAACTGCCATCGTATTAAATCGCATTTGCTATGTTGGTTTCCCATGGCCACATATTTCACGCGTGGCGCTGTTGGAGCCGTTCCGGAGCGGACTCGTCTGTACAGGTTCATCAGATTTACCACGTGACGGCAACCTCAAAGGCGCGGCGCAGGTGATACATCAATATTAGCCTTTGAAATATCAGGCACATAGGCCGTAGGAAGCCACCTCAAAATATTGAATTATCAATAAGGGTACGCGTCATATAATTTTGCAAATAGTAAAATGCGAAACTATAATTCTATATTATATTATTTAGTTTAGTGTAGTTTATCTCATTTAGAGCGGCGTCGCAGAAACTGACGGGATAGATGTAGACTGGTAGAACTCAGTAGAAGTTTGTCTTCTTTGTCTGAATGTGGGCCGCGGTCGAAGTGACGTTCAATCACGCTATATCATTTTGCATATAAAAAAAATCCCACAGTAAGAATTTAGTACCTTAGTATCTGTTTTTAGTTTTAAACATAAACAATTATAAACGAAGAATGTTGTCTTGATTATGTGTGATGTAAATAACTTACAAATAAAAGTGAAATTGATAACATTTTAAAAACTTGTTTAAGTCAGTAGAACAGATTGAAGGTGTTATTTTGCGCCTACCTGCCAAAGTGTATTATTACCATTCAAAGTTATAAAACATTGAAGTTTTGTGCGATTATTGTTTATTTTCGATCAAAAATGGCAAAAAACTGTGGTGCTTGCGGAAACTTCATGTCAGCAGTCGAAGAGGCCAGCTGTTCAAAATGTTGTGGTGTGTACCATTTGACGTGCGTAGCGTTGCCAACCGGTTCGAGCGAAACAAAAAGTTGGATATGTCCCGGCTGTAAAGTTAACCAACCACGATCAGACAACACCTCCACTCCGGTGAAAGCCCTGCTTGCAGAATGTGTTGAGATGCCCCGTAGTCCAACCGCGATGCATAATGAAACCCACAATAATACAACTGAAGAGTTCAAGATCGACTTGGCCCTCGAAATCCGTAGTTTCCGTTGTGAGTTTAGCGTAATGAGATCCGAGGTAAGCAAATGCCGAAAGGAAATAATGGATTTTAAAAATGCTTTAAAATCTTGTTTCGAACGTGTCAATAACCTTGAGGACAGAATTACATCATTGGAAAAGAAGGTGGAGGAAAAACATTCGTCATCCGAATTCAGCCGTTTGAGCTCGTGTGTTGTGGAACTTAAGATTCAACTCAATGAAAAGGATCAAGATTTATTGGTTAACGATCTGGAATTGTCGGGTTCTCCTGAGGAAAAGAGTGAGAATGCAGTTCATCTGGTAACGCTTATGACACCTAAGTTTGGTGTTGGTGTTGGAGCGGGATATCGGGAGTGCAGAGCGCATCGGCGCAGTGCGTCGAAACCGAACTGAGTATATTGGTGCTGATGACAGCGGCGTGACGGAGTCCTGGGAGCGCCCACGTCCCCTCGTCGTACGTTTGTCGCGGCGGGGGCTCCACGATCAGCTTCTTCGCTCAGCGCGGGTGTGTCGCGGTTTAACTTTGAATGATTTCCAGTTTCCCGGTCCAACACGTCGTGTTTTTGTCAATGAAAGACTAACAAAAACAAACCGCCAGTTGTTTTATAAAGCACGTGAGGAAGGACGACGTCTAAAATGGAAGTATGTATGGACTAAAGATGGAAAAATATTTGCGCGAAAAGAGGACGGAAAGCTAGCAAATAGACTGCGATCTTTATCTGTTCGATTGTAATTAAGCGAAATTGTACATTCTTTGTGAACATAAGTTATTTGTACGAGTGCATGTATACATTATTTCTAAGTGTTGTTTTTGAGCCTGTGTGCTATAGAGAGAACCAAAAAAGTAAATTATTTCCTATAACATTGCTAGTATTTAATATCGCCTCCAGGTATACTATTTTATAGTAATTTACATAAACATCTTTATTGCGAAATAATAAGCGTAGGTTTGAAACCTCAAAACTGGTCAATTTATTTTCAATGCTTTTATGTTGAGGTTAGAAATGTTTTATTATTGGTATTTTATTATTTTATGGTAAAGTTTAATATACAAACAAGAAATAGCGGTAATTTTTTTTCTTTTTCACTTCATGGCTGCCAAATACTTTAAAGTTGGTCTACTAAATGCGGGATCACTTGGGACAAGGCATGACGAGTTTACTGTGGCAATGAATCGGCACTCTGTGGATGTGGCTGCTATTAATGAGACATGGCTAAGATAAGGCGAGTCTACTGGACGTTCGCGGTGGACGTGGTGGAGGTGTTGGATTTTACATACGTCACAATATCTAAGCACGTACTTGTACATATCCATGCCATAAGTCTGTTGAACAAATGTAGATAACAGTAAAAATCAACTCCCTCGACATAGCTATAGGTACAGCCTACAGACCACCCTGGCAAAATGTAGACATATTTATAGATGCCCTTACAGACTCTATTAACAGGTTTTCACACTTCAAATTCAAATTCAATTTATTCAGTTTAGGCTACAATAATTGAGCACTTATGAATGTCACTACGCCATCGGTTCGTAAGTCTACAGGGCGGGAGACCTTGTACTGAGAAGAACTGGCAAGAAAATCAGCAAGGGCATTTCTTTTCTCCCTTTCTCTTACAGCGTCCAATTAAAATATTGGAAAATGCCCTCCCTATCAGAAAAGGACACTTTCCATTAGAAACATAAAAAACATGAAATATAAAATATAAAGCACAAGCACAACATAAAAAAGTATCTAATATAAACAAAAGACAGTTTATGTATTCATCACTAAGAAATAATCAATGTCTTACAGTATTAATAAGCAAAACAAAAAAGTAAGACTAAATACAAAGAAGTTTGCAAGAGCAGACCAGCCTCCACAGGCGGCACCCGTTCACGAGTATGACATATGAATCAGCATCGCTTCGCTCAACCATGTTTTAGGGAACGTAACGACCCAACACACACGCCACCACCGCAGAGACACTTTGAGAGAGCATGACACACTCAAGCAACTCCAAAAAAACTTCGATTGTACTAGTTACAATGTGTGTAGTAAAGGAACAAACTGTGACCATATAATCCTCGTTGGCGATTTTAATATCAACTTACTTAATGTCAACGATCGAAACACAGAGAAGTTTTTAACATTTCTTCGTTACTCTCAATTAACTCAGTCGATTACTTAACCAACACATTTTACTGAACACAGTGAAACAGTAATAGATCTTGTTTGTTCCAATGCCAAAGTTCGCTGTCAACGTCGACGACATTAGTGCTCTTGGTGCTCATGCTTTTGTGACCTGCGATTTTAATTTCAAAAAACCCAAAGTTTTACCTAGAGTTGTAACATACAGAACTATAAAAAATAAAGTAAAAGAACAGCTTGATAAAGATATAGAAACAATACCATGGAACAGAATGTTACTTTTAACAGATGTAAATGAGATCACATTCTACTTTACAGATAGTGTTATTGGTTTGTTTGACCTTCATGCACCTGTCAAAACCAAAACTTTTAAAAGCCGCCCCAGTCCATGGATTACCAAAAATATCAAACTTCTTATGCATTTACGCGACAAAGCTCATGCACGATTTCGTAAAATATTGTATTTCGTTGATTTTCGTTGATTATTTTCGTTGTGCATGAAAAATATTATAAACATTAAAAAAATAAAATAAACGAATGCTTAATTAATGAAAAAAGAGCTTACTATAATTATAACATTAACAATCAAATTCAAGATCCCAAAACATTATGGAAAAATTTAAAATTAAACGTGCTACCCCCGAAAAGCATAGATATTCCAGATCACTTGCATGATCCAAATAAAGCTAATAAGTTTTTTGTCGACATTGCTGATGTTCCAAGCGTTCCACTTTCATGTCTCACCTATTATGAATTTTATAAATATCACTAATCTGAATTTAATTTTACTACTGTGGAACCCAATATAGTATTTAAATTTACAAAGCAATTGAAATCAAATGCGGATGGCTATGATCGCATATCACTAGATATGTTAATGTTGACACTACCGAACTGTTTAGAGGCTCTTACTTTTCTTTTGAATATGTCTATATCAACGGCAGTTTTCCCAGATCTGTGGAAGACAGCAATTATACGACCGATTCCCAAGAAACCTGATCCGTCTGAACTTAAAGATATTAGATCAATAAATATATTATCATGTATTTCCAAAATATTGGAGAAAGTTGTTTACAGTCAACTTTCAGAGTTTTTAGAAAAAAATTGCGTATTGCCAGAGCTACAATCAGGATTTAGAAAGAATAGAGGCACTACAACTGCCTTGACAGATATCGTAGATAATATTCTGGTAGCTCAAGATTTTGGAATGTGTACAATATTAGTATTACTGGATTTTTCACGTGCATTTGATTGTATAGATGTCTCTCTATTATTATCTAAAATGTCATATTATGGGTTTAACACTTCAACTATAAAATGGTTCAACAGTTATCTAAGCAACAGAAAGCTAATAGTCGAAATGCGAAAAAGAGATGGTTCTGTTGTTGCTTCCGATCAACTTCCAGTTACGAGCGGAGTACCACAAGGTTCAATTTTAGGGCCGCTGGTTTTTATCCTTTACACTGCAGATATAGCACAATGTATTTCAAAGTGTAAATACCACATGTATGCTGATGACATACAATTGTATATTTCGTTCAAGCCAAATGATGCTTCAAATGCTCTTCAAAGTTTAAATGGTGATAAAGAAAGAATTTTTAAGGGGTCTAAAAATAACTCTATTATATTAAATCCGTCGAAATCTAAATATATGGTCATAGGGACAAAAGCTCAGCTTGTAAAAATCTCAGCAAGTATTGATATAGTAGTACATAGAAATAAAATAGAAAGGGTTTATGAAGCCAGAAAGCTTGGTATTCAAATAGATACTGATTTGCGATTTCAGAACCACATTATTGAAACAGTACGTAACTGCTTCTACCGTCTAAAAATTATATATAAACTTCGCCAATTTCTTAGCGAAGAACTTAGAATTAGGTTAGTGGAATCATTGGTATTGTCAAAACTAACATATGGAGATATTGTTTATGGTCCACATGCTACTACTGAGCGGTTAGTGCAGAGAGACCAAAACGCATGCATCAGGTTTTGCTTTAACATACCACCTCGTAGCCATATTACGCCGTTTTTGAATAAATACAAAATGCTTAAAATGAAGTTCAGAAGAAAGCATCACTTGGCGATTTTGCTGTTTGGTGTAATTATGACACAAAAACCTCAAATTTTGTACAAAAAATTGAGTTAGATGCATCATAGAACTAAACATTCTCTCCGTTCATGCTCACAACCGCTTAGCACTCCACGTCACGCTACAGCTACGTTCCGTTGTAGCTTCCGATACTCGGCGTCCAAATGTTGGAACAATATACCTCCTCCAATTCGTAACTTAAAATACATTAAGAGTTTTAATATTAAGTTGAACGGATATTTACTTAATTTACAAAAACAATATGAGAATATTAATATAAATGTATCGGAATTTCTATAGCTAGTAAAGTTTCTTTATAACATCTATGAGAAAAAAAAATTACTGATTGGTTTGCGTATTATATGTGACAATATACTTTCAATTTTCAATGTTTTTGTTTTCATTATTTTTGTTTTAATTATTTTTGTTTTAATTATTTTTGTCTTAAGTAGGCAAAATTTTTTATTCTGCTTAAAACCTTTTGTGCTTAATTTGTTCTATGTTTTATAAATTGAAGGCTATTTATGTAACTAGTATTAAATTAGAGTATAAGTAGAATGTTGTTTCTTCGACCGTGACTCAGCCCGGGCTCCAGCTGAAAATCAGCGTTGTGTGTCTACGTGATACTCAGCTTGTGCTGAGCTGTGGCCTTTTTGGCACACCTAATGGCACAAAGGACTTAAAACAACCTAAAATTTTAAACTTTTTATATTAATAATAAGCTTTAAATATATTTAGTTAAGTTAGTACTCTGTAATTGATTTCTTTTTTCTTCTAAATAATGAAAGTCTAAACGATAAAACTAAATAAATTTTCTCACTGACTCTGGTTTTGTTGGTCTTATTCTCAACAAATTTAAATGTAATATTTTCTCTTCTATATATGTAAAGAAATCTAAAAGGTAAGAGATCCACTGAGAGGCGAAGATACAAAGAGAAAAGATTCGGCCTCACGGCGTTATGCACCAAGCTCGATGAAAGGCCTTGCCTTCCGCAAGTTTTTAAGCAACATTACATTCCGTTAAAGGAAGATCTACGTGGTCGTTATATATGGTAAGTTTATTAATAATAGTTAATATCATAATTTTGTGTATTATTTTCTTAATAATATTGTGTAGCCAGTTAGTACTATATTCATTAATAAAAGTACCTGGAGGACCGAGCGTTGCTCGTTTTTTTTTAAACAACATATTTATTGTCAAGTAGCTTAAGCGTTACTTAATAACGCCATCTATTGTCAAATAGCTTTAATGTTGCTTATTACTACTCGCCAATAGATGTCAGGAAGAGTCATATTTTTCAGTTTATCACTGCCTAAAAACACGGATAAAACGACGTTTATTAAAAATGAAACCTGGCTAGATCGATTTATCGTCCCCGAAACCCCTGCATACTAAATTTCATGAAAATTGGTGGAGCCGTTTCCAAGATTCAGATAATATATATATATACAAGAATTGCTCGTTTAAAGGTATTAAATTATATAATAGACAGCTTCGTAATAAAAAAAGGAAAATAAAGAAACTCAATTCACGTAATAATCTGTCAATACTCCGGTAATCGGCAGATCGATTCAATTTACCGATTATTTTTTCTGATATTATTGTGCGTAACCCAATTACGATTTTCTAGAGGTTCGGTCTTCACAAAACTGAGAAAGTGTAAAGTGGTTTCTGCGGCGGAGACCAACACACGAAAGGTAAACTAAAAATAAACTAAATAATGACTAGACCAACATCACTAACTTTTCGAGAAAAAAGCATAGTTATTTAGGGAATTACGCAGGTAAGATCCATTGTGCTGTCAGTAAATATTAAATTTGAAGTAATCAAATAACTATGTGCATAGGAAATGTAAAATATATGACAAATAGAGAATAAATTTTTAAAAACAAATGATGCACCAAAATATTTAAGCGTTTCGAACGATTAAAATAAAACTTATTTTGTGTATCAAAAACAATTTTGAAGCCAGGTTTTTCATGTTTTTTTATGTTTGTAATGGAAAGTGTCCTTTTATGATAGGGAGGGCATTTTCCAATATTTTAATTGGACGCTGTAAGAGAAAGGGAGAAAAGAAATGCCCTTGCTGAGTTTCTTGCCGGTTCTTCTCAGTACAAGGTCTCCCGCCCTGTAGACTTACGAACCGATGGCGTAAAGACATTCATAAGTGCTCAATTATTGTAGCCTAAACTGAAGAAATTATATTGAAAATTTTAATTTAAGAATATCTTTTGAGGAAAATAAATATTTAATCTAACTTAAGCTATTCACCAAACGATCATGTTAAAATAACGCATCAAGACGAAAGTTTAACAATTTGAAGAAAATCTAAACTCTCGTTCACAACCACTTTAACTGTGAAACTTACACAATCAGATATAGTTGTGTTTGTGGCAGTTCTCTTTTATTTGGTCGTTCTGCAGTTGTTCTATGAAACTCGGGAAATAAATTGGAATCGTGCCAATTGTTTTGTTAACTTTCAGTTTTGATTAAAGATGAGCTCAGAGCAAAAATAAAGTTGATAAAACTTATTATTTATTAAGGTAACGTTTCATATTCTAGCTCGTCACATATTCTAGCTTGTCACAACTTCATAATATAGCTATAAATGGCCTTATCCAAACCGTACGGGTCCAGCCTGCAGCCCGCAGCAACCGAGTAGAATGTGATCAGTTTACTTTAAGAATTAAATTAGAATTTTATTTTATTTTATTTACTTTATTTGGTAAAATCAAATAAACGATAACTTTTACATAATATTTTATAGTTGTAGTTATATGAGATAGATATAAAAAAGTAACCAACACAATAAACCGCAGATATAATAATTAGTGTTAGTAAACGGAAAATCTAGGCAAGATTATAATTTTTTTTTTCAAACATGCTACGATTTGCGACCATAGTGTGCAAGACAAGCTTCTTTGGGATAAATCGTACTTGCAATACATAGACCGGGCGACAGTGACGCAAAATATCGGGTCATTTGTACCAGTATGGCGTTTCTTCAGGGGTCTAACTACGTAATGACGAAAAGAAAAATGATGGTCAAAGCGCTGGTACCGGCGGCCCAATCGCGTGGGCGTTAGTCAAACGTGTCGGATAATTAAGAGTGGCGAACGATTTGTTCCACAAAAAACCTTGTATTTTCCGAAAGGTCATAAAAAAAACAATAGGCGCTAGCGTAATGCCATACTTCTCCGGTGTGACTTACAGACCGCCATACCGACACGAACACATTAATTTAAAAAAAAACAATTCTGAAAAAGAATAAGCTGCAAAAGCTATTATTGAAACTAGTTTACCACCGAAATTGAAGGACAGGTACATGAAAACGTATGAAAATTTTACGCCCAACAGTTAAATCTGAGCGATTTTTTCAATACTACAAAAATAATAAGTGCACAAAACAGGTCATTGGCAGACACAAAATTTCCGCTCTACCAATTGCTACTTATTTAAATTTGCCGAATCCTGAAATATATCCTGGGCACTGCTTCCGTCGTACTTTAGCGACTCTCCTTGCTGACAGTGTAGCAAACTTAATCACTCTTAAAAGGCATGGAGGATGGAAGTCCAACCCCAACTTGCAAAGTTGTCCTCTAATATAATTTTCAAGGAATTGTGGTATAGTATTTTATACAAACGTTTAGTTGTATAATACTTTGGTCATTTATGTAATCATCTTATAAAAGTCGCAGCTGTGACCTTTAAGGAATCTTTTCATGCAACTCTTTGTCGTTCAAACTAAAAATATATAATTATCGTGTGAATGATCGTCGTTACGACTACTTTAATACTTTTTGGCAGCTAAACGACTCTTACAAGATGAACTAGATTTCAACATGATTGATTATCATGTTGAAATCTATCTATAGTTTAGGTCATAAAATCTAAATTTTTTATTTATTTACTTGCAAATGTGATGAAAAACATTGTGTGTTACACACGGGTGGTACGGAAATAACGAACTTAAGTCATTAAAGACTTTGTTCTTAGGCTTCTAAATAGCCCCTCACTAGTAATTTTAAAGTTTCAGTACACAATGTGCTTTTATGTGTTAATGTTACAAAACTGCACTGTAAATTCTAGCGAATTTTGTACCGTTTTGCTTTAAATACCGATATTAAGGTTTACGAGTACCAGTACGAGCGCCTAACTTTTAGTATGTGCTCTTCACAATATCTCGCCTTACGAACGTTGCAACAGATGGCTGTGATGAAAAGGAAAACTTTCCTTTTGTAGCTAAGATCGTGAAACGTGATATGTACATGACCTGGTATCTTTATCTTCATATCCTCGTGGAAGTGTAAAGATTGAGCAGCAATTAATTGACATGTTTAAAAAAGGGGGATTCGAACAAGCAAAGTAAACTAGTAACTCTACTGAAGTATTGGCAAAGCAAGCCTACGTCATATCGGCAACAAAAAAGTGTAAAATTTGACAACAACGGTATATTCCGTTACTGATAATTTAAAATTGGGTTTAACGCAACCACCGCTTAATTGTACCAAATGTGCGATACTTTCTGCTACCGCTTGTCTGCACGACGTGTTGAGCTTAGTTGGTCCTGTGCTATTGAACGATAAGCTAATAAAAGAATTATGGCTTCTGAAACTTGATTGGGATGAGTCACATCCCATTTATATTATTAATATCTGGCAAAGATATATTTCAGAATTGCCATTTTCATCGGAATAATGCTTCTCTCGCCACATGTGCGTCGAAGTAAATTCGCAAACTTTTTTTTGGCTAACTAAATGTAAACAGTTGTGTCATGTACCTCCGCGTCAAATGACCTACACATCATCACGCTAATATGATGATGTCACTCATTTAAAATTTCGCTCACGTATCTTTCTGAAATTAAAGTAACATTTTCTAGCACCACTAACTTTCGAAAGCAATTCCAGCCGACACATGTATTGAGCCTCCGCCGTATGACACTTTTTCTTTAATGCAAGCTTGGTTATAGCACTCTCCTGATCGTATGTAGACTCTTTGCCTCCCATCGTGCATGAACCATAGTTTGAACCTCGACTCGTCCGAAAACATTACTCTTGACCAGATGTAGTGTTGTAAATATTAGCACGTAGGTATGTAGATCAAAAATAAAATCCTAAGCAGAATTACAAGGCCTACCTTAGTGAGAGAATCGCATGTACTATTAGCTTTGTATTTAAATTTAAGTTAATTTATTATTTAGTTGCTTCTTAGATTCTTAACTTCTCAGCTTCTTAACTCCGAAACTTCTAAACGTTGTCAATTCCTAGTTAATACAAGCTATTACTTTATAAGTTACACTGTAAGTACTTTATTGTAGCTTTGCTAAAGTTTACAATAATATTAAGTTGGTCAGAGATTAATATTTACTTCAACCTGCTGCTGGAAACTATAAAAACCACTGTCGTTACACATTCATCCAGAGTACAATTCGTGTATTCTCTGGCGTGACTCAGTATTGAATTTCAACTTATATCACCATATATCGATTATCTCTTCTCTCTCTTTCTCTGTTTTTGTCTCTTCGCCTTGAATATGAATTAAAGCATGGACAAAGCGGTGTCCGATCTAGTCTGGTACCAGGGTTTTCTATCGAAGTTGGCATCTTAAGGACTGCCCGAAGATTTGTGCATATGGGAGGCTCGTTTTTTGTAAGGCAGACGCATACAAACCGTAGTTGACTGGACATTAATGCTGGTGTCCTGCAAGGCTCTGCTGTCCCCTACGTTGTTTCTACTGCATATCAAAGACATGTTTTCCATCAACGACATACACTGCTCTGTCCGAGGTCTTTGAATTGGGACGGGAAAACTTGGTCAGATTTATCCATACAAAGCCACATGTGTAGGACCTACAATTCCAAAACACACCTGTCACAATATTCAAGTGCTTTGGGATCCTTGTTGGAGACATCTCCAGCGATGTTCAGTTCCGAGATCATTAGCAAGACAAGGTGAATCTGGTGGTCAAAAAACTTGATGTACTCAACAAGGAGAAGCAATACTTTACCTAGGGCTAAAAATTGTTGCTTTACAAGTCGCAAGTCCGGCGCCATAAGGAATACTTCTGCCATCTCTGGGACCCGGATACCAACTTCACGCTAGTCAACGACGGGTTGAGAGAATCGTCGTCAATTCTATACTCACAAGATTTATCAAAACCTTAAGTCTGAGGAGAGGCTTTGCCTCTCAGTGTGTATTCTACTACTTGTGTTCTAAGGAATTGTTCTAAATGATGTCCACGGCTACTTATTACCATCGCCGCTCGCCTTCATCCTCAGGCAGGCAATTCATGCTCACACGTTAAAACCTCAATGGTCACCTACAGTGCGGTTTCAGACAAACTTCCTCCCGCGAACTCTAAGGTTGTGGAATGAGCTCCTTACCAATGTTTTCTCTAAGGACTACTGTATGGAATTCTTTACGAAGGCAGTTCTTATATTTTTGAAATATCGGCAACGTTTGTTGTCAAGCATGGCAAGTCTTAGTTTGCATATCTACTGTTTATCGTTTTATTTGGAAAAACTTGAATTATTTATATGGTAAGAACAATAGATTACGTTGGTTTTACTCGTATTTAAAATGGGTCGTATTTCGACAACCCCACTTATTAGCTCGGTACTGATTATTTATTCATAAAAAGCATTTTTTATGATTCGAAAGTTCGAAGGTTTTATAAGTCGACAATCATTTTTTCAGCGGGCCTAAGACCCATTATAATTTGTTCAGTCTCATCTGCCATTGAGGTTAACAGTAACACACAAATAAAATCTTCTGTCCGCTTAGAATGATAAATGAAGCCTGCACACTGTAAAAACATTACTCAAACATCTTATATTTTGTGTTGTGCGTAAGATGTTAGCGTGTAAAATAGGAAAAATAGCTGCCTATTTTTTTAAATAACGTTTAAAGATACCGGTATATGGTTACTAAATACAAGGTTGTATTACAAGGGATCAAATAGTTATTTGTTTAACAAGTAGGCAAAGTTGTTTTATGTGAAGAGTGCCAACTTTAAATCCTGAGCTAGCGAAGTATAGTCTTGAATTGAATCACGAGCGTATCGAGTGATTATAATATAGACTACTGAGCACAGCGAGGGATTTAAAGACACGAGACCTAAAATAATTTGCTCTACTGTGAAACATACAACTTTTCACCGCTACCAGTGCAAAAATCAATTACTCAATAATTTATTTGCACATCATGGTTAGTTACAGTGTTTTATAGTATTCTTAGTATCACATGATTACCCTGCTAGGGTGTAGCAAATATTACATGAATAATAATTTTTATTTATTTAATTTATGATACATCTAATTAATGCTAAGTTTTTTATATCAATAAGATTGATATACAGTATTTTAATACAGTTTTTGAGGGTTTTCATAGCTTCTCATTAAAGATATCGTGTAGGGAATAATAACATTTCTCAAGTAACATTAACTTTATCTTTTTGATGAATAAATTATCATTTGTTTCGTTTGTTATATTTGGGGGAAGTTTATTATAAATTCTTATTGCATCAGCGTACGGACTTGTGTGATATATTTGTAATTTAGATTTGTAATATATTTGTTAATTTTGTTTTATTTCGCAGGTTGTATCTAGAAACATTTTCTTTTATCGTTGTAAAAAAATGGGCGTATTTCCTAACAAATTTACTTATTTCTTATATGTGAATAGATGGTAGTGTAAGTAATTTCAATTTTTTGAAGTGTGGTCGGCATGATTCGGGTTCCCGTATGTTAGCGAGAATCCGCACGCACTTCTTTTTCATGAGTAGCAAGTCGTCGGCGTCGGTGCTGGCTCCGCATAGGATAATGCCGTAGCTCAGCCAGGCGTATGCATAGGCGTTGTAAGCAGACAAAGCCGTTGATAGGTTCGTTCTTATTTTTAATTCGCGAAGTGCATAAGTAAGTTTAGATAATTTAGATTTTATTTGTTGTACATGTATTTTCGTTGTAACGTGCGTGTCTATAGTGATGCCTTAAAGTGGGAACGAGTTAACTAATTCAATTTCTACATTTTGTGAATTTAACAATTTCAAGTTTGATTCCTTTTTTTGTCTTGGTCTAGATTGCATAAGCTTAGTTTTTGTGTAATTGACGTAGATATATTAATTACTTTTTTAAAGGTATCGTTTAGCTCCTGCTCAAAGTTATACTGGTTTTCGCACTTAAATAGTATGGAGATATCGTCAGCAAAAAGAACGCATAGCTGATTTACTATTTTTGGAAGGTCATTAATATAGATTAAGAAAAGTATACAACCGAGTGGTATTGACGAGTTTAAGATTTTTTATTGTTTGTAGGGAGTTAGGGGAGAGTTAGGGAGTCACTATTTGATTGATTTAGTAATATTCTTAACACTCTTTTATTTTTATACCATTTTTGTATTCCGCGGGTTATCCAAGTAGGTTTATTTTTTAAATTTATTTTTATACGTTGTAGGGGTATACATTTATTTGGTAAATTTTGGATTATATAATGAAATTCATTATAATTTTGATCGACAGTATTCGTATCTATTAATATTTTATTCCAATCAACTTCAATTAATTTTCCTTTAAATAGTGTCATATTTTTTTCCGAAAAAATCCTTTTCTTCGTATGCCATTTTAATTTATTTTGACTTAAATTAGTTTTGACTAAAATTAGGCTAGGAACACTCTGTAGGCCACATTAAGCAATAAGTTTATTCTAATTTACAAATAATACCTACTATACTCTGCTCCTATCAAAAAATAAACAATAGGTAGGTACTAACTATTCTTTTTAACATCAGCACCTTTAGAAAGTCATATTTTTCACGTGACTTTGGTAAAAGCTCTCACAGCAAAAATCGATTTTGCCAACTATTTTTAAAAGCTAAACCCTTTTGGTGTTGGAAAGGTGAAAATGATATTTTTACGCCGAGGGTGCTTTTTTCCAAATGCAGAGTGGAGCGAAAGGATTCTAGACTAGGATCCCAAACATAGCGAGGGAGTCTAAGGTAGAATCCGGAGCGCAGCGAGGCATTTAAAAGACGGCGCACGAGGGACAATAATTTTGCGACCGAGTGATACACTCCACTTTTTTATAAAAATATTTTATATTTTATAAAAAAACCATTGCTATTAATCGTAATATTATTAACATTGTAACGTGACAACTTGTGCCTTTCACTTTTTATGTCTGTCTCTCTCGCTCTTAGGCGCGTGCCTCTCACTCGCTCTCATTGTGAGCGCATAACGTGAGCGGAGCGTAACGCAGTTTCTTGAAGTGTCACCCGGCAAACCAATTTATAAGACGTTGTCACGTCAAAATATTTTTAAGGAACAACTAAAATTATTTGTTTGTATTTTCTTCTTTCACTCCGCTATCAGAGCATATTGATCGTAAAATTAATTTATCCAAAATAAATTTTGTCTCCACCTTTCTCCCTTTAAGTGCTGAATTTTAAAAAACCTCAAATATTTATTTTAGAAATGTATACTAAATTGTTGCTACCAAAAATGTCCAGTTTTGACAAACCTTATGAGACTGCCAGTCTCGATGTGAAGGGGTGACGGTTTAGTCTGTTCTATCGTCGGTTAGGGGGGGCCTAGCTCTTGGGAGGAACAAGTTAAATCCATCTAAATATATTAAAGAAGAAACTGACTGACTGACATATCAACGCACAGCCCAAAGCGCTGGGTGTAGAGATTCCAAATTTGGCACGTAGGTTCATTATCAGGTACAGGGGTGCACTAAGAAAGGATTTTTCAAAATATGAAAATCCGTCATTATTAAAATTAAATGGATGAAAATTGGTATATGGCCTTTCGGTTAAAAACTAAGAATAACGCGTTTCACCGTTTTTGGAAAATCATCCCCTAAGGATAAATAGGGGTTGTAAATTTGTATTCAAGAAATTCAAACAACAGAACCGATTTGGCTGATATTCAAAGTGCAGGTAGCATATATCTTGACATAACACTTAGGCTACATTTTATATCGGAAAACTTACAAGTTCCCAGGGGAATAATTATAACTTAATGTGACTTTTCTTACTCTCTCACATCGCTTCACACCAGTGCAACCGATTCAGATGAAATTTGGCATAATGATAGTTGAAAGAATTATGAAGGACAAGGCTATTTTTCCCGATCGAGAGGTCTAGCGGGAATGGAAACCTATCTCCATAATTGAACTTTGCGCGGGAAAACACGATATGATGGAGCTGTAATTTATCACAGAGACAGTTGAAGAGACGGAAAAGAATTTAAACTCCTTTTTATCCTAATTCAACCTGGGACCTTTCGCGATAATCAAAATTTTGGCAAATAAAGCCACATTAAAATACTACGCGATTGAGCTGAATTTTGACACAAGATTAGTTAAAGAGACGATAAAGGAGCTATATTAAATACCGGTCAAGAGTTCCTGTAGGAATAAAAATCCTATCGCAAAGTTTGTACGGAAATTTGATATTTTTCAATTAAAATGGATGAAAATTAGTACAAGGCCTTTCGTTCTCTAAGGTGGCAAACAAGCACACGGTCCGCCTGATGGTAAGCGGTCACCGTGGCCTATGGACATTTGCAACACCTGGGGTATCACTCGCGCGTTGACGACCCTTCAAAAATACAATAACTTCTTTCTTGCTTATATCTTAACATAACAAATAGGCTACCTCTTATCCCGGAAAACAACACAAGTTCCTACGGGAATAATTATAACTTAATATTACTTTTGTTACTCTTTCACGTCGCACCACTGCAACGGCCTCAGATGAAATTTGGCATAGAGATAGTTGAAAGAACGAAGAAGGATAAGGCATTTTTTCCGATTAAGAAGTCCCATAGGAATGAAATCCTATCGCGGTAATCAAACTTAGCGCGGGAAAACACGATTTTATTGGGCGGTAATTTGTCACAGGGATAGTTGAAGATATCTTCAAAAGGAAAAGAAAAAGGATTGAAACTCGTTTTTATCCCGATTCAGAAGTTCCCGTGGGAATAAAACCACGGTAAAATATTATGCAATTGAGCTGAAATTTGGCAGAAGGTTAGTTGAGACTGGAATAGGATATAAACAACATTTTATACTGATCAAGAGTTCCTGTGGGAATAAGAAAGTATCGCAACATTTGTATGGAAATCCATTATTTTTCAATTAAAATAGATGAAAATTGGTATATGGCCTTTTGGTTGAAAACTAAGACTGTACAGTAAGTACTGTACTGTACTGTACTGTACTGTACTGTAAATTAAAAGTAAATAAGTTTGTGTTTGTGTGAGTGTGTATGTTTTTTTTTTATTTTTTTGGCGCGTGAGTTACTCATCACCTGATCAGTTAACAAGAGATATAAGGGATGTACTAAGAAATCATTTTTCTAAATTAAATGGCTTGAAATGGGGGCCAAAGTTTATATGAAAATCTTTTAAACCTTCTTTGTCTTCTCAGCCAGGGGACGTCTACTGCTAAATATAGGCCTCCCCTCATATGTTTCTACAAAGAATATAAAAGAAGACTCTGACTGACTGACATATTAACGCACAGCCCAAACTGACTACTGACCTAGAGACTTGAAATTTTTACGTAGGCGATCACTAAGAAAAGATTTTTCAAAATTCCAACCCTAAGAGAGTAAAATGGAGGTTCAAAGTTTGTATGTAAAATTGTCATTTTTGAAGTTATATGCGTAAAAACCGGTATTTAGCCTTTTTGTTGAAAATTAAGATTGACGATGACTTTTATCGTTTTTGGAAAATCATCCCCTAGAGCGATAAAAGTCCGAATTTAACCCGGATACGATTCAGCTTAAATTTCGCACAGGCATTGTTAAAGAGACGAAGAATGACAAGATACTTTCAATCCCGACCAAGAGTTCCCACGGGAATATTTTTTTCCGGTACTTTTTCCGGCATCCAATTGGCCTAAATTTTAGCACAGGAATAACTATAAACTGAAGACCAAATTTAGCGCGGGCGAAGCCGCGGGAAAAAGCTAGTACTATTATATAAAGCTGAAGAGTTTTTTTGTTTGAACGCGCTAATCTCAGGAACTACTGGTCTGATTTGAAAAATTCTTTCAGTGTTAGATAGCTCATTTGTTGAGGGAGGTAGGCTATATTTCATCACGCTAAGACCAATAGGAGCGGAGAACCAATAAAGAAATCGGGTTTTTTTTTTACTTTTGAGAGCTTCCGCTGCGTGCGTTGCGTAAACGTTTAAAGTTTCGCAAAAATCATGCATGACAGAATTGTTCCCCTTTAAAAGTTCTAAAAAAATTAACTAATGCATTAGTTGCGAAGGTGTTTCTATAAACATGATATTAATCCTTATCCAATAATATACGTTATTCATCACAAGTCTTTAATTTAAAATAAAATTGCCCTTTACATTAACAAAGTTTGTATGGAGCACCAAGATTGCGAAGCTAATCCATTTGTCAATTAATTTTTAGTAGTTAATTATTTAATATTTATGGGAAAGAGAAAGAGAGAGAGAGAAAGTCAAGTGTGAGTAGGTTTCTTTTCTATAATTGAGGAGTTGCCGTAAGAATCCTACGCCGATAACCAAATTTAGGGCGGGCGAAGCCGCTGGCACAAGCTAGTCTTATATAAAATTAGAGGATATTATTGCTAAGGGAGTAGATGTAAATTAACAGAAAAAAAAGTTTAGTGTCACCCGGGCGTTGCGACGCTATCTCACGGTTCAAACACGACTAGCACTAGCCGGAATGTCCCTTGTCCACTTGCACTTCAACCTTTTTAAATGTTTAATAACTTCACAAAAGCTCTTATTCTATATATCCATCAAACACGCGTCGATACCACAAATTGGTAATTCTGAGTACGTGGCGGCGTGTATCGCCATTTCCGACCATTCTAGAACTAATTTGCACACCAGCCGCGAGTGACGCACAGTCAATGTCGTAACAAGTAAAAGGGCAATTTGTCATTGCTTATCTTTACCCAACAATCCCCCGGCCCAGCCAAATTGAATCGGGCTGAGAATCGTCAAACAGAAGAATCCTTAATAACAGGGAGACGTGACAAGGTCACCACAGCTCGTTACAGAATGGAGTCACCAACTAATACCTCAGCAACTCAAGGAACTCCACCCTGCCCTGGAAACAATCTCAATATACGACCTCTTCTCCAATATATATATGCATATTCGCCTCCTTCACTAAGACAAGGTCTCCAACCTTAGGAGGTTCCGTGTTATCAGACCACTGGACACGCTGTTGCATAAGATGAAGATATTCCAGTGAGAATCGTTTCAGAACAATTGCGATATTGCGTCAGTCGCATCAATTTTACAAAACACGGTAGCTAACTCCTCAAAAGTTAATACTGTCACCAATAACCCGATGCAAGTGTGTTTTTGTCTAAATTCTGGACTTCGGATCATACGTCTCTCCATGGATGCTAGTCTAGTTTTAGCAAATTTTCTGGAGTGACCCAAAGAAGGCCTGTCGTGACAAAATGGCATACTTGTCAGAAAATTATCGGTTTAGAGCCTGGCTGTGTTATTCAATAAGAACGCTTGAAAGTCATGGTCTTCAGGGTTCTAACGAGATGCACTTGGGGGCTTTTCTACTTCCCAAAACCGCTGAATCGCTTCATCGGTAGAGTACAAGTTGTAGGATCCGGTGAACGTACAGGCACTAGTGGTTGTGCTGGGCCCGTTATAATGAATATCATTCCCCTGCTCCCAAAGTCAACATGCCCTGGACATCAGCACCTAAGAGAAGATCTATGGGTCCTGGAACATGGAAGCTAAGATCGGCAAGGGGCAATCCCGTTGTCAGTTGCACAATACCTGGAGGTAAGCTGACCTGAGGATGATTACCTAATATATTTTTTAACACAATGGCTTATACAAAAATACGTAGGCGATGAGAATTAAGAGGAGGGGGACAGCAACCGAAACCTGTCCTAACAAACCCGATACCAAAATTTCACCAATCACGCGGAGGAAGATCATTCAAAGTTTTAATCAAATCCAAAAAAATCCAAAGTGAATTCAAAGTTTCTTCGCTCGTTTTAATAATAACCCTCGGAAATAATAACTGTCTCTGCTGCCAGCGGCAACAAGGTTAACGCATTAAAAACACACGTCGTACCAGATATACAGATATCATTAATATTTGGCATTAATTTTCTCAATCATTCTCTTCCTTCATCAGTTTACAGTCGCGCGAAATTTTGTCTAATCAATAACGATTGTGAGGGTTATAAGTACTTATTAAGCATTGACCGTGCTAAAAGTTTTTGGCAAATGCCCATTGGTTCGGACGCTGTGAAAGACAAAACCGCGTTTTTTCTTCTCGGTATTGGTTGCATGAGGTATAAAGTTACTGCATTCGGCCGTATAAATGGTCCCTCTACCAAGCAACGTTTGGTAGACCTCCTATTCGACCCGGAATTCGAGTCAAAAGTGTTTTGTTACATCGATGACGTAATAATGATATCAGATAGTTTCTCATCTCACGTGAAACTGATACAGAGAATATTCACTAAATTAAAAAACGTTAACTTAACTATAAACCTATCAAAGTCAAAAAAATGTAGAAGCTCTTTAAAATGTTTAGGTTACTTCGTAGACCAATAAGGTCGGTGCGTAACACCGACCAAAGAAAGGTCGATGCTATTCTAAAATATTCCACCCCTTCTAATAGAAAAGAATTAAAACGCTTCTTGGTTACCGCCTCATGGTACAAACGCTATGTACCTAATTTAAGCTCAATCACTGGCCCCTTAAATAAACTAACCTCCACCAAAAAAGGCTCACCCCCGTTTAAATGAAACCCGGGGAGCTAAAAATATTTCCAAATATCAAAAAGCTCATTAGCAAACACCCCTGTTCTCTCATGCCCAAATTTTGACCACCCATTCGAAGTTCACACCGATGCCTGCAATTTCGTTCTAGAGGCGATGTAATGTCAAACGATAGACGGTGCGACTCTCCCCATGGCGTACATGGGCAAGTCTCTTAGTGTCGCCGAGAAAATTACAGTGTTACTGAAAGAGAAGCTCTTGCAGTAATCACTGCCCTTGAACACTGGCGTTGTTATTTAGATAACGGAAGAACGTTCGAAATTTATATCGGTGTAGTGATGTTGATGTAATGATGTAGTGGCCTTAAGGGGATACACTTCGCGGCACCTCGCAGCGGGCTTCATACAAACGAATTTCTCATTTGTCATATAAACGAATTTCTCATTTGTTTTTGACATTTACTGTGAAATTTCTTAGTCATAATCCCAAGCCGAATACTTAGGTCTGTGGTTTTTCCAAAATCTTGTAAAACGTTCTATTAACTAGAAATCTTTTTTAAAACCATTTGTTTGAAAAACTAGAATCCTGTATAACTTTTGAACTATAAAATTTGAAAGAAAACTGGCCCACTGCAGACCTAGATATTTATTACCAGAACATGTCTTCAAAATTGCCAAAAGCAAGTGTCAAAAATTAGTGAGAAATTCGTTTGTATGAAGCCCGCTGCGAGGCGCCGCGAAGTGTATCCTCTTAAAGTGGTTCCTGGCCGGAACATAGAAAAGACATTCTATCCCAATCCACTGTGTCCCTACTACCCTACTTCAGCCCACTTCGGGTTTTTTAAAACTTTCCGCCGTACATCCCTAACATTTTATTGGCCAAAACTGTACTGAGACGTAGTTTATTATGTTTCGGAATATAACACTTGTCTGGCCCACAAACACGCTACTTACGGTACTATTGCTAAGTTAGGTCATCCCAAAAACTGCCCCTTGTCCCGTAGCAGGAAACCAAACTGCTACATATAAGTTGTTACCTGTTGTTTTTCTAAGTATTGTATAATTTTCCCATTACGCCAGGCTACGGCCGTAGCGGTCTGTAAACACTTAGAAGACAACATTATTTTGGGTGACAGAGTTCCACAAACAGTAATTGTGGACAACGGAACCCAATTTATTGGCAATTAATTACACTCATTGCTTTCCAGCTACAAAGTCCCTAATATATTTTTCACATCGAAGTATACCGTACGCGTCAATGCATTTCTTGCGCAGCGCGGGCGTCGCGTCGCAAGTTAGGCGACCTGGTTTGTGGCGTAGGTGTAGCTGAAGGGACTTCAAAGGATATAGGATATATTTTATCTCAATTGAGAGTTTCTACTGATTCTTTTTTCACGGTAATTTTTACATATCATAACTCTACATACATACAATTAGCTCGTTTCTTTCTTGGCATCAATAGAGCAGTAGGGATAGAAAGGATTTTTTTTCCTATCTCTAAAATACCCACGTGAACATTTTTCTGCGGATGAAACTGCAGGGTTCGGCTGGTTTAATATAAATATAGCTTAAGTAGTCCAACCATTTAGAATTTAAAATGAAAATAAAGCCGCATCCCAAGTCGGAACGGAACACATCTGCGACACGCGGAGAACTTCAGAATAACGGTGTTGTAGTTTTATTTAAAACTCGTGGCAATCTCACTGTTATGACGGAAACACAAACTCATTTAAACTTAAGCATGAAAATTTTTGTTAGTTTTGTAAATTTGTTTATTTAAATCATATATTTTCTCTCCCTTCTCTCTCTCTCTACATAAATATAGTAATAACGATTTGTTTTAGTACTTTAGTTGTAAAGTACCTTGTGATGGTTGATAGATTTTCAATAATGTCAGTTTTAAAAAAACTTAAAATATCAATATGGGTGTATGATAATCTATATTTTGTGTTTCATGGCGCCTAAATAAAGTGGCGAAATATTTTAAAAACTGTATTGCACTTATTTTATTATTTTTTTTTATTTACCGGGTCTCGAACTATCTCCTTGCCTAATTTCATCTAAATTTAGCGTGAAGAGGTAATAGACAGACAAACAGCATTTATTTTTCTGCGTATATTCTACTATGTCTGTGCAAAATTTCAGCTCAATTAGTGTTGCATATAGTCTCTGCCATTCATAACTCCAAACTACTCCCTAAATTACGCCAGAATTTAAATTCCGGTATTACTTCGCAGTGGGCAACACAAAAAACAGGCAAATCGCTGTGTAGTTAGCGCGCGCGGAACTTTATACGGACGCTCACTCTTGAATTTTAGCCGCGGCCAGATGCCTACGCGTCACACATAATCAATTGTGAAACACTAAAATGTGCATTCCCTTGTTTAAATACTTATGTAATTTTAAGTACTCACCACATTATTTATATTTATTAGAAATTTTGAAGCAAAATTTAATATCTATGTAATTTATTTAAAACACCACACTATTCTTACACACTACAAAAATGTAATTTTCATAGCTTATAGCTTTCAGAAAAAATTAAACATTTATAACATTTGTTATCGATGAATTTCGATTCTATTGTAATCGAAATCCGAACGGCATTCAAACGCTTAGACCATGGCTTCGAATTCTCCGCATTCCAGAACTACGTACGGGATCAAAATCCATGCAGGAATCAAACTCTGTACGGAAACCAACCACCACACATCCTGAAGCATCCAGGGTGCATTATGCTGTACCACAAAATCAACACTTCATGAGCGCCGATGATGACCGAGGGCAGGAGATGTCGTAAGCCACGTACCTGAAGGACGCCGATGAAGCCTTTTCTCTCGAAGCAAAGTCCCAGGCCTAGAAAACACGTCGAACATTCCGAAGTTCAGTTCAAACACGTAATTTTTCGATCGGGGCCGGTGACCCGCTCCCTGTTATTTCTCATGCAAACCGGCTTACAAAATGGCGGCTAGCCGCCAACCCCCATTCTTTTCAAGATAATTGTCTGATATAAAGAAACATAGATGTATTTTAGAATTAGTTTAGCAGTTAACGATAAATATTAACTGTCAATTAGTCGTTAATAATTAAATTTATATTTTGTTAAATTTTAATTATTTTAATAATTAAATTCAGCAGGACTGAGTAACAAAAGTTATAGTTATTCCCGCGGGAACTTTTGTATTTTCCGGATTGAAAAGTAGCCCTAAACCAGAAGTATGTCCTCCTCCGTTTCTTCAACCATCTTTGTGCAAAATTTTAGCCATTGCGGCAGGATTAAGAAGTTACAAATTTTAGCCCGATTAGATGTTGCCATTGCGGCAGGATTAAGTAGTAACAAATTTTAACCCGATTAGATGCTGCCATTGCAGCAGGATTAAGTAGTAACAAATTTTAGCCCGATTAGATGCTGCCATTGCGGCAGGATTAAGTAGAAACAAATTTTAGCCCGATTAGATGCTGCCATTGCAGCAGGATTAAGTAGTAACAAATTTAAACCCGATTAGATGCTGCCATTGCGGCAGAATTAAGTAGAAACAAATTTTAGCCCGATAAGATGCTGCCATTGCGGCAGGATTAAGTAGTAATAAATTTTAGCCCGATTAGATGCTTCCATTGCGGCAGGATTAAGTAGAAACAAATTTTAGCCCGATTAGATGCTGTCATTGCAGCAGGATTAAGTAGTTACAAATTTTAGCCTGATTAGATGCTGCCGTTGCGGCAGGATTAAGGAGACACAAATTTTAGCCCGATTAAATGCTGCCATTGCGGCAGGATTAAGTAGTAATAAATTTTAGCCCGATTAGATGCTGCCATTGCAGCAAGATTAAGTAGTAACAAATTTAAACCCGATTAGATGCTGCCATTGCGGCAGGATTAAGTAGAAACAAATTTTAGCCCGATAAGATGCTGCCATTGCGGCAGGATTAAGTAGTAACAAATTTTAGCCCGATTAGATGCTGCCATTGCGGCAGGATTAAGTAGTAACAAATTTTATTGTTATTTCTACGGGAACTTTTGAATTTTTTAAACGTCAAGTGTGAATGAGTTTTTTTTCTATAATTGAGTAGTTGCCTTAAGAATCCTACACCGATAACCAAATCAAGGGCGGGCGAAGCCGCTGCGAAAAGCTAGTAACTTATATAATTTAACGTATAAATTCTCCTACGGGAACTTTTGAATTTTATAAACGTCAAGTGTGAGTGAGTTTTTTTTCTATAATTGAGTAGTTGCCTTAAGAATCCTACACCGATAACCAAATCAAGGGCGGGCGAAGCCGCTGCGAAAAGTCCGGGGTATTCATTTCCGAATACACGGGAACCCGACCCCGGCCTCCCGAGATACTACTAATTCCCGAGATACTAATTAAGACGTATCCCAGCCATCATACAATTCCCATGAAGAAAATCATGACATCCCAACCCTTCTCCTTGTTCCCTTCTGGTATCAGATAGGGGATGTCGGGCAGCAGCGACCCCCTATAACTCTTCTGCGCTCGCCAACCCGCTTGCCAGGCGTGGCGTGTATGGCAAACCAACCAAACAAAAAAACGGCACAAAAAACGAACGGCCCCTAGTCCCCGGCAGCCCTGCTAGTCCAGGCTACGGTAGCGGCCTTGTTAACGGCAGGGCAGGGGGTGCAAAGAATCCCCGGCAGAGATCCGGCTTACAACACTGACGACTGGACCGGGTAACTTACAATGCACGTACGCTGAGGGCCGACGAGAAAATAGAAGAACTGGAAGAAGCTACAAGCAAGTTACGCTGGGACGTTATAGGGTTATCGGAGGTCCGAAGACAGGAACAGGACACGATAGTTCTCAACTCAGGTAACTTGCTGTACTACCGGGGGGGTGACCAGCTATTGTGGTGTCGGGCTAATCGTCCGCAAGTCCCTCGTCAACAATATCATGAAAGTTGAAAGTGTGTCGACCAGGGTAGCGCACCTAATACTCAGAATATCAAAACGATATTCGCTGAAGGTCGTACAGGCTTACGCGCCAACTTCGACACACCCAGACGACGTAGTGGAGGAGATGTATGAGGACATTTCTAAAGCCATACACTCCTCCAAAACACACTATAACGTCGAGATGGGGGACTTCAACGCGAAATTAGGCAAATGAAGCTGAGAGTGGGGCAATTTGGATATGGACAACGGAACTTCAGAGGGCAGATGCTGGCCGACTTCATGGAAAAGGAAGGCCTCTTTATGATGAATTCCTGTTTCAAGAAGCGACCCCACAGGAAGTGGACCTGGATGAGTCCGGATAGTTGCGCAAAGAATGAGATTGACTTTATCACGTCGACGGTAAAGCAAGTGTTCAATGATGTCTCTGTGATCCACACGGTCAAAACCGGAAGTGATCACCGTATGGTAAGAGGCACATTGAATCTCAACATAAGGCTTGCTAGGTCTCGACTGATAAAGTTCACGCTCCGACCCACAACCATCCAAAACCAAAACCCAGAAAACTTTCAGCTCCAAATCAAAAATCGCTTTGAATGCTTAAAGGAAGTCGCATCAGTGGACGATACCAACGACATATTTGTGGAAACTGTCCATACGGTTGGGTCTAAGCTTTTTAAAACCCACCGTACAAATAGAACAAAAAGACTCTCGGACCAGACTCTAAGACTTATGAACGAGAGACGAAAACTTAGGATGCAGTCTTCGGATGATGCAGTGTCATATCGGCGGCTTAATATACAGATCTCAAAATCACTTCCACGCGACAAACGCCACTTTAATACATTGCGTATTGAGGAGGTAATAGAACGGAACAAAGGATCCAAAGTGTTCGCGAGAGATCTGGCTATTGGGCGAAGCCGTCTGGCAAGGCTGAAGACGGAGGACGGCAGCATTGTTTCGTCTGGACCTGAAGTATTGGAGGAGATCGAAAAATTCTATGGACAATTATACACGTCGACACCGAAACCAGTTGGCAGTCCAGCTAAAGACCCTAGAGCTAGACTTACTCGACACTATACCGAGGACATCCCGAACGTCAGCTTGTACGAGATTAGTATGGCTCTCAAACAGCTTAAAAACAATAAGGCACAGGGTGATGATGGAGTTACGACTGAGCTTCTGAAAGCGGGTGGAAAACCGGTTCTACAAGTCCTTCAGAAGCTCTTCAATACGTTCATACTCGAAGGTACTTCGCCACAAGCATGGCACAGGGGCATGGTACTTTTCTTCATAGGTGACAACACGCTTCTTAAGAATTACAGACCCGTCACGGTTCTGAGCCATGTTTATAAGCTGTTTTCAAGAGTAATTACGAACCGTCTCGCTCGCAAGTTCGACGACTTCCAGCCTCCCAAACAAGCCGGTTTCCGAAGAGGCTATAATACCGAAAACCACATACATACGCTACAGCAGATTATACAGAAGTCAGAAGAGTATAGTCGGCCCCTTTGCTTAGCGTTTGTGGACTATGAGAAAGCCTTCGATTCGGTGGAAACATGGGCAGTGCTACAGGCTCTACAGAGATGCCGCATTTACCATCGATATATCGAGGTGCTAAAGTGCTTGTACGATAACGCCACCATGTCAGTCCGTCTCCAGGATCAGAACTCGAAACCGATCCAACTGCAGAGAGGTGTGAGACAGGGAGATGTCATATCTCCAAAACTCTTCACATATGCGTTGGAAGATGTCTTTAAGCTTCTGGACTGGGACGGTTTTGGCATCAATGTTAATGGCGAGTACATTACCCACCTTTGGTTTGCCAACGGTATTTTGGTCATGGCAAAATCGATGTAGGACCTTAGCCCTGTGCTCGAAAGCCTCAGTAGAGCTTCCCAACGAGTGGGCCTCAAGATGAACATAGATAAGACGAAAATCATGTCGAATGGCCAAGTAGCACCCCACTCCAATAACTGTTGGGAACTCTACACTGACAAAAGTCTTCAACCAGTGTGCGTTGAGAGTGATGACCTACGGCACTGAGACGTGGCCGCTAACTATGGGCCTAATACGAAAGCTCAAGGTCGCTCAGCGGGCGATGAAAAGAGCTATGCTCGGAGTTTCCCTACGTGATCGAATCAGGAATGAGGAAATTCGTAGGAGAACTAAAGTCGTCGACATAGCTCACCGAATCGCAAAGCTGAAGTGGCAATGCGCAGGGCACATAGCTCGAAGAACCCATGGGCGGTGGGGGAAGAAGGTTCTCGAGTGACGGCCACGAATCGCAAAGCGCAGCGTGGGACGACCCCCGGTAGATGGACAGATGACCTCGTAAAGGTAGCGGGGAGCCGTTGGTTACAGGCGGCACGGAGTCGTAAGTAAGGTGAGGCCTATGTCCAGCAGTGGACATCAATGGGCTGATATGATGATGATGATGATGATGATGATGATAAATCTAAAAGTCCTAAAGAACTAAAAGTGTCCTGTCACAGTAAGGAACAGAGTTGCACCAAATAAAGATTTTAAAAAAAGCACTTTGTTCCTATCACAAATTTTGCGTATCGCAAAACACAGGCGTCGTCGCTGCAGTAAAAAAGAGAATAGAGCGTCGGGGCACGACTCCTAATTACGAGTGCAGCCCGTAGACTGAAGGAAATAAGCAAGCTAGAGTCAGTTCACGTGTGCTCACATAAGGTTTAGGTTTTTAAATAATTAAAAAAAAACCGAGGACTATATCAAAATTTTGTTCCACTTTTCCTTTATTACGTAAAAAAATATTTCTAGTGTAATCAAAAAAATGATACCCTAATAAAGTATCAAGATATATATATATACCCTAACAAACGACAAGTAAACTTATTTTAGAGCCTTTTTCATATTTTTTTTTCTTAAATTCTAAGGGTTCTTTCAAAATTCGGTTTATCCTTCAGGATATGCCTTTCCCCAGTTTCAAATTGGCGTAGATCGTCGTCTTAAGAAGCTTATCAAAAAATTATTGACGTTCGTGTATTGTTTTGATGCAAATAAAAAAGTCAATAACCAATGTGTGTTGCCAGTGATGAGTTACGGTACAAGAACATGGCCTCTTAAATAAGCTTAGAGTTGCTGAGAGAGGTAGGAAGGGAGCTATTCTTGGTGTTTCATGTTTGACAAAATTAGGAACAAAGAAGTTAGCTGAAGAACCAAAGTTCCCGACATAGTTCAAACAGTTAGCAAGCTGTCGTGGTGATGGACAGGCCACATCGCTCATCGAACCGATAAGAAAGGTTCTCGATTGGCGATCACGAATCAGAAGAGTCAGCGTGTGTGAAGCAGGTGAGCAGACGAACAAGACTAAACCGCACGAATCCGATGGGTGTGGGCGGCTCAGGATCGGCCGTTGTGGAGACATATGGGGATGGACGTCTGGTGGCTAAAAAAAAGACTGCGACTAATAATCATGTGTAACTATGCCTTAGACAATATTATATTATTATATCGCACGAGTCAAAGCATCAAAATGAAATTTTATTCCTGACATCAACAATAAATGTCAATAAGCTCTTTCATATCGGATCTACGAAACACAAATATGTGTGCGACTTGCGGGGACGCGGCGCAGGCGGCAGGGGGAGGAGGGGGGTGACTCGTGGTTGCAACGGAAATTGAATCCCGACCCTACGAGGCTCGATGGCCGGATGTACGAGCGCCAGCTTATAAGGCTTACGACCTCGGAATCAATGTAATATTTGTGAATATTTTGTATTGAATAGCAATGACTTTACTAAATAGATTTTGTAGAATACTTGCTATGTTCTACTAAATAAAATCACCTAACCAAGAAATATTTTACAGAATTGCTTTTTATTAAAAAAAATAATACTTTTAGGTATATTCTCAGGTATTGTTTGTCTAAGATAAGCAAATATACTATACTAATATATATAAATTTTTTAGACCAATAACTTAGCGGCATCTGGGCCCGAACTAAGCAAGGCTTGTACTATAATGTTCTGCGTATTATTTATTATACTATGCTTGTACTATCGAGACCAGCCAACGGATATAAATACTTATATTTATATATATCGTAGATACTCTACTTTGTACGATTTCGACAAACTTATTAGTTGTGTATAGTATTGTGTCCCTGGTCTTTTATTATACCATTTACTATTGTTAGGTTGGTATTTAGAATAACTATTGTAATACTTTATTTTTTATTTGATTAAAGTACTACTTTATTTAAAATGCGACCAGAAAAAATAACCAGGACCGACAGAGCACCGGAACTAGAAGCCAATTCTCACGCGATCGAATTGATCACGAATGGTAAATAAAGTACGAATTCAAACTTTAATCGAACGAAAATGAAATTAAGTAATTCTGGTTATGTCGAATCCGACATTTCTCGAACGCAAATCGCTCGAACTGCTTCGAGTGGTTCGCAACGTTCGGGACTACATCTCGCATTCGAATCATGACAAATTAGCAAAAAACATATATTAGTAACCATCATATTTTTTGTCTCTATTCCTTTTATAATACATTATAAGCCTTTCCTCAAGTTTTGATTCTCCAATATTTGCATTTATTAAAGTCGCCAATGACAATAATATCCTTCTATTTCTATTGATCTATCATAACAAACACTAGTTTACACCACGTACACGCCGATCCGATTAATTGTGCAATCCACAACCTACCATCCCCCCGACCGACCTAAAAACTATTATTAAGCAGCCTCGGCACGTACTAACGACCCCAGACGATGATCTCGCTATCCGGATTCCGAGACTAGTCTTAACGACCTGCCCTAATAGGGCCTCCCCCTAACACAACGCCGACGTCCCCGTGTTTATACACGAGATATCAAAGAGTGCCGGGGCGCTTCTCGCCTTCACTCACTCGCTATCATAACCGCGTAACAGGGAATTTCCTGACGCTGACTGATCTTCGGGTTCAAGGCTCACGCTGGTCGAAAGGACGACAACCCAAGCCGAGGCTCCTTCAGAGTATCGCCCCAATAGCCCGGTGGAGCAGTAATGGCTGCATCAGCCAACTGCATAGTCCATTCAGAAAAAAAAAACTACATTCACTGACAAAAAACGCCACCATCTTTAGTGCTACGTAGTATTTAGATTTTTTTTATTTATGTTCGAACACGTTCCATTTAAACATTATAGCAATTATTTGGAATAGGAATTTATCTTACAAACTAAGTTATACTTAATATTTCCTTATTAATAATGATAAAATACACGTTAAATGTTGCTTCAAACATTTTTTAGTCACCAAAATCCTGTTAACGTACCTCGCAGCGTTACTGGTTCTGAGTGGCAACATTTCACTGCTTCGCACGACATTTTGTTGACAGAAAATGATGTCGACGTTCGAAAATTTACAGTCGAGATGGTGTCTTCTAGATAATCTCTAATTCGAAATTATCTCGGATGAAGTGAGAATAACGTCCCTGGTCTGGAGCTGGAGCTGGGAAATATACAGAGACCTAAATTAACTAATGTAATTTTCCATAGACTCCTATTCTAAAAATTAAAACAAAGTTCCTTATAGTATTCAAACGCTATCAATAAGTAAATTTAAATCTTTTATAAAACAACAGCGAAGGTGTTTCTAAAAAAATGATATTAATCCTTATCCATAAAAATATGTTATTCATCACAAGTCTAATTTAAAACAAAATTGCCCTTTACATCATTCGATTTCAATAAATATCTTAGGAGATATCGCAGTTATAAAATAACATAGCAGCAAAATAATTATTAAGTATTGCGCGCGTATTTTATGATGTGCAAGGCCAGCGGGCAGTCATTAGAGGAAAGGGCGGTACGTATTATTTAAAAATATTTTAACCTTCTGTGTGTTTTTTATAATTGAGGAGTTGCCGTAAGAATTTAGGGCGGGCGAAGCCGCTGGCAAAAGCTAGTTTATTATATTATTATACTGGTACCTATGTAAGTTTATACATATATGTATATTTCTCTAGTAGTATCAATTTTTTGATACTATTGTTTGTGTTTTATTTATATTTATGTGTGTCTTTGTGTATGTATTTATATAATATGTACTGGTTGTTGCCAACGGCACCGCCCGCGCTGGATTGGCATAGGATTACTACGACCGCTCCTGAATTGTAGTAATGCAATAGCAAACTCTACCTGTGGTTACAGTTACAGTTCATACACGTAACATTTGGTCATTACTGCATAAACTTTTTTTTTACGGAATTAAAGTCAAGCCTACGTCCTTCTCCGTCTCTTCAATGATCCCGGTGCAAAGTTTTGTTGCTCATTCGGATGGTTCTTTGTGACAAAAATACTATCTCATTTATAATATACTTGATATGGCCTGCGGTTCCACTCGCCCTACATTCGGTCATCGGTGTAGAATTTCAACGGCAACTCCTCAATTATGGAAAAAAAACGGATAATACTTGACGTTTTGAAGTAGCTTAATATGTCCTTTTCCGGGACTCAAACTATCTGCATGACAAATATCATCTTGATCGGTACGGTTTGAGCACGAAAAGGTAATAAGACAGATTTACTATATATTATATTCATGGATAGTTTTAAGTATATACAAGTATATGTATGTACATGTGATTGTGCAATAATATAATTATGATGGCGCTAATGCCACTATTAGTACAATTAAATATCGGAATACTCCTTATTATTCACACGATTGACGATATTTGACGCTTCACATAGTGTGCCTCCTATGTTACATAAAAAAAAATTGACATGTTTGACTTTGTTTTTAGTAGTTTACTAACGTATTTTTATTACCTAATAAGTAGATCGGTACATATTGTATACTCTTTAGCTGAATATCAAAGTATTGTATTATTACTTTAAATACAACCTCTTGCCAGTTCTTTCTAGCAGAAATTAACATTGTTTATATTGTATTGACGATTCAAAAGTGTTCTCAGAAACTTATTTGAATAAATATTGTTTGATTTGATTTGACATTCAGAATGCGACATGGTTGCCGCAACATTGTCACGTGTAACTACATATATACTGACAGATCTCGGACGGTACTAGAATCTATATTGAATGGTGACATCTCTTTATATTTATTTTAGGATCAGACGTTATTATCGATCGTATCTCCCCTCGTGCTTATAAAAATAGCAAGGGCGCCGAGCGAGCGGCAACCACTCTATCAATTACACGTCTTCGTTCGAGAGTGGCTCGCGGCTCGGGGCTCGCTCTCACAAACCACCCCTTACTCCTATTATAGCAGCGGGTACCCTCACCCGCAAATATTCTTTATTAGAGATCGTGCTAATTATTTTAAATTTTTTCCTATTTTCCCGCACGTTGTTCTTCGGTTATTCGCGACATCTTAACATACCGCAAAAAATCAATTTTCTGTGACTACATTGCAGAAGGTATACGGTAACTGACAGACACAGATTTTTATGCCGTAACTCCAAATTTACGTATATTAACTACAGTAACAGTATCTTTAGAGTTTCAGGAGTACTAAGTTATTACTATAATGTCTTAAATACATAACTATTTGTGCGTGATCTACGTTATATGTTTGTCTATGTTAAAACTTATAATGCTGCAGTTAAGCTTTGTGAATTTGCTCATTATTTTATTTCCTTATTTAATTTATTACATGTACGTGACAATTAACACTTATAAATACATTTTATTTATTTTTACATTTACAAGAGGAACTCACGGTATTACAATTAAATCCTGTTTCTTGCACTTATTTCAGACAGATATCAATTAGACAATAAATTACTTACTCTCTTAGTCCTTTTAGATTTTAGTAGTGCTATTGCTTTCACAGCACTCAGTGGATTTTGATATTTTATTAGGTATTTTACAATCTTTAAACTTATCTCTGCCGGTGGTCTCTTGGTTTGATTCTTATTTGAGAGGACGATTGCAGTGTGTACGAGCAAATGAAAAATTATCTGATTGGTGCGACTTGACTACCGGTGTCCCTCAAGGTGGGTTTTTCTCTTCTCTTTTGTTTTCTGTATTTATTAATGCAGTTACTCCTATTATAAACTCAAACTACCGTTTGTATGCCGATGATTTGCAGATATATCGTCATTTTGCAGTAAAAGATAGATCGCTGCTGTAGACGCTATAAATAGTGAGCTGAAGAAAATTTCTGAATGCGCTAAATCTTTTGGACTAGTGGTTAAAATAGTAAAATCGCAGGCAATTATTATTGGTAGTAGGTAAATGTGTAATCTAATCTGTCACCATATTATTCCACAAATAGTTATGTATTATTTATACACATGTAGGGAAAAATCTAGGGGTGACCTTTGATAGCCACTGATCCTGGCATATCAAAGACGTTATTCAATTCTTACAAAAAAAATTACTACACAATAAACAACTTTATGAGTGATTCTTTCTTTTAATTAGCATTCTATCTTTTAATATTGTTTTTTTAGAACGGTGTATTTCAGTGCATGCTTAAATTTTTGTACCCCGCAATCAACGGCAAAACATAGAGAACACAAAATCTGTTATAAAAACCTGTTTTATCTTACATATGTTTAACAAATAAAAGCTATTTGTATTTGTGTAAGTCGAAAGGTACATTTCAGTGTTTATTCCCTTAAACGCTTACATAATTTTCTTCCATTTGACACCAAAGTTAGTTTTGCCCAATCCTTATTGCTCCCTATTTTAGACTACGCTGACACTTGTTACTTAAATGCCAATGAAGAATATTTAGACAAATTAGAACCTTCGCAAATTTGATCACGTTTCCTGTTTTAGGTCTAAGCTAAAATGGCTTCCTATTCGACTTCGGCGTAATATGCACATACTTTGCTGTGTTTATAATATCCTTAACACTTCCTCCTCCCCTCTGTATCTCAGAGATAGAGACACATACTACCTCACTTATTGATACCAGCGCATAACGCTCAGTTTTAATCACATACTACCTCACTTATTGATACCAGCGCATAACGCTCAGTTTTAAGGTGACTCTTTTATTTTTTGTGGAGCAAAACTTTGGAACTCGCTTACCGGTTTGATACGTGACAGCACGTCACTTAATATGGTCAAAAATAGATTATGAGAGCATTATTTATCTCTATGAATTGGATATATATATATATATATATAAATGTATTTTGTGTATTAATATTATAAGTTATAGTAATATTATTTATATATTTAGTCTTTATTTTTTATTTATTTACATTATTAATTGTTTTTAAGTTAAATTAGTTGTACTCACACTGCTTTCCTCCTACTTTTTTATGTGTCTCTCTTACACACTTAGCTTTAGATTGCTGCTCTTTTAAGGGATAAGCTCGCCTTTGTACTTATAACTTTTCTTTAGTTTGTCTGCTAATATTATTATATTATGATTATAAGAATTGAAAAGAAACAACAAACTAAGAAATTGATTTTCTTAGTGTCTCCTTACTGCTTACAAACATGTCAATTTCAGAATTAAGATGATTAACATAGTCACACACTCTCAGTAAATAAGAGTTACGCCGATAATTAGTCAAGAAATTGGGCGCATGTACAGGGTAAACAGGGTGCTGGGTGCTCTGCGAGACCGTGAGTGAGGGGACACATAAGGACAGTTTGCTAAGAATACAAGGGGCAATCGATAGTTCCATTTACAATACGAGATAGATATGTCACATCAGCTATATTTCTTTGGAGGTTAAGGGGTAAAACATGAAACCTGCGACACCTTGACTCATAATCTGAATCTTTAGTAAGACACTTATATGAAAGGAAACGCAAGAAACGTTTTTGGATAGCTTCAATTCTGTCAATATATATTTTATAATGTGGATTCCAGATTTGACAAGCATATTCCAAATGACTTCTTACGTATGCACAATATAATATCTTTATGGTTTTTATCGATCGGAATTCTTTAGAGCATCTTATGATAAAACCTAGAGCTTTGGATGCTTTAGCAACTAATTGATCAATTTGCATATTAAAAAGCATTTGAATTTCATGAATTACTCCCAAGTCCTTAAAATATTGAACTCTAGGAACTAATTCATTGTTTAAAAAATAATCGTGAGTCAGCTTAATTTTCTTACGAGTGCAACTCATGACAACACATTTAGACACGTTCAGTTCCAATTTGTTTTGTAAACAATAGTCCGTAAGTCGGTCTAGGTCATCTTGTAGTTTAAAGCAGTCGGAAGTGGTTGCAACATTTTTATGAATTTTCATATCATCGGCAAACAATAGATAGTCCGAATGCTTAAATCATTTATCAATGTCATTTAAAAAAAACACAAAAAGCAATGGTCCGAGAAGCGAGCCTTGTGGTACTCCAGAGGGAATAAATTTCCAGCGAGACTTGTATCCATTCACTACTACAGCTTGCTTTCTATTGTCAATATAGGACGAAAACCATTTGTATAGATCACCATGCACCCCCGCTTTATAAAGTTTTTGTAACAAGATTACATGATCTAGTCTATCAAAGGCTTTACTATAATCTGTAAAAACCACGTCAACAGCGGACCTAGAGACCATATGTTCAGTAATGAAATCATCACACAGGATCAAGTTGGAGACGGTGGATCGATTTTTGAGAAAACCGTGCTGCTTAAGATCGAAATGCTGTTGGTATGATCTATACAGTTAGGTATAAATTATTTTTTCTAAAATTTTAGCAAATATGCAAAGCTTATAAATAGGTCTATAGTGTTCTACATTGCTTTTAGAATCTTTTTTATGAATGGGGTTAACATACGCAGATTTCCACATTGATGGCACAATACCTTCACTTAATGAGCGTGGAAACAAAAGGGAAAGAGGAAGAGTTAGTTGGTCGGCACAGTTAGTAATGAAAATGGGGGATATGTCATCGGGCCCTGCGGACTTGGTCAGGTCCAGCCCAAGCAAAAGCTATAGAAGGTGACACAGAGATACTACTAAGGGAATGAGTCTCAACCTTACCTGCAGGATATTCAACACTGGTTTGGGCTGCCATTGTACTTGCTACGTCGAGGAAGGTTGAGTGAAAGTATTCTGAAAACATTTCACTAATAGTGACTCCTGATTCGCTAGCGTTAGTCCCATAGTACATTATAGTTCTATCGCACCTCGATCTATCGATCTAGAGCAGAAGATCTAGATTACAATCGTGTTTTCAATGTTAGTTATATAGTCACTGTAGCATTTACGCTGTAGAATCTGACACGATCTCTGAGTACTTTAAAAAACATAGATTTTTTACTTCTTGTGGTATTTACCTTTTTCTTTAATAAAGATGATTATCTTTATTAAAGAGCTACTGAACCAGGGAAAGACTGGGACAAACTTTTTTCTTTGGTATAAATTTGTTAAAAAGATCATAAAATAATTTATAAAATAGGTCGACGGCCTCATCCAATGTACCAGATGATAAGATTTGAGAGCAGATTCAGCCAGTTGCTGGTGTATGGACAAGAAATCCGCTTTATTATAAAGGTATTTGGCTCTAGGTATTCGAGGTAATGGTGACACATTTATGTTAGATGGTTCAATGCAGAGTGCTTTGTGATGGTTATCATCAAGAACAAGGGGACTAACACAGTGACTTATAGACAGTAATTGGTTCGAGATAGTCAAGTCCAAAATTCGGTGGTCTACATTAACGACCCAGTTATACTTTGAGAGATATAAATATATCGAAAAAATTAGATTGGTGCGGACCAAAAATGTTGCTTGGAATTAAAGCAGAACCATCGCAAGTCAATGAACAATGAACCGAGGGCATATTGAAATCACTACTACTACTAACACACATAATTCTAACTTTTCAACTGAAAGACCATGTTTAAATTTTTATCCATTCAACATGAAAAATGACGAATTGTCATAAAAACTTAATACCTAGGGGTTTTACCCCTTTAGGGTTTGAAATTCCAAAAAAACAGTTAGCGGATGCTTACGTCAAAATAGCTATATGAAGGTCAAATTTCACCCCGATTTGTCCAGTCGTTTGTAATTACAAATCTTCTTACAAACTTACTATTTTTTTACCTAGTGGAGGTGATGATTTGTAAAAACGGTGAAACACCTCATTCTTAATTATCAGCTAAATAACCTTGTACCAATTTTCATCGATTAAACTTTAAAAAATTTATGGTCTTTACGGGTTGATATTTCAGAAATTATTTATATAAACATATGCTTATGTTATTATGGCTATCTGTATGCCAAATTTCAGCCCAATCTGTCTAGTAGTTTGAATTTTCTCATACAAATTCACAACCTCTATTTGACCCCCTAGGGGATGATTATCCAAAAACGGTGAAAGGCCATGTACCAAGTTTCATTCTTAAAACTGTATCTTTATTTGGGGTTAATTAAAAAAACAAAATGTTTAAAAAAAGAAAGTCAAACATACTACAGAATCCATCACTTTTATTTTTAAATAGATGCGCCAGTGTAGCTCTGTCATCTACGCTGGCGTAATATTTGTCCGGAGGCTCCTGGGACGGGGTTTCGTGTGGTCAGTTTCATAGAAAGAACTACAAACAAAAGGTTCCACCGACTTGTGCCGACGGAAAGCAGACCACGCATCCGGAGAATCAAGAGCATGATCCGGTCGCTTCTGGCTAAAATTCGGGATTAAATAACTCTAGGATGCTATGCGAGAAAAATTCAAATGTTTATTTATGCGACGAATTGTTTCCGGGGTTGTCCAATGCCTTATTTAGCGAGTCCGAAGAATTCCGAGTGTTTATAGTCCTACCCTAAATCTGCGATGCACACTGCTGCTTTCCCGCGCTTTAGCTTGCCTTAATACTTGACGTTTCTCGCGTCGCTCCTCCAAGCTGGGCAGTCTTTCGTCACTTTAATAGCCTAAAACTTTTCTCTAGAAGTGGGCTATCAAGTGTAAAAGGAATTATTCAACTGGTTGTTTTAAAGATTAGCGCATCCAAACAAAAAAAAAACAAACTCTAAAGAGAGCTCCATTATACGAGTATAATGCTCTATGTCAAACTAGTAGCCCGCGGGCCGCGTGTGGTGCCCTATGTCAAACTAGTGGCCCGCGGGCCGCGTATGGTGCTCTATGTCAAACTAGTGGCCCGCGGGTGCTCTATGCATCTGGCTGCGGCCAAGGTCAATTTCTTAGAATTGCCCATATGTAAAAGTCCTTTGAGGAAAAAAAGCGTATTTTTAACTTCCAATATTTCGTTTTTATACATTTATTTCGTACATGTGCTTAAATAATTGAGAATAAGTACTAAGAATTAAGAAAGTATTACGTTGTTCGTTAACCCGTGTGTATGTGCAATAAGCTTTGTATGAGCTTTGCGGCGCGCTGATGCTCCGATTTTTATCCATTTTGGCCAACAACGACTTGGAGTTGATATAAACAGGTTCTTAAAATAAAAAATATACTGACCTAAAAATGCATAGTTATTGTCAAGCACGAAAAGGTTCCGGGAAGTTGTTTATTTTTAAATTGTTTAAAATTATTTAACTACGTACTGTCAGTGTTATATTCCCGAGCATTTTTAAATAAAAGTTTAACGTAACGTTTTTATTTAACTTGTTTCATCTGTACTTCTGCGTCAAAGGTTAGAAGTCAATTTTGACAACTATTTTATCATCTGCTCGTGCTGTAACTTTGAAAGCTCTTTCAATTCGCATTGCACATTGTAAGAGCTTTATAGGCCTCTTACCTATACTAGTAAAATGATATATAATAAAAATATCGAAGTGACACAAAACATGCTACGCAGTGTACGCGTAGCAACGTGACGTCACACACAGCTGTGACATGTATTTGTACAAAAACAAATGTCTCATATTAGTTTATTAGAAAAAAACCGTTTTGTTCAAATTCTCAAACTATTTTTTTTTTCATTCAAATCAGGTTTTGACAAACACTTTGGAATGGTCAACGTTATTAAATACTATTTTATTTGTTTTAAATCTCCTATCATCCCTCCGGTTCACAATGTGGATTTCTACCGAGAACAATCCGATAAGAAACTCGATGGTTATTCTTTTAAAAAAAGTATCATTGTGCTAACAACATAACTAGTACATATTGTCATCAAAAAAAATACAAATACAATCATCAATGTATAAAATAAAAAATTTAAGCCATATAATTTTATATTATTTTCATTTCAATTCGGTTTACCTATGCATCCTATAATTGAGCATCTTTAGTCTCATAGATATTTAGCATTTATACATATAGTCTGAAATTTTGTAGTATGCTTTTTTTACTAAGTTGTTGTTTGACAAAAGATTTAAATTTACTAATGGATAGCTTTTGAATTTTATTAGGAACTTTGTTTTAAAAGTGTATTGATTTTGTTTATTTTTATTGACACCAGAAGGTTGGCTCTTATTACCCCATTTACTGGCTCGCATTTTCCTGCAATACTGGTAATCGAAGCCAAAACATTTTTTTAATTGATTTTACTGTCTTCCTGCTACAATAATTAATAAAGAACATATGTTTATTGATTAAATGATTAATAATAGATAATAAAGTAACAAATTACAATAAAAAAATAGGATCCAGTTAAGAATAAATTATAAGTTTGGATTAAGTAGATCCTAATTCTTCCGCCTCGCCTAGTAATATCACAAAATAAAAAATAGTTGGTGTTAAAGTTATTTATTTCTCCAAAGCATTCAAATACATTATGCTAATTTGTATGTAGATACACGATTTCATAGCAGTGGATGCTGTAAGGAAAATTATTTCAAATGTTACCGCCATATATGTAGCAACAACATATGTTGATACCACGCGGCGTGCGCTCTCTGAATGAGGAATGAGAAATGTGTAGACTACTTATGTATTGATAATGTTAAATAGTAGATTGTGTTATTTTGTGGCAAATAAAGAATTATACTGGGATTGCGATGCTTTAAGATGAAGATTTCATTTAAGTGTTTTCCACTTCTCAAGTTCAAATATTAGCTTTATTAGGGTGTACTTGGGGAAAAGTAGCTAAGCATTTTTATTGCGTGCCCGACTCTTTTACGTGTTTATTTTGTTGAACTTGTACAGTTATTGTAGCATGTGCGCATACTGTTGATAATACAGAACAAAAGCCATTAACTATGTTCATCATACATCTATGGCGAACATATCTATGGCCGTAGCACTCCACACACTGCCTTAGAACGCAATATTATACTTAACTCGAAGGAAGTGGCAGACGTTCTTCGAGCAGTTGCTTCACAGCTTACTTGTGTCCAACATACCCGTAGCACAAAACGCACGCGCCGTGCTGACGGTGGCCACACTACACGCAGCTGACGGTGACTACACTACACGCAGCTGACGGTGGCCACACTACATGCAGCTGACGGTGGCTACACTACACGCAGCTGGCGGTGGCCACACTTCACGCAGCTGACGGTGGCTGATGATGGCCACACAGCATGCAGTGCTGTTACTTTGTATGTGTCTCGTCATCGTCTTTTTGTGTTGGTTAAGAAACTGGTAAATCAAATAATGTTGCTTTTAAATAATGCGTCAAATATACTTTTTGTAAAATTACAATTACCATCTCTTGTATGTGTATTTAATTAATGTTTTAGTTATACAATTGTAAGAACAGAAACTTAAACAAAATAAAAAAAAACTATAAAGTAGCTAAAACACGACAATAGTTAAACAATAAAACACCGCAGTGTGCACTGTTGCAATTTCGTCAAGTGGCGGGATTTTATTACATAAGACCTGCGACTAAAGTTGGTATCTTGCGGAACGTCCCAAAGGACAATTTGTTAAACGGCAACAAAAGGCTTTGTATAACAAAAAGTAGCGTAGGGGACGTACACTAAATTCACGGACAACAAACGGAAATGGGGAATAACTTTTATCAATAAAACGCATTAAATCTTCTTTTGATAACACGTTCGTCGTATTTTCACGACAAAACTATAACAATATGATTAAATTAAAACCTATTCATCCCGAATATGTAAATATTATTAATAACCAAAGATGTCATACTCTCAAGAAAACTACTCTAAATATTTTCCGAGGTACAGGTCACAGCTCGCTTAAGATACAAGTCACAGCTCACTAAAGGTACAGGTCACAGCTCGCTAAAGATACAAGTCAAAGCTCATTAAAGGTATAGGGCACAGCTCGCTAAAGATACAAATCACAGCTCACTAAAGATACAGGTCACAACTAAAAAGAGAGCTAGCGACCTGATTACTTGTCAATTTACGACAAAATAAGCTGTAATGTTATACAAAGAGAGTTCGCGAATGTGACACTGAAAAACTATAATAGCAACTTCAAAAATATAAACGTAATAATGAACATTATCACCAAATTTAAAGTTAATAGGTCAATTGGAAGTCAAAAAAAATCTTCGAAACAAAATTTTGTAAAAATAGCTGACTCGTGACATCTCATTGTTCTGTTTTCCAATATTTTTTATAACAAAAAAACAGAGCTCTAAAGAACGTTACCCCTTTTGATGTTAATATACATTATATATATTTTTTGACAGTTGTATGGCTTTGGGTCAACAAGATGCTTATACTGTTAAAATTTTAAAACCGTAGCTTTTTTTATACCACTAAGGTGGCAAACAAGCCCACGGTTCACCCGATGGTAAACGGTCACCGCAGCCTATGGACACTTGTAACATCAGGGGTATCACTAGTGCGTTGCCGACTTTTTTCTTGAAGAACCCTATATAGTAGTCCTTAGAGAAAACCTTGGCAGGGAGCTCATTCTACAACCCAAGCGTTCGGTTCTAAAGTGTGAGAATGACTTCCGTGCCGATGGCGAGCGGTACGATGGTAGAAAGTAACCGTGGGCATCATATCGAACAATTCCTCAGAGCTGTAAAAGCTGTGTGACGGACAGATAGAAGGACACGTGAGTGACAGCAATTTAAAGGGCTGCGTTTAGATCTTTTGGGCACGGAACCCTGATAATGTACTGAAGTTTGTATAAAAATAGTCAAGACTTTAGACAAGAAAATTAATAAGTCCATTAGCATCGACCAAAAGCACTACGATTTTCGGTATTATGTGAAAAAAAAAAGCCGAAAAGAATTTATACTGAATGGGAGACGTTATTGGCATTAAAAGCAGCAAATATAGCAACATATTTGTCAAATAAATGTTTTTTATTTAACTACGAAATTCCACGTTTTGCAATTACAACCCAGGTGCTTATGAATGATACTTATATTCCAACTAGCAAATCTTAGCTGTATATCGGTTATAGGAACGTTTCTTGGATGCAAAATGGTGTTCATGATTGGTCATATTAGAATATTAGAAACGTTTCTACAACGCGGAAAGGGCCCCTGATTTAGAACGTTTAAGTGATATAGCTATTGTATTGCAGCTCTGCTTGGGGCTAATTAGATACGTATTTGTCATATATGCGTTGTTCTTTGTGACTTTTCGGTAAGATATTAGGGAATTTTAAGCACTGGTATCACTATGAAGTGATAAAACGGCCACGCAAACACTGATAGACAACCATCGAGTGTTAATGTAGTGATTCCATTCCTTCCTACTACAAATTAAATTACTGTTGTGTCGACCATTTATAAATTTGGAAGTTTAGAGACAAAAATAATTGTTAAGATATTATTTGTTTAATGTTAATGCTTCTATATTCTGTAACGAGCGATAGTATTGTAATAAATAGTTCAATATCACTTGAGCTTGCATTTTTATTGATATTCTAGTAGTATATTAATGGTGTTTTTTGCATGCCCCTCGTTAATTCATTAATATGTAGACAAATATATATAAATTAATTAGCAAATATGTTTAAGACTTTGATATATTACTGAATAGAGTTGCGGTTCCTCATGTACAACCGAAATACAACATCTCGCAGCCAAAATAAATTTTAGGTCCTGTAAAGATATCACAGTGAAGCGATATGTGACCTTTTAGTGTTAAATAGATAATAACAAAGTTGTTATGTAACTAGTGATATCTAAGCCTTGCAAATACGTTTTGAGAACTCTTGAGTCTTAATTAAGGTCCAATTAGGACGATTTTAGAGCAGTTGTTAACGGGAGCGGCTTTAATGCAAATTTGTTGTAAATTTATTATAACGGGAGCTGATGTATCACGGTTTAGCAGTGATAGTAACTATTTAAACACCTAAGTTATATTAGTTATTTAGGAATTATAATAGTATGGCTTCGCTTCAAAACGGTACCATGAAAGCCTTATATACAAAATTGTAGCTCGATAACGACTGTTGTGAATGTTGTGTGCTTTAGGTGTTATACAAAGTGGCAGAGTAAACGTTTATATGATAGAGTAATGTCAAAATTTTGCTGAAAAGACTTATACAGCTAAAACGCCTTAATAAATACATATGTATGACTTTGATATCACTCTTTTGTGTTATAAGATTTTCTTTTATCGCATTTTTGCTAGTTGGGATGGAACCTGTCGATGTAGACAATCCTGTGGAGATAGAAAATTGACTGTCGACAAGAGCCACAAGTGATAGTGGGGGCAATAGAAAATACACAGTCGACAAGTGCCAACAGTGATAGTGGGGGCAATAGAAAATACACAGTCGACAAGTGGCAACAGCGATAGTGGGGGCAATAAAGGACCATCCCACGCACATGTCGACTACGTGTATATAGTTCACGGTGCGTTGTGACGACGCGCGACGGGGTCCCACTCGTAGGTCGCATCTCATTAACACTTCGTAAACTTATTTACAACTAATTTGTAGGCTCTTCCGAATAAATTGAATATTGGAATACAATTACATATTAATGGATTTTACTGTATAAAAAACTCTTATTTTTTAAACATCAAATATCAGAAATAAACTAAATTGAGCAACGAAACTTAGAAATTGTAAAGATGATGAGAACAATAACGAATATTCAGTCAAAGCCTAAAACAAAGAACGATGAAGATACAATTTGCACAAAAAAAGGCCTACATTTGAATATTTTTTTTTTAAGTATCCAACAGTTTTAACAGCTCTCATAAACAAACAATCAAACATATAAATGCTTACCGATATGTTACGTATGTACGAGTACCAGTATATACACAGCGCTTACTGAAAGAAGGGTCCATGCGGAACCCAAACCGTTGTTATGTCAAAAAACTTAAAATTTTGCATTATCTAGGTTTTAATTCGAATTGGTCTGGTTTCCTACAAATGTAAAAAACAGAGTAAGTTTTTTTTTAATATATTATTAAAGTGGCAAAGAAGCATACGGCCTACCTAAAAAAATAAGACTGAAAGTTCAGGTATTCCAGAAGGCGTTAAGTTATTAAAATAAAACGGAACAACTATACATGAGCCAAGTGAAACTGTGTTTAATAATAACTTTATCGATAGTGTTCAATCGTCTACAAAAACTGTTAAACTCGATGAAATGACGGGAAAGCAAAAAAACATATGTTCTAGTATATTTCTAAATCCATGTGATGAAGGTGAAGTAATAAAAGTTATAAATTCACTTAATAATACCAAATCAGTGGGCTTTGACGGTATAGCTACACACGCACTAACATTTTGTACAACTCAAATAGCTCCTGTTCTGGTATATCTCATTAACCTTTCTTTTGTCCAGGGAATCTTCCCAGAAAAATTAAAACTATCAATCGTAAAACCCCTTCATAAAAAAGGTAATAAAGAGAATATATATTGCTGTACTATCGAAAATATTTGAAAAAGCAATACATGAACGAATTGCCAAATTTCTGTCAAAAAATAATGTAATAATATCAGAAAAAAACGGTATTAAAAAAAATAAATCAACAACACTTGCTAGATTATAAAATAATAGAAGACATTACTGAAAAAATCGACTGCAAAATACCAGTTACTGCCATTTTTTTCGATATGACTAAGGCATTTCATTTTGTGAAACATGACCTATTATTAAAAAAATGCGAGCAGTATGGTATTCGAATTGCACTTATGTGACTTAAAAGTTACTTGATTAATAGAAAACAATATATAGAAATAACTCGCATTAATGAAAACCGTGATTTAACCTTTTACAAATCTTCGCAAAGGATCAAAAAATTTGGAGTACCCCTGGGTAGTATATTGAGCCCTTTGATGTTTTTAATCTATGTAAATGATCTTCCTTCTGTAACGAAATATCCCTGCACTTTATTTTCAAATGATATATCTATAGTCATACCAGATAACAAGAACACAAATTCATATGAATCAAACATAAACATCACCATAAACTCTGTTTTACAACGGTGAAAGTCCAATAATTTATGTGCCAACCTTAACAAAACTAAATATATGCATTATAAAAAGCTTACGCCTAATTTAAATATAATAGGTTTTGATCAAAACATTGAAAAAGTTACTGAAATAAAATTGTAATTGGAAACAACATGTTAATATCACTGTAAAAAAACTAAACAGATTTGTCTATGCATTAAGAAGTCTACGTAACACACGGGTATTTTGCTTCAGTCTTAAAATATGGTCTTTTATAATGGGGAAATTCTACCGATATAAATCGAGTCTTTGTGATACAAAAAAAATGCATTAGAGCTATATGTGGAGCCAATCCATTTGACTCATGTAGATCTTTATTTAAAAAATTGAAAATTATGACTTTTTTGAAATTGGAATGTTTGTTAAAAAGTACCCCAATTTGTTTAATAATAATCAGGAAAAAGAAACGGCTCTTTTTTCTCGAGATCCAACAAGACTTAGGTTTCCAGGTAGATGTAACACGTCTCTATATTTAAAAAAAATCTAAAAAACAAATCAGAGAGCTGCCACTAAATAAATTTAAGATATGTCTAAAGAAAATAATACAAGAAGAATGTTTCTATACGCTTAAGGAACTTAATGAATATTTTGAAAACAAATGACAATTTCTACATGTGTCAACTTAAATTATAAAATTGTTGTTCTTATGTACGTACTACCTTATAACTACGATGTAATTCTTACTAAGCTAGATAATTTCTAATTAAGTTAATCTTTAAAAGATATTAAATATTTGCATGCCAAATTGTGGCGGAATGTGTATGTACTGGATAATTAATTGTTAACACCTATTATTGTATTAACCATATTCCGTGCAAATAAAGATTATTCTATTCTATTCTATTCTGGCGCTAAGCGGCGCAGCCTATGAACTCTTGCAATACCAGCGACATTACTCGTGCATTGCCAACCTTTTTAAACCACTCCCTTCTTGGAGCACTGTGGAGAAAAATTCCTAGAGAAAACCTCAGCAGGCACAACCCAATCGTTTGACTAATCCCCAGTTCCAATAACGTGACGAAAACAATTTAAGATACCTACGGAACGCAATTCGCAAACGATCTTCTGCAGAAACTATACAGACAGGAAGAGACTTAATGTTAGTGCTACTTAGTGCTTAGCTACCCATCCAAAGAACGCTACTCACCGTGGAAAAACCGATGCCCTCCGCCCGACATATATGTTCATCACTGTAAGCAAAACATGGCTAGATGGGGACTGCTCCATGGCCAATCAACCCAATCCCACTGCAAAACAGCACTACAATCCATGGCGCACCTACAGAAATGCCCGCATTCCCGTACCCTCTGAGCGTGACCTGCAATATGCGATGACCTCGATGATGGGCCTCGTTGATGATGGGCCGTCAATTGCCATCATGCCTCTAAACCTCGACACTTTAGATGATCGTTTCTTTTTAGGGAACCAAAGGGTAAAAAACGGGATCTTATTACTAAGACTCCGCTGTCTGTTCGTCCATCCGTCCATCTGTCACCAGGCCATATCTTATGAGCCGTGATAGTTAGATAGTTGAAATTTTCACAGAAGATGTATTTTTGTTGCCGCTATAAAAAACAGAATAAAATAAATATTTAAGGGGGTTCCCATACAACAAACGTGATTTTATTTCGTCGTTTTTGTTCGATCTAGGCGGTCACCCTTGCAAGTGCGAAACTGACTCAACGTTATTTAACTTCACTTATCTTTTCGAAGGACCGTTGACTCCATCACCAAAAATCGTAGTACCTTTTAATTATTATTTAATTTTCGAACAGTATCCAACGACACTACATTTCTTAAGTTGGTCGGCTGTTATATGTTATAGGTACTCAATAAGTTGGTCGGCTGTTATATGTTATAGGTACTCAATAAGTTGGTCGGCTGTTATATGTTATAGGTACTCAATAAGTTGTAAAGCCTAATTAGCTATGATAGTTTTCCTTAAAACGCATCGCTGAATCGAAAAATAGTTTTCACACACCCTCAATATTTTAAACGAGCTGTCCAACTAGGGTAGACGAGAAAAAAATATTCATCACTACTTAACGTGTAGGGGACGCTAAAAATAGTTTTATGTTAGTGATGTGTTATATGTTTTAGTATATTATATATTTAAATATTTAGTTTTAAGGTAGGTTCTCTAAATTCAGCGAAGACACGAATAACTAACTTGTGTAATCAAGTGAAGTTTTGAGAGGCAGTAGAAAAGTAAAAAAGTAAAAACGATGATATTATGTAATCTGAATGATCACTCCCAATGCAAACAACGGAACAACGGAACAACGGAACAACGGAACAACGGAACAACGGAACAACGGAACAACGGAACAACGGAACAACGGAACAACGGAACAAAGGGACAACGGAACAACGGAACAACGGAACAATGGAGGACACACTCGTCACTTTTTTGTTATTTAGTAATCAGTAATTTACTCTGACATTTTTTTGTGAATGTCGGAGAGGAAGAAACAGGAGTGGCATTTTTCTTTCAAGAACTCAATCTTTGAAAGATAAATTGTATTCCTCGTATTTTGACATATTTCTTATCTTGTACTAAAGAGTTTATAAAAAAGGATCGTAATAATTGCATTTTAAATGTTTATCACTAAATCAAAAAAAATATTACTAGAAACTAAAAGTTAATAATTATTCTTGCGTTAAAAGTATTAATGCTTATTGACACGATAAGGCGTGCGCTTACTAGTTTGTTGCATCGCTACTTATCTAAATTAAAAATGGCACCTCAACTTATCCAAGTGCAGCGGAGAAGCGGGCTACAGAATAAAAGATATTGAGCGACTGATTGGGGAAAATAGACATAACCCAGTAATCGGCCTGCTTATTTTGTAATTATAAGGGAATTGATGTTAAAAATCCATTGTTTAGCCTTTACGGATTATTTCTTATGCCTTTTACCATTGCTGCTCGCGTATATATGTTGTGGTATTGCGTGACAACCAACACATACTCGCGCGGCAATGGTAACTGTTATGGATTTAAACACTGTTCCTATTATAGGTAGTTACTAAAATGCACGCCGCGCCGGTTAGTGTAAAAAAAACTTTTGTTATTTTATAATGTCCCCGCGGTTCCATCCGCGCTAAATTCAGTTATCGAGCCATATCTGATTCCTTGCTCATCCATCGAAAACACTATATATTTTCAGGATAAAAGTTGTATACCTATATGTTGGTCCAGCCGTTTGAGCGTGAAGAAAAAACAAACATACAAACACATTCACAAACTTTCGCCTTTTTAATATTCATTATCTAGGTAATAGGTAACAGGGAGCAATTTCTTATGTGTAAAAAAATGGTGACTTTGAGCACAACAAGCCGCCTGTTGGTTGAGGCTACTGCGACCTACGATAAACGTGCTTGTTTACCGTCTCTGAGTAACTGAACTACGGCTGAGCCCGATTGAGGCCGAAAAATCAAAAAATCAGAGAATTCAACTTACGAATTTCAAATGTAATCTTAAATTTAAGATTTTAAAGTCTAAACAAAACCCTGTAAAAAATTATACCTACCTAGGTATGTGTGCAATTAGATTTCTGTGTGACTGATTGCTAAGAGTATTACGGTTAAGGGTTAAGGTGAGTGATGACGACTGCCGCGAAATAATTTTAATTCACGATAAGAGCTCACCCTTATATGTAAAGAATAGACATCGCGAACATTACTATAAAAAATCGGCCAAGTGCGAGTCGGATTCGCGCACGAAGGGTTCCGTACCATTATCTATAACAAGCAAAAAAAAAAACACGTTTGTTGTATGGTAGCCCCCCTCAAATGTTTGTTTTATTTTAATTTTATTATATTTTTTTTAAAGTGAATATATAATTAAATATTTTGTGAATATTTCAATCATCTACCTGTTGCCGTTATCAATATCAAGCAAAAAAATCACGTTTGTTGTATGGGAGCCCCCTTAAATATTTATTTTATTCAACTCTCTAACTATCACGGTTCATGAGATACAGCCTAGTGACAGACGGACGGACAGCGAAGTCTTAATTATAGGGTCGCGTTTTTTATTTTAAAAAAAGTTACCTAAAAATTCATTAAGAATTTTAGTTGAAATTCATTAGATACAGCCTAGTGACAGACGGACGGACGGACAGCGGAGTCTAAGTAATAGGGTCACGTTTTTTACCATTTGGGTACAGAACCCTAAAAATGTATTAAGAATTTTAGTTGAAATTCAGTAATTAATAATAATTAATTACATTGTTTAAATTAATTTATGTATCGGTATTATTTTCTCTCTCTATCGGTATGTTAATAACACCGTCATATTTGTTGACGAGAAAACTTTTCAATCGCATAAGGACGGCAGAAAACTTTTATGGAGACGAAACAATGTCAATGTAATTTCTGTCGTCCTTAACAGATGGAAAATGTTTGTCTTTCTTCTTATCTCGATAGTCAACTTGGGTAATATCTACCTAGGCGTTTAACAAGCAATTCTTATGTTGTTTTGACATAACACATGATTCTTACTCAGTCAAAATTAAAATACCATGGGTATATCGACATTTTAAAAGACAGCATAATATGATAAATTAAAGATTAAATTTAATAAGGGTTTTAGTATTCGGACGTCAGATGTAAGATTAATATTAATGAGTAGCTGTTGATTTTTTTATATTTTTGGTGTGACGTGTAATAAAAAGGTAGTAATGGATAATAAAGATAAGTAGAGCTCACGCGTTTAGGCAATAAAGGTTGAGGGTTTAGGTAAATAATTTTAATTTATGATTATTGTTTTTTTCATATAGGTACCTGTAATCTGGATTACCTAATTGTGGAATTGTTGTAGTTAAAAAAGCGTATTATATTCAAAAAGTTTTAGGATTGATTGATGGAAATACTTTATATTAAATTCCACTCCATTTGCACTGAGATCCGTTGTGGCTATTCACACTATTGTAAATAACTTTACTGCCAAATAATGTCTATTAAAATTTTATTTTTATTGTTGTTATTTTTAGTTTTTCCTCATTATTATTTTTAATTTAAATTGTCATATTGATTTCAAATAATTAAATGACGTTACTACGACTTCTGACATTTTACTTTACTTTTACTAAAAGGCCAGTCGCAACCAAATTACTAAAGAGTCTGCCAACTTTTGACTTTTGCCAATACTAGTCGAGATAAAATCAAGATTCACTTGATGTTTGTTAACCATTGTGTATATCTGAGGAATTGTTAAAAACTATGCACACGTCCGGTTTCCTCTCTACCATCGCATCGCTAGCCACCGTGAGGGAGTCCATCCTCACGCCTCAAGCCTAGTTAGTCACGCACAAGTGTCAGCATCACGCGAGTAATGCCTCTGGAGTAGCAAGCGTCCATAGGCTGCGGTGACTGCTGAACACGAGGCGGGCCGTATGCTTATTTGTCACCTTAGAATATTGAAACACAGAACTAAACAAATGAGTATATCAACCCACACTTCCCACTTTTGGGTACAAGTCTATACCTACTTACTGAGGAGAATGTTTGCGCTTACGCACTAGGCACCCACACGGGCCTAGTGAGCGTAATTATAGAGGACACTGGGTGCGAAATAGACTAAAAAATCAATTCTGTAATACTAACGATGATAGTAAGTAAAAATACTAAAAAGTAATTATATTTTATAATAAATTACAGTAAGACGAATTTTTTCCATAAATGTTTTTTACCGAAATTACTACATTATTACTTTCCAGTATCTCCCAAATCCTACTTTTGAATGGGAGAGGCAAGTATTACGGCGGCACAAAAACCAAATCCAAATAGAACAATATATAATAAATCAAATGACCGAGTAGATTTTTCTAGAAGATTGTTATAAAATAAGCAAAAAAAAATAAGATAATAAAGGTTTTCAAGGGCGTTTTGTATGCCTCTTTGCTATCGTAGGTAAGAAAAATTGGACCACAATAATAATTACGCAAGCACACTTATATATTCATTCATAATTTACGGTTGCGATGCGATGCAGTGGGAATACTACGTAAGAAGCAGCCAGTGTGAGACGAAATAATAAATTAAGACTATCTCTCTTTCGCGACTTTTTCGCTCTGTTGCGCCTTGGGTTCAAAGTCCATTAAGGTTAGGTTGATGTGTCGCCTATTGTACAACCATATTTTGTGTTTTGATTTACAGTAATAAAGCTAAAGAAGTTAAGTTAACCACTTGGTACCTAATCTATACATATAAAAGGCTTTGTCCTGAATGACTGATGGATCAACGCACAGTTTAAACCGCTGATCGTAGAAACCTGAAACTTGGAGGTTGTGTTCTTTGTATGACGTAGGCATCCGATAAGAAAGGATTTTCCGGAATTCTACCCCTAAGGGGGTGAAAAGGGGGCAAAGTTTGTATGGGACAACGTGATTCCTTGGTCCAATCTACTTCAAATTTTTCATAAACCTTTTTTAACAGAATTGATGGAAGACGTGTTTCGTATTTTATTGAAATTCATCCCCTAACGGGGTTAAAAAGGGGTAGAAAGTTATTTGGCGGTTATTTGCTTCGAAGTTGATATCAATACAAGGAGTATTGTTGCTTTTGATTTAAATTACATTTTATTCTGACACATGTTTGAAAACTCAATCCGATTTTATTCAAAAAAGGTTGAAATTACTTAAACACATAAACAATTTTAAAGCTGATCGCAGAGACCTGAAACTCGGAGGGAGGGGAAGAACACATTCTTTGTATGACGTAGGCATCCGATATGATAAGGTTTTACTGAAAGGGTGAAGTGCGAGTCGGATTCACGCAATAAGGGTAAACCGATTGTAATAAAATTTTGGTAAGTTGTTATACACACGCCGGGGAATGTTTCTCAGAAAGAAAAAATGTGTCAGGTGCGAGTCGGACTCGCGTAATAAGGGTAAATTGATTGTAATGATATTTTGGTAAGTTGTTATGCACACGCCGGGGAAAGTTCCTGAGAAAAAAAAGGGTCAAGTGCGAGTCGAACTTGCGCAATAGGGGTAAACCGATTGTCATGAAATTTTGGTAAGTTGTCATGCACACGCCGGGGAAGGTTTCTGAATGAGTACAACCCTATAAAGTTGTTTTAAAAAAAGAAACAACGTTCGCCGATTCAGCTACATTTATATAAAAGAAGAAATTGACTGGCTGACTGACTAATCGATTAATGAACAGCTAAAACCGCTGTGTCTAGAAGCATGACATTTTGCACAAACGTTCCTTAAATGACGTAAGTGTGCACTAAGAAGGGATTTTTGGAAATTAATCTCTTTAGGGCGTAAAATATGGGTTGGCAGTTTGCATGGAAATGGCTAAAACTTGGCTTAAACGTTAAAAATTAAGATTCACGTGATTCACCGTTTTTGAAAAATTATTCTCTAGACGGCAAAATAGAGGATTAAAATGTGTATGAGAATTCCGATGTTATTGTATGTAAAACAGTATACAGTCAAAAGCTGTTTTAAAAAGTTTACGCAGACGAAGTTGCGGGAATAAGCTTGTATTATAATAAAGCCAAAAAAGTTAAGTAAACCACTCGGTAACTTATTATTATAATAAAACTAAAGAAGGTAAGTAAACCACTCGGTACTAATGTTTGGAAAGAGGATGAGAAAAGTTAAGATTTTTGTTTTGATTTATGATTCAGCCTCCGAGTGGAAGCGACTGCTGCATAACAAGCAAAAAAAATTTGCAAGTCAATTAGTTACGAAGAAAAATTTGTAAATGTCATTTGCATGTTCTACTCACCCCGATAAAGAAAATCCTATATAATTTTAGCTATCTGCAGTCAGTCAATAATACTAAGAGAATATCGTGTTCAGTGGTGTTATTGACTACGGAAACAACTTATTGATCTGTGAAAATGAAAGAACAGTTAATTTAATATTAAAATATTCTGATTTCAAAAAGAGATCACATCATAAATCATATACTTTTTATTTTTTTATGAAAAACTGTTTTTTAAGCTCCGAACCTAATTACCTAATTAGTATTGAGTTAAATACACCAAGTTGAGCAATCCAGTGAGCGCGGCTGTGGCTGTGCTGAGGGCCTGGGGACATGGGGGGCGACGGTGACAAATGATCAGATTATACAATCTCCGCCATTAATCATAATGCTCAAACAAACAACAAAGGGAACACTCGTGACAATTCCTAATTTTTCTTGTTATTTACAATGCAACAATTTGTTTTAGAAAAGAAAATATTGTTTGTGAGAAATGATAAATTCTGACAAGCTCGGTGTCCAAGGAAAGTAAATTATGTTTCCTTTTATTCGATCTTAAAATATTTATATTTCAGTATATTTTTTTAAATCGTGATTTTAACAACGATTATACTTTATTACTGTGAAGTCTCTTTAAGTTTTTTTTATAGCAAGAAAAGATCGCCTCCTCATTAGTCTGCAAAAAAGGAAAAGGAGATCATTATAAAATATCATTAATACGATATAGTTACCTCTCACCCTTAACGTGCGGCGTTCGATCTTCGATGCTATTTTTTTTACGGTTATTGTTGTTAAATAACAATGTGACTTCAAATATTTTATCATATTATTTAGAAAGCAACTAAAGTTTTACAGTAACCAATACGAGTATATTAAACCAAATGCAAAATTGATTTTTTTTTCGAATAAATTCATCAAATACATTTTATTCTTATGTCTATACTAGCTGACTTGGCAGACGTTGTTCTGCCCTTCCCGAAACTGCCATCCCCGTTTCATAGCCATCCCCCGTTCCATAGCCATCTCCCGTTCCATAGCCATCCCCCGTTCTATAGCAATACCCTGTTCCATAGCCATACCCCGATCCATAGCCCGCGCTATTATTCTTTTTTTGTTTAGGGGTCTTTCTGCTTTTCTTTTCTTTGCTCGTCTTCTAAGAGCCGTAGCGTGATGTTGAAAATATCCTATAACCATTTTAAGGAATTGGGACAGTACGGGTGTATGACAGTAACAAGATAGAGTGGTATGAAGTTCGAGACTACCAAGTTTATAATACGAGAAATTTCGACACCTTCTTGAACCAATTGGTATTGTATCTTAAGATGGCAAGAGACCTGACGGCGTGACGCTTGAGCCCTGGGAGAGGAGCAGTACTTTAGCGTGGGACATTACGTGTGGTGACACTTTAGTGTGGGACGTTACGTGTGGTGTCATTTTAGTGTGGAACGTTACATGTGGTGTCACTTTAGTGTGGGACGTTACGTTTGGTGTCACTTTAGCGTGGGACGTTACATGTGGTGTCACTTTAGTGTGGGACATTAAGTGTGGTGTCACTTTAGTATGGAACGTTACATGTGGTGTCACTTTAGTGTGGGACGTTACGTGTGGTGTCACTTTAGCGTGGGACATTAAGTGTGGTGTCACTTTAGTGTGGCACGTTACATGTGGTGTCACTTTAGTGTGGGACATTAAGTGTGGTGTCCTTTAGCGTGGGACGTTAAGTGTGGTGTCACTTTAGTGAGGGACATTAAGTGTGGTGTCACTTTAGCGTGGGAAATTAAGTGTGGTGTCACTTTAGCGTGGGACGTTACGTGTTGTGTTACTTCAGCGTGGGACGTTACATGTGGTGTCACTTTAGTGTGGGACATTAAGTGTGGTGTCACTTTAGCGTGGGATGTAACATGTGGTGTCACTTTAGTGTGGGACATTAAGTGTGGTGTCACTTTAGCGTGGGATGTTACGTGTGGTGTCACTTTAGTGTGGGACCTTAAGTGTGGTGTCACTTTAGCGTGGGACGTAACATGTGGTGTCACTTTAGCGTGGGACATTAAGTGTGGTGTCACTTTAGCGTGGGACGTTACGTGTGGTGTTAGTTTAGTGTGGGACATTAAGTGTGGTAACACTTTAGTGTGGGACATTACGTGTGGTGACACTTTAGCGTGGGACGTTACGTGTGGTGACACTCTAGCCTCCTCTTATCTTAGTGTCACAGCGTCAAGAGTCGGGGCAGCAGCAGAATAAGAGGAGCAACGTAAGTGGCAGACATAAGTTTACTTTTACCTTGTTGTTGCTTTCTTTGCCTGAAAAGATGTCGATCCGCAATCTCCGATCTCTCAGGTCCCAAATGATTTTTAAGGATCTGAACTAGATGTTCAAATGTCTTCTTATCAGGCTGGCTGGGGCGCACAAGTCGCACATGAGCTCGTAACACAAGCGTGGCCACATGTATCGAGATCGTTCAGAGCTATAAATTGTTTTACGCGTCGAATATTACCGTCCTAATTTTGTGATTCAACTTGAAAGTTTTCCACTTTGCTCAATGGATTTTTGATAAATAACACAGACTATGATAAAAACAAAATTACTTTTTATTCGACCGCCGCGTTATCTTTGAATTGCGGGGAACCACTTCGTCGCCATAGTGCAGTCATTGAAGCGCAAAATAAACCTCCGAATTTTTGAAGTGAAAACTTCTTTAGCGGCGTTGTGCACTTTTTTTGGGATGGGTAAAAAATTTTGATGCTATCACAACTTATAAAAAACCATTTAAAAGATAATTAAAAGAGCTATAACTGTTTTCATTACAATATTTAGTGAAAAACCTTTTATTTTAAAACGGTGAAGGGTCAAAGGGCGCCGCGCGCTCTTTAAACAATCATATTTCCGTCAATTTTTGTGTAACAGAAAAAATAAAACAATTTTTTTGTCAGAAAAAGACCTACACTTTTTATTATTATATTTTTATACGTATCTTTCACAAATTTTGAGATATTATGAAAAGAAGGTGGTTTGTATAAAAATTCGACAAATATTTTGTTCCTAAAATCGTATTTTTTTTGAAAAATATGTGTCCTAAAGCAGCCAAAGTGCTAGAATCCATTAAACTCTTTATATTAAAGTTAATTCTAGACGGAATACGATTAATTTTAATTTTGGTGGAAATGGCACTTATGAAACCCATTGATTTAAAACAAAAAAAAACATTAGATGTTCCTCTTATTTGCATTACAGCTCACTCATTTTACGTGCAAAAGACTTTTAACAGTGCTCATTTTAAAGCTTATTTCAAGCTCTACAAAACTCTATTTCATTAGAATGCATAAAATGTATCTGCTCGCCGCTAGATGGCATTGAATACATCGATTAAATTTCAGACAAAATAAAAAACGGCTTTGATCTTTAATATCTAGCTTAATATTGCACTTAGAACACTTTATAAAAAATTTTGTTCGTCATAAAATGTTCGTTAAAATGCATATTTTTGGAGATATTTGCAAAAAACGATGAAAAACGAGAAAAAAATCCGAATTTTCAATTGCCAATAACTTGAAAAGAATTGGGTTTTTTGAAAAAATTTACAGAACATTTTTTTCTTAAAATTAGGTCTTCTATCGACATCCGAGGTTCTTTTGAAGAAAAAATTTTACACCACCGAGAAGTGGTGGCAACCACCCCCAGGGTGGGTGCGGAGTTTAGATCATTTTCACTTTTGAAGTTAAGGGTAAGATTCCAAAATTTCATGCAAATCGGTTCACAGTAAAAAAAATCGGACCAATAACGCTTCAATGACTGCACTACCAGTGATATGTATAAAGTGTATGGTAGATTCTAAACTTAGAATAAACGCTCTGTCCGTATTGCACTTCGGTGTCTGACTGTCGCTTCCACCCGTACATATCACTACCGACCATAGATATAGAATGTACAACATCAACAATGACAAATGAAAAACGAAACAGAAAAAAATTGCAAATTTGTGGGTGGAATAGTGTTGTCAAAAAACACTATCGATAATTTTACCTGCACAAAATTATTGCAAGCTAGCGCGCTGGTTCCTCTCAAGCCGCACTGTTCGTGACCATTTAGGTTACAAAGAGGGAGAATGAATTCGCTGTCGATGGCGAGCGGAGCTATGGTAGAAAGTATGGAAGTATGGAAATTATTTCAAACAATTCCTCAAAACACAGAACACATTATACAAGCGGTAGAACACACACAGGGAGGCAAAATCTCTCCTCAGATTTAAAGGTTCGATACGACTTGTGAGTTTGGGATCGTCGACGATTCTTACTACCCGTCGTTGAACCGAATCTTGTGTCTTTATTGGGTTGAATCCCGAAACGATTAATGCCCGCCCTACCTCCCCCAGTATTATGGAGATTCCTGACATAGTCTTACCGCACCAGAGTAAAGTAGGTGGTACAGCGCCTTTCTTATACATATTCGAGTTTGAGGCGATTAGACTACCCAGTAAATCAGCTTTCTCTTCAAGGTGATGGAGCGTGTGATCAACACACAGCTTTTGAGCTACCTAGAAAAACACGACCTGATCAGCGACCGTCAATATTGCTTTCGCCAGTGTCGCTCCACTGGTGACCTTCTAGTGTATCTCACACACCGATGGGCACTAGCCATTGAGAGTCAGGGGGAGGCATTGGCATGTAGCCTAGACATAGCGAAGGCGTTCGATCGGGACTGGCACCGGGGTCTTCTATCGAAGTTGCCATCTTACGGATTGCTCGAGGGTTTGTGCAAATGGGTGGCTAGCTTTTTGTCCGGCAGACGCATACGAGCCGTAGCTGACGGTAGTTGCTCTGATAGCATGGACATTAATGCTGGTGTCCCGCAAGGCTCTGTGCTGTCTCCTACGCTGTTTCTACTGCACATCAATGATATGTTGGAGATCAACAACATACATTGCTATGCAGATGATAGTACTGGAGACGCTTATACACATCGGTCTGTCCAAGGTCTCTGACTGGGGACGGGAAAACTTGGTCCGATTCAACCCTTCAAAGACACAAGTCTGCGCGTTCACCGCTAAGAAAACCCCATTCACTGTAGTCCCACAATTCCAGAACACTCCCCTCTCCATCTCCAAGAGCATTGGGATTCTTGTTGTTCACATCTCCAGCGATGTTCAGTTCCGAGATCACTTGCTAGACAAGGTAAAGCTGGCGTCCAAAAAACTTGGTGTGCTCATCAGAGCGAAGTACTGCCCTTCACGTCAGGGTAAAGGTTGCTGCTTTACAAGTCGCAAGTCCGGCCCTATATGGAGTACTGCTGCCATCTCTGGGCGGGTGCACCCGGATACCAGCTTGGCCCTTTTGACTCGGTTCAACGACGGGCTGTGAGAATTGTCGACGATCCTAAACTCACTTGCGGTATCGAGCCCCTAAGTCTGAGGAGAGACTTTGCCTCCCTGTGTGTGTTCTACCGCTTGTACAATGGGTTGTGTTCTGAGGAATTGTTCGAAATGATGCCCACTCCTACTTTCTACCATCGCACCGCTCGCCATCTGCAGGGAATTCATTGTCACACTTTAGAACCGAAATGGTCGCGTACAGTGCGGTTTCAGAGAAACTTCCTCCCGCGAACGCTTAGGTTGTGGAATGAGCTCCCAGCTAAGGTTTTCTCTAAGGACTACAGTATAGGGTTCTTCAAAAAAAGAAGTTATTAGATTTATGAAGGGTCGGCAACGCGCGAGTGATGCTCTTGGTGTTGCAAGCGTCCATATTGCAAAATTCCAGTCGCAGTAAACAAATTACGACCTTACCGGATCTCATTGCGGGAGACATTGACATTGGCACCTATTTTCTTCTGTCTTATTTTGTCTCGGACTCTATGCACTTAATTTGGATTTCTCGCTTCCACGCTTTATTGTTCTTTTTGTTTTCTTGTGCGGCTGCACCCCTCGTTTCCGTAGATAGTCTTCACAACCAACAGAGCCACGGAGCCGTCAAACGTTTATATCTTTGCTGCAAAAAGAACTCCTAATAGACTTTATTATCGATATCGATACGCATGACGTCAGTGCTAAATCAATCTTTATTGTCACTAAATGATACATATTTTACTCAAAATATCCCCCTAATCTTGATTTAGCAATGAAATTTAAGGATTTAATATGGCATTAAATCTAGAGAATAATATGTAAACTACAATTCAAATTGATTTTTCGGATAAATTCGATAAAATATAATTACCAAGAAAGCAGTAAAAAAATCATAAATTACCGATAGAACGTGTATTTACGTTACTTGTAACGTCACATTGGCTCACAAAATTAATACCAAATTTACAATTTAAATATTCTAAAATATAAATCAAGGATTCAAGAATGAAAGCAGAAAATTCTAATCGCTATAAAATAGACCCGCTCATATCGCCGCTTATCGATGTAATTATTGACATTTTCGGCCATTTTCTTCTATCACATTTTCTCATGGGCACTATGTTCTTAATTTGGATTTCTCGCTTCCACGCTTTATTGGTCTTTTAAACGTAGTGAAAAAATCCTAGGTCTGTGCTACCGACGAAGATGGGATGTTGTAAGGTATATTTTTAGGTTTGGTATTTTAGGTGTATTAATTACTAGACTGAATTTTAATAAAAATTTCGCCCTGAATTTGGTTATCGGTGTGAAACTCCTTAATTATACTAATGAAGTTTGCTGTAGCTAGCTGTAGTTCGTATAAGCTCCAGCAAGTTATTTTAAACTTTTAAATTTTTCTGAATATAAAGTAACATATGCCCTATGCAGACGCAGATATACTGTCACTTTTATAACATTAGTAGGATGTAGAATAGTTTATTATTCCTTTTGTTTTTATTTTGAAACATCGGTATTTAATATAATTATTTAACGAAAAAACTTGTACATCTATATATATACATATTGGCGTATGGACGACATTTTGTATAGAGTTTTTGCTTTTTGAGTTTACCCATATAGTTGAATTGGAAATAAACACATTTATTAGGCACTAACTGTTACATGATTGTTGAACTGAGGTGTATGTGCACGAATCGTCACAGGGCAGCCCAGTGGGAGGGTAGGATTAACTAATAAATTAATTGTACTGAGGTGTATTGCAATACAATATTTATGCCTTAAATTTGGTTTGGTTGGATTGGAGTCTCTGAATGATTCGACTCACTTGCCTGTCGGTGGTGTAAAAAGCGATATCGTCCGCAAAGAGAGCTTATTGGTTACCTAACGTTTTAGGGATGTCATTCGTGTACAGAAGGTACAAAAGAGGGGAGAGCACGGACCCTTGCAGGACTCTTGCTTGTAAAGGACGAGGGAAACAGAGGGTACCTTCTACTCTATAGCGAAAGCTGCAGTTCGAAAAATAGTCTAGTGTGATGAGTACGAGGCGGTCTGGCAACTGATAGTTGTACAGTTTATAAATTAAACCGTTGTGCCAGACTTTGTCAAAGGCTTTCGCTACATCGAAAAAGACAGCGCCCGTGTGACGGGGCTTACATAATACTGGTTGGAAGCCAGTGAAAATGTGTTTCGTGATACGGAGGACTTGGTGGACGCACGAGTTTTTGGCGCAGAAGCCGAACTGCTTGTCGATTAAGATGCCTTTGGAGACTATAGCGTTCCGCAGGCGAGCGAGGAGGAGGCTTTCGTAAAGTTTACCAAGGGCCTTAAGTAAACATATAGGGCGGTAAGAGGAAGGCTCGGTACGAGCTTTCCCTGGCTTGTGGATGTTTATAACAATTGCATCTTTCCATTGAGAAGGAAAAATGTTATTTTCGATAGCAGCGTTGAAAATGGCTACTAGAAGGCAGAGAAGGGGAAAATCTTTGATGACCTGTTTGACTTCGTCGTCCGTAACGGAAGGCAGAGGATCCAGTGGGGGCAGACAAGCTCTGTGCTCCACTTCACCGTCTACCTCTCGCACGTGATCGGTATCGAAAGGTTGTGTGCTTAAGACACATTGAGCTTGGAGGCTAGATGCAAGGAAATCCGCTTTTTCGTCGTCATCGAACGCGGGAACGTTGTTGGGACTAGTTAACGGAGGGAGGGAGTTGAAGGTGTCTGATTTTAACATATTAAGATAAATAGTAAGTATTATAAATAATTATAATAAATAGTAATTAAGAAAAGAAATAATAAGTCGTTGAAGCGAGCTTTGTTTTCGGTTGTAGGAGCGCGATCGCGGCTGCGGCGGGGTGCGTTACGCTCAGTCATTATCGACCTGATGTGCTGAGGCAGGATTAGGTGGTCGTAGTCACCAACCGGCACCTGTCTTGAGCACAGGTGGCTAGTGAGTGAGTCAATAGCCACGTTTATATCGTTCGCCTTGGTGGTGGCCGAGGGGTTTAAATTTCACTTCACGTCCCAAGTGGCGGAGGTTCGAACCCCGGAGTCGGCGTGTACCAATGAGTATTTTCTTAATTTCTCAAGTACACTGATTAATTTATTCTCACCACTGGCTTTTCGGTGACGGAAAACATTGGGAGGAAACCTGCATACGTCAAGAAAAAAAAAATGACGTTTGTGAAGTCCACAATCCTCACTGGGCCCGCGTGTGGACTATGGCCCAATCACCCTCGCCAAGAGTAGGCCGTGCCCCAGCAGTGGGGATGTATGAAGGCTGGCAAGTAATATCGTTCGCGGAAGAGACATTTTAGGGAACGCGATCTAGATGTGGCGAGCTGGGGTTTTCGAGTAATTACCCGAATTTATCCCAGTCCGTCATGGTTCTAGTGTCGGGAGGAGTGTCCGATGGGCAACCTCATCGGAGGAGGACAGGGCGGTGGTCCGAGCAAAGTTTGTCAAGCACCTCTATAAAGCGAAAGCTTAGCCGTACAGCGAGCGTCGTGGGGAAAAATGGGTGGGCGTCATGAGAGCGATGATGTCAAAGTGTAGTCTGTCAACTAATCGGTAGAGGAGTCTGCCTCTCCGTGAAGTGACTGAAGAGTTCCATCGACGGTGCTTGCAATTTAGGTCGCCGGCAAGGATCACGGCGTCGCCTAAATTTAAGAGCGACTGAAGGTCGCTCTCGAGCCAAAGTCTTTTGAGGGGAAGATATAAACAGATGCAATGATGATCGGCTGATGGCCGGTCATCGCTAGGCGGCAGACGGAAATTTCTACATTTCTATTCAGGCTCAAAGCACACGTCGGGTCAGAGGGGAACGAGAGGGTGGACGATCTCGCAGCCTTAAGATCCCAAAATACCCTAGACTATGACAAAATCCCACTATCCTACATAAAAAAGAAAATCCGAGAAGAATCCATCCAAAGATGGCAGGCCAGATATGACAACTCCAGCACAGAATCCGTCACAAAAGCGTTCTTACCAAATGTAAAAGAAGCATACCGCTTAGTATGGACGAACCGACCAACACCAATCCAAGTGCAGGCGCTGACAGGCCACGGAGGGATGGCAGACTACCTACATCGTTTCAAACTTAAAGACAACCCTGGATGCGAGTGTGACAACAACACTAGAGAGTCGGTATGGCACATACTACTCGATTGTCCTAGATTTTCGTCTTAGAAACAGAATCAACTAACAACAGAAAAAAATCCAGAAATGATGGCCGACAAAAGCAAAAGACCACATTTACTGAAACATATAGAGAATATCTTCCGCACGGTCATAAAAAGAAACGGCAGTAATAAGGACACCACTGCACAAATTCTACAACCATTAATTCAAGCACCCACGTCAACGGAACAAAAGCCCACAAAAACCAAGGAATGCAACATAACGGTCAATCAATTAATGGCGGCAGGACAAATTGGAGAACCTGGCATACGCATAAGAAGAGTGGCACTTTTTACGGACTGCAATTCCGAGACACTCGGAATATGTTTCTGCCAAACTTCTTCTTCAAAGACCATATCACCAGGCCTAGCGTCATTGCTGAATGGGAGCACAAGCAGATCGAGCATGAAGCGAAAAACCTTCGAGGAGCTAACAACAGCAAAACTTGAACATCACGTCTGCCGCATTCTCCGAGTGCGAAATAAGACCATTGTACTCTTCAAAGGAAACGAAGAGGAAAATCCCTTCAAAAACGCTTGCACAGAGCTCAAAAAAATCAGCGAAACTAAAACAAAAATCTCTAGAAAAATAAGCATAGACGCTCTGACAGTAAATCATCACAAGGGCGAAGTCGTGGACTATATGACGTGCCTAGAAGTAGCGGAAAGTCACAAAGTCGTCATTTATGAGAACAGAGGAGCAAACCTTTCCTTCCTCCAAAAATATGACATCAATAATGACACAATGACTCGCCCTATTGATACCTGGGGTCACCCGATACCAACTGTCCAAGAACAGAGCGGCTCGCAACGGCTACAAGAAAAAATTGACAAAAGGGACACAACACAAGGGAGCAGCGAAAGAGAAATGAAAGGCATAGTCGCCGGACGAATGCAGACAATGCGAAGCACCCTTAGCGCGGCAGCACTCAGCGTACCACTACTCAGAAAACTGCGCCCCAATAAATACACCAAAACTCAAACAAAAGAAATAGACAACATCAGGAGAAACGATAGGATAGACACACGGACAAGAGCTGAAATCGACGCCATAACATTACCAATTTTCATAAAGGTAGACACACCCCTCAACCACATGACCAACGCCTTCCTAGAGTACCAAGCGCTCACAAAGACCACGAGAGCAGTAAACTCAGCAAAATGTAGGCAAATCCTACTACTCTTCCACCAAAAAGGAGAGACAGAGAGCTGAATACATTACTCGAAGAAGAGGAGGCAACCATCTACAATAATGATACCTCCAAAGTCATAAGGGGAACAGCCATGAAAGATCACATGGTGGCATATAGCGCCACTAGAGGCTTTACACCACTAGACGAAGATAAAACCAAAGAAACTGGACTAATAAAATTCCACACCGACCCCAACGACCCAATGGTAGTCACCGCCAGATGCACAACCATAATGCTGGATGACAAAATTCTGGACATGGCAGAAACCATATCAGGAGCCGACCAGAACATTGGGTGGAGGATTGATGGGGGAGCAATGCTGGGAGCGTCTGTTATTTATTTATTATCGAAGGGGTACGGATGGCAGGTTTGAGGAACGTTTCCTGGATGACCAGAACCAGCAGCACGAGAATAGATCGTTTTAAAATGAACGTTGATTGGACGTAGCTTCAGTAATACAGGAATGACGTCACACATATACACTTCAAAGGTATTTTCGTAACTTTTATTAGAATTAAATACTGTTCAGAAATCTAACCTTTAAACTGCAACGGCTTACAGTCAATATATCTTGTTTATTTATTTTTTTGTTAATAACAAACCGGTAATTCAAATCCTAGACTTTGACTTATCTAATGTAAACATAATAAAATTGATATTTCGTGTTAGATTATTCTGAAAATAAAAGATTATTATAATACACATAATTATAAAAACAATTAGTAAATTTATTACAAGATTTGTGTCTTTTCTTGTAATTAAGATTACAGGAAATCCACTGGAGAAACGAAATGATTAAGTTATTTTGTTTAGGAACAATTAATAAATTTAATAGTTACATATAGATATATAATAAAATATCTGTTAGTTAAAACCGGACATATTCATAAAAGATCAAAACAGTAATAATAAAAATTAAAATTTAATTAAATAAAAGACAAAAAGAAGGATCGAAATGAAATATTACCGCGGTTTGCAGGAACAGTGGTAAAGTTAAACAAAAAACAAAACATTAATGTCAAAATATAAATTTAGAATTTTGTAGTAAAATAGAGTAACACACCAAGTATTATTATATTTAGAAATGTGGACATTTCCTATTATTGATAATAATTACCAAAACCGGAAGGTCGATAGGGGAATGAAAAGTCACGAATCGCATGATCCGGTATGGAGGGTGGGGTTTTGGCAATAAAACAATTCGTCGTCATACGTCCAGCACAGTTCATCATTTAGAAGTTACATCTTGACGAATCACTGTGAATCAAAAGGATCTGTATAAGAACCAAGTGGAGAAACAGCTGGGTTGTTTCATCATTAGTGGTTAGTAAATACTTTTATATTAGAAGTTATTAGAGGAAAAGTTTCAGTGAAAAAATTGTGTGTTCGTTGCGAAATCGTTTAGGTTGTGTTTTCCACGTGGCTTCAGACAATTTATTTCCGGTCGCCCTCGAGGGCCTATTAAAGATTTGTAATCTAACGTTGAAACATCGTAATGACGATTTCGCCTTTCTGTCGGTTATAAAAATGTATGGTAGAAAGAAATGTCAATTACCTCAATAGGAAAGAATATAATAACGGACCTTGTTCTGGGACATTTTTAGTCACGTAGAAGTGGGAACTAAAATTATACTAGCCATATTAATTATATAGCCCACTAAAGAACTAGGTTTGCCAAGAGATACAGTAATTACTATGTGTAATCCATGTATCCATAGCGGCATTAGTAGGATTTTACTATTTTGGCTGGTTAACTAGTGTAGGTGAGCGCTGATGTACATCGTAAGGGGGCGCCCCATAAACCTACCTTGATGTCGCAAGTTCTAAACTCTTAGCTACCTAGTTCCCACTCTACTAAAACGAATGGATTGAGCATTTGTATGGATTTTACTTTTAAACGTGGAAGTAGCAAAAATTAGGGTTCCTTTGCGTAGTGATGACAGGAAGATCATATTACTCTTTTATTGCCTGAGTCCTCTAGCTATGATATCCGAGTAATTTCTTTGTTTAGGCGTTGTGGTACAGTTACAAGAAAGGAAATTAGGTCATGCCTCAAATTTAGAAATGCTGAAAACTCAAAATGGACGTAATTTATGATCGTAGATTTAGCTATATTCATTTTCTTGTTTATTTTGCTTTTATGCTTATTTTGTAAACTATCTTGCTATATTACTCTGACGAACCTCTAAAACAACTGGGTTTACTACTTATTGGACACAACGGTATTCGGGTCCTACCACTTTTGACGATCACGCGTGGCCAAATAAAATAATTATCTTCTCTAATATTAAATATTAGATTCTTTTGATTTCTCTCGTTGAGTGATAGTAGGCGAGGCTTCGAAGTTCCCTAGCACATTTTATTATCTTATTAATATTTTTGAATTAATAAGGGGGAACATGTATGTGCACGTTACGAATCGTCGCAGGGTAGCCCAGTGGGAGAGTAGAAATGAATTGTTATATGATGATTGTACTGAATGAGAAAAAAAAAACTTCTTTCCATAAATATAATATGTTATATGTGTGCGTGGAAAAATCCGTAAATACATATGTGTCAGTGTTGTACACAATAACCAAACTTAGGTCTAGGGTCTGGAAAATTCCTATATTTTCCAAACTATGACATTTTGTATATTATTTATTCTACACTATGCAATATTTAACAATTAAATTTTGAATAATTAAAGGTTTTTGATCTTAATCAATCTCATAAGTGTGTTAGGTTAAGTGGGAAGCAATAACAAAATCAATAAGTTTCATTAAAATAAAAAATGTGCGCGATAAAAACTGAATTTCTTCCAAATCTCAATAGACCGATATTCATTGATACGAATGTAAATGACAATCGATCCCTTTCATATCCGCCGCTTGTTATTGAACACGTCGTTAACAGAGCGAGGGATGTCAAATGAAAGGGAGAATAACAACCGATATTCAGATCGGAAAAATGTATTTCGTTTATAATGCAATTTTTTTACACAAATGAGCTTCACACAAACTGTTCTCTTGCAAATATTAAAGTTTGTTTTATTCAAAGTAATACTTTTTTTTTTGATAGAATTAAAAAAAACTTAAAACGAAAATATATAGTATTGAAACTTTCGCGGTTGTTATCAATTTATTTATAAATTAAAATATTCTAATCGTGGTGAGCCCCAAAAATATAAACAAATACATAAATAAATCAATCTCAAATCGGGTTTCGCACCCGCAACCCTCCTTCACCTCGATAACCTTACGCGGCTTGCGATCGACCGCGACGCGCCGACCAGCGAGCTCGCTTCGTACTGTCAGTAACACAAGTACTGTCAGTCACACAAGTACTGTCAGTAACACAAGTACTGTCAGTCACACAAGTACTGTCAGTAACACAAGTACTGTCAGTCACACAAGTACTGTCAGTCACACAAGTACACAATGCGCACTGAATCATACTCCTACATGTTATGGAGTCTATTTACCTTTTTAGTAAGATATATACCCACTAAAAAATTAAATATTTTGTATTATGATAAAAATATTATTTTGAGATATTTTAGGATATATAATAATGTGAAATAAATCCCAACACTGTTGATGATGAGTTGTGTATGTATGTAGATACTGCTGCATTGTCACAATACAATAGGTTCGTTATGACGTTAAATTTAAATTTAGACTGATTTTTTTTACAATCTTTAATGCTCTAGAATTATCTACAATGATGATTTCTAGTTTAGCCCAATTTTGAATTTCAATTATTAAAAAGTGCAAAAATATGATCTAAATTTAAAACAGTTAAACGGAAAGTGATGTAAAAGCCTGCAACATCGAACGAGACGAATGGAAAAACATTGTTAACTCCATTTGACATTGCACGGTGCGCGTGGTACGAGGGTTCTTACTTAATTCACCAACAAACACCAGGAACTGCCTGGTGCCTGGTGACCACAATGAAGTTAATGAATATGTTGCTTTTAAGATATAATTTATATCTTCATTATTCTAATTTTTTTATTGATAATGTGCACAAAATCACAAAATACTACGTACCATGCTATGTGAAATGGAATATAACAGCGGACACTCACAGTTCAATGACGCCACTTCTACTAGCCAATCACATGTTGATGATTTCCTGAAACCATGATGAAAATATTATATGTACTAATAAATTCTCATACAAATTGACTTCAACTCAGGTTGTATGTAAAGTGTGCATAGAATTTAACGTCACACACGTTTAAAGTGTGCATAGACTTTAACGTCACACACGTTTAAAGTGTGCATAGACTTTAACGTCACACACGTTTAAAGTGTGCATAGACTTTAACGTCACACACGTTTAAAGTGTGCATAGACTTTAACGACCCACCCGTTTAAACCATCTAAATTACGTTTAAAATATTTATTTTTATACCAATAAATAAAAATAAAAATAACATGATTCTGATTGTTCACATCGATTTAATTTGTTGTCGTGAATAAACAATAAACAATAAAAAAAAATGCAAAAATATCTTATTTTGCAGAATAATAAATGTTATTTTAAGGAACTTGCTGCCGCCGCCTTCATAGCCTTAAAAACAGGGACCTGTCGATATTGTGGGTGCAGGTAGGTCACGGCGGCCACACTCGTGCCTCTCGATCAAAAATACCATATCAGTATAATGTCCTGGCAATGACAGAGATCGGAGACCTGTAAGAGCTGCGATCGTGTCAGCTACTTTACAAGATATTGGTTTAGTGAGCGAAACGGACACGAAGACCGTCGATGATCGTAACAGGATTCGTCGTTCTCGGACAAAAACGAGAAGTTTGGTGCAACTGTAAATGTGTTTGATTGCGGTGACACCTTGATTTGTGTTTTATTTGAGGGCCGAATGGATAGGACCATGGTAAACGAGGACAACCGCAGAAAATAATGGTAGAAGAACATATAAGTTTGGTAAAAGAGCCAAGCTCACAATATATTGGACACATTTCAGTAAAAAGGGCGACGCCAAAACTATCGCCAGTAAGTTATTCATTTTCTTATCGGCTACATGTAATCTGAAGCGCATTACAGCTATTGGATGCGATGGGACGGCGGCAGTCACTACTGGAAATAAGTCCGGCATAATATGCCTCCTTGAAAGAAAACTTCAACGGCCGCTTCAGGTCTCGACGGTACCACCACAGGTCCCAGAAGTTTCACAGGAGTTATAGGGAAAGCTTTGAAAGATTCTTTTGAACCGGTGGTATTTTCTTTGGTAATTTTTCAGAATTACTAAACACAACACTAACGGTGTCCTCGGGTGCGTTCGTTGGTGAAACCCGAAAGCTGTATTTTCCTATGACTGGATTTCATACAGGCGACAGTTTTTATCCATCCTCACGATTGAAGTTTTTATGCTTTTTTATTTCAATCGTTTCGAGTATCAATCTACGGTAATATGGGCGATCGGTGGACAAAACCTTAGGCTGGTGGAGCTCAATCCAGTGGTTGGAATTTGAGTTAATTAGATGTTCTGCTATAGCTGATTTTGTTGTCTGGCAATTCTTTACAGCAGTAATATTATGTTCTTTGACCCTGACCGCAATTTTGCGTTTGGTCTGGCCAATGTAAGAACTGCCGCAGCTGCAGTCAATTTCGTAGACACATTGTGTTTGGTACGGGATTAGGTCCTTTGGCGTGCGCACCTGCTGTTCAATTTTGGAATATGGAACATATACCGTCTTAATGGAGAATTTATTCAAAAGCGATCCAATTTTATCCGTTACTCCTTTGATATAGGGCATGAACGTTGGCTGTCTGCTAACCTCTGGATTCTTCGTACGTGTGTTTCGGCGACCTGAACTTCTTCTACTCGTTTTGTACCCGTATTTCTTGAGTGCCTCCTGAACGTGTCATGAGCTCGGTTAGTCAGAGACGTCAGAACTGATTGTAGGTGGCGCGGGTGATGATGCGAGAAGGCGTTCAGGTATCTGTCCGTGTGTGTGTGTGTGTGTGGGTTTCCGGTATGTAACGCGATCAACAGAAGCTTTTTGGATGATAATTTGGCAAAACGAAACCCTGGAAAAATCGTTAATTCCCGATGGCGCACCTACCGCTGCAAACCGAATCCTTAGACTAGATATCTCCACCAAAGATCCAACAAATAATTTGCTGATACTGACTGAATTTGTCATAAAAGTACGTATACTTATGTAATGTGGTTTACAATAAAAACACAACCTCAATCTGTTTACGGCGCTAAGAAATTGCACAAAACCATTGAACTATCAAAATACCTTCCTATCAACCTTAAGGAAATTATGGACTCAGTCATTCAGCGCAATGGATATTTCGGGCATTGTGAAAATATTTTGATTGCTATGTTGGCTGTTAAGAAAATTGGCGCTCAGACGCATAAAGAAAATGAGAAATTAAATTTCAGGCTTAGCTCCAATCCTGGGAAAAAATGTTTCATAATACTAAAGCTAGGAAGCGACGAGCTGTTAGGTTGTATATTATGAATAGCGCATAAGCCGAGCAAAGTGCCAGAAAAGAATTGCACTTGTGTCACTAAGCTTTATTAATTTGAAAATTAAATATTTCAAAAATAAACGCTAATTATATCTACTATTTCAATGTAATAAAAAAATACGCCCAAAATACGGTTATTTTTGTCGCATTGACGTGATTTTTTTTGCCGTTTCTAGGGTTCCGTACCCAAAGGGTAAAAACGGAACCCTATTACTGAGACTCCGCTTTCTGTCCGCCCGTCCGTCAGCCTGATACCAGACTGTATCTCATGAACCGTGGTAGTTAGACAGTTGAAATTTTCAAAGAAGTTGTATTTCTGTTGCCGCTATAACAGAACAAACTTAAAGCAGAATAAAATAAATGTTTTAGGGGGCTCCCATACAACAAACGGGATTTTTTGCTTGTTTTTGCTCGATATTGATAACAGCAATAGGTACATGCTTGAAATGTTCACAGAATATTTAGTTATTTATTCAATTTAAAAATAAATAATTAAAATAAAACAAATATTTAAGGGGGGCTCCCATAGAACAAACGTGATTTTTTTGCCGTTTTTATAGATAATGGTACGGAACCTTTCGTGTGCGAGTATGATTTTATTAAATTTCAAGGCCAATAATCCCTATCAAATTCTGTATAATTAGAACTTAACTCGCGCACCAGATCTGGTGCGTAAGTGCGTTACAATTTACAATACGCACCACAACGCGCCGCGCCGCGCCGCAGTGCACCAGTGCACCCAGCCTTAGAATGTAGAACTATGGTGCACGCCAAATAAGTTTTCACCAATTAATATGCGGAACTTTAATTATATCGTACCTTAATTGTCGTGTACGATACGAGGGTCCATCACGCACAAACTTACATGGCTAGTCTAGACGTAAGAACCGGTAGAAGCTCGTCTTAATAATCAAAATGATTCAACCTGATAACATTTTCTCACTTAACTCTGATTTTCTTGGACCAATCCTTACTTAATTAAAATGAGACCAATCTGTCGGTTAATCATTCCCTATACGTAAAACGTACGTTTTCTAAATCAGTTTACACATGACTAAGTTCTAAAACATCTAGATAGTTCTTCCATCATTAAATCAATTCTCAAAGGTTTATACCTTAATTATCAGTTTTTGGTTTTTTTTTTCTATATTTGTGATGTAACATCTTGCTTCTTGTCAAAGTTCATGATTTTAGGTCAACGGGAAGTACCCCATAAGTTTTGATTTATTTGTGTTACAATTGCAGTAAGGTATGTAACCTCGTCCGGGTTTTGTCATGCAATAAGGTATGTAAGACGAGTCGTAGGATGTTTGAAGGAAAGACTTATAACTTGTATATTCACTGTTAGTACTTAATTATTGAATGATTTTATTACAATATAGGTTTCTATACTAATTATCTACTATAACAACTTAACTATACATATTGGTACGTGAGGGATGAGGGATGCTGGCAAACCACGTTCTATGATATAAATCGCGATGTGGCGATAAACCAGGACAGATAATGAATTATCTAATAATTATATGTCTATTTTAAACAATATGTGGCAAATATGACTGAATATTGGGCTATTTTTTTATTTCTTCTTCTTAAAGTATTAATTCTCTTGACCAGTGACGAGATAGTACGATAATAATTAATTATTGTAAATTGTTTTATTTTTTTAACTAATTATAATTATTTCCCGCCTATCCAATCCTGGCTCACTTCATATAGTTCGTCAGAAACTGGTATTAGGGGCAATTATTCTATCAAAGTGTAATGTCCTAAAATATCTGTTTATTATTTATATTTGCCGCTTATTACTTGAAAGCTGGATAAGCGTATACTCAGCCACCATACTCGTAGTCCATATACACTGCATCAGAATACTGCACGAGAAAGAGTCGCGGCGATAGGCTCACTGTCACCGTCTGGGCATAGCTCAATAACTACTAATTGTGAGGTAACTCGGCTGTCTAGACAGGGCAACGATGAGGTGCGGTTCGGTCCAGGGCAGAGACTTCCCACCCCCATTTCGCAGGCGATCGCTCCGATTTACCGCCAATGCGCGCTGGTACTGTCTAAGTAGCGTGTCGCGTGTCATTATCGCTTATTACATTTTATAATTGTTGCGACAAAGATGAGAATCGGCGAGTACCTACCGACCTAAACTAAATCGCCACAAACATAATATATAAAGTCCCCCCGTCTGTCCGTTTATTGTATGTTTGTACGCAATTACTTTTATACAAATTTATTTCCGAAGAACGTTTCGACAAAGAAAATATAAAAATCAATTATTTAAAACCTCCAAAACACCGTTTCAAATGATTTAATACTAGACTGCAAAATTAAAGAGGGTCATGTGTTTTATAGATAACTCGAGCATTCATATTAAAATGTCTTAATATGTTTAGAGTTCCGTAGATTAAAGGAGAATGAGCAAAAATGTATGGACCGTGGTACCCACTCCAATAGTCATAATTCATATATCATTAAAAAGACATTTTGATGTAGAAAAACGTCTGCAATGGCGCCTGTATTGTAAATTACAAATTTACATGTAAATTCTCAATAAATGAGAATTTACTAAAAACTACTTATTTTAGTAAATGAAATCTAGAACAGGATAGTATTAGACGATGAATTGATACACTTAAGGTACAAGCACGTAGCTGACCACAGACAGCAACAGCAGACGACGTGTCGCTACTGGTTTCTAGGTAATTCTATAAAATACCTTTTTTAGCCAACGACATGTCGTCGCTTCATGTCAGTGCGACACGTCATCCGACTGCAGCTCAGTAGTGTCATCCGACACGTCGTCTGCTGCTGCTGTCTGCGGTTGGCTATTAACTTGTACCCTTAGGATCCCATTATTGAAAGAAGAAAACAAGATCTCTTTAAATAAAAATCATATATTTTATAATAGATAATTACAGTGCTCTTCAGATTTTAAACATAACATATCGTTATCAATAATAACAGCATTGAGGAAAGATGCTGGAGCAGAAAACCCCACATGCCCCGCATAACCTTGCATGTACCCATCGTACGTCGCCCGGTTAAACATGTGCAATAATGTTGGATAATATTATTTGCACTGTTTACTAATTCATAACAATAATATTTTTTTGATCGGTCATGTTGCGACTGGATCCGTCCCCGCAAAAGTCAGGCATCTTCGTGTATGCCATAGTCTGGTAGATCTTCAAGTGCTTCCTCTCTGTAGGTTTCAATTATATACAGACTATTTGCTAAATGCTCGGCGCAATAGGATCTTGCCAGTTTGAGTTGGTATGTACCTAGCGCTAGCAGAATGATATCGTCCTCCGTCATTGAAGGGAAGTTTTCTATGAGGTTCGCTACTATTCTCTGAAAATCTTCTCTTCGGCCGTTTTCTTTCTACATACGTATAGAGAAGATTCCGGGTGTCTGTTTTTTGCCGTATGATATTGATGAAGTGTACGCTATCCACGATGGGTTGGTGGAAGTGATCCGTAATAGCTGCGGCAATTTTAAATCGATGAACACATGCAGTGACTTATTAAAATACTTTTGGCGCAAGCTTGAAATCGCGTTTAAATCGGCCGTTAACAACTTCCACCACCCACCGGCATAGCGTCACCGATCGAGCTTCGTTAGACTGTTCAGTGGTCAGCTGTGTCTCTTGACGGTCCTTTGTCGGTGGGACAAAGGATACATACCCAGTCTTCAATGAGGCCCAAGCTGTCCCTGAAACCTCGATCTAGTATGATAGCATCGTTTGCTTGGAGTAAGCAGTGTAGTTGATGCTCTCCATTACTCATAATATCGCCCATTATTTGCGCATCTGTTTTTGTTGCAGCGTATGGGCCCATAACATCTAATATCTGTACCCTCGGTGAAAACTGATATAGGTCTGAAATGACAGTTTTTGAAAAAATGGTTTTTAATATTTTGTACCTTTACATGCGTATTACTTTTTTTGTTAATGATTTTATTCCTTTTGTAAAAAATAATAAAGATAGGTATTTTTAGCCTCTATACTATGATATATGAAGAATAGCAATATATTTAATTAATTTAGAGCATTAAGGAAAATAAACAACTTGTATTATTCGTGACATTACAATAAATATGTGTAAAATAATTTAACTAAAATTATATTATTTTATACTAAAACTAGTGGTACGATTGATATTGGTGAAATATGATACACCTGCGAATTGAAATAGCATTAAAATACATTCAAACTAATACATAAAAAAAATTCCAAAACAAAACTTTCACAAAACAGAAGCATCTTTAGTTTGCGGTTGTTGAAACACAATAAATTGTTATATTTACACTAATAAATTATTTAACACAAAAAAATACGGAAAAAATTCATGTGTTTAATAATATATCTCAACTTGTGTTTTTCATTTTCGAGTTCTAGATTGTGTCAAATGATACGATTTGTTAAGGCAGTATAATAATATTATTATTTTATTATGTTTTTAGACCGCCATCCCGCACTAAGCCAGCGTAATTGACTATGGCCTCCTTATCTAAGAAGAAGCCTGTGCCCCTGCAGTGGGGCGTATAACGGCTGAGGTGAATTATGTTTTTAGGGTTATATATGAAAATTGTTAGTTAATGGTTCTAACTATGCAAATAAACAAATATTTAAATTTGTAGTCTTTATTTTATACAAGACATCAAAAAGTAGTTAATAAATGATAAGATAATTAAAAAAAAATGGAGAAAATGTAAATCAGTCTTTTATTTTCATCTTACGTGGGCAAGAATGATATCTTTACTAAAACTTAACATCCCCTTGTGCCATACACGTGTTTTCAGGTACTTTTTTCTAGTTAAGTACTTTTAAATTTAAAACACTTACGTTCCTACAATAGTTTCATACAAATAACTAAACTTCCAAAAAAACTATTAAAATGGCACTAAGACATTAAATTATAGCGCTTTTTATCTTGCGAATTGTAGTCCTTTGTTAGAGCTAGACAATAGATAGGTGACATGCTATCATTTATTAAACATAATAAGTAAGGACTAAAATAATTCTAATAAACATATAATAAGCTTCCGCTTTCAATAAACTTTGTAAAGTGTTTAACTAAAAGATAAAAAATTATATTTAACCAAAGCGCTTAATGGCATTTGAAAGCAAGCACAGTAAAACAGTAAAGAAATAAAAATATACTATAAACATTTATTTTAATTTAAAACACGTGTAGAAATAACCTAAAAAACCTGAAGTGAATAGACAGGCAGGCTTTATGCCATACCTAAAGGGAGTGACGGGTAAAATAGGAACTTTACTAAGTAAAGACTCTATCAAGACAGTGTACACACCGCGCTCTTTAATCGCCAAACACCTGCGGACACTAAAGGATTTTATTCCCTACCAAAGACCAGGCGTTTACGGGATAGACTGCAGCTGTGGAAGCTCGTACGTAGGCCAAACGAAACGCACTATAGCCGAAAGGGTAAAAAATCGACAATCTTAGACAAATAAATCAGTCATAGACGACCATCTACTCAATGGCTCCCAAAATCACTGAATTGAACTTCACGAACCGAAAGTCCTCTCCACTGAGCGCCACTATTATCCAAGAGTTGTACGCGAAGCTATTGAAATTTTTAAGAGAGGTAGGGCACTGCAAGTTCTCGCTCGAATAAGCCACCCGAACAACTAAGCAGGGCATAGCGAGTACTTGCTCGAATGAGCGGCCCGAACTGGGGAAGTACCTCCACCTTACAGAAAACCGCGGCCATAATAACACTAACATTGAGTAGTGTTGTGTTCCTGGCGGTGAGTAAGGTTGCCAGAGCTCTTTGAGGATTCGCTGCGCGGACAGCGGAGGACCGGCGGTGCTTGTTGCTGTCATGCTCGGCGTAGACGCGGCGTGCTGGTTCGGCGGTCAGGGAGACCTGATGAAACGGCTGACCGCTGGCCGCCCGCAGGTTGAACGGGATCCCGAACCCAGGGATCACTGTGGCGAGCTTCGGCAGTCTTAGAACCGCACCTTTTGTCCTCTATGCTGTCTGTGCAGTGAATCCTCATCCCTTAGTCTTAGTAACTTCTTTTATATATTATGGCCATAAGAAAAAAAAAGAAAAGAGTTTGCACAGCGGCTACTCCATCCACATATAATGTGGATTTTTGCAACATCAGGGGTATTCACGCAAATCTTAACGCAGTCCACCACCATCTCGAAACTGCGCAGCCGACCATTCTTTTTCTAACGGAGACGCAGATATCCTGCCCGGCCGACACATCATACCTTCATTATCCCGGCTACAAACTCGAACACAATTTTATGAGTCGTGCCGGTGTATGTATGTTCGTCCGGGAGGATATCTGCTGTCGCCGCCTTCATAGCCTTGAAGACAGGGACCTGTCGATATTGTGGGTGCGCGTAGATTACGGCGGCCACACTCGTATCTATGCGTGCCTATACAGGTCTCATAGCGGTGACACGGACGTAACTCGACTCTTCACGCACCTGAGTTTGACGACTGACAAAGTTCTAGAGCAATATCCCACAGCAGAACTAGTTATTTTGGGAGACTTTAACGCCCACCATCGCGAGTGGCTCAGTTCTCGAACCAATAACTATGCTGGGATATCTGCTCATGAATTTGCTCTGACCTATGGATTCTCTCAGCTGGTACTTTCTCCAACGAGAATACCAGATATAGAGGAACATACGAGCTCCTTACTGGACCTTCTGCTGACTACTCGTCCGGACGGGTACTCCGTCTCAGTGGATGCGCCTCTTGGCTCCTCGGACCACTGTCTCGTTCGGACTCAAGTGTCATGCACACAACCTGATCCTTCTGGGCCAACTAACTGGCGTCGTGTGTGGCACTATAAGTCGGGAGACTGTGATGGATTGCGTGAATTTTACGCATCGTACCCGTGGAGGCAGATCTGCTTTAACTCAGAAGATCCTGACGTCTGCGCAGCCGCAGTCACTGTGACAATCCTTGCTGGTATGGAATGCTATATTCCTAACCCGCGAGTAGCTGCCGGCGTCAAAAAACGACCGTGGTTTAATAGGTCTTGCAGAAAAGCTAAAATTCTTAAGCAAAATGCATATGAGGCTTGGACCACGGCTCGTTTTAATAAGGATCCGAATATTTCTGAGTTAAAACGCAAATTAAATGCTGCCTCGAGGTTCAGTAAGAAAGCAACTGCCAGAGCAAAATTCCAATTCATCGGCAAAATAGGTGGGCGACTTGCGAGCTATCCTTCTGGGAGTCGTGCTTTCTGGTCGCTTGCCAAAGCTGCCGAAGGGAACTTCTGCCAGTCGTCGTTACCACCACTGCGAAAAACCGATGGTGACTTGGCCCATAGTGCTAAAGAGAAAGCCGATCTACTGGGCAGTCTCTTTGCCTCGAACTCGAATATGAGCGATGAAGGCGCTGTACCACCTACTATACCGTGGTGCGGTAAGTCCATGCCGGAAATCTCCATAACGCAGCGGGAGGTCAGGCGGGCGTTGCTTTCTCTAGACGTTCATAAGTCGAGTGGGCCAGACGGTATACCAGCAGTGGTGCTTAAGCAGTGTGCTCCTGAGTTATGTCCTGTACTCACGCGCCTCTTCGCGCTTTCCTACCACACTAGGCAATTTCCGTCTACATGGAAGACTGCGAATGTGCACCCGGTGCCCAAAAAGGGCGATAGATCAGATCCATCGAATTACAGGCCTATCGCTATTACCTCTCTCCTCTCTAAGGTGATGGAGCGTGTGATCAACACACAACTTCTAAGATACCTAGAAGTACACGATCTGGTCAGTGACCGTCAACATGGCTTTCGCCACGGTCGCTCGACTGGTGACCTTCTAGTGTATCTCACACACCGATGGGCACTAGCCATTGAGAGTCAGGGGGAGGCATTGGCATGTAGCCTGGACATAGCGAAGGCGTTCCATCGGGTCTGGCACCGCGGTCTTCTATCGAAGTTGTCATCTTACGGAGTGTCCGAGGGTTTGTGCAAATGGGTGGCTAGCTTTTTGTCCGGCAGACGCATACGAACCGTAGTTGACGGTAGTTGCTCTGATAGCATGGACATTAATGCTGGTGTCCCGTAAGGCTCTGTGCTGTCTCCTACGCTGTTTCTACTGCATATCAATGACATGTTGGACATCAACAACATACATTGCTATGCAGATGACAGTACTGGAGACGCTTTTTACACGGGTCGTGCAAACATCCCTCGTTCCTTTGTGGAGGAAAACCGCGGAGAACTTGTGTCTTAAATCGAGACCACACTGTCCCAGGTCTCTGACTGGGGACGGGTAAACTTGGTCCAAATCAAACCCTACAAAGACACAAGTGTGCGCGTTCACCGCTAAGAAAACTCCATTCACTGTGGTCCCACAATTCCAGAACACTCCCCTCTCCATCTCCAAGAGCATTGGGATCCTTGGTGTCGACATCTCCAGCGATGTTCAGTTCCGAGATCATTTACAAGATAAGGTAAAGCTGGCGTCCAAAAAACTTGGTGTACTCAACAGAGCGAAGCAGTACTTCACGTTGGGGCAAAGGTTGTTACTTTACAAGTCGCAAGTTAGGCCCCATATGGATTACTGCTGCCATCTCTGGGCAGGTGCACCCGGATACCAGCTTGGTCCTTTTGACTCGGTTCAACGACGGGCTGTGAGAATTGTCGACGATTCCAAACTCACTTGCGGTATCGAGCCCTTAAGTCTGAGGAGAGACTTTGCCTCACTGTGTGTTTTCTACCGCTTGTACAATGGGTTGTGTTCTGAGGAATTGTTCGAAATGATGCCCACGGCTACTTTCTACCATCGCACCGCTCGCCATCGGCAGGGAATTCATTCTCACACTTTAGAACCTAAATGGTCGCGTACAGTGCGGTTTCAGAGAAACTTCCTCCCGCGAACGCTTAAGTTGTGGAATGAGCTCCCTGCCTAGGTTTTCTGCAAGGACTACAGTATGGAGTTCTTCAAGAAAGAAGTTATTAGATTTCTGAAGGGTCGGCAACGCGCAAGTGATACCCCTGGTGTTGGCGCTCTTCAGCCAGTACAGCTGTGACCACGATAAGGTGCAATCCTTGTGGAAAGGTCGGCACCCAGTACAAGTACGTTTCCGTATACTTACTTACGTGCATCGCGTTAAGACCCGAGTTCTATAATAATAATGAGTAAAAAGGCGAAAGTTTAAAACTAACATGGCAATAAAAGTTTTCTAAAAACGAATAGCATATAATTTTTGTTCCTCTGTTAAATCTGGATGTCATCTGGATGTAATTTGTCATCGTTCGAGGTCAAATTAATATAGAACTCATGAGCACTTGTTCAATATAATCCAAAAGAGAGATCAGATCTCCTTTTTTCTCTGCTGCTATGCGAGGTACTGGTTCAACGTAACACTACTTAATTCTCTTTAAATTATTACGTTGTTCATATCTTTTGTTTCTTTTCGCATATGGTATTGTAATCGATGGCTCCGTAGCTCTCTTTGTAACTAAATATAGGAAACTGATTTTGTGGTATACTTCATAATTTGAATATTCAGCCACACAAACTTTTCGCCTATGGAATTTACTTTCTTTATTTGAAGTTGGTTTTTGGAAAAATCAGCAAAATCATAAAAATCTTTATAACACATTTCTATTACAGACAGTTGATTAGTACGGTTAGAAGAACTTCGTACCAACTGACATCAATCTCTTGGTCTCTCATAGAAGTGCGCTTTGTAGTGCGTTCTATCAAAGCATGATTAGAATCTACTTCCAAATATGTGTGACCAGGTACTAGAAATTTGTGTTCTATAGTAGTTAATTGTTCTGAGTTCTGCACAAGTATGAGTGATATTGTTAATTTTTACTTTGCCCGACGAATGAATCTGAGTACATAATCAATTTTGACGCGTTTGGATCCAATAGTGGTAAACGAGTAATAACAAAGTCGTACCAGCAGCAAGAAATTTGATTTGCTCCTCCGCCTCCACTTGATACTGGCCACATGTAGCAATAAGCATAATTAGTTTTCGCGAATGAACGTACTTTATCTCTTTCGCGCCAGTAAGAAGCTCACGCATAAGAAGATAGAATAATCGAATCGTATCAATTGACACCAACGGACGCTTTGAAATGCTTGCAAGGAATTGGTGAGATTTTTGATGTAACTAAATTGTATTAATAGAAACGAATGTAATTGTACATAAGCAGTCTCGTGAAAAATAATGTAGATCGAAATATATTAGAAGGTTCCAAATATGACGTTGTTTATTAAGTTTTAAATGTACTATATCGAATAACATCATTATTCACGTTATTGATATTTAAAGATACAATCGTGTACAACAATACATTTTTAATTGTTTCATAACACACAATCTTATATCAATATACTGTCTGTGGGTAAGATGATTAAACTAAATTTGTATTATTTTACACTTATAATTTAAACAAGGTCTATTCAATTTTATGAGTGGATGTCAAGTTATATTATCACACACAAGGCATTAAAGACTCTTCGCTATTAAGTGCTATAAGTCGACTTATATCAGTTTTCACCGAGGGTACAGAATTGAGATTCACTGATAGGAGTTTGTGTGTAAATTTGAAGATCGTCTGCATAGAGATGGTGGAGAGAAGATAGTTGAGATGTTATAGAATTAATGAAAATAGCAAACAGGAGAGGAGACAAAACGCCACCTTGCGGAACACCAGCGGCTGTATTGCACCAATCAGATAGAGAATCATCGACTTTTATGCGCTGCCGGCGTTCACTCAAGTAACTATAAAACCAATCGATAACGATTGGAGAAATGTTAAGAGAACTAAGAATGAGTAGCAGAATGTCCAGATCCACGTTGTTAATTGCTAAAATCTAAGAGTTTCAGAACCGTGAACTTCTTATTTTCCATGCCAAACCGTATATCGTCAGTTATTTTGATAAGTGCAGTAGTCGTACTATGACCGGAACGGCAACCAGATTGTAAGGGATTTAAAAGGTTGTTACTTGAAAGAAACTGGGACAATTGTTGATAAGCAAGACGTTCCAGCACTTTTGACAAGAAAGGAAGAATGGATATAGGACTAAAAAAAAGGACGAGGGATTATATTTCTTTGGTACAGGAATTATATTAGAATCCTTCCAGGACTCAGGAAAAACACCTGTGAAAATGGAATGATTTAGGATACTGGTAATGACGGAAGTTATAATATCAAGGATGGGAACGATCATAATACGACTAATGCAATCTTCACCGACAGCATTGGATGAAATGGCGAGTATGTTCTTCTTAACATCGCAATCAGAAAATCGATTAAGAAAAAAAGGAGAAAAGTCAGGAGTTGGTAATGAAGAAAGTTAGTGAATGTTTAATTTTTTTTGTTGCTGTCATTCATTTTCTCAACTCCTAAAGACAAGAAATTTCCAGACTCTGGCTGGATCAGCGTTTTCAACGGAATTGTGATCATGGCATCTTTGTGTATTTGGTATTGGCACGATTTCATTTTGTCATCAAAGATTTTATTTCGTCCGTGAGCCAGGGTGCCGGAACACGATTGACTTTAACAATGTGTATGGGAGCTTGCGTGTTGTACAAATTGATAATAAATACGTTAAAGAGTCTTACTTTTTCATCAACAGTAGGAGCATTGATGACCATAGACCAATCGATGTTGCCAGCATCGTCAGACAAGCGTTTAATATCCATCCCACTAAAATAGCGTTGCTAAAGCGTTCTCGATTTGGTTTTAGGAGGACGAATCTTGTATGATAAGTAGACCAAGTCATGGTATGAAAAAGCGTCAGCAGCGCACTGACCGTGCTTAATAACATGTGTGGTAGAAGAGACTATCATTAAGTCCAGAAGTGAAGGAGTGCTATTTGGAAAAAAGTGTGTAGCAGTGAGAGGTAATATGTGCAAGTTACATCCATCCACAACTGTCTTAAATTGATGGGCATGGCTGTCATTTTTCAATAAATAAGTGTTAAAATCACCCATAATAATAGTGTGGTTATTTTGAGGTGTTAGGTTTTCTAAGATATTTTCAAAATTAGAGAAGTAGTTAGTTACTTTTAAGATTAGGTCTGTATTGTACGTCAAGTAGAATTTTCGTATTTGAGATAACTATTTCGATACAAAGGTGCTCAGCAGTATTCAAAGAGGCAACTTGAGGAGACATATCAATAATACAGTATGGAATATGGGAACGGAGGTAAATAGCTATCCCACCACCACCTCTGTCTTTTCTATCATTGCGTATTAAGTGAAAACCAGGCAAGGAATAAGAAGTAGACAAGGTTTTAATCAGGATTCTGACACAAGGATGGCATGAATGTCTTTGATATGAAAGTAATGAGCTGGGATACTCTGGGCGTTGATGTGAACGACATTGAAATTTTTCAGTGAATCTGAGAAGGTCGAAGTCAAGGTTGCGCTAAGAGAAGTAGTAAAACTTTGGAAACTATTGTCACGGTTCAATCCATCATAAGTACAGGACATAAAATCATCACTATTATCGTTATCATAACCTAAACTAAACATATATATAAATAAAAATAAATTTAAGTATATAAATACTAAATACTCAAATATACTTAACCAAACCCTTTATGTGCAACTCGCCAAATTTGCAACTGGCCAGATTCTCAACTCGCCAGATTCGCAACTGGCCAGATTCTCAACTCGCCAGATTCGCAACTGGCCAGATTCGCAACTGGCCAGATTCTCAACTCGCCAGATTCGCAACTGGCCAGATTCTCAACTCACTAGATTCGCAACTGGCCAGATTCTCAACTCACTAGATTCGCAACTGGCCAGATTCTCAACTCGCCAGAAATGGTACAATCACTAACAGATGGCTTTACTAAAAAAACATAAAGAGTGAGTCAGTGCACTTTAATTAGTGCACTTATGGATTTTACTAATTTTAAATAAAAAAGCCGACTCTAAAAAGAAAATGTTTTCGAACAAAAGGAAAAAAAATCCATTTTTTTTGTAGTGAGTTGAATTAACGCAGTGAGGGTTCTTGAATATAAAAATTTGGTTTGATTTAATGGTTTTGTGTCCTAGTAATTAAAATTCATTTCATAAGTATTTTTTGCATAGTGATAGGTAGAAATCGAGATTTCTGATGACAGCTGTCAAACTATAAATCGCTATATCTCCGTAACTATTGATCGTAAACTAGTAGTTTCCTTACAGAAGTCATAGGTCTCATCGTTATTTTCATTTTCGATGACAGCTGAAAAGTAATAAAATAAAACGCTCAAAGTTGGTCGGGAGTGTACAAACATAGTCAAATCAGAACAGAAGAAATCTGTTATAAAATTATAAATGACAAAATGGTACATCAAAGCGCAAAGGTGAGCACTGATCAGAACCGATGGGCGAAAATCTTCTGAGAGAAGCGATGTATCCGAAAGCGCTGCGTAGAATGGCCGCCTGCCAGTTGATACAGTAGCAGTCGGCTCAGCAGCAGAGGTCTGTGTCCAGCATCTAAAGATTAATATTATGCTGAAAATGATCATATAACATATCAAATTGCATATAGATAAGTATTTAGTATGTGCATAGTGTGTATATTAATATTTAAAGTTATACTATATATGTTTATTAAAATACTGTTTAGTCTTATTATTATGTTTAAAATGTAATATTATTATTTATAAACTATATAATCTATAAATACTGTACATAGTGCACAAATACTTATTGTTTATAATAATCTCCTCTACCCTAAGGTTGTATGGAATAGATCACTTTTAAGTGATATGACCGCTCTTTTTACTTGTTTATAATATAGGAATTCATTTGTTTTGTGCAATAAAGTATATTATTATTATTATTATAAGTTGTTAGCCCTTTATCATTTAGTTTGCTACGAAAAAAAAGAAAAAGTGCGTGTAGCAAAAAAAATGATTTTTTTTTTTCATATTTTACTGTAAAACCTAAATTAAACTTTTTTACTAAGGTATTGATTTTAGTAACATTGTAAAAAGCTAAAATGTAGGAACTGTCAAAAAACTTTAGTTTTTTTCACGTACGCAAACCACTTTTTTTTGGCGCGTTTTACAAGTCACCGATATCTCCTAAAGTATAAATTTGGCTGACATGCGGTAAATAGCAATTTTATTCTACATTAACTGTTTACAATAAATAACATATCACACAGGATAAAGATCAACTTTATATTAGTCAAAATAGATTCGCAACTCGCAAGTATCCTGGAGTTTTTTCTTACTTTTTAAATGTTATTGTTAGTAAACCTGAAGAGGTATACCTAAATATTTATATATACTAATATTATATTATTATTAGAATTATTATTAGGGAACCATAGTAATGATTTATTTCAGCATATTTCGGTTCCTTTTTCTACTACAAAAAGCGAATCATTAGCTCCTAAAACAACAGCACGAAACTCAAACCCAACCCAAAAAACTTGGTCAAAATAGATTCGCAACTCGCAAGTATCCTGGAGTTTTTTCTTACTTTTTAAATGATATTGTTAGTAAACCTGAAGAGGTATACCTAAATATTTATATATACTAATATTATATTATTATTAGAATTATTATTAGGGAACCATAGTAATGATTTATTTCAGCATATTTCGGTTCCTTTTTCTACTACAAAAAGCGAATCATTAGCTCCTAAAACAACAGCACGAAACTCAAACCCAACCCAAAAAACTAGTTATATTATATAAAGCTGTCTGGAGACCCACTGACTCCCAGACTCACTCACTAACAGAATTGTTCTCCCAGAAGGAGTATACGAGAGTAAAACTGTTTTATGAGAATTTTGATCAAAATGGGCCCGTGAGTATGGAAAACTCTTAGAAATCAGCTCCTCATCAGAGAGGGATCATGCAGCCTACCAAAACTATAGCATATAGCGGTAAATTTTTTTCACGAACTGTATTGACTCCCTAGTCAAATTTAATTTACTGTCACCAGGGACTAGTTTTAAATACCTACTACAATGTGACTAGCGTCAACAATCGATATTCGATAACATACAGTGGTAGCACAAATTATCGATATTATTATTTAGTAATGACGATAGTTCGACTCACACATTCACATCTATTTTTCTAAGATATTTTGAATTCAGCAGAGTCGGGTCTCGTGCATCCTATGTCTTTGACTATAGGTAAATTATTACTAACTGGCTGTTTATATTCTATAAACAATGATTCATTGTTTCCTGATAGATTTTGGCACTGACTTACGACCTATTAAATCATAATTTTTACTTGTAGGTCGAGGTTTAATTACTGACCCTAAGGATGTGAAGTTACCGTATCACAGAGTAGGAGATTTTTTTTTATTTGACGACGGGGATGAAATCAAGATAATCATTTTCGGTAGTCCATTGGCAAAAATAAATTAAAATCTATTACAACATACTACGGGGACGGCACTTTCCGTGCAACAGCAAAGCCGTTTTATCAAATTTATACCATACACGCAGATTTATCAAACACAGAGCAGAGATGCAACTTTATGCCTCTAATTTACGCGCTTCTTCCTGATAAATGCCAAAACACGTTTAGGCGCTTATTTTCTATATTAAAACACCAATATAAATAGGAACAAAAATATATTAGTGTGATTACGAAATTGCGGCAATGCAAGCCGTAACATATAAATAAATATTTTTGGACATTACACACAACGCCGTCTGGCCCCATACTGAGCAAAGCTTGTGTTATGGGTACCAGACAACGAATACAGATACATATATATTACTTTCTTTTGTAAATACATACATATTATACATAAATACACCCAGACTCAAGCCAAACACAATGCGGGAATCGAACCCACACCCTCTGCGCAGCAGTCGGCCACTCTACCAACTAGACTGCGAGGGAGTCAAAATATATTTTTCCAGAGGCGAAGATTAAAGGTTGCTATTAAACATTTTCAAAATGCTATTTGGAGAATGAGCAAAAAAATCGGTGAAAGTGACACGGTACCAGGTACACGGTAGAAGGAAAACAAATGACTCGATTCTGCACACTTTTACCTTTGCTTTCTCCTATATTCATTCCTGAGGCATATCTAGGCATCTGTGAAATGGCACCGCAAAATGATAGTTTCAAAAATTCAAGGACTATTTTGACGATCAATGGATTACTAAAGTTACCAGAGATGTTTTTAGTTGCTACGGGGAGAAAAATAGTACAACTAATGCTTTGGAAGGTTCGCCTTAACAGCAAAATAACCACAAAACCATCCCTGCTTAAATGCATTTTAATTTTAAAAAAAGAAGCAAATATCCAGGATACCAAGATCCAAAAAGGTGCCCTGCACTATAAAGAAAACAAAAGAAGCCTTAAATTAGTCAAAAAAAAATGCAAAATGAATTGCCTTAAAATAAAAATAAGCGTGAAAACATCTGGCACATGTGTAAAAATTTAATGTATGTTTTTGCTTAATTATAGATTTATGTAGCTTTTGTCCGCGGCTCCGCCCCGCTAAATTTGGGTATCAGCGTTAGATTCCTACGGCAACTTCTCGAGTTTAGTATGAAAACAGAGGTATAAGTTTTTAAATAGGCGAAATATATATAAGTGAAGCCTATGCCATTCTCAGGCCCATAAACTATCTATCTATATGCAAAAGGAAAATCAACGGCTTGTCGATTCGTTGCTCCCTTGCTATGTTGTGATAATGTTTATTTGTATCCACAGTATTTACAAACAGTATTTGAGATTTCCTAGTAAGTATTGTAGCAGGTAATCTCGCCATACCATTAAAAATTATTATATGTAGTGTAGAAAGTAAACATTTCTAAATTTGATGATTTTTTTTATAGTTTTTAACAAATAAAAAGAATTTTGTGTGAGGATGCGTACGTGTGTACGAGTTTAAAATAATAACAGATTAAAAATTAAAAAAAAATATATATAAATGTATTTTAGTTATATATAAGATAAGATAGTAGGTAGATAATATATGTGGCTATAATATCTACGCTAAAATTGAGTATAGCCAGGACTACTTGGATATCATCTATATTCTGACTATTTATGACTTAAACTTCTGATATTTTGAGATAACTACAATGGTTAGATTCTTGCTACAAACATGTTTTTTTAGGTCTACAATAGAACATTAAATAGAATGTGCGATTTCTGAATCATCTATATCCTGCAGGGTAATAAGATTACTATTCATAAGGTTTACAAAAAACACGATTAATTTCATACTTGTTGCGACTAGGTCATTACAGGCTGCATAATATTATTATTATTATTATTATTAAACTTGATGTTACAGAATAGTAAATTAAAGTATAATTAAATAGGAACAAGTAGTCTATAATCAATATTTACGGAGCTATAGTAGTTTCTAATTTGACAGCTGTCATCTGAAATAAAGGTCTTGATTGGATCTACCTTTCTTCTTCTTCTTCTTCTTCTACGATACGAGGACAGCTGTCATTAGAAATCAGGATCTCGTTGAGATCTATCATTTCAGAAAAAAACAATTAGTCTACGATCAATAGTTACGGAGATATAGCGATTTATAGTTTGACAGCTGTCATTCGAAATAATAAAAAACAGTACATATTTTTATAAAAGTGCGTTAATTAAACTCGCACTTGATTTTTATGTAGGTACAGTACAAACCTACTCTTAAGAACCTACTTAGTTGAAGTCGGTTAAATAAGCTTTAATATTCTAATTTACTGCAATTTTTTGTACTTCCGGCGAGTTGCTCATAAAGGAACCAAACTATAAAATATATAAACAAGACGTGTGTATATACTCTACCTGCGAGCTGTCGGAAGAAAGATTTTTTATAAGTATTACACACGTATCGTACATGGATATAAATTTTTTTATATTCATTTTGAAAAAATATTTTTTACTTTTTAGTACAATTTTCGGTTAGATTGAACTTTTATATGATTCTAATGTTTTAAGAAAAGCAAGTTTTTGAAAAAATCTTTTTTCACTTTTCTTAATTTGTTTAGAGACTTGGAATTTTGTACAGAGGTTTCGGTTTCGATTCCGGTTACAACGTGAATGAGCCTTATGAAAGGATTTTGCCTAAGAGAATTAAATCGATGTTGGAAGTTTTGAATTGAAATCCATAATTTTTTAAGCTAAATGCATAATAATTGGTATTTAGCCTTGAGGTTTATAATTAAGGTTTAAGTATTTCACCGTGTTTTGGAAAATAGCGCAAAATAGGGGATTGAAAATTTGTGTAACTATTCCGTTATTTTTGTAGGTTCATTTATATGTAGTTAATCCATTTTTTTTCAAATTCCACGCAAGTGTTTCATTAACTGTCTTTTAAAAATCATCTCCTAGAGGTCAAAATAGGGGATGAGACTTTGCATGAAATTCTTTGATGTATGTTTATCGTTGTGGTTTCATTCCCCCAAAGGGAATAACCAACGGTCAGACACACGCCTAGATTTTAATGTGGGAGATAGCTTTTTTCCACTCTGGTGTTTACTAGTGGTGACTAGCGGGGACTAGTGGTGAGCCATCACTGTAACACTGCTACTGATGCAATGTATGTCAATTAAGGTGGCTTAGGAAACGCATGTAACTCATCGTAAACCACTGTATTTAGAAAAGTAAGTGGTTAATGAAGAAGAACAAGAAAAATATTTATTTAGCACTCATTATAGCTGTCATTAGTTATGGGTTAAGTAGCTATGGCAGGACATACCAAACATATATAGAAGACATATATAAATTACAGTTAAGATTATTAAAAAATATTGTTCCAGATAGGATTAAACATAAATATAAGGACGATGTTAAGGGTTTATTTAAGTATTGTTATGTTATGAACGTGTTCAACAAATTTAACTTCGCAATACTTAATGAGAACAAAGAACAAACATATCTAATAGGACGTAAACGTCCAAAAACTTTAAGAAACCTAAGCTATTTGAATTATTACGTAAAACCCAAATATAACAATGGATACGGTAAAAGAACTATTCAATATTTGATCCCTAAAATAATAAATGAATTGCCAGGTGAAATACAAAACATATATGTAATGAATGAAAAATCATTAAAAAGAAAATTAAAAAGACATCTCACTAGTATTTTGTAAGATGTTAAGAATCGGAAGCATGTACTTTTATAGACATTATGTATTTATCATATAGATTGTATGTGTATGTGTATATATGTGTATATATAGATATATATATGTATGAATGTGTATATTTATATTTAAATATATTTAGTATAAAATATATATTTAGATTAATAATGAATTAAATTGTCATAAGTGGACTCTCACACCATAGTTAAGCTCACAGAGGTTTTTTTGATGTGAAATACTGAAAACATTGTATAATTTTTGAAATGTAATGGATAAATAAAATAAAAAATAAAAACAATATGTACTTAAAAAGAATAAATCTTAAATAAAACCTTAAAAATTAATAACAAGATTAATCCTTAAACTTGATAAATAAGTGCCAAAAAGGTCTCTTACTCAGTATAAGCTGCGACAAAAGCTACAGCACTGATAGTCTGTAAAAGCCTATTCGGTCTGTCACGAACCAGTGTGACAGTAAAAACATAAAACACTTATACTAATACATAATATGAGGCTGAATGGAATAAAGTCCTTTGCCCACTGAGTGGACTAAAAAAAGAAAGTTATTCTGTGGAAACAACATAATATAATGGTCTGTGATAATAATTCTCTAATATATAATAAAACAGTGCAAAAGGTAAAAACTAAATGTCTTTCAAACTATAAACAGCCTAGAATAGCAAAGTAATATTTTTTTTTTTTTATACCACTAAGGTGGCAAACAAGCTTACGGCCCGCCTGATGGTAAGCGGTCACCGTAGCCTATGGACGCTTGCAACACCAGGGGTATCACTTGCGCGTTGCCGACCCTTCAGAAATCTAATAACTTCTTTCTTGAAGAACTCCATACTGTAGTCCTTGCAGAAAACCTTGGCAGGGAGCTCATTCCACAACTTAAGCGTTCGCGGGAGGAAGTTTCTCTGAAATCGCACTGTACGCGACCATTTAGGTTCTAAAGTGTGAGAATGAATTCCCTGCCGATGGCGAGCGGTGCGATGGTAGAAAGTAGCCGTGGGCATCATTTCGAACAATTCCTCAGAACACAACCCATTGTACAAGCGGTAGAACACACACAGTGAGGCAAAGTCGTCCCGTCGACCCGTCGTTGAACCGAGTCAAAAGGGCCAAGCTGGTATCCGGGTGCACCTGCCCAGAGATGGCAGCAGTACTCCATATGGGGCCGAACCTGCGACTTGTAAAGTAACAACCTTTGCCCCGACGTGAAGTACTGCTTCGCTCTGTTGAGTACACCAAGTTTTTTGGACGCCAGCTTCACCTTATCTTGTAAATGATCTCGGAACTGAACATCGCTGGAGATGTCGACACCAAGGATCCCAATGCTCTTGGAGATGGAGAGGGGAGTGTTCTGGAATTGTGGGACTACAGTGAATGGAGTTTTCTTAGCGGTGAACGCGCACACTTGTGTCTTTGTAGGGTTGAATCGGACCAAGTTTACCTGTCCCCAATCAGAGACCTGGGACAGTGTGGTCTCGATTTGAGACACAAGTTCTCCGCGGTTATCCTCCACAACGGAACGAGGGATGTTTGCACGACCCGTGTAAAAAGCGTCTCCAGTACTGTCATCTGCATAGCAATGTATGTTGTTGACGTCCAACATGTCATTGATATGCAGTAGAAACAGCGTAGGAGACAGCACAGAGCCTTGCGGGACACCAGCATTAATGTCCATGCTATCAGAGCAACTACCGTCAACTACGGTTCGTATGCGTCTGCCGGACAAAAAGCTAGCCACCCATTTGCACAAACCCTCGGGCACTCCGTAAGATGGCAACTTCGATAGAAGACCGCGGTGCCAGACCCGATCAAACGCCTTCGCTATGTCCAGGCTACATGCCAATGCCTCCCCCTGACTCTCAATGGCTAGTGCCCATCGGTGTGTGAGATACACTAGAAGGTCACCAGTCGAGCGACCGTGGCGAAAGCCATATTGACGGTCACTGACCAGATCGTGTACTTCTAGGTATCTTAGAAGCTGTGTGTTGATCACACGCTCCATCACCTTAGAGAGGAGAGAGGTAATAGCGATAGGCCTGTAATTCGATGGATCTGATCTATCGCCCTTTTTGGGCACCGGGTGCACATTCGCAGTCTTCCATGAAGACGGAAATTGCCTAGTGTGGTAGGAAAGCGCGAAGAGGCGCGTGAGTATGGGGCATATTGCCACTTCTTGACAAACTATAATAATTAAGTTAGATTTGGACAAAGCATAGCTGAGTTTTGATGTGCAGTCAAATAAACAAAAAAAAAGTCGTTTGTTGTAACTCGTAGTTAAGTGACGTGATACGACAGGGACGGAGACGGCGAGGGACACATCAAAGGAGCTCTATTTGTGTCGAAGTTTGTTACGTACACGAGAGCGATGCGTCCGTCCGTCGTCCGTCGACCGTCAGCGTCGCGTCTCTCAGATGGCGATAATGAGAATTTAGGAAACAAATAATTAAAAAGACATTACCATCGGCACCATTCGAGCCACGCCCGATCCAGAACACTATGTTAGGTTTGAGTGTTTGCAATATAGTAAATTACTGCCGCGGCCCGCAAACGCAGCATCCTGCAAACGCAAACTCAGAGTCCGGTTATGTTCAGTTGTGGCCAAGGCTTGTATAGTGCTTTTCTATTGACAATAAAAAAATAGTTTATGTAATTTTGCCGCCAATTCGCCGCGTTCAAATGTCGATTTCTTTTTTACTTTTTTAAATTAATTTAATGGCGCATTCTTTTCCCATTGCTCCCATTTCCCATGTCCCAGTCCGAAATTAAATAAAACTTGAGGAGTTATCTCTTTACTTATCAATATTCGTGTTTAGTTAATTTAATTTTCAAATTTCATATTTCGCCGCTCGGGCGCTCAAGCGGTCAAATATCGCTCTCTGAGGCTATGTTCCAAATCACGCCGCGTAATTATCGCCCGGTAGAGTTGAAAAATTAACCCGTTCTGGAACGAGCGTTTGACAGTTAATTTTCACACTGACAGGAGTGATTTTCAACATTTTCTATGGCAGTATAAAGAATTCAACTTGACAGTTTGAAAATTACTCTACATCGGGCGTCCCAAAACGCGATTTGGAACGCACCCTGATAGTGTAGGTACAGCAACAACGATTTATCCCAAACAAGCTTGTACTTGATGCGATGGGGCGGAGTTTGCGATAAATGCGAAATAGCAACTGATATCTTGAATTTGATGAATTACACTTTTAGACGGTTCAAACAATTGCGCGGCTAGATAAACATGAGAGAAGATCCAAGCGACTCACCGAAAGTGAGTGAAGTGACTTGTCGCAGAAGTTGAGTGAGCTGTGCTTCACGATTATTGTGGAGGTACCTCCTGACGATAGCTTGCTTGCCCACGTCCTCACCTCACTTCTCACGTTTAGTCATTTATGCATAGTTTGTTTACACAGTAAATATAAATAATAACAAAACATTCGAGTAAGTATATAATCGAGCGGCGATTACAGAAATTAATTCAAAATGCGATGATATATAGTTTTTTATACGATTTCATAAACTTCAAATAACGACGGCGTAGCGTTGCAGGTTGAATTAGCGCGAATGACACACACTCTATTGTCACATAGAAAGCAGCGCCACCAGCGGTGATTCGTGAGACCTCATACATTCAAATAAGCAGCCTAGATGGCTCCACACACCTCATCAGCAGCGCAACCATTCTTCCCGCCTTGGAAATCCGTAGGATTACCAAAGTCAAGAATAAATTAGAGATAGCCCTAGCCCTTGGTAGAGTTGCGTCACAAACAAAAAAAAACAAAATCATAAATGAAAAGGTAGCGGTTTAAATAATAATTGAGCGGGAAATATAGCGGAATAATAATCGTAATTTTAATTATTTAATATTAAGATTATGAGCGTGTAAAGATCAATTTTATATATTTAAAAGGTCTATTGCGTTGGAATCGGACACAGTTTGACAACTGGACGCTTAAATGTTCCATTTAAGGTTTCGTCTTGGTGCACTAATACAATAAGCATGCGTTTTTGAAGTGAAAACTACTTTAGCGGCGTTGTGCACTTTTTTTGGTATGGGTAAAAAATGATAAACTCGCGTCAGGTCACGTGTCCTAATCGTGGAAATTCGTAAGACGGAAACCGTAATGCCACGCCTATTATAATTTTTATTTTTAGTATTCGCGATTATGAGTAGTACAGGGAGGTTGGATATGGAATTTTAATTCTATGACAGATTGCATGATGTCAAATATACTACGTCAAAAAAGTAAATAAACAAACATAATTATTTCTTGACATTGTCAAAGACATGTCTTGTGACATATTTGAGTGCTAAGCGCGAATCGTGTGTAAAGGTTTTCACTTCTGCCGGCACTCCCGGAGTGCAACTTTTTTTTTTATTCGATTAGACGCCGAGTTCCATTTTCGTCTTACTTGAAGAAGGTGTAGGTAGTCTAAATTGATTTTTTTTCAATAAGATTCGACCAAAGTGTCTAAAAGTTGTTTACGCGATAAATGATTTAAAGTATTAATATCGTAATCGTAACGCGGGAAGGAATTGTAATGCAGTTGACATCAAGAAGTGCGCAGGCGTTAGGCTCTCCGGTTCCGGTTCCGGTTCCGGTTCCGGTTCCGATTCCGGTTCATCGATTAGCAAACATAAAGGTCTGGAATCAAGCAGAGCCTCAATTTGTGTGAGAACGGTTAGCAATTCCGCATACGTGAGGATTTGTTTCCCGATGACGCGATATAAATGTGTTTTCACAGACTTTATGTTTACCTCCTACAATTCATCAGCAGCGCAACCAACTACTTTTTAACTGCTATAAAAATTTATCGACAGGTCAAGCCATAGGGCTGTTTATGAATACCCCCAATTCCCTTAAACATCCGCAGCTTTCAGAAATTTGGTAAATAACTTCTCGTTAAACACCAGCTGTGTAGGGGTTGATAACCGGTCATTTTGTCAAAATTTGTGATGAAATATCTGAATCATTTTTCTATTTTTACCTACAGGTGATGTCTCTGTGCGGCTAATTTAATAAAAAATAAAATAGTTTAAGACCATTTGCTTGTTCCTTTAATTGTTTATTTTTAAATTTATGAGTCTGTATGAGAGAAATTAATTACATCGTTAAATGTTCTTTACCGCTCATAGGTCGCTAAGATACATGTTACGTTAATTTAATTTATTAATATGCATGTTCAATTTAGAAAATTAGTTCAGACCGGTCTAGTAGCTACTAGTCACGGACATCAGATTATGTATTAATAAATTTTAACTACTATCAAAACTTAGTCAATGTCCCACTGCGATCCGTTGTTCTTTGAAGAACCCGGACATCAGAAGTCATGCAGGTTGAGAGGAAAGCATTTTCTCTTTCCTGCACATATTTTATCTAAAGGGTTCTTCATAATGATATATGAGGCTTGGACCACGGCTCGTAATTATAAGGATCCGAATATTTCTGAATTAAAACGCAAATTAAATGCTGCCTCGAGGTTCAGTAAGAAAGCAACTGCCAGAGCAAAATTCCAATTCATCGGCAAAATAGGTGGGCGACTTGCGAGCTATCCTTCTGGGAGTCGTGCTTGCTGGTCGCTTGCCAAAGCTGCCGAAGGGAACTTTTGCCAGTCGTCGTTACCACCACTGCGAAAGATCGATGGTGACTTGGCCCATAGTGCTAAAGAGAAAGCCGATCTACTCCGCCGGCAGTCTCTTTGCCTCGAACTCGAACATGAACGATGAAGGCGCTGTACCACCTACTATACCGTGGTGCGGTAAGACCATGCCGGAAATCTCCAGTATCTCACACACCGATGGGCACTAGCCATTGAGAGTCAGGGGGAGGCATTGGCATGTAGCCTGGACATAGCGAAGGCGTTCGATCAGGTCTGGCACCGGGGTCTCCTATCGAAGTTGCCATCTTACGGAGTGCCCGAGGGTTTGTGCAAATGGGTGGCTAGCTTTTTGTCCGACAGACGCATACGAACCGTAGTTGACGGTAGTTGCTCTGATAGCATGGACATTAATGCTGGTGTCCCGCAAGGCTCTGTGCTGTCTCCTACGCTGTTTCTACTGCATATCAATGACATGTTGGACGTCAACAACATACATTGCTATGCAGATGACAGTACTGGAGACGCTTTTTACACGGGTCGTGCAAACATCCCTCGTTCCGTTGTGGAGGATAACCGCGGAGAACTTGTGTCTCAAATCGAGACCACACTGTCCCAGGTCTCTGATTGGGGACAGGTAAACTTGGTCCGATTCAACCCTACAAAGACACAAGTGTGCGCGTTCACCGCTAAGAAAACTCCATTCACTGTAGTCCCACAATTCCAGAACACTCCCCTCTCCATCTCCAAGAGCATTGGGATCCTTGGTGTCGACATCTCCAGCGATGTTCAGTTCCGAGATCATTTACAAGATAAGGTGAAGCTGGCGTCCAAAAAACTTGGTGTACTCAACAGAGCGAAGCAGTACTTCACGTCGGGGCAAAGGTAGTTACTTTACAAGTCGCAGGTTCGGCCCCATATGGAGTACTGCTGCCATCTCTGGGCAGGTGCACCCGGATACCAGCTTGGCCCTTTTGACTCGGTTCAACGACGGGCTGTGAGAATTGTCGACGATTCCAAACTCACTTGCGGTATCGAGCCCTTAAGTCTGAGGAGAGACTTTGCCGCCCTGTGTGTGTTCTACCGCTTGTACAATGGGTTGTGTTCTGAGGAATTGTTCGAAATGAAGCCTACGGCTACTTTCTACCATCTCACCGCTCGCCATCGGCAGGAAATTCATTGTCACACTTTAGAACCGAAATGGTCGCGTACAGTGCGGTTTCAGAGAAACTTCCTCCCGCGAACGCTTAGGTTGTGGAATGAGCTCCCAGCCAAGGTTTTCTCTAAGGACTACAGTATGGGGTTCTTCAAAAAAGAAGTTATTAGATTTCTGAAGGGTCGGCAACGCGCGAGTTGATGCTCTTGGTGTTGCAAGCGTCCATAGGCTACGGTGACCGCTTATCATCAGGCGGACCGTAAGCTTGTTTGCCACCTTAGTGTTGTAAAAAAAAAAAAAAAATTTACATGTTTTTCGTAATCCACGAAAAATTGGTTTTAATTTTGCAAATAGTAAAAAGATTCCATCAGATTTTTTTACAGAATATTAATTAAATAAAAAAATAATAAATAGAAAGTAATTAAAATTTTAATAAAAAATTATCAGAAGACTCAGCACTCGTATAACGTTTTGAGTGAAATAATAAAATAATTTCTACTAAATCATATCTCATAATTTTGTACCCATTACACCTAAGCTAGGGCAATTGAGTTCATTAAAATTGTCATAGCAGTCACTTTTAATGTGAGCTTCTAAATTCCATGTACCAGGATTTCATAGAATTCTGTAAGCATTTCGGATTGATTGATTGAGTTGATAAAAGAAGAAAACGGTACCCCAATTTTCGGAATGTAGGATTCGCGCTAATAATTTGCTGAACGACGATTGGTCAACATAATATGGTCAACGGCCACCCGGGGCCTGTGTTGCTTGGAAATTCTCGGCAAAACTACCATAAAATTGGGAATTATGATCACTATTATTAATCACAAGAATTTCACTTTGTTATTTTTGCTAAATAAGTAATAGACAGTTAGACAGTTAGACAGTTATTTATTTCACATTACACAAAGAAAAATAACAAAAATTAAGCACATAAAAACAAGAACACATAAACATATCACAATTAAATATGAGTTTTTGTATCATGGGTGTCGTAGTGCAATGTGCAAAATGGACGCCGCTCAGCATGTGCTGCAGCTTACTAGCCACAGCGCTGATTTTCAGCGGAGCCCAATTGCGAGGCTTAGCTCGCGGCGCAGTCGAACTATTTCTCATATTATGATAGGTATATAATTTGTATTAAAATTAAAAGCACTAAGTAAAATAGACGTAAAAATATTATTTAGGTTTTTACAGTGATATAAGTTTAAATATTTTTTTTTTATTGCCTTATGTTTAAATTATCTTATTACTAATTTAAATAACTCATTTTTTTTTTAATTTTAATTTATTTACTTTATATATATACTTTATATAATAGCTACTTCTTAGTTTTTAACAGTCGTATTACAAAAAGTGAAACAACTATAATGTCATGTCTCGTTTACGCTTGTATTTACACATTCATTTTCAGGTAAATCTTATTAAATAACATTTTGCCTGTCGATCGTAATCATGATTTGTAAAAATGAATAGATGGAGATAAAGAAAACAAACTTTAGCCCCTCGGAGTACCTAGGTTAGGATTTTGTTACTTGTGTTGAGTCAGCACAGATAACAGAATACCTACCTAATAACCGCGCCACAAAAAAATTATATCGACTTTCAATAACATATCTAAACCTTGATTTTTAATTATATAAAGTGACATTTGGTGGGTTGCCACCTTATGCTAACGTAAAAATAGTGTTGTACCTGAATGATTCAATCTTTTGTTTAGTTCAACTATTTTTTTATCCATTTTTTTTTAATAAATGAGGTTAAAATTAAAAGGTATTCATCTCCCGAGTGTTATGGGGTAGATAAAATAGTAAAGCGCGAGTCGAAAAAAATAACAAAAAGGTGTAAATAAAATGTATATAACGTCTGCTGTATAATATTATATGATATATGAATATATTTTTCTCGGGAGTTACTTGAAATTCCGTCACAGAGTAATTGAAGACTTTTAACGTATCACATGGAGTAAATTTATGCAATCTGAAAAACAATAGGCAATTAGATTAGTTCAAAAATTTTGATTGATTTTTTTTTAAATTGTAAATCTAAACTATTTACATTGTAAATCTTGTTTATTAGTGTTTCAATACAAAACATGCATTTATTAGTTGATACACTATAATATTATGTTTCATTTGTGATTTTACAAAAATCACCTATTGGACGCACGCAATAAAATAGTATTGTAAATAGTTTGTAAAGCGAGTTGTAGTTAATTTACGTGACGATTCGAAATTTTTCTTAGTAACCCATTTGAATAAAAAGATTTTGATTTGATCTTGATTTAAAAATAAATAATAAAAAAGCCAAAAACAATAAGAACTAAAAAGACATAAACGAGTTCATTTAAAACAAACTAAATATTCAACTATAAGCAGGCGGGACTCAATCAATGCAAGTCCAAAGTGTATTGCTTAAACTATAGTAGTAAGCTTAAAATGAGTTCCGTCTGCTTAAAATTAAATATTTGGTTTGTTTTAGGTGCACCTGTTTATTTCTTTTTAGTTATTAATGTTTTTGCAGTCGGGTTTTTTTATTTATTCATACCCATACACATGCAATAAGTAACATGCTAAACTAACTATTTCCGAAAGTCGTAGTCGGAAGAGATGGAAAAAATAAATAAACCCTTGAATTTAGGCATCACGCCACGCCGTATTATGAGTTTTTTCTACCTTAAGGGAGTGGTAAGGAGCATTATCTAACATTAAAACGGAATCCTTTTTTTAATTTCGGCATAATTGCATATTGCTCTCGGTGTTACAGGATTGCTAAATTTGAGAGCCATTGCTTATTTTAGAAACCGACCATACGTACACATATAATTTATTTAATTTTTAATTTCTTAATTATAACAAGAAAAGCTTATATGTTAAGATCGTCGCAGACGTAGCTTTAACCGTTATAATAATACGTGGAGCAAAAACTTTGTACCACTTTTTACAAAAATTACGTGGACGTAGGAGTAGTTATTCAAGGCACAGTTAAAGTTTATAAGGAGAAGAGGCCAAAAAGCTACTATTTTTGTATAATATGCATTTCAAATAAATTAAATTCATGAAAAAATACTACCATGCGCTTGACACATACTACCATGCGTTCGACACACACTACCATGCTCTCGACACACACACACACACACAAACACACATACCATAGTTTAATATATGAAATATTTTTAATAACTTTCGCCGCTGTGCACACTTTCTTGGGGTGGTCAAAACGAGTGATTCGTTAAATCACTGATACAACACTATGCACTTGCAACATTTTTTAAAAAAAGATCGATTGCAGCTGACTGTTTAGTCTATATAGTTTAAAATCAAGGTTTAGGGATCAAATCAAATAATATTTATTTGATTTTAGTAGGTTGCTGAGAACACTTTTGAATCGTTGATACAATCTATTTAACAACGTAAATTTGTGCAGAAGAGCTGGCAAGAATAATAATTATTAAAAGTAATGATACAATACTTTGTTAATCAACTAACAGGTAGGCATACAATCTGTATTGAAGCACATCAGGATGATACTAATTCTATCGCAATGTCTTATCTACAGATGGTACAAAAAAAACGCGGTATGGCAACTTTTTAGTTTAAAACGTAAAAGCACAATCTGCACAGTAGGTCCTATACCTAAATTTATTTATTTATTTATTTTTTCATCCAAACTTACAACTATCATTACAGGTTTTATATCCCCAAGTTCACCAGCGCGGTGCGGCCCCGCGGTACGGCCCCGCGGTACGGCCAGCAGACGCCGGAATATACAAAGATACGCGCCCTTGCGGGTTACATGTCTTTCCCCTCAACTTTAAAAATATGTAAAACTAGAGCCAATTCTCTTCTGACCTTTAGTTTGTTATATCCCACCATACCTAAAATGAATAGGGTAGGATACTTACTTGGGCACAACGGGTATACGCCGTATTTTGTTTTGTATGAAAACCTAATAAATTTATTTTGCACTCGCTCTAACATAAAAATATACTTATTTTCGTGCGGTGCCCAAATGGCTGCATTATATTCTAATTGACTCAGAACCAAAGCGTTTTACAAATTGACTATAGCTTTAATATTTGTAAAACCTTTAGCCATGCGAAGCATAAACCCTAGTTTCCTATATGCTTTTTTACATATACTAATAATGTGCTCCCGCAATTCTAGTTTTGATGTAAAATTTACCCCTAAGTCTTTGACCTCTGTGACTCTCTGAATCGGTATTCCTTCCATATGATAATTATATATGATTGATTTCGCGCGCGGCTGAACATTACTGTCATACACTTTAAATTGCAATAGATTTCTTTTGCTCCAGGTCACTACTCTATCAATATCTTCTTGTAGCTTTTGACAATCCTCCATACTTGCAACGGTGAGATATAGTTTTAGGTCATCGGCAACTAATAAGCATTTTGCATTTTCGATGACGCTAGGTAGATCGTTTATCATTAGTGTAAACTCTAAAGGACAGAGATTACTTCCTTGGCTCACTCCAGACCTAGTAAAATAGCTTTCCGACCTATAGCCTGCATATTCCACGTACTGTTGTCTATCTTGCATATAACTGGCAAAGAAGTTCAGTAAATGAGGAGTAAAACCAGCTCCTGCCAACTTCCCAAGTAACGTGTCGTTATCAACTAGGTCGAGAAGCTTGTTTATAGTCGAAATAAGCGCCATCTGCTTGTTTCCCGCCGTCGACTGCTACTGTGATATCACCCATGTAGTTTATCAGATTGCTGGTGGTGCTTCTTTCTGGTTTAAATCCATGCTGCGCATCATGAAGTTGCACGCTCACCTGAGTAAATATTTTTTTATACACCGGTTATACGGTTAGACCGTACATGCTCCGCGCCGGGAGATGAGAAAACAAAAAGATTTTTATGATTAAACTATTAATAAGAAAACAAAAAGATGACTAATAATTAAACTATTAATTAATGTAAATTCTTGTCTCTACTATGAATCACTAATTGCAATATTATCCCGAAACATTAGTGACGTAGTTGTGTTTTGTTTATAGCTAGTCACCTGAACACTTACTCACAGTATCACAAGTTTCACTAACATTATTACTATTCACTACACTGTTTCGGAGAGCCCCGGCCGGCCTGCTGACCGGCTCGGGAACTGCCGACGTAGCAGCTCCGCCGCTGCCAGACGCCCTGCCGCCCGCGGCACGGGTGCATCGCCGCCAGACGTACACGGTAACAACCAGGAATGCCGCGCCCAGCAGCACATATGATATTGTAAAGAGATGTATATCGTGATATGATATACTCTCTGATATGATGTTTTGTTTTTTCATGTCATCAATCTGTTTCCTTAGACTCATCTGATATTTTTAGAGAATCGTTGTCCGTTGTAGTCAAAGGAATAGATATGTTTATGACATGGTTTATGGCAGCAATTTCGGGGGTCAAAATTTGTGGACTGATATTCATTTCGTGAGTTTTTGAGAATAGACAGTGAATTCTTCGTTTCTTGCTAGGCACTCTTGACCCAAAACTAAAATGTCAGCCTTGCTAAGTTCCTTTACTGTAACTTGATCTTGGCATAAAATTCGTAAGGAACATACGTCGCAACAGTAGAAGAAATAGGTATTGATTTTTGTTAATTCGAGCCACAAATTTTGCAGTTGGTAGTGATTGTTTTACATGTGTTTGCAGATTTGTCTTTTATACATAGGTCGTTGTCTGATTTTCTTTGGAATACAGGAGTATGTCAGTGGCACATATAAACAGATGCATCATAATATATACAAAGCTATCAATCTTACCTCTAGATCAAACCAGCAGTAGGAAAACAGACAGCAGCCAAAACTTGAAAGAAAGGATACCGAAAACCAAAACCTAAAAATGCTGATTTTGCTAAATTATTGATAATTGATTATTGCTATGAGCACACGCTACAATGTTCAAACGTGTACTATTTGATATAATATGATAAAAAATGCTTTAATTGTAAAAAAACTGGTTGCCTGTAAAGTCGGTATACGGGCGAAAGTTTTACGTGACAACTTGTGCCTTTCACTTTTTATGTCTGTCTCTCTCGCTCTTAGGCGGGCTAACCATGCCGCGTGCCTCTCACTCGCTCTCATTGTGAGCGCATAACGTGAGCGGAGCGTAACGCAGTTTCTTGAAGTGTCACCCGGCAAACCAATTTATAAGACGTTGTCACGTCAAAATGCTGATTTTGCTAAATTGATAATAATTGATAATTGCTGCGAGTACACGCTACAATGTTCGAACATGTACTGGCTTCGAAATGTAAATGTTTCCGAATTATAAGAAAAGCATCGTGTAGAAAAATGCTGACGCCCGCGATGTACGGTTAGACCGTACAATAAGATTTTTTTCTAATAATTGGTTTCTGTCAATGTGATCTACTTCCAAATGCAGCCCGACATAATCTTTATTGAGACTCTCCCTCACAATAACCAACAAACGTTCCAGCTTTCGTCGTGATATGTAAATAATGTCACAAGTCTTTCATCTGGCTCCCCGGTACGCAGTTTTGTGAGATATATACCTAATGCAGTTCTCGGTATTCTACATCTTTCATTTAGTGCAGATGTTTTTTCTAAGACAGCATCAAACTCTTCGCACTTCCGTCCTGTTCAAAAGTGCATCTCCTCATTGGTCAAAGCGCCTCTTGTGTTGAAGTCTAGCCGAGGTCCACGTTGTAAGACCGTTCTTAACATGTCACAAATGTCAGAAAACTGATCGCAGTTAAAATCATGAGTAACATTACATGTTTGAGGTAGCTCATCCCAAATATGGGATTTTCTTTCTAAGTGCTGTGTAAATAATCTTGCACTATTTGGAATATAAAGCTTATATTCACAAAATATGTGAGTTTTTATTGTAACTGGGATCCGATGGCGAGTTGTGTTTTGACAATTGTTAAATATACAATGTCATGGTGCGTTTGGGGCATGTGTATACTCCAAAACTTGAAATTCCTGAACATTTTGCAGTGCTTCAGGCACTGCTTCTAGCTCTGCTCCAGGCACTGCTTCTGGTGCGGCAGGATTCGCATGTCTTTTTACTCCATTTTCGGCAGATTTACAACATCGGTGACATGCACGTCGTGTGCCATCGAATACCACCTGAAAGTAGTAAAAATATTTACAACTTTTACTATGGGATCAACTGTCAAAAATGAAAAAAGTCAGCTGTTCCATGCAAATAGACTGAGTAGGTAGGTATGTCGATTTTGTATGGAACAACTTATCTAATATTTCGTAACATCCTGTATAACCTAAGAGGTTGAAATAAATAAAAGAAGAAATGGCTTGCACGAATGAAAGACTAAATAAAACTACATTTACATCATAGTAATGTTATTACTAACCTCCAAAACGGCATGTTCTTGTATATACGCAGTGAAATCAGGGCACATTCTTGACAGATTATCTGTCAAAACATGCTGTTGGTATCTTCTGGTATATAGAGCTCGCTGACACATCACACAGTTGAGACGTTGTTCTTCCATTGCGATATTGCAGTTCGAAAAACAAATTAATATAGTCCACAACACTAGCGCAGGTCAACGTTAATAGCAGGTAACAATTCCAGTAAGAGCGCAGGTGTCAGTCAGTTAATAAAAACGAATTATAAAAGCACAAAAAGAAACTAAAACAGCAGCGAAACGTCGTCACAAGCGCAAAACGAACGAGCGACTGACTGAGGTGACTGATGCGAACGCTGACCACGATGCTCCCCCGTACCGCACTCCCCTCGCCGCCGTGCCGCGGGCACAAATGGGTTAGAGGCAGAGCAACACAGCATAGTCTTACTTAAAAACGTTTTTAAAATGAAAATATTAGGCGAAATGTCGAAAATATGACCTATGTACACATTTTCATACACAGATAAGTGGTAATATACATGTATGTATATCTCCAAACGCATTCAGATCTGAAAGTGGCGGCCTTAGTAATTATTGTTCCTCTTGGTCAGACCTTTTAAATGACAATACAACCATACCTATTGAAGCCGGGTACCATTCTGCCCATTGTCCTTTATTGCAAATTTATAATGATGTATGTTAAAACAGTTAATGACTGTCTGTACTAGTTTTACAGTTTAAAAATTTTAGAGGGGAGTTTGAGTTGCCTAAATCTACTTAATTTTAACAAATTTCATGTAAATACTGTAGTTTGCATTTATTTATAATGGGTAAAGAAATCTGACAAACCTGAAAAAATACAGTTCGTTGCTCCATGAGATGGAAAGTTCGATTAGATAATAAACACTGAGCTCTTATAAAAAAAACCATAGTTTTTAAATTTGGTAAAAGAATTGATTTAAAAGAAAAAAATAGTTCTGAAACCAGCATTACATCTATATGTCGCAGGCAAATCGTATAATCCGCCGTTTCATAATATGCCTAGACAGATCGTAAAGCATGTAAACTAAAGGAACAGAAATCGCACTTTATAAGTCATGTATGTTAGGTTAGGTTCAGTTTCTCTTTTGTAAACGTAGATGCGGAGCAAGTGAAGCGAGCGTAGCGTTCTAGCCAAGCTTCATATAATAATCTGTTCAGTTATATGATAATTTCTATTCCATACTTTACGATCTGTCTAGGCATATTATGAAACGGCGGATTATACGATTTGCCTGCGACATATATACCAACCTGATTAATAAATATTTTGTGTTTCTATGTGTTCTTTGTTTTCAAATCAGATAATTTACATATTAGTAACAGGTCCATATCGCCCTCGCATATTACATTTTGCATAGGTGGTCGGCTAACTACGAGTGAAGTTAGCCGGCCATGGGCTTTTTTCAAAAAGTAGCTCAACGACAAATTTTTGAATATAACGGATAGAAAACGGCAAATTTGGATATACTTTGTTTTGCTTTTGACTAAAAATGGTTTGCTATCTTCAAAGATCTGCGGTAACCCTGCCGCTGACACGAGCTAGGCACAGGATTATATAAACCAGATAACGAGCGCTTTCCGGCCGTATCGTTTTGTAGACGACGTGGTTCATCTTAGTACATGGTCGCCTGGTCAGTCAGTGCATATAAACGGAATTGTTCTTCATTGCGTTAACAATAGAGTAGTCAAGTTTTGAAGTATTTTTAAGTTTTTTGTAAGTACTACTAATTCCTATTCTATTCTAATAACTACTTATCTGAGCAGTGACGCCGAGTTGTACTATCCAAGCTATCACAAGTAAAGGAAAAAGTCTGAAAATATTTAATTGTTAGTTCTACCACACACAATAATATTTTTTTTACAATTTCCAAAGTTTATTTGCAGTTGCATTGACAATGTACATACCTTGATGTACGGAAGTTTGTCATTTCATCCGACTTGTCGTTGGTACAAATAAATACGGAACCCTCAATGCAACAGTCTGGTTGGCATTTGTCCAGTTTTTAATTTTAGTTTTAGTTTTGAACTTTTACTTTTAAAATTTGGGCCAATTTAATGTACTCAAAACACAATATGGTTTGCTATTTTCATTAATTCCAAAATAAAACTTAAGCTGTGGTTAAATCATTTTGGCTTATTTTATGCGAATTTTGTTGTTTGTAAGATCAGGAGCATTTAAGGGTAAGCGATGGCAAACCGTGTTAGCAAGATGATTTGTATTGAAATATAATAGCAATGCCATTTTATAGGTGAATATTTAAAAGTTATATGTCTAAATTTTCAAGCGTCAGGAAACCAAAGCAGTTTTTAAACACTTACTTCTGTAAAGTTTGTTAATTGGCGGTTAGTTCGTTTTGGCCGTGAGCCATCGATGTCAGTCTATATTGGATACACCGAATTTCCTCAATAACGTAAGAAAACTCCGAGCATAGCTGTTACCATCGCCCACTGAGCAGTCTTGAGCTTTCGTTCCTATGAGACCCATAGTTAGCGGCCGCGTCTCAGTGCCGTAGGTAACACTGAATTCGGCGATTAATCTCTTTTTTGAAATAAGACCTGCTTTACCATATATCTTGTTCCAAGTATCCTCGATAAATTTAAGTGTTTAACTTTAAATTCTAGAGTTACTACCTGTAACTGGAGTGGGCACTTCATGGTCATTCGACATAATTTTTGTGTTTTCCATGTTGAGGGCCACTGATTGAGATGTTCTACTGAAATTGTCGAGCAACCAAGTAAAAGGTAAATGATAAATTATGTATTAAAAATATCAGCCTAAGGTTGCTACACGAAAAATCTATAAAGACAAAATTTATTATCAAAATACAGTGTATTTTACGACGATCGGAAATGGCTGACGATTGTGTTCCGATACTTATCTCTTTCATTTAGAAAATTTATCGAACATACGTTTTGAGAACAATGTAAGTTATTTGTTTCTCGACCAATAACAATAACAATAACTAAACTTTCTTAAAGGATAATCTTTGTTCAAGCAGGAATCATTAGAAATAATAATAATATGTTTACGTACAAATAACTTGAGTCAGATATTATATAGATATAACACTAGCACGATATCATGCTCTGCTCATGTCCAGTCAAAGTCCCAACCAAGCTTAGAGTTTTTGGGGAATAGATTTTTTCGTTTTTTCCCCACTGAACGGCACAACTAGTGGGTCCGTGAAAAAAAAGAATGCCTATATCTGCGAGTAAAATTAGTGAATCTTTTTGAATTTGGCTTAAAATTTTGTGTACGTCTACATGTGTTTGGGGAGGTGCAGTTTTTTAATGTTAAGGTTAAATAAGTAAGTACATTAAATTATTTATACTATTTTCATATGGTTTTTTTATATAAATTTTTTTATGTTTTTTTTTATTATTTTGGATGACAGCTGTCTAACAAGAAAGGGCTAACTTATTGTTTGACAGCTGTCATCTCCGTAACTATTGATCGTAGGCTAGGCTTTTTTCACAGCAATGATAAATCTCAAGAGCTTAATTTCGGATTACATTCAAATAAAAAAGGGCTATATCTCGGAAACTGTTTACAAAAAATTACACTTCCAGACATACAAATGTGACGTTTAAGATAGCCTATATAGATAGTAGAGATAGCCCTTTCTCGTTTGACAACTGTCATCCGAAATTAAGATCTCGATTTATCATTTCTGTGTAAAAACTACTAGACTACAATCAATAGTTATGGACATATGCTATACTTTTTTTAGTTTCGAATTTATAATATGAAGTGTGGATACAGGAGGACGAAGAAGCTCTTTTTTAAAGTCGGTTAAATTTTATCTTTGACAAATATTATCTCTTTTTGTTGAAGCACATAGAGCAACACGGCATCCTGATGAGTATGTATATAGTACAGATATACGTATGTATAGTACAGATATATGTATGTATAATGCAGATATAGGTATGTATAGTACAGATATAGGTATGTATAATACAGTCAAATTAGGTGAATTTCACTAAAGTCTGAAACAAGTCTAGATCTAACAAAAACGTTTCTAATTGTTTTGTATGAGTTAAGACCGAACCTAGTTAGTTAGTTGGGCGTAGGTGTTTCGCACTCAGCTCACAAGTCAAAGTCAAAGTCAAAATGGTTTATTCAAATAAGGATTTTACAATCACTTTTGAATCGTCAAAGTTATAAATATTATTTTTTGAACCCTCCCACCTTCCCGCCGGTTCACAATGTTGTTGATTTCTACCGAGAAGAATCCGGCAAGAAACTCGATTGTTACTCTTTTAAAAACACTATCAATAATACAAATAAACTAAAATACAATTAATGTTTTAAATAAAAAATTTTTAGTCGTACAATTTTATGTTATTTCCATTTTAATTTGGTTTACCTATGCATCCTGTAATTGAGCATCATCAGTCCCAAGGATTTTTATCATTTACATAGTCTGAAATATTGTAGTATGCCTTTTTACAAAGTACCTGCTTGATAAAAGATTTAAATTTACTTATTGATAGATTTTGAATTTTATTGGGAACTTTGTTATAAAAGTGTATACATTGCCCCATAAAAGAGTTACTAATCTGTCCGTCTTTGGATACTCATACTAGTTTTAGCACTATAAAGAACGAGCCTAATACAACCCTTAAGAAATTTAACCCCCGGAAAGGAGTTAAATTGGCTGTAAACTATGCAGTGGTCATAACTAACCAGGGAGAGATGTGTACTCAGTACGATTTTTATACGCTTTTATACATCCCAATCTACATTAGTACGTTTTAATTAAGTTAATCAGACCTACGAACATACAAAAAAATATAAATGGTAATAATTAATTTTTGGTCATTGCGGCTCGAGTTAAACTATAGAAGTCGGTGCAAATTGAAGAAATTATAAGAAAAATGATCTAAATACTATATCAAATTAGCATGGCGTCGCAGCTTATGGAAAGTAGTTTTTTAAAGTTGTCGATCTTTCTACTTCAGAGGAAATCATAAAGCTGTTAAAAATCTTCACAATCATATTAGTTTTGCTTTTGGATACCATTAAAAGTTGGCATTTTTACACGGAACAAATCTTAAATCTTAATTTTATATATTCGTAAATAATTACCACAGAACAATAAATCCATAGAAGCGAGAAGCGAGCGGCACAGCTGCACCGAGGCATAAGAATAATAACAGCCTAGAAATGGCATTCGTGTACTTTGTATTTATAATCGCAACACAGTGCCACGTGCCACGTGCCACGTGCCACATGTGCCGCCAACATAAGTGATCGATTCGGAGAACTTTGTAACATCCGGTTGTTGTGAGCGGTCACGTCATACAGTTGTCAGATTGTTGTGAGCGGTCACGTCATACAGTTGTCAGATTGTTGTGAGCGGTCACGTCATACAGTTGTCAGATTGTTTGACCAATAATGAGTATTTATTATAAATGATAAGAAAAAATAAAAAAAAAGTTATTAGAGATATTTTTAAATATAATATCGTCTTCAGTCATGATATATAAATAATAAAATATATAAACTATAATCATAAAATATAAACTAATAATACCAGAGTTGCGTAGAATTAGGGCGGCTAACACAAAAAAACGTTGAATTGTATTCCGTAAATGCCGTAGTTATATGCATCGCGCTACACAGTACGTTTTAACGCAGCATTGGTTAGGTATTACGGTGGCAAACAAGCTTGCGACCTGTTAGGAACTTACTTAAAAACTTCGTTTTAAAAAAAAACGAATTTATTGACTATAATAATTACGTGAAAATTTAATTATACATATAATTTTAAGAGTTGCGCAAAGAAAGAAACAAAGAATGCGCAACTGTTCGCGACGGGAGATAGTACGGAACTGAGGGTTATATTGGTTGAACAAAGGAACAGCAGTATACTGACTAAGGTCTATTGGATGGCGTGGGAGTATATTAGGGTATAAAAACCCCCCCTAACCTTACAAATATATTAGTTATGAAATGTCAGTACTTTTATTAATATTTAATTATATAGTTTCTACAGTTTGCATAGAGCAAAACGACATCTTGACTTGCCAGGAGGAGCCGTATTGCTCTATGAGAGAAGGAGCTGTATCGCTCTATGACAGGAGGAGCCGTATCGCTTTATGACAGGAAGAGCCATATTGCTATATGACAGGGAAGCCGTATTGCTCTATTATAGGAGGAGCCGTAGCGCTTTACGACAGGAAGAGCCGTATAGCTTTATGACAGGAAGAGCCGTATTGCTATATGTATGACAGGAGGAGCCGTATCGCTCTATGACAGGAGGAGCCGTATCGCTCTATGACAGGAGGAGCCGTATCGCTCTATGACAGGAGGAGCCGTATCGCTCTATGACAGGAGCAGCCGTATCGCTCTATGACAAGATTAGCCCTACCGCTCTATGACAGGAGGAGTTGTATTGCTCTTTTTTGAGCATGATTTGTAATTAAAACATTCCCTTACGTCGTATTATTTTTCCAAAATAAATATTCGTTAAGTTGAATGAAGAATATTTTTCCTTGAAGGTTCTGTAGATAGATAGTAAGGTTAATGATTAAATACTTTTATGGCCATGTTGTGTTATGTAGTATGCACCGTTCTGATGCTCGTTCACAGTACCTATGTCGTGCGTTGGGAGCTTTCTTATGTCTCAGTAACAAATTAGCTGTTCTATCAATTATATTAAAATAATAATAATGTTATTCTACACGAATCTTTATTAATTCTATACTTATGAAGAAACTTTTACACTAAAAGACTCCACTTTAGTTCGATATTTTATCGAATAAACTTGATAACTTTAAATAGCTGTCAAAGCTTTATATTCACTTCTCGTACAAGGAGTACCAACAGCTCAAGACTTCTCACAAAATTATTAAACTTTTAAATCATTTCATCCTTTTCATATCTTTGTTTATTCTAGAAGGTTTGTTAACTTTGGCTCCCTCTTTTTATTTCTTTTTTACTATCGGCCGCAGTTTCGTTCAAGTACGATTTTTTTTTCTAAAGACGTTAAGTGAAAGTCTTTTAGACAAATATTTTATTAAAGGACTCGTTTGCGACGACCGAGGGTCAAGGGTCGAGCAAGTTCCACCGCAAGAAATTCGTAATTATTAACTAAAGTAGGATGTTTGTAGCGCTTACGAATTTGTGCCTGTTCCTGGGCTCACGTACTTCGTATGTCAGAAGGAGCCAGTGTATGCCTGAGACACTGCAATGTTACTCCTTCAGGTCCCACCCTTTCAATCGTATCTGAACCAGCAACGACAATTGGACGCCAGCTTTAACTTGTCCTCCAACGGACCTAGGTTTGCTGGAAGCATCAACACCAAGGATCCTAATGTTCTTGTATATGTTAATGGGCGTATGTGAGACCTCAGAAAATAGGGTCTCATAGCGGTGACCGCGCAGACTCATGTTTTTATTGGATTAAATTGGATCAAGTTTTCACATCTTCAGTTTGCGATCTTGGATAGAGTAGTCTCCAGTTTTGTCACAAGTTCTCCAAGGTTTTTCTCTGCAACGGACCGGGGGATATTTGCAAGGCCAATGTAATAAGTGTCTCCGGTGCTGTCATGTCTATGTACGTTGTCGATGTAGGAGACAGCAAATAACCTTGTAAGATGCCCAGGTTATTATAAACTATCTTAATATTGGACATGTCCCCCTAAGTTTGTTTTTTTCATGTTCTATGGAAAATCCTCCCCATGACAAGAAGAAGACTTAGCAGTTCTAGCTTCATTCAGATACGCAACATTAACATTAGAAAAACATGGTAAAGTTGAACTTCGAATTCCAAGTCCAGGAAACTTGATCTGGAGCTTGAATCCAATTGTGATTTTCAAATGACAATTTCAATAATAATAATAAATAAAATGGTCGTACATTGCTCTACTGGGATCGCTCTATCATCACGGACAGGACTATTGTTTGCAATAAGCCTGATATCGTGTTGGTCGACCTATCCCAGCGCAAGGCGATGCTCGTCGATATCACAATACCACATGATGAGAACCTCGTGAAGGCGGAAAACGAAAAGCTCAGCAAGTACCTTGATCTGGCTCAAAGGGTAACCGGTTGTCGAGGTTGATTCGACGATCATTGTCCCGATGGTCGTTTCGGCGAACGGCTTGATAGCGAAGAGCCTCGACCAACATCTCAAGAAGCTCTGGCTGAAAAGTTGGCTCAAGGGTAGGATGCAGAAGGCAGTGATCTTGGACACGGCACGTATTGTCCGGAGGTTCCTTAGTCTGCAGCCCTGACCACCGGTAGTTTGAGCCTTGCCTCGCTGCCGGCGGCACTCTAGTTTTTAAGTTTATAATAATATATGTTTGTTTTTTTTATACTATATTGTAAAAAACGTTAAAATTAAGAATAAAAATGAATAAAGAGATAATAATAATAATTTACTTTATTGCACATAATATAACAAAAACAATAAGAACATAGAAAAAAAATGCAAATACGATCTTATCGCTATGAATGTGATCTCTCCCAGATAACCTTTGGGTGAAGGATTTAAAATAAAAACATAATAAAAGGTAATGTGTGCATTAAAAATAAGGTAGATAATAATTATAATCAATCCTACATCTTTAACAAAATTTATGTAAACAGATAATATTAAATACAAAATATATATTTAAGATAATATTAGATACAATTACATAATACTATACATAAATAAATAATTATTTACGAATATATATATATAGCACATGAATCAATAAGTCCCGAGACTAACCCAGAGATGGCGCTCGTAGTAAACCAGTAACCAGGTCTTTCTAGAGTACTAACCTTTGCTTGAAACGTGTCAAAATTTTAAGTCGATCGGACCAGCTGAGTTATCGAGATTGGAGTAAAGTCGTTTTGTAGTTTGTTTAAATGGGTGCCGCGATTGCTTTCGATGGAACAAAAACAGTAACGAGTCGATGATTCAGAAAGCTGTTTATCGCTATTTACTCGCAACAAAAACGATTTCTTGCGTCGTTACGTGATCATGGACGAAACATGGATACATCACTACACTTCAGAGTCGAAGCGGCAGTCATCTGAGTGGCGCACAGCTGGCGAAAGCCGTCCGAAGCGTCCGAAAACGCAGCAGTCAGCTGAGAAAGTCATCGCGTCAGTTTCTTGGGATACGCATGGCGTGATTTTCATTGACTGCCTCGAAAAAGGTAAATCGATCAACAGTGATTATTATATTGACTTGTTGGTGCGTTTGAAGGAGGAAATCGCAAAAAAACGACAGCACATGCAGAGAAAAAAAATCCTTTTTCACCAAGACAATGCACCCTGCCACAAGTCGATGAAAACAATGGCAAAATTAAACGAATTGGGCTTTGATCTGCTTTCCCACCCCCCATACTCGCCAGATTTAGCCCCCAGTGACTACTGGCTCTTTGCTGATCTTAAAAAAATGCTCCAGGGAAAAAGATTTGGCTCAAACGAGGAGGTCATCGCTGAAACTGAAGCTTATTTTGAAGCGAAAGATAACTTTTTTTATAAACATGGTATTAAAAAATTGGAAAATCGTTGGAACGATTGTATCACCCTAAAAGGTGATTATGTTGATGAATAAATAAAAATTTTGCAAAAAAAAATGTTGTTTTCATTGCTAGTGTCGGGACTTATTGATCCATGAGATATATATATATAAATTTACATACATATTCATACACAGATAAATAATCAATAATATAAATGGATATAAGAAATATGGCTATGAAGTGATATACCAGCTTTTATTTATTATAGTGAGTAATAACGAGTTTTTTAAATTTACTCAAGGACTGCGCTCGTTTAATATCATCATCATAAAGGAGCACCAATGAACTCGAAACATTCTTTTAAATATGATGGTGTTTTTGGATTGAACAGGACATTAGAAAGAAGAAATAGGACATGAGTATTCCGGTGAAGACGAATTGGGGGCCACTAAAGCTTTGTTCGGAATTCGGATATGTGATCATACTTTTGCAGACCAAATATAAATATTATGCATAAATTTTGAAAACGCTCAAGTTTATCAAGCTGCTCCTCAGTGAGATCAAAATATCTCACTGATCATCTGCATAGTCGAGAAAACGAAGAAGTAGTGATTGAGCTAGTGTAATTTTAGTGGGAATGGGTAGGAAGTTACGTAATCTACCCAAAGATTTCGCGGCAACAAATATTTTTTTGCTGATTTCTTTAACTTGTGGACCCCACGATAGTATTTCGTCTAAAGGTCCAAGGTTTTCACAGTATCATTATATAGAACAGGCACTTTATTTACATAGACTAATGGCAGTTGTTGTCTATCGATTTTGGCGATAAATCTCTTACTCCCCACGATGATGACTTGTGTTTTATTTGGATTTACAACTAGGCCATGAGACTCACTCCGGTCAACAATGCGAGAGTGTTCCTGATTTAGTACCGTAATAGCACTTGACAACCCATCGATGGAAGCTTGCGAGTATATTTCGTCTTCATAAAGATGGTAGAGAGAAGATATATGAGATGTAATTAGATTGATGAAAATAGCAAAGAGAAGTGGTGACAACACGCCAGTAGTGGGCAGAGAACGAATCTTCAACCATAATGCGTTGTCGGCGTCCCCGCAAGTAACTATGAAACCAATCGATAGCTGTTGGAGATATGTTAAGTATAGTTAGCAAAATATCAAGGTCGACCGTGCCAAAAGCATTGCTAAAATCTAGTAATGTTAATATGGTGACCCTCCTACTCTCCATACCTAGACGAATGTCATCCGTTATTTTAACAAATTCAGTAGCCGTACTATGACCAGGACGGAAACCAGATTGAAAGGGAATTAACAAATTTGATAGGAAGGGAAGAATAGATAAAGGTCTGAAATCGGAAAACGAAGAAGGGTTGAATTTTTTTGGTAAAGGAATGATGATCTTTCCATGATTCAGGAAAGATACAGGTAGATATGGAGTGATTCAAGATATGTGTTATAAAAGGAACAACGGTGTCAAGGATCGGGATGATCATATTACGGCTAATGCAGTCATTACCAACGGCATTGGAAGAAATGTACAGAATGTTCTTCTTAACATCACAATCAGAAAATCGATTTAGAACAAAAGGAGAGAAGTCAGGAGTTGGCGTTTTTGAAAGAGAGTTTATTGCAGCAGTTTTTTTTTGTATCACCAATGATAACCGTAAAAGAAAAATGTTGATTGAGGACATTAATATCAATTTCATTAGGAATAGGAGAGTGATTAGATTTACCAACTCCTAGTGACTTTAGAAAAGTCCAGACCTTTGCTGGATTACCGTCTTCTTCGGATTTCTGGATATGGCGTCGTTGTGCATCCCTACACATCTTATTGCAGCGATTCCTCAAAAGCTTATAATTAGTAAAATTGTTATCACAGTGGTTACTTTTCTATTTTGCCTTAGCACGTTTTCTTTTTATCATTAATGCTTTGATCTCATTTGTGAGCCATGGAGCAGGAAGATGCTTAACTTTTACTGCACAGATGGGAGCATGAGTGTCATAAAGACTCGTAATTTGTGAGTTAAACAATTTAATTTTTTCATCCACTATAGATGGCCGATCCCCAGTTGATTTTCAGTGCATCATCATATCCATCCCACTAAAATTACGTTGCAGAAGTAATCTCGACTTAGCTTTAGGAAGGCGGATTTTTTAAGATAGATAGACCAAGTCATGGTAGGAAAAAGCGTCAGCAGCGCACTGACGATGTTTAATAATATGTGAAGGAGAAGAAATTATTATTAAGTCCAGAAGAGAGGGTGTACTATGGGGAAAGAAGTGAGTAGCATTAAGTGGAAGTATGTGCAAGTTACATCCCTCTACTACTGACTTAAGTTGAAAGCTACTGTTGTCATTCCTTAAAAGACAAGTATTAAAGCCACCAATGATGATTGTATGATCATATTGAGGTGTGAGGTTCTCAAGAAGTTTTTCAAAAGAGGTGAAGTAATTAGTATGAAGATTTGGACTATAATATACGTCAAGTAAAATTTTAGTATTAGAAATACTAATTTCTATAAAAATATGCTCAGCTATATTAGAAGATACAGGATGATCAGACAAATTAACTATAGAATAAGGTATATAAGAGCGAAGGTAGATTGCCACCCCACCACCACCTTTGTCTTTGCGATCATTACGAATTAACTGAAACCCTGGTAATGAGTAAGAAGTAGATTGTAAGCAAGGTTCAGCCAAGATTCTGATATGAGAATAGCGTGAATATGTGTGTTGTCGAAAGATGCTAGCATATCGGGATAATGTGCTGGAATACTCTGGGCATTTATATAAACAGTATTAAAATTTTTCAGAGAGCCTGACAAGAGAGAAGTCAGATTTGCGCTGAGAGAATTTGAGATACTGTGAAAGCTATCATCGCTGTTCAATCCGTCGTCGGAACAAGAGATAAAATCATCGTCATTTAAGCTCACATTATCATTATCACTATAAATAACGAAAAGTATATATAAATATAAATATAATATCAATACTATACTTAACTAGATTGTAAATAAAATATAAAAGTATTAATATATAAATACTTACATCTATCTTACCTGCCAGCTATCTTACAAAAAACATAAAAAGCATGTTAATTCATAAGGTAGAACTAGTTTTAAAATATACTAACTATATAATAAGGTATGTCGCATTGCCAACATTTAACTTACCTACTAAATACTTTACAAACTAACTAAAGTTGTCACTGGCTTTGTATAGTATCCAAGTCACAAGAAAAAAAAAAAGATTAAAAATATAATCTAGCTAACTGTCAAAATACAAAAAAAAGTTGAAGGTATTTCTTTTAAAGTAAAAATATTTCAAAGAAAAGAGATTTTTAAGATTTTAAAAGTGGGTAAAATTGAAAAGATTAAAAGTGATATGCGGTGCAAAGGTCAAGGCGTACAAAAAACTAACTTATCAGTTTGCAGTAACAGTTGTCACAAAATATAAATGCAAGCGTGACTATTTTTTCGTTGCTGTCCTTTTCAGCCTGTTCATTTTGGACTCCAGAGTAACCTCTCGGACTGGCTCAGCAGTATTTTCAGAAGTTATGCTTGAAATTTTATCAACCTCGGTGCAACTGACAACGCTGTGCCGCCTGCAATCGGGAGCCATAACAATTATAGTTCAATATAATAGTCAATAGTTTAGAAACATCGGTTTTAAGTGCGTTATTAATGCAAGAAATAAATAAAGATAATTTTCATGATGAGGCACTTCTAAGAAAACAAATTTTAAAAGACGGCCAGACTTTACGCTGAATAAATCTAATTTTGAATAATTTTTACTTTAATAGTTTTAAAAATGATTGTGACGAAAGCCTCTAGAACAGTGACTTATCTTCTGACTTTGTTGACATAATGATAAATGTACCTATATATGTCAATAAATATACAAGTATCACTATAGGTAGCGTGCGGTAGGTAGGCAGTATGCGCTCGTGCGTGGCAGCTTCCTACCGGCGCGCAGAATGTGGTGCCCATACGTTACCACCCATACTTAGCGATCACTTCGCGCAGCTGCAAATGCAAGGGTTTTTCTGCTATCAACTGTTACTGCAATTTTAGAGTTACAATGCCCAATAATTGCTTTTTACGGAACTGGTCCAGCGCGCTATCGACTTTATCAAAAGTTTACAGATTTTCAATGTTTACAAAATGTAGAAAAAAAATTATCAAAATTACCCAGTTTTTAGATTTCCATATTAAAGAGATAAATAAAGAGAGAGAGAGAGAAGATATTTAGAAACAAAATCAACTTACAAAGGTCCTTCAAATTAAATTAGCTTGAGGGTTTCACGCTCTACTCGTAGTAATTTTATCAGGTGCGTAAGTAGTCCGCTCTTAAACTGTTGTCCTTGGTTGGTTTTAAAACGCAAGGGTCCAACCTTCATATTGGCTAAAATGTCTTTGTGAGTGATTGCCTCTGTAGTACATAATAATCAAAAGTAGGTAGTTCATAAGTTGAAGAGAATAAAATCAGTGATTGTCAGAGTGTAACGGTTCAGTTTAGGATTCGAACCCAAGCCTCGGCTAGCTATCACTTAGTCAGCATGACTCAACCTCTTGGCCATCAAATTTGAATATAGGAATGAGATAATAGTGGGTAGATTCTCGCCTATATTCAAGTTGCTAGTATTTTATAACAGACACTTTATAAAAATATTCTTTAGATACAATAATATTTATTTTTTGTTTCCCTAATAACAAATTTATCTAAAATATAAGTCTATTATAAGACCTAAATTAACTTATTACTTCACAATGGTTTATTACCTTTTTTTTCTATTCACTACCTTTATAATGGCACTGTATATTGCGGATTTAGGTCAGCCTAGTATAGACTGATATCACGTCGTGACGAATCCGAGAATCGCCACCTAGGCAACGTAGATGTCCGAGCCCATGGTCCTTGCTACCATAGCCAGCTGATCAGGTGTGCGCCTGGAACTCGGGGTCGCTGTCCTCCACCACCAGCTGGTATTGCTTAGGTACGAAGTATGGGGTCACTGTCCTCTCAGGCCAGCTGATGCTGCTTCAAATGTTGTTAACCTCTTATTTTTCATTTGGGCAGAGTGAGTCCACTTTCTTCTATTTAAATTTTTCAGGTCGAACATTACAAAAATTACTGCAAAACCTAGAACGCTACCACCAGAATGATATAAGTTGGTAAAAAAGGAATTCCAACTAAAGTAATGCAGGAAATGGGAATATGTAGGTCATTCCAAGGGGAGTGGGCCAGTCCCTTACATGTAGTGGCAAAAAAAGTCGAAAAATTACGACCCTGCGGTGATTATAGAGCGCTCAATGCAATCACGAAACCAGATAGGTATCCCATACTACTATTGCAGGATTTCACCTATATTCTGAATAAGGAAAAATTTTTTTTGCGTTTGGATCTCAATCAAGCGTACCATAATATACCAATACCGAAAAGACCGCAATAACAACCTCATTTTGATTATTCAAATTTCTAAAACAAGGATTCGGAATGCGGAATGAAGCCCTCCCTGGGCTTCATAAACTATACAGTACTACAAGGTTTGAGAGATCAGTAGGCAAGAAAAGACAGACATGCTGGCACAGAAAGGGACAAATAACATAAATTAGGAGGGAAAGAGGTTTGAGGCCATATTTTAGATAAAAGTATTGCATGAAGTTTTTTTATCAAATGATGTCAGCATATCAAGATAATACTTTGGCCATTTATATGCATGATATTAAAGTTTTTGACTAAGTCTGATAATGGCCTCCATTGAAACAATCAAATAATCAATCAAACAATATTTATTCAAATAGCTTTCTAGAACACACTTGAATCGTTAATACAATATAAACAATGTTAATTTCTGCCAAAAAGAGCTAGCAAGAACTTCTATTCAAAGTAATAATACAATACTTTGATAATCAGTTAACAAGTAAACAATATGTACTGAAACACTAATTAATATAAATAAGTTAGTAATCTATTAAAAACAAAGTCAAACACATGTCAATTATTATTTTTTGACAATAATTATTATAAGATCACTAAATCAAGTGAGGTGTACTATGTACAATATGGTATTCTATCAAGATTTCCTTATCCCTAAAATACTTGTTTACACTCTCACTTTATACTAGACATCAAAGAGTCAAAAAGAGTTTAATCTCGCCTTGTTACACAAAAGAGAATGTCAAAGGAATTACTCAGCATTAGTGCTGGATAGCTAATTATTGTCATTTCAATCTAAATAGAACCGATTATTGATATAAATACCAAACAATTTCGATCAATTTCCAAGTTATTCGACAACTTGTATCGATAATCAGACATATCTCGTTATTAATTTGATATTGATAATTTATGAGTTAATAATTTTGATTCAATATTCATAAACTATTCGTACACTGTATTTACCTATCTTGGTAAAACAGTATTATTTTGAAGGTGCGTAAAATATTAGTTATACATAATTATATAAATTTAACAGTTAAGTGGTATCCGCAAAACAATTTACTATCTGATATAAAACATATAAAAAAATAAATTTGATATAAGTAAATATGTTACATTTATATGATAAAGTCGCCATTCACATTGACGTCGAAAATAATACCAATTAAATAATAACAAAATAATTTGTTTTCAAAGCCGTTGTCCAGCGACAAAACATCATTTTTTAAGGAATAATATGATCTTAATCGTTGGCTGTGACGGCTGTTGCTTAGCTGTCTAAGCCATTGTACAGCCCGTGTACAGCTCTTGCAATGCTCCATACAGCTCTTAATGAGTCTCTCATGCTTAGAGCTGGTTAGCTTGGGGCTCAATTTATAATTATAAGGTCTGTGTCACGGCTAAACATCCCTTGTACAGAAAGCAAGAACAGCCTCGAGATTACTTATTCGAGATAATCCATCATTTCTTACCGCATTACCTCATCTCACTCACAAATCTAATTCAATCAAAATTGAGAGGGCCTAAAGGGCACTACTAAAGGCTGCTAATTTTTAAAACTTAGCCAATTGATTATTAAAATATTGATTCTGAGGCAACATTCGATACCCCCCACCAGTGGAACTTCCCTAAGGAAATTCTATTCTAAATATCTGTTACCTTTCTGCAATACCTCGTTTGCTTAAAATTTTGCTTACTTTCTGGGACCTTATTTGTACAACACAATTAATAAATGTACATTTATATGCAACAATAGCAAATAAGTGTGTAAAAGAGATCTGAACTCCTTTCTTAAAACTTTAGATTATAAGAATATTGAAAATCTTATGAAAATAAACAATTAACCTTTTTAATTACTAACATTGTCGAGTTCCTACTACTAATGTGTAAATCTCTTAACACTAACTATAGAAAATGATCAGCAATGAAGACGCTCTCTCAAAAATCAAATTATCCTGTGTTTAAGTTTATTTTTTTTATAAAAACCTTTTGACAAAATTATACATCAGGAATAAAAAATTTACATATACAATTCAATTCAATTTGTACAATAGTATGACAATGTTATATAAACAAACTCTAATACTGAAGTTACTACAGAACTCGCAACATGCTAATTATCGTACTTCTTTATTTATTTGAAATTTATACAATTAATTCGATCTTGATTAACTTTTTTTTCCTATTATTGTTTCTGTACACAGGTACAAGTAAATAAAACATAGAACACTAGTTATAGTTTCGAATACTAAATAAATGTAGACTAATAAAATTGTGTTAACATTTTCTTCTAATTGTCTAGAGGTTATGTATTGCATCATATGTATTATAAATGTTCTTATTGTATGAAGGTACCACCTAGTAACCAAAAAATAATGATCAAATTTGTAAATTGCTTAGTTACCTAGTTATTTCAATGTGTAACAGTAACTTTATGTTCTTAAAGAAATAAACATTTTATTTATATATTTTATTTACTTTATTATATTAATTCGGGAGTCCGGTGACTATAGACCATGTGTGCCACTCTAAGCAGTGGTAATTTTTTGAATAAAAAGTGCTGTTTTAAATCTTAATAAAAAAGTTAAATGTGGTTATTTTTTAAATATAATAATTGTTTAGTGGTTTTTACCTAAAGCACTGAGAGTTGTCACTAAAAAACTATCCAAGGGCGTGTTAATGTAGAATATAAGCCATTCGAATGGCAGAATTATTCATAAGCAGTAGGTAAGTGAATCCCTTCTGTGCTACCCATTTGACCGCAAAATCAAGTAAATTGTATTAGGAAAAATGAAGAAATTTAAAAAAAATCCGATTTATCAATTAATTTAGTCAAATATACGTAATAATAAATATTACCACCAAATTTCAAGCTCATAGGTCAATGGGAAGTGAAAAAAATCTTGATGGTGTCTTGCTATTCCTTTGTTTTCCAATATTTTTTAAAATAAAAAATACCGTACTCAACAAGGTCTCAAACTTTCTAAAAAAACATATCCCACTCGATGGGGTAGAATCAAATATTTTTTTTCGTGCCTTTCATTTAGCTGTATGGGAGCCCCTTTTAGAAATATTTTTGACAATTTGTATGCCTTTGGGTCAACAAGATTATATTGTGAAAATTTGAAGACTGTAGCTCCAAACATTAAGCTGTAAAACTGTGTGACAAACGACAGATAGACAGACACGTGAATGACAACAATAGGGCTCCGTTTGCATCCTTTGGGTACGGAACCCTAAAAATTAACTAATCTGTTGTTAAAGCAATAAGGAATAATTTCGTTTAAATAACTTAGTTATAGAATACACTAAACGTCGATGACCCATAAGGCCATAATCACTTACAAAACTGTGTCGCTCACAAAACGATGCGGCCGGAGAGCGCTTGTGGTCTGGTAATTTCATTAAATATATATTTATATTTATTGGTAAGCATTTTATGACCTTGTGGCAAACATCAATACTACACTGCATATCAAAATGCTGTGAACAAAAAATAAATCTTACGCAGATAAAACATTGAGCTATTTAGTTTACTGAAGAACCGGTAACTGGTTGATACAAAAGGTCGTCTGTTGCCTCCACTATTCATAATAGTTAAAGAACTTTTTTCTGATTCCTCTGAATCGTCGACGTTTACCGAAATAACATTCGAATCATTTTTGTGAATTTGTTATATCCAGTAAATTTTTGCATTCGCCGCTCGGCATCTCCTCCAATCTCGATTAAACCTTTTTGCATTAGTGGTTAAATTTCGTTGATTGTAAACGTGATTAAGTCTTTTAGTTTCAACAATTTTTGAGTTTCAATCTCAGCATTTTGGCGTGCTAATATGCTAAAAATATATTGATCTAGATTTTTTGCATCAAAATAAAGTTGCAACGTTCAAATCCAAAACAGATTTTGATGGTGACGCAAGGTTTACTCAGCGGCTCCCACGCTACGCCTTATTTTCAGTGCACGCCCCGATCTGTGACGACATCACAGGGGTGAAATTTATTTTTTTGTTGTCATCAGATAAATTTTTACAACGATATAAGAATATTTTTTAAACTTTCGAGGTATAAATCTTTAAAAAGTACGTGTTTTCGTAAGTCACATTTGTATGGAATGCCCGCCAGTATGACGTTCATCAATTTAATCAGTTCACGTCAAAAAATAACTAGCTCAATGCTTCATCTGCGTGAGGTTTATTTTTAAATCTTCATTTTTTGGGTCTCAAAATCGGTGTTATTCCTGAAGTTTGCAGGGATTTAGCCCATCTAGTTTAATATTATGTACTTGTCTCCTTCATAGTTCTGTATGTAACTCCTTCTTTTTGAATTATATTCTTTAAATAATCACTTCAAGTTCTCTTCTTAAAAATGCATTATTTTTTATCCTACGTCCTCAGTTCACGAATTATTCTACAGGATCCTGAATATTCTAATAATCTCTTACCTAAAATATGTAAAACTCACAAGTACTTGAAACTGTTCTTGTTCGATTGAACAAGACTAACATGTTCGTGAGGATTTGAATTCGATGAATATTTCATAAGGACGAGTGGGACGTGTGTTTGAGAATATTGATTTTGTTGGCTTTCCCCCGTGTCAGTTAGGTGAGTCTGAAACTGAGAAAAAAGCAAAAGCCAAATGTGCCTAGAATACAATTTAAGTTCAATAGTAGAATTAAATAAATTAACTTTTTTTGATTTTTATTGGTTTGTCAATTATTTGAAGATAGCTCCAACTTTTTTTTTTTAAATAATATTATTACTCATATTTCCCGGTAGCGAGTAACACTGGAGCGTAAAAAAAGGTACAGAAAAATAAAATTGTAGAGAATTTTATTAATGTCATGTTATTTAAAATATAAAGTATTTTTTAGATATTCAATATCGGTAATCCTTAAACCTACTATAATGTGAATCCAAAAGTGTGTTGGTTAGTTCATTGTTTAGTTCCTCTGTTCAGCAAGTAGGGACACTACTAACTAAACACTTCGAATCTATTTAAAGTGAGTATTATTCTTTCAATATCAATTTTATATTTTCTGTCTTTTGTTAACAAATTTCCCAATCATTATGACATTTATGCTGAGCTGAGACCCATTCGGCAATTCACCGCAACGCTGAACCTCAGACAATCATTAGCTAAGTTTGAATATTATTAATTATTAAGTTTATGTCAGTGTCGCTGTGAATCGTCAAATAAAGGTTTTTATTGTTATTATAAAAGGCTTTAGTACCATGTACCACCTACATTCACTCCGCCAGATTATACAAAAGACAAAGGAGTATAATCGACCGCTTTGCGTAGCGTTCGTGGACTATGAAAAAGACTTCGATTCTGTCGAGACCTGGGTGGTGTAACAGCCTCTCCAGCGATGCCATATTGACTATCGGTACATAAAAGTGTTGAAGTGTTTATATAACACTTAAATTATTATCACCTGTTGGTAATCAGCATGTTAAGGATATATCACAAAATCAAAAGGTTGAAGGAAATAACCATTAACCACCATTTGTATCATAGATAATATATAATTTTTTTATTTTCTTTTGTTTTTTATCTATTGTAATATAAGCTCCTTTAAAGAGGCAAAAGTCTAAGTGCGTACAACCTCTTTTGCCTTTATCGTTTTCTTCTCTTCTTTTTCTCTTTAAATTAGTGATTTTAAAAATTTTTTTATTTTTGTTATTTGTTTATTTAAATATGTATAGTATAGTATAGTAATTAAATATTTATAGGTGCTATTGTTTTGTCTTGCACTAATGTCCGTGAAGTGAGGCAGTAAGGGCTCCCACTGAAAATCAGTATTGTACCTACACGGATACATATCATGCTGAGGGGGAGGCCCATTTAGCTCACGCACTCTTATTTTTGTATATAATTTTTTTTTCTTTTTTGTTAAATATTTTGTAAGTGTGTGTTTGCTAAATAAAAAATGTTGTTTGTTTGTTTGTTTGTTAACAGACCAACGATGTCAGTTCGACTATATGACCAGAACACGAAACCAATCCATCTGCAGCAAGGTGTAAGTCAGGGAGACGTCATTTCTCCGAAACTGTTCACAACTGCGTTGGAAGATGTGTTTAAGCTTCTGGAGTGGAAAGGATATGGCATCAACATATTTTTTTTTTCTTTTTTTTCTGAATGACTATGCAGTTGACGAACCCGGGGACGTCGGCGTCGTTTTGGGGGGAGGCCCTATTATGAGAGGTAGTAGAGACCAATCTCGCTATCCGGACAGCGAGATCGTCATCTGGGGCCGTTAGTACGTGCCGAAGCCTCCTAACGATAGTCACGCCGAGGTCGGTCGGGGGATGATACGTTGTGGATTGCACAATTAAACATAAATTGCGAGTACATCACTCACCTACGATTTGCCAACGATATAGTGGTCATGACAGAATCGCTGGAAGACTAAGGCACGATGCTCAGAGACCTCAGCAGAGTTTTGCAACAGGTTAGCCTTAAAATGAATATGGATAAAACGAAGGAAATGTTCAATGTCCGTGTCGCGCCTATACCGGTTGTTGTTAGGAACGCTACTCTCGAAGTTGTCGACAAATATACATACCTAGGGCAAGTAGTTCAGTTGGGTAGGTCCAACTTTGAAAAAGAGGTTAATTGAAGAATTCAGCTCGGTTATATACCTCAGTGCCTACAGACGAAAGTCTATAATCAGGGTGTGTTGCCAGTGATGACTTATAGAACAGAAACTTGGTCTAACTGTTGGCCTCTTAAATAAGCTCAGAGGCGCTCAGCGAGCTACGGAAAGAGCACTTTGCGCGAAAACATAGCTCAAAAAGTTAGCAAGCTGAAGTGGCAGTGGGCACGTCACATCGCTCGTAGACCCAATAACCGATGGGGAAGAAAGGTTCTCGAGTGGCGACCACGCATCGGAAGACGCAGCGTGGAATAGCCTCCTACCAGGTGGAAAGACGACCTGGTAAGAGCCCTAGGAATCCGACGGACGTGGGACGAGTCTTTCGGCTGTAACGAAAGGATGATTATTATTATTTATTAATTCAGATCCTCGCATGTTTCCCAATTTCTTTAATTGTACTATTCACTCAAAAAGTGTCAATAACTGCATGATCCGCCTAAAGTAAAACAGTCAATTAAACGCTTACAGTACAGTCAGCCATCTGATGGTTTGAACTCAATACAGGCTTTCAGCAAACAGGTAGGAGTACGATAACTCAGTTCATGTTGAGAATCGATCAGGATGATTGATCCTCACCGGACCCACATTCTAGACCGGAGTCCTTAAAGGCAAAGAAAACATAACCTAGTCCGTGTAATGAAATCATTTTTGCATCATTAATATATGCCTACATAAGCCTAACTTTTGCCGCAGCGTGTAACTCTATGCCGCCTGTTACCACTGGCATGTTTACTTTATTATCTATTGGTTGTCAGTTTTATTAATGGTTTAGTCTGTTCGCTGCTACTTCAATTTTTAAAACGATTGAAGGTATATTGTTGACTTTTGCTCTTCGGCGGTTTTCTCGATTTTATCTATTTCCTTTTTAATTAAATTTTCACCAACCACTCCATTTTAATTACCTTCCTCTTATCTTATTATGTTTTCGCGACACTATATTGAAAAATATCACAGTTAGGTTATTGCTAATCTGGGTGACGATTAAAAACGTCAACTTGTGCGCAATATCCCATAATCTGCCCATTTATCACAATGTACTATTACTTTATTCTTAGTTGGAGATTCGATTTCGATATTGTTTATCGACGAACCATTTAAAGTGGTAACTGCAAGGCATAAACATATAAGTTTCAAAAACTTGTTCTCTGTATCATGTGACTAACTAAAGTTAGGTTCAATTGAGACAAATAAATAACTTTGAAGTGTCAGTTTGTGATTTTAAACTATTTCGGTTTTGATATTTCTTCTCGTCAGTTCACTTGATACCTGAACCAGATGGAATGTTAAAATCATTTATAACGAAAAATCCAAAAATTTAACCTAATCAATAAAAACAGAAAATGTGAGGTGGTGGAAAGGATAGTAAGGAATCTTAACAGCGCAAAACCTCACAAGGTTAAAAAAATTAAATAAATTAAATATTTGCGAAAAATTAAGTAAAAATTTTGAGAAGTTATCAGTTTTTTAAATATAATTTAAATCACAGTATGATAACGAATAAAAAAAATTAAAAAATAATCTTTGAAAATCAAGTTAGTAAACGTTTCTCGGTAGAGTGAAAACTAACTAAATCCATAAAGAAAAATAAAATAAATTTCTATAAAATCTAAATAGAAAGTCAAAAAAGTGAAAGGCTAGTTCAGAAGAGGCAAAACACTAAATAACCATAAACAACGTGCTCTAAATTGAAGTAGTATAAAAAGTGGATTTAAAACTGAGGGAGCACTTAAGTGGTGGTATCTTATCATAAATACATTTATATTTACTATCATAAATACAATTATAACATTAGAAATAAAAAACACCACAGACCTTTCGGGACGGGACTTTCTGTAAAAACTATAAACTCAATAATTCATGTTAAAGCACAAGCTTTAGCCATAATTTTTAACAGTTTTGTTGATAGTGGTGTGTTTTCTGATCAGATGAAACTTAGCAAAGTTATACCTCTTTTTAAATCAGGTAGTTCAACGAATCCTAATAATTTTCGGCCTATTTCAATACTACCTGTACTCAGTAAAGTTTTTGAAAATATCATACTTTGTCAAATGTTAAGCCATTTCTGTATTAATGAACTACTTAGTAGTAAACAGTTTGGTTTAATGAAAGGCCGTTCTATAATCGATGCAGGAGTGGCAATATTAAAAAACATATTTAACGCCTGGGAGGATTCGTATGATGTTCTTGGAGAGTTTGGTGATTTATCTAAGACATTTGACTGCGTCCAACAGGAAAATCTCATCAGGAAGCTACATTACTATGGTATTAGAGGCAAAGCTCTCGATGTTTTGACCTCCTACATGATTAGCAGAGTACAGAAAATAGATTTCAACGGTGAAAGATCTCCTGGATAAGCAGTCACTATGGAAGTCCCTCAGGGCTCAATTTAAGGTCCTTTTCTATTTCTTATTTACATTAATGATCTCCCATATCATGTAAAAAAACTGGTCTATTTTTCTGATTGCTGGGGAGCCGTTGGTTACAGGCGGCACAGAGTCGCACGCTGTGGAGAAAGTTAGGTGAGGCCTATGTCCAGCAGTGGACGTCAATGGGCTGATATGATGATGATGATTTTGCTGATGACACCTCTTTTTACTTTTTACTTTTTAAAGTTAAGAGACGACGATAATGTTATGATGAATTAAATAATGCCATTTCTAGGATTGTAAAATGGTTTAATGCTAATAATTTGTTTTTTAATGAGAAAAAACCAAATGTATTAAATTTCCCTTTTTTTATTTTATACCACTAAGGTGGCAAACAACCTTTCGGTCCGCCTGATGGTAAGCAGTCGCCGTAGCCTGGACGCTTGTCACACCTGGGGTATCACTTACGCTTTGCAAACCCTTCAAAAATCCAAATGTTAGTCAGATCCACACATGTCTTAATATTAATGGCGAACAATTAGAACTTGTTAATTCAACAGTCCTTCTTGGCAAAACGCTGGACTCCAAACTTCAATGGGCTCCTCATATTCATAACCTAGCCAAAAAAACTTAGCTCTGCTGTGTATGCGACCAAGAAAATAAGACAGTTGACCAGTGTCGACACTGCAAAAATAGTATATTTTAGCTATTTCCATAGCTTGATGACATGTGGTAACTTATTGTGGGGTAGCGCTACTGATATCAATATAATATTTGTGTTACAAAGACGGGCAATTCGTGCTATTTACAAATTAGGATCTAGGATATCTCTGAGGTATAGGTGTCGGGAAGTAAATATATTATAACTTTAGCGTCGCATAGTAATAGTTTCAGCAAGAAAATTGACGTTCACAAAGTGAATACTAGAAGTAAAAATAAACTGTTGGTGCATGATACACGTCTACACAAAATTAGTAAATCTTATGTAATGTATACACTTTTACAGCATGTAAATGATAAAAATCCTTGGGACTGAAGATGCTCAATTACAGGATGCATAGGTAAACCAAATAAAAACGGAAATAATATAAAATTGTATGGCTTAAAATTTTCATTCAAAAAACGTTGATTGTATTTGTATTTTTATGATCTTTTTTAAAAGAGTAACTATCGAGTTTATTGCCGGATTCTTCTCGGTAGAAATCAACAACATTGTGAACCGGATTTCAAAAAACAGTATTTTATAACTCTGACGATTTAAAAGTGTTTGCAAAAACCTAATTTAAATAAAAATAAATTTACTTTGACTATGAAAGTACAAGGATACTCTTAAGTGATATATAAAATAAATAGTTAATTTTAATTTAAGGTAAAAAATAAAAAAAAATGTAATGTTGGTGGTACACTTATACACACACACAAATTAATTGTTAACTTGTACAATCAATTGGTGGGATGCGAGCCTCCGCCTATTGCATATAAGTGACTAATACTTAAACTGAGGTAAGTACCGCTCAGTAAGACTTAAAATTACTATACTATAAAAAATATCCTTGTGTCACATAAGTGGTGGACACCAAGAAACAAAACTATGCCTATGTTGTGCCTCCCCATGCTCGGGATTCTACTTAAAGATATTTAAAGACACTTTGGGACCGAGTGATATACTCTACTTTTTATCACCCCTATGATGAAATAAGTAAGTGCAACTTATGATCAATAATAGTATGTTTATTTATTGACACAATTAGATAATAATGTTTATATTAGAACAATTATGGAAGTGCATCGTAACAGTTTTATTACAGCCATATATTACATTTATAGAATTATTTACCACTTGAGAATTAGAAATAACCTCAGAAAACGGAGTTTCAGGATACAAATACAATACAAATCCAAATATACTTTATTGCACAAAACAAGTACGGTGAAGGAATCATTGTAAAATTTTGAGTTGTGAGTCGGTGTATTAAGTAATAAATTAGAGGAGGATCGCAAAGAGGCATAGTTACCAAAACGCTCTTTGAGATAAGAAGGGTTGCTAGGACTAAACAACACACACTAACGAAGTGAAAGAATATGAGCATTCAGGCGAAAGTGAATTGGGAGCCACTTGAGCTTCACGTGAAGATTGGAAATATGGTCATATTTGCGCAATCCAAATATAAACCGAATACAGAGATTTTGAAGTCGCTCAAGTTTGTTTAATTGGTCTTCAGTTAAATCAGGATAGCTGGCATCGGCGTAATCGAGTATGGGAAGCAAAAGAGAGTGTGCTAGAACAATTTTAGTGTCCGTGGGTAGGAAATTCTTAGCAGCCTTCTTAAGGAACCCACAGCGGATTTTTTTTTCCGGCTATCTGTGAAGTCCAAGACACACTACTATCTATAATAATACCTAGATTCTTAACATGGTCATTATAAGGCTTAAGTACATTGTCTACACAAATTTTTGGGAGACTAACCCAGTTTTTTCTAGACATAAACTTTGGACTGCCTAGTATTATGGCCTGGGTTTTTGCTGGGTTTATTTTTATGCCAAAGGCTTTGCTCCATTCTGAAATTCTGAGGAGATCAGAGTTTATCAAACCTATCGTTTCAAATAAGTCATCAAAATTTGTTTTATTATAGACCTGGAGATCGTCTGCATACAAGTGGTAGAGAGAAGAAAGTTGTTGACTAATTGAATTAATAAAAATCGCAAATAAGAGAGGAGATAAAACGCCACCTTGCGGAACACCGGCAACTATGTGGCACCAATCTGAAAAGATGTTTTCGAATTTGATACTTTGCCTTCGTCCACGTAAGTAGCTCTGAAACCATGCGAATGTCATCCGTAATTTTAACTAGAGCCGTAACAGTACTATGTCCTGCACGAAATCCTGATTTAAGAGGATTTAACAGGTTATTTCTTGTCAAGAACAGTTTTAGTTGTTTTTGGACAAGACGCTCAAGGACTTTGGATAAAAAAGGAAGAATAGAAATAGGACAAAAATCAGAAAGGCTAGAAGGATTCGATTTTTTTGGCAAAGGAATTATGTGAGCATCCTTCCATGCCATAGGAAATGTATAAGAGGAAATAGAATGATTAAGGATTTTTGTAATTGTAGGACAGACAATATCAATTATATAAATTATCCTGTTGCGGCTTATATCGTCGTTACCAACTGCATTCTTCTTCGTTCTTCTTAACATCACAATCGGTGAATTGTGTGAAAGTAAAAGAAGAGAAATCAGGAGTTGGTAGTGAGGAAAGAAAATTTAAAGTATTGGTTTAAGCAACACCATCGAAGATAGAAGAGGAAGTGAAGTGTTGATTTAGGAGATTAACACTGATGTTTGGCGGAAGTGAATTCTGAGATGATTTGCCAACTCCTATTGATTTTAGAAATTTCCATACTTTAGACGGATTTTCATTTTCAACTGATTTGTGAATTTGGCGTCACTGCGCGTCTCTACACATTGTATTGCAGCGATTCCGTAAAAGTCTTTAATTTCACTAGATTGGCATCAGTAGGATTTCTTTAATATTTGGATTTAGAAGTGTTTTTCTTAGTCATCAGTGTTTTGATTTCCTCTGTTAACCAGCGAGCAGTAAGATGTTTTACTCTGACTGATCTTATAGGTGCATGCACATCATAAAGTTTAATTAACATAGAGTTAAAAAGCATAATTTTTTATCAACTGAAGGAGATTTATCAATTACAGCCCAGTCTAAATTGCTAGCATTATATCCATGGCACTAAAATTGCGTTGCAGAAGTATTCTCGATTTCGCTTTAAGGGGACGTATTTTATAAGAAAGATATGATAAATCATGATAGGAAAAATCATCAGCTGAACACTGGCCGTATTTAGCGACGTGTTCAGAAGAAGAAACAAAAATTAAATCTAAAAGAGAAGGGGAGCAATTTGGAAAGAAGTCAGTGGCTTGTAGCGGTAGAATGTGCATATTACTTGCTTCTACAATAGATTTAAGATGCTGAGCTCGTGAATCATTTTTAAGTATGCAAGTGTTAAAATCACCCATGATAATAGAATGTGTATATGTAGGTGTCAGGTCTTCTAGGAGTTTTTCAAATGTAGAAATATAATTAACATGTACAGATGGACAATAGAAAACTCCCAGAAGAGCTTTACTATTGTGTAGGGTAATTTCAATAAATAAATTTTCAGGTGTATTGGATTGATTGGAGGAACTGACAATTGAAAAAGGGATAGATGATCGAAGATAAATTGCTACTCCACCTGCAGTACGAAAAGTGCGATCATTGCGAATGAGCTGAAATCCTGGTATGCAGTAAGAAGTAGAAGGCAGACAGCGCTTAAACCAGGATTCAGACACAAGGATTGCATGAATGTAATTTTTTTCCTCAAATGTAGCCAGTATATTAGTAATGAGCCGGAATGCTTTGGACGTTGATATGAAAAAAATTGTAATTTTTCACTAAGTCTGAGAAATAAGAATGGAGGGAGCCGTTTAACGAAGGAATGCTGTGAAAACTGTTATTTCCGTTCAAATCCTCAGAAGCTGATGTAAATGACTGATGATCATTAATGCTATCATTACTATTATCAATGTAAACACTTTTAATATTAAATATAGTAATACTAAGTATATATAAAAATAAAAGCAATATAATACAAGTAAATAAAATATAAAAGTTAAGTTTTAACTTGCTAAAATGACTACCGATAACCTGCCATTATTGTGTAACAAAATAAAAGTAAGATTAAAAACACATCAAAACAAATAATTTATACGACGAGAGATTAAAATGTAGAAAAAAGAAAAAAAAATATTTAGGTATATGATCAACAACGATGTCGACGGTAGACTGTAGGAATAATGAAATAAAAACATATTATAATAATATAGACAGCGAGAGGTTAAAATGTAAAAATAATTTTAATGTTCAGCAAACGGTGTCGACAATGGATAATATAGTACAGTTCTAGAGATACGTTCTAGAGAACGATATTCTTTTATATAATTCGTTCGGTATGATCGACCTTTCCGTCTCAGAAAACAAATTACTTAGTTCCTAACTAATTCATAATTTTAATTAAAATGTAAAAGTGCCTGACTTTATGTTGTTCGATAAATTATTATGGCTAAGAGATTAGTATTCAGTCCAGAAAAAATAAATAGAAATAATTAAGAAGATATACATAACTTGTTATCATCTGTGACTAAACAGTACAAAATGAAAACTAGGGTAAAAACAAAATTGATTACAATAATATTAATGGATGAACTGCCAAAAAGAAGCCTATTATAAAATATTCCTAGTTACTTATGTTTAGCAACTCTTCTGGATCTTTGCTGGGTTGTGTCGTCAGAGGTTTTGATGGGTTTCACAGTCGAATTAGTTGGGCAGACTGTAGCCGAATCAGGTTTTTTTTTTATTTCTGCTAGTGTGGTCACACGATACTTTGTTCCGTCAGCTCCAATAACGACTACGTAACCAGCCCTCGTCCAGCACTTTGTAATCCCGAATCGCTGTCGCGCTGACAGAAATACATCATGTCGTCGTTTGGTCAAAAATTCTGAAAACGTATATCCTGTGCCTTTAAGTGATGTTTTGGCAAACCATACTTTATTTCGGATTGAAAGGTCAATGAACTTTATTAGCATAGCATAGGATGTAGTTTTTCAGAAACTTGATTATTTTCTGGCAAAGGTGATAGGTGACGATGGTATTTAGATGTAGATGTGCGCAGAGACCGCTCTTTTAAATTAATATTTGGTGGCAAATTTTTGCTTTTTTTTCAATTGATCTTCCACATATCCTTCGGCTACCGTAGACGACTTCCATCAACCATACCTCTTAACATAACAGACAAGTCCACACCCAAATCTGCTTAGAGAGTGACAGAGGTTCTTCGGAAACAATGACCTGTATGCAGCTTAACATCAGGTAACTTTAAATAAGTAGTGTATAAGTATTAGCATACTTGAAAATTTGTTTTTTACAATGAGTTGTCTAGTACAGTCGCTGTTTTGGTAACGAATAAAGAATCGATTGATATTCATATTAAAAAGGCGAAGTTTCTGGTATTTTTCGACAATAAGTTTGTACACTCCTCGTACAATAAACGATCTGTCGATTTTGGTTTTTGTTTCTTTTAACCTAATTAAAAGTAACGCATCCGAGTTGATCTCAACATCATCGATTGTAAGCAAAGATGACTTATACGTCTAAATACCGTGACCGAAACAACATCAAACGGTGTATTGCGAGCCATTTTCCTATCAATGTGTGTGTAACTCAGCGAATACGACTATCATTTTTACATCTGTGTGCGTAATTGATTGATTACCCCGAATTGGGGAGTTCTTACTTTTATACGGTACTACAATTTATTTTCACTTTCTATGACCCCTGTAGTGACACATTATTTTGAGATAGATCGTAAGAAGCCTTTGATACGAAGGTAGAAATCTGTTGACCATGGCCATGTTATGCATGTTAAAATGCGTGCTAAAATATAGATGGGTGTACAATATAAAATCCGTACTTCTCTGCAATGGCATCCGTGCGCGCCTTGTTCGTTATTCATAGGTCCCGCCATGTAACAACAACCGTGTTTTGTTGATAATATTTTTTTTACCATAGAAAGCTATCGCATTACAGAGCCATTGAAATAGTTTTGTTCGCCAAATGTCAAGAAACCTTTCCTTCCTTCCTTCCTTTTTATTAGTTATCCAAAAGAAAATCAAACAAAAATCATTACAAGTACATTATATTTGTTTTTCTTAAGACCTAATAAGACATTGTAAATATTATAAAAAAAAGAAACAAAAATATATACCAAAAATCACACGAAACGGTTGAAAACGGGGCTATTTTTCGCATTCTCATCGCGTCACACTTCCCGTTGCAGCAAATAATTTGGAGACTGCTTCACTAAAATTCAGTGTATTTGTATGTTACATATACTGAAATCATCGTAATTAAATATACTTTATAAAAAATAGTCTAAAAAAAACTTTTTATCATTATTTTAAATTGAAAACACAATATGCGTCGGTCACACGATTTTAGGTACTTTAGATTTGCCCAAAGGCTTGCTGTTGAAAACGACAGCAGCGACCAATCACAGAGTTAGATTCGGACAAACGTCAGGCGTATTCTGGTATTGAAGAAGTTAGACGAGCGGCTTATCTACGTTCAGTGACAACAAAATCTGGTAAGTTCTATTTATTCATAGATGTATCGATCACTTGCGTGGACAACATTTTTGTGCATTGTATTTTAGTAATTGAAATCAAAGATAGCTAATCGAAGCAACCAAAATGCAAGATATTTATATTTTAAAATGTAACACGTGAATTTTGCAGGAATTTATAAAAAAAGGCATATTATCGTCACCTTTATGGCATTACCGTCGTGGCGTTTTGTCCACGAAAGTGATTTTGTGCCCTGAAAGTGATTCATTGTATGTTGGCAGTAAAGTTTTATGACTATTGTCAGTGCCTTAAAACGCCGCAAACTGCCAAAGAACGCCGAGAAAAGAAAAAAAAATGCAGACAAACGAAAACAGAAAGAAAAAAAGCGAACCCTGGGCTGTACAACGCTGTCAAAGCAAATCGTTATTATAGAAGTAAAGCCAGAGGAGTCATTGTACCAAGCCATTGAAATGTTTATCCAAATAAAAAGAACAAAACCGTTACGAGATCGACTGAAGAGCAAACTATACGGCAAAATAAAAGAAAAAAAAAACGGCAAAAAAAAAAAAAAAAGCAAAATATTTAGCCAAATTGCAGCTTGCTTGAAAATTTTAGCTTCTCTGCAAGACCTATTAAATCAAGGTAGTTTTTTGACGCCGGCAGCTACTCACAAGTTAGGAATGAAAACACCAGCGAGGATTGTCTCAGTGACTGCGGCTGCGCCGACATCAGGATCTTCTGAGCTAAAGCAGAGCTGCCTCCACGGGTACGATGCATAAAGTTCTCGCAATCCATCCCAGTCTGCCGACTTATAATTCTGCTTTATTTTTTACCTATCTAGGGTGGTTCATCTAAAACAAAATTCATAAAATTAGAACGTACACAGAGATCAATCAAAAAAAATATTTTATTTAAAATACAAAACCACAGATCTATACCAATTTGCTGACATGATCACTGTACGACAATTATATGCATTAAAAACTTAACGCAACCCTTCTAAGGTAATTCAATATGTTAAATGTAGAACTGTATTTGCATCAAAACAATACAATGCACAATCAGCCATATAATTTTTTTGTATAATAAACTAAATAAAAAACTAAAAATTTACGCTATGTCATTAATGCAGTGCAAAAAAGCTACAACACTTTTTCTTAAGACGCTTTATTATGAGGAAACTGAAAAGTTACTTGCTGAGGACCTTTGTGAAAAATATAATCCACACACGACAAACATGACCCTCAATATTGTTTTACTACAACAACTTTTTACTTATCATTCTATATTAACATTGTAAATTTAAAACTTTACGTATTATTACACAATTACGTAATTGCTAAAAACAAAAAACAGAAAAAATAAAATAAAAAACCTTATACAGAAACACACACACACACACACACACACACTCACACACACGCACACACTCACTCACAAACACACGCACACAGCCTTGCACGTTGTTATATAAAAAACGGTTGCACATTATTCTAATCTTAATACTTAAATTGTCTTAATTCTTTTTTTTACTGTTACATAATATTGTACCTATTTACCTAATTATTGTAACTGAATTTGTGATAGAAAGAGCGAATACTCTAAAACACAAGTTTTATAAACTTAAATGAGGGGTTCCTTCTCACTAAGTTTCACCTGTCAATGATAAATAAATATTTTGAATTTTTTGAATTTTGAATTTTGAATAATGCCACAACCGACGCCAATTAGTTGGCCCAGATGGATTAGGTTGTGTGCATGACACAACGAGACAGTGGGCCGAGGAGCCAAGAGGCGCATCCACTGAGACACGGCATATCCATCCGGACGTGTAGTAGCAGAAGATCCAGTAAGGAGCTCGTATGGTCCTCTATATCTGGTATTCTCGTCGGAGAAAGTACCAGCTGAGAGAATCCATAGGTCAGAGCAAATTAATGAGCAGATATCCCTGCGTAGTTATTGGTTCAATGGTGGGCGTTGAAATCTCCCAAAATAACTAGTTCTGCTGTGGGATATTGCTCTAGAAATTTGTCAGTCGTCAAACTCAGGTGCGTGAAGAGTCGAGCTACGTCCGTATTCTCGTTGGAAAAATTACCAGCTGAGAGAATCCATAGGTCAGAGCAAATTCATGAGCAGATATACCTGCATAGTTATTGGTTCGAGAACAGAGCCACTCACGATGGTGAGTTAAAGTTAAAGTCTCCCAAAATAACTAGTTCTGCTGTGGGTTATTGCTCTAGAACTTTGTCAGTCATCAAATTCAGTTGCGTGAAGAGACGAGTTACGTCCGTGTCACCGCTATGAGACCTGTATAGGCACGCATAGATACGAGTGTGTACGCGTACCCACAATATCGACAGGTCCCTGTCTTCAAGACTATGAAGGCGGCGACAGCAGATATCCTCCCAGACGAACATACATACACCGGCACGACTCAAAAAATTGTGCTCGTGTTTATAGCCAGGATAGTGAAGGTATGATGTATCGGCCGGGCAGGATATCTGCGTCTCCGTTAGAAAAAGAATGGTCGGCTGTGCTATTTCTAGATGGTGGTGAATTGCGTTAAGATTGGCGCGAATACCCCTAGTGTTGCAAAAATCCACATTGAATGTGGATGGAGTGGCCGCTGTAAAAACTCTTTTTCATTTATTTCTTGCCATATTTATTGAAAGGGTTATTTAAACTAAAGATGAGGATTTACTGCACAGACAGCTTAGAGGAAAAAAAGTGCGGTACTAGAACTGCCGAAGCATGGCACAGATGATACGGTTGCTGGCACGGCGGGCAAAAGGGCCCCTGATCCCCCTCTGTTGTAGTAGCCGGGTCCACTCCGGTCTCCTTCTCCGGCACGAATACCACTTCAGAGACTTTACACAGGCTGGCGGATCAGCCTCCCAGGGCGGAGATTAAGTGATGCCTGGGTTCGGGAACCCGTTCAACCTGCAGGCGGCAAGCGATCAGCCGTTTCATCAGGTCTCCCTGACTGCCGTACCAGAACGCCGCGTCTACTGTAGAAACCCCCCCCCCTACAAAATAAATAATAAAATTATTTAAATTTGAACTCACGTGGAGTATACTGACATACTCGCCAATTTGAATACGTGAAGGCATGTGTAATCCTAACATATTATTGTTGCCTTTATTATTATTAAACATTAATGATATTTTGTAACAGTTATTAATGTTATTATTAAAGAAAGCTATGCAGAGAATTAATATTATTATTTGGCTGTGATCGTCTAATGGCGTAATCGTCTATTTGGACCCCTCGTTGTGACCGATAATAACCCCAGATCCTAAGAGGTATGGATTCAATCAGTCCCAGGTGTGAAAGAACAAAATCAAAACCTTAATTTTACATTATACCTACATTAAAAGCAATGGCCTATAACTAATCCTTAACCGCAGAACCACTAAGTCCTGATTAGCATTAGACCAGAATAAAAAATTACTAAATGCGAGTTTCATATTAAAATATATGCGATTTATTATCCTAACGTAGTCGAAGTACCCTAGCCTAAGTCACCCTATTCACCAGCCTAGCCACCGCCTTACAACTCCGAACATGTCTCGTAATAACACGGTTACCCCTCGAACACGATAGGCCTTGAAGTTATAACGACTAAGACCGCATACCCCTTAAGTGAAGTCGTAATCCTATAGTAATGTATGAAATCGCCTTAAAGGAGAACTCTTAAACGGTAAGTAGTCCATCGATACACTAGTTATCTTGCCCTTAAGTAAACTTGTAACCTCATAGTAATGTAGGAAAATCACCTTAAAAGGAAGAACCCTTAGACATATGAAAGTACTAACCACTAATAAACTCACTGGCTTCCCCTTAACTAAAGTTATACACTTATAATATAACGAAATCATTTAAGAGACAGACAGACCTATTTAATAACTAAATAAATTATTAGCAGGTACGCTATTGATCCCTTAATTAACCTATAACCTACACAACTAACCTGTCCCCAGTTCTCTAGCTTGCGCTTAAGTGAAGGTCGGAACTAATAACAACATATATAAGGCATTAGGGAGACAAGCGGACCTATTAAGTACATAGATAAATTATTAGCAGACTAGCTATCGATCTCTTAAGCGAAGTTATAAAACTGTAATGTAATATGAAAGGTCACCATACGGATGAACTAACAGATTGAATATATATATAGATAACACACGAACATACTCGCGGCCTGGCCCTTACGTAAATTACACAACCCTCTTAATAACACTTAAGAATACACCACAGATGGGCCGACTGGTTTAGTAGTTGCATAAATTATTGGTTGACAACCCGTTAACAACCCCTATGTGAAACCATAAAGTCGTAATAGTATTCGAAAAGCCACCCCAAAGGCAATCTAAGTATATAAAAAGACTACCACTATCCTTACTAGCTTCTCTTCTAATCTAATCTTATAATAATATATGTAGAATCGCCGTAAAGACAAACTAACAAATTAGAAGTAAATGTAACCCTGAAATACATCTACAGCCTACCCTTTAAATAAAGTTATAACATAGTCCTAACCGTAGGTATCCAGAAATCCCCATACATTCATGATTATTATTTTACCACTGAAGCTCACGCCATCTGTGTTATAATCGTGGAATTACTCGGTCGATCGATATCTTAGCTAACTGTCTAATAATTGTGACACGATTTTTCTAACATAAATGAGATTACGTGTTTTGAATTCCTTATTCCATTGTTGAAAACATTGTCAATTGATATGGTTGTCTAACACGTCACGTTTCTAAGTTATAGTGTCAATACTATTTACGTGTACCCTCGTAAAAAACAAAAGATCAAACGTTGTTAATTGCAGATTTCTTTTAATACTGAAGTCTGTACGACTATAAATTAAAAGTTTTAGTGGTCTTAAGATAATTCTAACAGTTTATTTGGGTAATCATAACATTTTTTTCGAAAGTCATGAAGAAAAGTAACCACCGCAAGTGTTTAAATCATCCGGAAAAGTTAAGGAAAAATTAAGGCAAAGTTAATATTTCATCATTTTCTTTTGGAATATTTGGCTAATTTTTTATATTGACCACTTAAACCTCAGCTATTTTGATTCGTTGTCACTTGTCAATATATATAACATTTTTTTTGTGTAAAATTAATAATTTAAATAAAAAATATGATATACAATTTTGATACTGTCTTTATTTATTTATAGTACATCAATTTATCATAACTTTAAAATGATACGTGTTACAAAAAATCTATTTAAGTTTTTCTGTTCAGCAGGTTTATTTTGATAAAAAATAGCCGTTTCATTAAATGTTAGAGCACAAAAAAAAAAATTTGTCACACAGTGTAATGGAGATATTGAGGAGGTCTTATAGAGGGCGCTAAGGGCGGACGATTTAGTATGGAAGTCTATCTAAATCTACCAATCCTAGTTTCCAGGTCGTTTACGGGTAACCCTAACTGGGAATCATCCAGGAAAATTCACATATACAACCATTCCTTAAGGGTTCGTAAGTTGTTCTATTCAGAATTATTGGGCCCGCCACCGAATTATCCCTTCGGCCAATTAATGACTAAACAGTCAGACTTTTCATACATTTGCCTGTGTATCGAAGTGCCCAACTGGCGTCTCGTGGTCACGTGGGTGCGCAGAGTTCACATTTTAGTCTTTTGCGCAGGCACAGAGTCTAATCGTGTTACTCGACCTTCCTTCGACTAATTTACGTTGGTTCGGTTTTGGTTTAGTATCTCGCGACCCGGTCAATACGAATTTCGTTATTAGATCTAAAATTGAGTTTATGTTTACAACCTATGGCGATTATCTACACTAGAATATAAAGTTTATGAAAACAAAACTATAAAATTGAGACAAAACCTAACGCTCGCCTAACTTATACACTAGGTTGTTCCTACTTGATCGCTAAAATGAATATTGAAAATTAATTATGTATAACTTGAATTTGAATAGCCTTAAGGGCCTAGGGTACCGTCTGGCTTTAAACGTTTGTCAAATGTATCGTACCTATTATCTGACTAACGTCTTGGAACCTTTAACAAGGAAGGTATATAACGGCCAACTCCTGACGGACTCGTAGATAGGTTTAATCAAACTAGCTTACCTTGTGGCTTCGCCTTCCTTTCATTTAGTAATTGAGTTAATAGATAACCTTTATCCTTCGTGCACTGTGTCTTAAACTGTTCTTTAGGATAGGTAAGTAGTGCTCGCCGCCTACTCCTACATTTATAACGCCGCGGAGGTGGCAAACAACCAGGCGACCATGTATTTATCCTTACTACTATGACTAACTACGGAACTAAGGGGACCATTTCGTTATTATTTGAATATTACCTACGATCGGTCGGTTCGAACCCGAGGCTCCTTAAGTTTAAATAGCCGCTAGTCCGGAGAAGCTATACTCACCCGAAACATATACCGTGCAAGCTAAGTTCACAAGAAATAATAAAATAGGTGTGCGATTACGCACATGGTTAAGTGGTAAATTGTTCATCAGAGTAATTAAGGCGACAGAACACCTAGTTTGACACACAATAAGTATGTTTAAGGTGGATTGTAAGGAAGACATATCCACACTCAGGACCTGGCGCATTAGCCAGATCAAGTAAGGGTTAGCCCTTTTCTGAGTGTTTAGAACTTAACGTTTCGGCTTTCCATACAACAATTCAGAGCCTCATCAGTTAGTAGAGAATTGTGTATGATTATACTAATACGTCTTCAACGGGGTGATTCATGGTGAAGAATAGAACAAATCCTGACCCACTAACGTCACCTCATAGCCTGTTAATAAAGTTTGGTCAAGGTTGAGGTTCTGTCATCTTTATCTTAAATGGCTTAGTCAAAACATAAATTAAACAGTATAAAGCAATAAATTAAAGCTTAGATAGTCTAATTAAAAATTAGACTCGCTAGATTAATGTCGCGGCCCTGAAAAACATATGAGGTTTACGTTTATTTTTTACACAGGAAACAAATATTTAAATATGAACACAATAATACTTAGCTTTCCAAATCTATCCGTCGCAGTAATGGGTGGAGTGGAGGTACTATTTATTTATGGATTCCTTAAGGAGATTGGGTTAAAAATCCCACATTAAATTTTAGCCACCCATTACCTAAACGGAATCTAACAGTTCAGCTTCCCCACTCGACGCCGGTGAAGGATGGAACTGGAGCCAACCCAGATCTAGGTTTTATCAGCCCCCTCACACCCTTAGATTCCTGAAGCCTGCAGTTATCCTAGTATGTCTCTAACATCAAGCCCCAATCTTCCCTAATCTTATAACAAGCCAGACCCCGCTTGAAGAACCCCTACTGTGATTGCCCCGTCCTCACCTACCTCTATCTACCAAGGGTCTGCTTGCTTTGGGGGTCACCCATACCGCAACGCAACAAGACATCGGGACTAAAATGATTGAGATAGTAAGTAGCGGATATGGAGATATCATTAACATAACCATCAATTACATGTAACATAACTGTACCATTCTAATGAGCATCTACCAAAGCGTGTAGGATTTTCATCAATGAAGATACATATACACAGGACAGAATTTACTCAAGGGCTTGCCTGCCAAGTCATGTAAGCATGCCCCGTCACCTCGAATCCGATCAAAGCGCGAAGTCGATGCTCAGGACTTGCGTAGGGCTTTCATCAATAAGATATACATATACACAGGACAGGATTTACACAAGGGTTGCCTGCCAAGTCATGTAAGCATGCCCCGTCACCTCGAATCCGATCAAAGCGCGAAGTCGATGCTCAGGACTTGCGTAGGGCTTTCATCAATAAGATATACATATACACAGGACAGGATTTACACAAGGGTTGCCTGCCAAGTCATGTAAGCATGCCCCGTCACCTCGAATCCGATCAAAGCGCGAAGTCGATGCTCAGGACTTGCGTAGGGCTTTCATCAATAAGATATACATATACACAGGACAGGATTTACACAAGGGTTGCCTGCCAAGTCATGTAAGCATGCCCCGTCACCTCGAATCCGATCAAAGCGCGAAGTCGATGCTCAGGACTTGCGTAGGGCTTTCATCAATAAGATATACATATACACAGGACAGGATTTACACAAGGGTTGCCTGACCTTAACCCTAATCTTAAACGATTTCCTAACTAATCAGATCAGAGCCTAATTACGGGGTTTCTTCCCACAAAGTATCACAAAATTTACATCATGTTAAAAGACGCCGATCCCGGCAGGAACCCTTTTCTCCACTAAATTTTCTGCAGAAATCGGCAATCTCTTTTCCTTAGAGAGTACATAGCCAACAATGTCAACAAACTACCTCTGCATCTTTAATAAGCAAGGGTTTTTCCTTCTCTATTCCAAATTTACAACTAGAATCCCGGACTAAATCCCAACCAAAAAGTCAACCACTTTCAATTTTCCCCAACCAACCCTTCACTTTAACCAAGGTGGCATCTTACACGGTCCCTTACACAGTCCTTACGCCATGGTATAAAGGAAGTCCCTCACAAAGCCCCATAGTACAAACCCATCAATAATAAGTTGACATTGCTAGCCTCAGTTCTCACAAAAGACACTTACTGATATTTGATGTAGGCGAAACGTGCACGGCGTCGGTATTAAATTTCTTCAAATCTTTGTGCGTCCTGTCCTTCCCGCTTCCTCAGGAATCTCGAGCGCGGCCAGCCTCTCGGCACGACGACAGTGAAAAAGGGTGCCGCAACTGACGCCTATCGCTTATAACCGTCCTCCCCTCCCCCCCCGATAGACGCGGCCTGAACGCGTGGCGTGTCTAGAAATGGTGGCGCCAGTTAAAATCTTCTTTATTTTACTTCCACGTGTACCCACGTGGTTCGCATTTAGTGGCCAGTTACTTTATAGTAATAATCGTATAATTATTTAAAAAGTGCAAACCGATTCTACTAAATTCTTTATCGGTTGATCTATCTTCTCCGTTTTTTTTTCCATGGCTCGATTAATTTACGCAATGAATGCTCGTCTTAAGCGGCGCGGAGCCTACTCTACCATCCCCCTCGCACCCTACAACGTTTATATCAATTAACTGAGAATAATCAATCGATATTCTCCATATATTTTAACCTCCTGGTTATCTGCTATTTTACGAATCGGTCGTATTTAACGAGCAATTATTTTTGTATTGATGATTTTAGGATCCTACCGCGATTTACGCCTTATGACGTAGGTATAAACATATTAATCGAAGACCGGTGAGGACATCCCGGACCACTCACTTAATTCATACTTCATTGATCTCGTTTCTATCCATTTATTAGGAGTATTCGATTGGTATGAATTACGAAGGTGATTAATCTAATTTATATTTATTATTGATGAATTCTATCTTTAATTCACCTGCTCTCTTAAAACTTAAATTAGCATGTCAACACCGTGTCGTGGGGTCCAGATTATTACAATTCTCTATAAAAGGCTTGGGACCACTACACTACGCCGAGCAATGAAAGCAACAAGCACCGCCGGCCCTCCGCTGTCCGCACAGCGAATCCTCAAAGGGCTCTGGCATCCTTAATCACGCGCGCTTATTGTGGCCGCGGTTTTCTGTAAGTACCTCAGGTACTTCCCCAATTCGGGCCGCTCATTCGAGCAAGTACTCGCTATGCCCCGCTTTGTTTTTTTGGGCGGCTTATTCGAGCGAGTACTTGCAGTGCAGTGTTTTATGATAAAAAAATATTATTAAAGTTATGTTGTTTAAATTGACAATAATACATCAGGTAAATTAAGAACCTCGGACCAAACTGGTAATTGCCAGTTTTATTTAGTGATTTCGTCTATTTGCCAGTTTAATTATTTAATTAGCATTAAGTCTCATAAACAGAACTTAAATAATGAAAAAATAATGACTGTAAAGTTTATTTGTCACTTTCGTGGCTTATTGCGTCACTTTCGTGGGATCCAGAACTTCAAAATACACACCTTGGATTTCTTCGGTTTATACTCTTCAGATTATCGTTTCAGATAAGCTAATAATTTTGAGTATTTTTCGATTTTAATGTGGTTATTGATACTGACTGTAGATTTTAGCATCAAGTTGAAGATTATTTATATTTAAAAACACATTTTTCGAGAAAGATTTCACTCTTCTTGCGGTTTTCCAAAGGATAAAATTGTCATATCTTTCTTTTTCAAACATTTGACACGGGATTTTGTAGGAACTGAATTTGTATTACATTTGAAGAGGATACACTTCGCGGCTCCTCGCAGCGGGATTCATACAAATGAATTTCTCTATTGTTTTTGACATTTACTGATCAATCACTGTGAAATTTCTTAGTCATAATCCCAAGCCAAATACCTAGGTCTATGGTTTTTCCAAAAGCTTGTAAAACGTTCTATTAACTCGATTTTTTTTTAAAACCATTTGTATGAAAAACTAGAATCTTGTATAGCTTTTGAACTATAACATTTTAACATGTCTTCAAAATTTCGTGGTGTTTGATCAACAAGTGTCAAAAATAAGTGAGGAATTAATTCGTTTGTATAAAGCCCACTGCGAGGCGCCGCGAAGTGTATCCTCTTAAGCGTCCGATACAAAATAATATGGATTTAAAAAAATATTTTCAGTATCGCATATTAGACGACTTGCTCATTTTTCATAAAAATGTTCGAATCTAAGTAAACAATTACGAAGGAATGGAATACGTTTCGCGCATTTGCTACTTTGTTACAAACCTTTTTTTTTATTAAATCCGCACGCGGTATATTGTATCTTTGGCGTTTGGAATATTTACTAACAATATCCACATTTCAAATTTAAATCACTTTGCGTCCCTAGGGATTAAAGTTGCACTTAAACACTAGAAGTGCCGTCGTCCTATTTATGTCCCACCGGCAAATTTTATGATCTCTAACTTTTTAATTTTTTGTATTTAGGTCTATGAAACTTTTTGACTTTTAGTAATTTGTTGTATTTGCCTTGCCAGCCTTCACATGTCCCCACTGTTGGGGCACATCTTACGGAGCGAAGGTGATTTGGGCCATGGTCCACACGCGGGCCCAGTGAGGATTGTGGACTTCACATACGTTTTTTTTTCTTGCCCGAAAAATGTTTTTCTTCACCAAAAAGTCAGTGGTGTAAATAAATCAGTGTACTTGAGATATTAAGAAGGGACTCACTGTTACACGCCGACCCCGGGGTTCGAACCTCCGCCACTTGGAATGTAAAGTGAAATTTAAATTAACCCCTCGGTAACTACCGACTAAGTTGTATTTATAAAAATCAAAATGTTTTCAATTTTGTAACAAGAATAGTTAATGGAAAAAAAGCGATCTCGTAAACTTCGGCGCTTCTAGTATTAATTCCCTTTTTACGAGAAACCAACAAGCTCTTTTTGAATAGATGTGATAAAAAATATAATACAATCTTTTCCTTCTAAGCTAACACGAATGATAGAAACCTTAAGCCTACATAAGAGAATGATTTGGGAGTTTTTACAAAGGTATAATATATTTAGGGACAGAAATAGAGTGGTGGTGTTGTTCAGCCTAAGGCTCGAGTAATGGTCGAGTCTCGCGCGATGTCCTCTCTCAGGTTGGCTGCTGGATCAGTCTGGCTGTTACTACTACAAGCCAAGACTACAAGAATACGTTTGCTGTCAGTGCTATGGTTTATGCTACTCGTAGATGCCAACCAGGCCAGCTGAGGTTACGATTCCGCATAGCCTTCTCGGGAAGAATTTAGATAAAATAAACTATATAATGCTGTAAAAGTGTAAACATAAAGATCATATACATATAATAGTAAAATTTACAGTAAGAGAAAATAATAGTGAACGATAAGAAGAATGAAAGTAGGAAAGTTAAGAACTTGAAGTACTTGAAGAGAGGTAGGGCACTGCAAGTACTCGCTCGAATAAGCCACCCGAACAACTAAGCAGGGCATAGCGAGTACTTGCTCGAATGAGCGGCCCGAACTGGGGAAGTACCTACACCTTACAGAAAACCGCGGCCATAATAACACTAACATTGAGTAGTGTTGTGTTCCTGGCGGTGAGTAAGGTTGCCAGAGCTCTTTGAGGATTCGCTGCGCGGACAGCGGAGGACCGGCGGTGCTTGTTGCTGTCATACTCGGCGTAGACGCGGCGTGCTGGTTCGGCGGTCAGGGAGACCTGATAAAACGGCTGACCGCTGGCCGCCCGCAGATTGAACGGGATCCCGAACCCAGGGATCACTTAATCTCCGCCCTGGGAGGCTGATTCGCCAGCCTGTGTAAAGTATCTGAAGTGGTAGTCGTGCCGGAGAAGGAGACCGGAGTGGACCCGGCTACTACAACAGAGGGGGATCAGGGGCCCTTCCGCCCGCCGTGCCAGCAACCGTATCATCTGTGGCGAGCTTCGGCAGTCTTAGAACCGCACCCTTTGTCCTCTATGCTGTCTGTGCAGTGAATCCTCATCCTTAGTCTTAGTAACTTTTTTTTTATATATATTATGGCCAGAAGACAGAAAAAGAAAAGAGTTTGCACAGCGGCTACTCCATCCACATATAATGTGGATTTTTGCAACATCAGGGGTATTCACGCAAATCTTAACGCAGTCCACCACCATCTCGAAACTGCGCAGCCGACCATTCTTTTTCTAACGGAGACGCAGATATCCTGCCCGGCCGACACATCATACCTTCATTATCCCGGCTACAAACTCGAACACAATTTTATGAGTCGTGCCGGTGTATGTATGTTCGTCCGGGAGGATATCTGCTGTCGCCGCCTTCATAGCCTTGAAGACAGGGACCTGTCGATATTGTGGGTGCGCGTAGATTACGGCGGCCACACTCGTATCTATGCGTGCCTATACAGGTCTCATAGCGGTGACACGGACGTAACTCGACTCTTCACGCACCTGAGTTTGACGACTGACAAAGTTCTAGAGCAATATCCCACAGCAGAACTAGTTATTTTGGGAGACTTTAACGCCCACCACCGCGAGTGGCTCAGTTCTCGAACCAATAACTATGCTGGGATATCTGCTCATGAATTTGCTCTGACCTATGGATTCTCTCAGCTGGTACTTTCTCCAACGAGAATACCAGATATAGAGGAACATACGAGCTCCTTACTGGACCTTCTGCTGACTACTCGTCCGGACGGGTACTCCGTCTCAGTGGATGCGCCTCTTGGCTCCTCGGACCACTGTCTCGTTCGGACTCAAGTGTCATGCACACAACCTGATCCTTCTGGGCCAACTAACTGGCGTCGTGTGTGGCACTATAAGTCGGCAGACTGGGATGGATTGCGAGAATTTTACGCATCGTACCCGTGGAGGCAGATCTGCTTTAACTCAGAAGATCCTGACGTCTGCGCAGCCGCAGTCACTGAGACAATCCTTGCTGGTATGGAATGTTTCATTCCTAACCTGCGAGTAGCTGCCGGCGTCAAAAAACGACCGTGGTTTAATAGGTCTTGCAGAGAAGCTAAAATTCTTAAGCAAAATGCATATGAGGCTTGGACCACGGCTCGTAATAATAAGGATCCGAATATTTCTGAGTTAAAACGCAAATTAAATGCTGCCTCGAGGTTCAGTAAGAAAGCAACTGCCAGAGCAAAATTCCAATTCATCGGCAAAATAGGTGGGCGACTTGCGAGCTATCCTTCTGGGAGTCGTGCTTTCTGGTCGCTTGCCAAAGCTGCCGAAGGGAACTTCTGCCAGTCGTCGTTACCACCACTGCGAAAGACCGATGGTGACTTGGCCCATAGTGCTAAAGAGAAAGCCGATCTACTGGGCAGTCTCTTTGCCTCGAACTCGAATATGAGCGATGAAGGCGCTGTACCACCTACTATACCGTGGTGCGGTAAGTCCATGCCGGAAATCTCCATAACGCAGCGGGAGGTCAGGCGGGCGTTGCTTTCTCTAGACGTTCATAAGTCGAGTGGGCCAGACGGTATACCAGCAGTGGTGCTTAAGCAGTGTGCTCCTGAGTTATGTCCTGTACTCACGCGCCTCTTCGCGCTTTCCTACCACACTAGGCAATTTCCGTCTACATGGAAGACTGCGAATGTGCACCCGGTGCCCAAAAAGGGCGATAGATCAGATCCATCGAATTACAGGCCTATCGCTATTACCTCTCTCCTCTCTAAGGTGATGGAGCGTGTGATCAACACACAGCTTCTAAGATACCTAGAAGTACACGATCTGGTCAGTGACCGTCAATATGGCTTTCGCCACGGTCGCTCGACTGGTGACCTTCTAGTGTATCTCACACACCGATGGGCACTAGCCATTGAGAGTCAGGGGGAGGCATTGGCATGTAGCCTGGACATAGCGAAGGCGTTCGATCGGGTCTGGCACCGCGGTCTTCTATCGAAGTTGCCATCTTACGGAGTGCCCGAGGGTTTGTGCAAATGGGTGGCTAGCTTTTTGTCCGGCAGACGCATACGAACCGTAGTTGACGGTAGTTGCTCTGATAGCATGGACATTAATGCTGGTGTCCCGCAAGGCTCTGTGCTCTCTCCTACGCTGTTTCTACTGCATATCAATGACATGTTGGACATCAACAACATACATTGCTATGCAGATGACAGTACTGGAGACGCTTTTTACACGGGTCGTGCAAACATCCCTCGTTCCGTTGTGGAGGAAAACCGCGGAGAACTTGTGTCTCAAATCGAGACCACACTGTCCCAGATCTCTGACTGGGGACGGGTAAACTTGGTCCGATTCAACCCTACAAAGACACAAGTGTGCGCGTTCACCGCTAAGAAAACTCCATTCACTGTGGTCCCACAATTCCAGAACACTCCCCTCTCCATCTCCAAGAGCATTGGGATCCTTGGTGTCGACATCTCCAGCGATGTTCAGTTCCGAGATCATTTACAAGATAAGGTAAAGCTGGCGTCCAAAAAACTTGGTGTACTCAACAGAGCGAAGCAGTACTTCACGTTGGGGCAAAGGTTGTTACTTTACAAGTCGCAAGTTAGGCCCCATATGGATTACTGCTGCCATCTCTGGGCAGGTGCACCCGGATACCAGCTTGGTATATTTCTGAAGGGTCGGCAACGCGCAAGTGATACCCCTGGTGTTGCAAGCGTCCATAGGCTACGGTGACCGCTTACCATCAGGCGGGCCGTAAGCTTGTTTGCCACCTTAATGGTATAAAAAAAAAAAAAAAAAAAAAAGTTAAAATATTAGAAAATCTATTATGATGTTTTGGTATTGGTAACTGTTTGACTCTCATCTCAAAGCAGGGCAGAGACGTTACAGCTCTTTTATATATATCATCGTATTTCCTGCCGTAAATCGTATCTTGGCAATAAAATTGAATTTGAAAGAAAACCTCATTGGTAATATTCCCTTGTCATCACTACTGCCAACGCTAAATTAAAAAATATTGGATATTGGAAATCATTATTTTTACTCTGTATGTCACTTTATTTCTTTTTTATAATTTTTATATAACTGAAGGTTACGAAGAATAATGACATATTTATCGTGGTATGTTTGTATAACTAAGTGTTATAAACAATAAAATCACACTCATTTTGCTATGTTTGTAACTAGAGGTTATAAACAATAATGTCATATTCATCATGCTATATTTGTATAACAGAACTTAAGGTTAAGAACAGTAATGTCATATTCATCGTGCTATGATTGAATAACTGAAGGTTACAAAATACAATGTCATATTCGTCGTGGTAAGTGTCTATAACTAAGGGTTATAAACAATAACGTCACACTTATTTTGCTGTTTGTACAACTAAAGGATACAAACATAATATTTTTTTTATACCACTAAGGTGGCAAACAAGCTTACGGAAAGCGTTCATCGTACCCTATGAACGCTTGTAACACCAGCGGTATCACACGTGCGTTGCCGATCCTTTAAAAATCCAATTACTTCTTTCTTAAAGAACTCCATACTGTAGTCCTAAGAGAAAACCTTGGCAGGGTGCTCATTCCAAGCGTTCGCGGGAGGAAGTTTCTCTGAAACCGCACTGTACGCGACCATTTCGGTTCTAAAGCGTGATAATGAATGTCCTGCAGATGCCGAGCGGAGCGGTGGTAGAAGGTAACCGGAGGCATCATTTCGAACAATTCCTCAGAACACATCCTATTGTACAAGCTGTAGAACACACACACACAAAGTCTCTCTTCAGACTTAAAGTTTCGATACGGCAAGTGAGTTTGGGGTCGTCGGCAATTCTCACAGCCCGTCGTTGAACCGAGACAATCGGGCCAAGCTGGTATCCAGGTGCACCCACCCAGAGATGGCAGCAGTAGCCCATACCGGCTTGAACTTGCGACTCTTAAAGCAGCAACCTCTGCCTTGGCATGAAGTACTGCCTCGCTCTGTTGAGTACACCTAGGTTTTTGGACGACAGCTTTACCTTGTCTTGCAAATGATCTCGGAATTGAACATCGCTGGAGATGTCAACGCCAAGGATTCTAATGCTATTGGAGATGGAGAGGGAGTGTTCTAGAATTCTGGGACCATAGTGAATGAGGTTTTCTTAGCGGTAAACGTGCAAACTTGTGTCTTTGTGGGGCTGAATCGGACCAAATTTTCCCGTGCCTAGTCAGAGACCTTAAACAGTGTGGTTTCGATTTGAAACACAAGTACTCCGCGGTTTTTCTCCACAACAGAACGAGGGATGTTTGCACGACCCGTGTAATAAGCGTCTCCAGTACTGTCTGCATAGCATGCAGATGCAAAGCAACGCATGTTGTTGATGTCCAACGTGTCATTAATACGCAGTAGAATCAGCGTAGGAGACAGCATAGAGCCTTGCGGGACACCAATATTAATGTCCATGCTATCAGAGCAACTACCGTCAACTACGGCTAGTATCCGTCTGCCGGACAAATAGCTAGCCACCCATTTTCACAAACCCTCGGGCACTTCGTAAGATGGGAATTTCGATAGAAGACCCCGGTGCCAGACCCGATCGAACGCCTTCGCTATGTCCGCTAAATGCCAATGCCTCCCCAAGACTCTCATCGGCTTGTGCCTATCGGTGTGTGAGATACACTAGAAGGTCACCAGTCGAGCGACCGCGGCGAAAGCCATATTGGCGTTCACTGACCAGGTCGTGTTCGCAGCGGGCGGAGGCGTATATCTGTGTTCTATCTATTTTATATTAAGATATCGGGAATGTTCTGCTAATGAAACTAGGTAAGTTATCTTCTGTATTCTTACGTTCTAATTAAATATGAAATGAGTAGCATCATTTAGGTTTTTCTACTATATGCGAAAGTTATTACACAAATACAACTTATTTCTTTATATCTTCGGCTTCTATTGGCATCCTTTATTGGATCATCATCGGGTCGTCGACATACAATTGGATTATAACATTATTCTGGTATAAAGTATCAGTGCTGATTAGGTATTTGACACAGGAGTGTCTGACGATGACTCTACTGGCTCTGCATAGAGCCATTCTATGATATCTTGGGGCTCCGTGGTAAAATACAGGAATTGAACCTCCAAATTTATTTAGACTTTCCGCGTCTATATTTTACACTTGATTGTCATCTTATGGAAAAAAGGAACAAACCCGAAACACACTGATCACTATGAAGTATTTACTACGATAAGACGTTCTCTAGCGTTTCTACTTCCTTTTTACCGAACGATAGGTCGTAACCTCTACATATTTCCCACCGATTGGCCAGAAAATTATGGCAACTCGTTACGTATAACTTTCTATTCGCTACCTATAAACTACCCATCGAAATAACAATGGCGAGGAATTTACATTACCCTACTGATATTAACGTAAAACTGGGACTCGTCGTCACGCGATGCCAAACTATATACAAATGGTAAATTAGCTAATTATGAATCCCTTTTGGATTTTAGTTAATTTTCCTACGGATAAACCAGGGTAAAGATCCAAGAAACATGGCACTACCTACACCTCCTTATCGAACACTAAATGTTTAAATGTTGGGCAAATTCCCTTTAAATTATTTCATTAATAACGCCAACATAAGACAGTTTCAAGCTTTTGACTTTTGAAGTAAAACTTCCAAAAATATTATACATTAACACCCTAATAAACTACTTTAATTATATTCTTTACTAATTCAATATTGCGAAACAAAAGCTAATCACAATAAAACGTATACCTTACTTTACTTACCACATCCTTTTGTTTTGTATAAAATAAAATCTCTCGTCCTCCTGACTTCCATTTAAATTTATTGCATTTAATTAAAAGTAAAAACTGTAATGCGGCACAATAACTCATTCAACCAACCAGTGTTCATATGATTATAAATTTAACCCGCGTTATATAACCTACCCGTATTGAACTATTATTAATACTTATAACTTCTTGTTAATTACTAAATTCATCGACTATGAGAACATTTATTTTACATCAAATACCTACAATACATCCTAAAAATCTTATAAATTTCCATTACCTAAATCACAAAGATCTTTTTATTAATTTTTTTATATAAAAAATTTAATGTTTATCCTATCGCGCAGATTTTCAAATTATAAAACGTTTACTTTACGTTTAATACCTTTATAAGAAAATGAAGTAAACACGTCATTTACACGTTACATTCCATTTACGACTTTTCTTTTCCCTTGCTAACTAATATAACAAAATCCATTACTCACAATAACAATTATTTAAGGATGGAGTAGTATCCTTTAATTATCCTTATATAATAAATACAATATACCAATTAAAACCATAATTTTTAAGTCCTTTATTCATTAAAGTCATAATGTCATGTTTGTATTTCAAAATCAACGAACGTCGCGGAAATTACTGCCTATGACTACTTATGCCTTCTCATACTTGACTCCAATACCTAGTACTAATCATATAACCTCGAAGAAAAACTTTTAAAATTCTTAGTATAATTATAACAGATTCCTTCAAGTCTTGAATCATGTTTAGATCTATTTCGTTTTCGAATATACGAATAAATTTTTTTTCCTCAAGGTTCACCTTTAACATTTTTTTTAAGGTTCACACTTGACTATTTGGATAGGGATAGCTATCCTACCTAAAAAAAAATACTAAAAACCGATGGCTCATACTTGGCCCTAATCCTACTTGGATCCTATTTGGATTATCCATGATAACTCAGATCACTCTTGACCTAAATCTGACTCGACCATAATCACTATTCCAATACCCTTGGTCCGGAACAAACTTGACTCAGATCACTCTTAACCTAAATCTCTATTAACCATAATGTATATCTTTATAATACCTTTGAAATGTCAACGATTTCCCCTTGGCTGTATCCTATTCTACTTATCGATCTATCAATTCATTATTAACCTACAGATCCCTACACATTATAAATCTATTCACATGTCATGACATCAATAATACAATTTATTCAATTATGAAATGGCTGGAAAATAATTATTTAAATGTAAACCTAAATAAAACAAATTTTATACAATTCCATAATTATGGTGCAAAGAAACATGACCTAAATATAAATTATAAGAGCCAGAAACTGAAAGAAGTACACAGTTCTAATTTCCAATTGATCAAAATTGCAATTGGAAGGATCACACTGATAAATTATGTAAAAAAATCAATAAATTTGTATATGTGCTGCGTAAACTTCGTGAAACGACTACCCAAGAAAATTTATTGGCCGCTTATTATCACTAAAAAGAATAAAATAAAAAAAGGAAAATAAGTTTTTTTAAAAACTTGCTTTTCTTAAAATATTAGAATCATATAAAAATTCAATCTAACCAAAAATTGAACTAAAAAGTAAAAAATAATCTATAATCTAATCTAAAATTCAAAATGAATATATTTTTTATATCCACGTACGACTGCAAGAAAAGCAAGGCGCGCGCACTTACATACAATCACTTGATAAACTCTCAATTAATATCCACTAAAACTCTAGCACGTCAAATATTCGTGTGTAGCGCACGCCTTGCTTTTCTTGCAGTCGTACGTGGATATAAAAAATATATTCATTTTGAAAAATTATTTTTTACTTTTTAGTACAATTTTGGTTAGATTAAATTTTTATATGTTTCTTATATTTTAAGAAAAATAAGTTTTTAAAAAATCTTTTTTTTCTAGGCAAGTCCTGAATATTTAGGGACATGATTAGGTTTCAGTAGACAACGGCGTACTACACCATATGCAGCGGGCGGGGGCGTATAACTGCGTTCTATCTATTTTATTTTAAGGTATCGGGAACTTTCTGCTAATGAAACAAGGTAAGTTAGGGAGATCTTTTGCATTCTAACGTTCTTTTTAAATATGAAATGATTAGCATCATTTAGGTTTTCCCATTCCATTTAAAAAGTTATTAAACGAATACAACTTATCTCTTTATATCTTCGGTTTCCATTGGCATCCTTCATTGGATTATCATCGGATCGTCGACATACAGTTGGATTATAACATTATCCTAGCATAAAGTATCAGTGCTGATTAGGTACTTGACACATGAGTGTCTGTCTGACGATGACTCTACTGGCTATGTAGAGCCATCCTATGATATCTTTGGGCTCTCTGGCAAAAGACGGGAATTGGCCCTACAAATTTATTTAGACTTTCCGCGTCTATATTTTAGACTTGAATGTCATCTTTTGGAAAAAAGGAAATAACCTGGTGTTCCTATTGTTTTTATTCAAAAACACACTGACGCCATCTGTTGTCGCTCCGCAATGTCACTATGAAGTATTTACTTCGGTAAGACGTTCGCTAGTGTTTTTACTTCCTTTTTACCTAACGATAACGTAACCTCTACGGTATCTAAGAATCTGTGTGTTGATCACACGCTCCATAACCTTGGAGAGGAGGGAGGTAATAGCGCTAGGCCTACAATTCGATGGATCTGATCTATTGCCCTTTTTGGGCACCGGGTGATCATTAGCAGTCTTCCATAAAGACGGAAATTGCCTAGTGAGGTAGGAAAGCGCAAAAACGCGCGTGAGTACAGGACATAACTCAAGAGCACACTGCTGGTGTACTGTCTGGCCCACTCGACTTATGAACGTATAGAGAAAGCAACGCCTGCCGGACCTCCCGCTGTGTTATGGAGATTTCTGGCATGGTCTTACCGCACCACGGTATAGTAGGTGGTACAGCAATTTCATCGTTCATATTCGAGTTGGAGGCTGCCCAGTAGATCGGCTTTTTTTTAAGCACTATGGGCCAAGTCACCATCGCTCTTTGGCAGTGGTGGTAACGACGACTGGTAAAAGTTGCCTTCGGCAGCTTTAGCAAGCGACCAGAAAGCACGACTTCCAGAGGGATAGCTTGCAAGTCGCTCACCTATTTTGCCGATGAATTGGAATTTAGCTCTGGCTGTTGCTTTCTTACTGAACCTTGAGGCATTTGCGTTTTACCTCAGAAATATTCGGATCCTTATTATTACGAGCCGTGGTCCAAGCCTCATGTTTGCTTCAGAATTTTAGATTTTCTGCAAGACCTATTAAACCACAGTCGTTTTTTGACACCGGCAGCTACTCGCGGGTTAGGAATATAACATTCATACCAGCGAAGATTGTCTTAGTGACTGCGGGTCGCGTCTGCGCGTCAGGATCTTTTGAGTAAAAGCAGAGCTGGTTCCACGGGTACGATGCATAAAATTCTCGCAATCTATCCCAGTCTGATAATAGTCCGAGGAGCTAAAAGGCGCATCCACTGAGACGGAATATTCGTCCGGACGTGTAGTCAGCACAAGGTCGAGTAAGTAGTAAAGGTCGAGCTCGTATGGTCCTGTATATCTGGTATTCTCGTTGATGAAAGTACTAGCTGAGAGAAATTATACGTCAGAGCAAATTCATGAGCAGATGTCCCTTTTTTTTTTTTTTTTTTTATACCACTAAGGTGGCAAACAAGCTTACGGTCCGCCTGATGGTAAGCGGTCACCGTAGCCTATGGACGCTTTCAACACACCTTGCGCGTTGCCGACCCTTCAGAAATCTAATAACTTCTTTCTTGAAGAAAACCTTGGCAGCGAGCTCATTCCACAACTTAAGCGTTCGCGGGAGGAAGTTTCTCTGAAACCGCACTGTACGCGACCATTTCGGTTCTAAAGTGTGAGAATGAATTCCCTGCCGATGGCGAGCGGTGCGATGGTAGAAAGTAGCCGTGGGCATCATTTCGAACAATTCCTCAGAACACAACCCATTGTACAAGCGGTAGAACACACACAGGGCGGCAAAGTCTCTCCTCAGACTTAAGGGCTCGATACCGCAAGTGAGTTTGGAATCGTCGACAATTCTCACAGCCCGTCGTTGAACCGAGTCAAAAGGGCCAAGCTGGTATCCGGGTGCACCTGCCCAGAGATGGCAGCAGTACTCCATATGGGGCCGAACGTGCGACTTGTAAAGTAACAACCTTTGCCCCGACGTGAAGTACTGCTTCGCTCTGTTGAGTACACCAAGTTTTTTATTCCTGCGTAGATATTGGTTCGTGAAATGATCCACTCACGATGGTGGGCGTTGAAGTCTCCCATAATAACTAGTTCTGCTGTGGGATATTGCTCTAGAACTTTGTCAGTCGTCAAACTCAGGTGCGAGAAGAGTCGAACTTAGTCCGTGTCACCGCTATGAAACCTGCATAAGCACGCATAGATAAATGTGGCCGCCGTGATCTACGCGCACCCACAATATCGACAGGTCCCTGTCTTTTTTTTTATACCACTAAGTTGGCAAACAAGCACACGGTTCGCTCAATGGTAAACGGTCACCGTGGCCTATGGACGGTTCAAGGCTATTAAATCAAATCAAATCGTGCTTGATTTTGTAGTTGGGATAATATAGGTATGATGTAGCAACCGGTCAGGATATCTGCGTCTCCGTTAGAAAATAATGGTCGGCTGCGCAGTCTCCAGATTTGCCACCCCTAATGTCACAAAAGTCCACATTAAATGTGGATGCAGTAGCTTTACCTTTTTAAATTATTTTTCCTGGCCAAAAGTTACTTAAACTAAATAATAATAATAATAATTAAATATGATATGAGGATTACTCACCGCCAGGAACACAACACTACTCAATGTTAGTGTTATTATGGCCGCGGTTTTCTGTAAGGTGGAGGTACTTCCCCAGTTCGGGCCGCTCATTCGAGCAAGTACTCGCTATGTGCCCCGCTTTAATTGTTCGGGCAGCTTGTTCGAGCGAGTACTTGCTGTGCCCTACATCTTGCTATGGTTGTATAACAGAACTAAAGGTTACGAACAGTAATGTCATATTCATCCATACATAAAGCCTCTGTTGGACATATCTAAGCACCGGTGTCATAACACAAATAATTGGGGCCGACGGTTTTTTTGTGTTCTTCGAACCACAGAGCGGTCCATAAAATGGGACTCTAGACGGTTAATGAATCAATCAATAATCTTTGTTAAAGTAAGTTTCTTTGACTAATTTTACGTCAGACGTAATAAGAAATTAGTTACTATACAAACTCTAGACAATGCTGTTTTCTGTCCGAAAGAGCTAGCAGTTAAGTTCATTTTCCGACAGTAGCTATGGCGGTGTTAATAATTCAACTTAATAGTTGAATAATTACCCTAAGCCTAAGTTTAATAATCACTTTTTGGAACACACACACACACACACACACACACATACACACACACACACACACACACACACACACACACACACACACACACACACACCCTAATAACAGAAACTTTCTTGCACTACCATATAATAATAATAATATATTATCACTATCACACCGATGGTATTCTGTCGCACACACGTGATACGAGCAGGCGTATCTACTGCCATATCGAACAAGAATAGAGTCGAGACAACTTTATAGTTTACAAATCATAACAATATTGGTTACCCCTAGCGGGAACCAAACCCGGAACCTGTGACATGGCAGCCCAAACTATCCCAAACTACCACTGTACTCTGAGACTTCTTTCTCGTCCCGGTTCTTACAATACTCAAAAGAGAAATCAACTAATAACTTTACAGTATGTAATGAATCAGCAAAACTTTTAAATAGTTGAGTAAAGCTATATCTCCATATCGTGCGTGTATTGAAAATTTAAAGGACATGCTAAGGTATACAAACAAAAGACATGGCTTTGTATAGGTTGGACAGAAAGACAGACCGACAGACTGCCTGATGAACCGATAGACTGACAGACAGACTGACTAACTGACAGAGTGGCAGACTGAGAGACTGACAGAGTGACAACCCCCCTTTTACCGCCTTAGGGGATGAATCTTGTATTGTTGCTAGATTGCATATCTTACTTATAACAAGCGAGATTTAAATGTGTTGAGCTACTAGTTTGGCCAGTGCGTTGCGTTGCGTTCATATAATATTCAGTCAGTCAGTTTATTATTTCAAATATGTATAGATTCTTAACTAAGACTGTAGATGCTCAATAAAGAAGGGTCCCCGATCGAGTTTGTTATCCCGAACCACTTACGAGTATAACGAGGGCGCGTAATTGAGCGAGCGCTCGACACCTCGCGTTCTCTACTATATCTTGAGGAACAATCATTGTTATTCTATTTTCCTTTTGACAACTTACTTTGCTATAAAATCAGATAAAGTATTACTTTGAGATTCGTTGTAAGTACCACAGTACCTAGTACACAGATAGTACTTTGTACGCAGATAGTATCTAGAACACAGATATTATCTAGTGCACAGATAGTACCTAGTACACAGATAGTACCTAGTACACAGATAGTACCTAGTACACAGATAGCATCTAGTGAATAAATATTGTTAAATTTGTTGATAGTAAATATCTAATATCTTTGTTCTCTTCAATTCTCGATGTTTATTTATACAACACAAGTTCTGGTGTGGGATCATAAAAATTGAATAAGATTTCGTGAGCGGACCGGGGCCAACACGTATTGCAGTACAAACTCAGATAGAAATGCAAATAAAATATCTGATTAGTACGTTACGACAGATCTTAAGAGCCTCGTATTAATTCGAAATGTAAACTAATCCTATTAGAAATTGGCCCCAAGATAAATTAATATATTCAACTAACCTTTAGACCATATTTTAAGAAATTGTTTATTCCGAAACGTGATTAGAGTAACTTTGCTTATTAAAAGTTAAATCTCAAATCGTGTCTTAAACTAAAGAAATTATCGTCATTTTTATTGGTGTTTGTGCTATGTTATGTACCTAAGTAACTACATGTGTTTGTGTTATGTTATGTTCCTAAGTAACTACATGTGTTTGTGTTATGTTATGTTCCTAAGTAACTACATGTGTTTGTATTATGTTATGTTCCTAAGTAACTACATGTGTTTGTGTTATGTTATGTTCCTAAGTAACTACATGTGTTTGTGTTATGTTATGATCCTAAGTAACTACATGCCCCATACTATTTAGAGACAGATTAAAGATATTTTTTTTTTTTTAAGAATAATCAAATACCTTTTATTATTTTGAGCAACAGAGATGTCGCAGTTATTATGTGGTTCTTGAAAAGACAAAGAGCTGTCCTTATCTCGCCTACGATATTTTTAACTCTCAACTCAAAAAATTTAATTTTGTTAATGCCGTATTGGAATACGGCATTTTCGCTCATTACAGTATTTACCACTCACTCACTCACACATAAGCCCTTACAACCATCCCGTTACTTAAAAAAGGTAGATATGGACTATGACCATCGTGCTAATTCCCTAATTATTTACTTCTAACTAAATTGTATATCAAATTTCCACGAGCATCGCAGTATGTAGTATAGGTCATCATCATATCAGCCCATTGTCGTCCACTGCTGGACATAGGCCTCACCTAACTTTCTCCACAGCGTGCGACTCTGTGCCGCCTGTAACCAACGGCTCCCCGCTACCTTTACGAGGTCATATGTCCATCTAGTGGGGGCCGTCCCACGCTGCGCTTTGCGGTTCGTGGTCGCCATTCGAGAACCTTCTTCTCCCATCGGCCATCGGTTCTTTCAGCTATGTGCCCTGCCCATTGCCACTTTAGCTTTGCGATTCGGTGAGCTATGTCGGCGACTTTAGTTCTCCTACGGATTTCCTCATTCCTGATTCGATCACGTAGGGTAACTCCGAGCATAGCTCTTTCCATCGCCCGCTGAGCGATCTTGAGCTTTCCTATAAGGCCCATAGTTAGCGGCCACGTCTCAGTGCCGTAAGTCATCACTGGCAACACACACTGGTTTTTTACTTTACTAACCTAGTGTAAAGAGCGCACCTGAAACCGTCCCGTAGCCCCACAATGGGACCAGTACGTATGCTGGCTAGCTTGAGGCTGACGCTGAGTTTCAGGAACTCCATTCAGTGTAGAGCGCGGAGTTAAGGCTCAGTATATGGCCGCTCAATCGAATAGTTACTTTACTTTTAGCATGTAGAATGTATGCTCACACATGAGCAAGGAGATCCCAAAATAGTGATGACCATGAGAGGACCAGGAACTCCGCCCAAGAATAGAGTTAAGTGGGAACATGTAAATTAATTACATTTAAATAATTGAATTTATCCTTTATAGCCTCTCTAGCATTAAAGAATATATAAAGAAAAATATACATATAAATTGACTCTCGTTGTATTCTTCATATATCCTGGTAAGATTCCCGGGGAACTATAAATACCTCTAACAGCAGCTGGTTGCAGTACCTACGCAAGTTTTCAGTTTTAAGTACAGTTTTTACAAAAGTTTACGTACATAATTGTACTGATAATTTTTTTTTTATTTAAATTCACAAAGTATTATGTTAGTCTATAATTAACTATGGCACACTGTCATGGCTAAACTGGAGAAAGCACATCAAGCCATACTGGACGTATTTCTTTATTTCAACTTTAGATGCCGTAGTAAAATCTAAAATCTGTACTAATGTTGTAAAGAGGGAGCGCATTTTGTAAGTTTGTTTATATGTGGAGGGACGTATCAGCCTCTCGGGGAACACAGGAACAATTTCGAAAAAATATTTTACTGTTAGAAAGCTATACTATAATTTGAGATGCGGCGGTGAGATGAGCGCTGTAAGTACTTTAGGCCGAACCGGTCGACCATTGATTTTTATTTATTTAGATCAAATTGATGTCAAAAGTTACAATATTTACTCATCAACGTATTAAAACCTTATCGCATCACATTTTTTTCTGGTTATTAAAATACTTTGGCATTGCATAGACACTTTGCATAGACACTTTTTCGTCTTCTAAGATCCTATCTTCTTATTCCGAACGCTCGTTACCATTTTGCTATTCCCTGCTCCTTTCTAGTTTTTCCGTTAAGTTTTTGTTACAGTTTTATCATTCTACTACAGATGGTGTTTTTTTATGCACTAGAAATAATAACAGCGTACAATTGTCATAGGCTCTAGTAATAGTAGCGTTTTGTTTGATCATATAATATGCCTTATGGGCTTGATATCAATAATCCGGTCCTATATAAAGTACTGGTGCCAGGTCTGGGCAGGTGCACCTGAACTCGGATACCAGCTTGACACTTTTGACTCGGTTCAACGACGAGCTGTGAGAATCGGAAACTCCAAACCGATCCTAAACTCACAAGCCGTGTCGAACCCTTAAGCCTGAGTGTAGTACCCCCTCTAAGAAAAGTGTTTTAATAATAATAAAGTCTTTATAATCCGAGCCTATCTCGACTACCGCATACGCGCGATCAGCGAATAATTTAATAGTGTGGTAAGTCGATTAACATGGCAGTGATTGTCTAGTTTAAATTAATTTAGCTGTGATCGTCTTATTTAAATTAATTCGTTAAGTTATAACCTAAATTTCAAAAGGAATTAAATTTATTAACTAGCCTAACACAAACCTAGGTCTGAGATATTAAAGATTATAGAATACCATTAATATCTAGCTACCCCCTCACTGTAATAAAATGTGAAGTACTAACTGATAAGAGTTCAGAGACTCACCATAATGTTATCCTAGTTAAACTAGGTACATAACTAATCCACTAGTAATATCACTACCCCTTAAGTGTGAAAAGTCGTGAAGTTATAAACTAAAGGCCTAAAGAAATTTAATCCATCAACTATCCTGACACAAGACCATAGTCGAGGATGTTTATATTTACTATCACCATTAATATCTTTAGCTATTGTAACGAGTCGTGAAGTGCTGGCTAATGATTATAATAATAATATAAGCTCACTATAATAATATACTGTCTAGGCTAGGTTCATAAGTAACCGACTAGTAATATCATTGGCTAGCCCTTGGGTGTGAAGAGTCGTACAGTTATAAAATAATTTCTAAAATAACTAAATGTACGAACTATCCTAACGCAAGAATATAGTCGACAGTATTTGGAGTTATGAAACAACATCAATATTCCTAGCTATCCTCCTATGGTAAACAGTCGTGAAGTTATAAACTAAGTTTCTAAATCTACGAACTATCTACTATAATCGACTATAATCGACGGTATTTAAAATAATAATCACTAACAATATACTTGGCTACCTCACTATAATAACAACCGTGAAGTCATAACTAATACTTGTATGTGGAAATCTCACTATATTATTATACTAGTTAGACTTTGTACATAAGTAACAGGCTAGTAATCGTCAGCTAAAAGGCTAGAATTCGTGAAGTTAAAACTTAAATTATTAAAATGGTTAAATCTACTAAGTCTCCTAACACTAACTTTACAAGGAGGGTTAAGATGTTAGTAAAAATCTGTACATCGAAAGAGGAACCTGTTACACAACCAGTACAATTGCTAAGAGTTATCGAAAAACGCACCAGATATAGATATAGATATAGACTAAATTTAATAGAGATCGCTGTTTTGTAATTATTGTAATTGAATAATTGAATACATAAACTGTCTTTTTTTATATTAGATACTTTTTTATGTTGTGCTTATGCTTTATATATTTCATGTTTTTTATGATAGGGAGGGTATTTTCCAATATTTTAATTGGACGTTGTAAGAGAAAGGGAGAAAAGAAACTGACACGCAGGTCTTCTTTGGCATCCAAGCGTAACGATGACAAAGTAGTCTATGACCGCATGCTCCCATTGTTCGTCCTTAGCTAATCTACGGTAGAGTAGATTGATTCCCACACACTTTCTGTGGAAGGAAGTAATAATGAATTAATAGTAGATTAATTAACCATCTAAGCGGATATCGTCCAATATTAGATAAATAACGTAGTTTAGGTAACGATCGGTCAACTAAAGTAAGTGAGACGGCAAATCGTCTGATTTAGTGCATGGTTAATATGCTTAATTCAGTCTGGTCCGGTCAATCTTAAGTTATCCTTATATGAGTGTTTAGAACTTAACGTTTCGGCCGTTCATACAACAATTCAGGGCCTCTTCAGTTAGTAAAGAATAGTGTATGGCTTTATTAATACATATTCTTTTCAATGGAAATTCTTTATAAAGAAGAATGGAACAAAACCTAACCCATTAACTTCACCTTATATGTTGCTGATAAAGTTTGGTCAAAGCTTAATTTATTGTCGTCTCTCCATTTTATTTCTCATTTGCTACTCTACAATTTACATTTAAAGATAATTTGAATTACAAAACAATAAGTAAATTTTAGTTGTTACATCTATACTAATATTATAAAGAGGAAATATTAAATTGTTTGTTTGTATTGAATACGCTCCGAAATTACTGAACCGATTTGAAAATTTTTTTTACCATAAGAAGCCGACATTATCCCTGATGAACATAGACTACTTTTTACTGCGGGAAAATGCTTCATTCCTACGGGAAAACGGGTAATAGGACAACGGTTAATAAGAATTATCTTTCCGTACTTATCGCATTACTTCTAAACGGCTGATTCGATTGGGTTGAAATTTTATACGGGTATTTCGATGATTTCCTGGATAATTAAAAATACAATTGGAACCGGTAGGTGGCGCTGCTGTCGGTATGTCAACCACTAAACGGCTTGACCAATTGGGTTGAAATTTTGTATGTGTGTTTCCATGGTTTCACAGATACGAATGTATTATGCCATTAAAGAAAAAAGATTTGATAGTTTGTTTTTTTGCTACAATTGAGGAGTTGCCGTAAGAACTTACGCCGATAACGAAATTTACAATAATTTAATAATAGTAATATAAGTGTCATTTAGAGTAAATTTTTATATGTCAAATAAATGTCAATTCTCTCTGGCTGGCCACTTACACATTAATTTTTGGATGTGAACTAAGAAGTCATGGAACTTGGTTTTTTTCTCTTATAACAACATTTCGTACTTTGTGCAGTTTTTTTAATTTTAGAACTGACCTTTCCATGGCTGTCTGGCATGACCTTATCTTTTGTTAAGCTAGTTTTGTTAAGGACCATGTTTGTGTGCCGTACGAGACATGGCAGTATGCAGCTGTTCATAACTTTTTTTTGATATATAATGGCATGTAGCTATTAAATAGTTCTTTTAGGGACCAGTACTTCCATGATAGGTTTACTCTGCGGCTTATTTCTTCAATACTTCTGTTTGGTTCGAAAGATATAGTTTTGCCGAGGTACGTATATGTGTTTTTTTTATACCGCTAAGATGGCAAACAAGCTTACGGTCCGCCTGATGGTAAGCGGTCACCGTAGCCTATGGACGCTTGCAACACCAGGGGTTACACTCGCGCGTTGCCGACCCTTCAGAAATCTAATAAATTCTTTTTTGAAGAAGCCGGAACATAAAAAAATATAAACATCCAAATCGAGAACCTCCTCCGTTTTTTGAAGGCGGTTACAGAGTGGTGACATTCTGATTGAATCGCTCCATGTTAAAGTGCCCGTAGTCCATTGGATGGAATTTTAGGATACTCAAAAAATTGTTTTCCTCATAAAAAATATCTATGGGACGTAATTTATTAATTATTTATGGATTTAGTCTATATTTTTATACATCTTTTCAATTCATTTAGTAAATAGCTATATCGTATTTTATCATAAATATCTCAGGGCAAAAGTGGTAAACTTAAGGCCTTTTAACATGGAACGAATATTTTGCTAAGGTATTGGGTTTAAAAATTATTCTGAAGAAAATTAAAATAAAGTTTTATTCTTAAAGATATTCTTACAATAGAAATTTAGTCAGTAGATAGATAAAACTAAAACTAGAACCTATTCATCATCTGTGACGTCACCATGGCCACGTTCTGTAGCTGGCAAATTAATGATGTTTTGATAAAACTCTACGTATTCTACTGGAATGTAGGTACTGTGTTATAATTTTGAATCATCTGCTTTGGCCGTCTTCAAAGGAAAGTATCCTTTAGGGTAAGCTTGAGCTGTAGGTAAACAGGTGGGTCGGGTGTTAGAACGACCTAAGTTGAATAAACAAGTGGGTCGGGTGTGAGAACGACCTAAGTTGAATAAACAAGTGGGTCGGGTGTTAGAACGACCTAAGTTGAATAAACAAGTGGGTCGGGTGTGAGAACGACCTAAGTTGAATAAACAAGTGGGTCGGGTGTTAGAACGACCTAAGTTGAATAAACAAGTGGGTCGGGTGTTAGAACGACCTAAGTTGAATAAACAAGTGGGTCGGGTGTGAGAACGACCTAAGTTGAATAAACAAGTGGGTCGGGTGTTAGAACGACCTAAGTTGAATAAATCGCATACGAACCCATCAATCAATTCGGCAGCTTTTATCATTCCTTTTAAATTAGAATGATACTCATATTGAAGGTTCATACTAATTTTAATATTGGAGTGCATCCTTCAGAAATTGCGCGTCATGTCCTGCTTATTTCGCTTTTGGGGCGATACTGAAGGAATCTTAGCCCATATAGCGCCCAACGATCAAGGGCTCCCCGCGGGGGAAGCCTCGGCTTGGGTTGTCGCTCTTGGGTTCGTCCTTTCGACCAGCGTGAGCCTCGAGCCCGAAGGTGAGTTAGCGCCAGGAGGGGAGTTCCCCAACGGTTGCGATTGCGAGTAAGTGGGGTTGGAAGCGCCCCGGCACTCTTTGATACCTCGTGTATGAGGTAGGTCCGTGCGTTCGCCGACGAGGGGAGGTCGTTGAGACTAGTCTCGCTATCTGGATTCGACCGTGTCGAGGTCGGTCGGGGAATGAGCTTAAGATTCTAGTCTTTTGACTTTTACACAGTGTTGCAATTCATAAAATAATTTATTTACGACACAAAAACTTCATTGCATTTTCGTGGTTTCATGTTAAAGCGACGCTAGTCCTGGACAAACGTCTCTTTAACATGGATCTCAAATAAAGTCAATATTGGATGACACTTAACTACCTGGACAACCGTCCGTTTGATATGTAATATTGTCAGTACAAGGATACTGTGTTCCTTAACAAAATGCCATTATTATCTCATTTTCGCCAAAATGTGGACAAATGGCCCTTAAACATGGAGCGATTCAATTGTTTTGACCATGTTCGACCTGCTAGAGAGCTGTCTTTATCTCTTTTGTGTCTTATGACAGTTTGTTTGCTGTTACAAAAGAAATATGTATATAGTTACTGCGGTCGTGCCTAATACGATCCATCATTGCTAAATGCTAAAACTGACTGGATTCAAGAAATGCACCGAATTTTAGTCAAAAATTGTTCAAATCCAAATTATTTAAAGTTTAGAGTAGCCTTCTAAAACTATGTAACCAAAATAAAAATGCAAAAACTAGATTCCTCCAAAAGTACTATATTAGTACTAGTACTATACATAGTGAGCAAATATGCCCGAGTTTTAACCTTCTTTTGTTTATCTTACGCCTTGGTCTCGCCATAACTTCCGAACTACTGAGCCAAATTGGATATTTTTTTGTTGTGTTTATTATTATTAGGGCAAGGTTATCATAAAAAAAAGGGTCAAGTGCGAGTCGGACTCGCGCACCAAGCGTAAACCGATTGTAATGACATTTTAGTAAGTTGTTCTGCACACACCGGGGAAGGTTTTTGAGAAATAAAAGCTGGTCAAGTGCGAGTTAAACGCGCGTACTATGGGTCAACCAATCGTACTGAAATTTTGGTGAATTTTTATGCACACTCTGGGGGAGGTTACTGATCAGTACAACTCTTTCACAAATAGAAGCACGTTGTTTAACAATATTTTAGGAAGAAACTTTTACATAGTGCGTACTGTTGTATTACATAGTCCGTACTGTTGTATTACATAGTCCGTACTGTTGTATTAGTACTTCCATCACATTTTTCTTGCATTTTAATGTTGAAAATTAAAATATATTCTCAAGTTTTAATGTTGAAAATAAAAAAATATACTCAACTGGTACTTTGTTACTGTAGAAAAACGATAGAGAATCCCGGAGTAAATAAAAAGATTTATCTCGTGATTCGAATAAAACCCGTCGGACTGAAATCCAAGGGAAAACAGAATAGTTAAAGAAAAGATTTAGTTCGTGAGAGGAATGATTTGTTAGTAAACATGATCCGCGGTGAATATAAATCAGTTCGCAGTAAACAGCCGCGTGCTCACTGCCGCCGCCCGCCGCCGTCCGCCGCCCGCCGCCGCGCTACCGCCACGCCGCGCCGTCGCTTCTGTGGGACTTATAGTCTGGTCAACATGTACCTTTTTGGGTGAAATTTTTGTATAGTCTCCGAAAATTACGATCAAGGTGTCATTCGATTCGGAATATTATGTAGAAAGTTTAAAAAAAAGTTCCAAAAGGGGCCGATGAAAATTGCAAAAGTTATAAACAATTAAAAAAAAAAAAAAGTAGGGGTTTGTTTTTTTTTGAATATCACAAAAACTATCAAAGATATTCAAAATTTGAAAAAAGATCTGAAAAGAGAAGGAAATTTCTTCAAAAAAGTCCTGCCTCCCGGAACTGTATCTTTAATATTTATAATTTTTACGGGGCCCTGAAAATAGCGCTAAAAGCGGGTAGTCTGGCTTCCGCTCGCGATTTCTCATTCGGACACGGTAACAATAAAAATCATTTTAATATATTAAATATGAATATTAAGGAATAAAAAAAATTTAGTACTATTGGGATATATAAATGAACAATAATCCGTAGGCGAAAAATTTTTATCCCCATTTTTCCATTAGTTATGCATTAGTTAATGAACTACTTTTTCTGAATAGAATGTTAACAGAAAAAACCTGATTATTATTAAACTACAACCCTAGGATTTTTTTCACTTCGTGGAGTTATTCTTAAAAGGCATTAAAATAGATCCCCGTTGGAAAAATTTAAAAATGTTAATTTTCCACTTTTTTATTAACAATCGAAAACATTAAAAAATTAAAAACTGCATAAAAGTTATTAAAAAAATTTTGTTTTTCAAATATTTCAAATTTTATGATTTCTAACGGTTAAAAGTAACATGAAAATATTTTTTTTTAATTTTTTACCGCGATTGTTTAAATAATTGTTATAAACAAATGCATTGTTTATAAGATAATCAACAATTTTTTTTTCCTAATCTACTTGTTGATATAAATTATGATTTTTAAGAAAAAAATTATTCCTTAAAAAAATTTATTTATTGCTATAAAATGCATTTCTTAATTAACAATCGTTTTTTACCACTAAATATAAATATTAAGGAACCATTTTTTCTCTAAAAATCATAAATTCTATTGTTCTTAAATATACTGGAAAAACAAATTTTTTTTTTTCATTTTTTATTTGTTTATTTAATAAACAATTTGTTATAAACAAATGGATTTTCTTACTTTATTTTTATTTTAATTCGTAATTTAATTATAAAAACAGCTATGTATTATTTTTTATGAAAAAAATTTTTTATCTATTTTTTTATGTCCTAAAATTTGCCTTTTTATCTCGCTCTTTTTCTTTTATAATTGGTATAACTTTTAAACTATTATATATACGACAATTATACTTCAAGTCGTTTTTATTCACTATAAATTAATGAACAATTTAAGCTTTTAACTTCAGCTCTAGCTCTATTATTTATGTTAATTATTGACAATTGTTTGTAAAAAATAAACCGAAAAATTTTTTTTCTTGTTTTTCTATTCCAAAACGTGGTTAAATGTTCATAAATTTATAATTATGAGCCTTTGATGACTTGCATTTTACTAATTTGCTGTTATTAAAAATTGATTACAATCGTATTTGCATAGACTTTTCCCGAAAAATTTTAAAACTTTTTCATTATGTTAATTACATTTTAACGAGTGTTCTTTTATCAATCTTTCCAAACTAAGATTCTTAAAATTACTTTAGAATTTTTTCGGTTTATTTTTTATAAACAATTGTCAATAATTAACATAAATAATAGAGCTAGAGCTGAAGTTAAAAGCTTAAATTGTTCATTAATTTATAGTGAATAAAAACGACTTGAAGTATAATTGTCGTATATATAATAGTTTAAAAGTTATACCAATTATAAAAGAAAAAAAAAACGAGATAAAAAGGCAAATTTTAGGACATAAAAATATTAAAAGTTATATAAAAAATAGATAAAAAAAATTTTTCATAAAAAATAAAAAAAAACAAGTAGATTAGGAAAAAAAAATTGTTGATTATCTTATAAACAATGCATTTGTTTATAACAATTATTTAAACAATCGCGGTAAAAAAATAAAAAAAATATTTTTCATTTAACTTTTAACCGTTAGAAATCATAAAATTTGAAATATTTGAAAAACAAAATTTTTTTAATAACTTTTATGCAGTTTTTAATTTTTTAATGTTTTCGATTGTTAATAAAAAAGTGGAAAATTAACATTTTTAAATTTTTCCAACGGGGATCTATTTTAATGCCTTTTAAGAATAACTCCACGAAGTGAAAAAAATCCTAGGGTTGTAGTTTAATAATAATCAGGTTTTTTCTGTTAACATTCTATTCAGAAAAAGTAGTTAATTAACTAATGCATAACTAATGGAAAAATGGGGATAAAAATTTTTCGCCTACGGATTATTGTTCATTTATATATCCCAATAGTACTAAATTTTTTTTATTCCTTAATATTCATATTTAATATATTAAAATGATTTTTATTGTTACCGTGTCCGAATGAGAAATCGCGAGCGGAAGCCAGACTACCCGCTTTTAGCGCTATTTTCAGGGCCCCGTAAAAATTATAAATATTAAAGATACAGTTCCGGGAGGCAGGATTTTTTTGAAGAAATTTCCTCCTCTTTTCAGATCTTTTTTCAAATTTCGAATATCTTTGATAGTTTTTGTGATATTCAAAAAAAAACAAACCCCTACTTTTTTTTTTTTAATTGTTTATAACTTTTGCAATTTTCATCGGCCCCTTTTGGAACTTTTTCTTAAACTTTCTACATAATATTCCGAATCGAATGACGCCTTGATCGTAATTTTCGGAGACTATACAAAAATTTCACCCAAAAAGGTACATGTTGACCAGACTATTAAGAGTAATCGTTATTTAATAAAATTATATTTTACTTCTTATAATGAAGATATTACATTAAAAATTAAAACTAACATTAAAATAAGTGGTAAATAAACATTTATTATTTTATTGATTTATTATAACAAGCACCCACATACTTGTATAGGTTTACCAATAAAATAAAAATACAATGTAATGCTTAAATTTGTTTTGTCAGTGCCACGCCATAATTACCCGCGTATACACTAACCCAGGTATCGTAATAATAAGTGATATTTTACAAAATTATTAACAATGTCTGCTTAAAATATGACATTGTATCAGGAGACACTGACGCGGACACATGGGCGTCTACTTAATTTTTTTTTGACTTGAAATGGTCCTATTTGCTTTTTTCCTTCTCTAATACATTATTTTTTTTTGTTCGAGTGTTCCGTACCTCAAAAATAAAAATGTTACCCTTATAAGATCACTTTGTTGTCCGTCTGTCAGTCTGTTCTTCTTAGTTTTTTTTATACCACTATGGTGGCAAACAAGCCCACGGTCCGCCTGATGTTAAGCGGTCACCATAGCCTATGTACGCTTGCAACACCAGGGGTATCACTTGCGCGTTGCCGACCCTTGTAGAACCCCATATTGTAGTCCTTAGGGAAAACCTTTGGCAGTTTAGCAATTACCCGTTTAGCAATGTATGTGGTTGATGTCCAACATGTTATTGATATGCAGTAGAAATAGCATAGGAGACAGCACAGAGCTTTGCCCCCACCAACATTAATGTCCATGCTATCAAAGCAACTACCATCAACCTCGGCTCGTATGCATCTGCCGAACAAAAAGCTAGCTACCCCTTTGCACAAACCCTCGGGCACTTCGTAAGATGGCAACTTCGATAGAAAACCCCGGTGCCAGACCTGATCGAACGCCTTTGCTATCTCCATGTTACATACCAATGCCTCCCACTGACTCTTAATGGCTAGTGCCAATCGATATGTGAGATACACTAGAATGTCACAAGTCGAGCGGCCGTGGCGAAAGCTATATTAACGGTCGCTGACCAGGTCTTGTTGTTCTATGCTGATATGCTGGGGGATCGAAAATCTACTTAATTTTCTTGCGGGAAAGATTTGCAACAAGAAACTAGTGGGCTTCTCGCAGATACCGATCAGCACCCTTATAGTTGGTGCCGTAATCCGATCGGATGACATTCGGGAATCCACGGCGGTAAAAAAGCGAGAAACACAGGAAAGGCAGCATGACTGCCTTCAGATGGACAATACATTCAAATACGCACAATTATGCCTTGACCACCTTGGCGTTGCGCAAGGTAGATGTTTTAATGTCAAAAAGACCTGCTAAACACTTTTACGCCACAGTATCGCCACACCACCGTAGGTATTCCTCGTATTAGGCCTGCAGACGTGTCAATTGCCGACTTACCAGTAAATCCAAAGTCTTGGTCAATGGTATTGAGGAGAGGCAAGTCATGTGGAAAGAGCCACGTTTCCTGTAAGGCTACAATATTTGCTCCCCGACATAAGGTGTTCATGTGGTCCAGAGAGCGGGTGAGTGACTTGCAGTTGAAGCTAATAAAACTGTTAAGAGGTGGATTTATCGTTTGGCTGTAGTCCATTTTGAGGCTTTTTGTTGTTTTTTCTGTTTCTGAAGTCTATGAAGCGGCGAAAAGATATACCTTCAGACCATATATGATCAGTCATAAATAACTGCAACTTATGCCTAGGTACAAATATTTTGTAGGCATTGTACTCTTTTTGTTGTTTCATGACAATTTTCTCCGGTGTAACACAAGTTTAGGTTCTCTCTTTAATGTATTCAGCTATGTCTGCAGGGGAGGCCACTTTGTCAACATTGTTTATAAACAAAGGGAGTTTTATATCTGCCGCTTTGAACTTACATTCTGGTCTATTTATTGCTATGCCTTTTTGGCCTATAAACCTGTTTCTATACCGTTTTTTCTGAACCTTAATCCATTCTATCATAACTACATAGTTAAAACTACGTAGACAAGCACCTCTTTGCGTATTGATGTGTCTATATGAGTCTTCCAATAAGGTTTAATTTAAACTGTTACTTACATTTTTACTGTTACTGTTTGGTTCTGCCAATTCTTTTTTCGTTTGTATCAGCTGTTTCACTGTCACATATGAGCTTTTTATTATTTTAATATCATTTTGCAGGACAACAATATCGTTAAGGAGTCTGCTAACATCGACGTGATCAAACGTTACAGGCGGTTATTTGTTTAGATAATGAGCTACAAAAATAGGCATTGTCTCGGGGTCAACAGATTGTCTCGGGGTCAACAGATTGTCTCGGGGTCAACAGATTGTCTCGGGGTCAACAGATTGTCTTCCAAAGAGAATGCAGATGCACATATCCTTACTAAACCTTCACTATTTATGACTTCATGCTTGTGTTGCACAAACGTTAACAGTTCGTTCACAACCAAGTTACAGTTTTTACATTTTAACACTTTTACCGACGACATTTTACTGACGTTCAAAAGGCAACGATGCGTCACGCGTCACCCGTACGCGACGACGACTGGAATTGAAAGTTTTGAATTATCACCATAGGAACAGTTTTATGTACACTTGGTTAAGTCAATATTAACAATAATTTTTACATTTTTACAGAAATTATAAATAACATGTTTAAAAATTTAACATCGCACCAAATTGATTAAATAATGTTAAATAGCAACAGAAAAAATAAAAATAAAAATGTTAATATATAAAATGGAAGCTGCTGTAAAGAGGCATTGTCAGATGTCATTCTATGTTAATTTAACATTGACAAGATTTATTATCATATTAATGCTGCTGTACAGAGGTATTGCCAAAATTTTAATAATTAATTGCATCTCAATAAAAAATAATAACAATATTTATTAGCTGTTAAACAGGGGCATTGTCATACTTTAAATATATCTACTAAATAATAATTAGTATTATTTTTTTGGAGGGTAGATTCCAAATTGACACATCACTGTATTAGCTTATAATTGTTTTTTATTATTTTAAGCAATTAATGCACAATTTGAAAATCACAATTATTTAACTTATTAGCCTAGTACTTACCTGAAGTGTTTTTACAAAATTCTATCAAGTAATTTGTGTGCTATTTGCAAAATCCCGCCGGTAACTTAACTTTCACACTCAAAACACTACAATCACAAAATGGCCAATGTTAACACTACTGACATTCTAGATGCCCAGAGATCCTTGGAGTGGTCTGTAGCACAAAAAATTGCAGACTTTGAGGCACACCTGAAAGCAGCTACAACCCAAAACAGCAACTTGTCTCAGTTAACAGAAGAGTTCAAGGTCTTCAAGAACCACATTTGGGGCATTGTAACACTCCTTTGACAACAGACTCTGATATGAGCAGATCCATGGATACAGCAGAGATGAGGCATCGTAAGAAGTATCTACTTTTCCATGGTATAACTGATGATCCACATAAAGATACAGCTACTACAATATGTTCACTATTAAAAGAAAAGTGTGTCCCTCAGATATTACAGCTTCTGACTTCAAGTCATGTCATAGACTGGGAAAAGAGAATGAAGATCGCATACGTCCAATACTTGTACGTTTCACCAATATTTCCACTAAAGTAGCAGTGTGGCGAAAGAAAGCGGCCTTTAAAGGGTCCTCTGTAGTAGTTGCTGAGTTTCTTACTCGATATCGGCAGGCTTTATTCATCCCAGCTCGAAAACAACAAGGGGTAACCAACTGCTTGACTGCCGACGGCAACATATATGTTAAGCTTCCTGATGGTTCACGACAGAAAGTCAGTTGTGAAGTGGAGCTTGACAAGCTAGCTTCGAAGGCTCCTAAGCCAGTGAATAACTCAGCAACTGCAACTGCGAGGGCGACTTCACCTATTGCTTCGTCAACTCGACCCAAGAGGAATGCTAAAAATAAGTAGTCTTTTCTTTATTTTTCTTAGTGGCTTTGTATTTAGTACTATGACCTACTATGATACATGAAGTAAAATATAGATATGTCATAGATTAGATAGCTTGTAGTATATAGTGAAATAGTTAATATTCATTGAGTAGTATGCAGTAAGTAGTATGATTTTAATAACAGCCTTAACTTCCAGCAGTCACTATGAATTTTTGATCCTGGTTTGTTGTAAGATTTAATAGTATGAATAAACGTATCTTTGTCCCGTTTTTCTACGGGTACGAAAAATTGCTTGGTTTTATTTAATCTTTCTTTCGGCCGCGGTTGTATTTTCGGCGGCCAAACTTTGCTTCGTCAATCTCTACAACAATGCCCTCTCCTCGAATTTGTTGAGAATGACGTAGGCTCCATTCTATACATACTTCACAAATGAAACTTGCCCAGTCCGTGTAAGTTTTGGTGGAAATATTAAGATCTTGAATAATATAAACATTGCGGCTCTGCGGAATACTTAAATATAGGTGCACAAACTGAAATATTTTCCAATGCGGCAAGTGTACGTTTTCAAAAAATGTGTTTTTTAAAATTGAAAGAAAATAATTGCATCTTTTAGCTTTTTTTTTAACTTTTCTATTGCATATAAAAATGCTTGTTTTATTTATAAAACAGAGTTTGCCGCACTTTTTACAAAAATGTTTATACTTGATCACACCATGGTTTTTTTTGAATTCGTTTAAACCTTCACAGTTATTGTTTAAACTTATATGACTAATGTAGCCTATTTCCGTGCTTTTAATGTTGCAACCACTACAAATTATATTATTTTCACTGTTTTCTACATTTAAAGTTAACGTCATAACGATTAAACTAAAACGGAAACAGGTAATATTTTTTTTAATATAAAAAGTTGTTGCCAGCATGAAACAATATTTACTCATCGTCCTAGCTTACATTTGTCTATTTCACTCTTTTAAGGCAAAAACATTAGTCTGATACCCGTGCTTGTCTGCCCTACCCTTAGAGTATTTTTTATGAAACCGGAGGGATTGAGGAAGAATAAATTAATATACTAAACTATTAAGGAATATATTTTTTATACCACCAAGGTGGCAAGCAAGCTTACTGCCAGCCTGATATAGAGCTTATGGTAAAACATGGAAGTAAGTGTGCAAAGCCGAGTGAAGCGTGCCATGGCTACGGTCGGCGAGTGACAGAACAAACTTGTACTTATTAAATGTAGTCAGGGCGTCCCACTTGTAAACTTGAAAACTGGCGCGTAAAACGAAGCGGAGCACATTAAAATTAGTGTTTTTTATGACTTTATTTACGAACGGTTATTAACTTTGACAGGTTTTGGACGTATTTATGCTTATGGTTTTATGTACATCTACCTTTTATGTACATCTATAAAAATTCTGAAGTTGTAAATCCAAATTTCAAATTATTATTTTCTATTAACTATTTATTACTTCAGGAAGGGAAAAATATCAATGCTCTTTCCTTCTCATTTCATATCCCTTAAATTATCCGGTTGCGCATTGAAATAGGTAACCACAAAAATATTAGGAACTCAATCCAGCGTCAGTTTTTGGGAGTACTTTTTTTAGGCTGGCAATAATTTCATAAAAAAAAATATTGTTGTTTCCTGTTATTCATTTGACTGAATTGGTCTAAATCTTTTGTTTACGTTCTGTAATGATGTATTTGTATGGTGTAAAATATTACGTTAAATATTTTTTTAAGGTAAAATTAGCGTTTTGCACCAATTTCTAAATATCATTTGTGTATAAAGGGATTTTTCCCTGTCCATTACAATGTTTTTCATGTAAGATTGTTGTGTTGCAGAGGAGTAAAAAATTACCCTTATTTTAAAGCACCCTCAATCTTTGTTTTGTTTACATAGGTTAATCCACAGATCACAATATGTCCGTTTTGTCTAAAGTACGAAGTAGCGGTCCGAAATTACTGTTCAAGTTGGGCAAGTTGTGGTAATTTTCTTTGTTTTATATTTTGTGATTGAAATTCTTTAATTTTTTTTTATTTTGTTTAATGTGTACGTTAAATTATTAGATTCTTCTTTGATTCTTGTTTTGCACCAATTATTTTGATGATGGCACTAAAAGTAGAAGTTAGTACCTAACGATTTCACAGATTCAGAGTTTTGTTTTTTTTACTCTATGTATGTTACTTACTGTTATATTAAGGAATTTTATTTGTTATCACATTAACTATCCAGCCGGCGGGCTATGCGGTATTCTCATTACCAGCGCATAAATCTAGTTTAAATAATATATCAAATATAAACTTTTAATTATTATATTATATTTACTTATACATTAATATTTCAATATATATCACATGATGTAACTCTTGATGACACATTTCATTCTGTTTACAGACTTAAGCTCATCTTTTCACTAACTCTCATCAAATTCTGACTGCGATACGTTAGGAAATACACTGAATAGCGAGTTCAGTGACTTAAAATTTTTATTCACTGCTTGTCACATAAACGCGCAAAGCATAGCATCTCACTATTCTGATCTGCTTGAAACATTTTCGTCTGATCTCATACATGCAATACTGATCTCAGAAACTTGGCTCTGCCCCATTCTTAAATCGACTCAATTTACCCTCCCGGGCTACATTTTGATCCGAAATTACCGTATCGGTAGACGAGGCGGGGGTGTTGCTATATATCTCCGTAGTAACATTTCTTATAAAATATTAGCAACCTCTCCAGCCACAAACAATGCATCTGCCGAGTACTTATTTCTGGACTTATGTTTTAAAGGAGTTAAAGCCGTTCTTGGAGTCGTATATTGTCCTCCTGCTATTGATTATTTCTCCGATTTGGATACAGTTATTTCTTCCTTCAGTACGGATTACACGAACCACATAATCATGGGTGACTTTAAAACAGATTTGACAAGTAATTCCCCACAACGTACAAGGCTTCTCTCTATAGTGGAATCAGGCAGCCTTCATCTTTTACCATTACAACCCACGCATCATAATCTGCATACTACAGATACGTGGCTTGATCTCATTATGACATCCTGTACCGGCCGAATCATTAGATATGGGCAATACCCAGCACCCGGATTTTCCAGGCATGATTTGCTATACGCGTCGTATAAAATAAAACCGCCTAAAACTAAACCCGAGCTAATCTGTTTGCGAAACTTTTCATGCATGGACAAAAATAAACTTATTGAAGATGCCGATAAGATTGAATGGAGCACGCTGCTGACCGCTACTAGTATTGATGAAAAAATAAATCTCTTTAATAATATTTTAATATCTCTCTATGACACTCATGCACCTGTCAAAACTATTAGAATCAGAAGGCAACCTGCTCCTTGGTTGAACAACGAAATTCGCACGGTCATGGCCAGAAGTGATCGCTTATGTAGAAAATTAAAAAAAAATAGGTGTAATAATAACTGGGATATGTACAAAGCTGGTAGGAATAAGTGCAACCAGATGGTTAGAACAGCAAACGCAGATATTTTCACGAATATATTTCTAACTCATCACCGGCAAAAAAGTGGAACCTCCTTAAATGTAGTGGCTTTGGTAAACCTAAATATGATTTGACTAACTGTAGCTCTTCTCTCAATGACTTCAACCTTCACTTTTCCACCTCATCTATATTAGACAATGATATCAAACTCTCAACTATTTCATTTATTAATTCCATGACTCCACGTTGTACCGACTCTTTTTCCTTCTTACCAGTTTCTGTAGACGAAGTTAAAAAGATAATATTATCAATTAAATCCAAAGCAGTGGGCGGTGATGATGTTACTAGAAATATGATCCTCCATATTTTAGATTCTACCTTACCAATCATTACACATATTATTAATTTCTCCTTGTTTTCTGGTGACTTCCCAACCCTGTGGCGTAAAGCATTTGTAATTCCCTTGGGCAAAATCCCTAATCCTATTTCAATTAATATCTTTAGGTCTATTCATATATTACCATTTTTGTCTCAAATTTTGGAAGCGGTAGTGCATAAGCAACTTTCTAATTATGTTCACAAAAATCAACTATTAAGTACATTTCAATCTGGTTTTCGTACTGGTCACAGTACTTCTACAGCCCTTTTAAAAGTAACAGAAGATATAAGAGATGGCATGGAGGATGGACTGGTCACAATTCTCGTTCTAATTGATTTTTCAAATGCCTTCAACACAGTTGACCATGACGTCTTACTTTCCATTCTCAAAAAGATCATTTTCTCACCTACAGCTCTAAATTGGTTTTCTTCTTATATCTGTGGCCGCCAACAATCAGTTCGTTCCACCAGGCCACCTCAAACTGGTGTGACCTTGTTTCTGGCGTGCCTCAAGGTGGAATACTATCACCTCTTCTCTTTTCTATTTTTATCAACCAAATCTCATCCATACTAAACTGTCCTTACCATCTGTATGCTGACGATCTGCAGCTATATGTAAAAGCCAAAATTGAAGATCTTACTCCAGCCATACAAGAAATCAATAGTGTGCTAAGTCGCATTAGAGAATGGGCGAGACGTTATGGAGTGGTAGTCAAAATGTCAAAATGTCAAACCATAATTATCGGCAGCACCCGTCAGACTATCAAAATCGTTTATAATATTTTGCCACCTGTTTTATTTGATGGGGCAACGGCACCTTTTTGCGACAGCGATAAGAATCTAGGGCTTCATATCAATCCTCATCTGAAATTAATAGTAGTAGTAACTAGTGCATTGCGGCAATTTTACACATTTAGGAATTTTCTCCCAACATGTACAAAACTTGTGTTAGTGCCAGCACTCATCTTACCACTCATTGATTATGCGGACTTGTGTTACCCTGACTTACATTCTGATTTCCTTAATAAACTGGATCGACTTCAAAATAACTGTATACGTTTCATCTTCGGCTTACGTAAATATGACCACATTTCCTATTTTCGCAAAAAACTTTAATGGTTGCCGATACGCCAACGCAGAAGTGCTAGAATTCTCAATACCCTCTACTCCATTCTAAACGATCCTTTATCCGCAAGCTATTTGAAGTCTCGGTTCCAGTTTATCAGCTCTCTTCACGAACGTTCACTTCGCTCTTCTCAAACTCTTCTTCTGTCCACTCCTCGTCACCGTACGGGTTTCGTCTCAAATTCTTACACCATCCAGGCAAAAGGACTCTGGAACGCGCTTCCTACAGAAAGTCGCAGAGCACCGAGTAAAAACTTGTTTAAGCTTAAAGTCAAAGAATTTTATCTTAAACAGATTACAGATGAAAACTGACTCTCCAACCATCCACAATTAAGATGTTCGGTATGTGACATATATGATTATGTATATATTTATATATGTATATATACACACCTGCACAATTAGCGGAACACAAAAAAAGGATATGAACGAATGGCAGCAGGTTCTCTTTACTTATGAGTGCAGAGTTCTTTTAAAACAGATCGATGGGAGACAGCGAATATGGAGACGCAAAGGAGAACGCCACATACAGTCTAATTTTGAACACACAGTAGCTTATGGTGGCGGCTCGATTGTGGTTTGGGGAGGGATATGTTTGGGAGCTCGCACGGAGTTAGTGATAGTAGCATGAGGGACCATGACAGCAGATCGATACATCAGAGACATTTTAGAAGAACATGTTGTACCATTTGCCCCATTTATTGGTGACGACTTTATTCTAATGCAAGATAATGCTCGTGCTCATAGTGCACAATCGGTACAGGCATATCTGAGCCACGTAGGTATACCGGTGATGCAGTGGCCAGCAAATTCCCCCGATATGAATCCGATAGAGCATGTCTGGGACTTGCTAAAAAGAAGGGCCATATTATTATTATTATTATTATTATATATCCAGAATGCCACCCCCCCAACAATCTGAATAAACTTGGAAACGCATTACTTGAGGAGTGGGAGCGGTTGCCTCAAGAAATCATCGATAACATAATCTGTAGCATGCCCAGACGAATGGAAACCGAGAGCAAGTGGGGGAAACACTCGTTATTAATTTTGCTTTAATTTTATTGTTAAATCATTTAATGCTTACTTTTTTTTATTTTTTGTGATGGTTCATAATCATCTAAAAATTTCACTTATTTCAAATTTCTTTATTTTTCAATAAAAAATAACGAAGACTTTCCAAAGTCGTTGTTAAAAGATGTTAATCAATTTGTTATTTTGTGTCTAATTACATTTTCGTCAAATATATGCGTTATTATCTCATAGTCTCACTTTTTTTTCTGTTCCACTAATTGTGCCGGTGTGTATATATACATATATATTATTTATATTTGTTTATGCTAATCTTTGTATTTTTATGTATCTATAAGTATTATGTTATATTATACTTAAATATATTTTCTATGTGTTTATGTATATGTTATTTTATTATTTTTTTAAATACATTTAAATTATATATTTACACCGCCAACAGTTTCTCTGTTTAGCCCTATGGTTGGCTGATAGAAAATGCTATATAGCACTAAGCCCTCCATGTACACCAATGTGTTCAGAAGTATAAATAAATAAATAAATAAAAACGTGATGAAAGTCATCTGAAATTATATTATTAGCTGCTGCTTTACAAGCTTTTGTCAAATTCTAATAGATAGTACTCTTATTAAATTCCAACATTATAAAGGGATCAAATTATATACTAGCTGCTGTACAGGGGCATTGTCAATCTATAATAAAATTAGAAATGTCACATTAAGCAATTACAGATATTAGCGATAAGAACGCCAATTTGTCATCTTTTTGCTTCAATAAAGTATATTATTATTATTATTATTAAGCAACATAAGTGCCATTTTATCGTCTAAAAAATTAGAAATTTTGTAGTATGCTTTTTTACATAGAGTGGTCTTAATGTGCTTTTTAAATTGATTTTCATTAAGATTTAATACCTCTTCAGGTATTTTATTATAGAAGCGTATACAGTCCTCGACAAAAGACTTGTGCAGTTTGGTTAAACGTGAAACTGGCAAAGCAAGCTGATTTCTGTACCTAGTATCATACATATGCTTATCACCTTTTTTTTGAAAATGTACTAAGTTTTTCCTGGCATACATAATATTCTCATATATATAGCGACAACAGCAGTGTTAATATATTGGTGTTTTTAAACACATTTCTAAGAGACTTGCGAGTTTCAATACCGTACTAAAACCTGACTGCCCTCTTCTGTAGTATAAAAATAGCCTCGATATCTGCAGCTCTTTCCCAGAATGATATGCCATATGACATGATGCTGTGGAAGTTACTAAAATATACAAGTTTTGCAGTCTCAATATTTGTTAATTGCCTAATTCTACGCACAGCATATGCAGCCGAGCTTAATCTTTTAGTAAGTGCCGATATGTGTGGGCTCCACTGCAGCTTGCGGTCAATTGTTATTCCTAGGAAAACTGTCTGATCAATATATTATTTTTTTATTTTCCAACTATTATTTGAGGTGCACCCGGTGATTTTTTTGGCACAAATTGAAATTAATACATTTTGTTTTAGACCCATTTAGTAATAAAACTGAAAAAAATAGCATTAAACCACTGATTAATTTTTACTGAGGTGTCGTTTACTTCACTGACGTCATCTGATTTTCTGTTCACATTAAATATAAGGGAAGTGTCGTCAGCGAAAAGCACAATTTTTGAGTACCTCTCAACATAAAACGGTAAATCATTGATATAAACTAGAAACAGAAATGGACCCAGTATAGAACCTTGCGGCACCCCTATTGTAGTATTAGATGTCACAGATTGTTGGCCATTTATGGTTACTGTTTGTTTTCTATTTTTAAGGTAAGATTTCAAAACATCAAGTGCTTTATTTCTGATTCCATTGTGGTCTAGCTTGCATAACAGAGTTACATGATCCACACAATCAAAAGCATTCGACAGGTCGCAAAATACACCAATAGCATCCTGCGACCTTTCCCATGTCTCATGTATGTGTCTTATTAGAGAAACACCTGCATCAGTTGTTGACTTACCTTTGGTATAGCCAAATTGCTGACTATGTAGTACACCGTTCGTTCTGATGAAGAAAAGCATTTGATCTAGAATAAGGCGTTCAAAAATTTACTGATTGCGGGCAGTATTGGTAGTTGGCGATAATCTGAAGGATTGTTCTCATCATCAGACTTAAATAATGGAATAATTTTACTACACTTCATTATATCAGGAAAAATACCATCGTCAACACAATTATTAAATATACTAGCTAAATAAGGAGCAACAATAACAATAATATGGCTAATTAAGAATACAGATATTCCCCACAGGTCTTCAGGGTTTTTAATTTTAAGTGATTTAAATACTTTAACTATGTCTTCAGGAGATACATGACTGAAACTGAAATTCACTGAATTGTGTTTAAAGCTCTCTTTTAAAACTTTCTCTGCAAGGATGCAGGATGAGTTAAGGTATTTTGTGGTCTCAAGTGGGACGTTTGTGAAATGATTCACAAAAGCATTTGCAACATCTTTATCGGAAGTTACGACATTGTTCCCTATATGAAGTTTGCAGTCATTTCCGCAAGTTCACCTACCTTTTCCAGTTTCCTTGTTAATTATCTGCCAAGTAGTTTGTATTTTATTTTCAGAAGATTTTATTTTTTTGCTTGGATATAGTCTTTTGTTAAACAAGCTTTTTTAAATATTTTGGAATATCTTTTGACATATTCAGTAAATGCTTTGTCACAACACAGTGACTTTCTACTGTATAATTAATATAGTTTGTTGCGACACTTTACCAAGCCAAGTGTTGCCCATTTACTGAATTTATATTTAGACAACTTTCTTACTTTTTTTCTTGTTAAAATAGCGTCAATGTTTTTATTTAGAAATTGAACTAATATTTTGCATTGCATGTCTATAGTACTATTTTGTGCACTATCTAGCGTATGTAATTTAGTTGATATTGTGTGCACAAGTTTTTTAATCTTCTGGTTAGTAATGGGCCTACAAACAACACTTGGTAAATTATTCTTACTTACAGTGGCAAAAGGTATAAACTGTCCGGAATGGACAGAACTTAAAGAATTTAAGACATTTTTTTCATCAACAGCAAAATTACAAAAAACACGTTTCTGAACCATTATAAATTCGAGTCGGTTCTTCAAAAATATGAAGTAATTCTAATGATAAAAATAGACTTAGCAGTTTTTACTGCCTAAGGACTCTAATAATATATTAACATTAAAGTCACCACATACAAGAACTTGTTTTGATTTTTTAAATATAAGTCTTAAACATTTTCCATAACTTTTAAAAAAATATTTAAATCACTTTTTGGAGGCCTGTACACGCTTACTATAATAAATTTTTCCATCTCTATGCATGACAGCTCAATAATTTTTTCAACTGAGAGTGCCACTACATCTTTACATCATATCATTTTGTGCTAATTCATATTTTTTAGTAAGATTGTCAAATTTGGATTGCATATCTTCAATTCTATTCATCAATTTATTTTTTTCAATAGTCAATTGTGAGATTTGTCGAGGTAGACATGTATTTTTCTTATTTTTTGCTGTTAATTTTCGAATTATTTTATGTGTCTTATTGTTTTTCTTTAAACGCCATAGCCGCCGGCAAGTCGGACATTTTGACCTGTCTATGGTTAAAAATGAATGCTCCACATTTATAAATTCGTCGTATAAAGTTTTGGCGTTTGTTTTTTCTTTTTGTTTATTTTGCGGATTAATATTTTGACTGTACAGTAAGTTTTTGTTATTAACTCCCCAATTTGGGGTAATCAATTTAAGATTTGTAACACCGAAACTACGCACACAGATGTAAAAATGATAGTCGCATTAGCTGATTTACTCACACATTGATAGCAAAATGGCTCGCAAGACTCCGTTTGATGTTGTTTCGGACAAGGTATCTAGACGTATAAGTAGTCTTTGTCTAAAGCACATTCTCTTTTTTAAATAATCGTGAACATTCCGCATTGTCGTTTTTTAAAAATCTCATAAAAACTTTTTAGTGATTTATTACAATATATGGGTATGTGGCGGAGCCATACATTCTGTAAAGAAAAATAAATAAATATATTATTAAAAAAAAATATAAAATAAAAGTAAATAAAAGTTTCAAATAATATTCTAATGTAACTTACCATTTTGATGACATATACATCCACGACTTGTCGTGACGGCGGAGATGGATACGTGCAGCATGGAAGTACACTGGAAACGCACAATAATGTCGTCATCTATTGATAACGCTTACCGGTCGGACAGAGAACCGGCGCGTGCGCATAGCAACTCGCGGCGGACACCTCAGTCGTGTTCACGCAGCCTCGACCATAGAGGAAACAAATACTGCGTAAGAAGAGACGGAACTCCCATACTAGAGATTTAACGACGTTTGTAAGGACGTCTTGCCAACATAAAGAAAAAACCTATGCTGCCAACCACACGCGAACAATCTGTCAACACTAGTGATGCCAGCAAGATTTTTTGTTGATATCGACTTTTTTCATCGATATCGATAATTACAGAAACGTAGATATGCATTCAGCCATAATGAAATTATAATATTTTGGTAGTGAGGGGAAAATAAAAATAACCACTTCTATACTAAACAGAGTTTATTTGTTTCATCAGTAAGAAAAAAAAAAACACTTTTAGTATTGGTTTATTTACGCGTTAATATTAACAATAATAAGAAACAGATTATTATTTAGTATCTTAACGCAAACATTTATTGTTTCGAAAATAAATAATACTGTTAAGGCTCGGTATACTGCTTACAAGCGCCCCCAGGTATTTAGGTATTTGCTTCGTTTTCTGCTTTTTGCCGTGAGATCCTTTATGTATCAACCTGCTTAAATATCAACCTTCCCAAACATATTATTTATTATACCAATATTCTCTTTCTCACGTAGGGTTGAAAGATTTTCTATTGGTAACAGACTTGTCGAAGGCTTTCCAGCGGTAGCAGCAACTGAAAAACATGACAGATATAAATTTAAAATATTAAAACGATATATTTCTGTGCAACTAATTATCCTGTATTCTGATCATTACAATAAAATTGTACTAGTCTTTTTGTGTCTCAAATTTTATGTAAATCCGTTCAGCTGTTATAACGTGATTGTGTGGCAATCACTTTCACATTACTACATTAACTAGTTAACTTGGTATTTGCTCTGCTCACAATGTCACCTTTGGCTTAGACCAATCTATTTACAATCGAACAACATACAAAGAAATACACATACAAACGAATTAAGAGCCTCTACCTTTTTGAGGGCAATAAAAATTTTAATGCATACCTATAAAAAAGGTAATTATTGAAAAACAAAATACCCGCCTGCTAAAGAACAAAAAAAAGTCCTGAAATCTAGAATTATATTCAGCAATACTAAATACACCATGTGAATTGTTTTCTAGATCGATACCTACGTAAACTAACAATAAATATTAATGCAAACATAGCGACTATAACAGTCAGAGCCCATTATTAAGAAGACAAGAGTGGGATCACGTAGAAGTTCGAGTGTAGTCAGTTAGATGAACAGGATCAAGTCAGTCTAGGCAAAATGTTAGAACTGATTTTAACCATGCATTTATGTATTTACATATTAAAAGGCACAATATTAAAAAAAACCTTCGGCATCTCACACAACAAAAATTTATATATATTTTAAATACTATAAAAAGTTAGTGGTTCATCAGGCCAGATTTATTTTTTGAGAATTGGTTCAGAAAGAAAATAAAAAATAAAGAAAAGGTGTTTTAAAAGTAACTTGATTCTATGGCGAATACTAATAAATGGAGCCCTACATTTTAATTTCTATGCTAATTTCTACATACCATTCATTGACAGTTCACTGAGAATGATTCTGTGTTCTACATTTGATGTGGCTTGCTGACTTGTTGATGGCTTCAGCTCAGGTCCTAAAATGATTATATGCCTTTTTTATATTGATTTTTATATGACCTTTATTACAGATTCCATACAAAGATTCAATCCTTATAAAAACAGAATCAAACGGAACAAATAAGCTTTGGAAAAATCTCTTATTACAAAATACATTGGAACTTGATTTGCAAATTCTGAAATTTCTAGTCCTCTTACCACAATAGGTCCAATACAGACTTTTGATCCTTATAAGAAACTAGATTGAATGACATAAGAAAAAGTTTTGTAAAAATTGCCTATTATTTTGCTAACTATTATCTCAAGTTTATTGACCCCTTAGAACCCTATATTTGCAAAACAAGCCAAGCTGTAAAAAAGGATATTGAAAGCCTTTTTGGCTTTAAGAAGTCCATTTAAGAAACACAAAAAGTATATGTTTTCAAAAACATCTATATTTCCTATAGGTATCACCTGTTTACTTGAAATAATCAATAAAAGCAAAATAAATACTTCGAAAAATTTTTTGAATTTTGAAAAATTTAAAAGAAGGACTTGTTTATAATTTAAAGACTGGAAACCCTTACACATTATGCTTGCACTACACTATACCTTAAACATATTATACTCTAAATATTTATAAACTCTGCTCTACCCAAAGTTTGTCTGGAAGAGATCGCTTATTAGCGATAAGGTCGCAAGTTGTATTCTTTTTTGTAATTTTGTACTGTTTCTTAAATGTGCAAATAAAGTTTATTATTATTATAATTGGAAATAATTATAATTAGAGATATAAGCAAAACTAATTGTCACTTACAAAATGTTTTTTTTGTTCTTATTCCCACTCATACTCACAAAACAATAATTGAATATATTTTTTTACATCCACCTCAAACCACCGCTGCACTACCTTAAATTTAACTATAGCACTGAGTATGTATTACCTTGTCTACTTGACCACAATGGTAAAGGAAATTGTAACAGTTCATCATCAGATAGTGGTTTAGACATCAAATTCAATGTTGGGAAAGCATGACTCTTCAATCAATTTCCTTTTTTATTATAATCATTTTTATGGAAATGATTTCCACATATATTTTGAGTTTCATGTAGTTTTTCTATCAGTATGTGTACAAGGTCTTCGTTTCCAGTGTCCACTCGAACTCATTCTCTTCAACTGAAAATTAAATATTAATTCTACAATGGTGTGAATTTAAGACACTATGATCAATGACAGTTCTTGCCCCAAATAAATTTAATGTTTTCATCCATTTATACACATTTCAGCTCCTTGGTACCATATTATTGCATCATTGTTAAAGTTGTATATAGGTTTGCTATATTTCAGCGCAAACAAATGCCGGCACGTGCTTTAAAAATAGATTACAAATTTTGAAAAGGAATTCATGTACGAACAAAGTACAAAATCTTAAAAAGTAGTATACCTATTATACAGTTAAAATTTTAATAAAAATAATAATAATAAATAAAATGATTTATTTACAGGTATTAACCCAGGTTTTACATGATTTTTAAGTCTAAATTAAATCCAATTAAATCAAACAAATCAAATCAATCATATTTAATTAAATTATTCCTATACTATAATATATATAGTCACACATGTATTTATAATATGCCTATGGCAAAGAACTGTTTATCTGTGCCTATAGTAAAGAACTTATCCGCATGTGTGACAACCATAATAGAACCACCACAGAATATATCTATATTGTGCATGCGCTGCCTGTAGCTGCGTATGTTTTAGACTAGCTGTTTAACACCATCAACACCAACCTCAAGCAGAATTCATAAAGTTATGACATCACATATGTCTAAGAGATTTTTGCTAGTAAGGAATGACAGTTCGAACACCAGTTATCATTAGTATATTCTCTGGTTGGCATAGCTACACCGAGTGTAGTTAACACAAAGATTTCTAACGCAACTCTGGGCAAAAATTCTTCACAGATAGTAAAATTAATTTGAAATACCTAATTAGATAATACTCGGTGGAACAATTTTACATTATTATCAGTAACAGTGAGAAAAGTTATACCTACCTAATCCAGGGCTGCTTTCAGAAGCTTTGTACGAACGCTTTAAAGTCATTCAGAACCTCGAGTGAAATGCACCGATAGCATGGAGTTCTCACTTTTTAGTCTTCAGAACCCCATGAAGTTTAAAAAACCTGTTCAATACATTTGAGTGTGTAAGTGAAAAAACAAATTGCGCTCGGTTGCAGGTTCTGAACACACCGCTGGATAGATTTTGAAAGATGTGTGATGTTTAGAACCAAATGTAACTCACCGATTGACATTCAAGGGAAACTTCGAAAAATGTAAGGAGTCGTTGCCGCTTCGCTCCTTCAATTCACAAATTTCACATGTTCTCCAGCTAGACCTGCCCATTGTTTTTAAGGCAAATTGGAGTTGACTGGACCGTACGAATTTATACGTATATACAAGTCAGTTTACAAAATGTGTTAAGGCTAAAAAGTCACTGTCTTACGATATAAATTACAAATATCTGCTAACAAAAGAAAGAGTCTCTATCTCGAAATTGTACACTATATTAGGAAATATATATATAGAAAATGCTTAAATATTTACACAATAACGAGAAAAAATAACTTTAACAAAAATTCAAAATAAATAGTTCAAAAACTCAGTTATTGAGGTTAGGCTTACGAAAGTCAATGTGTTGCTATATTCAAATTTATTTTCTGCTATAATGTGAAAAGTTTTTTGTTTAAGAAATGTTTCTCGAATGCAAATTGGTGTTAGTATCTTAATATTACTACTTATGATGTTTCCGAAGTAGAATATCAAGAATAAATAAAAAAAACTTAAGGAATAAGAAAATTATCAAATAAGAAACGTCGAATATTTTATACTACATTAGTTGACCCGTTTTTTTTATAGCAACACTGAAACAAGTGTCGCTAGAACCTTACAAACCCATACATTTGTGTCTTTGTAAGAAGTTTCCAGGCACTGGCCTCGACGCGCGGTGTACAGCTGATCGCTTGCTAGCCTATTCGCTCAGTGTATCAATTTTCATTTGCATTGTTCTCTATAGATTTTGTTATCTATATTTACTTTCCTATTTCTTCTTGTGATTCTTCATACTATGTTGCTTGTGCTTCGCTCAAATAAATACATGTGAAGTGTAGCTTGTGTTTCGTCACTGACTGTATCCACTGGATTTACCTACTTCTGATACAAGATAAGTAGACAACAACTACCTAAATGTCTAAATAGATAATTTAATGACTGTTTATATAAATAGTAAATAAACTGACACAAAGCAGTGTGCGTGTTTCGAGGAATGAGGAATGAGGAGCAGTAAAGGGCGGGCTGACGTCACGGTCCACGAGGACGGACGCCGGGAAATCGGCCGAGAGCCATAAACGTCTGAGGAAAGGTTTAATGTGGCTCATTCGTTACTCTGCTCAGGCCACGGGCTGGTTTTATTTAGAAATTACGTTTCTACACGATTGTTAAATTCCGATGTTAGTCGTTGTTACCAAAATATACAAAGCTACTTTTATTATGTTCAGTTTTTTTATTGCTGCCCTTTGATGCCTTTGGACTTATTTTTTCTGCATTTACTGAATTTGGATTCTTTTAATAGTTTCGGTACATGTAAAATAGTATTTTTTTTTCTGATATCCTATTGGTTCTGAGCAATAAAATTATATTATCTGTCGTAATTATTTGAGTGTCTGCTATTGAATCTTGTGTTTATACACACAATATGTTCATATTTGTGAACAAAGTAAAATCACTCTGTCTGTTAGGCTCAGAAGAACTCAACTATTAAGATGTCCCTGGTTTTATCTCTCAGCCACACTATGCCGCTCGCGTTGGTACTCGCGTTGCCAGAAACGTTTCCGCGAGCGTTCGCGTTGAGTTGAGCGTTCGCGACTGCCTGGACACATACACGTATGCCGACAATGGACGTTGAAGTTGCGGCAGCATGCTCGCACACTATGCCCCTTTGAGCAAAGCAATTTTATTGAATGTTATAAAACGCAGAAAAATAAATAAACGTCGTCATTGTCGCCGGAGATGACGGTGGGCGATGGGCGGTAAATGACAGCGATTCATCGTAATAGAACGAACTGATTCAAAGTAAAACAACGTCGGGTTTGGTCATTAATTGGATGGGTGACCGCTTAGCGGCACATTTTATGTTTTAGATTCCAATTGAAAGGCTTAGCACCTAACAACTATAAATTTGATTATTTTATCATTGGTACAGTCATCACCCTGCGACAGGCGACGGTGCCGTTTTCAACCACAAAGTACTCTGTTATACATATGTTGATGGGGAATGAAAGGCGTTGTTACTGACGAACGTCTCGTTCGTAACTGCTGTTATTGTACACAAATACAATAGATACATACATGGTGAGTAATCATATCACGCGCTCAACCAAAAAAATAAATCAACATATCAATAAGCAAACATTTTAACGGAATTTAAGTATATTTTGAAAACTAAATTTAAAGTATCAATCATTATAACAATGAATAGTATCAAAAATAATAATTATGAGAGGAAAAAATATATCAATAAATATTTTTAGTCAGTAAAAAAAATTTCTATTCTAAAAGTTTTTCAAAGTAAAACTCAATAAGTAAATCAAAGTATAGTATTAGGTTAAATCTTACGTTTAACATAGGGTCAAAAGAGTAAGTACACATATATAATACGAAATTTATAAAACTTAAAATAATAGTTATAATTTGTAGTTATAAAATTCCAACACAAAATAGTAAATACTATCAATAAACACAAAATTAATTTAATGAACAAAGTTTATAATAAAATGTGTGTGTGGGTGCACCCTTATTTCTAACACACTTATCACTATAAAATTATATTGGTATTGTTGTCGCCAAAACTTTATGTCTATCTTAAAACTAAATGATAACGTTTTTATTTATAATCTATGTAGTAAGTTATGTTAAAACGAAAGACTATTTCACAAAATATAGCGCTGTCTCTTTGTTTACGTCTTTGCATGGGCGCACTCTTAAGACTGAGGTATACGCCAACGACCTTGCTCGTTTGAGCGAAGCTAGTAAAAATGCACCCCGCGCGACCCGTCAGCCTATTTACGCAGTCGAACTTACACTCGTCGCAAAAATTTAGGACACTTAAAAGTAAATGTTAAATTATGATTCCAATTAGGCAGTGTGAATTAAAGTTATTTAAGAATCCATACTATTATTATAAATAAAAAAGTGTGTCTGTACGTTCGTTGGTTTGCTCTTTCATAACAGCATGAGAGCTAGGAAACGACAAGATTTTTTTGCACAGTATATAGAAGCTTATTTTTATCCTGACTGAGAGGAACATACAGGAGCATTTTTTTTTGCATTCTTACACGACTGCCCAAAAAAGAAGTGTAATGTTTTTAGTGTTCATGTAGGTATGTATGTACGTATGTTTGTTTGTTTTTTTTTTTTTTTTTTTTTTATGCCAAACAAGCGTACGGTCCACCTGATGTTAAGCAGTCACCGTAGCCTATGGACGTTTGCAATACTAATTAGCCCCTGGAGAAAACCTCGGCAGGGAGTTCATTCCATAACCTTAACACACTATGTATTAAGTCGACGGCAACTGATCTAAAATTTTAAAAAAGTAGACAATACATTGTTATCATCATACATTTCAATTCATTTCAACTGTCTAGCTATCACGGTTCATGAGATACAGCCTGGTAACAGACGGATGGACGGACAGCGAAGTCTTAGTAATAGGGTCCCGTTTTTACCCTTATATATTAAGAATTTAAAATAAAAACAATAAAATATCTTTTGGCTTTAAAAAAATGAAATGAACTTATTGTTTCATAGTAATGCAATTACCCATGTGCATTGCATATATATCTTTTTTTTGAAAGTTGGGTGCAACAGTATTTTTTTCATTAACTTGTGACTAGGGCATGAATATTGGAATCTCGGAATATCGTAACTCCGGAATCTCGGGAGGCTTTGTCCGATATTATAGTTCCGATACTAAATGGTCCAATATCGTAATATCGGAATCAGTAAATTTTTCTAACTGGGATGAAATAAAGCGTAAATGTCGCTAGCCCACGCTTCTTTGTACGTGAAATGTAATGTTATCTAATTAACTCTTTATCTAGCAGTTAAAGAGCTACCATACATAATTCATTCATCCATTGCGTTTGGTTCATTCACACAAACATGAATATAACTAAAAGAGTTAGTGATTTGAAAGAGGTCAAATAGGCTATACAAAATTGATAGCAGGAGTTCACAGATTCAAAATATCTACTAGTATCGTGCTTTAGTAGACTACACATTTCCCAGTTAATTAATAAGAAAGAAAGAAGGAAATAGAGAAATATTACCATTTTGATATTTTGGGATTTCTTATAAACCTATTTACGAAAAGTAAAATTAAAAATTTAAAATACCCCTGACACAAAAATAAACTCTAAAAAATAATATTTTATACCTATTATAATTATTATCGTCACAAATAATATGTAAGTTCTTCATGAAACATAGCTAAGAAAACTCGGAATAAAATTATCTATGACACAAAAAAAAACTAAACAAAAATCGGTTCATCCGTTTGGGAGCAACGATACTACTGACAGATACACAGACAGACACGTTGAACTTATAACACATCTCTTCACTTCAGAAAACGAAAAAATGAGTCTATCGAATACAGTAATACACGTATCTTACATCATAATTGGCTCTAAGTGTAGAAAGTGAGTGTGTTTTCTTATCTATGAGTGTGTTGAAAATATTCAGCCATTTCGTGTAAAAGTTAACTTTAAGTTCTGCCATAAATTTTTACTATTTGGTCGGATATTAAGATACCCATGATCATTCTGAACTTCGACACACATCTAGAGGCATGAAGACGTCTGTTTGTTTTTTATATTGATTTTTAAATATATAAAAAGAAAATGCTTAGAAACATCAATCTCTTTGTAGCCAATTAAACTTTATTACAAAAACGTTTAATTCCGATATTGACACCCAATATCCAAAATCAGTATCGGAATTGAAAAACGTCCGATATTACATGCCCTATTTGTGAGACGTTTTGAATAACAGCATCTAGTTTAGAACTGATATAAAAAAATAAATAAAAAATATAGGTCAAATTAAAACATTTATCAACAATTGATATAGCCTATGTTTTTGTTTCTTTTTTATACCACTAAGGTGGCAAACCAGCTTACGGTCCGCCTGATGGTAAGCGGTCACCGTAGCCTATGGACGCTTTCAACACCAGGGGTATCACTTGCGCGTTGCCGACCCTTCAGAAATCTAATAACTTCTTTCTTGAAGAACTCCATACTGTAGTCCTTGCAGAAAACCATGGCAGGGAGCTCATTCCACAACTTAAGCGTTCGCGGGAGGAAGTTTCTCTGAAACCGCACTGTACGCGACCATTTCGGTTCTAAAGTGTGAAAATGAATTCCCTGCCGATGGCGAGCGGTGCGATGGTAGAAAGTAGCCGTGGGCATCATTTCGAACAATTCCTCAGAACACACCCCATTGCACTAGCGGTAGAACACACGCAGGGAGGCAAAGTCTCTCGTCAGACTTAAGGGCTCAATACCGCAAGTGAGTTTGGAATCGTCGACAATTCTCACAGCCCGTCGTTGAACCGAGTCAAAAGGGCCAAGCTGGTATCCGGGTGCACCTGCCCAGGGATGGCAGCAGAACTCCGTATGAGGCCGAACTTGCGACTTGTAAAGTAACAACCTTTGCTCCGACGTGAAGTACTGCTTCGCTCTGTTGAGTACACCAAGTTTTTTGGACGCCAGCTTCACCTTATCTTGTAAATGATCTCGGAACTGAACATCGCTGGAGATGTCGACACCAAGGATCCCAATGCTGTTGGAGGTGGAGAGGGGAGTGTTCTGGAATTGTGGGACTACAGTGAATGGAGTTTTCTTAGCGGTAAACGGGCACACTTGTGTCTTTGTAGGGTTGAATCGAACCAAGTTTACCCGTCCCCAGTCAGAGACCTGGGACAGTGTGGTCTCGATTTGAGACACAAGTTCTTCGCGGTTTTCCTCCACAACGGAACGAGGGATGTTTGCACGACCCGTGTAAAAAGCGTCTCCAGTACTGTCATCTGCATAGCAATGTATGTTGTTGATGTCCAACATGTAATTGATATGCAGTAGAAACAGCGTAGGAGACAGCACAGAGCCTTGCGGGACACCAGCATTAATGTCCATGCTATCAGAGCAACTACCGTCTACTAAAGTTCGTATGCGTCTGCCGGACAACAAGCTAGCCACCCATTTGCACAAACCCTCGGGCACTCCGTAAGATGGCAACTTCGATAGAACTAGACCCGATCGAACGCCTTCGCTATGTCCAGGCTACATGCCAATGCCTACCCCTGACTCTCCATGGCTGCTACTGCCATTCGGTGTGTGAGATACACTAGAAGGTCACCAGTCGAGCGACCGTGGCGAAAGCCATATTGACGGTCACTGACCAGATCGTGTTCTTCTAGGTATCTTAGAAGCTGTAAGTTGATCACACGCTCCATCACCTTAGAGAGGAGAGAGGTAATAGCGATAGGCCTGTTATTCGATGGATCTGATCTATCGCCCTTTTTGGGCACCGGCTGCACATTCGCAGTCTTCCATAAATACGGAAATTGCCTAGCGTGTGTAGTGGACCCAAGCCTTTTATAGAGAATTGTAGTAATCTGGACCCCACGACACGGTATTGACATGCTAATTTAAGTTTTAAGAGAGCAGGTAAATTAAAAAATGGAATTCATTAATAATAAAAATAAATTAGATCAATCACCTTCGTAACTCATACCAATCGAATACTCCTAATAAATGGTAAGAAACGAGATCAATGAAGCATGAAGTAAGTGAGTGGCCCGGATGTCCTCACCGGTCTTCGATTAATATGTTTATACCTACGTCATAAGGCGTAAATAGCAGTAGGATCCTAAAACCATCAACACAAAAAATAATTACTCGTTAAATACGACCGATTCGTAAAGTAGCAGATAACCAGGAGGTTAAAATACATGGAGAATATCGATTGATTATTCTCAGTTAATTGATATAAACGTTGTAGGGTGCGAGAGGGATAGTAGAGTAGACTCCGCGCCGCTTACGACGAGCATTCATTGCGTAAACTAACCGAAGCCGTATAAACGAGCCACGGAAAAGCGGAGAAGCTAGTTCAGCAGGTAAAGGATTTAGTAGAATCGTTTTGCGATTCGATGTGATTGTTCGATTATTACTATAAAGTAACTGGCCATTAAATGCGAACCACGTGGGTACACGTGGAAGTAAAATAAAGAAGAAATTAACTGGCGCCACAATTTCTAGACACGCCACGCGTTCAGGCCGCGTCTATCGTGGGGGAGGGGAGAACGGTTATAAGCGATAGGCGTCAAATGCGGGACCCTTTTTCACTGTCGTCGTGCCGAGAGGCTGGCCGCGCTCGAGGTTCCTAAAGGAAGTGGGACAGGACGCATAAAGATTTGAAGAAATTTAATACCGGCGCCGTGCACGTTTCGCCTACATCAAATATCAGTAAGTGTCTTTTGTGAGAACTGAGGCTAGCAATGTCAACTTATTATTGATGGGTTTGTACTATGGGGCTTTGTGAGGGACTTCCTTTATACGATGGCGTAAGGACTGTGTAAGGGACCGTGTAAGATGGCGGTTAAAGTGAAGGGTTGGTTGGGGAAAATTGAAAGTGTTTGACTTTTTGGTTGGGATTTAGTCCGGGATTTTAGTTGTAAATTTGGGGTAGAGAAGGAAAAAACCCTTACTTATTAAAAATGCAGAGGTAATTTGTTGACATTGTTGACTATGTACTCTCTAAGGAAAAGAGATTGCCGATTTCTGTAGAAAATTTAGTGGAGTAAAAGGTTCCTGCCGGGATCGGTGTATTTTAACATGATGTTGTAAATTTTGTGATACCTTGTGGGAGGAAAACCCCGTAATTAAGCCCTGATCTGATTAGATAGGAAATCGGTTAAGCTTAGGGTTAAGGCTAGGGTAAATCTTGCGTAGACCTTGTTGTGCATGTATGTGTATGAGTTTGGATATCCTCACTGGATAAAACCCTATTCGAGTCCTTGGGCGGCGGTTACTCGCACTGATCTGACTCGGAGGTGAAGGGACTTCCCCAACCGGCTCGCTGGGGTAATCCTTGTGTGGCCCTTGCTGTGCATATATATGTATAAGTATATAATCCCCGTGTATTCCTTGTAGTGCGTGTATGTGTATGAGTTTGGATATCCTCACTGGATAAAACCCTATTCGAGTCCTTGGGCGGCGGTTACTCGCACTGATCTGACTCGGAGGTGAAGGGACTTCCCCAACCGGCTCGCTGGGGTAATCCTTGTGTGGCCCTTGCTGTGCACATATGTGTATGAGTATGTAATCCTTGTGCGAACCTTGTCATGAATTCCTATTAAAGAAACCCTACACGATTTAGTAGGTGCTCGTTAAAGTTAGACGAGTTTGTTGCATGTAATTGACTATTACGTTAATGATATCTCTATATTCACTATTTATTATCATAACAATTTTAATTCCGACATCGTGCTGCTTTGCAGTATTGTGATCCCCAAAGCAAGCAGACCCTTGGTAGATAGAGGTAGGCGAGGACGGGGCAGTTACAGTAGGGGTCCTTCAAGCGGGGTCTGGCTTGTTGTAAGATGAGGGGAGATCGGGGCTTAATGTTAGAGACATGCTAGATTAACTGCAGGCTTCGGGAATCTAAGGGTGTGAGGGGCTGACTAAACCTAGATCTAGGTTGGCTCCAGTTCCACCCTTCACCGGCGTCGAGTAAGGAAGCTGAACTGTTAGATTCCGTTTAGGTAATGGGCGGCTAAAATTTAATGTGGGATTTTTAACCCAATCTCCTTAAGGAATTCGTATATAAATAAAACCTCCACTCCACCCATTACTGCGACGGATAGATTTGGAAAGCTAAGTATTATTGTGTTCATATTTAAATATTTGTTTCCTGTGTAAAAATAAACGTAAACCTCATATGTTTTTCAGGGCCGCGACATTAATCTAGCGAGTCTAATTTTTAATTAGACTATCTAGGCTTTATTTTATTGCTTTATACTGTTTAATTTATGTTTTGACTGAGCCATTTAAGATAAAGATGACAGAACTTCAACCTTGACCAAACTTTATTAACAGGCTATGAGGTGACGTTAGTGGGTCAGGATTTGTTCTATTCTTCACCATGAATCACCCCGTTGAAGACGTATTAGTATAATCGTACACAATTCTCTACTAACTGATGAGGCTCTGAATTGTTGTATGGAAAGCCGAAACGTTAAGTTCTAAACACTCAGAAAAGGGCTAACCCTTACTTGATCTGGCTAATGCGCCAGGTCCTGAGTGTAGATATGTCTTCCTTACAACCCACCTTAACCATACTTATTGTGTGTCAAATTAGGTGTTCTGTCGCCTTAATTACTTTTATGAACAATTTACCACTTAACCATGTGCGTAATCGCACACCTAATTTATTATTTCATATGAACTTAGCCTGCACGACACATGTTTCGGGCGAGTATAGCCTCTCCGGGATAGCGGCTATTTAACTTAATGGGCCTCGGGTTCGAACAGACCGATCGTAGGTTGTATTCAAATAATAACGAAATGGTCCCCTTAGTTCCATAGTTAGTCACAGTAGTAAGGATAAATATATGGTCGCCTGGTTGTTTGCCACCTCCGTAGCGTTATAAACGTAGAAGTTGGTGGGGAGCACTACTTACCTATCCTAAAGAACCGTTTAAGGCACAGTGTACGAAAGACTAATGTTTATACACCTACTCAATTACTAAATGACAGGAAGGCGAAGCCACAAGGTAAGCTAGTCTGATTAAACCTATCTACGAGTCTGTCAGGAGTTGGTCGTTATATACCTTCCTTGTTAAAGGTTCCAAGGCGTTAGTCAGATAATAGGTACGATATAATTGACAACCGCTTAAGGCCAGACGGTACCCTAGGCCCTTAAGGCTATTTAAATTCAAGTTATACATAATTAATTTTCAATATTCATTTTAGCGATCAGGTAGGAACAACCTAGGGTATAAGTTAGGCGAGTTAGAGTTTCGTCTCAATTTTATAGTTTTGATTTTCATAAACTTTATATTCTAGTGTAGATAATCGCCATAGTTTGTAAATATAAACTCAATTTTAGATCTAATAACGAAATTCGTATTGACCGGGTCGCGAGATACTAAAACAAAACCGAACCAACGTAAATTAGTCGAAGGAAGGTCGAGTAACACGATTAGACTCTGTATCTGCGCAGAAGACTAAAATGTAAACTCTGCGCACCCACGTGACCACGAGACGCCAGTTGGGCACTTCGATACACAGGCAAATGTATGAAAAGTCTGACTGTTTAGTCATTAATTGCCCGAAGGGATAATTCGGTGGCGGCCCCAACAATTCTGAATAGAACAACTTACAAACCCTTAAGGAATGGTTGTATATGTGAATTTTCCTGGATGATTCCCAGTTAGGGTTACACGTAGACGACCTAGAAACTAGGAACAGTAGATTTGAATAGATTTCCATGCTAAATTGTCTGTCAATAGCGCCCTCTATAAGACCTTCTCAATATCTCCAAGGTTATTAAACAGCTAGCTAAGATATCGATGGACCGAGTAATTCTACGATTATTACACAGATGGCGTGAGCCACAGTGGTAAAATAATAATCATGAATGTATGAGGATTTCCAGATACGGTTAGGACCATGTTATAACTTTACCCAAAGGGTAGGCTGTAGTTGTATTTTAGGTTTACATTTACTTCTAATTTGTTAATTTGTCTTTACGGCGATTCTCCATATATTATTATTATAAGATTATATTAGAAGAGAAGCTAGTAAGGATAGTGGTAGTCTTTTAATATACTTAGATTGTCTATTTGCCTTTGGGGTGGCTTCTCGAATACCATTACGACTTTATAATTTCACTTAGGGGTTGTTAACGGGTTGTCAACAGACTCTTTATGCAATTACTAAACTTATCGGTCCGTCCATGGGTGCACTCTTAAGTGTTCTTATGATGGTTTTATAATTTACTTAAGGGGTAGCCAGCGAGCATATCTGTGTATGGTCTATATATATCCAATCGGTTAGTTCATACGTACGGTGACCGTTCATATTACATTACAATTTTATAACTTCACTTAAGGGATCGATAGCGAGTCCGCTAATAATTTATCAATGTACTTAATAGGTCCACTTCTCTCCTTAATGTTCTATATATTGTTATAAGTTCATACCTTAACTTCAGGGCAAGCTGGAGAACTGGTGATAGGTTAGTCATGTAGGTTATAGGTTATTTAAGGGATTAATAGCGAATCTGCTAATAATTTAAATAAATTATATAAATAGGTACTAAATAGGTCCGTCTGTCTCTCTAATTATTTCCATATATTGTTATAAGCGCATAACTTTAGTTAAGGGGAAGCCAGTGAGTTTATTAGGAGTTAGTACTTTTATATGCCTAAGGGTTCTCCCTTTAAGGTGAACTTCCTACATTACTATGAGGTTACAATTTTACTTAAGGGGAAGTTAACGAGGTTATTGATGAACTACTTACCGTTTAAGAGTTCTTCCTTAAGGCGATTCTCATGTATTACTATAAGATTACGACTTCACTTAAGGAGTAGGCGGTCTTAGGGTTTCATCCTTATAGTGAGGATTCCTATACTATCATAAAGTTATAACTTTATGGCCTATCGTGTCCAAGGGGTAACCTTGTTATTACGGGATTTGTCTGTAGTTGTAGGGAGGTAGCTAAGCTGGTGAATAGGGTGATTTAGGCCTAGGTACTCCGACTACGTTAGAATAATAAACCACATATATTTTGATCAGAAACTCGGATTTAGTAATTTAAATTCTGGTCTAATGCTAGTTAGGACTTAGTGGCTTCGCGGTTAAGGATTGGTTATAGATCATTGTCTTTAATGTAGGCATAATGTAAGATTAGGGTTTTGATTTTATTCTTTCACACCTGGGACTGATTGAATCCATACCTCTTAGGATCTTGGGTTATTACCGGTCACAACGAGGGGTCCAAATCGACGATTACGCCATTAGACGATCACAGCCAAATAATAATATTAATTTCCTTAATAATATTTTCTTTAATAATAACATTAATAACGGTTACAAAATATCATTAGCGTTTTAATCATAATAAAGGCAACAATAATATGTTAGGATTACGCACGCCATCACCTAATCAAATTGGCGAGTATGTCAGTAGCCTCCACGTGAGTTCAGATGTAAATAAATCAAATTTAAATAATTTTATTTTTGTAAGGGGGGGGTTTCTACATTATGTGTTGACGTTACCAGGATAGGATATAGAACTAAAATAGGCTTGTAAAAGCCTACATTTTGTTGTCGTACAACGGATGGGAGGTCATTAAAATGGATTTGAGTTGGTGACTGGTGTGACAAAATAGAACCAATAAGCAAGATATAAATCTTGTTTAGAAGGCATTTTGTAGTTGTTTGTTACTTAAGCTTAGTTATAGACACATACTTTAATATAGCATATATGGGAATTGTAGGCCAAGTTTAGGATAAAACCATGTTAAATTAGTGTAAAAGAATGGGTTTTATTTTTTAGTTAGGTAGTACAGTACATCTATCTAGGTACTAGTATAGTAAGATATATTCTACGACTTAGGCTTATATATAGGAAGGCATTACAAGTAATATGTAGACATAAAATTACGGCTAATACGCAAAATTACAATTACATTTATAGAATGGTAGGCAGGGGTATGTGTATGATCTAATAACCTTATTTACAAATACATACTCATATATCTCAATCATCCGAAACCTAGGGAACGGTATTCGTAAGATAAATCTTACTAGTCTCGTTCAATCTGGACTTCTATGTGGTAGTACCTATATGCATATTGTCATAACATAGGTTTAAGAAAATGTTTAAAAACTAGATTCGAATAAATTTATTATTGGATAGCACTATTCAATAATTATGGACCTTAGCTTAATGCTGTGAGTACGTTTCAAATAAGCTTGTGAGTGTTGGTTTGTACGTATATGTGTGCGTAAGTAGATGTGGATAAGTATATAAATTCGCAGGTGTTTTATGGAAGGATTCTTGAACTTGTGATTGTCAACTGATAGAGTGGAGGAGTTAGCCGTACTATTTATAAAAAAGGGAACCCCCTTATGGACTTTAGTGGCCTGTCGCGAGGCGTATTACCGTATGGACATAGGTTAGAGATCAGTATAGTTGGTGTGGCCTTAATGAACTGTCTATATACGTAGAATGATTATTTAGAGGGGGGGGGGGCACTGTGGAATAAAGTACGTCATGTCTGTCTGTCTGTCCGTCCGTATGTCACTCACAGCCACTTTTTTCCGAAACTATAAGAACTATACTGTTGAAACTTGGTAAGTAGATGTATTTTGTGAACCGCATTCACAACCCATACGTGTGAGGTTTCTATGGATAGGTCTTCAAAAATGATATTGAGGTTTCCAATATCATTATTTTCTAAACTGAATTGTTTGCGCGAGAGACACTTCCAAAGTGGTAAAAAGTGTGTTCCTGAGAAAAAGAGTCTTGACAGACAGACGGACATTACAGTGATCCTATAGGGGTTCCTTTTTAGGGTTCCGTACCCAAAGGGTAATTAGCGGAACCCTATTACTAAGACTGTATCTCATGAACCGTGATAGCTAGACAGTTGATATTTTTACAGAAGATGTATTTCTGTTGCCGCTATAACAACAAATACTAAAATACAAAATAAAATAAATATTAAAGGGGGCTCCCATACAAAAAACGTGATTTGTTGCTCGATTTTGCTCGATAATGATAACGGCAACAGGTAGACGCCTAAAATATTCAGAGAATATTTATTTATAGTTAATTAGTTACTTGGACTTATGTTTTCCGCACTTAGCGTCATGATAGGGCTATTGTACGTAGGTAACCAATACCTGCCATTGGTTACTCATACCATCCCAGCTCCATCCAGAAGTTAAGGAGGCATCTGATGTTATTCAGCGCCTCTCTCATGGTTTGTGGATTCCAAAGGAGCTTTGTCCGTTGGTCTGTCGGTAACGCCGATATTGAAAAAGTGTTTGTTTAGCGGGCAGTGATCTGTTATTATGCCAACTATATAGCGTAGCTTTTTCCTACTCAGTTTTAACAGTTTGTGCGACAGATTTGCGTCCAAGGATGTAAGAACATTCTTGGTTTGTTTGCAGTCCGTTTGTTTTGCCCACTGTTGTTATGTAGTTGTAAGTTTCCGTCACGTAACCACGTTTTGAGTTGGGTGAATGGTATCGGTACAATTGGTTCAGGTCCCATTATTTTAGTGCCCGATCCTCCCTTTGCCAACTGATCTACCGCTTGCCTAGAGACCCACTATGACCACGTATCTATTAAGGAGTAGCCCAGTTCTTAAATGTAATTTTAATGGATTAGTCCACTGTTGATACGGTTGTTGTTGAGAGGTCTTTTCAGTTTACCTAAACCTTTTAAAAAGACCATAGATCGGATAACTAGAATAAAATGGAAAGAACTCACTGAACCAAAGTGTTACACGCTACTAGTAGAGCTGCGAAAATACCAAGAAATTATATGCAAACCTTCTACGCCACTGCAGATGAGATGTGGAAAAATTTTGAAAAGGTGTCAACACAGGCAAAGATCCGACTTGGTGGAAAGAAGAGGTCAGGAATGACCTAAGACATAAAATGTTAAAAGTGATCGTGTCCGTTACAAGAACTCTAAAGTTGCAGCGATAAAAGCCAAGTCGTAGGCTAGAGCAAAGGGTAAAGAAACTTTCTATAGTCAAACCAAAAGCGCAGAGTCGGGTGCTGATATTTTTCAACTTGCCAAAAATACACATAGAGCAACTCAAGATATAAAAGAAACAAATATATCAAAAGTAATAATTATTAGTAATAATCCCAAAGACTCTTGATAATGAACAACGGCATAAACACCAGGTGGTATGAATATTACAGGGAGTTGACGAATAAAGAGTATCAAAGCAAAGAAATGGAACCTCTGCCACCCGTCAAAGGGCCAGTCAGAGAGATCGAGCTTGACGAAGTAAAAGCAGCCGTGGCTAAGATGAAAAACCGTAAATCCGTAGGCCTCGACGAAATCCCAACAGAAATGTGGAAGAGGCTTGGCCCAATTGGATTTAAATGGCTGACCTGGCCTTTCCTGGCCCCGATTCCATTGTCTTAACGTGGTCTACTATCTTTTGCCTTTTTTTCTCAAGACCGTAGATAGTAGGACGCCCAACATCATATTCTTTTGCCAATTTGCACATGTTTTCTCCACTATCTAACTTCTTTAAAATCTCCATTTTTTAATATTTAAATCTAGTGTCTTGTATTTGCGTTTATTCGTCATTTTTAACTAAAAACTATTCTCACTTAAAAAGGTATACAAAGTATATGAAAACGAAAACAAATACGTGAGATGTGAACGTGATAAGTTTTGAGGTTAGACTGCTAGTCGACGATGCAGTGACCGGAGCGCACAGGTGTAGAGGGGCGAGGGGGGCCTGGGCGGAGAGTGCCGGATTAGTGGACGTGCCGATCTATTGAAGTTCCGGATTAGTGAGATTATACTGTACTTGCAAAAAGGGCGATGCCGGAATCCTGGCAGTTTTGCTATTTAATTCCGTTTTATAAACACAAGAGCGACGTGACTCAATGGGGAAATTATAGGGGAATAAAACATCTCCCACATTTAAAATATGGGAGCGCATAATAAATAGGCTCATTCAGCATATGTCATCAATCACCCATAGTCAATTCGACTTCACACCGTCTAAATCAACCACCGATGCAATACAGGTTGTTAGAATACCAACAGAAAAGCACCGCATGTACTAAGAAGATCTTCATCTAATATTCATAGACCTCAAGAAGGCCTTTGACTGGCTCCCCCGAAAATTACACCGTTGAGCTATCTCGAGATATGTATCAAAACGTCCGTACCAGAGTTAGATCCCCAGCCGGTCTCAGCCAAGTTATTAAAGTGTAAGTGGGTGTTCATCAGGGCTCCGCCCTCGGCCGAAGGACATCCAAGAGCCATTACCCTGGAATCTACTCTATGTGAATGATATAGTCCTTATAGCTAAAAGTCCAATCGAACTACAAAGTACACTTTCTTTATGGATCAATGTTTTGGAACGCGCAGGACTAAGGGTGAGCTGGTTCAGCCAAAACTCAACCAATATTTCTACCATCTATTACCTTAATAACACACCAGTTAAGTTAAGTTATTGAGGTCTGTGATCTCAAATAGTGCGGAAGTGGAGGCAGACATAGCGCAATTAGTCAATGTGACCAGGCAGAAATGGATATCCTTGACTAGAGTCCTATGCGACCTAAACATGTCTATTCGAACTAAAGGCAAAGTATGCGAAATAGCTGTGAGACCCACGTTGCTGTATGAGGCAAAATGTTGGACAGTAAAAGGAACGCACATAGAAAAACTGCATACGACAAAGTTAGACAAGTTTCGGAACTAATACATTCGCGGTAGCTCAAGGTAGCCCCTGTGCCCGAGAAACTCAGAGAGGTGGTATGGCCATGTTATGCGCAGAGACGAAAACTACGTTGGTAAAAAGGCGTTGAGCAAATGAGAAGAAGAAGAAGATATTTCAGGATTTTCAGTAAATTACCCCCACCCTTGAAATTAGGGGATGGAAGTTTGTATGGCTTTTCCCATATGAACTTGATTTCATGCTAGAGATCTAAAAAAATATGCCAGTACACAGACTTCTTAGTACAAATTAAAAAATACGTGTTCCAGGTTTTTAGAAAAAATCATCCCTCAACACCTTAAATTATGGGACAAGTGTTCACCTTATAAATATTGACTTTGGTAGTACCTAATCAAGCACAACAGTTAGCTATATCCGAATATAATCGCCTAAGAGCCAAGTATCGCCCTGATCTATTATAAACAGTAAACCAACAAAGAAAAAAGGCAAAGATAGAGAGAGATAGAGCCTATGAAAAAATACGCAATACCGAACCGAATGACACCTCATTCATATTTTCCCGAGACTGCTGAAAAAAGTTAAACAAAAATACTTGTTGACTAGACTAACTATATAATACGATACGATACGAAAAATATCTAATATATAGTTTTCAGCGGAGAACATTAAATTTACGAGTAATATTGTACAAAAATCAATGTCACTGACTGATAAGTTTCATTACCTGCATAGTAAAACACAAACACTGTATAGACCACAGACCTAGGATTTTTACTTTAGTATTGACTGCTTCGCAACAGACATTTGGCTCCTCAGTGCTAGAGAATATAGAACATGTTACCATAAACATAATTCATTATTGCATTTCCATACATTAGCCAATCATTAAAACAAAGCAAGTGGTTTCGAGCCCCACTTCACTATTGGCTTCTATATCGTACGAAGTCTTATTAACAACAGCTGTTGTAAGAGTATCCTATGCCAATTGCAACGAATCTAATGAAGCACTCTATGTATGTGCTCGATTGCGAGGAAGCCAGTTGTCATTTATTAGCAAAGAAAATACACAAATACTAGTAGTATGAAAGTTAGACTCTAAAGTTCTTTAGTCGTAATTTAGGGAAACAAACAGGTCGCATCAAAAGTTCTCGGCGTAAAGTTGTCCCATGTGAACCAATGAAGTCGACAAGTGAGAACGCACTAAGCTCGGCTGTCCCATGTGAATATATGTAGTCGACAAGTGAGAACGCACTAAGCTCGGCTGTCTTATATCAGTCTTATTCCAAGTTACGATGATTTTGGTCTACTGTACTTACCTCCATTACCTGCCACTGACATGGTCTGACGCGACCCGCCAGCCCAGGACCTCGTTACGTCGCATCGCTGCGGGTCGCTGACATTACGAAAAACGTCTACTATTGCTATTGTAAATGTTTAATAAGCGATAATTGTACAGTGGGCGACACATCAAGCTACTCACGAAAACATACGTATAACTACAAAGTATCGCTTTAGATAAATCGTAGGAAAGAGACTGAACACAGCTGCGTCTGCGAATGTATGTAGCAATAAGTGCACCGGAGAAGCGGGCTACAGAATAAAATATATTGAGCGACGAACTCGAATAACAGTAAATAAATTTACTTTGTTAATTATGTATGTTTGGAGGAAACTATCCATCATGGATCAAAAGTAGTAACTTAATAATTTTAATCCTTACCAGCCTCATACCTACGTTCCAACTGTGGGGCACCGCCGCACCTTATCGAGGGTGTTTACATGAGTCTTTTATTTAATTATGCAGGTTTCCTCACGATGTTTTTCTTCACCGAAAGTCAGTAGGTAATAATCAATACTTAATATTGAATAATAAATACATAATACAATACAAAAGAAAAACAGTAATAAAGAAACAATTTTACTGTCTGGTCTTTAATAGGTAGCTAAAAGCAGTATCATGAGTGACAACATATTTTTTTATTTTTATGTATCGACTTAACTGTTTTGACAACTGTTTTATAAGCGTCTAATTTAAAACATTCTATTTACAGAGAAAAACAATAAGACATTGGATCCTCCGGAACGAGGAAACGGGGGGAGACCTATCGCCACAGCTCCGACAGGAGTATTTTCGAGCCACAACTGCTGACGATGCACTTTCTCAATACCCAGAGCACTGCTTCTTAATATCACGTAAGTATCATTATAAATATAAATATACTCAATATAAATAAATACTTTCATATCAAAGATGCAGTCAAAAGATAACCTCGAGCCAGGACTTGAACCTGTGACCCTTACATTCCGTGTAAGTGCTATACCACTGAGCTACCGAGGTACAAGTGTGACTGATGAAAATCCCATCTACATCTTTGATTTGGAAATACGCTCGTAACGAGCGTCACATACAACTCCTAGTGACTTATAAAGTCCTAGTACATCAATCTTATAAACACACACAATCTTCATAGAAGTAAGAAATACAATATAAATATACATACATAGAAATAATCTCTTCGTTTATGACTCCCTGAAGGTTAGAGTCTTAGAAGAAAATTATTACACATGCCATATCTATGGCTATAATATCATCAATATAAATAAATACTTTCATATCAAAGATGCAGTCAAAAGATTAATAGTGGGTTAAGAGGGTTCCGTACCATTATCTATAAAAACAGCAAAAAAAAATGACGTTTGTTGTATGGGAGCCCCCCTCAAATATTTGTTTAATTTTAATTATTTTTTTAATGAATATATAATTAAATATTCTGTGAATATATCAAGCGTCTACCTGTTACGTCTACCGGTATCAATATCGAGCAAAAAAATTACGTTTGTTGTATGGGACCCCCTAAAATATTTATTTTATTCTGTTTTTTAATATTTGTTGTTATAGCGGTAACAGAAATACATCTTCTATGAAAACTTCAACTGTCTAACTATCACGGTTCATAAGATACATCCTTCGGACAGCGGAGTCTTAGTAATAGGGTCCCGTTTTTTACCCTTTGGGTACAGAACCCTTAAAATTTATTAAGAATTTTAGTGGAAATCCAGTAAATAATAATTACATTGCTTAAATAAATATATGTATAGGTATTAATTTCTCTATATAAAAATATTATTAAATTTAAATAGTATTTTATTTACACACGAAACGAGGAAATAATTTCTAATAGGATTAGACTTTTTGATAGTTGGCAACACTGCCTTTTCGTATGCTTCAGCTTTTATTATTGGGTATTTAAAAAATTTCAGATTTCGACGCAGACTGTCCGGCGGCGGTTGAAAGAAGCAGGGCTTCGGCACCGTAGTCCAGCGAAAAAGATTCCGCTAACAGAAGCGCGTGCTCGAGCAAGAGTAAGCTTTGCTTGGGATATTATAATTTTGACTGCGTTAATAACACCGTCATATTTGTAACTTTTATGGAGACGAAACAATTTCAATGTAGTCTTTCTTCTTATCTCGATAATCAACTTGGGTAATACCTACCTAGGCGTTTAACAAGCAATTCTCATTCTTAACATAACACACATGATTCTTACTTAGTCAAAATCATAATGATTACCTGCAGGTTATTTTAGCTGAACTTGCTTTTCTGTTAGCTGAATATTATTAATAGTAATGAATTATGGCCACAATAATACGAGTGTGTTTAATTTTTCTATACTAATAAACTAACCCAAATACTAACACTTTTGTTAGGTAAAACTCCAGTAGCTCGCTCGCTCAAAATTATCTATGTAGATAAATAGCTCGATACCTAAAGTTTTGGGTATTTTACTTTCATATAATATTGTGGGGATATCGACATTTTAAAAGACATCATAATATAATAATTTAGATATTAAATTTAATAATGGTTTTGGTATTCGGACGTCAGGTGTAAGATTATATTAATACTCAGTAGCTGTTGATGTTTTTGTAGTTTTGGTGAGACGAGTAATAAAAATGTAGTAATAGATAATAAAGATAAGATGAGCTTACGCGTTTCGGCAATAAAGGTTTAAGGTTTAGGTAAATTGTTTTAATTTATGATTATTATTTTTTTCATTTATGTTTCTATGATCTATATTACCTAATTGTGGAATTGTTGGAGTTAAAAAGTCTATTATATTAAAAAAGGTTTTAAGATTGTTTGATAGAAAATACTTTATATAAAAAGCTCCATTTGCACTAAGATCCGTTGTGGCTATTCACACTATTGTAAATAACTTTACGTTCAAATAAGGTCTATTAAAATTTTATTTTCATTGTTGTTATTTTTAGTTTATCCTCATTATTATTTTTAATTTAAATTGTCATGTTGAATTTAAATAATTAAATGACGTTACTACGACTTCTGACATTTTATTTTACTTTTACTAAAAGGCCAGTCTCAACCAAATTACCAAAGAGTCTGCCAACTGCTGACTTTTGCCAATATTAGTCGAGATAAAATCAGTGGATTAAGTTGATGTTTGTTAACCATCGTGTATTTTTAAGGAATTGTTAAAAACTATGCACATGTCCGGTCCCCTCTCTACCATCGCATCGCTAGCCACCGTGACTGCTTAACACGAGGTGGGCCGTATGCTTATTTGTCACCTAAGTATATTGAAAAAAAGAACTAAACGAATGAGTATATCAACCCACACTTCCCACTTTTGGGCACAAGTCTATACCTACCTACTTACTAAGAAGACTGTTTGCGCTTACGGACTAGGCACCCACACGGGCCTAGTGCGCGTTAATTGTAGAGGATACTGGGTGCGAAATAGGCTGAAAAGCCAATACAAAATACTAACGATGATGGTAAATAATAATAATATATATTAATTGTAATGTATAATTAATTACAATGAGACATTTTTTTTCCATACTTCATAAATGTTTTTACCGACATTACTACATTATTACTATTCCAGTATCTCCCAAATCCTACTTTTGAATGGGAGGGACAAATATTACGGTGGCACAAAAACCAAATCCAAAAAAGAACAATATCTTAAATCAATAAATGACTGAGTAGATTTTTCTAGAAGATTGTTATAGAATAAGAAAAAAAAAATGAGATAATGAAGGTTTAGGTTAGTTATTATTAACAATTTGTAAAATGTCTTTTACTGCTTTTAAATTTATAGATTTTGTGCTTGTAGTTTTCTAGTTATTTTTTTTGACTTATGCTATTGTTTTCTACTGTATGAGTGTTCTTTGTGGCAATAAATGTCTGATAATGATAGACATAAAATGTCTATATAGTAATAATAGCAGATACTTCGGAAGATACAAGCGCCATGCTCAGTACCTTTAGAAAAGCATCGATTGATAGTTTTTAAAATAAACACATAAAAGACAATCAAAAAATCTTTATATAATAGTTATAATAAAACCACGTAGCTTAATGTTCTGTCATAATGTCAGCTGTAGTGCATTATTTTTTACTTTTTCGTCGTTTTTTGAAGTTGGTTTAATATTTTTATTATCATTTTATGTGTTTTTGAATTTTTAGGTAGATGAAAATCGTCAAACAAACGGACGCATATGATAAAACTAAAATATAAAAGGTTCCATTTCTGGTGTTTGACAATGGGACCCAAAATCGTCAAACAGGAATTTGAACAGCTATGAAGACACTACAAGAGTTTGGTTTTTACCCTTTGATTGTGGAACCCTGAAAACCATCAAATGGACGGGCGGACAGACATGACAAATCTTAACACTAAAATTGTATGGTCAGACTTTTTTTTAATCAAATTAGGTTTTTACATACACTTTTGAATTGTAAAGTTGTTTTTATTTTCCGGTTCACAAATGTGCATGATGATGTACACGAAAAGAATCCCACAAGAAACTCAATAGTTACTCCTTTCAAAAAATCATATAGTTAACAACATAACTAGTACACATAAAAAAACCGGTCAAGTACGAGTCGGACTCGCGCACCGAGGGTTCCGTAAAAGGTAAACTGTGTAGTGAGGGACAAACTTAACTTTGCCGTTAGACAACTGTTGTCCCAATACATTGACACGGTAAGTTTACTAACTGTTAATAAGTTTAAACTCACAAAAAAATTTTTTTTGACGTGACAACGTCTTATAAATTGGTTTGCCGGGTGACACTTCAAGAAACTGCGTTACGCTCCGCTCACGTTATGCGCTCACAATGAGAGCGAGTGAGAGGCACGCGGCATGGTTAGCCCGCCTAAGAGCGAGAGAGACAGACATAAAAAGTGAAAGGCACAAGTTGTCACGTAAAACTTTCGCCCGTATACCGACTTTACAGGCAACCAGTTTTTTTTTTTGTGATATGATAACAATTATGGTTGTCAGATTTTTCCCTTTGTGTGTACATGGTTTTGCTTATTGCCGAATTTCATGATTCTAGGTCAACGGGAAATACCCCATAGGTTTTGATTGTTTTGTGTCACAATATGCGATAAAAATAACGGGTTCAGTCAGACAGATTTTTTTTTATGTCTTATAACTACAAGTTAACGAATTCCTGATTATTTCTTATTTTTGTGATGTAAGAACTTGCTTCGTGGTTAATTTCATGAGTCTCGGACAGCGGGAAGTACCCCAAAGTACCCCAAAGTACCCCATCCCCACAGTTTAAACTTCGTTGATACGGTGCTCACACCCAAAATATTGAAAGATTGTGGCGAGATTTGAGACGAAATATACCGCAATACGGCCGACGTGAGGCCCATTTCATAGGCTATTTTGCGTAGGCACGTTTTTGCCAGACTTTCAAAGTGGCTTGAGAAAGATTTCACTACTTTTGGATAGCTGCAGGACTTCTCTATAATCAAGACTCTGTATAATAAAACGTAAGTTGTATTTATGTTATTTTCTATTTTATGCAATACGTAATGTAATCTAATTGTCTTATCGGTTATTTGGGGGTTTTTTTTGAGGCTGGTAACATTGCAATTAAAAAAAGTGTTCGTGTTTCCTTTTTTTTAATCCATTTACAATATTTTAAAAAGTGTAATTACATGGTTTTTAAGTGTAAATTGTGTTTTTTACAGCCTATACTTTAATTTTATCAGTGTGTAAAGGATGATTTGGACAGCTACAAGAAATCTGAACTGCTATAATGCCGAGTAAGTATGTATTTTATGGTGTTTCGACCATTTGGTGGGAAAAAAAATCTGGTAGTAAATATTTTTTTTATCGAAAACTATTATCTGGCACCGACTTTCATATATCATTTCTATATCAGGGAGTGCTACTCTATCGAATGAGATTTTTTTCAGGTTAAAATGTCGTGTTGCAGAGAAATAAATATTTACCTAGTTATCTTTAGAATGTTTGTTTGTTTGACTATCTGTCAGTATGTTTGACTATCTGTTGGTATGTTTCATTATCTGTCGGTATGTTTGCGCTAACTGAATGGATGCAGTTCTTACATTTTTATTACTGGAGATCAAACTTTAAAACTGGTGCATGTTTCATTTTGATATCCCAATAGTTTGCTATGGCAAGCTTCCCGTATAGCTGTAGCGATAGTTCCTTCAAGTGGAATACGCTATTAGTTGTTTCTGGAATAACTTTTGCATTCTCAGGGATAAGCTTGTGATGTTCTATTCCGTTTCTTGAACTACTTTGATCTTCAGCTATCGCTGTGCCCAAATCCACGAATAAACACTCAATTATTTGTGAATAAATGTTTTATATTCAATCACTAATTACTTCGTGCTGGAGCTCAATAGGTCTCTGAGATTAAGTACCAATCGGTTACGCATTGCAAGTAGAACTCGTACAAGGTCTTCCCTATATGTACATATGTATATACGAGTACTAGCTGACCTAGAGTCGTTACAAAAAAAAGAAAAAGCAAAAAAGTGCAAAATAAAATGAATAAGAGGAAAAGAAATTCTTCGGAAGAAGTTCTTCGAAAACGTACTCGACGAATTGTATCTTCTTCGTCGTCAGACTTGTCAGAGGACGAATTAACAGAACGTAAGTTTATTTAAAACTACCTGTATTGTTCGTAAATCTTGTTTCGAAATCGATTAAATCGGTTTAGTGATGCGAGACGCCAGCTGGGCTATTTCTGTCATGTTAAAACAAGTAAACGAAAGACGTGATGCGATTTAACCAGCGGGGTTGTTTTTATCACAAATTATTTGCGCACAGTTCAGCGGGAAAATTTCATAAAAATAATTTTATAAAAAAAAAAATCAAGGTCATTTAAACTGGCGGCCCCTGCATCGCAAACAAATTAGCAAGGTCAATGCAGGGTTTCGATCAGCCCCGAACCAGCAGACGCGTGGTGTCAATACGAAGAGCAGAGCTCAACATCGGGAAGCAGGAATCCGGTCGTCACCGCCTCACCATCAGCGTGCCCAGAGACGCTACTAGAGGTATGTTTTGCTGGCCGATTACAACGTTTTCTACACGAATGGATGAAAATCACCGATGATCCGATTATTTTATCATGGATAAAAGGATACAAAATTCCTTTCGCTTCAGAGCCTATTGACTATACTAAACCTAGCTTTAGTCCTAAAACTTATCAACAACGCTTAGATTTTGACAATGAAATTAATTTTATGCTAAAAATCAATGCAATATCTAAATGTACACCTCATGGTCAACAATTTCTTTCATCAATATTTTTAGTACCTAAACCAAACGGGACAAAACGCTTTATACTTAATTTAAAACGTTTGAACAAATTTGTAGAACCTCAACATTTTAAAATGGAAGATTATAGAACGGTTTACAAAATGATAACGCAAGGTTGCTATATGCCAACGATTAACATGAAAGATGCGTATTTTTTAAAAGCAGTACATAATTCTTATAAAAAATACCTACGGTTTGTATATAATGGAAATTTGATGGAATTTAATTGTCTCCCGTTTGGCTTATGTACATGCCCTTATGTTTTTACCAAAATATTGAAACCGGTCATGAAATATTTGAGGTCCAGGTCGTGAGACACGATTTCAGCAATTTTTTTAGATGATATTTGCTGTATAGGTCGTTCTTTTCAATAATGCAAAAACAATGTGATGTTAACAATCAGACAGCTGGAACAACAAGGTTTCATAATAAACTATGGAAAAAGTAACATCATCCCTACCCAGAAATGTCAATATCTTGGATTTGTGTTTGATTCTCGTAACATGCACTTAGAACTACCTAAATCTAAAATATTAAAAATCAAAAATAAAATTATAAAGAATCAAAATAAGAAAACGAGCAAGCTTGGGGAGTTTGCGCGTATGATTGGTTTATTAGTGTCGGCAGCGCCTGCCGTTCAATACGCATGGGGTTATACTAAGCAGCTCGAGCGACATAAGTATTTAAGTTTGTAACAAAACCGTAGCTATAATAGGATTATACGAATTCCTCAAACTGTTCAGAATGACCTAAAATGGTGGAGGCATAATGTTGATGTACGCACACAGCCACTAACGTACAATGAATATAAGTTAGAAGTTTTCTCTGATGCATCTACGAGTGGCTGGGGTGGCTATTGCAATGGTGAGGAATCCTATGTTTTCTGGAAAGATGAAGAAACCACAGAAAATATAAATTTACTAGAAATTAAAGTTTGCTTCTTGGCATTAAAAGTTTTTACAAAACGATTAAAAAATTGTAAAATTTTGTTAAGAATTGACAATTTCACCGCTATATCTTGCATCAATAGGATGGGTTCAGTACAGTATCCACATTTAAATCAAACTACACGAGAAATATGGTAATGGTGCGAAAAGCGGGCTTTAGTAGTTTTCGCCTCATACATAAATACTAAAGAGATAGTTTATCTCGCAAAAAAATTATTGACACTGAATGGCAGTTACGTGACACGGCTGAAATCGTTCGTAGATTTGGTATGCCTGAGATTGATTTGTTTGCAAGTCGGTGGAATGCAAAGTGCCCTATTTATATATCTTGGAACAGCGATCCTGATGCTTATGCAGTAGATGCATTTACAATATCATGGAAAAAGTTTATGTTTAACGCTTTTCCTCCTTTTGCGTTGATTCTAAAAATGTTACAGAAGATTATACATCATAGGTCTGAGCGTATAGTCGTGGTGCCGAATTACCCCTGGTTGTCTATTATTAAGAGTCTGATGATCTCAAAACCTGTATATTTTAAGCCTGATATTAATCTTCTAAAATCTCCTTTCAGGATCTCGCACAACCTCCATCGAACGCTATCATTAATTGCCGTCAGATTGTTCGGCAAGCGCTACATTTAAGATCACCTTCACAAAATTCATTCGATATTATTTTATCATCCTTGTCAGAAAACACATACAAACAATATGATATTTATAACAATATAAAGCTATGGGTAAACTATTGTAAACAAAGGGCATATGATTATTTTGATGGTTCTATTTCAATAATTATTGATTTTCTAACAGAATGTTATCAAAAATGTGCAAGATATGGCACAATAAATTCACATAAATCTGCATTACATTTACTTTTTCCGAAAACTTATGACCTAAAGCGATTCATGAAAGGTATTTTTAGATTAAGGCCGCCAGCTCCTGGATATAATGTCACCTGGGACCCAAGTTTTGTTTTACGGTACTTAGGTCAAAAATGGCCTAATGATAAACTTAGTTTAGAGGTATTGTCCAAGAAAACACTCACTCTGTTAGCACTTGTAACTGCTTTGAACTGGTTAAAACCTTCTCTTTAATAAGGATTAAAAATATAACTGCTAGATACATACATACATATCAAAGTACCAGATTCAATCAAAACTTCTCGAGTCAACGCTTTACAACCTATACTTAAATTACTTTTTTTCAATTAAAAACCGAAAATTGCTCTCAGCACCCGACATTCGTCTACTTCTTCGGATAATAGAATCGGTGTTAGCCTCGATGTAATCCGTAAAACTGCTGGCTGGTCAGACTCGTCCAAGGTTTTCGCAAAATTTTACAATAAGGAATTGATTGATAATCCCAATGAGTTTGCAAATGCGATTTTGTCAACCTCAGGCCAAAATTAGTATTGTTATTTTTTCTCAATTAATTGTGCTAAAAATGTAGAAAAGTACATTAAATCAAATTTATCACCATAATTATATTTTTTTTTATTAGAAAGTTCTGACTCTGAACAACCTACAACATGTAAAAGAAGAAATCGCGTCAAATGAAGCAACGAAGTATAATTAATGATCAAACGAACTTACCCTGTACGTGAAATTCGATCATTATTACATAAACAGCTTCATTCGATGCGATTTATAATAAAAATCCTCCCTAATGTCTTAACTCCAGCCCAAAGTGAAACAAAACTATAGTTAGGAACTAAATTATATGGGCAAGATTCAGGGAGTGCTTGCTATCAACAAGAATGAAGTGTCGCCGAGTGACATTTGTTAGGCAGATTACAGTTGCCACATGTTTTTTTCTGTTTACCAATGTATCTGAAGTATCTGTGTGTGAAGCCAATGCCTAGGACTCAGCTACAACATGTAAAAGAAGAAATCGCGTCGAATGAAGCTGCTCATGTAATACTGATCGAACTTCACGTACAGGGTAAGTTCGTTTGATCATTAATTATAACTACTTACCTATATTTTATGAATATTTTTGTCTTAAATCAACTTTTTCTACAAAATAATTTATATATAATATTACAAAAAGACATACCTAGGACAAAGGTCTGCATATCATTTCTTACACAATGCTAATAGTCTGTCGCTCTAGTGCGTAATGAGGGCAATCTCCCTTTGAGCCCTCCGAGCTCCGCACTCCGCGGACTTCATCTGGGTCGGCGGTAATTACCCGAAAACTTGTTTAAAGACAGGCCAGAGCTCTTACTTTATCTTACTAAAAAAAGTCAATACAGAGAGTTTTATAGCTATATTTACTTCAAAGCGACTTATTTGTAAATTGTTTAATTTGTAATTTGTAAAATGTTGGTACTAAGGAGCATGCAGTATTTTTTTAATTAAAATAATGTTTTTGAACGAAAACTCGTTGCTTGTGTCGGAAGACATTGAATTTTATTTTTTAGTTAATTTTGGTCTGGTTTTAGCATTCACAATTTTCAAAGCTAGTTAACAGATAAGAAATATTTTTCTAAGTCTCAAGACACGAAAATATCGGAATAGTCATACAAATTTTCATCCCCTATTTCAAACTCTAGGGGATGATTTTTCAAAAATGGTGAAATACTTCAACCCTAATTTGAAACCTCAAGGCCATCAATTACCAACTTACCAATTATTATGCATTTAGCTTAAAAAATTACGCATTTCAATACAAACTTCTAACCCTCGTAATAAAATCCTTACATAGTGCCCACTTAGGTTGTAACAGAAACTTCTGTGCAAAATTCGAAGGCAAAAAAATTTTTAATCAATATTTTGTACCCTAAGGGATGGTTTTCTAAAACCGTGAAAAACTTGAAATTCCGTTTTCCGGTTCCACTTTTTAGCTATTTTTTCATTTCTTATCTTACTCTTAATCTAAAACAGAGATAGGTTGGGATCTTATTTACAGAGGCATATCCATCTCAGTTTTTTAAAAAATTGATTGATAGATTTTGATTGACTCAGTACCTCATACCTATCCTAACCCTATTATTAATTTTGTAGAAGGAGAAGAAAAAGACCGGCATCGGAAGTTATTGATCAGAATGTTCTACTTACACTATAACCAGACACGGGACATTCAAGATCTGAGAATGTTGATAAGTACCTAACTCCCTAGGTAGGTAGGTATTTTGTCAATGAATGCAAGACATTAACAAAATCTTAAAGGAAAATAACGGAACCCTTGTAGGGTTACTTCGTTTTCCGTTTGTCTGTTTGTAATGACCCTTTTTTGAGATTAATAACTTACATCTGGAGTTGGCGAATTTACTGTGACATATACAGTTAAATTTGTCCTTAAATATTTACATAGATACTACTTCGTAAATTTTTATGTGTACGTATCCAGTGCATACCCTGTAGATACCATCGAATTTTAATTTATAATCGGTTTAAAAATAAATCAAAGGTAATTTATTTTGGTATCGATTTTGCTAAGGATATAACAGCGCCATCTGGCATATGCAATCAATACTTCGTGAGCGAGAAGTTTACGTTACACTATGTGCTGGTCTGCGCGAAGGACGAGCACACCAGCATTGCTAATAAGTCGTGTCCGCGAAGACAAGAAATCGCGGTGCCTTCTTTTGCGTTTGTGTGCCCCGTGCAAACACAAATGCATGCATGTTGCTACTTTGTACACAATCATAAAAATCGAGCACACACGCGTACAAACTAGGCAGTGCCCCAATGCCTGATAAAGGATATTGGTTAAGTCAACGACACGACATTTGCCGGAAATAGCCGATATTCACCGAAATTTTCTATGAATGGATTTTATTTCCATTTTGCGTTGGTAACGGGTAGGGTTGCCATCCGTCCGGGTTTCTCCGGATTGGTCCTAGTTTAGAGGGCGTCCGAGAAGCGTCCGGGCGGGGTTTCATTGAAAAAGATTGTTTTAAAAGATTCCAAAAAATTTAAGAACATTTTGTTTTGGTAACAGAGTAAAAAATGTAAGACTGCTAACAGTTTCTTTAAACGTTTTGTTAGAAAAATCAATATATTTTTTTACCTAACTTTAAAAAAGAAACTGTTGACATGTCCGAGTTCTAAGCTCCAAAATCCGGAGTTTTCACGTTTCTTGTCCTAGTAACCAGATTTAAGACATGTTATTACCGGTAACACGATAATAATTTATTTATAATAATAGATTTATTACTAAAATTGTTGCAGTAATAATTGATAAAACATCAGATTTTAGCCGAACCGTGTAAGTATGACCATATAAGAGTCAAGTTTTTCCTGGTGCATTCTTTACCTTCTTCTGTAATTGACTATTTTTAATAAATTGATATAGTTGTCTATGTCTGTGGTATCGTAACTATTAGGGTTCCGTACCAAAATGGTAAAAAGGAAACCTTTTCACACTTAGAAGTATGTTACAGCCTCAGCATCTAATTAAAAAAATCTTATCAGGTACGGTCTGACTCATGTCTGACTGCTACTTGTTCTGCCTACCCTGACTTAAACCCGTGTGCACGCCACTGTACGTATCCATACATTGAACTGATTTATTTTTCACGTACCCTATCTATTATTGGATTGGAAAAGGGATTTGAGGTTTTTAAGATTTCCCTTTTTTTTCCCTAGACGGAGCTCAATTTACAACCTTAACGTTTGCAAGAGGAAGTTTTTCTGAACCCGCACTGAATGTAACCATTTAGGTTCTAAGGCGTGAGGCTGAATTCCCTGCCGATGGTGAGCGGTACGATGGTAGAACGTAGCCGTGGACATCATTTCGAACGATCCTATCCTATCATACAAGCGGTTTTTCTTTAAAAATTATATTTAGCTCCTAAAGTTGATGATGAATGAATGAATAAATGTTTATTTGCTCATATAAGATACAACATGTTCTTTTTACAATATTTTTATATATCTCTTATTCTACCTCAAAAGGCGTGCAAATATTAATACTTAGTCAGCAAAGAAAAGTTAAGTTAACTAAGATTTTATCATGTAATTTAATTTTACACGTTTTTAACTTATTACAATGTACGTGAAAATTAAATCAATTTCATGTATTAAATTTATGTCAGGAATAAAAAAAAAATAAAGTAGGCAGAAGACATTACGTACATATTTATGATTAAAAATTATTTCATTAATAACTTATAATTAAATAAAATTAAGATTTTATTTCATGTTATGGTTTAAAATTTAATATACTGCAATACTGTAAAAACATTGTTCATGTAACCATCTGGTTAATCTTATTTTAAACTAGCTTCTGCCAGCGGCTTCGCCCGCCCTAAATTTCGTTATCGGCAACTCCTCCATTATAGAAAAAAAAAACAAACAATCGAATCTTTCCTCTTTAATAGCATAATACATTCGTGTCTGTGAAACCATCGAAATATCTATATAAAATTTCAACCCAATTGGTTCAGCCGTTTAGAAGTTATGTGAATTTAAAGATAAGTACGGAAGGATAATTCTTACTACCCGTTGTCCTATTACCCGTTTTCCCGTAGGAATGAAGCATTTTCCCGCGGCAAAAAGTAGTCTATGTTCATCAGGGATAATGTCGGCTTCTAATGGTAAAAAAAAATTTCAAATCGGTCCAGTAGTTTCGAAGCCTCCTCCTTCCTCTTTATAATATTAGTATGGATAAAATGTATGGAAGGTCTTTAATTTGAATAGGCAATATATTATATTTTTATTGCCATAGAGTACACGTTTTTCCCATATTTATCCAATTTGGATCTTGGCATAAATAATTTAAATTTATCTCGTGATGGCCAATGTATGACGTCACAGTGTTTTGCAAAATATTCTGAATGCTTTCTGACAAAAAACACATGTCCTTACAACATATGTCCTTAAAACATATACATGCACGGCAATGGCAATAAATTAAGATTTTTAAATAATGGTTTGCAGATGTCCATGCGCCATGCATTACATCAAATACATTTTTTTTGAGCCCTAAACGCTCTTATAATGTCGACAGAGTTGCCACATATTAAAAGGCCGTATATATAACAACGTAACCGTGATACGCTACTTCTATTGATCATCTATTGATTTGGTTTGCCTTACTCGTCTTAATGCAAATACGAAACGGTCTACTCTTTTGCACACAACATCAACTTGCGATTTCCAGTTTAAATTTTTATTTATGATGAATCCTAGAAAGGAAACTTTCTCAACCTCTTTTACTATCTCGTCCTCATATTTTAGGACTAAATTCCATTTTTTAGATTTATAAGTGGCAAATTGTATTATTTTAGTTTCGTCAACATTAATTTTTAAATTATTCTTTGCAAGCCAATTAACAATGTCATATTTTTTTTGTTTATTTACTCTTCAAAATTTTCTTTTTCATTACATTTTATTACAATTGTTATATCATCAGCAAATAGTATACACTGCTCGGTACTAGCATTTGGTAGGTCATTGATGTATGCCAAAAACAGCAACGGACCCAAAATACTACCCTGGGGGTAGAACATCGATATGAAAAAGGGTAGTACCACAATTATTATTTATCCATGTAGAGCGACTTTTCATTTTTAATGGCTGTCCATGTATTTGTGACATTTGAGATATTTCTGTGCATTGTCTCCTTTTGCTTAGGTAGTCATTTATCCAGTCCCTAGCTTTTCCTCTGACTCCATACCATTTTCCAATAGAGTTTCATGTTCTACATAATCAAAAGCTTTACTCATATCTTAAAATATAGCGATGGTGGGTTTTCTATTATTTAAGTTTTCCGTAACAGCCTTGACTAGATTAGGTAATATAAATACCACCAACGAAAATTATTGTGGACAAAATAGGTTTAAAACTTTTTTAGATATCTGCAATAGTAACACTTTGATTGGATAGGTTAATATTCGCTCATTGTCCTACAGATAATTAAATTGAAAAGTTATTCGCATTTTCTTTCAGTTTTTTTTTTCGTGTTAAAATTGATCACACCAAAAACCTTATACAATTTTTCCAAGAATATGACAGTATAATAAATAATTTTTATACCACAAAGGTGGTAAACAAGCTTATGGTCCACCTGATGGTAAGCGGTCACCGTAGCCTATGGACGCTTGCAACACGAGAGGTATACTCGCACGTTGTCGACTCGTGTCGGGATTCTCGACTAGATTTTTAGACATAATATATTTACGAATTATTTTGATGTGATTGCCAAGTTTGAATATTTTCCTGAAGGAATTTATACAATTTTGTAATAATTTCAGTTTCACAAATAGGGGTTACAGTTGTAGAATACACATTGCTTATTACACATATAAACATCTGGTTAGATATAGTTTTACAGTGTCTCATGTCATTTAACTTATAGTAGTAAGACTTATCTCTACTTATGCTTACATATAACTTATGGGATGTTTTGATATAAATTGTACTCGGTGGTGTTAGTTAACGAGATTTTAAGCGCAACGACAATTTTGTAATCTGAGTAATAACTCGCCAGTTCCGAGACATTCATAAGAATATATGTTATCTTATATTAAGGGTACTATTAAAGCTAGGGAAAAATCTATAGTCATTACAAGTTCCAAAAATAATTGTTTCGGGGTAATAATAGATGTGTGTAGAGTGTTTGATTTACTAAATAAAAGACCATTAATAATGTTTCCTGCTCGGGACAATAGCGTTACCAAACTATTTTGTAGGATGTTCATTAATTTTAACATTTTGGATTTAAACCATAGTTGGTCTGATATTACAGTTAAATTCTTAATAGCTAAAGAAAGGTTTTTAACGGCATTGTATTTATAGTTTCTTTTAACGAGTAGAGTGTTAATGTGGTTATGATTATGTTCTGTTTCATTAAATTAGCAAATTCCTTTTATTCATTTTCTATAGTTTGGATAGCGTTGTTATATTTTATAGCATCGTTTTGGTCCATTGTGCCAATTCTAAACATTTGTTTAGAAATGGTGCCAATTACGCCGAACCACGCGGATTGATAACGCTGTTTACCGGTCAGGTGAGAAATTGACTCGTAGTGTCTTAGTATTTCATAATAACGACAGGATAAAGGCTGAATCAAGCTGTGGCACTCAGTTTTATCGAATGTGTATCGAGAGGTGCCTATCACACGGTTTATGTTTTTGAGGTGTGGTTCAGTAAAGGAAATATCTATCGGAATGACTACACTAAGGTGGTCATTTACAATTTTTAATGATCCTACGGGATCAAAATAGACTCTAGGATTGTTCGAAACGGGCTGCACATACTTTCCTACGAGTTACGGTACTGTTATAAAATAAAAAAACTATGATATACAAATTCTAAGATATTAAAAGATAAAGTAATAGTTATAGCTAGGTCGTAAAACGTTAGTAGATATGTAAAATGTATGTAAAAATTAAGTATGTAAAGAAAGATTATTACAGCTATGGGTATATAATTTATTTACTAGTTGTATATATTTTAAATGTCACTTCTACGTGCCAATTTAACTTTATCATTATGATGAGAAACGTGTCGCCTGTTAATTAAGAGCATTAATGTATTTGTACCATTTATTTTAACTATTTTGTAAGTTCCCTTCCGAATAGGGGACAACGCTTTGCGGAGCCTTAGATGGTTTTTAAGGAACATGTAATCGCCTACTTCGTATTTAACGATACGACTATGGTTGTCATAATAAGATTTCGAACTTTCCTTTGATTTTATTATATGCTCAATGGCTTTGTCTCGAGAGAACTTTAAATGGATTCGGAAAAAAAGGTTTACGTCCGAAGAGAAGTTCAAATAGAGTGTAATTTGGTCGTCGAATGCACGGCGGAATTATAAGATAACAATATACAAATTTGGACCAGTCGTCTTGGCTGTCATTGACGTAGGACTTTAAATACTCTTTGAGTGTTGAGTGACTCCTTTCCAGGACGCCTTGAGTTTGTGGGTGATATGGTGATGACCAAAGTTGCTTTATTTGGAGAAATTGACAGGTATCTTTAAATAAATCTGCTGTAAAGTTGGTTCCTTGATTATTAAGGATGGTTTTTAGGATGCCAAAAAGGGAAATAAAGTGTATGAGACATGGTTTCTTCGGCTGTGGTACTGGGTATGGGATAAGCGGCAGAATATATTTAAGTTTAGCGGTGCCTGATTCTGGTAATGGACCTACTACATCTAAGAAAGAAAGTTGTTTAAAGGGAGTTGTAGAAGACGTTGTCATTTGCAATGGTGCTCTATTGAATTTTCTAAGTTTTTTAACATTTTTTAATTTTATATTCTGAGTTTGCTACGCCTATAGTACTAGTGTTGCGGGCCGATGGAAATGTTAGAACATGTGCTGATTTTTCCGTCACACTGAACAAAGCACTATATATGGAAAATTACCCGTTGCCTCGAATAGAAGACTTGTTTGCTAAGCTTTACGGAGGCGAAGAATTCTCAAAGCTAGACCTTTCTAGAGCTTATAGACAGCTAGAGCTTGATGAATCTAAAAAAATCACTTGCATCAACACATCTATGGGTTGACTGCGACTTAAGACTCGTATTTGGCCTAAGTAGTGCCCCCTTTATTTTTCAAAAAACTATGTAGCAACTATTCTAAAGTATAGAAGGTACATGTATATTCTTGGATGATATCTTAGTTACTGGACCTAACAGATCAGTTCACTTAGAAAGATTAGAAGCAGTTTTAAGTAGGTTAGAAGAAGCGGGCTTACGACTAAAGCCAGAGAAATGTGAGCAGTTTAAAAAATCGGTAGAATACCTATGTTTTGTAATGCACAAATCGAAGCAAAAAATTGAGGCAATATTAAAATGAAGTTGTCCTGAAAACGTTAAAGAGCTTCAATCTTTTCTAGGTATGATAAACTATTATAGATGCTTTGTTCCATATACATCTAGTATATTAAATACATTTATTGTTAAAAAAGGGCCAAAAATGGGTATGGGGCGATGAACAAACCAGTTCATTTAATAATCACTCTAATCCCGAATACGAGACGATAGTGACCGCAGACGCGGGCCCGACCGGGCTGGGCGCGGTGCTGGCGCAGCGTCAGCCGGACGGGGCCGAGCGCGTCGTGGCGTACGCGTCTCGCTCACTCTCTACAGCTGAGCTCAATTACGCTCAGATACAAACAAGCAGTTCAAGCAGCTGCAATAATTTTTAGTGTTAAGAATTTTCATCATTATTTGTATGGTCGTACGGTAGCCTTTACGTTAAGAACTGATCACAAACCGCTTATCACTATATTCGGAAATAAAAAGGGAGTTCCGGAGCTAGCTGCAAACAGACTTCAGAGATATGCTTTATTTCTGTCAGCATATAAATTTGTAAAAAGTGACAAAAATGTAGCAGATTTTTTGTCACGTTCTACAGATTTATCCAAAAATAATATTAATGAAAATGAGTCTGACATCGATCCCGCCTTGTATGCTTATTATATATCAGACTCTGTTTTAAAACCTTTAACGTTAAAGGATATTGAAAAAGAAACGACTAATGATAACGTTTTACAGTGTGTAAAATCATTTATTGAAAAAGGCTGGCCGAAAAAAGTTACCGATTTGGAATTAATACCTTATTTCAAATGTCATTTACAATTATCCTTGGAAAACGGTTGTATTTTTAGGGGTCATAAATTAGTAATTTTGAGAGAATTTAGGAAACGACTTTTAAATGATTTACATAATTCTCACTCTGGAATTATTAAAACAAAATCGGAGGCCCGTATGCGCATGTGGTGGCCAAATATAGACAAAGATATTGAACAAAAAATTAGGACATGTGATATTTGTAATTTGTTACGTAGCGCACCACCACGTTCACCGCTTGCAGTGTGGCCGTACCCTAAACGACCTTGGGAGCGCGTGCACATAGATATGTTTATGTTAGCTGGTAAACAGTATTTAATATATATCGACGCACATTCAAAGTGGGTTGATTGTTACGCGATTTCACTTACGGACAACGACGCCGTTATTGCAAAGTTATGCGACATGTTCAGTAGGTTCGGTCTTGTAAAAACGTTGGTTACAGATAACGCTAGTAATTTGTGTTCAAACCGTTTCGACGAGTTTTGTGTTTCAAATGGTATCCAACATATAACTATAGCGCCATATCATGCTGCTTCGAATGGTCAGGCTAAAAATAGTGTTAAGACCATAAAAACGGGTTTAAAAGCAATTTTAAATGAAAAACCCAATCACAGAAGTTTAACAAAAAAATTTATAAATTTTTGTTTGACCACAGGAACTGCACACATTGTACCACTGGTTTTTCATCTGCTCAGTTATTTCTCGGTCGGTCGTTACGTTGTCGCTTAGATCTGTTGCGGGTTCCCAGTTCACCACACTATAACGGTGACGATCAAACCGCGAATTTATCGACGTCGACATCCGCAGCCAAACGCAATGTACTTGTTAAACAGACCTTACAGTTAAACAGTATGGAGGACGTCGAGTAACAAATTTCAGCTGAGGCGATACAGTTTTATTAAAGCATTTATATAACAATGGTACAAAATATAGATGGAAAAATGGCATTGTCTATACATATAAAAGGCTCTGTCCTGAATGACTGATGGATCAACGCACATTTTATTTGATCACATTTAATTCGCAGATCTCTTGCTACCTGTTAGGTTAGCTTAGCACACAGTTATATATGCAGGTCATCCACTAAACTTATTAATAACCAGATACAACTCTTCAAACGCTAAAAAATTCAACAACATTATTGAGGAATCCCAGATGAATATTTTTATGTTGTATAAGTGTTATTTCACTAGTACCAGTTTTACGTAAAATTACTTACATGAAATTATGAGTTTCAGCTTGAAAACGCGTTCCTGAATTCCATAATTCCAAATTTTATTATCAACAGCATGTTGATAAATATGTCAATAGGTATTTCATTTGAAGTTGTAGAAAATGAGATTTTTGTGATGTTTGATTTCTCATTTGCAGATGTAGATAAGTGAGATTTAAAGTAATTGTAAATATGTCAGAAAACTTTGACTCTTACTGTATTATTTTTCATACAATAGTTAAGAAGAAGTAACATTTAATTACATCTCACTAAATGATTATGAGTAGTTTTAGGTTGTAATTATATTTTACGATATATTTTAAAATACGTAGAAAAGTGAGATTTCAAAAACACTCGAAGTTAGTGTAAGAAACCGTCGTCTCTTACTAATATACGAGGAAAAAGCATTTGATACACATCCCACTAAAATAGATATAAATGATCTTAGGTATCTATAAATGTCGTGAGTTGCAATATAGTATATTTTAGTACTCACTTTTTTTATATGTTTATTGTGTTAAAGTTAAAGTATGTAGAAGAGAAGGAAATATAAAACCAATCAGATACTTTATTTCAAATAAAGTCACTCGAACTTGTTCATATCACGACACTTCGCGGTTTCTACTAATTTTATCACTATAATGAAAGTTAATTCTCTAATATCGAATATGATCAATTTTATTTTTACGAAGTCAAATTTGTAATTTGACCTATACTTGGTGTGTCCTGACTTTAACTAACTCTGCTCTCTAAAATTTTTGTTCCTCAAAATTTTTAAACCCTTCATCCCCCTCGTTGTATACGTACGCTCTAATCAAAATCGTCTGTCAACCTATAAACTTATGATTTCAAGAGTTCTGGTGACTTTATGTGGCAAAGCGATTGAAATCTTTGAAACGAAAAAATACGAAACTCGATTCCGTTTCACTAAAAAAAAAAAAATTACGATTTTTCATACAGTGATGTTAACAACTACTGTACGGGGTTCCCGTAGTTTCTATTATGTAGAATTTAAAAATATTCAATGACATCCAAAATTCTTTTTCCAAAATACTTTTGAATTAACTCTATTTCAATTAACAAACTACAAAAGTAGATTTGTACCTACTTAATTTATTTATAATTTTTATTATTTTTTATGAAATTAATAACATTTTGTTTATTTAATTTATTGGTAAAGTATTTCAAAGATTAGCTAACATTAGTATAAAACATTTACGGTTAATGATATCAATATTTAAATGTAATTTTTAATTTTTTTTCAATTTTTATCTAAGAAAAAGCAAGAAAACTGCAATTTTTTTTTAAATTCTTCAAAGGCAACTCACACTTATCTTTTATATTCCATCCTCAAAACTTTTTTTATTCATCAATCAATAAACATGATATTTTCTAAGAAAAAATTAATTCAAAATATTAGTTTACTCTATTCGCTAACACATTTGTGGCCCTAGTCTCGACTTTAAGCTAAAATTTTGAACACGTAAAAACTTATCGAATTTATTGCTAACAGAAAAACAAAAGACTATTTCAGTTCACTTTTGTTTAAACCTTTTAACTACCTACTAATTTGAACTTTATTTTTATAAAAATATGTATTCTGTCACTTCTTTCTAATGTTTATGTTGAATTTGCCCGTTTCCTTTGACTAAGCGTGGGAAATAGTTTTATATTTCTTGCTCCTTTCTTTTAATACGTTATTTCCAAGACAAACAAAGAGAGAAACATTATGGTTTTTACAAGCACAAAGTAACTATGAGAGAAACCACCAGCATAACTTGAACTCTGGTTTTTTTTATATGCATTTCTAAGTTCGATTGCCTAACAAACTGTGTGAAACGTGCATTTTTAAACCAAGTAAATTTTTTATGCTCTTTCATAATATTTTATTAGGATACATTTATTCCGTACTGTTTAGATATTACTGGTGCTAATGCCAGGGCATCTTTAGTCGCACGGCTTTTTGTTCGGCCTACTATACGCAAAGACTGGGCTAAATTTTGCTTGGCATGTCAGCGATCTAAAACAACTTACATTTTTTTATTACTTTCATTTACTTATACTTACACATACTTACATTTTACCTCTTACCATCACTACCCACATATGAAATATCAAGTTCCAGATTGATATCGATCTTATCGGACCACTACAACCTTCATAAGGTTTTAATATTACAGCCATCATTCATTTTACTTGATGACCTGAGGTGATACCCATAGCGGATATAAAGCGGGAACAGTCGCAAAAGCCTTATTAGTCAACTCAGATATCGTTACAGATCGAGGTCGGCAATTCGAGTCTGCTTTGTTCAGATACTTGTCTGAAATTGCAGGTTTTAGCTACAAAAGGACGACAGCATACCGTTCAGACTGCAATGGTATCATAGAAAGGTTTTACAGTCAACTAAAGGCCGCTATAGTTTGCTATGCCAATGAAAACTGGGTTGGGACACTTCCTTTGGTCTTACTGGTTATACGAGCAGCCTTTGAGCAAGATCTTAACACATTATCTTGCCGATAGCCAAAGAAGACAATTTCTTAATGTATGGGAGCCAGTAAATAATACTTCATTTTAAAGTTCATGCCTTGTAGAATAAAACGCTAAACAAACATTTGTCAAGTCTAACCGGTAATCTAATAGATTTAGTAAAATCCCCACTTAACATACGTTAGCTGAGTGGGTATTCGCTAGCGAGTGGATGTGGACTCAGTACAACCGGAAGCTGCACGTTTTCATAAAATAATGGCTACTTCCTACGCGCGCGCATGCGCATGCGGGAAACGTGAATAAAGACTTTTTATATCTTTAATTTTGATTCCGGTTATTAGAATTCATAAGTTTTTGCAAATTTACCTAATAAATTATTACGTATTCTTGTAAATACATAAGATCTTTATACTATAAAAAATATACATAATGTAAGCGGAACGTCTGGCAAAAGCTAATGTAATAAATAATAAGTTGAATTAACAAAGCTGAACCTTAAAATATGAAACTTGTTACTTTTTTTATATAATATAAGAAAATATAATTTTTACCCGACTTACACAGAAGGAGGGTATTTTTTTTCGCGCGTATGTATTTGGGTACGTCCGTTCCATTGTCACCTCCTGTAGCCTAAACGACTGGAACAATTTCGATGAATAAGGTCTTGAAGAAAAGGTATTCATCTCCCGAGTGGTATAGGGTACATAAATTAGTCAAGCGCGAGTTGAAGAAAATATAAAAAACCGAAAAAACTACAAAGATGTAAATAAAAATAAAAAACCCGACTGAAAAAACAATCACTAAAAAGAAATAAATAAGTGCACCTTAAACATACCAAATATTTAATTATAAGCAGGCGGGACATTTCAATTCTTTACTACAAAAGAAAAGAGTGCTCAAACTACTTGTAAAGTTCTAACCTTGAAATGAGTCCCGCCTCCTTATAAAATTATATATAAGACAATACATGTACGAATTTGAGATTTTACTTGAGAAAGACGCTTAGTTCGATCTCATTGAGATCTGAAAGTTATTCACTGAACAAGAAAATGTACCTTCTCGTGAGGCACAACTTTCGCTTTTGTTGAAATGAACCGTGATATTGAGAAAGTTGTCCGACGGAACGAGATCAAGGGTTGATTGGATCAAGTTTTACTTGTAAAGATAAAGACGTTATATTTTTTTTTTGGATTTTGTAGAACAAGCATAATAATAATGTCCCAGTTAGGATATTTCAATAAAAAATCTGCAAAATCATAAAATGACATGACTTATAATCATTTAGTTAAAAAATTTACCAATGATTGTGATTGTGTGGCTTCATCCTATTTCATTATCAAATCTAGATATATACCTACTAGTCCAGTAAATAAGACAAATTTTCTGTCTAAAAAAACATTAATCGGTAGAGTTTTGAATTTTAGTGCCTTTGAACATACTAAAGCTGAGTGACTGGTGAGAGATTTGATGGGCAAGTCAATTTGTTGTGCGATCTGATGCGAACGAGGATGCAATCTAGTTGCTATAAGCTGAGCTTTTAAGGGCGTTCTTGAATTTGTCCTATTTTACCACAGACTTTTCGTAGGGCCGTTGTCGGATAGGCGTCAGAGGGACATAATGACGGGCAGAAAGTCAAAGCAAAATTCGTCGAACTTACGTTCTGTAAAAGCGCTATGTTAAATATTTCCAGCAGATATACAGAGTCACCTAAATCGGAATAAGTTTCTTAAATCTTTATAGGTAGTGAGGCAAACCTACGCGATGATACTAAGCTGATGGCTGGTAACAGTTATTCGGTAATAAGAATAAGTATATTTATATAACCAATCATATTATATTAACTTTCTCAAATCAAAAGAAAACACAGTGCTAAGAAAGACTGTTGAATCAACAACTTCTAATTTCTCGCTATTAATATTAATACATGTCTGGATCTGACTAACTTTGGTAATGTAAATTTAATACATTTGGTTTTTTTTCTCATTTAGTAACAAATTATTAGCTTTAAATCAATTTAAAATTTTAGAAATGGCCTTATTTAATACAACTTCATCATTAAATGCTGATACCAAATATACAATTAAAATATCAGAAGTTGACAAAGAAATTAATTTTATCTACATGTGCAGCCCGTTGTAAAATTATAAGTAGAGAGTTAATATTTAGTTATTATTTGAACATATATTAATTAGTCACCATTATCATTTCATAAAATGTTGGTCAAATTTAAGCCAGAAGCTTGTAATACGACGTAGTTGTTCGAAATTATGGCCATGGCTACTTTCTACCATCGCGCCGCTAGCCATCGGCTGGGAATTTATTCTTACACCTTAGAACCGAAACGGTCGGTTTCAAAGAAAAGAGCAAGAAATAGAAGACTATTTCCCACTTTAAGTCGAAGTTAACGGGCAAATTTACCATAAACATTAAAATGAAGTTACATAATACATATTCTTATAAAAATAAAGTTCAAATTATTAGTTAGTCAAAGTCAAAGTCAAAATGGTTTATTTGAATAAGGATTTTACAATCACTTTTGAATCGTCAAAATTATAAAATATTATTTTTTGAACCCTCCCACCTTCCCTCCGGTTCACAATGTTGTTGATTTCTACCGAGAAGAATCCGGCAAGAAACTCGATAGTTACTCTTTTAAAAACACTATCAATAATACAAATAAACTAAAATACAATTAATGTTTTAAATAAAAAATTTTTAGTCGTACAATTTTATGTTATTTCCATTTTAATTTGGTTTACCTATGCATCCTGTAATTGAGCATCATCAGTCCCAAGGATTTTTATCGTTTACATAGTCTGAAATACTGTAGCGGACAGAAGAGGACCATAGGCTACGGTGACCGCTTACAATCAGGCGGGCCATAAGCTTGTTTGCCACCTTAGTTTCAGTACCAGGACAATAGGAGTTCCGTATTCAGAATGGTCTACTTTATAAATAGAACCCTCTTTTTCTAAACGTACCAGTTCGCGCTGTACCGCTTCCCTTAGCGCCAACGGTACAGGCCGCGTGTACAACGCATACAGCAATTAATGTATTTAGTAGAAGAGTGAAGAAAAATCATAAGTAACCAGTTTAGTAATGTTATAAGGCTTTAAATTGCTAATGCTTCACTAGATGACAGTGCCATCGCACTAGTAAGATTGCACTACAATATATTGGCTTTGCTACGCAATCACTTATCACCAATATATGCTTGGGTTCAAATTAATGAGTTTTTATTTGATTTCCACAGCGCGTCCAGATCTACACAGGCAGGACGCAGGTCAAACATTGGACCTTCGCAAGCCGGATCGACTGCGACGGGGAGGCGTCGTCACCTTCACTCAGTGGCCGCAGGGGTCACCTCTCCATATCACCGGGCAGTGGGTCGCTGCTCGGAGCTTCTCTGGTGGTGCGGCAGTCAAACAGAGGCAGGGCAGTCCAGACGACGGAGCAGAGCTGTCGCCACCTGGTGGCAGCGCCAAGGAGCTCGCAACAAGGCGAGAGCAGGTGCCACCTGGCGGGCGGCATCGGGCAACACCCAGCAAGTGTTGCTAGGGAGCAACACAAGCGCCACCTGGTGGCACATCACCGAAACAACGCTACACAGCGAAATAAGGGCGGGCGGCAGAGTCGGAGTTGGCGCCCCCTGGCGGAGCAGCGACGGTCAGCAGCAGCCGTGGTGTTAGCGGAGCCGGTTGACGGAAGGTGAAGGGTGAGCGGGCAAAGCGGATACACCGACGAGGTTTGAAACAGGAATCAGTGAGTCAAACTTTAACTTATTAATGTGATGTGTGGTTAACATAAAAACATTTAAATTTTAAACAAAAACTTTGATATAACGCAATTTGTGACAGTTTGGACTTAGTAAAAATTTCAATATTCAATTTAAAACTTAGAATAATTAAAACTAAATTTAGACTTAGAATAATTTGTTAAAAATGGTTACTACGGGGAATCCACGCCAAATTTTCATCAGATTGTTATTTTCTAAAACACTTGTAAAATTTTGAGATTTGCATCATTAACTTAAACAACATAATTTAGAAATTTGTTAAGTATATTTAAATATAACTAAAACATAATGGAACCAATAATTAATTCACAAAATGATTTTTATTCAAGAATTGTTAAAGCTTCAAAAAATTATAGCAAGTCACCGAAAGAACGCATAACTCAGCAGTATGTCGAAGTGTGACTTGAAAATTTAGAACAATTTTGGACACAATTCCGGTCAAACCATTCCAAACTTATAAAATTAGGAGATCAGGAAGCGCTTAATAAAAAAGAGTATAAAAAAAACGATATATACGATGCAACTGAAGAAATTTATTTCGATTATAAAATTAAATTAAAATCAGGTTATGATAATCTTAAACCTAAATCTTATGAAAACAATACAACTTAATCAAACTGTTCCAACTCATCAAACTCCACAACAATTAAATTACCTAAAATAACTATTCCTACTTTTTCCGGATAATACACAGAATGGATCACTTTCTGAGATCTATTTGTATCATTAATCCATAATAATGCTAGTTTAGATAACGTACAAAAGATTCATTACCTTAAACGCTATCTTTCGGGAGAAGCTGAACAACTACTAAGGCAAATTCCCGTGGCAGACACTAACTACCAAAGATGTTGGTCACTATTGAATAGATACAACAATAAAAAATATTTATCTCATGCTATGTTAAAAAGATTATAAAGTCAAAGAAATCTAAACACAGAGTCTGCAAGTGGTTTGAAAGAACTGTTGGATACCACTAATGATTGTTTAAATTCATTAACTAACATAGGAGTAGACGTCAGTACTTGGGATTTATTAATTATTCACATACTTTGTTTGAAATTGGACTCAGAAAGCGAGATCAGTGGGAGTTTAGCGTTACAGATAACAATTCCTCAGACGAAATACCAACTTTCAACCAGTTTAAAGAGTTTTTAACCAAAAGTTATCGAGCTTTAGAATTTATTGAGCCAAAACCCAATTTATATGTCGCGCAAAAACATATAAATCATCAAAGTCAACCCGTAAATAATAATAAACTTAAATCATTTCACTCAAACGATATTCAGTGTCAGTTTTGTGCAGTAAACCACAAATTGAGTTTTTGTAAGCAATTCTTCAAACTAAATGTTGAATCGCGTAGAGATTTTATACAAAACAATAACATTTGTTTTAACTGTTTAGGAAGCAATCATTTAGCAAAGTCATGCCTCAATCCCAAAAGATGTTGCGTATGTAAAGGAAAACATCACTCACTGGTGCACCCTGAGGGTGCAGGTATTAAAAAAATCACCAGTTACAGATGCGACAACCAAAATTTCGAAAGTTCAGCCGTGCAAACGCAAGCTCGACAGAACCACAATCGAGTAATGCAGTAGCGTGTTTTTCTTCTAGTATGAGCATAAACCATGTCTTGCTAGCTACGGCTCTAGCCAAAGCTGTGTCAAGAACAGGACAGAGTCATGTCATCAGGTCATTATTGGATCAAGTTTCACAGTCTTCCTTTTTGACAGAATCCACGGTACAACTTTTAGGATTAAAGAAAATAAAAGTGCACGGAAGCGTTTTAGGAATTGGAGGAAAAACAAAACTTAATACAACTTTAATGGTTTATTTAAAATTCAAGTCTAGATTAAACCTAGAAAAAGAAATATTAGTAAAAGCTTACTTTCTACAATCTATAACTTCATTGATTCCAAGCTGCAACTTAGAAATGTAGGATTGGATAGATATTAACAGGGACGAATTAGCGGATCCTCAATATAACATACCTAACAAAATTGATATTCTTCTCGGAGCCGATGTATACAGTCGTATCATACAGGATGGAGTTACGAAAAGTCCATGTGGTTCATCGGTAGCTCAAAAGACTTCCTTGGGATGGATTATTTTTGGCATTGCAAGTTCATCAAGTTCAACATCCACGACAGTCACAACAATGCACGCAAGCGTGGTCGAAGATGAACTACTAAAGAAGTTCTGGGAGCTGGAGGCAGATTCATCTGAAACAAAAAAATACTCAAAGAAGAAGAAATTAAAAGCGAAGAATTTTTTTAATCAACAGTACAAAGAGATCATGAAGGGCGATATGTCGTTAGTTTACCTTTTAAGGACAGCAACACTGAGTGCAAACATGGCGAAACACGGTCAAAAGCGATAAAAAGATTACAATCATTGGAGAATAGATTTATAAAGGACAAAAATTGAACCGTAACCGAACCTGACCAGAAAAGAAATTAATCAGTATATTTACCGCACCATCCAGTTGTCAGTGAAGACAAAGACACAACTAAACTTAGAGTTGTTTTCAACGCCTCGTCAAAGGGAAAGAACCGTGCATCATTAAACGATGATTTAATGGTCGAACCTACTTTACAACCTGAGTTAAGATGCTTACTAATGCGATGGAGATTATACCCCATCTGTATAATCGCCGACATAATCAAAATGTACAGGCAGGTTAAGGTCACAAAAGAGGACGCAGATTATCAGCGAGTAGTTTGGAGGACAAATACTAAATCCGAAATTTAAGATTTTCGACTATTAAGAGTGACATTCGGTACTGCGTCTGCGCCATACCTAGCCACACACACATAGGGCACACATACCCTATAGCAGCTGACAAAGTATTAAACTACTTTTACTTTGACGACTTAATGACAGGTTGTCAAACAGTAGAAGAGGGAATCGAAATATTCACGCAATTAAACAATTTATTGAAAAGGGGAGGTTTTGAATTGCAAAAGTGGAGTAGTAATAACAAAACGCTGCTAAATAGCATAAGTAAAATCAAAAAGAAGGATTAAAAATGAAATTAGACGATGTAATGAAAATTTTAGGACTTACCTGGGTACGCAGTGAAGATTCGTTTCAATATTCAGTCTCGCTGCCGGAGTTGCAGAAACCTGTAACAAAAAGAAATTTTTTATCTGATATAGCTTAATTGTACAATTCACTTGGTTGGGTCGCACCATGTGTAATTATAGCAAAGGTATTAATTCAAAGGCTCTGGCTTACAGAGTTACAAAGGGACGAAGAAGTTTCCCAAGATATTTTAAAAGAATTTACTACTTACCGTAACAATCTTGAAGTCTAAACCACATTCAAAATACCTCGATGGATCGATACTTTTGTATCAGATAAATCTTTAGAACTACACGGATTTTGCGATGCTTCAAAGGTAGCATATGCGGCGGTAGTGTATTTACGAATCACCAAACCAAACAAAGTAGTCAAAGTTCAATTCTAAAATTGCTTAAATTCACGTCCTTTGTCTCGAATCAGTGACACTTCTAGTAATGATGATTTTGTTTTGACTCCTGGACATTTTCTCTAAGGGGCACCACTAGTAACTTTACCAGATTACAATTACAAAGATTCAAACGTCAATTACTTAAGAAGGTGGCAATTAACTCAACGTATGTTTCAACGATTTTGGCGACAGTGGTCACAAGGATATAAATGGTCAATTTTTTCTCCTGAACCAAATATAGGAGACATAGTATTAATTAAGGAGGATGACTTACCTCCATGTCGATGGTTATACGGAAGAATAACAGAAAAACATCCCGGTCCAGACAATATTACCAGAGTTGTAACTCTGCGCACAAAAAATTCATATATAAAACGACCTACTTCTAAGTTATGTGTTCTTCCGGTGAATAATAATTAAGTAGTTTTAAGTCAAATTTATATCAAATTTTCGTTAATTAATAGTATTGCAACAACATTTATAATAAGGTGTTAATAGTTTAAGAATAAGAAACAGTTACTTAAATAAGTTTGTAAAATAAAGCAAATATTTTTCATTATTAATTAAAAGTAGTCTTAATTGATTCATTACCATTTTCATGGTGGGTGGCACTATTTCTCAGATTTGTGTAATTTAGTTAAGGGCAAATTAGCAATTTGTCCTTGGTGGGTGGTAATGTACAACGCATACAGCAATTAATGTATTTAGTAGGAGAGTGAAGACAGAGAAAAATCATAAGTAACCAGTTTAGTAATTTTATAAGGCTTTAAATTGCTAATGCTTCACTGTATGACACTGTACGCCTTAAGCTACATTTATACATCGCATTAGTAAGATTGCACTACAATATATTGGTTTTGCTACGCAATCACTTATCACCAATAAATACTTGGGTTCAAATTAATGAGGTTTTATTTGATTTCCACAGCGCGTCCAGATCTATACAGGCAGGACGCAAGTCAAACACCGCGCGCGCACAAAAACCGGTTCAGAATCGGTGAGCTGTAATCGAATCTCTTTTTTACATGTTCCTAACTCATTAGTAAATACAGTAGGAAATTCTTGTTTTAATTCTGTAATAATTCTCTGGCAATCACAATCATTAGTGTCGCTTGTAATATTATTTACATACAATTTATTAATATTAAACCGACGTATCCATCTCCGTCCTAGCAACGGCCTACTTCCATTTTTTATCACATATAACTGTAAATAATTTACATTAGTATTTCCTATGGAAGCCTCAACTATGATATATCCTAATGGTTTAATTAAAGAGCCAGAATAAGAAAACAGTGCTATACAGTCATTTATGAGTGGATAATTCGAAAATAACTTACTATAGCATTTTTCGTTAATGGCAGATATTTTACTACCGGTTCGCATTTTAAAATTTTTGCTCCTATGTTTACGTCTATAAAGTAAGGCCTGTCGCCGCTAATAACTGCCTCAATATTATATAAATCACACTGAGAATTATAGTCAGAATCATTATCCATAAAATAATGCGGTTTATTCCATGACTTAATTGAAAACTTACACATGGCTTTTAAATGTCATTTACACTGTCATTTATCGCAGTTATATTGTTTGAAATGACACTTATCTGCACGGTGCGGCTTACCGCACCTCCAGCACGTAGTCGCAGTAGATGTCGGTGCGCTGCCGCTACCGCGCGCCCTGCATGGCATGCAAGCAAGTTCGTAAGACGGAAACCGTAATGCCACGCCTATTATAATTTTTATTGAAGTGAAAACTTCTTTAGCGGCGTTGTGCACTTTTTTTGGTATGGGTAAAAAATGATAAACTCGCGTCAGGTCACGTGTCCTAATCGTGGAAATTCGTAAGACGGAAACCGTAATGCCACGCCTATTATAATTTTTATTGAAGTGAAAACTTCTTTAGCGGCGTTGTGCACTTTTTTTGGTATGGGTAAAAAATGATAAACTCGCGTCAGGTCACGTGTCCTAATCGTGGAAATTCGTAAGACGGAAACCGTAATGCCACGCCTATTATAATTTTTATTTTTAGTATTCGCGATTATGAGTAGTACAGGGAGGTTGGATATGGAATTTTAATTCTATGACAGATTGCGATGTCAAATATACTACGTCAAGAAAGTAAATAAACAAAAATTATTATTTCATGACAATGTCAAAGACATGTCTTGTGACATATTTGAGTGTTAAGCGCGAATCGTGTGTAAAGGTTTTCACTTCTGCCGGCACTCCCGGAGTGCAACTCGTTTTTTTTTTTTTATTTGAGGGTAACGCGCAATAATTCTAGTGATAAAACAATCCCATCCTCGTCGCCACTGAAGCGACAATCAAACAAGGCGGTCGGTGGTTAACTAATTTATTACTTAGCAAATAGCCTAAAACAAGTGTGCCTACATATATACTTACTATGCTAATATGTGTACACTACACATATATTTAGTAAGAATACAAAGAAGTTTGCAAGAGAAGACCAGCCTCCACAGGCGGAACCCGTTCACAAGTATGACACATGAATCAGCCATCGCTTCGCTCAACCATATTTTAGGCAACGTTACAACCCGATGCACATGGCACCACCGCAGAGAGCATGACACACATATTCATATAACATATAATATTACACAGCAGACGTACATATACATATACACATACAGACATACAATAATACATATATATAAATATACAAATAAATATAAAAGATATAAAATAAAACTAAATGAAAATTTACTTATAGGTCCTATCTGGTTCAATCCTCCTTCGGCCGCCCGATAGCGGCAGGTCTCCGAACACGAGCGGGTGTTACACACAATCACGCACATATACATATATGCATACACACATTTAAACAGACGTCGCACACCCAAAAGTGGCCCAGCCCCTACACAACAGCCAGGCAATAAATGCACATCATTTAAACTACCATCACTTCGGAAACTAGCCTAAGGGGAGAAGAAGTGACAAGAAACTCCCGGATGTACACCTGTTACCAATCAGTTATGTAGGAACCAAGCCAGCAAGTACACAATATCTATCCAAATATGTAAATACACACATACACGTACGTACTCGTGCGCCACACCCCCACATATCCAAAGCCCCACCAAAACCAGGCAACCAAAGGCGAATTGCACATGGTGCATTCCCTGGTCGCCAACAGTTAACTGATTATAAAATTTTACACCGCTTCCCATAAATGATTTGTTGACTTTAGTAAGCCTAAACTTTGGCATCACAAGTTTATTTTTATTTCTCGTATTTAAGTTGTGCTTATCACTGTTCCTCGGAAACTGGGATATATTTTTCCGACAAACATAATATTTTCATAGATATATTGACACGGTACTGTTAGAATATATAATTTCTTTAAAAATATCCCTGAGAGAATCTCGGCTACCTAGCTCATAAATGCTTCGTACTGCCCTTTTTTGTAATATAAATATGGTTTGAATATCAGCAGCAGATCCCCATAGCAAAATATCATATGTCATGACACTATGGAAATAAGCAAAGTAAACAAGTCTTGTTGTGGTTATGTCAGTCAATTGCCTGAATTTCCTCACCGCAAAAGCACCAGAACTAAGTTTACCTGCTAGTACTGTAATTTGTGGACCCCACTGCAATTTTGAGTTAATAGTTATACCTAAGAAGACAGTTTTATCAACTAATTCTAATTTTTAATTATTTAATACCAGATTTCTATTAATTTGGATTACATTAGGTAGTGAAAACTCAATGCATTTTGTTTTATTAGCATTAAGTACAAGATTATTAACAGTAAACCTGTTTGAAATTTTTATAAGGTGTCTATTTATGTCGTTTCGAACGTTATCGTGTTTCCTGTTCAGTTTAATCAATAATGAAGTGAAGAAATGAAGTCATCTGCAAAAAATACTATCTCTGTAAACTTTTGCACCATTACGGGTAAGTCATTTATATATACTAAAAACAAGAAAGGCCCTAATATTGACCCTTGTGGTACACCTAGTTTCACTAGAGATCCCTGAGATTTAGCACCATTTGTAACCACTTTTTGAATTGGATTGCTTAAGTATTCTACAAGTTCAAGGCATTTATTTCTAACACCATAATATTTTAGTTTAGCTAACAAGGTATGATGATCGTCACAATCAAACGCCTTCGATAAGTCGCAAAAAACTCCAACTACATCCTGGGAACTCTCCCATGCCGCGAGAATGTGCTTCATAAGCAAGTAAATCGCGCGACAAGCTTTTATGATCATATAAACTTGTGTTCAATGAGGTTATAAGTTGACAGTTCTTCTTCTTCTCCTTTTTAGAGCATTTAAATAAAAGTTTTTCTTTGAAAAAAAGGTTTTTTTGCTTTTAATTTATTTTTTACTTTTTAGTCATTTTCTAATTATTCTCGACAAGCCCTTTAATTTGATACCCATATTGCAGTAGAGCATAAAAATAACTATTCCGCCATATTGGATTTAGAATGACGTCACATTATTTTTCGAGTAACTCTTAACAAGCCATTTTATTTAATACACATATTGTAGAAATGCACTAAAATTAACTATTCCGCCATCTTGGATGGTCCGCCATATTAGATTTAGAATGACTTCACAAAGCCTTTCGTATATTGTCATCCAAACTAAACGGGTATACAAAATTTCATCTCAATCGGTTGAAGATATGTGCTGCAAAATTAAGTAGCAAGATTCCACCCGAACAAACATACATACATTGCAAGTTAAATAAAAGCTTTTGATAAATCCTTACACATTTAATTTTCGTGAGACGAAACTGAGTTTTGCGTTTTTTTTTGTTTCAAGAATTTCAATAGTTTTACCACAAAAAGTCGCAGGACTCTTGAAATCATAAATTTTTAAATTGACCGGCAATTTTGGTTTGAGCTGTATAGAACGAGGGGGATGAGGGGTTTAGCGGGGAGAAGGGTTTAAAATTTTTGAGGAACAAGAAGGAGAGAATTAGTAATAGTCGGGTCGCGTCAAGTATAGGTCAAATTAAAGGTTTGACTTCGTAAATTTAAATTTATCATATCCGTTTCTTGATCATTTTTAGTTTCGTTATAGTGATTCGTGATCGTGACATAAACAAGTTTGTGTAATTGTGTGAAAAGTGTTACCTATTAGCACTTCTTCTTTTAACAGAATAAATATATTCAAAGGTTCTCACCTTGTGTTGTTATTCAAGACATCGTGTTTCACGAGTATTTTTAATCTTCGTTTGTTTTCGATTTACGAAAAGGTAAATTTAGGAGAAGTAGGCATAAACCTTCTAAGGTTTATGGTGCTATGAATTATATAGAGTTCCTGAATCGAAGTGCAATCATAATTTTTTTTTTAACAACAAGAAGATAAAAATTCTACGAAGCAGTTCAATGATGTACGAGGAAAAAATTTCAGAAGACTAGCTGAGACTGTACTTTTTTTTTTAGTAAAATGGATTTAGGTTCCAAAGTCTTTGGCAACTACTTTAGGTACAAGAAAAAATGAGAGTATGTATTTGTAATACTTATGTAGGAATGATGTACTTAAATTTAAACTAAAATATACACTGAAAAAAGAATAACAAAACTGGTTTAGCTATTCAAAATTTACTTAGTAATAACCAGATATTTGTTATAATTAAACAACTGATTTGCTGCACATAACTCAACACTTTATGTACTATTAGCAATTTAGTTTAGCAGTCCCATAGTTATATTACCAGTAGATAAAATTTGTGCTGCTGTTAGCTAATCTTTTTTTTCAGTGTACTATATTGCAAGTCACGACATTTATAGATACCTAAGATCATTTATATCTATTTTAGTGAGATGTGTATCAAATGCTTTTTCCTCGTGAGTTATATATATATATATATATATATATATATCAAATTGTTTGTAGAGGTGAGGCAGGCGGTGTAGAAGTCGCGGCAGTTCTCTCGACTGGATTAGGAAGATCTGGGTGTGAATCCGTTGGTTCTAACTCACTATCGCATGTTATAGAATAATCGGGTGAGGGTGTTGACCTTTTCCCTTATATTTCAACAATTGGTCTTCATGTTTTTTTTACATATTTGTTAAGATCTGGTACAAACACTAAAAACATTCGTGATCCGATTTTATTAATGACTAGCTTATGCCCGCAACTACGTCTGCGTAAACTTTTTTTAAAAAATACAGCTTTTGACTGTTTACTGTTTTACATACAATAACATCGGAATTCTCATACACATTTTCATCCTCTATTTTGCCGGCTAGAGAATTATTTTTCAAAAACGGTGAATCACGTGAATCTTAATTTTTAAAGTTTAAGCCAAGTTTTCGCCATTTCCGTGCAAACTGCCAACTTATATTTTACCCCCTTAGGGGATTAATTTCCAAAAATCCCTTCTTAGTGCACACTTAAAATGTTTGTGCAAAATGTCATGCTTCTATAGACACAGCGGTTTCAGCTGTTTCTAGATCGATAAGTCAGTCAGCCAGTCAATTTCTTCTTTTGTATAAATAAAGCTGAACCGGCGAACGTTGTTTCTTTTTTTAAAACAACCTAATAGGGTTACTAATTCAGAAAGCTTCCCCGGCGTGTGCATAACAACTAACAAAAATATCATTAAAATCAGTTTACCCTTATTGCGCGAGTCCGACTCGCACTAGACCATTTTTCGTTCTCGATACATTCCCCGGTGTGTGCATAAAAACTTACCAATATTTAATAACAATCGGTTTACCCGTATTACGCGAGTCCGACTCGCACTTCACCCTGTCTTACTCGCACTTGACTCTTTTTTTCTTTCTCAGAAACATTCCGCGGCGTGTGTATAACAACTTACCAAAATTTCATTACAATCGGTTTACCCTTATTGCGTGTATCCGACTCGCACTTCACCCTTTCACAAAGAACACACCCTCCAAGTTTCAGGTCTCTACGATCAGCGGTTTAGGCTGTGCGTTGATCCGTCAGTCAGTCATTCAGGACAAAGTATTTTATATGTTTAAGATAGGTAGAAAAAGAAAATTTTAAGTATTGTTGTACATAAAAAATCAAACACCTAAAAAACGCATAACCTCTTTGAGCTTAGAAACTCCTTAAATGAGGTACTAATATAGTACGGTGACATTCGAGACATTGCAATTTTATAGAGTATTGAAGTTGTTTATGTTTTTAAGTAAGTTTAACCTTTTTTGAATAAAATTGGATTGAGTTTCTAAACATGTAATTTAAATCAAAAGCACTAAGGAGTATTGATATCAACTTCGAAGCAAATAACCGCCAAATAACTTTCTACCTCTTTTTAACCCCGTTAGGGGATGAATTTCAATAAAATACGAAACACGGCTTCCATCAATTCTGTTAAAAAAGGTTTATGCAAAATTTGAAGTAGATTGAACCAAGGATTCACGTTGTACCATACAAACTTTGCCCTCCCTTTTCACCCCCTTGGGGCTAGAATTCCGGAAAATCCTTTCTTATCGGATGCCTACGTTATACAAAGAACACACCCTCCAAGTTTCAGGTCTCTACGATCAGCGGTTTAGGCTGTGCGTTGATCCATCAGTCATTCAGGACCTTTTATATGTATAGATTACTAAAATGCGTTGAAGAAAGTAATATAGGAGATAAAGGTTATAGGAGATGAAGTAAGAAATGAACGTGTGAATTTGTGTCATTCGGCGATTGGGATTGTTTTTCTGAATACTAGATTCTGAGGGTTTGAAAGTTAAAGACTAAATTAGTGGGCTTAGGTCGCTAGAATGGTTCAGAAAAGGCTGGACAAGTGGTTTAGTCCAGAAGTGGCCTTGGGTATGGTGTGCAGGTGAGCCCAAGATGTAGGGCCCTTTTTAGGAAAAAGATTTTCAGATAACAATAATAATAAACAAATCTAAGAATATTTCAACTAGCATTTAATCATTTTATTTGAAATTATAATTCCTATTTATTTTAATATTTCTTTATTTTAATTTTGAAAAATTAATCTACTAAAATCTCTTCTAATTTTTGTTTTCACCTCACCGAATATTAAATTTGTGATTTTTTTTTCTACCTTTAAACTGACTTATTTTATCATAGATTCTTTTTTTTATATATTATAATATGAACTTATTAGCCTTATATTAGACTGTTAAAACAAAATCAAAAATAACTTATACAAATCCACGAGCCATTTCGTCTACAAACCTTTGGAAGGTTTGGTTTTTCGAAAAGACCGAATGGCGTCGGAATAGCAGTCTTCAGTATATGTGGTGAATTTACAGGAAGCTGATTGTAAGCTTTCTCCAAATCTATAGTTGAGAAGACTTTACAACCGCATGTTATGCGCAAAGTCCTGAATGTGACGTGACGTAACGTGTGAAGGATAGCAATCAGGTATGGTGCTAGCGTTAAGCATCCTGTAGTCGCCGCATCGCCATCCATTGTTTTTCTTAGGCGCAAGATGTAAAGGGGAAGGACCAACTATGGACTTTTATATGGCCAGCAGTGCCATTTTTCACCATTGGTGCAAACTTAGCCTTCGCCATTTTTTCCTTGTCTGTGCCAGACGGCGTGGTGTACATAATACTGATGGACCTGCAGTCATTCTGATGTGATGAACTGTATATTGATGGGAAACTTTATAAACCCCGATGGACGTGTTATTTCTGGATAACATTTTATCCAGTGATGTTATCGCGAGTTACCGACTACTACTTAATCGAGGAAATTATGTCGGATGAATAAGCTGGTTGTGCAATTGTCTATAAGGCGTTGATGTCGGCAGTCGAAAATAAGACCAAACAAAGATAAAAAAAATCAGCGCCGACAATCGCCTTGGTCACGCCAGTTACTATAAACGCCAGGTGTAGTCACGTCGCAGTCCTAAGTCAAACTCCAGATGCGCAAATCCATAGGTAAATTATATTAGTCCCGTTGGCAGCAAAGAGATCGTACTTAGTTTTTGAACGGCGTTCTTTGAGAGAAGATCGAGGGAAAATGCAGAGATTGCTGACTGTATTCACGAGAAACTGCATCTTTGTTCGACGATCTGTTACAAGCAAGTGACCAGAACTCGAGCAATCAGCTGTCGCCATTATTGATTTCCTGTGAAGTTTTCCGCCTTTTAATTGCATGGCTTCACGCAAGTCTTTGCTTTTGAGCCAAATCTAAAATTGTACTAACATGATGGGTACTGCCTGTGTTTGGATGATCATTAAGAAGAGCAATATTGTCGCTGATTTATCTTCGATGGTGAGCGAGGTCTGCTAAGGTAGCAATTAATAAGTGCTTGTACCTGCTGCGTCAGTTCAGCTATTTGTTTCGCCATGTCATCGAGGGAAGAACTGCTTGTAGATGACGAAGCTGTAGAAGATGCAGCAACTTGAGGGCTAGTAGGAATGACGTCTCAGGTGCTATTTGCTAGGGAATCCAACGTCTCAAGAGTAGCGTGCGGCTGCGATGCTATGGCCGTTTGTATACTAGTTGGTAAGTGACTCGGCCAGATGGTGCGTAAGAAGTAAGCTGGATTGCTTGGACCAGCTAGGTGCATGAGATGGCGCAGAAATTGCGAAGGATTCCTATCTTCTAAGTTCTCATATATTACGAACTGCTTTACGTCTTTCTCTCCAGAAGCAGATAGGCACTTAATTAACTCTTTTTTGGGCGTCTTATATTTATTATTTTCAGGTTGAGAGTGATAATATCTTTATCTTCTACTGCATAACGTTGGTCCAGCTGTGCAATGACATAGTAAAATTTTGTGATGCAAGCAGTAATTCTAGAGATAATAAATTGTCCCTCTATCTGGACAAACAATATGCCTGGTTGTTCAGGCCAAAACGGTGGAATGCGGACGCCTACAGAAAATGTGTCAGTGGAAATGCGCACATCTTGTGTCGGTGCAGGCGGGTTTTGAACGGTGTTCTCGGTAGCCATATTGCTATACACTAACAGAGTTCCGTAACTTAACTTAAATGTTCAATTTAGGGGTCACCAGTTCGAAGGTTTGGATGTTGTACATTACTTACGGCTCAAAGAGAGACAACAGCTGTCGTGCATTGTAACTAAATATAAGTTTCGTATATTCATACATAATTATTATTTCAAATTAACTTTTATTACTTATATCCTTCTGATACCTTAGAGACAATCTCATTTAGCACAAACCTTACCAAAAACAAATGCACGCGGTGCGGAACGTTGACGATTCATCACAATGACAAAGCAACCAGCAACTTTTGAACTTTCTATTTTTTTTTTAATTTTTATGTTTTAATTTCTATCTTCATTTTACATTTAAATTAATTATGAAAAAAAAGTGACCAGTGCGTAAGAAGATGATGTCTTCACCGAAGTAAGCCGTGTTTTCTTTTATACCACTAAGTTGGCAAACAAGCTGACAACGGTCCACCTGATGGTAAGTGTTGTCGCAAGTGGCAGTGGTAGCACACATCCCAGACTACTAGACTGACACACCCTGGGTCTGGTTTCTGCAGACTAAGGCGGTTGTATCTCCACTTAAGGAAGTAGATAAAAAAAATTGAGCACATCGCGGGCATACTCACTGATCCACCGGAAGCAGGCAAATACGCAGCGTTAAAAAATAGGTTGCTAAGCATATATGAAGTCTGAGAGCTCCAGGATTAAAAAACTGTCGACTGAGATAGAGCTAGGCGAACAAAAGCCATCGCAGTTACTTAGACGTATGAGAGACCTAGCACGAAATAACGAGAGTTCTATGATAGAGTCATCTTCCTAACTCGGTTAGAGCTGTATTTGCTTTAGCTTAAGTCGCGGAGCTTAAACAGCTTAGTCCAAATGACTGGAAATATATTAGAGACGTTGCAACAAGTTTAGGTATATAGCATAGCATCATATAGCGGAAAAGACAATGCACTTTCTGGCACAGTTAGTCGCACAAACGAGTTAGAACAGCTAACAGAGCATGTAGCCAGACTAGACAGCGGAGGTTTTCACGGCAACTTTGCAAAACCATCAGCAGCCAAAGGTCAAGACCGAGGCCCACCCAACACAAGCCCACCGGTACACGTACGTCTATGGCTCATTACACTAGCGTGGTACCAAGCAATCAAGGAAGAATTTCGTATTTTGCAGGAGTTAGGTATTTGTAAACTTTCAAACAGTGAATGGTGAAGTCCTCGCCACATCATAACGAAAAAAGAAGGTTCCTTCAGAGCCTGCGGTGATTATCGAGCGCTAAACGCGATAACCAAACCCGATCGTTACCCAATTCCGATATTGCACGATTTGAAGTTCATTTTGGCAAAAAAAAAGTTTTCTTGCGCATAGACTTAAATAGAGCCCACCATAATTGTCGGTCGAAGTCGATGCAGGGAATCAGGTAGACGTTATTTATTTGGACTTCAAAAAGGCTTTTGATAGAGTAGACAATGACCTGCTATTATTAAAACTAGGTAAGATAGGTTTTGTACCTAGACTTCTTAAACTTTTGTCAAGCTACCTCAGCGAAAGGCAACAATTTGTGAGGTATGGGCCTTACGAATCTTATCAATATTCTACGCTGTCAGGAATAAGTCAAGGTTCTAATTTAGGACCCTTCTTGTTTATTGTACTGATCAACGATCTCCCGGAAGTTGCCAAATATTCACAAGTATTGTTGTTTGCCGACGACGTAAAACTGGCTAAAGTAATAAAATCCTCTAGTGATTGCAAGTTGCTGCAAAACGATATGGACGCGGTGTATAAGTGGAGCTTAGAAAACAGGTTAGAGTTTAATATCAGCAAATGCGAAAAGATGACGTACGGGCGATCAAAAACTCCAATAGAGTTTCAGTATAAAATTGGAAGCCAGGCAATCATCAAAGTAGAAGAGGTTAGAGACCTAGGTGTTTACTTTGACTCACACCTCACTTTCCGAACGCACGTACAGAAAGTAACTTCAGCAGCGTCTCAGCGGCTAGGCTTTGTGATACGCAATGCTTCGCCTCTTTCTGTTGAAGCCACCTGCGCGCTATACTCAGCTCTAGTACGAAGTATTTTAGAGACGAATTCAGTGGTCTGGAGTCCTCATGAAAGTAAATATATTCTCATGATGGAATGTGTCCAAAAAAAGTTCCTTAGAGCTTTATATAAAAAGAAATTTTATTATTATCCATTTTTATTTCCAACTCGTTTTCTACAGGGACACCTAGGCTTTGATTCTCTAGAAATAAGGAGGTCACTGTCTTTGTTTAAATTCGTCCTACATATTATAAGGAATAAAATTGATTGTGTTGATCTATTAGGTAAGTTATTAAATTTATTTGCGCCTGATTTCTATCTGAGATCTCGCTCACGTCCTTTGTTTAAGGAAGCTGTATCCCGCACAAGCCTGTACGCACGGTCACCGGTCCCACGCGCGCACGCTCTGCTCCGCTCCATGCTCGCAGCAGCACCACAGTGTGACCTGTTCGTGTCTGACATAACAAATTTGTTGACTGAGTGCAAGAGTATGCTAGAAAGACGAATGTGAGATTTAGAAGTATATGTTTTTGTATTTGAAATGTATGTGTTTTAAATGTATTGTAGTGATATGGTTTACAAACTGGTATACTGCAATTAATAATAAATAAATAAATAAATAAATAATATTCCCATCCACACAGATGACGTAGACAAAACTGCTATCTGTACGGGGTTTGGTAGCTATGGTTTCACGAGGTAAATGTTTGACATGTCAAACGGTAGCCAGATGGTACTAAAAACCATTGAGATTCCTAACCCCGGCGATTTCATGACACCCGGATCAGATTTCATCTTTGCTATTTAGATGACACATTGAGAACATAAGAAACGCTTTAGCAAAACAAACAGAATGTCGAAGCAGTTTTTGAAAAACTAAGTGAATTTGCATCACTATCAACTTACCCAATGGCAACTTTAGTCACGAAAAACTGAATTATTAGGTTCCGAAGTCTCAGAACAAGGTATCAAACCGCTAAATGATAAAGTTCAAGTTATAATGAACTTTCTAAAGTCCCAAACCGTAAAACAATTACGTAGATTCCTCGGTATGGTAATTTTTTATCGATCACACTTGCCTAACGCAGCAGCATTGCCTGCCAAACTGCACAAGTACCTAACATAGTCCAAGAAACATGACATGACCCATTGTGTCCGCCGGCGAACCAATATAAGGCCGATGCGTCGTGCTTATATTTACCGAAAAACGGGCATTCATCATCATTTATCAATAATGTGAGTACTATTCTATCACTGTTGTACTATTTATTGAAATACGTATGGAGTAAGGAGTGCGAGGCTGCTTTCAATTGCGTTAAAATATTGCTTAGTAGTGAGCCCGTGCTGGCATACTACTCATTAGATTTTCCGGTCGTGCTGACTGACGTCACGCCCGACGGCGAGCGTCCCATCACGTACGCTTCGCGAATTTTAGCTTCAGCGTATCTAGGAAATTCAATCAGTACCTTTATGGTAGGAAATGTGTTATGAAAACCGATTATAAACCTTTAACATATATTTTTGGAAATCAAACATGCATTCCAGTAATGGCCGCTGCGCGTATTCAGAGATGGGCGGTCCTCTTGTCAGTGTACAATAAGTATGATATACAGTGTCTGTCAAGTCAAAAAATATTTGTGCAGATGCCTTGTCAAGGTTGCCGGTATCGCCACTAAAGATACCGGTAACCGTAAGGGAAGCGATATACGTTAATTTTGTAGATTTTTTTTACCAGTTGCGCATTGAGCTGTATATGGAGCGCGTTTGTCTTATGTGCGGATATAGAATGATAATACTGCTGGCTTTACGTGACAATATTTTAAAGCAGTTACACGTCAGTCATATAGGTATAGTAAAAACAAAATCGTTAGCTCGGAGCTATGTTTGGTGGCCCGGGGTAGATGCCGACGTGGAAGATGTGTGCAAGCAGTGCGAGGTCTGTGCGGCGGAGGCACAAGTTTCACCCTGCGCTCCACCACAGCCATGGCCTTACACCGCGACACCTTGGAGTAGGTTACATATCGATTTCTTTCTAAAGGGCAAACCTTCCTCGTACCTATAGACTCTACTTCTAAATGGCTCAAAATTTTCGAAATGCAACACACCAACGCGACTTCGGTAGTAAAGGTTCTAAGATCTACATTAGCACTATTTGGTCTTCCCACGGAATTAGTATCAGATCAGGGTCCGCCATTAACTAATGCAGAATTTATTTATAAATTATAGTCAGAAATAGGATTCGTCAATCATTTTCACCCGTTTATCACCCAGCTTCTAATGGTGCTGCTGAAAATGCAGTAAAATTTTGTAAGCGCGCTATTAAGAAAGCCTATAGGGAGTCCATAGACGTAGACACCGCATTAAAAACCTTTCTTTAGCGATGTTGTTACAACATTGTCCACTGAGGTCTCCACGCACTAAAGGAGTGGGTAACTTATGCACAGCGCCACCAAGTGGAGAGCATGAAAGTGTCCTCGCGTGCGTTCAGTAAGGGCTAGAGAATACAGCGATCGCAAAAAGTTTACGAAAGGCACAATTGTAGATAGGGAAGGTACACTCAAGGTAAACACTCGCAGGTATGTGTTGGGTTATGGTAACGATCGATTGATACACATACATGTAGATCAGATTAGAAAACGGTCTCGCCTATCCGATGTTCCTTGTCCACAAATGGAGAAACAAAATAGACCAGACGAGATGAGGGAGGAAGTCGAGCGGCAGTCGCTGTCACCACGAGAATCTTTCTTAAAAAAGGGAGAAGAGGAATAGTCAGGTGAGATAGATGATAAGGCGACTCCTGAACAATTAAGTGAAGAGCACCATAAATAATCTAGTTATCCGATCACAGGGATCACAGCATCACCTCCATCAGTGAACCGTTCCAAACGAATCAGAAAACTAGTCGTGCGATATACGAATAATAACTAAGTAATCATATTGCCTCTTTCTTCTAGTTACCTTATTATTATTTTAGTCTTTAAACTCTAATTGTATATATTTGATTATTTAGTTATAGGATAATTACTTGTTATTAAGTTGGGAGGAGTAATGTAGGTACCTACATAAGACAATAGCATTATTGTCGACCAGTCAGTCTACGATTAAACCTTGTGCTCGTAACAGCTGTTTTACTACCCATGTCTCGCTGATAACTTAATTATAAGAAAAATAAAAAAACATCATATAATTAAAAATGTTATCCAATATAGTTTATGAAAAAAACTGTCAATAAATACCAAACATAAGGATAGAATAAAGAATAGTCTAAATAAGTCTCGTCTGGTACGGAATACAGAATAGTCTAGATCTCTCGTCTGGTAAAGAACATAGAATTGAGAATAGTCTAGACATCTCGTCTTGTACCAGACGAGATGTAATCTAATCAAAAAGGCGCGCCTTCTATCTCATATACTCCTATTTATCGACGTCTCCCGCACGAAGCTTCAAACATAAGAACCAAATTAATATTCAATTTCGTCCGATCAACAAGTGAGAAGCCGCCCTCATGCTCCGAGCCTTCCGACACTAATTTAATTAAGTATCAACATTGATTCCAGCAGATTGATGTAATTAAATCAAGTGAAATTGTTTGAGCGTAGGCTGAGTGAGGAGGTGTGCTGTCGTGTGCGCCATAGAGTTATCTTTAAAATATACAAATGGAAACTTCGTGTGACACAGTAATGGCAGAACACGTATTTAGTACTTAAGTATAATGTGATGTTACATATAAGAGTACCTTATTATTTTAAGGTTATTTATACTTCTGTTCATGATTACACACGATGGAAATAGTTATTTGTTACGCAAGGCTAAAAAATCGCTTGCCCCTAAAGTTATTGATTCTAATTTAAGATTTGCTGTTTCATACAGGTTAATACAGTAAAATCGTAAAATTATCTTTCCGCTTCAATTTTATTTAGGTAAAAGACAACAAGGACCCCTAGGTATTCAAGAAAAGGTATTTTTTTTGTTAACCTTAACTTTTACGAAAGATTATTGTTTTAGACTAGAAAAGGTTTATAATAGTGCACGTAATAAGCACCGTGATTTTAAATCCAGCATAATTGTTGACAATAACATACATAAATGTAAAAAATATATCTATGAAAAGAAAAAAAAAGAGTGTAGTCTAGAAATGGCTGCTGTAGGCTGATATTCCTTAATTTCTTAAACTTGTTTTTTAGAACCCAACACTATTAATTTTGATTTGATCGGGTTCAAAACCAGACAGTTTTTTTCCGACCACTGTGCTATTCTATTGAGATCCACGTTTATTGTGTTTACAGATGTTGGTGTGTCACTGGAGCTAAATGGCAAATATATTTGGAGGTCATCTGCTTATTAATGAAAAATAATTGCAGTTTTCTATAGAGGATAAATAGCAATGGTCCTAAAATTGAGCCCTGAGGGACTATATATTTAATTTTTCAATTAAATTTTTTTGTCATCTTTAATGATCATAGGGCTGTCATCGGTAAAAAGTATTAGTGGGTGATTGACTGCTTTAGGCAAGCAATATAAATTATAAATAGTAGAGGTCCCAAAATACTTCCTTGCGGCACCTGTCCGTACATTTCTAGTTCTTGAACTATATTTTTCGAGTTTCATTTTTAGACAAATTCTTGTAATTTGTGTTGCGTGCTTTCTTTGTGTGAGGTATGACTCTATCAATTTAAGTACTGGACCTCTTATTCTATATATTTCTTACTTTTTTATTAGAATCTTATAATTAAAGGCTTTTGTTATGTCCATATATAAGGCTGAAACTTTTAATTTACTGTCCAAACTCACCATGACTTTTTCAAAATCTATAAATGGCGATATTTACGGTTCTGTTTTCCTACACCCCATTTGTTCATAAGTTAGTATGTTTTTTTCTTCAAAATATGTATTTAAACTATTATAAATAATCTTTTCAAATACCCTTGAAAATACTTATATCATAGCAAGAGGTCTGTAATACTTCATATTTTCTTTACCTAATTTTTTGTGACGTGGTATTAGTATGGTCATTTTTAGCATGTCAAGAAAAACCTGCTCGATACACCAATTCAAAAGATCACTTAGTATTTGAGCTATGTACTCAGACACATCTTTTATAACTTGTGTACAGATTTCATCATAACCAGTACTTTAAGTATTGTTTGATGATTTTATTTTAGAGTAACAGGTTGCATAATTATAGAACCTTGTTTATTATAAGTCACACTATATTTTGTCCATTATTTTCAGAATCGTTATGAATGTTCTGTGTCTGGGTCTGTGTAGAGAAGAAAGTGTTAAATGCTAATTACGGAGACCACAGCCAAAGGAAGCAAAAAACTAGGTTCTGGTTGAACCAATCTATATTTTCTGATAATAAGAATGCTGGTATAGTGTTACAAAAGGGGCTTCTAGGGCTAAAAGGGTATGGTTGTATGGTATAGCAATGATGGCATAGCTTCATTATTGTGAGAAAGTGAATGCAGCATTATTTTAGGTTGGATAAAATGTAATCCTTTCTGGTTAATGAAATTCAAACGAAGAGATGGTGAATTACTAGCTGGAATCTTGATGCTGTTTGAAACTTTCATAATTATCAATGTTTGACCTTTAAATTCATCATTTATGTTGATAATGTAGCGGTACGATATGATCCGTGTAAGAATGGTTAGTTCTGGAGTCCGTATCAGACATTTAGTAGGGATTGTGGCTAGATAAATTCCTTCTAGAATGTTGAAATCTTCACGTCTACAAATCATCTAAACTTTGGTGGGATGTGGGAACGTCTGTTGTACGAATGAATACTGTCTGTTGTGCGTGAACATTTGTCACTTCAAAAGGATCGTAATTTAATGGTACATGGGGAAAATATTTTTCTGCCGCCTCAAGACTTAAAAAGGACTGGTTAGCACCTGTGTCTATCAAAAATTTGAGAGGGGGACTCGATATGCTAATAAAGGGGAATTGTCTCTATGTCTGAAGGTTTAATTCTATTTTGGTATTTTTGATAAAGCACTTGGCTGAAAATCCTGATCTTGGTTATTAAATGAAGTTTGAGGCACTTCGGCAAGATCGTCACCGCTAGGGGGCATGTCAGTGTATCGTAAGCTCTCATAATAGTAGTTTTGGTAACAAGGGTTATTGTCTGCTTGGTCGGTATGGTAGTAATAATAAGTTTCACTGTAATAATAGTCAGGGTTGTCATTATCTTCATATCCTGTACACTCATTCAAATTAATTTTCCGGGTTTCAAAATAATTATTTGGTGGTGGATTACCAGATTTCCACCAGTCGTGACCTGTGTCATAGACTTGAAAACAAAATGACTTACTCCACTCATAGGAGTAGGGGTTGAATGCTGTCTCCAATGTTTACTTGACTTATTGGTTCTAATGAATTTCTGAAGAAGTTTGATATTCGTTCTTCATTGTTCACTATGAGTGCGTACCATTCTTCTTTGTTCAAGGTTATTTTTCCTCCAAGGTCAATGTAAATCGTTAAATCTTTAAAGCTTCGAGTCTTCAAATTGATAGAGATGTAGTGCAAGCCACACGCAGTTAAACCAGAGTATTCATAGCAAGAATTAGAAAATTAGAATTAAATATATAGTGAGGAATTCATGAAGAATAAGAGAATCACATTTTATTGTTTTTTTGGATGTAAATAATGTGTATGGTGTATTTTAAATGGTTGTCTCTCGAAGAGATTTCAATTTTTAACATCAGTAACATTGAAAAAAACTCAACTGAGGGGTAGTACACTTTTTTGCATTTGGAAACTTTTGAGTCTATCAATTTAAATCTTATGCCAAGCCCTTCTGAAAACGTTGCGCTTGCAGTTAATACTTCTTTAAAACAGTGTGCTGGACGGTTTCTTGTTTTGCTTTCCACAGCGTTGGTGAGAGTAACGAGCTCCAGTGGAGAGAAACAGGAGGCACGCCTGCTACTCGACAATGGAAGTACGGCTAATTTTATTACTGCGAGTCGATGCAACAAGCTTAAATTATCCAGGCATAGTGTGATAAAAATACATGACAAAAAATGGAAGCAATATGTATTGGTAAAGGACTACATTTTAAACCTTACAAGGAAGGTTTAGGAATATATGTATCAAAAGAAAAAAACTGAAGCATCGGCTTCCCAAACGAGCACGTATTAATATCGACGTAGAAAAGTATGCTAAACATATTCCTTTTTTCCGCGGGGTCTTTATGAGAGATTGTTTACCCAAAACTCTCCGAAAAAGAGAATGTGGCATCATTAATTTAGTAAGCTCAAAAAATCCAGGCACTCATTGGGTAGCCTATGTTAAGATAATAAGTATATTGAATATTTTGACAGCTATGGTAATTTAAAACCGCCTCACGAATTTCTTCAATACATTGGAAATAGTATTTATTACAATGTCGACAACTTACAAAAACAGAATACTTTTAACTGTGGACATATATGTACTAAATTTTTAGAAGAATTCTGGAGGAATAATACATAAATAAGCTTACCTGACAAGTATATTTTTTAGTTACTAAAAATGTCTATCACTTTGACAATTAATGGAACAGAGCCTATACTAGAAACAAATTTAAATCCCCCACTTCATTTATCAGATAAATATAAATGTGGTTTGCTTTATTTTCTGCATATAATTCTATACCAAATGTAACTGACAAAAATATTTTGTTTATTTATGATGATAATGAAACGCAGATAAATATTCTTACAGGAACTCATGAAGTTCAAGATTTGTCCGAATTTATTATAGAAATTTGAAGAATTGTGAGCTTGTTTTTTACACACACTTTTACGTGTTCCTTGTTTTCTACAAAAACAATAAATTTTGTAGGCACGAATACTATAGGAAATCTACTTGGGCTTCCTAACATCAAACTAGAACCTAATAAATGGCACGTATCAACCTATCCAGTTAACATTCATCCAGTGGCTATCATAAGAATTGAATGTGATCTAGTTGAAGTATCATACACTAACGGATGGATCACATGTGATAAGCACATGTGATTTATGAATTTGTGCCAAATGTTCCGTCATGTTACCGTTTCGTAGAAATACCGAAAAATATTATTTATTTTTCTGTAAATAAAAAGGACTTGTCATCGGTAACTGTTAAAATACTAGATATTTTTGGCAATTGCATGTACTACCAAAAAAAAAGCATTAATTTGTGCCTTCATTTGCGACAAAAACCTTAACATTTAATAGAAAAAGATCTATTCCGCAACATAATTTGAAACGCAATAGACGTTTTGTACCGAGAAAACGAATCACTAAGGTTAATAGAGATTTTCTTCAAGCTTTAGGATTAAAAAGATGAGTATTCTTCAAATAAATGACTCGCCTTAATTTAATAACAGTATTAAAAGTTATGAAATCCATACAACAACAAATTTCAAAGAAAATGAAGAAATAAGAATTCCGATTCATCAAAAAGACATATATGTATTGCCTTGCCAGTTCTCTCTATATTGAAGAATGTGCTCAAGTAATTGGATGGTAAGCCTCTGTTTTAAGACATACGATATGAATTGAATGGTGTTGAAATAGATCGTATAAAAAATGTGGGGATAACTACAACCATAAAATCATATTTTTCGATGAATGATGGAGAAAAAAATGGAGAAAGCAAAATGGCGGCGGTGTGTTATTGGAATTGGTTGGAATTAATGGATTAAAAACAAAGATGGTCGATTTAGTATTATTATACCATTATGCAAGATTAAAGGATTTGCTGAGAATTACAATAAAGTAAGAATAAATTGTAAACATGAACTTATATTAAATCGATGTAGTATGAATACAAATTCTGCTATTCGTGATTGCAACGAATCTATTAAAATAGACATACAACGTATACAATGGCGTGTTCCATATGTCAAAGTTTCAGATCGAGAAAGGCTTGTTTTGTTGAAACATTTGGACAAAGATCGGTCCATTCAAATAGGTTTTCGGAATTGGGACTTGAACGAGTATCCACTATTGCCAAAAACTACAAAACATTATTGGTCAGTAAAAACAGCATCTCAATTAGAGAAACCTCGTTTTGTAATATTAGTATTACAAAGCAACAAAAAAAAAATCAATAACCGCGACATCTCGGTATTTGATCACTGTCATATAACTAATGTTGCTCTTTTTTGAATTCCCAATATTATCCTTATGACTCACTAAACACTAAATTTAATGATAATAAATATGCTATATTATATGAAATGAACAGTAAATTTCGTCAGTCTTATTATAACGTGGCTATTGAACCACTTGACATACATACATTTAAGGAAAAAGCTCCTCTTTTTGTTATTGGTTGCTCGAGACAAAATGAAAATCTAAAAACTGGACCAACCGATGTTAAACTTGAATTAGAGAGCTCTGAAGATATTCCAACAAACACGAGTGCTTATTATCTTGCTATAAACGATCGTCTTATTGAATACAAGCCCTTAACTAGTATTGTCCGAAAATAAATATAAATATATTTGTAGATGTACAAGGGTTCAAAATTGAATCGAATCAATTCATTCCTAAGGAAATCGCTATTCTATTTGACGACCACATTCAAACGTTCTTAATAAGACCCCCTGTCCATTTTATAATTTAACAAAGAAAGAAAGATTGCAAGTGCATTGGTTGGAAAGAAATAGAAATATGTATTGGAAAGAAGGATTTATACCATATTCTTATTACAGTCACCTTATACTTACTTTCTTTAAGTCTTTAAAAGCTAAATGTATATATGTAAAAGGTGTAGAAAAACTGTTGTGGGTAAAACACATCCTGGACGTTGATAATGTTTATACTTTAGAAGCTTATAATTGTCCTAGTTTTACAGCTCTGTATGAAAAATATATTGTGTTTATCATTCTTCTATTTGTGCTCTGAAAAATGTATTATGTTTAAAAAAGTATATTCAAAGTAATAAAGTATGTTTATAAAAATATTGTGTTTTATTTGTTTATGTTTTACCCAAAAAAAATCATTAATTCTGCTTTAAGGGCTTATATTATCTATGATAAAATATTTAAACTTTCCAAAACATAAACCAAGGGAAGCAAGTTTTTTTTTTACCATTTCCTCGATTGAAGTTATACGTTTTGATATTTCTCTGTTCAAGCCACCGCGACCTAACCAGTTCTTGAATGGTGAGGTCTGAGGAGTGCGGAGGAGGCAAGCACGGCGAGCTCGACTACGCGACAGTTTGAACGCATGAAGGCCGTGCAACTGACGACGCGCCTACATTATTAAATTATCATTATATACATTATTGTACATACCAAAACATAAAAATAAGGAATATATAAAAACAGGAGTTTTTGAAGTCATAGAAACCCTCAGCTGGGCTGTTCGTCAATAACAGCCCCGACAATTGGCGACCGATGACAGGACAGGAGGAGTAAAACGCAAAACGCTATGGGCATACCATCGACTATCAACGCTTAGCGGGCGAACGGAATTCCAACACCAAGTGCAGTACCTGCATCCAGTGCAAGTGCAGTACCTGCATCCATTTAAGAGAGGTAGGGCACTGCAAGTACTCGCTCGAATAAGCCACCCGAACAACTAAAGCAGGGCATAGCGAGTACTTCCTCGAATGAGCGGCCCGAACTGGGGAAGTACCTCCACCTTACAGAAAACCGCGGCCATAATAACACTAACATTGAGTAGTGTTGTGTTCCTGGCGGTGAGTAAGGTTGCCAGAGCTCTTTGAGGATTCGCTGCGCGGACAGCGGAGGACCGGCGGTGCTTGTTGCTGTCATGCTCGGCGTAGACGCGGCGTGCTGGTTCGGCGGTCAGGGAGACCTGATGAAACGGCTGACCGCTGGCCGCCCGCAGGTTGAACGGGATCCCGAACCCAGGGATCACTGTGGCGAGCTTCGGCAGTCTTAGAACCGCACCTTTTGTCCTCTATGCTGTCTGTGCAGTGAATCCTCATCCCTTAGTCTTAGTAACTTCTTTTATATATTATGGCCATAAGAAAAAAAAAGAAAAGAGTTTGCACAGCGGCTACTCCATCCACATATAATGTGGATTTTTGCAACATCAGGGGTATTCACGCAAATCTTAACGCAGTCCACCACCATCTCGAAACTGCGCAGCCGACCATTCTTTTTCTAACGGAGACGCAGATATCCTGCCCGGCCGACACATCATACCTTCATTATCCCGGCTACAAACTCGAACACAATTTTATGAGTCGTGCCGGTGTATGTATGTTCGTCCGGGAGGATATCTGCTGTCGCCGCCTTCATAGCCTTGAAGACAGGGACCTGTCGATATTGTGGGTGCGCGTAGATTACGGCGGCCACACTCGTATCTATGCGTGCCTATACAGGTCTCATAGCGGTGACACGGACGTAACTCGACTCTTCACGCACCTGAGTTTGACGACTGACAAAGTTCTAGAGCAATATCCCACAGCAGAACTAGTTATTTTGGGAGACTTTAACGCCCACCATCGCGAGTGGCTCAGTTCTCGAACCAATAACTATGCTGGGATATCTGCTCACGAATTTGCTCTGACCTATGGATTCTCTCAGCTGGTACTTTCTCCAACGAGAATACCAGATATAGAGGAACATACGAGCTCCTTACTGGACCTTCTGCTGACTACTCGTCCGGACGGATACTCCGTCTCAGTTGATGCGCCTCTTGGCTCCTCGGACCACTGTTTCGTCCGGACTCAAGTGTCATACACACAACCCGATCCTTCTGGGCCAACTAATTTGCGTCGTGTGTGGCACTATAAGTCGGCAGACTGGGATGGATTGCGAGAATTTTACGCATCGTACCCGTGGAGGCAGATCTGCTTTAACTCAGAAGATCCTGACGTCTGCGCAGCCGCAGTCACTGAGACAATCCTTGCTGGTATGGAATGTTTCATCCCTAACCTGCGAGTAGCTGCCGGCGTCAAAAAACGACCGTGGTTTAATAGGTCTTGCAGAGAAGCTAAAATTCTTAAGCAAACTGCGTATGAGGCTTGGACCACGGCTCGTAATAATAAGGATCCGAATATTTCTGAGTTAAAACGCAAATTAAATGCTGCCTCGAGGTTCAGTAAGAAAGCAACTGCCAGAGCAAAATTCCAATTCATCGGCAAAATAGGTGGGCGACTTGCGAGCTATCCTTCTGGGAGTCGTGCTTTCTGGTCGCTTGCCAAAGCTGCCGAAGGGAACTTCTGCCAGTCGTCGTTACCACCACTGCGAAAGACCGATGGTGACTTGGCCCATAGTGCTAAAGAGAAAGCCGATCTACTGGGCAGTCTCTTTGCCTCGAACTCGAATATGAACGATGAAGGCGCTGTACCACCTACTATACCGTGGTGCGGTAAGACCATGCCGGAAATCTCCATAACGCAGCGGGAGGTCAGGCGGGCGTTGCTCTCTCTAGACGTTCATAAGTCGAGTGGGCCAGACGGTATACCAGCAGTGGTGCTTAAGCAGTGTGCTCCTGAGTTATGTCCTGTACTCACGCGCCTCTTCGCTCTTTCCTACCACACTAGGCAATTTCCGTCTTCATGGAAGACTGCGAATGTGCACCCGGTGCCCAAAAAGGGCGATAGATCAGATCCATCGAATTACAGGCCTATCGCTATTACCTCTCTCCTCTCTAAGGTGATGGAGCGTGTGATCAACACACAGCTTCTAAGATACCTAGAAGTACACGATCTGGTCAGTGACCGTCAATATGGCTTTCGCCACGGTCGCTCGACTGGTGACCTTCTAGTGTATCTCACACACCGATGGGCACTAGCCATTGAGAGTCAGGGGGAGGCATTGGCATGCAGCCTGGACATAGCGAAGGCGTTCGATCGGGTCTGGCACCGCGGTCTTCTATCGAAGTTGCCATCTTACGGAGTGCCCGAGGGTTTGTGCAAATGGGTGGCTAGCTTTTTGTCCGGTAGACGCATACGAACCGTAGTTGACGGTAGTTGCTCTGATAGCATGGACATTAATGCTGGTGTCCCGCAAGGCTCTGTGCTGTACGCTGTTTCTACTGCATATCAATGACATGTTGGACATCAACAATATACATTGCTATGCAGATGACAGTACTGGAGACGCTTTTTACACGGGTCGTGCAAACATCCCTCGTTCCGTTGTGGAGGAAAACCGCGGAGAACTTGTGTCTCAAATCGAGACCACACTGTCCCAGGTCTCTGATTGGGGACGGGTAAACTTGGTCCGATTCAACCCTACAAAGACACAAGTGTGCGCGTTCACCGCTAAGAAAACTCCATTCACTGTAATCCCACAATTCCAGAACACTCCCCTCTCCATCTCCAAGAGCATTGGGATCCTTGGTGTCGACATCTCCAGCGATGTTCAGTTCCGAGATCATTTACAAGATAAGGTGAAGCTGGCGTCCAAAAAACTTAGTGTACTCAACAGAGCGAAGCAGTACTTCACGTCGGGGCAAAGGTTGTTACTTTACAAGTCGCAGGTTCGGCCCCATATGGAGTACTGCTGCCATCTTTGGGCAGGTGCACCCGGATACCAGCTTGGCCCTTTTGACTCGGTTCAACGACGGGCTGTGAGAATTGTCGACGATTCCAAACTCACTTGCGGTATCGAGCCCTTAAGTCTGAGGAGAGACTTTGCCTCATTGTGTGTGTTCTACCGCTTGTACAATGGGTTGTGTTCAGAGGAATTGTTCGAAATGATGCCCACGGCTACTTTCTACCATCGCACCGCTCGCCATCGGCAGGGAATTCATTCTCACACTTTAGAACCTAAATGGTCGCGTACAGTGCGGTTTCAGAGAAACTTCCTCCCGCGAACGCTTAAGTTGTGGAATGAGCTCCCTGCCAAGGTTTTCTGCAAGGACTACAGTATGGAGTTCTTCAAGAAAGAAGTTATTGGATTTCTGAAGGGTCGGCAACGCGCGAGTGATACCCCTGGTGTTGCAAGCGTCCATAGGCTACGGTGACCGCTTACCATCAGGCGGGCCGTAAGCTTGTTTGCCACCTTAGAGGTATAAAAAAAAAAAAAAAAGTGCAGTACCTGCATCCAGTGCAAGTGCAGTACCTGCATCCAGTGCAAGGGAGTAGCCTAATCCTTTAAAATCACTCCCCTTAAGTTGTGTAACTAGTGCTCAACCTTCAATAGTGTACTAGACGTGATTTAATCGTTAGTATTCTCATTTTTTATTTAAATCGCTTTATCGGTCTTGTGCATTTAGATATACCTACTTGAAGTCTTAAGTAAGTACAAACTGCATACTGTACCAATAGGTATATCTACTCAGAGCGATAACTAAGCGTCCATTTTTATTTTGCGTCAGCTTCTCATAAAACTGCATTACAATTTTGTATTTTACTTTAAATGCTAACTAAGCAATACACTCTTCGCTTTAAAGCAGTCTTGATAGTTCTTACATTATACAAAGGCTTTATAAGGCCTTACATTTCTCTATTTTCTTATATAGCTACAAGCTGCTTGCATCAAATTTTAGTTTGGTTTATTTTATTTCTATAAATTCACATATTGGTAACTGTGCGGACAGACCCTTCGATATCTGTGGCACAAGGTTTTGCCCGTGACAAGGAGTTTTTTCTTAGGCGCTTGAGATATTAAAACGCGTATATGCACACAACAGACCGCTTTTATTTTGCTTATACTTCTAACTTAAATTCTAACACATATGTACAAAAAATTTTATTTCTTAGCTTTCATAGCTATTTACTTGTTGAAGTTTTCTTGAAGACAGAATGCAAATACAAATTTTGTTCTATATTTATAATAAAAATAAAAACCCCATCAGAGGGAGAGGTTGTTCCATAGAACCTTCTAGATTTAGTACTTAACTTATTGTACTTACTGTGGTGACTGAAAATCTAGCCCACACAAAAACTTAGTGAAAGACAACATGTAGTAGTCGATATAGACTTATATCGAAAGTGTAGGTATATCTACCTAGCTATAAATCGCTACTGACAGTTAGGGTCTCTATCGGCTATTGCCATCACAGTCACACGATTTGCGGCTTGACTATAAAATAACACTGTTTTACATTTTTAGGTTTTATAGCCAAACGGTAGGAGCTATAATGACGATTTAGGTGTCCTAAGATAGAGTTTTCGGAGGCGGTTCCAACGACGTATACACAGTATTTGTTTCCTCTATGGACGTATAGTGGTATGTTCCATCGTCTACGGTTAGGCCGTAGTGAGAGAAGAGCTGGAATTTTAGCTCTCAGGGCTTTCTGCCTATACTAGACGACTACAGACTTTGTGGTATGTGTCAAAAAATAGACCTAAAATTCGGACATACCTTTCAGTAATTTTGGTGTCTGTCAGTATGTTAAATCATGAAAAAATGTGTGATACAAGTTTTCAGGATTTATCTTGTGCTCCTGTACTTCAGGGCTTAAAGTTACCTGTATGAAACCTTACCTGTATTTATCTTGATAGATGCCTATGAGAGGTATCTAGTGATATATTTATCTTTATCTTATGTAACCCGGTTGCTGAGTTATAGGCTATTGTGTTTCATAAGTTTACATGTGTTTTGCGCCCTAACCATACTACTTACCGTAACGGTGTAGATACCTATGTAAAGGGGCAAAGGTGTGCATTCAACCTGTGATACTTATTTTAGGCATAGCCTAAGGACTTAATGACCCTAGCCAGTTAAAGTTTCAGACAGTCTTTCCCTTTTTTACCCATAGACCCATCTCTTTTGTATCCCTATTTCAGTTTATTGTTATAGGAGTGAGGGAGAAAGAATGTATAATACTCAACACGCTAACTATTTTCGCCTGTAACATAGTAACCGTACATACGGTCTAAATAGAACTTTACATAGTAGTTCTGTACATTTTTGCACAACAAATGGCATATGTTTTACATACATATATTAAACAACATGTGGCAAATGTAATTTAAAATTTTTAATATGACATGTGGCTATTGTTATTTATTTTTCTTAACATTTTATATTGTATTTAAATTAATTCTGTTGATAGATGATAATGAATTTTTATTAGAAATTAATTAACTATTGAATTGTAAAATTTGCACACCCTGAAGGGGTAGAATAAGCGAACCATGTACATCAATTATTTATTAAGACCATCTGTACCTTATTCAGGCAAATAAATAAATAAATAAAATAAATAAAAAACATATGTCTTTCTACTATACAAAAAATTGATTCTAAAAACATAAACGCATTACAAGTAAAAGAGCAAAGTCTTCGTTTAGCTAAATTGCAATCTTTTTTTTCTGATTTAACACGATTCAAACGCGGCTAGAAATGTCCAGTTCAACCTAAGATGAACAGATGGATAAAAGGGATGCTGTAGAATCGCAATTCTTTTCTCTTATCTCAATGAGTCAAAAGATCATTAACTCTGACTCCAATAATGAGATCCAAGGATCCGAAGGTTTACGGTCGAGGGACATGCAATTTTAATAACATAAGGTTACCAATGATTAATCTCCCATAATAATCTTTTGATGGGAACTACCTAAAATGGTTAGAGTTCCGTGACACCTTCGAAGCCATAATCCATTCTAATGAATCTATCCTGATATTAATAAATATCATAACTTACGTTCCCCTTTAGAGGGGAGTGCCAGTGTCGTAATGAAGTCGATTGAATTCACCTCTAATAACTACAAAACGGCGTGTGACTTGTTGTGTCAACGATTTGATAGTAAAAATATTCTTGTAAATAATCACATGAAGGTATTATTTGGGTAAATCAACTTTTTTTTGTTTTTGTCTGTCCATGATATTACATATTTTTTTACATTTAAACTAGAGCAGACTGTACATTCGTAACAACACTGACAATACATTAGATAGTTAAGGAATAAACTAACATATTCAGTAAAAACACATTTGCTAATTTACTGGTATTTTAATTGGTGACCCAAACGGCAATTTTGGTTTCCTATATTAATGTTGACTGTCCCAAGAGCAATTCGAAATAACCTACGCACTGTGGTTTAAAAAGTTCTTATGACCGTATTAAATTTTATACCTTCGGTAGTAAGAACACGGTTTTTAGTTTTTAAATTTTGTAATAACATATTCCGCATTTAATTAAATTTTTGAAAATTTTCGCATGATTTCGTATCCCTTGCAAAATAGTAATATTGAAGTCCCTTTAATTACTATCATAATCTATCGCGAAGTTGAAGCGAGCTAGCAGTGCTTCCCGTCTAACCAATCAGGAAACGTTCTGATTCTCACGTGATCGAGTCCGCCAATTAAGTGAGCTTCACTTGAATCGGCCATTTCGCCCGCGGCTCTAAGAGAAGCAATGTGGAAATATTGTCGGTACGCTGGATCACTCCGTGTTTTGAAGTATTTTGAACTTTAAACATAATACAATAGCTATATAGCCTGTAATGATGTATTAACCCATGTTTATGTGATTTATCAAATAAATATAATGGTAAAAATACTTTTACCTCTAAATGTCCCCTGAGTCACTGGTTCCCTAGGTTACTTTCACGGTGACCCAAGAGACAAAAATTTGTTTAAATAGTATTTTAGTGTTTTTTGTTGTGTTTTTAATGAAATAAGTTATTTCTTTTTATGACCCCAATGAAGTCAATCAATACTGGATATGAAGTTTCTGATATATAACAGTAAGACAAACTGACTTATATTCTGCTTTCGTGTGATATGCCCATTAGTGTGAAGATCTATATGCTGTACTGTGTAGGTTTAGATCGATAAAAGATCAGGCTGACTTTTTCACCACGCTATTTAACAATTTTTTTGCATCTGGGTATTGAATTTCTTTTTGCATATTTGCTTGTTTCACAACTTTAAAAAACTAGGTACAATTTTTATTTGTTTTAGCTAAAATGCCACCACTAACACCCGCTAAGCAAAGGCGATATAAAGAGAAATTGAAAAAAGATCCACAAAAATACGAAGAATATAAGAGAAAGAAAAGAGAAAATTATCATGCAAAAAAAAGACTAATTCAAGACTTGTCATCAAAAGAAAAATTCAATGCCAGAGTTATCTGGAAACTGAGAAAAAGAAAACTTAGGCAAAAAAAGAGAAATTTGAATTGCGTCCTAGATATTACATCCCCAAGTTCTCGTGTAATGCAAGAACGAAATAAAACACCACGTGATTCTCCAATGATTCTACATTCACCTAATAATACACCACCTGATTCACCAATGATTCTACATTCACCTAATAATACACCACGTGATTCACCAATGATACTAAAGTTTCGAAATAGTACACCATGTAATTCACCAGTCACGTCGAAAAAGGAAAGAGGAAGAAAAAAAGTGAAAAGTTACAGATCAAAAGTATATGACAATTTAAAATTAAAGGAAGAAATTGAAAAACTCAAAAATAAGTGCGATAAATACAAAAAACGTTCTCAAAGAATCGAAATAAAATATATAAAATAAAATAAAATTTAATACAAAAAAGCATACTAATGCTATACAAGAAAGATACCAAAAAATTACGAAAAACCGAGGAAAGATACTTATTAAAAATACATTCGAAAATATTGATGGTCGCGCAAAAGAAGAAATAATAAATCTTTAGGATTGCAAGATCAAGTAAGGACGACTAAAAAACTAAGAGATAATACAACTAATTTAAAGGAAATATACATGACTTTTTTGTTAGGGACGATATATCCAGAGCTACGGCAGGTAAAAAAGAGTCAGTAACAAAGGGTAAAACGAAAATTCAAAAAAGATTCCTGCTAGACAGTATGAAAATATTATAAAAAATATTCAAACAAGAGAAACCAGGCACAAAGTACTCATATTATTATTTTTTGACTAAAAATCAGCCTTTTTTCATTATCAAGCCTTCAGTAAATGGACGTGAAATGTGTCTATGTAAATTGCATGTTAACCCCGTTTACAAGGCACAGGTGCTTAAACGAAAGCATATAATTGACATTGAAGATTTAAACGTGCTCATTTCGTCCACAGTTTGTGACACAAACAGACAAGCATGTGTGTATGGAACATGTAGAGTATGTGGTAGTAATGAAGTGAAGCATGATATAACCTTAACCAACGGTATAGAAAGTAAAAAGTGGTTAGAGTGGGGGAGACAAAAAGAAATTTATGAAAAGGATGGCAAAAAATTAAGAGCTGTAAAAAATGTGAAGCAATTCAAAGAGGGGCTGACTAAAGATCTAATGGAAAATTTTAATAGAGAATTAAAATTATTAAAAAAACACGTGTACAATATGAAAATACAGTTCCAAAATTTTAGGATGGCAGTGAATGATTTGCAAGAAAACGAGGTGCTAGTGGTAGCTGATTTTAGCGAAAATTATAATTGCAAACACCACGAAGAAATTCAAGCGCACCATTTCGGTGGATCACGACAGCAAGTATCACTCCAAACAGAGGTCGTTTACGTCCCTGATAAAGAAATTCGGCATAAAGTGGAATTCTATTGCACTGTATCAGCAGCCATATGGGCACAACTTCATCCAATTTTGACGGACATTCGCAACAATCCTCCAGAAATAAAAACTATTCATTTTTAGACTGATGGACCATTTAGTCAGTATAGACAGAAACAACATTTTTATTTCTGTTCGACGAAAACTTTTGACTACGGATTTTCGGCAATGTCGTGGTCTTTCTTTGAAGCAGGAAAAGGCCCCGCGGACGGTGTTGGCGGCTTTCTCAAGCGAACATCTGATAACATGGTAGCTATTGGATGTGACATAGGGTCTGCAGTAAAATTTTACGAGACACTCAAAGATCAGAGTAAGATCAAACTTTTCTTGATTTCGTCAGATGACATTGAAGGCATTTCTTAACAATTGCCACCCAAGATTACACCTCTAGTCGGCACTTTGCACGTACACCAAATATTTACGTCAATTCGCGGTGAGCTAAAATACAGGAATCTGGGAGGCTTTTGCCAGAGAGGTTTTTGTGCATGTCTTCAACCCAAAATTTACCGACCCATTGCGACTTCTGTGCCTGTTGAAAAGATATATGTAAAGGTTGTGAAATGTGGTAATACAGTTAAAGATCTTGATACCGCCGATGAGAATATTCCTCTTAGTAACTTCGAGAGCTTAATGAAATCTCCTCTTAAAGCGATAGATTTATCAGATTTAACTAAACCCCGACGTAAAAAAATGTATGACGTTGTTTACAATACACCGAATAATTCTGACGATGACCAAAAACCATCTACCTCAGGACTTAATGTAGAAAATAAAGAAAATCTTGCAGTGCGTTGTGGAGACTTTTTAATTGTTAATGTTACAAATGGTAAAATTTACAGATATGCTTGTCTCGTTTGGATGAGGAAATATTCGTTACTTTTTTGAGATCTGTAAAAAATTGCCAAAATTTTCGTTTAGACAAAACGGACATGTCTTTTATCGATCGAACAGACATTGACAAAATTCTTAAAAAACCACAGTATATAATCAAACGAGACCAAATTTATTATGAATTCAGCAGTCCTATTGACGTTTATGAAAAATGAAGTCATAAAATTAGGTTTAATATGTTTCAGTTCCAATAGTTCTAATGGTACCAAAGATCTCATATACTGTGATTTTAGATGTCTGGATTTTAAATTTGAAATTTTAGTTATCACTAATTAGTTACGCGGTAATTACGCTTTTTACGCAGTAAAACTCTTTGTTATCCTTTAACTAATTAAAAATTTAAGTGACAATTTTATTTCTATTTTTTCTGTTTAGTTGCTAGTAAAGATACTTAGCAGTGTCTTCTGAGTCACTTAATTTGTCTCCTAGCAAGCCAAATTGTCCCCATTGTTGTAGTGCTTATTGTTTTGTTTTACTGATAATACAAAACTTTATTTTATTCCATTCTATGTCATTAATTTATACTTATTGGAAGAAGCTAGCCCAATTGATTTTTTTTTTCCTTAAATACTCATTTAAACCAAAAATGAAGAAGTTTTAGTTTATTTTTGTTCATTGGTGACTCCAGAGACACAATTTATTACTATTTCTAGAAATGTAAAATATTTATCATATGTTTAAAGCCAGTCACTTAACGTTTTTGTATCCTTATTGAAATTAAAGCGATTTAATAAATAATTTACCGTCGTTTTATTGAATAGAGTACCTGTTACCCAGGAGACCACTTACATGATCAAGTTCTGTATTGAATCCTAAAAATAGTAACAAAATACTTTAAAGTTCTTGCCTCTCTCTAAAATATTTAAGTTTATTAGTAGTTTTATATGAATGATCTAAAAGAAAACTTAATAATGAAGTTTGTTTGAAATTTGTGCTGTCTTTACAAAAAAAAGTTGATTCACCCATTTAACAAAGGTACGTTGAATAAGGTTGATAAACCTGACTTTGGTTATTACGCTCTTCGCCACGCAGTTATTCGCGACAGCAGCGAAACTACTAAATTAAGGGTTGTTTTTGATTGTAGTGCAAAAATCACTTAATTACATCCAACATACTGGACCGGTTGAGAAAAATGAATTGTTGAACATCTTAATTCGGTTTAGACAACATACCTTTTTTTTGTCCGGTGATATACTTAAGATGTATCAGCAAATTATGTTGGACGATTCACAGCGCCATCTACAATTGATACTTTGGAAGGAGGATGAAAGCAGGCCACTGGATATACTTAAATTAAATACTTTGACGTACGGAATGAGCTCGGCGCCTTTCTTTAGGTGCCTTGTACAGTAAGCAAGTGAATGCACTGATAGGTTGGTGTCAGACGTAATAAGGCATGATTTTTATTTCGATGATTTTTTGAGTGGTGCGGAAAGTGAACACGAGCTGAGACATATTTAACAGTCAGTTACAAAAACGCTTGCCTCTGCTTGTTTTCCAATACATAAATTCCGCACGAACTGCCCACAGGTTTTTGCGGATGACTGTACTTCAACACATTCATAAGACCTAGATAAACAGTCAAGCGTTTTAGGATTGCTATGCTTTCCTGACTTTGATAATTTGCAGTTTTCTGTCAAATTGGACAAAAATATCCGTGACGTAACAAAACAGATAATTTTGTCTAATACTTACAAATTTTTTAACTCGCTGGTTTAGCTCAGCGCATGCGAAATAAAACTCAAAATTGTACTACAAAGGTTGTGGGTTCTAAAATTGAACTGGGACGACGTAGTTCTGTCAAAAATAAAAAGAATTTGGAAAAAAAATATTTCCGATGTGCATGTACTGGCAAATTTAAAGGTACCTCGACATGTTTTGTGTTCTAGGGCAACCTTGATCGAGTTACATTGCTTTGTTGACGCATCTCAGAAAGCCTATGCAGCTTGTGCTTACTTGCGATCCACAAACGGTTTTATTACGTTAAATCTTTTGTGTGCAAAAACACGCGTTTCGCCCATAAAAACACTAACAATTCCGAGACTGGAACTTTGTGGAGCTTTACTGGGCACATGGCTAGCTGACAAGGTCACCAGTTCCCTACGCTGTTTTGTGGATCGAAAGTGTTCTGGACCGACTCATCCGTAGTCTTGGGTAGAATACGAACCCAACCTAAGATGCTTAAGGCTTTTGTATGCAATCGCGTGAATGAGATACATGAACTAACGACTAGGGATTCTTGGCGCCATGTACCCACTTCATTAAATGTCGCAGATATGGCTTCCCGTGGAGTTGAACCTGGGCAACTACCAGGCTTAAACTTATGGTGGCAATATTGATAGCCTACCTGTGTATTTTTGTCAGTCTTGCTGTAAAAGCTTTTCACATGGAACTTGTTACGGAGCTTACAAAAGAAACTTACTTAGCCGCACTTAATCAGTTTATAGCTCGCCGTGGCAAACCGCGATCCATACTGTCTGACAACGGCACTAATCTGGTCGAGTCAAATATTGCATCTGGTATTGCTCAGGAAGGCATCGATTTTACATGTTCACCGGCTCACTCACCACATTTTAATGGCCTTGCCTAGGCAGCCGTTCGCTCAGCTAAGCATCACTTGAAAAGGTTACTTAAACTAATCGATCTAACCTACGAGGAAATGGCAACCCTACAAACTCAAAACGAAAGTTTTTTAAATTCACGCCTTTTAACATCTTTTTCTAATGATCCCACTGACTTATCCGCTCTTACACCATCCCACTTTATAATTGGATTGACACTTTTGTCGGTTCCGCTTCTGCTAATCTGGGACTCTTTTATTCCGCGACTGGAGCGCAATAAGCGGTTGGAACTACTGAAGCAGCATTTTTGGCAGTGTTTTAATATGGAGTAGTAGACTTTGCAAGCGGCTACGCCCGCCCTAAATTCGGTTATCGGCGTGGGACTCCTTTATTTAATCACAGTATTAATACAGTGATTTACTCCTTAATTACACTAATGAAGTTTGCTATATCAAGCTGTAGCTATAGCTATAGTTCGTTTAAGATCGGTTATAGTTATTCTCGTAGAAAATTTTAAATTTTTGGAGATAAAAAGTAGCCTATGTGCTATTCCAGGACCATATAGGTGTGCCAGGTTTCATTCCGATCTGTCCAGTGGCTGAAGCGTTATTGAGCTACAAACATCCATCCATACAGACAAACTTTCACATTTATAATATTTGTAGGATGTGTAGGCTGCGGCGTCTGACGAACTACAACAAGGCGCACTGGTCCTGGTGAGGGACAAAGCAGTCCCGCCTCTATTCTGGCTGCTTGGGCGAGTAGTGAAAACCTACCCAGTTAGTGACGGCATCGCGAGGGTCGCTGACGTTTAACCCGGGCAGGATGTTCAGAAAACATGGCCTCGGCAACCTTGGCAAAAAGTGAATGCAATACGGAGACACCTGGCATAGTGTGGGCCTGCAGCGAATGAACCAGTTTGCATGTGAGTGAGACCGATACGCACGCATCGCGCACGGCCACCGCTACTTATATTTATTGATTTAATCAAAAATACATATCTCGTGTGTGTGTGTGTGTGTGTACGTGTGTATGTATGTATGTATGTAGACATATTTTGGCTTTCGATTCCTCAATAACTACTGGACCGAATCGCTCTGATGACATATCAATCGATACGCCATGTCATGATTTAGATCTGAAAGGAGTCTGAAATAAATCGGTCCAGCGGTTCGTTTTTTATCCGTAAAAAACTGACTTTTTATGCACGCAACATAAATTTCATGTATCGAGGGGTAGTAAAGGGTTTTCGAGGGTGCTGATTTCGAATTTTTTATCAGTTTTTTTAAATTCAAAATGGCGTAATTTTTTTTTGTAAAAGAAATTTTCTCAAGAGAAGTTCTCATGTACGGTACTTGCTGCCGAACCATTTTTTTTAGTATTTGTTGTTATAGCGGCAACAGAAATACATCTTCTGTAAAAATTTCAACTGTCTAACTATCACGGTTCATGAGATACAGCCTGGTGACAGACGGACGGACGGACAGTGGAGTCTTAGTAATAGGGTGCCACTAATTACCCTTTGGGTACGGAACCCTAAACACCACTTGAAAGAAAGATAGAAAGTTTTTACTCACCTTAAAGACAAGAATCACATGAACAATTTCATGAACTTAAAGCAATGTCTCAGCCATGAATTAATATTTAAAAAAATATATCGGATATTATCATTTTGTCAGAATCAATGGCTTTAAACATATATACGAATACTGTTGGCGCCACCGTCGAAATCAGCAGTTCGAAATTGCTCCATATTATAATAATTATTTAATTTATGTTGACGTGATATATTAAATTAAAAATCATTATTTTTTAACAAGTTTGTTATATTTGACATTGTGACATAAAAAAACTTGAATTATGGCACCTTCAAAAACCAAAACAAGTGGAAAAGAGGATCCGGACAAAAGGTTAGTTAACGTTATTTCAAATTTTGAGTAAAATATGAAAGAAATGAAAGAGAAGTTGAACGGCTGCTACGACCTTATTGTTATGCAACAACGTCAAATCCAATTACAGAAGGAAGTACTTGACGAGCTTCTCAAAACAGTTCAAAACTCACCTGGATCACCGTGTATAACAACACCACACACATCTGTTGCAAATCACTTTCTTCCCAACTTGATTAGCAGTAATATGTCACTGAATGAGTCCGGTCCTCACGGTTTGGTGTTTCTAGACACCACCGACACCCAAACTGACCACCAGCAAAGCGTACCAAGAGAGGCTTCAGTACGGAACAAGAACCGCAGTGGTCCAGCGTCATCTGTGACACAAGCAGGGCCCCCGGAGGCCACTGTTACCGTGGACAAGCCGCGCAGAGGCCGCCCGCCGCGCCGAGTTGCTCCTTCAACCACCCCCTGTGACGCAGGCGCCAGCAAGCAGCGCACAGCCCTCGTCGTCGAAACATTAACCGACCAAAACGCGGTGCCTGGTAACGTACTTCGGTCTTTAAATACGTCTGCTCCTGGCGGGGCAAAACCTGGTCTGAGAGCCGCAGCTCCGCGCCCTGTCAGCCTGCATGTATTTAACCTGAGCTCGGACACCTCCGCGCAGGCCGTACTTCACCACGTCCGCACTGAGTTGAAGGTCGAAAATGCAGACTGCGAGCAACTGGTAGTCACCCGAGGCAACTCGTCCTTCAAGCTTGACGTGCCCGCCGACAAGGTGACTTTAGTGAGAAATGCAAAGAACTGGCCCGACGGTGTGTCGATTAGGCGATTTAATGTTGTTAGTCCAAAAAACTTAAAAAATCCTGCCTCGAAAACACCATGCTAGACACAAAATCTCACTTTAAAATAATACATCAAAATGTTCGATCTATCTGTGGTAAAACTGCATTAATAGATTTATTATTGAGTGTTGAGAGGCCAGACGTACTAGCATGCAGTGAAACTTGGTGCAAAAAACGACCTACAGAGCCTGGCTGTACAATATCATTTCGAGTTCGCTGCAATTTGAATTTAATTATTATTGTAATGTATCGCACTGGTAATGGAAATTTTGACATTTATTTAAATAATTTAGAATTGTTGCTAGATAGGCTTTCGGACGAAAATAAGAGATTTATTTTGGTCGGCGACCAAAATGTTGACTTTTTTTCCGAGAATAGTTTGAGGCAACGAGTTGATGATGTGTTACAATGTTACTCTTGTTTCAACTGTGTTCATTTTCCAACCCGTATGTCTGCGCACAGCTCGACTTCTATTGACTGCGGAGTTGTACCTTGTGACCGCGGTGACGTCACAGCGGCGCCTTTGGACACGGTGGTGAGTGACCATAATGCACAGGTGTTTATGTTAGCCATGGATCTGTCGACCCCCGCCCGCGCCCAACACAACTCTTTCATACAAAAAAGACTATTTAATAGTGAATCGCTTTCAGCATTTTATATTGACATTGAAAATTATAATTGGAACTTTATTTTTGACATTACAATAACTATAAATGACAAATGTACTAAATTATTTAATATTTTGACTTATTATATTGACATACACTTTCCTTTCAAAAAAAAGAAACGCAATCATGTACCATGGGTAACGGATACTCTTTCTAGACTTATTTCAAAGTATAACGACTTAACCGAAATCAAACGCCAATACCCAGAGAATACAACATTGATGACATCCAATTATACCAATTACTGCAATATGATTAAAAATGAAAGTTTAATTGCTCACATAAGTAACACAGAGAATCGTCGTCAAAAGTAATGTGGCGCATAGTCGACGAGGAAGTTTCCAACAAACCACGTAAACACACAATTTTACTAAAAGACCGCGATAGGAAGAAGATTGAACCGAACTAAGTACCCGAACACCTTAATCGACACTTCCTCACAGTAGCCTCGAAGTACGTAGTGCAAACAGACAAACACATATCTGTGTCATATGTTCAAAATGGTATAGGCGATGCAGATGTCCCAGACTTAGTGCTACGCAGAATCACACTCGCAGATCTCAACTGACCTCAAAGAGTCGCGATCCACTCGCGATATTTACGACATCTCTGTAGACCTACTTATGTGCATCTGGCCGCTTCTATCCAGAACACTACTTGAACTAATTAACTCAATTTTTTCATCCGGTATATACCCAGACGTACTTAAGAGCACACGAGTGTGTCCAGTCTACAAAGGAAAAGGGGAGAGGGATTCTGTAGACTTTTATAGACCTATAACAATAGTACCAAACACATCAAAAATTATTGAATCGATTTTATCAAATTGCTTAATACAACATCTTGAAACTAACGACCTACTGACTGACAGACAATTTGCCTACAGACAAAATAGGTCTACCACAGAAGCGGCGCATAAAATCTACGACTGCATTGCAACGGCTCTGGACGACAAGTACTGGTCAGCAGGGATATTCTGTGATCTCTCAAAAGCGTTTGACGTTATAAACTTTGAGTTGTTATTAGAAAAAAATAAAACATTATAGCCTGAAAAACAAAACGCACGAACTGTTCAGGTCATTTTTAACTAATAGACATCAAACGGTTCAAATCGAAATAGACGGCAAAACTATAAAGTCAAATACGGGCAAAGTAGAGATTGGTATACCACAGGGATCGGCCCTCGGAAACTCTCTATTTTCGCTCTTTATGAATGACCTCCCATCTTCAGTTACCAAAGGCCTGACGGTGCTGTTCGCCGATGACACAACAGTGGTGGTGAGTGCACGCACGTACGAACAGCTCGAAAACAAGATAGCAAACGCGTGCGCTCAGCTCAACGCGTGGTTCTCGGCAAATGGCCTCGTCCTCAATGTCACAAAGTCCAATGTTATGATATTCTCGACAGGAAACCCCACTTTAACTCCACAAGTACAGAGTCCGATGCCACAATGCGAGTCCTGTAGATTTCTCGGGTTTACCATAGACCATAGACTAAACTGGAAACACCATGTGTCAACGTTGTGTGAAAAGCTGAGTAGTGCAGTATTTGCACTACGAAAGCTGAAACCACTCGTGTCTGACGTTGCACTACTACAAATATATTTTGCCTACTTTCATTCCCTTCTGTCATATAGCATTATTCTATGGGCAACTCGACAGTCTCGAGTGTTCATTATACAAAAGAGAGCTCTTCGCACACTGGCGGGTGAAAAACTTCGCCATTCATGCAGAGAACTATTTAAAAAATATGGTATAATGACACATTATTCTCAATATGTGTTTGATATTATAATGTACACTCGACGCAACATAAACAACTGTAAACGCATCAGTGTTCCAGGCAAAGTGACCCGTCAAACAGGGCGACTACAACGTTTGCCACGACGACTAGCACTGCTGGATAAAAATACGCGAGTCATAGGCCCAGCTTATTATGAGCACCTCCCCGTCGACCTAAAAAACGAACTCTCGGATCATAAATTTGGTCGCCGGTTAAAAGAGCTTTTACTGACTCAATCACTGTATTCTGTCAAAGAATACAGTGACCACGTTTGACATTTTTAATATTTGTTAGTTTTTGTTTTGACATTTTTATTGACTTTTAATTTTTATTTATGTTTGTTTTAAATTTTGACATTTTTAAATCTTTGACTAATTATTGATTCTATTTATATGTTTATTTTTAATTGTTGACGTTTTATCTTAGAATATTTCTAAGCCTTTATTTTTCATTGTGATTTTAATTTTTATACTTGACGATCTTTTTGTGAATTGGGTATGTATTATTATTTTAATGACATAATGTAATTTTCGATGAGAAATAAATGACCTACCTACCCATAGATTTCAACACAGAGTTCTATGGGTTGGTTAAAAACTCTTTCGAAAAGTACTTTTATACTAATAAATAACTCCATATTTGAAAAAACCATGGAAAATATTGATAAACGACTAGATGTTAAACTATTAACTCATTGGTCCAACGAAGAAGATTTCTCTCAACCTACATATGTGCACCGAGGTATATTTCAAGACCGAATTTTCATAGTTGCACGGTTTTTTGGGAGAACTTTGTCGCTATCCAAATGAATCCTATAAATGTTATATACAATAAGCCTATCTATGGTGGATTTTCAGTGTTGGAATTATCTGAGAATTTAATTTATGATTCTCACTATTCTTATACTATCCCAAAATATCAAGATAAAGTTCATTTATTGTATACAGATACTGACTCATTTATTTACGAGATAAAATCAGACAACTTCTATCTTTAAATAAAAAAATAGTAGGTTTTATGAAGCGTAAAACTGGTGTTGAAATCATCAAAAGATTCATAGGACTTGCCCGAAAATGTATGCTTACGAACTGGAAGACGATAATCAAATAAAATGCATAAAAAAAATAAGGGTGTTGTGTCAGCCGTTATTAGGAAACTCCAATTCAAATGCTATAAAAAGGCGCTGATGCGCGGTGACATACAGCATGATGAAATGAACTTTAAAAAGCAGTCATCATAAACTGTATACTCAGAAAAAAAATCTGCTTAAGATGAGAAACGTTATCAGTTACTGAACCCTTATAATTCGTTAGCATGGAGACATTATAAAATTTGTAACAATAAATAATTAAAAATATACTTTTTTTTTTGCAGATGAAAAATAATATTATTTAATCTAAAATGTATTTATTTTTAATTAAATACAATACAATTCAAATCTATATAAATTAAAATTAAAACCTAATTAAAAATAGAACTAAATATACTTATAAATCTAAAATTACAGTTATTACAAAACGATATACCTACTAAGAAACTTAAAAGCTAATTATAAAAAAGTGTGTGCCCGCGTGTTAGAGTTCCAAGAACGCTGGCTGCATTTTCCCTCTGAATCGAAATACTTATTCTCTGAGGGAGAAATGAGCCAGCCCGCTTGTCGCCAGAAGCAGCTTTTAAGCGCGGTAAAATAGATTTAAAAAACTTATGAGCAGATGGACCCCATGGGCTGAGCGTCTCTACTGCAAACGGCACAAATATGTAATCTGAAAGTAATTTACTTTATCTGAGCCGCTTGCGCTCTGCATTTTCGGCAGCCGCCGCGGCTTTTGCAGTCGTTTCCCTGAGATAAGATCGTGCCATGGTATCTACGCAAGTGGCATCCCATAATAAAGCTCGGCCACGCTCCCAGGGATCGAGTGTCATACCATCGGGCCTTTTACCGTCATCACGCACTACACCTATAGGTTCTAGAACGGAAGGTACGTTAATGGTGGCACGGTCCCTTTTGATCACATCGTTCTGCTAATCTGCCGACACTTTTTCGACATGAAAGTCCATGAAGTCCAAACTGATCAACATCGCTACCACACGAGCATCTGTGAGGACAGCATATTGCAACCCCGAGGCGAATACCAACAGCTACTCTGAAGCTGTCACTGTCAAGCAGTGTACCCACATTGCGTGATGGTATAGTGTGAAGCCAATAACCAGATTCTTTTTGCTAGACTGCTAGTAAGCGGGCTTTGTCTGAAATATTATTAAAATTTTGATGTAAAATAGTATGAGCACTCTGTTCTAGTGGAGGATCCCAAAGTTTTTGTTCATTTGGTTCCTTTGGTATATCTCCACCGGGACAAAGTGTCTTCCACTCTTCTGTAGCTTCTAACAAAAAAGGTATTTTGATTGTATTTTTCAAAATTTTATTACATAAGCCTTGTATAATGTGAACGGAGGAGAGATAAGCTATACTAGAAATTTTGCGAATGCCAATGCCACCAAAATTAATTGGCAAAGTTGCTTGAGCCCAAGCGGAATCGGTGAGTGATAAATTTGTTAGTAATTTTTTTGATTTCAATGTATAAAAGGGGTTCAATACTAAAAAAATGGAGCACCTAGGAGGTAAAGAGATCTTTTATCTAAATTATGAATGTTTGGAGCAATGTTTTCAAACTGTTGAATTATTTCTTTTTTTTTCGCAATTTGAGAATCTATCAGAAATAAGTAATTCACATTTTGTAAAATTGAGTTCAAGGTCAATTGTTTTAAATTTTTCAATAATATTATCAAGATCATTTTTGAAATGTTCATCTGTACCTCCTAGGGTTCTGTCGTCTTAATACCATACATTTAATTTTGAATTTAACTGGCTAACTATGTTATGTATTCCTAAACTAAACAAAGCCGGACCTAACGGATCACCTTGCTGGACACCGACAGCTGACTTAATTGTATTATTGCCAAAAAAAAAATTGGAAGGAAAGTTATAGTTTTGCCAAACGTAAGGGTAAATTTCGTGCATGTGAGTAGATACTTCGTCCAGCAAGGTTTTTCTATTTATTCTGTTGAAAGCATTCCTCACATCTATTTTTAAAAGGACATCTGCTTTGTCCTCCAAAAGAAAATTGCGTACCGAATAAACGGTTGCTTCACAGCCTCCTTTACTGCCAAAGCCTAACTGGTGTGGTTGAAATTTTGACTTTATGGTAGAGGCTATGCGTCTACAAGCTAATTTAGAGGTAAGTCGCCGAAAAGTACACCCGATTACTATTGGGCGAATGCCACCATCTTTTTTATTAAAGGCACATAGTCTGGCCCCATAAAGTATGGAGGTAACCTGTGAATTGATTTTACCGGAAAGCATGAAGTTGCATAATTTAGTGATATCACTTAGAAGAGTTCCACCGGCATCACCAGCAGAGACGCTGATTAAATCTTTGAGGTAGTGGGGTTTAATACCATCGATGCCACCAGATGAGCCGTTAGGAAGAAAAATGATCGCTGCATAAGTATCCTGATCTTTTATTTTTAAGTAATTTAGGTTGCTTTGAGTTAAATTATTATACAGAGAAGAGGCTGGAGGTGAAGGATGCTTTGCTCTAAGGCTATCCAGAGTCTCGGCGTTAGGAGGAGCAAGGGTATCGTTTGAGAAAAGAATTCTAACAGCATTGCGAAGGTCTCCATCCATCACTTTACTTTCAATCTTTTTTTTAACATTTAAATTCATTGTTTGATTTCTTAACTCAAAAATTTCTTTTTTTTTGTTTTATTTTATACAATGTGTAACGGAATACCCCAAATCTTTTAAAGGGGTTAAAGGGGGTCTGGTATACACAAGCATTTAGTAATGGACCCAAGGGTGAATTCATTAACCTGAACCATCCGCAGCTTTCAGAAATTTGGTGAAAGCTTGAAAAGAACTTCTCCTTAAACTCAGCTGTGTAGGGGTCGATAACCGGTCATTTTGTCAAAATTTGTGATGAAATATATGAATGATTATTTCTATTTTTACCTATAGGTGGTGTCTCTGTGAGGCTAATTTAATAAAAAAAATAGTTTTAGACCTTTTACTTGTTCCTTTAATTGTCTATTATTAAATTGCTGAGTGAAATGACAAGAAAATTATTAACAAATAATTTATACATCGTAAAAACTGGTTGCCTGTAAAGTCGGTATACGGGCGAAAGTTTTACGTGACAACTTGTGCCTTTCACTTTTTATGTCTGTCTCTCTCGCTCTTAGGCGGGCTAACCATGCCGCGTGCCTCTCACTCGCTCTCATTGTGAGCGCATAACGTGAGCGGAGCGTAACGCAGTTTCTTGAAGTGTCACCCGGCAAACCAATTTATAAGACGTTGTCACGTCAAAATGTTCTTTATCGCTAATGAAGATACATGTTTCGTTAGTTTAATTTATTAATATGCATGTTCAATTTAAAATATTAGTGCAGACATCCAACATGTTTAGATTGTGTATTAATAAATTTTAATTACAATAAAATCTTAGTCAATGTCCTACTGCGATCCGTTGTTCTTTGAAGAACCCGGACATCAGAAATTGTGCAAGTTGAGAGGGAAGAATTTTCTCTTTCCTGCACATATTTTATCTAAAGGGTTCTTCATAAATATTTACATGTTTTTCGTAATCCACGAAAAATTGGTTTAAATCTTGCAAATAACAATAGTAAAAAAAATCCATCACATTCTTTTTACAGAATATTAATAAAATAAAGTTATTAAAATTTTAATAAAAAAATATCAATAGGCTCAGCACTCGTATAACGTTTTGAATGAAATAATAAAATAAATTCTACTAAATCATATCTCATAATTTTGTACCCATTACACCTAAGCTAGGGCAATTGAGTTCATTAAAATTGTCATAGCAGTCACTTTTAATGTGAGCTTCTAAATTCCATGTACCAGGATTTCATAGAATACTGTTAGCATTTCGGACAAAGTTGATAAAAGAAGAAAACGGTACCCCAATTTTCGGAATGTAGGATTCGCGCTAATAATTTGCTCAACGACGATTGGTCAACATATGGTCAACGCCCACCTGGGGCCTGTGTTGCTTGGAAATTCTCGGCAAAACTACCATAAAATTGGGAATTATGATCACTATTAGTAATCACAAGAAATTCACTTTGTTATTTTTGCTAAATAAGTAATAGCTACTTCTTAGTTTTTAACAGTCGTATTACAAAAAGTGAAACAACTATAATGTCATGTCTCGTTTACGCATGTATTTACACATTCATTTTCAGGTAAATCTTATTAAATAACTTTTTGCCTGTCGATCGTAATCATGATTTGTAAAAATGAATACATAGATGGAGATAAAGATAACAAACTTAAGCTCCTCGGAGTACCTAGGTTAGGATTTTGTTACCAGTGTAGAGTCGGCACAGATTACAGAATAACTAACTATTAACTGCGCCACAAAAAAAAATATACTTACTTTCAATAACATATCTATTGATCAAATCAAATAATATTTACTTGATTTTAGTAGGTTGCTGAAAACACTTTTCAATCGTCTATACACTCTATTTAACAACGTAAATTTGTGCCCGAAAAGGGCTGGCAATAATAATAATTATTATAAGTAATGATACAATACTTTGTAAATTAACTAACAATTAGGTATACAATCTGTATTGAAGCACATCAGTATGATAGTAATTCTATCGTAATGTCTTATCTACAGATGGTACAAAAAAACTCGGTATGGCAACACTTTTTGGCTTAAAATAGCATAATAGCACAATAGCACAATCTGCATAGTAGGTCCTGTACCTACAGTACTACATTCACTTTATCTATCGATCAAAATGACAAAATCTTCAGTCAAAAGCCAACGGCACGCGACGCCATTGTTTTGTCTGCATGAAATATGAGTGAAAATCGTTAACTTGTTTTTTTTTTTAATAAAATGGGTGAATTATTCATTAGCAAATACAACAAGACGATTCTGTGTGTAGGAGTCAGAAAATAACGATTTGAGTTGAGAGCAAGATATGTGTGTAGAGCGTTTTATCAACGGGAGACCATCGCACTAGCAAGCAACAAAGGTTTACGTCATATGATGCCTGCAGAAGCATGTCACTGCGGCTGTGCTGTGGCTGGCACATGCTACTTTTACGGTGTGAAGAAGGGGCGTCTAAGCTGGAGAAGCTGGGAGAGGACAATAGTCGTGTTCAACTTCATAACAGTGGAAATGCTACGAAATGCACCCATCATTACGTGTTGCGGCGCGTCTCTTTGTTAACAAAAATGGAGGCAACTTTGAATCATTTTCGTAAATGTTACGTACCTACTTCCTCAGCAAATGTTTGAAATAGAAGTTAAAATACTCAAAAGTTTTTTTAAAATGGGAAGTTAAAAATTCAAATTCAAATTCAATAGATAGGTACCTACATAGGTGGTTAATGTTTGAAAAAGAAGATAAGTACAGTGTAAGTGAATGTACCTATGTCATTGAACCATTTTTGTTAAAACTAAAAATTTGTAATGCAGTGCTTAGTGAATTAAAGAAGTAGGTTACTGCTGAAGCTTTTTAGTTGAAAGCTACCTACAGCTTTTGGCCATCCTCTTTTATTTTTGCGTAGCATCGCACGAATTCGCGTATCTACGCCGAAAAAAGTACCAGGAACACATAAACGACAGGAAGTCGTACACGTTGTAGGTAATTATTGTGTAACTATAGTCGTACGAATTTAAAAGTACTAGATTCTCATAAATTAGCGGGTGGCATATTCTGAAGTTCATTAAACTTTGTGGTCAAGTCAGAACGTAAAATTATTTTATGTAATTAGTATGAAAAACTGAAATGCCGATTTTCAGCGTGAAACTTTGAATAGTGATTGCTGAGTAGGTGCACTCTTGCCCCGTTTAGGGATTTGGGGCATTTCCGTTACACTCTGTATAAGGCTAATAATATATATTTCTAGATAGCGAGTCATGCGCTTTGTCCCGATGTCACATTCAACATTGACCTCATTTTTATCATTCTAATGTGTCATCGCTACGGTTAACTTGCCCTACAAACTAATAATTGAAAGGTTTTTACAATTTGTTGAACTCGAATACAGTTTCACTATCTTACTATAATATTGCTATCTCTTTCTCTCTCTCTCTCTCTGGTGACGCGTTAGTGGACTGTATTTGGTATTAGATGATGTATGACAAGATGGTGTATGGAAGCGTGGTATTTATTATTTCTCGCGTGGCGTTAATCCTGGAATAGAATCTTAGAATCTAAGAACACAGAAGGAAAATTAAGGCAGGACTTATCGCTTTAATCAGATGCCGAAGTAGAATACTTATTTATATTACAATAGTTCGTAGTTAGTGTACACACATTATAAGTCTATCCAAAAGTTTACTCTTTTTTCGTTTTCGTAAACAACACTTACGCGTATGAATAAACAATATTATAACTAATTATTATTAGTCTTCAAATTAAATGATAGATATATAGGCAGCGGCGGCGCGGTGCGTTCGATGCTTCTTATTTGAGCTTTGCCAAACCACTGGTCACAGAGGGCACTGGTGCGGCGATCTTTATCTTCGTGGTAGGTAGGTATATAGGAACATATATATGGATGATAATTAGGATTTGGGTAGGAAATTCAAAGAAAACATTACAAGACTACTCCACGCCTAAATTATGTATAAATACACGCCCAACCATGCCCCTCACCTGGAAGGGGATGAAATAATCCACTTGCAAATAAAATAAAATAAACTTACAAAACTATGAAAATTAAAGTTATTGTATATATGAACATAAAATTAAGCATTTTTTTTTGTAATTGAATCCCTACATACGTTAGGTATCATTGTGATGGTAACGGGCAAAGAGTAACGACAGAGCGGCGGTAGACTTCGGTTTTAAATTTTGACATCGGCGTCGCGCACTACACCGACAGCGCCAGGGTATGTTTTAACTACGACACCCATAGGCCACTGAATTGGAGGGATATTGTCTTGTTTAACAGGCACTACTGTGCCGGTTGGGAGATTTTTAACGTGTTTTGACCACTTCTGTCGAACCTGTAAGCTTGTTAAATATTCTAAGCGCCATCTGTTCCTGAAGTTTTGGACAAGTAAATCTAAAACGGGTTTTCGTTTTATTAGGTTAGTATTTTCATTCGATAAATCAGGAGCGGGAAGCGCTTTCAAAGAGGTAAGCGTAAGAAAATGCGCGGGCGTAAGCAGTAGCGGTTCATTAGGATCTGAACTAAGCGTTGAAATGGGACGAGATTTGAGTAGTGCTTCTATCTGAGAAAGCACGGTCAACATCTCTTCGTAAGTTAGTAATTGATTATCAACTGTTTTATTTAAGTGCGTTTTCACATATTTCCGCCATGATGCGGAGCATGGGGAGGATTCATTTTCCATTCAATAGAATTTTCAATTAAATTACGAGCGAATTCTTGATTATAACCGGAAGAATTGACAAGCTTATACAAGTCTCGTAAGTGAGATCTAGCTCAGATAAAGTTCGTGCCGCGGTCAGAATACATAACACTGACCAGACCGCGTCGAGACAAAAAACGTTTAAATGCGTTCATAAAAACTTCAGTAGAAAGGTCAGAAGCTAACTCTATGTGGATAGCGTGCGTAACGAGACAGACAAAAAGGCATATGTATGCGTTCTGACTATGAACACCTCTGCGTCTATAAGGTATAATTTGAAGAGGGCCTGCAAAATCTACCCCATTGTGCAGAAAGGCTTTAGCTTCTCTTACCCGATACGCGGGTAAGTCTCCCATCAAGGGGAATTGCGGTTTGGGGTTTGTTCGAAAACATACGTTGCATTGATGTATACGTTTTCAAACTAAATTCCTACACGACAAAATCCAAAATTTTTGTCTTAATAAGGCGACAAGTAAAGCGGGTCCAGTATGTAAATTTTCTGATGGTAATAGTCTACAATCAGACTTACAACATCGTCTCGTCCCGGAAGTAAAATGGAATGTTTACTATCGTAGTCAATGTTGGCTAAGTAAGTCTACCTCCAACCCGGAGAAGACCATCTTTAACAAATGCGTTTAATTTTAAAAAGGGGCGTGATAGTGGTTTGCCATTAAGAGCAGATTTTAGTTCGAGTGAAAAGTGTACTTGCTGTATAGCGCGCAAGATTGCTAACTCAGCGATTTCAATATGTTTTAATTCAAAGCGGCGCGGTAATTTTTTAATAAATCGTAAGACATAAATAACAATTCGTATTAGTTGAGAGTAGGTGTTTATTGGGCATTCTAGCTCAATTGGAGCAGTGAAGATGCGCCAGCAAACATTTTGGAATTGATTACGTGCATCTGCGCTGCGGAAAGTGAGCCAGAATTTGAACAACATTTTGAAATTGGTTACGCAAAGTTTTCAATTTGGGTGATGTAAACGACACGAAATAGTTTTTTAAATAACCACAGCGAATGATTAATTTACTAATAAAAACTTACCAATAAATATTTTTCACGACTTCCACTTGCACACTATTTACACTAGATTTTGTTTAAATTAGGATTTATGACATTTAGATAAACATTTGTAATTAGTTTAATTCTTGAAAATATATGTCTGAAGATAGACAAGATAAATAGAAGAACAACTAAATGGAATTGAACCATTTTGTTCTAGGTAAGATCCTATCGTTTACTGCAATGACAAAGGAAAACATGTGCTCCGAGCAGATCGGACTCCTATTTTACAGGAAAGAGAAAAGTTTTAACATAGATTAGATACAGACCAACCTTCTTCTAGCTCTATGCACAAGGTGTTTAGGCCGTATTTTTCAAAACAAGGCAACAGGAAAGGATAACGTACTTGACATGACCAACCTTCTTCTAGCTCTATGCACAAGGCGTTTAGGCCGTATCGTTCCGTATTAGGATATAGGAGAGAAAATATGTTTTGACACAGATACAGACAAACCTTCTACTAGCTCTATGCACAAGGCGTTTAGACCATATTTTTCAAAACAAGACAACAGGAAAGGATAACGTACTTGACATCGCCAACCTTCTTTTAGCTCTATGCACAAGGTGTTTAGGCTGTATCGTTCCGTTTTAGGATACAGGGAGGGATAACTTAACACACTAATCTTATCTAACTCTAAGCACATGATTTTTAAAGTTAAAACTTTCGTTATCGCAGTAAACGATATGATCTATTATTACACAGGCTTCTTCTAAAACAGAACAAATTAAACTCCAAAATTTTATCTACATATCTTAAATCAGATTTAGATGTTTTTTACTAAACATGTAATTTTATATATAATAAAATGACGTACGCACATATTAGAACAATTGTTTGAAATGAAAACTGTTCCCATAAATCAGGCGCTTCACCATTAACACTGTCGATCAAACATCTTAATCGGTCAGCGATAACGAAAGATACTTTCGTTACACAGTGTTTTTAAAATCAAACTTACGTTTAGTTTTTTACAAAAGGTTATAGCAAATAGGACAAGTCTTAAAATATCTTTAACCATAATTAACTTTAATTGTAAAAATATAAATGAAGAATGCAGAAAGATTTTTTAAAATGAAAGTTATGCTTTTGTACATAATGTTTGTTTAAGTTTTAATTTTTTTTAATCTAATGAAACCTTAAGCCTGAATATATGTAAAATTTCACTAATAATTTTGATCAACACTCGATTTCATAAAAGTTTTCGTGGTAAGTCCCCAGTTTTATTGCATATCCAACAAAACGTGACTGCTGTGCAGCGTAAACCAAGTAGCTAGCTATTCTACAAATCTTATGGAAAGAAACATTAATGCGGCTTTTCTTTGTGTTACGATATCTAAGCGGCATAATCTGCTCTGGGTTCCTTACGTACCTGTTTAATTATTTATGGTTTAGTTTTGTTATTTCTATTGGGTACTATATACTTAGAGCAAAATAATATGATTAAGAAAACAAACATAAACTTTTAAGCGAGCCTTTTGAGGTTTAAAAATTAAAAAACTATAAGTAATTAAGGTAATTGAAAAATATATATTCGAGTAGGTAACTTGTTTTAACATTAAAGCACAAGACTTTTTATTTTACTAGTTTTACCTTTATCTTATTTTTCCTTACAAACATAAATAAGGTATGCCAAAACAATTAATTATAACATATAAGTAATTTATATTCGCGGACACTGAGTAGAACCATTCTTATATTCAACATTGAACCCCAAACCAAATAGCGGCATATTCTTTGTACTTCATATTTCTGTTATTAATGTAAAATAAAATAGTAATTAAATATATTTATTCTTCAATCTTTTCTATGGGAATGCCGTTTTGCTGACTTGAAACAATTTAAGGGGTAGAAAACCTAATTGGTATATTATAAATTTAGATGACTTAACAATATATTTGTACTAAACACGTATAACAGTAAGCGCATAAAACTTGAATAATCTTTATTTAGTATGAACGTAAATACCTGTTTATAATAATATAAGTTTGGTTAACCTACACTTCATAGTACTTTATTGTAGGTTAAACTACAATTTATGTTACTTGACTCTTGAACTAAGAAAACCAAGGTCTTTTCTTTTGGAGTCTAATTTGCTCTCGCTCGGTGTCAGCTGATTATGTAGGGTACCAGTGTGTACGATTTAATTTCTTCTGATTATAGTTAACTGTAATAAAAGGTTGCAGATCTCTGACTTTTCCCTTTTTAAGCCTTATTTTCCGGTTAAAAATATACACAATTTCCAACACTCTTGGGTGTGAATAAGTGCTGCTAAACAACCAAGCTGTGAAGCTGCTATTGGTGAACTTCTAATTTTCAAGCTGAGGATCAAAGCATCAAAAATTATGTTCGTAAGTTTTAACTTTGAAGTAATCTGTGTGTTTGTTTAAATATATATATTAAATTAAAGTTTTAAACTTAGTATTATCTGTACATAAATCTGTAATGTTAATTTCATAACAGGCTTTTATTTAACTCTGTGAAATCCATCTTGTTTCGAAATGATTATGATCTACATTACTCTATGGCTTAACGTTCTGAAACATGAAAGAAAAGACTAACGATGTAAAGCGGCAGCGTAGGTCAAAATCATCTCGAAATCATATGATTTGTTCGTAATTGAATAAAGGCCCTGTTCTTGTTACTTTTCTAAATAATGCGAATCAATTTTAGGTAAAGACGTCTATAAATATAATGAGAAGTCAAGATCTTTCTAACTACTATATTGTTACAGGTCGGAGTTTGAATTCAAACAGAAGAGGAAGGTTGGAAAAGAGGGAACCACCTGCTTTTCCTTTTCCGATTCAGACGACGGCGAGACTAGGTTAGTTTAATATGGAAAACTCAATTATTTTTTTTGATAAATGTAATTTACATAAATCTTTTTATAACTCCAAAAGCTGACCTCAGAATTTCTAGTTTTGTCATATCTCCCATAAAACACACCCTCCATAATCCGAATCTAGATACTTTGGGACACTTGATATAAACACTCCTACCAACTATTCCTACCTATTTAATCCGAACTTATCTTACTTGCCTTGTTGACTGCACACTTTTTTTTTGTATTATGTTCGGATTAAAGACGTAATTAGTAAAAGTGTTTATATCAAGTGTCCAAAGTATCTAGATTCGGATTGTTGAAGGTGTGTTGTAAGAGATTAATTTTGTCTTACGCTTTTAATAGTTTCATTACTTATTAAGTTCACTGTATTCAAATTAAATACCAAACCCTAATGATTAAAGAGGATAGTAGAGCCATTGTTTTTATAACATTAATATTTATTTTTAAACATAAATTAGTACTTTAAATAAGAATACTGAGGCCTATTTATTACTGGTAGTATTAAGAATACTGTACGTGCAGTACATAATTTCTTTATGGAAATAAATATTGACTTCTTATATTTTTGATACACAGGATCGAAGCAAGTTCTGTTAAGGCAGAGCCAAAAGTAAAATAACCGCGCAAGAAAGTGGAAGGGAAGGCGCGAGGAACTGTGACTGCATCGCTGAGCGCTCATTGTCCACAATCATCACGAAAACGGTCCTCGAGCTACAGACTCCTGTCTTCGGACAGTGAAGACGAACTTGAAGCTTCTCGGTCTGCTCGTGCTGCCGCTCAGCAGGGGCTTACGTCGTCTCTGACCCGGCGAGTGGCGGATGGTGTGCTGCGTCGGACCGCGGAACTCGACGGCGATACTTTCATCGAGCTGAGAGTTTACAACACCAAAGACGTTATTGCTGCTACTGGGTGGAAAGAGCGTTTGGAGAAAGCCCAAGTTGCGTTACGCTTTCAAGCGTCGTCATCCGATTTGGAGGAACTAAGAATTTTTCTCAGAAAAGCAAAGCTAAAGTTTGTCCAAGAAGGCAAGTTTTACTCTAATAAAAAAGAATGAAACTTTTGTAAACTAGCTCCTAAATTTTTTTATTAGTAATAATATAGTAAAGTAACTAAATAGGTAGATACTGTACTTAGTTTTTTTATCATACAAATAATTTTAGTAACATATGAAGTATAATTTTGATTACATATAATACCAGATAAATTACTAATTTTTTCCTGGGATAAAAAGTAGATAACCTAAATTAGTCATTTTATTAACAACTTCCTTAATGTGCTTAAAATACGAATACTTTTTTTAAATTTGGTTTTTTTTGTTTATAGAAATTAAGATTTTCCGACAGTAAATATATGACCACACTGACAACTCCTAAGAGCCATACTACTGATCTATGTAAATATGAGTAAAAAAGTTTTTTGTACTGTTTGCGAACAAGATGTTTCGAGTAGGATATTTTCTGCCCATCTTCGTAGTAATATTCATAAGAATAATAGCGCTATTGAGATCAATGAATGTGTAGAAAAAATTAGTTCAGCATTTAGAAACCGTATTTCTAGTTACAGGGTGCATTGCCCCACTAGCAATGCCTCGAGGTCGCCATCAAGTAACAGCTCAGCAAATTCGTATCTGCTTACACCTCACACGTTCTTATCTCGAATACCTTTGCGTCGTGCTGTACGACAGCTTATCGATGTTAAATTAGCACAACATGTTAATTTAAAAGTAAATTTTGAATTTTTTGGAGAGTTCATTTTACCGAAAAATTACTATATTGAAATTAAATCTTTTGCAACAGAAAATGTAATTATTCATCAAAATTACAATTTTAACCACTTGTATTCTGATCTTGTGTCAAAAATAAACAAAAAAATTAGCGAATTCCAAGAGAAGGACAGTGGGTGGTCATTTTTAAAAAGCCTGTATTTAGAAATTAATTTAAATCGGTATTCACCTTTAAGAGCTTCGAGTTTTATTGAATTACCAAAATATGTAAAAAATAAAAAAGCTTGTATTAATGTAAAAAATAACGATAATTTTTGTTTTTTGTGGAGTATAATTGCAGCATTGTTCCCAGCTAAATCAAACGCAGACAGAACTACGTCTTATCCTCACTTCGAAGATGTACTTAACACCAAAAATATGGCATTTCCGGCGACATTCTCGGACATTAAAATATTTGAAAAAAATAATCACAGAATTAGTGTCAACGTTTACGGCTTGAATTCCAATAATAAAATAATTGGACCATTGTATAGAACAACACATAGAAAAAAGCGTCATGTCAATCTTCTATTCTTGCAAAATAAGTCCCGTAGTCATTACTGTCTAATTAAAAACTTGGAACGATTGGTTAGATCCCAAACTACTAAACATCATGGGAAAATCTTTTTTTGTGATGACTGCTTGCTTTTTTTTAATGGTAAAACTAATTTTGATGAGCATGTATGTGGAGGGGTATCGACCAAATTGCCTAATAAAGGCTCAATTTTACAGTTTACGCATTTTGAGCGTATGCAAGACGTACCCTTTGTCATTAATGCAGATTTCGAATGTTTTTTAGAACCATGCCAAACAAATCAAACTTTTAACAAAGGTGGTTTTACGTCAGACTTGCAAAAACATGTTCCTGCCGCGTTTGGTTATTACATTGTATGCTCGTACGATACTTCTTTAAATAAATATGTGTCATATCGGGGTCCAAACTGTGTTGAGAAATTTATAGAATATCTTCAACGCGACGTCCTAAAGATATATAAAATTTTGAAAAATCCTGTGCCATTGATATTGACCGAAAATAATTCAAAAGATTTCACTAATGCCAGAGACTGTTCTATTTGCTAACAATTGTTATTTGATGATAAAGTAAGAGATCATGACCACCTAACAGGCAAATATAGGGGTGCCGCACATTCTTACTGCAATATACATTTCCAATTACCAAAATTCATTCCAGTGTTTTTTCACAACCTTTCAGGCTACGATGCACATTTATTTATACGTGAGCTGGGAGATATTCGTGGCAAAATAAAAGTTATAGCTAAAACTAAAGAAAATTACATTTCATTTACAAAGTTTTTTTCAACCGAAGAAGGAAGCTTTGTTCCAGTCCGTTTTGTAGATTCATTTAAATTTTTAGGAGCTAGTTTACAAAAGTTAGCGGAAAATTTAATTACCATAGACTTGGTCAACTTGTCTAAGTTTTTTACGAATAAAACAAAGTTTAAATTGTTGAGACGCAAAGGAGTATATCCGTATGAATATATGAAAAGCTGGAAATCGTATGACGAAACTAACTTACCGTCCTATGAAGATTTTTTTAGTACACTAACAAATCAAAATATCTCTAAAGAGGACTATAATCACGCCCTTAAGGTTTGGAATACGTTTAAGATTTAAAATTTAGGGAAATACACAGATCTGTACCTACTGACGGATATTTTATTATTAGCCGATGTTTTTCAAAAATTTCGAGCTACTTGTAGGTTAAATTTCAAAGTCGATGCTGCTTATTATTTGACAGCTCCTGCTTTGAGCTGGGACAGCATGTTATTAAAAACTAATATTAAATTAGAACTTATTAATGATCTAGAAATCATTCGAATGCTTCAAAAAGGAATACGGGGAGGAGTATGCTTATGTTCTACGCGGTTCGCAAAAGCCAACAATAAGTATTTAAATAATTATAACCCTGCTGAACCTGAGAAGTACCTTATTTATATTGATTGTAACAATTTATATGGTTACGCTATGTGCGCATACTTACCATATTCTGATTTTAGACTATTAGACGAGAAATCGATGAATTAAACGTTTGCAAAATACCAGACGAAAACGAATATGGGTACATTTTAGAAGTAGATATCGAATATCCAGAAGAACTTCATGATTCACACAATGATTTACCGTTCTGTCCTCAAAAATGTGTTCCACCCGGTTCAAAAACATCAAAATTGATTCCTAATTTATACGACAAATTTTTTTACGTTATTCATTACGTCCATTTGAAACTGTGTTTAAAAGCGGGACTTAAGTTGACTACCGTGCATCGAGTAATAAAATTCAAACAAAGCCCTTATCTAAAAGACTATATTGACCTAAACACTAAACTAAGGCAACAAGCTAAATCTGTATTTGAACAAGACTTTTTCAAACTAATGAATAACAGCATATTTGGAAAAACTTTGGAAAACACAGAGAATAGATTAGACGTTAAAATAGTAAATCAATGGAGTGATGATAAAAACAAGACAAAAAAAAATTACTGTGCAGAGCAGTTAATATCTAGACCTAACTTTCATAGTTCAACTACATTTACCGAAAATTGTGTAGCTGTTCAATTGAAACCAGAAAAAGTAGTCCTTGATAAACCTATATACATAGGTTTCACAGTCTTAGAACTATCCAAAAGCCATATGTATAATTTTTACTATACTATTATGAAACCTTTTTACGGCTCTAATTTAATAATGTGTTATACCGATACTGATAGTTTTTTATATTCAATAGAAACAAAAGACTTCTATAAGCATTTAAAGCTAAATTTAAAGCACTATTTTGATACAAGTAACTACTCGGAGCCAAATAAATATCAAATTGAACGCGTCAACAAAAAAGTGCCAGGGTTGTTTAAAGATGAATTAGGAGGTCAAAATATTGTAGAGTTTGTTGGGTTGCGATCTAAGTTATATTGTATTAGAACGGAATCGTGCGAAATAAAAAAGGCTAAAGGTGTTTAAAAATATGTTTTAAATGTTGTTCATTTCAATGACTATTATAAGTCTTTGAAGAAAAAAGACAAAATCCTACGAAGAAAAAATGTTTTTTTTTAAGTCTCTTAAACATGAAATATTTACAAGATCTGTTAACAAAGTAGCTTTGTCTTCCAATGACGAAAAACGTCGAATAATGGAAGACAACATAAAAACGTTTGCTTGGGGACATTGCTCATTTTTCTGAATATCACTGTTGCGAAGATGGCAGAAAGTTATTTAACCGATATTATTATTTCAAAACATAATTATGTATATTCAAATAATATTTATGTAACTACAGGATTATGGGCAGTCAATAATTTTTTACCACAAATTCATATCCTTGTCAATAGCGAGAATTATGATTTATTTATTACTACTAAGGAATGGCACAGAATTTACATTGAAATCAACTCGAAATGTATAGACAACATGACTATTCTATACCAACTTCTTTTTTGTGAAAAACGTTGTCCTGAAAATGTGATTTCTTTAATTTGTGGTGCTCTTAGTACATTTTGTCATTGTGTAGAATTAAGATTAAACTATTTACTTAAGCATGACTATGTAATAGTTAGTCATTTTGTACATAATATAAAAAATAATTTAGCTTGTTATAATACCCTAACTGTCAGTCAAATTGAAATGGTACTTCATTTTTATAAAAGTAAATCTAACGTTTTAGCTGTGCAAGAACTTTTACTTTTTGGTAGTTCATATTTTTATAACTATTTGACTTGTTGTTAATTTTTTTTGGATTTTGTGTTTTTTATAATTTTGTGATTTTTTTTTAATAACAATAAAATGTACCTATTTGAAAATGTTGTTTTATTAATCTAAGTCCAACTTTAGTGTAAACCTTTAGATAAAGAATGTTGGTAGATATAATTAGCATTTGTGAGAGACAGACAAACAAAAAAACTTTAACTATTTTATTACGAACGTTAGAAAAGAAAATTTATGCTGATTCAGATACATTTCGATATTCAAGATGTCTTCGGTGTAGGCAGCCGGTCATACGATATCTAACATACATGAACCAACAAGTTTTTATTTGAAACCTGTATGACGCAAACAGATTGTTGCATTATATGAAAAATAAATCACATAATTAAAAGGTGTCGATTCGTTAACACGTCTTTATTATAATTTTAAAATATGTCTAATTACCAAAAGGCAAATTATATCGCTTTTTCAGTAGGCAAAGTTTTAAAGTATGTGGTCAAAATCGAAATTAGTCAATTAACAGAACTACCAAACGTTGTGGAAAGCAGAACAATTGTAAAAACAAGTTATCATGCAGAAAGTGAAAATGACCCAGTGATGAATTCTGTACTGCATTCCCTTTTCCTTATTTCGACAGAGTTGGGAAAACAAACTGAGAAAATTTAATGAGCAGAGGTATGTATAAACTTTCCTATTTTTGCTTTTACTTTCAAAATTTACAGAAAATCTAATTATTTTCCTTGTCTTTCAGATATACCTGAGGCAAAGAATATCAGTAGCAGTAGCAGAGGAAGAGGTTTCCTCCGTGGAGATTTCATTCAAAACTTATTTCTCTTTTTTTTTGTATTGTAAATAAACGATTTTGTCATGTACAAACATTAAGATATGTAATGTCTCTTTAGGAATAGAAATTAAATAAAAAATGTTTTATTGTTATAACATTTATTGAATTTTCTTAATAAAAATACTTAAACTTAGTTAAGCAAAATACTTATACTTAGTTAATACTTAATACTTATATTATACATTTGTACACAAATGAAAAAACTAAACTATTATATTTTAAACTAATTCAAGTATTTTATTTTTAACGCCCACATTTTCATTGCACCATTTCTTAATACAAATAACATTTTCCAGAGCACAATATTTTCTATGATTAAAACATTTGTTTTTTTGCCCTTTAGAATAGGTGCTGTACAAATTAGGAAAATTAGGGCATCCCTTTTCTGCAATATCTTCAACATTACATTCTGTACAAAGTTCATTAATCCATAGGATTTTTTCTCTACCCTTCAAAAGCAAATATTGGTGTTTTAAAATTACTTTGATAAGTTTTCTAAATTCTTGATAATCTATGTAACCGTCACTCCAATAAATACCACGATTACTTTCTAACCAAGATACATTTATTTTTTCTTCCTTAGTCAAACAAGAAAAGGGATATGGTGGTTTTATTAGAAATACTTGAGTGTATTCTGAGGTAGCCAAGGCAAATTCTTTTACAATAAATTTATTATGAGAATCCTTAAAGCCTTGTAAGTCTACGAAAATAGGTCCGGTAATATTCATGATATTTTTTTCACTATACCGCTTAAGGGTTTGTATTCAAATATGCAATCGTTTAATAACAAACAATACGCAGAAGTTAGATTTGGTATATCTTTATCACTCTCTATTTCGATACGAACATCAACTGGGCCAGTTTTAAGTGTATCGTTCTGTCTTGAGCAATCTATAACGTATAACGGTACTTTATCTCTAAATTCTTTATAACTTAGCAAGGGTTCAGGACGTCGTTCGTAGTAAGACTGTTGGAATCTAGTGTATTGTTCATATAATAAAGCAAATTTATCCTCATCAAATCGAACATTAAGACCCTCATACGGAAAATACACTGAATTCAAAAATACTTTAACTTCTCTTATATTGCAGTGATCGAAGTGTGACATGTCTTTTTCTGATTTATTTTTTCGGTCTGTCTGAAATGCAATAACAGCATATCTCGGTTTTTCTATTTGTGAAGACGTTTTAATTACCCATGTATGTTTTGTTGTTTTTGGTAATAAGGGATATTCATACAAGTCCCAGTTTCGGAATAACAAGTTGATTGAACGATCTTTTTCTAGATATTTTAATAGATTTAGTTTTTCTCGATCGGAAACTTTTACATGTGGAACACGCCAAACAATTTTTTTAAGTATGATATCATCTATTACTTCTCCAGTGTTTAGTTTTATTGCGTTTAGATTAGTATTGCTGCGTAAAAGTATTAGCTCATGTCTACAATTCATTATTATTTTATTATAATCCTCAGCAAATCCAAGCATTTTGTTCAGCGGTATAGATACTGCAAAATTCCCTGATCTTGTATTTTTTGTTCCATCTATATCCCAACCCCATGCTTTCGAAATTTTTGATTCATTTTCATTCATAGACAAAAATGATTTTATAGTTGTTGTTATACCAGCATTTTTAATTCTATCTATTTCAACTCCGTTAAGTTCATAGCGAACATCTTGAAACAGAAATAAAATGGGGTTGTTAGTAAAATTAACGCTAGTTGCAACATCTTTTAGATCTCCTTTTTTAACGATGACCATTCCTTCTAGGTATATTGTACTCGCTGATGGCAATACTTACAAGTCTTGTTGGTTGATAGGTATTCTTATTTCATCATTTTTATTAAAAGTAGTGATATATGGCTTATACGAATGAATTTCCATGCTTTCTATAGTATTATCAAATACAATAGGTTGCGCTACGTTTAATACACTCATTTTAGTAATCCTATTAATTTTAAAAAGTCTTTATTTTCAACACTTAATTTTTTTTTTAAGTTAGTAGATGTTAGTGACACAGGTGCTCTTTTGCGAATTACCTGTATCTTTCTGAGCTTCTTTGGTCGTGAAAAAGAATTTATATTAATTTGGTAAAAGTCTATCATTTTTTCTTCAGATGTAGGTACAGTAGTACCTCTTCTCCCCGAAAATTAACTAACTTGTTCTGTGAATCTAAAATTTTTATATTTACACTACTGATAGTCTTTTGATTAATCGGAAAATATATTATATTCTTTGGTACCTCAATAATTCTATATCCAGGCGGAACATTAGGTGCAAATTCATGGATTATGTGGCTTGGAATTCCATTAATGAAGGATCCACAGACAATATCACATTCAACTCGGACAACAGTGGTAGAAAGGATACTGACTGGGATCTGTGATTCATGATTTTTTTTTTTTTGTAATGTTTTTTTATTGTATCCGAGAATACTCCCAATAGAATTTTCTTTTTCAAAATGAATGTCTTTAAAGCAACAAATTACAGTACGTAAAGTATTATTGTTACAAGTTAAACTAAAGGTGCTGCTTCTAACGTTTTTCTTTATATAGTCACAAATGTCCTGTAGTTCATAAGATCCTTCAGGAATTTCAATCATTTCATTATCACCATAATGAAATTTATTATTTTTACTTTCAACGTTTGGAATAGAGTTAAAAGTAGAAAAGTATAAAAGACCACATTCGTAATCTCCGTCTAACTGTAGAGCAGGATAATAACAAGTATTTAAGCTTGATGTGAATCCAGATATTGACAGCGTGAAAGACATGATTAAAATGGTTTATTTTATTGAATTATCTTAATTTATTCTTTTGAATGCCAAAAATTGTTCAAATATTTTATACACAAGTGACCACAATTAACAGTATTAAAGTTCTGATATACATTGTAATTGTAATAAACATTAGACAAATTTAAATAGGACAGTAACTCTTGGGGTGGTCTTAGATTTCCAAAACTATTGAAGTACTCACAGTAGTTGTTAATTTTTATATAGGCTACCCAGTGCGTTCCAGGATTCTTAGAGTTATCCAAATTGACAATCGCACACTCAATATCTTTAGGTTTTTTTGGTAAAGCATCTTTCATGAATACTCCTCGAAAATACGGTATATCATTAGTGTGCTTTAAAATATCTACATTCGTTAAAGCACGTCTAGGTAGCCTTCTAGTTAGTTTTTTGCTGATTTTAAACATAATCCGTTACCTTTATAAGGTTTGATGTAGAGACCTTTTCCTAACGCAATAGATTCCATCATTTTGTTATGACGCTGTGACTCTTCAAGGTTTTGCTTTGCTGATTTATAGCTATTCACTGCTTTAGCAATACCTGCAGCTCCTCCAGCTAAAGACCCTAATGCAGATAAGCCAGCAAAAATTGGTATAAGTGGTAGAATCCCTCCAGTTTTTGGTATTGGTATAAGACGGGGTAAGCAAACATTTTTATTTTTAAATAATTTTTTTGCAGTCAAGTAGGCTATCTTTATAGCAGAATTGTTATCTTTTGGCTTGCGGTTTTTCATATTATGACGGATTTTAGACACGACTGACTTAAAAGATTTAACTCCAGCACCATTTTTTAATTTAGTTTTCATAACTTTGCTTACGAGCCAAGATGCTAATTTTTCTCCGGTTCTAGTATTTTTTGACTTCATTCTTTGTTTTGCCATATTCAGAAGCGCAAAGTCAGCTTTATGACGATCTTCTAAATTACGATGTTCGGAATATGCTATATCGTGACGCTTACAAGCCAATCTTTCTTGTAGTCTTGTACCAGGACCACAATAATTATATCCTGGTAAATGAAGTTCAAATGGTAAATTGTTTACTATATTATTAACAAGTCCTCCACCGTTCATCACTGAATTTAAAATGAATACATGGTTGAATATCTTACAATTATAAAGTATTTATAAGTTAAAAGTAAACACTATACAATAGACATTTCGTTAATCCAACTATTTTCCTTTTCATTGAGTCCTAACCATTTTACAAATAATTTATTTCCTTTCTTTCTTATCACTCATTCAATTAAATAAATGTTTGGATGTTTAGTTTTTTGCAACTCTTGTTCGTAAAAGGATCCGAGTATTATTTGATTTCTTTGATCATGAATGTGATAAGTTACTGGGTAAGTATTATTAACTTTTGTTATGGTAAATAGTTCAGAAGACCAGTTAGGTGTATACCCCTTTTTGAAATTTTCTTTATATTTGCCATTCGAACACAGTCACCTACTTTTAATTTTGATTTTCTTAAGTACTGAGGTGTTTCATTCCTCTTTATGTTATTCATAACGACGGTTTGGTTATCACATGTTACATTTATTGGTTTAAATTTTATGGTTCGATGGACAGTATCATTATATGATGACAAAGCATCGTTCAAAGGTGATCCGATCCATTTGTTATTTCCAATTAAAGTAAAATATTTATATAATTTTGATTTCAGTGTTCTTATAAATCTTTCAACAATTGACGCCTTTTTCACAGAATATGTAGAATAGTGATTTATATTAAAAGTTGTTATTATTTTTTTAAACACTTCATTGTAAAATTCTTTTCCCATATCTGTCTGAAGGTTAATAGGAACTCGACCACAATCCAAAATTTTTTTAAAAGCGTTTCCTACGTCACGTTTTGTTTTCGTTTTCAGAGGAACTCCCCACGCGAATTTTGAAAAGCAGTCAATAACAACTAAAATATATTTAAAACCTTTGTTCACTTTTTCCATTTTCTGCATGTCAATTAAATCAGCTTGCCATAAATCATCAATCCCTTTTAATATTACCGCCCTACGAATGAAGTGTTTTCTAGCTGATTTGTGAAGTTCACCAACTATGTCTTCTCTGTTCATAATTGTTTAGGTGCGGTTTTCTGTGATCCAACCTTTTTTAATTCTGATTTAATATCTAGCAACTGATTTTTTAAAGTTTGAATCAGGCTTTTTATAGCATTTATTTCGAGCAGGAAAGATTGTTTTCCACATTATTCTTTTAGTACATTATCTACATACTGCTTATTGACGGCTTCGTCAGGTAGCTGAGGTGTTTTGAGTCCTTTTATACTTGCTGATATTAAGTCTAAATCTCCATTAATAGACTTAAGATATACTTTGTCAGTAATATCGAAAACTTCTGACAAACGCAATCTTTTATGCACGTGATGACCAAACTTGTCAACGTTCATTGTTTAATAAATGTATACCTAAATGGTTTGATTACAACTGAATGTTAATATAAAGTTCTCTGTATTATATTTGAATAAATCGTTAAGAATGCATGTAATACGTTACTTTTCATATTTTATTTGTTAATAATACCAGCTTCTTGCAACTCCTCTACGATAGATATTATTTCATTGTCTAATCCACTGTTTCCTGCATCACGAGAAGATATTAAAAGTTTTAGTCTTTCAACTAACTCATTAGGGTCATCCCAATACATATAATCAACATTTTTATTATATTTTTTTAAAATTGGTAACCCAGACCCTTGATTAAGACTTTCGGTGCTTGTACATTGCTTAGATAACTTGAAAAGTGGTTTGATAATATTTAAGTACTTGCTTCCTTCATTACTTTTAATTGGTTTTTTAGGGTTGAAGTCACGCCTATGTGCATTTGTAATAGTTAAAATCTGTTTGTAACTGTTTAAGTCACTATTAGTGATTGTTTTTAAATCTGGTATTCTTTTAAATAATAATTCCATTAGACCTTCAGTTTTTTGTAAGGCTTTCCAGAAACTAAAATTGTATTTTCTGTTTGGACAATTCGAGAATTACCTATCATCAGTTTAACACGTTCATTTCTAACACCAAATGGAATATCTTCCAATACTTTTACAGTTCCTTCTGAAGGTGGTGACCAATTATGTTGTGGACTTGAAATAGATTCAATTGTTTTGAATGAAGCGTCACTTGAAATGTTGGTTTCTTTATTATTTGTATCGCTCATACTTTCTGAATCATCTTCATAGATATTGTCTTCATAATCATCAAAGTTCTTAAGAGTTTTATCAACTTTTTCACACTGTTCATCGGAATCTATTTCATATTCACTTCCACCCTGAAGATCAAAATCAAATTCAGTTTTCATATATTTTGCTTTTTTCCCTGGGATTACGTCTTCATTGTAATTAGGTTTGATATTTTGTGTTGCATTTCTTGATACCATTTTATGAAGTGGATCCGTTAAAGGTTTGAACACAGATTTAAGGACTTTATCATTTTCAGTTTGAATATTACTGCCTAACTTTTTTCTTAACAACGCTAGCTGATTTAATTATCTCTTTTTTGATATTTACTTGCGAATCCATTTTTCACAATAAGCTTTACCAATGTTATAGACAACACTAAACACATATCAGAGTTTTTGTCGTTTATAAGAGTTTTAATCAAGAATGACAAAAGTATCAAACTTTTTTCTATAGCAACCTTTATTTTTTTCACAGTCTTTATTGATTACTATGAAATCATACGAAGTTTTCCAGATTTCCGAACACATATCACGAAATTGATTCCAATTCATATCTGTACTGACATGTTCATCATAAACATGTCGTAAATTAATGTCATCTTGTTTAAACAAAATTATAAGATTTGCATTATCTCTAATTAATTGTTTAGGTACTTTACTATATGTTTGATTCAAATAAAAGCAGTCTATACGCTTATGTCGCCCCATTGAGAAATAATCACGAATGTTATTTTGATTTTCACAAGCAACATCGTCGAAAATAATTACTGAATCAGGTTTTGCATGATGAGGGCTTATAACGTCACTATTATCGTTATATTTCATTAATTGTACTTCTGGAACCTCATTTAACACTTTTTCTAAAAATATATATTTTGGTTGGTAAAGCGTTTTGGAATATAAATATATATTTTTATAGCATAAACCATTTTCATGCAAAAGAAGTCCAACTATTAGGTTTGTTTTTCCACAGTTAGATGGTCCGCAAATCAAACATCGAATCGAATTAGGTAATAGTTTACCATGACGTGATATGCCTAGATCAGATTCAGAACATATTTTTTCTAAATGTAGCTTTAGTGGCTGCTATACAAATTTCATGATGTCTTGGTGAAAGAAGTTAATTATGCAATGAAATCTCTAATCGCTATGACTCCATATTTATATTAATTTGAGAGACATTGACACACAAGACTACCGAAAGATAAAAGAAAGGTAAGATTTTTATAATTGATTAATGAAATATTATTTGCCCGACAGTTGTAATAGGGTAAAACATTTTTCTACTAGAACAGAACAGAACGGTTTGTATATATTTGTAAGTTTATGTCTTCTTCTCTCGTAAAACGGAATGATGCTCTCCAAAATACCTTGTTCATAGAGCTAGAAGAAGGTTGGTCGGTATGAAATACGTTAATCTATTTACATTCACCCAAATTGAAAACTTTACGTAATCAATTTCAAAATGTTTATTAGGCATTCTGGCTCACTTTCCGCAGCGCAGATGCTGGCGCATCTTCACTGCTCCAATTGAGCTAGAATGCCCAATAAACACCTACTGTTGAGGCAAGTTAGAAATTCGTATAGCTAACTCATATAATAAAGGTTTGGCGGGTGCGGTATCATTACTAGCGGTAGAGATTAAAACTCTTAATTTAATTTCAGGTGGGTTTATAATATTTTTTGCGTCAAATTCTTGAATAGGCCATTCATTATACGGTAGTTTTGTAAATTCAGGTCCACTGAACCACAACGGGTGCTGAATTAGCTGTGCGGGCGTGAGACCACGCGAAAGGCCGTCTGCGAGATTCGAAGAACCTTTAGTAAAGTAGAAGTATTTTTGGTCAAGATTGCTATGAATTTTGGACACGCGATTAGTTACAAAGGTCTACCATTTGGCGGGTGAAGAATTGTATCCACGTAAGAGCGACTGTACTATCACAAAATGCAAAGATTTGTTGGATCATATAGCGATGCGAGTAGATATCTATAACAGAAGACATTAATTGCGGAAGAACAAGGGCTCCACAAAGCTCTAGTCGCGCTACCGAAACCGTTTTAACGGGAGCGACTTTCGACTTGGCGCATAGTAAGCTGGTTGTAGCCCGGTTCGTGTTCCGATAGTACACGTGTAAGTATACAACGCCTCCGTAGGCACGTTCGCTTGCATCGGAAAATCCTAGAAGCGTAAGCACACATTGCGTTTCTACTCCTATAAGGCGCGGTATTTTTATAGTTTTCAATAAAGGCAACTTTTTTACAAATTGTTTCCAAAGAGTAACAATGTTTTGGGGCGGTGTTTCCTCCCAGCCAATATTGTTTTCCCACAATGACTTTATAATTAATTTGGCCAGTACAATAACTGGTGAAACGAAGCCCATTAAGTCCCAGAGTCGAGCAATGGTCGATAAAATGCAACGTTTAGTGCACGTGCGATCACTATTAGTTACGGAAAATGTAAAACAGTCAGAGAGTGATATCCAATGTAAACCTAATACTTTTAAACTGTCTTCTACTTTCACCTCATCACCTTCTAAATTCTACAAATTCTGTAACACGATTATCAGGAGGTCCACTTTTGAGAAATTTTGGTGAATTACTAAAAAAATTACATAGCTCGAATCCACCGGCGGTAAATAATTCTATTAATTGTTTCGATAAATTTTCAGCTTCATTAACTGACTGAACACTGATCGCGACATCATCCATATACAAGGCGTCCTTATTTAATGCAATAGCAGCTAGTGGGAACTTGTCTTTCATATCAGACAAGAGCTGTTTAACTGTGCGCATTGCCAGGTAAGGGCAACAAGACATTCCAAATACGACCCTGGAAAATTCGTATAATTGAAGACATTCAGTGACGTCACTTCTATATAGTATGCGTTGATAGCGGCGATGATCGTTTTGAACAAGTATTTGAAGATACATTTGCCTAATGTCAGTACTAATAGCCACAGCAAAAAGTCGAAAGTTAAGAATAATGCGGAAAAGATCAGCTTGCAAATTCTGACCCTTATGAAGTATCTCATTAAGTGAGTATCCAGAGTCTGTTTTTGCGCTAGCGTCGAGAACCATTCGAGTTTTCGTAGTTGTCTTATCAGCTCGAAACACTGCGTGATGTGGGATAATGTATTGCGATTCTTCATTTTTACAATTGGACACAGGATAAATATAACCCTTTTCTAAATATTCCTTTATAATTTTATCATATTCTGTTTTAATAGCGGGGTCGGATAGTAAACGGCGTTCAAGCGAAAAAAATCTACGTTTGGCTAATTTGCGTGAGTTTCCAAGTTTTGCGGGATCGCAACGGAACGGTGAGGCGACTGTGTACCGACCAGTCGTTTCGTCGCGAACAGTCGTATTTTTGTATATATTTTCACATTCTTGTTCTTCTAGAGTTAAGTATTGTTTAGAAGGTAAATCTGCTAATTCAAAAAAACGAGACAAACATCGTCGTTTTCTGCGAAGGAACAATACGAATGCATAGTATTTTCGTGAGTAGCGATAATAGGAGCTGAACCTAAAATGAAATAGCCGAGTAACGTCTCGATTGCGAAGGATTCACTTATTGAACCTGATATTTTATTTGGTAATAAAATACGAGCAAATAATTCGCATCCTAATATTATATAAATTTTTCCAGGTGTGTGATGCGAGCGGAATATTATTGAAATGCAATAATTTAGTGGTGTCCACCTGCGCGGTGGTCAGTTCGGAAGTAATGCGGTCGACAACATACGGTTGTATATCAAAGAAAATGTCAGCGTTGATGCGTGAAAATAATTTGAGATGGGTAACGCCTTGCGCTTTGTTTACAACATTACCTAAACCAGCGATTTGTACATTTTGCAATGACCGTAACGGTAAACCTAAGCGAGAACAACGCTCACGAATTATAATTTCTCGTTGCGAACCACTATCGATCAGTAGTCGTAAAGTTTGTAATCCACCTTGAGCGTCGCGAGCATAGTATAGCGCGGTGCCGAGAAGAACAGTAGTAGCGTTTTCACCCGTATTGTATTAAGCGCGCGGTGCGGTGCGAGAGGAAACTAGATGCGAACAGAGCGAGACGGGTTGCGAGCGATGCGGCGATGTTAGAGAAGTATAAGTATTATTTATGGAGACGGATGCGGGAAAATCGGATGGTGGCGATGATGAGTCACTGGCAGTGGCGGGCGCGGGAGCGGCTCCACGGTACTTAGGCGTTACTTGCGAATGAAAATTAGTATGGGGTTGCCTAATAACCGGTTGTTGCAAAGAATTGGATGGTGGGACTTGCATCGAACTATTTTCGTTTGCGTCATAGTGCAATAATGAATGATGTTTTCGTGAACAAAGTCTGCATCGACGCTCGGACCTACAAGTACTCGTACTATGTTTGTCGCTCAAAAAATTAATGCACAATTTTAATGGTTTAACATAATTAAATCTGTCGTGTGGTGGGATAGTTATAAACTTAGAATATTCATATAAATGGTGCTTGTCCGACTGACAACAAAAACATTTTTTGTTATCATTCTGTACATTTATAAAAGTCTTAAATGATTGCTGACTTAGAGTCGGTTGTTGTGGGGCTTTACTAGTATTTACGCCCGGGCTTGGCGGCTTGTAACTATTATAATTAGGAGAAAAGCTATGCGCGCGACTAAGTATGCGAGATTGTTCGCGTACAAATTCAATTAATTGAGTTAAGACTTATTTTCGCGATAAAACATTTCGAAGGATCGAACGGTTTCAACTTCGAGACTTTTTAGTCCTATATGAACAAACATACATTCAAGTCAACAATGGTTGCGTATTTGTCTACAAAATTCTCGAGTGAAGTCAGAGTGGCCGATGAGACTGAGGGTAGTTTTAAAAGTTGGTCGAAATATGCGGACTTGATGGCGCGACTGTCGTTGTACTTTGTAGTCAACGCATTTCATAATAAATGATAATTATCACCCGTGACTAACATTCCTTTGCACATATTTAGCGCTTTACCAGCTAGGCTTCCTGCTAGATATTGCATCTTTTCACTGTTGCTAAGGGAATTATTCTCATGTATTATGGATTTAAATGTTTCGTAGAATAAGGACCAATTATCGATATCTCCATTTAATGAGTTCAAATATAGACGCGGTAATTTTATGTTGTTACTAGTTTGCGGGTCAGACAAGCCTGCTTTTGATGTTTCTGGAATTTTAAGCATATTAGTATTTGACATTGAAGCTAAAATATTAGAATGCGTGTATTTAATTTTTGAATATAATTCATCGAGAGCACTTAAAGGTTCATAATTAGGTTTTATTTCGGGGTAAGCCGAAAGTTGCAAAAATATTTTCAGATCCAAAAAAGAAATGAATTCAGAGCGAATTTTTTCGATAGTAGAAGTTTTCAATAAAAATAATTGCAAATTTTCATTGTTTTTTGAGCTATCTTTTATAGAATCGTAAATAGACTGAACACGTTGAAAGAGAATCGCCATCTTGGATTCTAATTTCTTTATCTCTAATTTGTCGTTGGTAACAGATTTAGCGTGAGTCGACATCTTTAATTAATGTTATGCTTAATTCTATGTAATTACGAATTAAAAGGCTATCCAGTGAGAAGGACCAGAAATTATGGTGACGCGTTAGTGGACCGTACTTGGTATTAGATGATGTATGAAAAGATGGTGTATGGAAGCGTGGTATTTATTATTTCTCAGGCGTGGCGTTAATCCTGGAATAGAATCTTAGAATCTAAGAACACAGAATGAAAATTAAGGCAACTCTTATCGCTTTAATCAGATGCCGAAGTAGAATACTTATATATATTACAATAGTTCGTAGTTAGTGTACACACATTATAAGTCTATCCAAAAGTTTACTCTTTTTTCGTTTTCGTAAACAACACTTACGCGTATGAATAAACAATATTATAACTAATTATTATTAGTATTCAAATAAAATGATAGATATATAGGCAGCGGCGGCGCGGTGCGTTCGATGCTTCTTATTTGAGCTTTGCCAAACCACTGGTCGCAGGTAGGTAGGTATATAGGAACATATATATGGATGATAATTAGGATTGGGTAGGAAATTCAAAGAAACCATTAAAAGACTACTCCACGACTGAATTATGTATTAATACACGCCCAACCACTCTTTCTCTCTCTCTCTCTCTTGATGGTATTTTATTTTGTGTCTCTATGTAAAAAACTGCAAATATAAGCAAGTTAATTATATTATAAGGGTGTGCATACACTCCAGTGCTTTCGACTCTATAGCGAAAGCTGCGGTTCGACAAATAGTCTCGTATGATAAGTACGAGGCGGTCTGGCAACTGATAGTTGTACAGTTTATAAATTAAACCGTTGTGCCAGACTTTATCGAAGGCTTTCGCTACATCGAAAAAGACAGCGCTCGTGTGACGGGGCTTACATAGTACTGGTTGAAAGCCAGTGAGAATGTGCTCCGTAATTTGCGCCGAACTGCTCGTCGATTAAGATGCCTCTGGAGACTATAGCGTTCCGTAGGCGAACGAGGAGGAGACGTTCGTAAAGTTTACCAAGGACCTTTAGTACACTTATAGGGCGGTAGGAGGACGGCTCGGTACGAGCTTTCTCTGGCTTATGGATGGCTATAACGATTGTATCTTTCCATTTAGAAGTAAAGGTGCATGCATTTTCGATAGCAGCCTTGAAGATGGCTACTAGAAGGAAAAGAGTGAGGCACATCAAGATATCGTTAGAGATACCCTCCGTGCCGGGGGCTTTACGGGGGCGTAGGTCTTTAATGACCTGTTTGACTTCGTCGACTGTGACGGGGTGCAGGGGATTTAGTGGGGGCAGAGAAGTTCTGCGCTCCACTTCATCGTCTACCTCTGGCATGTGATTGGGATCGAATGGTTGTGTACTTAAGGTACATTGGGATTGGAGGCTGGATGCAGGGCAATCCGCTTTTTCGTCGTCATCGAACGCGGGAACGTTGCTGGAAAGAGTTAACGGAGGGAGGGAGTTGAAGGTGTCTGATTTCAAAGCTCTGGCTAGGCGCCAATAAGCTTGATGATACAGAGGAATATTCTCCATCAGATTACCGAAATGTTGGGCACGAAGCTCAACTACAGCGGTTCTTACACAGCGGTGTAAGTCGTTGAAGCGAGCTTTGTTTTCGGTAGTGGGAGCGCGATCGCGTCTGCAGTGGGCTGCGTTACGCTCAGTTATTAGCGACCTGGTGTACTGAGGCAGGATTAGGTGGTGGAAGTCACCAACCGACACTTGCCTTGAGCACTCGCCAATGGTGGCGGTCAGGTGGCTAGTGAGTGAGTCAATAGCTACGTTTATATCGTTCGCGGAAGAGATATTACTGGGAACACGATCTAGATGTGGCGAGCTGGGGTTTTCGAGTAATTGCCCGAATTTATCCCAGACCGTCACGGTTCTAGTGTTGTGAGGAGTGTCCGATGGGGTACCTAATCAGAGTCGCTCTCTAGCCAGTCTTTTAAGGAAGAGAGATAAACCGATGCAATGATGATCGGCTGCTGGCCAGTCATCGCTAAGCGGCACACGGATGTTTGTATATTCGTAAGTGGAGGAGGATAGGGCAGCAATGCAGGGAGCGTATCTAATGAGAAAGATGAGAGTGAATGCTACGATAGTTCGTGATCGTAGGGGTGCGGACAGCGGGCTTGAGGAACGTTTCCTGGATGAGGAAGACGTCCGGTTTATGGGACAATTCCTCTCTTTGGTTGCAGAGACCGTTGGCGTTAAGGAAGCCGATGGAGACGGAGCGGGGTTTTTCGCGCGCGGTTGTGCAATCCATTTTGATTAAATTTTTGGGGAAGCGCCCTACAGAGGGCGTTAAAGATCGGGTGATGCTCAGACATGAATCTGAGCACTTGGTGGGGGGTGGTGACCTGCTCGTATTGAGCATACACGGCCTCTATGTAGTCGGGCTCGAGAATGATAGCGTAATTTGATATTGATATTATAGTGACCGCAATCCTGATTATAAGGTCCATTTCTCTGTGAAACAAAAATGAGCCTCTAAGAGCATGATGATCTTAAGTATTTAACGTAATTCGCAAATAAATTTATTCAAATTATATTTTACAACTAATCGAAAATCTGTTACTGTAACTTAGTAGCTTTATGATTACTTTGCATTTTGTGTAATAATCTATGTTTATACTGTCAGTATATAGGGAGTTATAGAATAAAAATGAAAAAAATAGAGGTTTAGGATTATTTTTTTAAAGCAATGTTTTTACAGAAATCTAAAAATAAAAACAGTAACTTTATTCTATAAGAGTGTGTAAGGATATGTTATTGCTCACAAGTTTGAAACTGGAAACAAGGCAGAGGAATCGATTTTATAAAGGAGCGGAAACAACACAATTTGTCTACGGAGCAGCCTTAGGTAATAGACATGTATAATCACGAAGGAAGGCAGATGAAATAAAATTAAAATGTCCTTTAGATTCATCATCAGACTCGCTTTAAACTTTGACATAAGTTTACGTAACATTTTTCACACCAACCCAGTTCCCATTTCATATTAAGCAAAATAAGAAAATATAGGATGTTATAAAATACAGTAAGTCAGCAGGCCACGGGCTCTCTAGCTAATACACAGGTGTAGACGGATTGAACAGGACGTTGAAAATAAGAGACAAAATATGAGTTCTACTATTCCGCTACTGCTAGTAGTACTCTATGAATGGCAAGTAGTTATTTAATAACATTTCACACAGTTAAGAACACTCATATTTTTTTTTTTGATAATATGACACTTGTTTTACAATAATGTTCACTATTGTAAAATTAACAGTTACGTAATTAGCTATACCAGTTAAATAACAAACAAACATACACGTATGAACGAGTAGTGATACATCGCGTCGGAACTATCTGAAGTTTGAATTGCCTTTTGTAGTTCCTCAAGGAAGCGGCGCTCGTGTCAAATGTGTGTTTGTTGCCAAGTCACGTTCAGAAATGATAAAAGCAGTGAAACTGTGCAAACTAAACATGATACACGAACCACTGCAGGCGGTATTGTGACAATGTACAAGAATTATGACGACAAAATTTAAGCTTTGTCCATTTGAAAATAAAAAATATTAAATTTGATCATATTTAACTTGTCTAAATGATATACAGGGCGTGCAGGTGACAAGTGACAAGTGACGGTGCAAATTTTATTAATCAAAAATAGTGTCATAATTTGCAGAAAAACATATAGTATGAAAACTTTATTAGAAGTTAATGTATGTTTATCCGAACTAACTAAAAAAATCTTAAATTATAAAACAACCAGTGAAGTGCGAGTTGAACTAGCGCACTCAGGATTCCGTAGTAACCACCACATAATACTAAAAGCCGTAATAATATTATATAATCATTTTGTAAAACGACTCATATAAATAAGAACTATGAGTATTTATTGCAATAACAATGTGTTCGTTTAGTTAGCATTATATTTTATTGTATTCGTTTAGTTGAAGTCTTATTTTAGTGCATTCGTTTAGTTGACGTCGTATTTTAGTGAATTGTTTAGTTGACGTCCTATTTTAGTGTATTTGTTTAGTTGACGTCCTATTTGACCATTAACATATTATTTTATTTTATATTATCTTATTCTTTTCTTTTTCTTTTAATTCAAGTTACAGCTGTAATAATTTATATAGGATCTATTCGTGCCTGAAATAAAAGTAAATTATTTTAATTTCAATTCAATTCAATATTCCCCACTGGAGCGGCACAAGCGAATATATTTTCGGAGCTGTATAGCGGCAATACTGCCTTGTACTAACTGCCAGGACCAGTAGTTAGTAATGTGTCTTTGTTTGTAAAATTGCTGCCATGCACCTGGAATGTTTTTATATACTGGTATTTTACGAAACTAGTACCGACAGTTTGACCTATTGTATTCCACTTCACACAGCGTTTCTACTAAATTGCAGCCCTTGTTAACCACAATGTAGTTGAAGAGTATGCAGTTTTAAGCTTGCAAATTATATCTTTAGCTACTAGCTTTTGTCAGCGGCTCCACCCGCTCTAAATTTGGTTATCGGCGTGGGATTTTTACGTCAACTGCTTAATTATAACCCAAACCATACCCAAACTCATTTTTTTGTATTCAAATTAGGTTTTTACAAACACCTTTGAATCGTCAAAGTTATTAAATATTTTTTTTTTTAAATCCGGTTCTCAATGAGGATTTCTGCCGAGAAGAATCTACCAAAAAATTCGATAGTTACCCTTTTAAAAAAAAATCATTGGGCTAACAACATAACTAGTACATATTTTCATAAAAAATACAAATACAATTATGAATGTTTTAAATAAAAAATTTAAGCCATATTATTTTATATTATTTCAATTTTAATTTGGTTTACCTATGCGTCCTGTAATGTAGCATCTTCAGTCCCAAGGATTTTTATCATTTATATAGGCATGCCGTTGGTTGTCGGTAGAGTAGCATAACACCACTCCAAATCCTCCCGTGGGTGTCTTACGAGGCGACTAAGGGGCATACCAGATGGTGAGCAGCAGCACCATACTGAGGAAATATTTAAATTCAATCTGCGATTGCCAAACCGCACACCAAACGTGGCTTTTATTGGCAAAACCCCCCTATGATTTGCACAAAAAAACCACGGCCCCTTGTCCTGACCATGGTGACCATCGTCAAGGTAACGGTGGGGCAGGTGGTGCAAAGAATACCCGGCAGAGATCTGGCTACCAAAAACGACAACTGGCCCTGATAACGTACAATGCACGCACTTTAAGGAATGACGAAAAGATTGTAGAGCTGGAAGAAGAAATAGAAAAGCTGCGCTGGGATATAATAGGGCTATCTGAACTCCGAAGACAGGAGGAGGACTCGATATTGCTCAAATTCGGCGTGTTCTACTTCCGGAGGGCGAATAACTGTCCCGAGGTGGTGTCAGGTTTATCGTCCACAAGACCCTCATCAACAATATTACGACCATCGAGAAAGTGTCGACAAGGGTAGTGTATCTTGTACTCAAATATACTCACCGACTTCCGCAGACCCAGATGATGAAGTTGAAGTTATGTATGAGGATGACAAAGCCTTCTCAATCCGCTTCATTGTCGTTATAGGGGACTGACGCAAAACTGAACACTGGAAATTGCGATGAGCTTTAAATGGAAAAATTTGGAGTAGGGTAACGAAACCGTAGAGGCCAGCGATTGGTTTACCTTATGGATAAGTCAGAGCTCCTGAAAGGGGGTGGAACACCGATACTTAAAATTGTAGCATGTAGGCATTGTGAAATGCACTTCCTCGCGCTGACTGCTTAATTAGGTCCCACGTGTAACTTATGTCACGTTATGCTTAATTAGGTCCCACGTGTAACGTATGTCACGTTATGCTCTGTCAGTAAGTTAGAATCAGTAGTTATTGTTAAGTTTTTATAATCATTCAATATACGATCGTCAACTAGAGAACATGTCTTGGTCTTATTATATATCTCGACATCCAGGGCCCACTCTTCGTAGCGACCCTTTGCCAAAGAATCGGAAACGACATCTACAAAAAAGAAAGCCATTAATTTTTAAATAACGAAGAATCCAGAATTTTATATATATATACGAAATCAAGTAATCAATTTTAAAATCCAAAGAGCAAAAATGAAGATAAAACAAGCCTATAAAATAAAAAGCCTTTACACTTTTGCATTTCAAAAACTACCTTTATCTAAAAGACTTGAAGCATACGAGTGGTTCGCCCGGCCCACGGAGTCCAGGGTATAGCCCGGCCCAACCAGCGCAGCCAAGGAGACGAGAGCAGCCGGTTTCAGTACTGCAAACTATCGCCGCCGCCGAACCGACAGCTTGCCGCAGCGGTGCCAGCAACGTCACATGGGACGCCCCGCACTGTCGCGTCGTCATCATTGTCGTCGTCGTAAGTTAGGTACCTAAAATGTTTTTTCTGGGTCCATTACCAATCATATTTAATTAAGTATTAAGTTTTAAGTTAATTAAGCACTACCCTTAACCTAATATCTAACTTAATAACTGAGCTAGAAATTGTTTATGATCGTTTAATAGAAATCAAAACATATCTTATTAAAGTTGGACCTCAAAGAAGGCAAAGCTTAGAGTCAGCTCAGCAAAAATTTCAGAATTTAATACTCATTTGTAGTGTATTTCGTTTGAAAAAAAAAAACATAGAATGAAATAAGTAAGTGGATTATGATTAAAATAGTAAACAAGTTAATAAGGGACACTAAGGAAATTTATTTTTATATTTTAAACGTATATAGTGTAGATACGCAATATGTGTAGGTTCACAAGCCGCAAAAATAACATCAGAAAATTTTGACTAATAAACAGCAATCTCCCTGTTGCTAATAATTATGACAGGCCAGGAGCACGTAACTACTCAATTGATAGGCAGTATCCTGTTATACGGATCCATGCTTAGTGATGCTGCTAAAAAACATTTGATAGAATTCGTCCTTAAGTGACGCCTTTCAGCTAGGTCCAAACATAGATTTAAATTTAGCTATGTTACTGTAGAGTCACTATTGAAGATCATGCGTACACATATAATTAAAAAAAAATTGCAGTTGTGCTTCAATCTCAAATGTTCACAGCTAGGCAAGGACATAAGTCTATAGAGAAGTTCGGCTAAGATTTGGAAGAGTTTTGTCCAAGCAGTTAGAGACGAAAAAAATATGAGGTTCTCCGTCCACTAAACGGGAAGGTAGCGACTAAACGTTTTGAAGATGGTCTCAACAATTTCCAGCTCGCCACCATCATTTCTGCTCGGTTATTTGAGTACCTTCCCGAAACTATTATTTATTATAAGCCGCATTTGACGAAAATTCGTTAGCTCCTAGCGAAGAATCAGTCATGCATTTCCAATTTTAATAGGTATAATTTGCACGATTACAAATCACGGAGTTTCCACAACCACAACCCCGGATCCTTCGGATCCCGTGGTCGCGGAAAACCCACAAAAGGCTTCACCACAGGTCATCAAAATTATCACTCGCGTAATGTAGCACATATACAACACTCGCCAAGTACCGTAAATGTCAAGTACACTCAGAATGCACCAAATAAACTAGAATTTTTTAGCGCCTTCAATAAGTAGCGACACCGAGCATTATGTTTTAAACTGTAATGCAACGTAGTGACAAAGCGTTGTGACAACAAACATAAGCAATATAGATATAGGTAGTATAGCTAGCAGTATAAGGTTATTAGGCGATAGCTAAGTAAACGTATGCGTTTTAAATTATGAGTGGCTTCTCGACTACCCACACCCAACAAACAATTTAGCGTTGGTTACAGGTAATTTTGAAGCTTAGAGTACTACTATTGATTTATAATGGATTCGGTTGTCACTAAAAGTGATACAGTTCACTTATGAAATAAGTTTAGCTCTATAGGTTGTATTAGAACTGTAAAAACGAAGTTAAATATTCTTTCCAATTAGTGTAGCAGCAGCGGACGCTTATATAATTATGACGTTAAAGCTGCCTGCAGCGTCAAAAGCTGTTTGAAGATCTTCATTAACTCCCTGTAATTCTTATTGCTATAAATCTGCTATATCAGAGTTCCTTATATATCATAAGACTGTTGTTCAACTTCATTAACGTCATTGGTTCTGCAACGGAGTTAATTAAAAGTGTAGTAACTATTACATACAGCTTAAGCCTGTAATACGAAAAACAATGATAGGTTAAATAGTTATAGCAGTTTTGTATGATTATTATGGTGTAAGTTAAACAAATGGTAATTCTTTAATGACACCATTTAATGTTTCTACGGTTAAAGTTTTTGTCTATAATCTAACCTTACATAATGAAAAAAATTATGGAACTGAGCTAAAATTAAGGTATATAGGTAACGCTAAGGCCGGTATTTTACTCTCTGCTGCAGGTAGATGTCTTCGCTAAGTGCGTAGTTCCTCTCTTATGTCAACCAAAGATCGCATAATACTCTTGACTACCGGCGTTATAGTTCTTCGAGTGTCGTATTGTGTCGATTTAAGAAAAGTTTGCATCTTTAAGATAAATATCGCCATCTTCAATCACTTTCTGTCAAAATAACTTAATATTTATTTATACAAAATCACTTTTAAATAACATGGTACCTAAATTTTCCGAATTATTTTACATATTTTATGTAAACAGTCACTAAAACTGACCAACATTTGAAATTGAATGTCTAAAAACTATTTTAGGTTATTAGTACTTTTAGTTGTTTTACTTTTTTTTCCATAAAATCATATTTTTTCTAAGGCGCGTAAAAATTGAGACGATTAACATGATACACAATCATATTAAACTTGCAAGCGCACTAATAATTAATATAACACTTCAAGAACACTGTTAATCAACAATACTTACATTTCGTGATGAAAATTTCCGTAGATAAACAGTAACACTTATTTAATATTTATAAATTAATGTAATTTTAAGAATTTAGAAGTTTCTACTATTTACTTTTGACCCCGAATGCTACAACGCTACAAATAAGTAATAAGGTATCAAAATACGAATCCAAGTTCTATTTGACACCGTTATAGATATTTTACATAACTAAAAGTTTCAATAAAGTCCATTATAAAGGTGCAATAAAGGTTCGAGCGGAAATCTAACGATTGACGATGACACATTCTAGTAAGAATTTTAGACACAAGAGACCAAGAAGCCGAAACAGATTTATCTCAATTACAGGTTCAATATATTAACAATTTTTATATTTGTTGCTTCGAGAAAAAAAACAAGTTTTTAGGTAGAGTTAAAATTCTGTTCGAACTAGGCTGTTTAAGGCTACCTAAATGAGGAAGAGTATTCAACAGATTTGCGCGAAATATGCTGACGTATTTCATTTGCCAGGAGACAACTTTCCGTTAATAATTTAATGGAACATAGCATTGTTTAGAAAGAAAACGTAACACCTATTAACGTCAAACCTTATTGAATCCCACAAGATTTAAAGAGTGAGAAAAAGAGACAGGTACAAGACATGTTCAAAATGATATCATAGAGGAGACTGTATCAGAATGGTCCAGTCCAGCTTTGTTAAAAGGTACCTAAGAAAGCTGAAAAATCGAACAAGAAAAAGTAGAGATTTGTCATCGATTATAGACAGTTAAAGAATAAAATCCAAGACGACTAATTCCTACTACCTAATATCAACGAAATATTAGAGTCGTTGTCCGGCAGCATATATTTTTCAAAATTTCTCAAAGCTATTATTAGTTATCTTTAAATCAAAAATCGCGTAAATATGTATACATATTTTAGTTTAAACAAGATGTATCAGCTTCCTTGAGAAAATAACGTAAATTTATCGCATTTACTGCAGAAAAACAGTATCAAATGAAACGCTGGCCCATGGGTCTTACAAAACGAGTGCTAGTGTTTTCTCAAGACTTATATATTAATTTCGCTTTGGGGTTGTAGTGAGCTAAAACCTTCTCCGAACATAATATGCGCTTAATTTCGTCAAATGCCGTTTCGTGGTCCTTTTGCCACGACCACTTCACTCCTTTACGTAATAAGTCATAAAGTGGGCTAAGAATACCGGAAGCGTTAAGTTCAAATTGTCTATAATAATTAACTAGGCCAAGAAACGACTGTACTCACTTACATTTTGTGGCACAGGGGCTTAGAAAATTGCCTTTATTTTCTCCGGGGACTTTTAAATACCCTATTTATTAATAATATAACCTAAATACGTTAATTCATTTTCAAAAAATGATCATTTTCTTGGTTTAAGGTCAACCCTGCATCCCGCAGACGCTCTAGGACTATACGAAGCCTTGTTTCGTGATCGGTATTATTGGATGCGGTAATTAAGATATCGTCTAAGAAAAATAATACGCCCTCTATCCCTACCAAAATACAGGACATTGCTCACTGAAAAATGGACAGGGCGGGTATAACCCAAACACCAGACGAGAAAATTTTAGCAAACCCCGGTGGCTATTAATATATGTTAAATTTTGAGGGTCACCTAAGCAAAATTGGTTGTAAGCCATAGACATATCTAATTTTGTATATTTTCACCCCTGTATAATTTTGAAAATAATTCTTCGACGGTTGGCAGCGGAAAAGTTTCTCACCGCACACAAACGGACGTTTCCATCCTTTTTTAGGACCGGCACTATAGGAGAAGCATAATTTGTATGTTCTATAGGTGTTATTATAACTATTTCTAATAATCTATCTATTACTTTATCTTTTTTTTCTTTTAGTGCAAACGGAACTGGGCTGGCCTTCTTAAAAAGCTGTTTTGCAGTGTCTTTTAAAGTAAGACTGACTTTAAATTTGTTAATACAACCTAATTTATTTGCAAGCACGTCCGGAAATTGCTGTATGAAAATTCAGCTAAAATAACCTCCAGGTAATCATTATATTTTGACTGAGTAAGAGTCAGACCACATTCAAAAACAACATAAGTTGCTTGTTGACTACCGAGATTAGAAGAAAGACAAACATTTTCAAAGGACGACAGAAATAACATTGATATTTTCACTGGAATCAATAACCAGAAACTCAAACTCAAAATCTTTTTATTTAACAGGGGTTAAGAACAATTCTGAATCGCCAACAACATAAAAAATAATTATAAGTAACAAACTTAAAATAATCCTATAGTTACCTATAGTAAATCAACCGATAATTTTGTTATTGAAACGCTTATTATGTAAATAAATTACTGCATTTGGTTTCTTATACAACCTTTTGTTTAGGTTTTTATACAAGACACATTCTTACTACGTATGTATTGTTTCCAAATTGCATAGGTTTTATACCGTATGAACCGTCCTCAATTTTTCGTCTGTTCTTAAAAGAAATAAACGGAAAAACAACTTAAGGTCTACGCACAACGCTAGGATGAAAATTAATTGAAAAATTTAAACCGTTGGCATACAAATTATGTAATTAATTAATAAAATTTCCAGCTGTTTCATCTTAGATATTGTTGTTATCTACACAATTATGTAAAAAAAAGAAGAAAGACTTTTATGTTTTATTTGAATTACGAATCGAAACTACTACTCGACTATTTGTTTACTTGTTTAGAGTGTCCGAAGGCACCCTAATGCCTGTTCAGCATTCATCCGGCCAGAGATCTCTACGAGTTCACCGGGGCCTGCTATGCTCTTCCAGCCCTAGTATTCCAGACTCAACCGACCACTCATCTTGTAAGGCAGGATATTGGCCACTTCATAACTCTCGTTGTTTCGTCTCCATAAAAGTTTTCTGCCGTCCTTATGCAATTGAAAAGTTTTCTCGTCAACAAATATGACGGTGTAATTAACGCAGACAAAATTATAATATCCCAAGCAAAGCTTACTCTTGCTCGAGCACGCGCTTCTGCTAGCGGACCCTTTTTCGCTGGACTACGGTGCCGAGGCCCTGCTTCTTTCAACCACAGCCTGAAATTTTAATAAAAAATACCCAATAATAAAACCTGTAGCATACGAATTTAATTTAATTACGAATTTGTTTATATGTAGCATAGGGGGCGTAACATGTGCAGCGTCAAATATCGTCAATAGTGTGAAGGAATTCAGATATTTAAGAGTATTCCGATATTTAATAGTACTTACTGGTGGCATTAGCGCCATCATAATTACATTCTTGCACAATCATATGTATACATATACTTAAAACTATTTATATACTATCCATGAATATAATATAATAATAAATATTTTAATTGCGAAAGTAACTCTGTCTCTTACCGCTCAAACTGCTGTATCAAATGATGAAATTTGGCATGGAGATATTGTGAGTCTCGGGAAAGGACATAAACCACTTGAAAACGTCAAGTAATAGTCGGTTTTTTTATCCATAATTGAGGAGTTGCCGTTGAAATCCTACACCGATGACCGAATGTAGGGCGGGTGGAACCGCTGGCAAAGCTAGTATATTATAAATTCAAAATTATGTCTGTTCGTTTTTCCCTACAGCATGTCACAAAGGAGCATCCAATTGAGCAAAAAACTTCGCACAGGGATAATTAAAGAGACGGATAAGGACGTGGGTTAGACTTTTATACCGTAAAAATAAAAGTTTATGCAGGAACGACCAAATTCCAAATGCACGAACTACGAGTATAGCCACAGGTAGAGCTTGCTATTGCAACATTTATTTTGAGAAATCGCACCGAATGGTAACAAATTGATCAAAACAGCAAACGTAGTTAAGAAAGAGTATAACTTATTTTATTTTACCATGATATAGTATAAATTATCTTTGATATTTATGATCTTCGTAATTAGGTCACATTATCTATACCATCTTACACACAAGTTAATTCTGGAAAATTCCCTGTGAACTTTGCAGTGTTGCTAATATAAAAGTACTCGAATATTAAGAAACTTTTTAAAATGAAGTTATTTAGTGTTGCTATTATAGGAATTAAGCATTTTTTAAATTTCATATTCAAACAGATGAAATAACGTAGAATAAGACGAAAGAAAAGAATTAATAAGACGACTACGGTAGGTAGTAGATCCACAAGAAATACGGTAGGTTAACCGTAATTACGGCGTGGTTGGAGACACTGAATTCTGAACTGATAAACATAATTTATATTGATACAGTATAGTTTTTCAAAAATATAAGTTAACATTTTACGATGAATGTGGATTTGGCACCTTCTGGTTCAGAAATTAATAACATAAAAAATAAAATGTTGTCCCACCTTGAATTTCTCTGACGGAACTATTTAGGTAAATTGATATTTTAACTGTTCCTTACAAATATATCTTCGCTTGTATAATGTATTTACACAAAAATTGACATTTGTTTGTTAACACACAGTGTAAATACAAGATATAAGGACAAATTGGAAGTTCCAAAATGTCGACTTTAGAAGGTCTCTTTTGTTCTACGAAGTATATATTTTTACAATAAAATTCCAGAACATGTGGCTAATTTTTACCTCCAAATAAATTTAAAATATATGCCAAAGATAGTTAAATGAAAAAAGCTATTACAAATTTTGTGACTTCATTCATAATAAAAATGCTTGAAAGAATTAGAACTGAATTAATTTATATTGGTATTGTTAGATTTGTTATACTTTTTTAAATTAAAACATTGTAAATTATATTATTACTAGTGTAAGACTGTATTATATTTTAATATAAGTTTAAAGAAATATAATAGATTAACTACTGAGTTTCTTGCCGGTTCTTCTTGGTAGTACATTATTCCGAACCGGTTGTGAAGTTTATAAATTAATAATAAACTAACGATTTAAAAATGCTGTTTAAAAGTCTACTTTAATAAAAAATCTTCAATAAATTTAAATCCCAGAAGAGAGTAGCTAAAGTAAATTAAATCATATTACATAGTGGCGATCATCGGCGAGCCTGGCAAATATGTTCAGGATTTACTTGTAGATCTTTAGCAAAATTATATATATCATGGGGTCACCAGTAGGTTTTAGGGAGTCTAGATGGTAACGTAAAACCAAGATTGTAGATATGCGAAGTACCATCACCACCTTTTGTCAATAATAACCTTAAATCACATTTTCAGGTTCAGTGTTAAATTAAAAAATAATTAAAATTATTATTAATAGTTCAACAAAAGGTTTTTATCAGTTTGCCTGCGCCCGTCGCGCCCTGCACCGTCGCGCGCCCTGCACCGTCTAAACGGCGATCTTCATTGTATGAAGCTGGGTGCAAAGTGTAACATAGGTTTGTTGAATAGAAAGTAATTAATTGATTTTATAGAAAGATAGAAGAAGAGCAAAGTAAAATTTATATTAAACAAAATCACGTTAGTGACAAAATATGTAATTAATACCTTAATTATATTTTTAATACTCTTGCCTATTTCAGTTATTGTCACATAATTTCTTGACATCCTATATATTGGTCATGGTGGCGAACATAATATGTATAAGTTCTCAACAAGTAATCAAGGTAAAGCAAGACAATTCATTTGAAATATTCCAAATTTGAAATCAAACAAAGAAAACGTTAAATTATAATTCAATTAAACTCCATCATATATTTGTGACTAAAATAAGATATAATAATCGTACACCCGACGGAGCTGTGCCCGCTTGTTTCGTGGCTCCATGACGTCCGTGCTCCACAAAAAGGACGATTACTCAACGACCCGCTCCAGGACTACGGCCGTTTTTTATTCAGAGTATTGTTAGCGGAGGAGAGAAAAAGGTAAAACGCAAGCAATTTATCCTGCAATCAATAAACCTTTCTGATCTCATTAATCTTATTTGTAACAGATAAAAGATGAAAAATACTGTCTTTGAACAAAATAGCAAGAAGATGGTAACAGAAAAGTCACGTTTGATACATCACGGTGGAACATTTCAAACTGCGTTTAAATAAGCATCATGAGTTTTAAGTCCAACGATTAAATATTAACAAAAGTTCAATGAGGTATGTACTTTATTTCCTTTTTATATTTCACCCTTAACAGCGTCATAAGCCTTGTTCAAAGTGTTACCAGCCTTGTCCAAAACAATAATAAAATAGATAATATAAAAAAGCAATAAAATTTGTTGTATTACAACCTACGGTATCTACTTGTATAAAACGAAAGCGTTCGACGCCAACACCTATCAGTCTTTTGGCAGTTATATAAGTGTATGTGTGAGGTTGTTCGCGTCTGAGGGTGTTCGCGTGTAAGTGTAAATTTTTATAAATGTCCTTAACGTATTTTACTCATTTTATTATTGTTGATGCAAAGACTGGTGATTCTGTGAAAGGTGAAATATATAAACAATAATAAATTTCATGTTTAATTCCGTATATTTTTGTTAATATGTAGAATTGAAATGAAATCATTGTATTTAGGAATAACAACTAACTCCTATCTGTGACCTTATCCGCGTCAGGGTGCAACAAAATTTTAGCTTCTATTGGTTTCAACAGTGCGCATGTGTAATGTACATAGGTATGTAGATAGTATCTTTCTGCAGTGTGCATAAGTAGTGTAAATAGTTTGTTTTTGCAGTGTGCATGTGTAAAGTTGGTTGCATGATAGTTTGCACCTGCAGTAGTACGCGTTTGTAATGTAGGTATGTAGATAATTTGTTCCTACAGTATGCATGTGTAAAGTTGGTTGGATGATAGTTTGCTCCTGCATTACGCGTTTGTAATGTTGGTATTTAGATAGTGTGTTTCTGCAGTGTGCATGTGTGATGTTGGTTGGACGATAGTTTGCTCCTGCAGTACGCATTTGTTATGTAGGTATTTAGATAGTTTGTTTCTACAGTATGCATGTGTAAAGTAGGTTGTATGATAGTTTACTCCTGCAAATCGCATTTGTAATTGTTGAAGCTCAAGTGCTTATACTGTTATGTTAACCCTGATAGATACAAATGCAAATACAAAAACATTTATTTGTGAATATGGGTACATAAAAGATGTTAACATAAAGCATTTAAGGAATCACCATATCCTACCTCATAGAAGGCGTACAAATACAATTTACAATATAATGAAATAACTAATTATATAATAAATTAACTAATTATATATTATTATGTTCACACATTTTTCTACAACTTATCATTCAAGTACTCTCTGATTGTGTAGTAAGTAGACTTTAAGCACTACCTAGTAAAGGCCATGCTACGATTGGACATCAGTTGGGGATGTCACCTCCTACCATCAAGACCGCGACGATAGCTGCCAATGAGGGACGCCGACGCCGATGCTGTCCCCCGATGAACATCAATTTTTAAAAATTTACGTTTACTATACAACTGACTATCGGGAGTTCGTTAAGTCTACGCAATATTCTTTATGTATTTTGAATTCTTTCGTTGATTATACAATTTTTTATTTAATTTCACGTTGTATCATAATTTACTTCTCCAAATCCGTCAAAAACGCCAAAGGGAAGAAAAGTTTGGTCCATAGAAGCCAGACAAATTTGGAAATTACGAAACATTCAAAATCCTGTGGGAAAATCGCTACAATCTTCCTTGGGAAACGCTACGCCAGGTTTCCTATCTTTCACTATACCTACCCAAACCTATTTGTGTTAAATTTCTGTGTGCCATGAAGGTTGGTGTCAGTGTTTCTTACATAATTCTTATTGTATACGCCACATAGGTAATAGCAAATTCTTTTTTAATAGTTATAAATCATATTTAATTTCAACTATAATGGCTTCCGAAAAGTCAAATTTGGCCCCTATAACATCCGATGATTTGTTAGCGAACGCTTCTTTACGGGACTTAACAAAAAAGAGAGGTACTATTAAAGGTAGGCTTACTAATTTTGAAAAGTATTTAAATAATTTTAAAGATCAAACTTTGGTAGCCAACTGTAGCTGTAATTGTCCCTATCGCTCTTACGACCGTGCGCTGGCGGAGCCAGTCCGAGTGACGAGTCGAGATAGCTAGCAAAGAGATAGGATGTAGAGGGGCGTCGGCTTTATTGCGAGAGCAATAAAGGCGAAGTTACTAAACTTTAAACGAGTTACAGAGTATGCTGGTAGAATCCTCTAGAGTGAAAAATATGACGCGAAAAGAGGAAGGGAGCATAGAAAATGGGAAGGTTGAAGACAGTCAATTTTTGGCAACGGTTGGCAGTGGTCAGCTTTCAGTATCTTAGATCTTCATCTGATTCATAATTGCAAGTGTTTTAATTTGTGTACTAACGTTTTTTATCCCGACAGTTGTTATTTTACTCCAGGCTCGGAGAGCCCATCCTAACCCGTAATTTAATTAACGTTAATTAACTACTCGACACTTATTGTAATTTTGTGAGATGTTTTGTTTGTTTCTAAGTGTCGTATTTTCAGACTGTAACGTAGTTTGGTCTAGATAGTCCTTGTGTAAAAAAGGAAAGAGCTTTACGAAAAGGCCTTTCTGGATTGAGGGTGATTGACCTTTACCATCTTCGGTCATCCATAGGGCAAGTCTTACTTTCTGATCTCTGAAGCCTAAACTTTGTGGAACAGAAATTACAACAAAATAATTAAATGACTTTAGAGACAAGGAAAGGACTATCTATTTTCTTAAAAGGGAGATTCTTCTTTTGCAGCAGACAACGTCTTTTATGTCAAAATATATACACTTGTAATTGTATCAATTTCAGGTGAATAAAACGAGATAAAAGTGCGAATAATTTCCGGTAGTACGAGTTTTCAAGGGAGATACACAACATCGCGGAGCTGGAACGAGAGAGAGAGAGATAGAGAGAGTCTACGCACGACTGTAAATCAGTAAGTGGAATAACCATTATCTAGTTTAGGAACCCGTAGGCACTGTAGACAATATAGGTATAGGTTTAACAATTAGTTATCGATAAACAACTCTCCGCGTCTTCACGTAAACTCTACACATTTGTAATTTAAACAAAATAGCATCGAATTCCTTTATTTTCTCCATCTCAATAAATATTAATTCATTAAGGCCTTAGGATCTTACAAAGTGATGCCGCTCCCAGGGATCTTTGTGTAAAATTCAAAATATTAATTTTGAATCAAAGAAAAAAATTTGTACGTTACGTAAAATCAACACAACGTAGAATATATTTCATTTCATTTAATACAAAATAACTATTTAAAAGTAATACCTAGGTTACTAGTGAGTTCTACATTCAACACGAAAACAGACGATCTATTGAGCCATTTAGAAAACTAAAAGTAAACGACTAAACAATTAAATAAATAAGTTACTACGGTTAAAACACAACGACTAAATATCTAACTAAACAAGAAATTTTACAATAAATAAAACTACATTTATTTAAATCAAAACTAACAATTTTATTAAATAATTAAATAGGCGGTGAAAAACCAACAGTATAAAGTTTAAGTATTTCAATTTCGAATCTAACTATTAAAAGCAAAATTAGAATTTAATCAACAAACTTGTGTCTATTGTAGGTATCCAAGAAACAACGCAGGTTTACCAATAATAAAATTCTATTGAACCGCAGGAGTGCGATGGGTATACCTCTAAAATATTTACTAAAAAATTTTCTTTTGTCCTCATTACAATACGGCAGCGAATTTTAGGCTGTAAAACTGGTGTGATAAAATTGTGAGATTTTGCAGGAATTAGTTTATTAGTGAAGTGATCTTTAGAAATTTTATAACAGTTAGTGAAACATTAGGTTGTGTACGATTTATTGTAGGGATAAACAGAGTCCATTATAATTAGTCAGATCTTGTGGGAAAAGTGATTGTTAAAGAATTTTACTTACACTAATTTAGATAGTTACGGATTTACAACGAATAGTTTCACTTTAGGAGAGGAGACCTAACTAATAAAGATGGCGAGACGAGTTCTGTCTAGGAGGGGAAGACGATATCAATAAAATCTAAAGTATAAGAGCTATGAAATTGAAACTACTATCGACATTATATCTCGAAAATTTCGTTTATCTGGTATAATCCAAACCTAAGTTATGAGGTTTCAAAAAAACGACGAAGCTCTTTGAGAAAAAGTAGCTAGTGTCCTTGTGCTTCGCTTGATTTGTCTTGGCGGGGGCACTACCTGTGCTATATGTGTGGTACGCCTGGTCAAAATCAAGAAGGAACTTTATTAGAAGTCAAAGTTTGGTGTAAAGAGGTCATAACCATTAATTGCCACTACAAGAACTACAAAGTCGGTCAGCAAAGGTTGGATGTTTGCTGTAAGCCCGATGCACTGGAACACATCGCGAGCTGCTACCCCAGCGAAGGATACAGCGCTAAGCTACGAGAGGCACAATTGCAAGCGTGGACCTGTGTACGGTGGAACCCCTTCTGGTGAGAGCTTTCCATTTTGGTGCCATTCGTGCTGAATGAACCTCTTTTCAAAGAAATTATAGTAAATAAATTTAGTCGCATAAAGATTAATAAAGTGCTCAAGGTCAGCTCATGCCGAGACGCGACGTGACGCGGCATTTTTGAGATAGCAGCACATTATGGACCTAGTTTACTAAAGATACAAATTATAGTGAGAGCACAAAGTAGGAGGTTACAAGTCGAAGTACACCAGGACGCGACGCGACGTGGAGCGGCTTTGGGATGCGCCACGCTTTTGTCCACAAAAGAGTTGTTCCGTTTTGGTATTAAAATAAATTTAAAAGTAATCCAGCTTAGAAGTACATTTTTTCTGAATATTTAGCTATAAGTTCTTTACTTCAGGATTTACTTATATACAACAGTGGAGGCTGGTTAAATTTACTTGGCAATAAAATACCAAGCTCTATACTAATTCGGTACATGTTTTTTTCGTGAACAATTGTGGTATCCCTATAACACCCTTATTTTGTCTGTAATCGATAGAAGGCGTCCCTGTGAGCATTTTTTTTTCTGAACTGACTATGCAGTTGGATGTTGCAGCCATTACTACTTCACCGGGCTTTTTGGGCGAGACTCTGAAGGAGCCTCAACGGCACTTTTTGATACCTCGTGTATCCTTGCGGGCGCTGACGGCGTCGTATGAGGGGGGAGTCCCTTATTCGGTGAGGTCGTAGAGACTAATCTCGCTTTCCGGACAGCGAGATCGTCATCTGGGGCCGTTAGAACGTGCCGAGGCCGCCTAACGATCGTTTTACGACCATGCCGAGGTCGGTAGGGAGGATGATTCGTTGTGGATTGCACAATTAGTCGATTCGGGTGATTTCGTGTACGCTCGAAAAAGCGGACTGCCAGGTCTTTGAAATATTGGGGAATCGTGGGGAGTTCGAAATCTCTGTGTTTATTTCGATATTAGTGTTATGAGAAGGTGTGCAATGATGTTATAGATTTTTGTGTAAGAGTGTTTTTCGAATGGGTTCCTGAAATCTGTTATTGCTATTGCGTTTGGAGTTTCGTCTTTGTCCATGAGGTAGTCTCTCAGAGATTTCAAGGAGTTAAAGATTTCGGGATAGGAGCATTCGTCAAAATGGTGAACCTTAACGAATAGGAATAGAAATGGTTTTTGGTCAAACACTTATGGCAGAAATGAGTAAAGGGACCTTTCGGCATCAGTGAATTCTTTTGAATTAGGGTGATTTTTTGTGATATCTTGGACATAAGGTATAGAGTCGTCTAGGTCAATTTAAGCGGAAACCACGATAATGTTTTGGTTTCCTTTCAATAAGCTGCTGTTGTGTTCAGTGATGGCTGTATCGTACGTCATTAAAGATTTTAGGAATTCAAAATAGGAGTTATTAGTGACGCTTTGTCTCGGTCGGTTCGGTATTTCGGATTCTGTGTTTTGTATTTCCGTCGGATTGTTAGTTTGGTGCGGGTTCATCTGGTTGGGTAAGGGATTAGGATTTTCTCTAGGTAGGTTTATTTCCGTCCTTTCGTTAGGTTGGTCAGTGTCTGTAGGATTAAGCAAAACGTCTAGATCTTCGATAGGTATGTCAACTTCTGTGTGGTTATTAATTGGGCCGATATCTGTTGGGTTAGGTCGTAGGCTTAAGTCTTCTAGAGTCGGATCTAGTTGGTTTGGGCTTATTAAGTGTTCAGCAAAGGGATCTATTTCGTCAACAGGTATATTTGGCAGGTTCATCAGGTTGTCAAAATCTAGTATGTCAGCGAAAGTTTCAGTAGTAGGTTCCTGGTTTGGTGCTAATTCTTCAGTAGGTTCATTGACATTCTCAGGATTTGGATCGTTGTAGTGAATTAAACCCTTACGGGAAATTTTTGGTAAGTAATTTTGTAGTCGTTTTTTTCTAGTTTTAGACGCCATCTTCGGAGTTTGCTACTGGGATCAGAGTGGTTGAACAACCATTTTAAGGAACGGTGATCAGTAATGATTTTGAATCTCCTGCCGAATAAATATGGTCTAAAAGTTTTACATCCGAATACAACAGCTAAAAGTTCCTTTTCTGTAGTGCTGTAGTTGCTCTCGTTTTTATTTAAGGTTCTAGAAGCAAAGGCAATAGGCTGATCTTTCCCAGGAGGACTCTGAGAGAGAATGGCGGAAATTGCAAAGTTTGACGCATCGCTTGTAAGAGTGAAAGGCAAACTGAAGTCAGGATAGATTAGTACTGGGGCAGTGACCAATTTGTTTTTCAGTGTTTGAAATGCTAATTGTTGCTCATTGGCCCACAAAAATGGGGTATCCTTTTTTAGAAGTGAAGTTAAGGGCTTTGAAAGTTTAGAAAAATCTGAAACGAAACGGCGGTAATAAGAGACTATTCCTAGGAAGGATTTAATATCTTTTGGAGTTTTTGGAGTTGGAAAATTCTGAAATTTTTTGAGGATCTGGTTTGACGCCATCTTCCGTTATTATGTAACCAAGGTAACCGACTTCCTTTCTCAAAAATTAACATTTGTCGGGCTGGAGTTTAAGATTAGAGGCTCTTAGCTTTTGGAATACAGATTGGAGGTTATGGATATGGGTTTTAAGGTCGTGGGAGTAAATGACAATGTCATGTAGGTAGACTAAGCAACGTTCACCTTGCAGGCCTGTCAAGACGGTGTTCATAAGTCGCTGAAACGTCGATGGAGCATTTTTCAGGCCAAAAGGCATCCTGCTGAATTCGAAATGCCCTTGAGGGGCTGAGAAAGCTGTCTTGCATGCATCCTGTTCAGACATCTTAATTTGGTGAAACCCAGATGTTAAGTCTAGTGTAGAAAATTATTTCGAGTTGCCTAGTTGGTCTAGGATTTCAGTAATGTTTGGTATAGGGTATGTATCTCCGATAGTCATGTCGTTAAGTTTTCTGTAGTCAATAAAGATGTGCCATTTACGTTGTCCGGACGCGTCAATTTTCTTTGGGACGATCCATATGGGCGCGGACCAAGGTGAGGTTGAAAGTTGTATAATGTCATCTTTAAGCATTTTGTCTATTTGGGATTGAACTTCTTTCTTGTGTATTTCAGAAAATCTATAAGATTTAACATTGACTGTTTGTGGACCGGTAGTATTGATTGCGTGTTGAAATACAGGTGTGAAGCTTAGTTTTTCATTCGGAAGGTGGAACAGGTCAGAGAATTTCATGTTTCAAACATGTTTCATAAAGTTGGTGTTTTCCTTCGGAGTTTAGGTTGGAGATTCTTAATAGTTTCAGGACTTCATTAGAACGTGTGAGGCAGCTGTATTTGTCGTCGGTGGTTGTGTCTTCAGGTAAGTTCATCACAAAGTTTAAATGGATATAGTTTAAGGTTTAGATTTGATTTTATTTTTACAGGTTCATCGTTGGTGTTTACTACAGCGATATTTATGCGGTAATTCTCTTTTACTTTAACAACACAGTTCGCAACAAGAATAGTATCGGATATGTGTTGGTCGAAAATAATAATTTTATTTCAGGATTGGTAACGGTACATTCTATAATTGCTTCGCTACGGGCTGGAATTGAATAGACTGGTTTACAGTAAACTAGTCGGAGAGCCATGTTGGTAATTTGTAAAGTGTCATGGAAATAATCGATTTTACATGCATATTTATTCAGCAGATCGTTTCCGATAATGCCGTCGTATTCCAGGTTAATTTTGTCGACAACGTGGAATCCGTGGTTAATGTTGTTAGTAAGATGTGGGAAAAGGCGCATTTTAAAGTGGCCTAAAGTACTGGTGGAGTCGCTGTCACAATCTATACCTTTCAGTTTGATTTTGTTTTTGATTAGCGTTGCTATTGTTTCCATTGAAGATTTTTTGATAAGGCTGACAGCTGATCCGGTATCTACTAAAAATCGCAATTTACGTTTGTTGACTGATGTTTGAGCGTGGACGTATGGTATATATTTATGGGGAGTTGGTTACTCGTGTGTTCAGCCGTGAGAGAGTCAATGCTTGTTTGGGGTTGATTATCCGTGTGATTTAGTAAGAGAGAGCCAGTGTTTGTTTGGGGCTGGTTACCCGTGTGATTTAGTAAGAGAGAGTCTGTGTTTGTTTGGGGCTGGTTACCCGTGTGATTTAGTAAGAGAGAGTCGATGCTTGTTTGGGGCTGGTTACCCGTATGATTTAGTAAGAGAGAGTGGACGTTTGTTTTGGGCTGGTTACCCGTGTGATATGGTATGGAAGTAGTTTGGGTTTTGTTGGCGTCTCTGGATGTAGAAGAGTGTGTAAATGGTCTCGCGTGACACCGCCGTGAGACCTTTAGGCGTTTAAATCTTCGTTAGGATCTCCAGTGTGAGCGTCTTCTTGGTAAGCGTAAGACGTAGAAGGTTGTTCTTTATTCCTATTCGCATTATCTCGCATTTTATTGTTATACTCTCTTTTCCTACACTTGTCGATGGTGTGCCCTACATTTTTGCAGTATCGACACGTAACGTTATTAGATTGTTGTTGCTGTCTTGTGTTGTAGGCGTTGTTTTGGTATTGGAAGTTATTTTGTGTGCAAGGGTAGCGGGGTGAAGGCGAAATGCGAATTGGGGCTGGTGGAGTGCGTTTTCGGATAATATTTTGAATTTTTTCTTCTGCTCTAGCCAGGTTAATGGCTTGATTTAAGTTAGTGGGGTCTTTAAATCGAACTTTATCGGAAACATTAGAATTAAGTCCTAACGTGAATGTGTGTAACGCGAGCTCTTCCATTGTCGCTAGTCTACCAGCGAGTTCCTTGTCCTTTTTATTTGAGAGGGTAATTTCTGTGAGTAGTTGTGACACAATAGTTTCTATCCTAAGAGAATAGTCGGATACCGTATCATTTGGTTTTTGGGAGCTCTCTTGTAAGTCTGCGAGCAGGTGAGTGTGGTGTTAATGTACACCAAATTTAGTCTTCAGGAATTGGCTTAGCTGTTCCCAGCTGTCGAAAACTTTAATACTACACGCTTGTTCGGCTGTTCCTTCTAGTTAGTTGGTTCAGCACATATTTTAAGGGAGGAGTTATTTGGTCATCGTCGGCAAGGTCAAATGCGCTTTGGCAAGTATTTATAAAAGAGTTCAACTTTTGTCTTTTGCCATCGAAGGTCTTTACGAATTTAAATAATGTGTTAAGTTAAATTCTTTCGTCTACTGCTTTAGTATCTTTCGGTTTAGTCATTGTGAGTAAGTAATGGTACAAACATTTATTATTAATCTTATTCACTGTAACGAGCAGCGTATTAGACTAGACGGCAGGACGTGCGTGGGCAGAAGAAAAGGTTAGAGCTGTTTGTCTGGACGGGAATGAGGCTAGTAAGTAAGATATATCTAAAACAATTGTAAAGACTAAGGTAATATGCTATAACATAATAAAACACTTTCCTGCAAAAATATGTCACAATGTACATAGAAGTTTGATATTGGCAAATCACTCACGAATTCCCGAAGGTTTGTAGAAAATCAAAAATAAAATAACTCACTGAGTGTACAGCAGCACGAAGATGAAGACTTCTAGGCACTTGTACATGATGTCACGAGCCTACAAGTTACCGGTTTGAGCGAAGCTGGCTGACGCTGGGCGATGCTGGGTGAAGCTGGGCGATGCTGTGTGAAGCTGACTAGAGCAGTGTCGTATCTTTTGTGTAGAAATAGCTCTTCTTTTTATTGCTTTGTCACTATGTGCAGTATTTGAGCGAAGCTGGCTCAAGCTGTGTCCAGCTGTGTCGAGCTAGGTCGAGCTGGGTGAAGCTAGCTGGATTCGCTGGATGTTTTATTCTTGATTTCGGAGTTGTCTAGCTTGTTTTTGGAGTTGCAATGGTAGCTGGTGCTGGGTCGAGCTGGCTGGAGCGGTGTTGAGCTGAATGAGTCGTGGGAGGCGTTTCCTAGGATTTCTTTTATCCCATTTAGCTGCCACCAATTGTTAGCCGAGGAAACACAAATGGCTTTTTAAAAACAAACTTTATTTAATACACTAGAACTAAACACAAATCACACACAATTTAACAGAAAAGTTTATATTGAGTTAGAAATAGGAATCTGGCAAATATGACCGGCGCGGATTGAGGCAGAGGATGAAATGGCTTGTATGGGGAGCTGTCTCGGTTCGTCCCGTGCTAGGCTTGAGAACCGCTGCATCAGCCCAGTAACTGGTGGCGTTATGTCGTGGGCGGGTGGTGCGATGTCACGCCATTACTATACATATCATATGTATAACAGTCCGTTTTTTTTCCCTACTATAACTAAGGTGGCAAACAAGCAAACGGTCCGCCTCATGGTCGGAGTTCACCGTGGCCTATGGACGCTTGTAACAACAGGGGTATCACTCGCGCGTTGCCGACTCTTCAAAAATCCAATAACTTCTTTTTTAAATAACCCCACTGTACCGTCTTTTTAGGGTTCGTCTGCGTGTCTTTGATACTTGAGGATAATTAAAAGCACTTTATTTCTTGCTATTTATATATTTAATCCAAAATATTTCAAACTATCCATGTCGTTCATAGTCGTTGTCTTTTGTCCTCTATTTCTGTTTTTGTTTCGTCAGGTCAAGTTAGTCAGCCAGTCGTTATTGTCAGTTGATCGCGACGCGACATTCCCACCTCCAGTATCAGAGAGCTGATACTCATAATGTGTAGCGAACGTCTAGCCTACTCAGTTTCGTTACCGGTCTTGTGTAAAGTCCTTGTCCAGTCTTCACTTCTGCTACCCGAACCTGGCCATCCTTGCCTGGAAAAACTTGCATTATTTTGCCCAGTGGCCATTGGTTTCGAGGCAGTTGGTCGTCGGTAATTATAACAATGTCTCCAATGGCGAGAGGTTGAGCCCCAGGACGAAACCATTTCTCTCGTCTTGTCAAGATGGGAAGGTACTCCTTGACCCACCGTTTCAATGCCAGATCACTAAGTCGTTGAGCCTCTTTCCAGGTTTGTCGTATTAGATCTCCATCAGTAGAGTTACCAAAGGTAGAAGTTACGAAGTCTGTTTTTTGCAGCAAAAAGTCATTCGGTGTCAGGGGTAATTGATCGGCATGGTCAATTGGGACATATGTCAGTGGGCTACTATTAATTATAACCTCTGTTTCGCAAGCAGAGTTTGTAGAGTCTGATCTGTTGGAGATCTTTCCTTCAGAGTCACTCATAATGCAGTTTTTACTGAGCGTATGAGTCGCTCCCAGCATCCTCCGTGATGTGGTGTGCTTGGACTAATAAAACGCCATTCAGTTTTGCGTATGCTACCAAATTGAAGAAGTTCGTCGCGGCTGATCTTCTCAATTGATTGTTTAAGCTCAAGGTCGGCACCACAAAACGTAGTGGCATTATCGTAATAAATAACAGCTGGCGAACCACGTCGGGCTATAAATCTCGGCAGGCACATTAGCACGGAGTTTGTCGTGAGGTCACTTACCACTTCTAGGTGTATGGCACAAATCGTGAGGCAAGTGAATAAAGCACCCCATCTTTTCTCATAATGTCGGCCAACTCTTATAGTCATCGGGCCAAAGTAGTCGAGCCCTGTAAAAGTAAATGGCCTATTTCCATCGCTGACTCTTATCTCCGGTAACTGAGCCATTATTGGAGGTGACGGCTTAGCTCTATTGTTTTTACAAAGTTGACAGTCGTTCCAAGTACTTTTTACTGCGTTACGCCCATTCAATGCCCAAAGGCGCCTCCTTACTTCGTTTAGCACTCGTTCTCTTTCAACTTGTGCGGCGCCGTTGTGATATTGCATGAGAAGTAGCTTGACGAATCTGTCTTTCGGGTATAGAATGATAGGGTGTTTTGCCTCTTCACTAATGGTCGCTGAATCAATTCTTCCACCAACACGGAGAATGTCTTCCTTGTCTAAAAAGGGTGTCACAAAGCCTGCATTTTTGACAGTTTTAATGTCTACCTTAAAGTTGCTCTTCTGAGTCTCTTTAATCCAGGTCCGTTCAGCAGACTTAATTACATCGACTGTCAGTTCACCAAGTCGTCTACAATCTCTGTGTGACCAATTGTATACAGCTCTAAAAATTCACGCTGTGCTTCGTATTAGTCTCCAGTTTCTAGAAAAACGAATGACTTAGGGCAGAAAGTTACTTATTTCCATAGGCAATGCATATATTTCCTTTAGCTGGATATCATTTGTGGATAGGGCTGTCTCAGACTCAGTGTCCTTTGGCCATAGATTCTCAGGCTCACGTAAAAACAGTGGTCCGTTTAGCCATCTTGCGTTATTCTCTATAGGTGTCTCTCTTGTCGCGTCATCTGCTGCATTGAGACCTGATGGCACCCACCTCCAGTCGCGAGCATCTGTCAACTCGGCAATCTCGCTTACTCGGTGGGCAACTTTGACAAAGTTGATGTATTTTTTTAAAGTACTAACAAACCTTGCACCCATGACGGCGGCTTGCTACTCTAGACGCGGAATGCTAAGAACCTTTAAAGGCGCGACTCTCGCGCGGGCCATTACTAAAGCTATGTGCCATTTGTCGACTAGAGTGCAGATGCGTAAGTATGCAACACATGCAAAAGCTCTAGAGTTTTGCGACGAAAACACGTGGAGTTCCGTTGGGTTATCTTTGTCTCGATTGTCCACCATCATCCAACGTGAAGGCTTGACTTTTCTCACCTCTTGCAGACACTGAAGCCAGGCTTGCCATTTTAAAAAGTGGCTGTCTTCTATTTCATCATCCCATCCTATTTTGGACTTCCAAATATCTTGTAACAGAATTCTTATCTTTATAATATTTTTTTTTTTTTTTTTTTTTTAATACCACTAAGGTGGCAAACAAGCTTACGGCCCGCCTGATGGTAAGCGGTCACCGTAGCCTATGGACGCTTGCAACACCAGGGGTATCACTTGCGCGTTGCCGACCCTTCAGAAATCTAATAACTTCTTTCTTGAAGAACTCCATACTGTAGTCCTTGCAGAAAACCTTGGCAGGGAGCTCATTCCACAACTTAAGCGTTCGCGGGAGGAAGTTTCTCTGAAACCGCACTGTACGCGACCATTTAGGTTCTAAAGTGTGAGAATGAATTCCCTGCCGATGGCGAGCGGTGCGATGGTAGAAAGTAGCCGTGGGCATCATTTCGAACAATTCCTCAGAACACAACCCATTGTACAAGCGGTAGAACACACACAGTGAGGCAAAGTCTCTCCTCAGACTTAAGGGCTCGATACCGCAAGTGAGTTTGGAATCGTCGACAATTCTCACAGCCCGTCGTTGAACCGAGTCAAAAGGGCCAAGCTGGTATCCGGGTGCACCTGCCCAGAGATGGCAGCAGTACTCCATATGGGGCCTAACTTGCGACTTGTAAAGTAACAACCTTTGCCCCGACGTGAAGTACTGCTTCGCTCTGTTGAGTACACCAAGTTTTTTGGACGCCAGCTTTACCTTATCTTGTAAATGATCTCGGAACTGAACATCGCTGGAGATGTCGACACCAAGGATCCCAATGCTCTTGGAGATGGAGAGGGGAGTGTTCTGGAATTGTGGGACCACAGTGAATGGAGTTTTCTTAGCGGTGAACGCGCACACTTGTGTCTTTGTAGGGTTGAATCGGACCAAGTTTACCCGTCCCCAGTCAGAGACCTGGGACAGTGTGGTCTCGATTTGAGACACAAGTTCTCCGCGGTTTTCCTCCACAACGGAACGAGGGATGTTTGCACGACCCGTGTAAAAAGCGTCTCCAGTACTGTCATCTGCATAGCAATGTATGTTGTTGATGTCCAACATGTCATTGATATGCAGTAGAAACAGCGTAGGAGACAGCACAGAGCCTTGCGGGACACCAGCATTAATGTCCATGCTATCAGAGCAACTACCGTCAACTACGGTTCGTATGCGTCTGCCGGACAAAAAGCTAGCCACCCATTTGCACAAACCCTCGGGCACTCCGTAAGATGGCAACTTCGATAGAAGACCGCGGTGCCAGACCCGATCGAACGCCTTCGCTATGTCCAGGCTACATGCCAATGCCTCCCCCTGACTCTCAATGGCTAGTGCCCATCGGTGTGTGAGATACACTAGAAGGTCACCAGTCGAGCGACCGTGGCGAAAGCCATATTGACGGTCACTGACCAGATCGTGTACTTCTAGGTATCTTAGAAGCTGTGTGTTGATCACACGCTCCATCACCTTAGAGAGGAGAGAGGTAATAGCGATAGGCCTGTAATTCGATGGATCTGATCTATCGCCCTTTTTGGGCACCGGGTGCACATTCGCAGTCTTCCATGTAGACGGAAATTGCCTAGTGTGGTAGGAAAGCGCGAAGAGGCGCGTGAGTACAGGACATAACTCAGGAGCACACTGCTTAAGCACCACTGCTGGTATACCGTCTGGCCCACTCGACTTATGAACGTCTAGAGAAAGCAACGCCCGCCTGACCTCCCGCTGCGTTATGGAGATTTCCGGCATGGACTTACCGCACCACGGTATAGTAGGTGGTACAGCGCCTTCATCGCTCATATTCGAGTTCGAGGCAAAGAGACTGCCCAGTAGATCGGCTTTCTCTTTAGCACTATGGGCCAAGTCACCATCGGTCTTTCGCAGTGGTGGTAACGACGACTGGCAGAAGTTCCCTTCGGCAGCTTTGGCAAGCGACCAGAAAGCACGACTCCCAGAAGGATAGCTCGCAAGTCGCCCACCTATTTTGCCGATGAATTGGAATTTTGCTCTGGCAGTTGCTTTCTTAGTGACGTATAACAGAAAGCCTAGTGGATCAAAAATGGACATAGTTAATTTTTTGGCGTTTTATTCCTTTTTTAATACCGTCGTCAACTTTTGGAAGGTTTAAGGTGAATATAAAAACGTCAGTGTCCGGATCCCAGGTCATTCGCAGTACACGTTCAACATGTTTGTACTTGTCGTCGGTCAGCATTTTAAATCCACCTGACGCAAGTTTCTCATGAGGTAAGGCTTTTAAAAGTCTTATTGAATTAGACATAAAATTTCTTATATTAAATCCACCGAGAGCATGTGTCTGAATTACGGCATGAGTTATTCGCATAATTTCATGTTCATCGTCATGCGAATAAATAAAGTTGTCGATGTAGTGAATGTCAACGATCGCGTTGTACGCGTCGGGGTGCGTTTCCTTAAACCTACGAGCATTTAGATTTTTTACGTACTGTGCTGATGAAGGAGAACATACGGCGCCAAACGTCATGACGTTCATAACGTACTTGTCATCTTCCCACACACGTCGCTGGACTTGTTGATCTTCTTTTTTAATAAAGATTCTGTGGAACATTTCCCATATGTCCCCTAATACAGCAAACTTACCACTGCGGAACCCTAAAAGTACGCCCACCAGTGATGTCAAAAGATCAGGTCCACTGAGTAAGAAATTATTAAATGACTTACCCATTGACTTCGCCGCACAGTCAAGTGCAAGTCGCAGTTTATTAGGTTTATTTACATTATATACACCGAAATGGGGTAAGTACCAGGTCTTGTCTGTCTTAGTATTTTCCTCCACAGTTGACAGCTTAGAGATGTACCCCATGTATTGTTTAGCAAACTCTGGGAACCTGTGCATTTTTTTCTGAATACCTGTCAATCGGATCTTCGCCTGAGGAAAGCTGTCTGGAAGTTGACAATCGTCGTAACGCCATAGCAAGTCTGTCTCCCATCGTCCTTCATGTAGAAGATTTGTTGTCTTTTCCATTATACACAAAGCCCGTTGATCCTCCCGTGAATGCGGAACGTCGTTTGACTGCTTTGTACCAAATGCCTCTGTGGAAAAAGATCTTTTGAAAGAATCGTTTAATTCGTCACATGCACACAAGTGCATAATAGTAGTTTGGTCGGACAAACTACCCTGTCCCAAGCGACCATGTACTATGTAACCGAGTTTCGTCCTTAAGATCATCGGTCCAGTCTTAGATCCATGTATTAAGTGTCTAGTAACTATTAAGTCGATGTGGTCTTGTCCAATCAACAGTTCTATTTTGTCAGAGTGAAAGTCATAGTCATGTACATAATCATTTACATAAGGAAATTTACTAGAATTTTTTTTTGTAACTAATACTATTTACAGACATATTCAAATTATTTACAGAACGGAAGTTTTTCGAGGAGAAAACTTCGCTGACGTGTCGCCCTCTTATGTCAAATGACACGATCTGTGAATGATTTTCATGTCATTCCCATGACACCACGTATGTGTAAAGGTGACGTAGGTCCTGTGGTGCGAAAGCGTTCTATGAGTGATGAACTGCCTAATGAAGCTCCTGCGCCTTCGTCGAGCAGCGCCAAAGTACTTACTTCTCCTTTTGGTCCGTAAATTAGGACTGGTATAACTAATAATACAGGTAATAGTAATACAGATTGATTTACATAGTTGCAGCTTACTGTCTCGTTTACAGCGTGATTAATAGGCGTATGTTCCTTTTAGCTCAATAGTTAATATAAAATACTAATTAAAAATTTGGATTTACAACTTCAGCATTTTTATAGATGTACATAAATCTATAAGGCATAAATAGGTCCAAAACCTGTCAAAGTTAATAACCGTTTGTAAAAAAAATCATATAAAACACTAATTTTAATGTGCTCCGCTTCGTTTTACGCGCCAGTTTACCAGTTTACAAGTGGGACGCCCTAACTACATTAAATAAGTACAAGTTGTTTCTGGCGCTCGCCGGCCGCTGCTGCGGCACGCTCCGCTTGGCTTTTCGCGCGCTAACTTTCATGTGCTCCGCTTCTTTTAACACGCCAGTTTTCAAGTTTACAAGTGGGACGCCCTGACTACATTAAATAAGTACAAGTTTGTTCTGTCACTCGCCGAGTTCACTCGGCTTTGCACACTTACTTCCATGTTTTACCATAAGCTCTATATCAGGCTGGCAGTAAACTTAACAAGACTCTGTATAATAAAACGTAAGTTGTATTTATGTTATTTTCTATTTTATGTAGTACGTAATGTAATCTAATTGTCTTATCGGTTATTTGGGAGTTTTTTTTGAGGCTGGTAACATTGCAATTAAAAAAAAGTGTTCGTGTTTCCTTTTTCCTAATCCGTTTACAATATTTTAAAAAGTGTAATTACATGGTTTTTAAGTGTAAATTGTGTTTTTTCTTTAATTTTATCAGTGTGTAAAGGATGATTTGGACAGCTACAAGAAATCAGAACTGCTATAATGCCGAGCAAGTGAATTTTATATTTTATTTCGACCATTTGGTGGGAAAAAAAAATCTGGTAGTAAATATTTTTTTTATCGAAAACTATTATTTGGCACCGACTTTCATATATCATTTCTGTATCAGGGAGTGCTACTCTATCGAATAAGATTTTTTTCAAGTTAAAATGTCGTGGAGAAGTAAATTTTTACCCTTAAATTCATCACAATCATTCAATTTGTGTCCACGTTTACATAAAGTGCAAGTATACTTTGAAGGTGAAGTAGTCATCACTGTCTTCCATGACTTGAAATTTCGTTCTTGTTGTGGCGTATTTATATTGATATGTCTTAGGTACAGCGGGGCGACGTTTGCCGCTGCGTTTGCCACAGTCATCAACCAGTCAGAAACATCTTTGAGAGTCGCGATGTTTATATTAAGGCTTGCGAGATGGAAACTCCACTGGTACTTCAAAGACGACGGAAGTTTGTTTATAATTTCGCGTATTAGTGTCGGATTCATTAAATGTCCGGACTCTTCTGTCATATTCATAATGGCAGTGACGTTTTGAACATTTGTTGCGAATTCAATCATAGAGTGTATATCGTCGTGGCTTATGTCCTGCATACTTCTTATTCTATGCAGCATTACTTCAATTATGTAATCTGGCCTGCCCAATCGTAATTTTAATGTGTCAATTATTATTTTTAGGTTTGACGAGCTTACCAGTAATGCAGATACGGCATCGCGCGCACGCCCTTTTAAACACTTCGTAAGCCTCGCGATATTTTCGTCGTCACTGTATCCGCATAGTGTAGTCGTGTAGTGGAATTGAATTGATTGTATAACAAAGGCCAGTCTTCAGGCTCGCCAGAAAACTGTGGTAATTCCTTGCTGGATGTCTGCCACGCTAGGAATTTATTTAGGTCTGTGTCAGTTTGATTTCTCTTGGCTCTGTCAGGGGAGTTTGCCCGTGGTAGACTTTTTGCGCTACCGGACGGTTGAGTAATTGTGGCGGCGGTGTTAACTGGTTTTTCCGTAGTCGAGCTGTTGTTGACTAGAACCGGTGTGGGTATGTCGAATTCAGGTACATTCACCACAGTCAGTAGGCAGACGGATTGTGTGTCAGAAAATATTTCTGCGTCGTCTATGTCTTTTAACGCTTGCGTCTCTATTTTCGGTTTTTCGACAATTAATTTTTTCTCAATTTCTACCAACCTTTTCTCTGCTTTTGCTGTTTTTACAGCTGCTTCTTACTGCAGCTTTAGCAGTTGTTGTCATCTAGTCAAAGCTACACTGGTATGTGAAGAATGTGTAGATGGAGCGGGTGACGGTGGGCGGCTGCTACAGGCTAACTGTCCGCCGTGTCTATCGCCAGCAACATTGCTGTTGGTATTCATTGTCTTACTCCGCGTGATCATTACCATATGCCGGAACTGTTTGCAATCGAAGGACCACTTTACGGTCTTTTCAGGGTTCGTCTGCGTGTCGTCGATACTTGAGGACAATTAAAAGCACTTCATTTCTTGCTATTTATATATTTAATCAAAAATATGTCAAACTATCCATGTCGTTCATAGTCGTTGTCTTTTGGCCTCTATTTCTGTCAAGTTTTTGTTTCGTCAGGTCAAGTTAGTCAGCCAGTCATTATTGTCAGTTGGCTGCGCCACGACACCCACACTGTAGTCCTTAGCGAAAACCTTGGCAGGGAGCTCATTCCACAACCCAAGCGTTCGCGAAGGAAGTTTTTCTGAAACTTCTCTCGCCTAGAGCGGTGATTGCGGTTTGGAGTCTCTAAGCGATTCGACTCACTTGCCTGTCGGTGGAGTAAATAACGGTATTAGTTGGGTTCCTAACATTTTAGGGATATTGGTGGTGTACAGGAGGTACACGATAGGGGAGAGCACGGACCCTTGCGGGACTCCTGATTGTATGGGACGAGGGGAAGAGAGGGTGCCTTCGACGCTATAGCTGCGGTTCAAGTCCAAGTTCGTCAAGCACCTTAAATTCTTAATTTTTTAAAAGTGCCATGTCAAGCGCGTCAGGGCGTCATTGGAGCGATGATGTCAAAGTTTGTCGAGGACTCTGCCTCTCCGTAAAGTGACTGAAGATTTCTATCGACGGTGCTTGCAATTTGGGTCGCCGGCAAGGATGACGGCAATGGTTCGCAATCGAAGGGATGCGGATGGTGGGTTTGCTGGATGGGGTAGATGTCTGGTTTATGGGACGAGAGAAATTCCAACAATTCCTCCCTTTTTGTAACTTAGTGTTAATATGTCATTCACAACATTTATCGATTGATCTTTATTTCGGTTCTATAGTGGAAAACGGTGTACATATCAAATCCCAGAAGCTTAGTGGCACAAAAATTAGTCAAAAAGTAATTTCGAGCTCGTTAACGCTTTTTCTAAGTTGGTGTGGTATGTTATTTCACACTAAGAACATTGTTATCAATTGTATAGTAACCCCGTTGTGATTTCTAAAGCAGAGTATAGGCATTGTTAATTATAGCCGTTGCAGTTTTGTAAGTATGAAAAAAATAATATAATAAAAAGAAAAGGATTAGTTGTAAAAAATGGTAAACCTGCAATTTACCCTCCGTATTGTGTGTTATTTTGCTTTAGTCACTTCGCAAACTGGAAGTCATACGACCTAAAAGTCTGTTATGAAACGAAAAGGTGTAGTGTATTTATATGACAATTCGGTTTTACCAGGGGACGCTCAACTACTGATGCTGGAGCCTTGCTTATAAAGCACATTCTAGCGGCATGGGAGAGTTCCCAAGATATAGTTAAGCGTTTTTTGCGACTTATCGAAGGCGTTTGATTGTGTCGATCATCATACATTGTTAGCTAAACTAAAATATTTTGGTGTAAGAAATAAATCTCTTGAACTTGTAGAATCAAACTTAAGCAAGAGAATTCAAAAAGTGGTTATAAATGGTGCTAAATTGTTTACTTTGCTTAATTCCACAGTGTAATGTCTTATGGTATTTTGCTATGGAGTTCTGCTGCTGATATTGAAACCATATTTATATTACACAAAAGGTCGATACGAAGCATTTATGAGCTAGGTAGCTGAGATTCTATCAGAAATGTTTTTAAAGAAATATATATTCTAACGGTACCCGGTCAACATATCTATGAAAAAGTTATGTTTGTCTGTACAAATATATCCCAATTTCCGAGGAACAGTGTTAAGCACAACTTAAATATGAGAAATAAAAATTAACTTGCTATGCCAAAGTTTAGGCTTACTAAAGCAAACAAATCATTTATGGGAAGCGGAGTTAAATTTTATAATAAGTTCACTAACTGTAGAAATTCTTAACTTAAGTGGCAGACAGTTTAAATGTTATATTAAACATTTACTATGTAAGAAAGCATATGATAATATAGATGAATTTGAATGACAAAATTGTATGTCCTAGTATCAAATACAATTAAATAATTTACGTTTGATAAGTTAAAGGAACACTCTAAAGACCGAGCTGAGTAGCGATGTTATGTCTCTATTGTTAACTTTATAGTGGTTGGTGGCGAGCTACCACGGGATGCACCATGTGCAATCCGCCTTTGGTTGCCTGGTTTTGGTGGGGTATTGGATGTGTGGGGGTGTGGCGCACAAGTACTTGCGTGTATGTGTGTATATACATATTTGGAAAGATATTGTGTACTTAATGGCTTGGTACCTGCTTGACTGATTGGTAACAGGTGTACATCCGGGAGTTTCTTGTCACTTCTTCTCCCCTTAGGCTAGTTTCCGAAGTGATGGTAGTTTAAATAATGTGCATTTGTTGCCGGGCTGTTGTGTAGGGGCTGGGCCACTTTTGGGTATGCGACGTCTGTTTGAATGTCTGTGCGCATATATGTATACGTGCGTGTTTGTGTGTAGCATCGGCTCATGTTCGGAGCCTTGCCGCTATCGGGCGGCCGAGCGAGGATTGAATCAGATAGGACCTATAAGTTAATTGACATAAAGTTTTATTTTTACATCTTTTATATATATTTGCATATTTATATATATGTATTAATATATGTTTGTATGTGTATATATGAACTAGATTTTGCTCCTCAATTATAAAAAAAAACACAGAAGGTAAAATATTTCTAAATAATACGTACCGCCCTTCCCCCTCATGACTGCCCGCCGCCCTCGCACATCATAAATGCGCAATACTTGATATTTATTTTGCTGCCACGTTATTTCAAAACTGCGATATCTCCATAATATTCATTGAATTCGAATGATGAACAGGACAATTTTGTTTTAAAATGCTTGTGATGAATAAAGTATTTATTTGGATAAAGATTAATATCATGTTTATAAAAACACCTTCACAAATAATGCATTATTCTTAAACAAATATGGTTATCATAAAAAAGGTTATAGTGAGCCAACCTTTGAATATAGACATATGCTCTCCAGAACTTTTATAGGGAAACAATTCTGTCATACATGATTTTTGCGAAACTCTAACCGTTTACGAAGCGCACGCAGCGGAAGCTCTCAAAAGGATAAAAAAAAACCCGATTATGAAACATTTTTCATTAGTGCTCTGCTCCTATTTGTGTTAGCGTGATGATATATAGCCTATAGCCTTCCTCGATAAATGGGCTATCCAACACTGAACGAATTTTTCAAATCCGACCAGAAGTTCCTGAGATTAGCGCGTTCAAACAAACAAACTCTTCAGCTTTATATATTAGTATAGAGTATAGATATGTGCATATATGTGTATTTAATATTATCTTTAATATGTATATGAATACCTATTTATTTAATTGTAATATTATATGTTATATGAATATAGTACAATCGAAGTTTTATTGGAGTTGCTTGAGTGTGTCATGCAAGTGTCTCTGCGGTGGTGGCATGTGCGTCGTTACGTTCCCTATAACATGGTTAAGCGAAGCGATAGCTGATTCATGTGTCATACTTGTGAATAGGTGCTGCCTGTGGAGGCTGGTCTGCTCTTGCACACTTCTTTGTATTCTTAATATTAGTTCATCGGTGTAGGATTTCAACGACAACTCCTCGATTAAGGGAAAAAAAAGGATAATACTTGACGTTTTCAAGTAGCTTATGTCCTTCTCCAGGACTCTAAACTATCTGCATGCCAAATTTCATCTTGATTGATACAGTGGTTTCAGCGTGGAGAGGTAACAGACAGATTTACTTTCGTATTAATATATTTATTATTATATTATATTCATGGATAGTATGGATAATTTTAAGTATATGTATGTACCTACATATGATTGTGCAAAAATAAAATTATTATGGCACTAATGCTACTAGTACTATACAATATCGGAATAATCTTAAATATCTGAATTCCTTCACTCGATTGACAATATTTGACGCTTCACATGGTGCGCCCCCCCCCCCCCCCTATGCTACATAAAAACAAAAAAATAATAATTGACATGTATGACTTTGTTTTAGTAGCTTACTTACTTATTTTTTTTACCTAATAAGTGTTTCGGTACATATTGTATAATCTTTAGCTAATTATCCAAGTATTGTATTATTACTTTGAATAGAACTTCTTGCCACCTCATTTTGGCAGAAATTAACATTGTTTACATTGTATTGACGATTTAAAAGTGTTCTTAGAAACCTATTTGAATAAATATTGTTTGATTTGATTTGATTGTTGGATTTGTTTGATTGAAAGTATGTAATAAAACACAAAGATCTAGTGTATTAACTTGTATATGGCAATACCAGACTTAAAATTTATAAATAATATCTGAAAATTGGAAATGTTGATAAATCTGTACGACCTCTGTGGCGTAGTTTAGTTTAGTTTAATATCCTTTATGTCGGAAAGTTTTGCGAATATTTATTCATTGAACAGGAAAATGTATACCGATGTCACGTGTCACATATTACTTTGTACTTACAATTCAGATGACGACATAATTACTGAAATAAATTACTAGTAAAACATTTTATAGTAAATAAAATGCCTGAAAATGCAGCATAATCGTGAGTATGCGTAGGTGAGGCACGCATCACAGAGTCCGGTTATGCTCAACTGTGGCCTTTTATAGTGCTTTTCTCAAACATGTGTGTAAATTAAAACAATAACATAATAACATAGATGTTTATTTAAAAAACTAATTATATTGACAACTGTATTAAAAATAATAAAAATAGTAAAGGGAATTTTGCCGTCAATTCTCCGCGTTTAAAAGTCGAATTTTGTTTTTGCTTTTTTTAAATGAAGTTAATGGCGCATTATTTTTGTTGCGCCAGTCCGAAAATAAAATAAAACTTGATGAGTTACTTTAGTTATCAATATTTGGGTTTAAAAAAGTTTGCTCCATTGTTAAATTACACATTAGACCGCTCGAGCGGCTGGCTAAAACATTGCGGGCAACTCTCTGAATAGAATAGAATAGAATATCCTTATTTGCGATTGGGACTTGCTCCACATTCACATTTAATACGTAATAGTCATAAGGAATTGAACGATGTACAGTACAAATTATACGTGTTACACATGGAATGCAGTGCGATTATGACAAAAAGTGATTTTTGATTGTGTGATAATGTTACGTTTTTACAATGAGAAATAATTTTTGAGTTGTCAAATGCTTCATAAATCACGACAATTGACATTACATCTAGTTACCCAAAACACAAACACAGTCATAAATATTTCAGACACTGTTCTGGATCAGCCTACGATACCAGTTCTGGCAAAGGGTATGAATTTCGAGCGAACGCCAAAGCGAGTTTCGTATGAAAATATTATTAGTAGTGTGGAGGAAGCCGTCTTACGAAATAAAGTACCAGCTGGTGATGCAGATATGCTTAGATAAGACGTGTCGGTTATCCTTCGACACTCAAAGTTACCGAAATGTAATATCACTCCTGAAGAGCGTCAAGCCTTAAATGATACTAGAAAAAATTTGGTTTCATAGCCCTAAGATATCGCAGTCACCGAAACTCTATGGATAGCCGAAATTGTAAGTCAAATTAATTCTCCCACTTATGACTTAGCGAAACACATAAATAAAGTGTTGCAGCCACTAATAGGTAATTCACCGTCTTACGTAAAAGATTCTCGACATTTTGTTAGCATCATGAATGACATCCAGTTGGAACATGATGAGATAATGGTGAGATTTGACGTTGAATCGTTGTTCACTAATGTGCCACTTAAAGAATGCCTTGGCGTAATCAAAAATAAACTAGTTTAAAATGGTATCCCTGATAAGTTTATAATTTTGCTTGAACCCTGTTTAGAAGAAAACTATTTTCTTTATTAAATTTAGCACTACCTTCAGGTTGATGGAGTAGCTATGGGTAGTCCGGCAGCACCAGAGCTTTGAGCTCATGGCCTTTTAGCGTTCGACGTTGGAAAAGATATGTTGATGACGTGTTCTGCTTAATTAAAGGAACCAGGCAGGAAGTAGAACAGTCCCTAGATCACCTTAACTCCATTCATAACAAAATACGTTTTACATATGAAATGGAAAGTGAACGTTCACTGGCGAGTGAACAATCAGTTGTGACGTCTTACCGAGCTTATGACATTTGTGCCCCTGAACATTTAGATACTGAGCTGGCACACGTTTAGGAGGCACTCAAGAGAAACGGGTACAAAACGAGAAGAAGAAGTTCAGTTCGCCGTAACACACGTACAAAGAATCCAGAGGTTAGCAGACAGCTAGCGATCATGCCCTCTATCAAAGGAATAACGAATAAAATTGGATCGCTGTTGAATAAATTCTCCATTAAGACTGTATATGTTCCGTTCTCCAAAATTACGTAATCCTGTACTAAACATCAGGTATCTACAAAATTGCCTGCAGCTGCGGCAGTTTTTACATTGGCCTGACCAAACGCACAATTGCAGACAGTGTCAAAGAACATATTGCTGTTGTAATATGCTGCTGACTGCTGCCAGACGACAAAATCAGCTATAGCAGAACATCGGATTAACTCAAATTCCAACCACTGGATTGAGCTCCACCAGCCTAAGGTTTTGTCCACCGATCGCCAATACTACCGTAGATTGATACGCGAAGCGAGTGAAATAAAAAAGCATACGAACTTCAATCGTGAGGATGGATACAAACTGTCGCCTGTATGGAATCCAGTCATAGGAAAATACAGCTCTCGAGTTTCACCAATGAACGCACCCGACGACATCGTTAGTGTTGTGTGTAGTGATTATGACAAGTATAAAGACAAAGCGAGGGTAGTTTAACACGATGCCTCCGCTTGAATCCGAAGACGCCGCGCACCGCCAGTCTATCCGTGACCAAGGCTGGTTTAACCCAGCCGAAACGTCGGGAAAAAGGTATTTTGCCAAATAATTTATTTATTATTATAATTATATATGTAAGTCTGTTGTGTAATGATATATAAATATTTTTTTCTCGGGAGTAACTTTAAAATCCGTCACAGAATAATTGAAGACTTAACGTATCTTATGGTGCCCCCGCCCTGTGCAATTTGAAAAACAATCGGCAATTGAAATATTACGTTATTTTTTATTTTTTTAATCAAACTATTTACATTGTAAATCTTGTTTATTAAATACTTTATTGATAGTTACTCCGTTTCCCATTTTATATTATTAGACCATATCTGAGTATAGAAGCTATATACATGGGTATAGGTTAGGTTAGGGTGTTAATGCGGTATTTTTAGATGACGTTTTTACCAGTTGTCGTAATGCGTAAACAAAACATTTATTTTTTACATAATCATATCTTGTCTATATGTCCTTGACAAAAACAATTTTGATCCAAGTACAGCCCTAAAAAAGTTATTTTGTTTACTTCTTTTATTTTTAGTCCATTTAGTAATATGCATATTTTTTCAGTTTCTTTTTTAAATAAAATTGAACTAATTTCGTTTCATTTACGTTTACTTTGAGATTATATTGTTGTTTTACTGTTGAATGAATCTCTTTATTAAATGAGGTATTATCTTTTGAACTGACTATCACTGAGATATCATTGGCACAGTTATGTTTAGTTACTTCAAGTAGATCATTTATATAATAATGAATCTTTATTCTCAGACATTGTAAGTCCATACAAAATGTTAGTATTTTTTAAAAACTATGTTAGTATACAGACAATTATTTATTTCTATAAAAATTTTTACAATCAAATTAAAAAAATACAATTAAATATAAATATAAATAAATACAAAAATGTCAATATAACATTTTTTTAATTGCAATTAATACTGACCATGTCTTTGCCCCACTGAGGCACTGTTGATTTTCAAATGCATTGTTATGCAGTGTTTCAGCCAGGGACAGTCCGGTTTGTCAGCAATAACCTTGAGTATGTTGTTGGCGCTGCACCGCACGCGTTGCATCAGGGAGGCTACTTTTTTTCTAATGACGACGTTGAAGCCGTCCGTTATGTATATATTTATATATAGCCATATATTTATGTATAATATAAACAAAAGTGGCCCCAAGTGGGACTGCATAGAATTTTTCTAATAGAAATAATTATCAATTGACATTTGTATTGGAATTTTGGCGCGAATCTTAAGGAGTGTAGTTTTTTCGTGTTTAATTTTTCTAAATTCATTTAGTGTGTTTCGATGTATATATTTTAGCAATGTTTTACGAAAGCGTGTTAAGAATTGTGCATCGAAGGCACATGAATAGTGAATTATGAAGAAATAAGCAGGACATGACGCGAAATTTCTGAAGGATCCTCCCGCCCGATATTGCGACATGCAAACGAGGACGCGCGATAAAACTTGAATATGGCGCTTCGCCAAACTTAGATAAAAGCACAGGACTATATTTATTTTCTGGAGAAATGATATGCAATAATACGAAATCTGGCCTCCAAATCGAAGAAGTAAGGACACCTGTATTAACAATAATAAAAATAGTTTAGGTATTTTTGCCGCCAATTCGCCGCGTTCAAATATCGATTGCTTTTTTTAACTGACTTCAAAAAAAGAGGAGGCTCTCAATTCTTCGAAAGTTTTTTTTTATGTATGTTCCCCGATTTCTCGAAGACACCTGGACCGATTTGATATTAATTTTTTATTTAAAAGGGTATACTTCCTAGATGGTCTTATATTAATGTAGTGAATATTAAACTTAAAATTAGGGAGAAAAAAAATAATTGATATTAATCCAACAAACAATTGTCTAACTTTACAAATTTATAAAAATACGAGTGCTAATAAATAATGATGGGAAAATCTTAATATACATGTTTTTTCAAATTATGTAGTGTGAAGAAGGGGTCAGTACCAAATGCAAATTAAATATGTATGTAGCTAGTATTATATTTATTCGATTCTTAATCGGGCGGAGTCCTCCCTTACAATTTTGTCGATTCTTAAAAGAATGCTAAAATGACGATTGCGCTGGCTTATAAAGGCTAGTCTGTCACCTCCCACCCAAGGCGCGGCATAGCGATGTGGCGTGACCGGTGGGGTGACCAGGTGGCTTGGCTGGCTTTAGGGCTGGCAACAATGCGGCGTTACACTTGGCCGCCCTGCAACAATTGCTCCCGCAATGGGGAGCATACGCAGTATAATCAGAAAGAGGAAGGAATAAAAACGATTTAACTTTCTAAGACATCGATAAGGTCCTCAGTCTCTAGTTGATCATTTGTGCTACCTTCACTCCCGCTCATATGTGCGACGCTTGTATACGGCCTGATAGCATCTACTGATACGAGACCAGTGAAATTTTTGTAGCCTCGTAATCCTTTAATACTCCTAATTTTGTATCTATCCTTGCCTAAAACCTGAACAATTGTATAAGGGCCTGAATAAAGATCGTCTAGCTTGGAGTTGACTTTTCTAGCACTGCTAACTGGGGCCTGTCTCCAAAGAATCAGATCCCCTTTTTTATAGGCAATAGATTTTTTTCATTTCTTGTCATACTGTTGTTTCATCCTAGCACTAGCTAATTTGTTTTGAACTGTCGCCCTATTGTACTGTTTCTGTTTCCTGCCCGGGAATGGCATCATCACGCAAAAATCAAGTCATGTGGTTTGTAGCCTGTTGAGCTATTTGATGTGTTGTTGATACCCCAGATTACATTAGGCAAACTATTCTTCCAGTTGTTACCGGCTTCACTAGGATCCGTCACGCTCAAAAATAGTGCGATTGGTTCTTTCTACCTACCCATTTGTCGGTGGACATGCAATGGTGCACAAAGTGTGTCTAAATTGTTTTTCGTTGGCAAATTTTTTAAAGAAAGAAGATCAGATACAACACGATCAGAGACCCCAAACAAACTAAAAATCTTTTTTAGGCCGCGAATGGCCTCAACCGAATTTACCGTGCGTTTAGGCTCCTCAATGACAAATTTTGAAACAGAGTCGGTTACAACCAACATGTACTGATACCCCTTTTTAGTCTTACATAATGGTCCAATGTGGTCAATGTGTATCATCTTCATGGATTCTGCTGGTTTAGGAATGGGATGTAATTTACCTGCTTTCTTCCCGTATTCCCCTTTACATACGCGCAGCAAAGACAGCATGAAACGTATTTCCTAATAAAACGCGTCATATTTGAAATTAAATAAGTTCAGAGGATCGTTTTAGTCCTATATGTCCAATATCATCGTGGTGCATCTGCATTATTTTCCAACGTGAAAAACCCGGTACTATAAGGCGGTTACCGTTGAGAGTTTTGCGGTAAAGTCTGTTGTCGATAAGAGCATAATTGTTAACGATGTCTTAGTCTGTACAACCACTGTTTATCAATTCGATCACTTTATTGAGTGTTTCGTCTTGTTGTTGAACTGTAGTAAACCAATCTGTTACTTCGAGACGATTGACAATGACACCACCCAAGGCTGATGCGGGACATTCAGACACAACTTTCGGTGGAGCTTGCGACACGACAGTCTCTAAATCTATTGGATTTCAGCTAAGTGCGTCTACATGTTTCATTCGTTCACCTGGTCTGTATTCAAAGTCAATATCAAAATCTTGGATTAACAGCCGCCAACGTGCAATTCGTGGAATTAGATCACGTTTTGTGACAATCCGTATGGTCTTTGTAAGACCTAGGCGAGGGGTGATGAGATTTAATAAATAAGAAAGGGAGATTTACAAGTAATGAGCAGAGTAGTTCGTTTGTTCTTTGTTCTTTGATGTTCAATATATTCTCATATACTCTTTATTGTAAATTCGCCCGCGCGGGTTATATAGTTTGTATAGGTAAATTACGGGTAACACACTTGAGCAGATAAACTTTTCGTTAATACAAAAAATCCTTAGACACATACACACATCAGATGTAGTGATCGGAGGCACAGCGTTGCTGCGCTAAAAGTGTGGCCGCTACACTCGTCAATTGCGAGGAGCGTTCTGACTAACGTCACCGACCCAACATCCCTGGGCAGATCAATTGGGAGTCTTGCCAACTTCAATACTGGGCGCTGTAGCGTTCAATTGGTCGTGTGTAACTCCACAACCCGGGTAATTCCATCCTTTCCGGGCAAAGTGCGGATAATTCTTCCCATCTTCCACTGTAGAGGCGGCAGGTTGTCCTCCTTGATGAAAACTAATTCACCTACTTGGGGAGAAGCTGACTTGGAAAGCCATTTGGAACGTGACTGAAGGGTGTGCAGGTACGTGCGGGTCCATTGGAAGGGCTTGGATGAGTATAAAACGCTTGAGAGCCGACATTAATCTATTATCGAGGGACGGTTCAGGAAAGGCAGTGAGGGGACGGCCGATAAGGAAGTGGCCGGCTGTGAGTGGTTCAAGGGCTGAAGGGTCAGAAGAGAGAGGGCAGAGTGATCTGGAGTTGAGGACAGCCTCAATCCTTAATAAGAGGGTGGAGAATTCCTCAAATGTGAGTCGTTGCTCACCAATGATTCTATATAAAAGTTGTTTGGTAGATTTTACCGCGGTTTCATGCAAACCTGCAAACGAAGGAGCTGAAGGTGGGTTCAGCCACCATGTTATGTGCTGGTTAGCGAGTTTGTGTGCAATTTTGTTAGATGCAAGGAAATTTTGAATGTCTATGTGCTGATTCCTAGCACCTACATAATTTGTGCCACAATCTGAGCAGATAAGAGTTGGAACACCGTGTCGCGAAACTAATCGTTGCAATGCCGCCAGAAACGCATCCGTTGAAAGTTCGGAAACTGCTTCGAGGTACACAGCCTTTGTGGCAAGACACACAAAAATGCAAAAATAACCTTTAAGGAGTTTTGTGCTACGTAATGTGCTGGATTTAATTAAAAATGGGCCGGCAAAATCGGTTGACACTTGTGCAAAGACAGGTTGTGGGCTGACTCTGTCTGTAGGTAGATCTGCCATAAACAGGGCCTTCAGTTGAGGGCGACATTTGAAGCAATGCATACAATTTTACACAGTGTCTGATAATTCGACGAGCTGATAGAATCCAGAATTGCGGGCGTAAAATGGCGTGTAATGTGTCAAAGCCTGCATGGCAGTGTATTTTGTGATAGTAGTCAATTATAAGATCCACAAGGGGGGTAGAGCTGGGTATAATAAGAGGGTGCTTAGCTTCGTACCTAAGGACCACCTACTCTGAGTAGATCATGCTTTAAGAAGGGTGAGAACCGTTGTAGTCGCACAGTACAAGTTTTATTGGTGCGCAGATGGTGGATGTCTTCGGCGAACATGTTGTGCTGAACAAAACGCACCCAGTGTAAGACCGCGTTCGCTGACAGTAATGACCCATGAGGCGAGCGTCACGTTTTGTGCGGCAATTATGGGCAAAACGTTTTATGCAGGCAGTTACACCTAGCAGAGTGTCAAGTGAGCTGAATCGCGTGAGTAACTCTGTATCTAGATCAGGAACAGCAATGTGAGCTACCATTTTCCTGGGTTTGAGCCCTGGGAGCAGATGATGACCTAGAGCTGGAGGCATAGTAGGCCAGGTATCTGGTGGGGCTTTAAGCCATTCAGGTGACCACCATAGATCATGTTTTAGTAGGTCTTGAGCAGACATATCTCTGCTCGCACTGTCGGCAGGGTTTAAAGGAGAAGTTACGTGTCTCCAAATGGGATTGCATGTAGTGGTCTTAATCGCAGAGGACCGGTTGGCCTCAAATACTTGAAGTGATTGAGGAGGAGTATTCAGCCAGGCAAGGACGATGGTACTGTCTGACCAACAGAAATGGTGCTGAATTGGAATTTGAGCAGAAGTTGAGCTGATACCCGGGCAATGAGCTGAGACAAGAGATAGGCGGCTGATAACTCCAATTTTGGGACAGTCTGGCGGTTCTTGATTGGAGCCACCTTCGATTTGGAAATGAGCAGATTGACATGAACCTTACCAGTGGGTTTAGTTTCATGGAGGTATACTACCGCAGCATGCATCAGCAAAGCCGTGCAGAGAATAAGTGGAACCTTTGTTTGAGCAGACCTTTCTACGAAGTTGAAGATCAGAAAGTCGAGGTAAGTCATCGAATATGTGCTGACACTGAAGAGTGAGCTCGGTAGGAGTCGGGTTATCCCAATCCAGTTTCAAAGTGCAGAGATGCTGAATCAATAATTTTGTGCGGAAGATGACAGGGCTGATCTATCCATTTGGATCAAACAAGCGGGCTATACTGCTGAGGATGGATCTTTTTGTGAATTTCTCCAAGACCGGGACTGAGATGTTATAGGTAAACATATCAGTCTGTGGAATCCTACCTTGATGTCATTGGAGTCTGGGCTGAGATCAAAGTCTTTGGGCATGTCACACTGGTCTTCTGGAAAACAGTCTAGAAGTTCTTGGGAGTAAGAGGTCCATTTTCGCAAATTGAATCCTCCCAGAGCTAATAACTCAATGAGTTCGATCTGCCCTGTCAGGATGTCATCCACAAAAATGGAACGGGTAAGGACCTGTGCCGCCTGGGGGAAGCGATGCGCTTCATCGGAGACCAGCTGGTAGATAGAACGGTTAGCAAGAAATGGGCTGGGTCGAAGACCATAGGTAACCGTGGACAAGGCATATGTGAGAAGGGGCTGATCAGGAGCAGAGCGCCATAGAATGAGCTGAAATTGTCTTTGGTCTGGGTTAATAAGTATGTTCCTGAATATCATCTGGATGTGTGTGCTGAATACCACCTGGTGAGTGCGGAAGTGGAGGATGATGTCAGTGATGTCTCGCTGAAGAGGTGGGCCCGTGTGCAGACAGTCATTGAGGCTAATTCCATTGGAACTCTTTCAGCTGCCATCAAAAACTGTGCGGAGTTTTTCAGAATTTGCCTTGAAGATACTATGGTGAGGTATGTAGAAATGGGGCTTACCAATGAATGTACTTGGGTGACAGGAAGTCATATGGCCTAAGCGAATGTACTCCTGCATAAAGTCAATATATTTTGAGCGGAGGGTATGATGTCTCTGAAGTTTCCGTTCCAAGTTCAGAAATCGTCGTAGTGCGATGCCATGTGTTGTGCCGAACTTTGGCGCGTCTGAGAGAAAGGGAAGAGACACTATATATCGACCTGAGGGGTAACGGGTTGTGGTGGACGGAAAATCTCCTCACATTCGTCATGAGCTGAGTTGACCTTGGGATGACCTTGAACTTCCTCAACTTCCCAAAATCTTTCAAGACTTGCGTGCTGAGGTTGAAAACTTTCAGTTTTTATTTGTGCTGAGTGTAATTGAGTCTCTGGTTTAGTATATTGCTCATTAATGGGACCTTAAAGTGCAAAATTAAAAATCGTGCCGAAGGCTGTTGGCCTGCCGGGACTTAAAGAAATTTTGAAACCATCCAAAATTTGTCCAAGAACATCTGAACCCAATATAAGGTCAACAAGAACTGGTAAATTGTAAGCTGAATCAGCTAGTGGGATATCAGAATTTTTACAACATGGGCTGAATTTTTATAACTTGGTCAAGGGCAGAAAAGCGGTCAAACTTTTTAAAATGTATGCCTTAATAGTTATTACTGGGTGTTCAGAGTGAATAGGGCGGAATATGATGAGCGCTGATGAGCTATAACTTTGAGTGTGCTGATTACCTACACCTGAAATATTTAATTTTGTGTGCTGAAGTGGGTGAATATGCAATTTTTTAGCCATATCCTAAGTTAATAAAGTTAACATTGAGCCTGTATCTAGCAACGCTCTTGCCTTATGGGACTTTCCATCACTGTCAGCCACCTCTAGAGACTCTGTTGGCAAGAGAACTGGTGTCTCATAGGTGGTGTTGGGCTGAACATTTGTAGAAACAAGCGTTTCAGAATGGGTAGGCAGGTCGCTAGGCCTTGACAATTTAGTAGTTATGGGCTGAATATTATTTTCAAACACTTTGTATTGTTTCTATGAGCTGATTTAAAAATTTAGGGCTGATTGAACCTGTGGACATGTGTGAGAATTGTATGTGTGTGGGCTGAGAGTGTTTATTTTTGTGTTCACGTGCTGAAACTAGTCACAGTTGACTATGTTGCCTATTATAGTGTGTGGGCGGACTGTGTGTAGGTGAGCGATGTTGATGTAATGGTGGTGTTACTTGTCTACCGTGTGAGGAGCTGGGTTGTGTTGACTAGTGTGGGCGCTGTGTAGGTTGTGCTCGCAATGGGACAGGCAAAAGGTGAGCTGAGGTATGAGTTGAAGAGTTGGCTCCATGTCGATGCAGAGAGGTGTGATGATTGTCACTGTTGCACTCTCTACACCTGCCTGTTGTCTTGCACTCACTCTCATAGTGCGGACCTAGACAGCGTCGGCACCGTTCACGGGCATAAATGAAGTCCCACCGACCTTGTACGGGCTGATTATTATATTGCTTGCAGGCGACAAGCTTATGGCCTTTTGTCCTGCACCATGAGCAAAAAAAACTGTTGTTCGGTGGGGGTGAGTTATGAGCTGAGGGTGAGTTAGTGTGAATGGGCTGAACGGTTCGAAAATTTGAAGAGTAAGCTGGACGAGTATTAATGGGCTGAAAGTGGACGCGACTACGAGGAATGTTGGGCTGAGTTGTCTGTTGGTTAGTATTGAGCGGAGAGGTCTGACGTGAAGGCCGAAGCGGAGTGTTTGCCCTCTCAGTTTCCTGGTAGCGCGAATGCTCTTCCAGAAAAGTGATGAGATTGTTGAGAGTGGGCATATCATCATCTGAGCCATGTTTCCGTTCAAAGAGTGAGCGAAGTTCACCTTTAAGTTTTCGAACAACATTCGATACAAAAACATAGTCATTACCCTGTGGAAGCTTTAAATTATTTAGGGCCGACTGAGCTGAAATTAAGGGCTCAAAAATGTAGACCTAATATCTGAGCGGAAGGTAATAGTTGGAAGCTCCAGTATAATATCCACAAATCTGTCAATAAGAATCCGCCGATTTTCGTAGCGCTTAGTCAGAATGGCTAAGGCTACTGCGTAATTCTCATTGGTGATCTTTAGGTGGGCTATCACACTGAGAGCTTCACCTGAGGGGCACGAGAGCAGATAGTGGAGCTTGACAGCATCTGACAAGTTCACTATGGCGTCAGTTAAGCTTTTAAATATGGTGTTAAAGGACGGCCAGTCTTCCAATTTTAATGAAAATTTGGGCAGTTCGATCTAGGGCAGAACAGAAGCTGGCGTTGAAGATGTAGTGGGCTGAGGGGAAACACGGTCAGTTTTTTTTTGGGCTGAGTTAATTTTTGCTTTGGTTACATACACTTCTGAGTAAGCATCGCATGCTGCTCTATAGTGCTGATTGTATGTGGCCTCAGTCTTGTCGTCCAGGCCAGTCTCATCTAAAATTTCAAAGTAAACCTCATCCAGCTTACTTTTCAGGTCATCGAGTTTTATGAAGCGACCCTCAAAGTCATCAACACTGTACTTTGAGGTATCAACTGCCACAATTGCAATTGCAATATCTCTAAGGCGGGCAATTGCCCTGACGGCTTCACAGAATCTCGCGGCTTTCGACGGCATTGCAACGTTTAGATAAAGGGAATAAAAACCGGAAATACAAACAAAAAATAAATGGACGTTTTAACGTCAGCAACAACGAAATTACACTAAGTCACACACACAACACAATAAAACTAGTGAAAGTACACAATAATGATTATGAGCTGAATAGGTTTTTTTTGATTGTAAAAAAAATTATGGATATTTTTAAGGTTAATTTGAGGACGGAAATTGTGTTGGGATGTCACGTTACGATAAATAGATCGTACAGCTACAAGCTTTAAATAGGGCTGAGTCGAGAATAGGAAGATTCGACAAAATTGGGGCAGAAAAGAAACGCTGGTTATAGGGCAGTAACTAGGGCTGGTTTACTTTACTCGAAGGACCATATGGTCTTTGTAAGACCTAGTCGAGGGGTGATGAGATTTAATAAATAAGAAAGGGAGACTTACAAGTAATGAGCAGAGTAGTTCGTATGTTCTTTGTTCTTTGATATTCAATATGTTCTCGTATATTCTTTGATGGTCTGAGACACTGCAAAACACTTCACTTTTTACTATCAATTCGCCCGCGCGGGTTATGTAGTTTTTATAGGTAAATTACGGGTAATACACTTGAGCAGATAAACTTTTCATTAATTCAAAAAATCCTTTGACACATACACACATCAGCTGTAGTGATAGGAGGCACAGTATTGCTGCGCTAAAAGTGTGGCCGCTTCACTCGTCGATTGCGAGGTGCGTTCTGACTAACGTATCCTTACCTTTTTTCCGAATACACATACGCGTAACCTACGCAATGATTCAACGACTGCCAATGTTTCTAACTCGTAGCTATGACAAAAGCCTTCCTTTCTGATTGTGACGTGGCTAAAGTACATAACAGGGCGCATAGAACTATCGCCTTGCTTCTGCATTAGTATACCAGCAATACCTAGTTTACTCGCATCGTTGGGAATTTCGGTCGGCAGCGAGGGATGATAAATAGCTAATACGGGTTTATCACACAATTTTTGCTTGAGTTCTTTAAAACTTTGCTTCTCTTTTTCACCCCAGGTCCAGGGAACGTTTTTCTTTTTTAGTGTAGTAAGTGGTCGTGCTATAGTTGCAAAATTAAATATGAATTTTCAAAAATAACTACAGAGGCCTATGAATTGCCCTCTTTCGTGCAGATTACGTGGGACCGGAAACTGGGATACGACTGCCAACTTAAGTTCACCAGGTTGTATATTATTTGGTGAAATTTTATGACCCAGATATGTTATTTCTTTCTCCAGGAATGAGCATTTTTTCATATTTAATTTTAGGTTTTCGGCTCTCAATTTAGTCAGTACCCATTTTAATAACTCGACACCTGACTCAAAGTCAACGAAAAGTAGCAATATATCGTCTAAAACGCTTGAATTCCGCTGTTACCTATTGATTCTATTATTTTATTAATCAAACGCTTAAAAACTGATGGGACATTACCCAGGCCAAAGGGTACGCGTGCCTACTCATAATGATTTTGCGATATAATAAACCCAGTTTTGTGCGAATCTTCAGGATTTATTTTTACTTGGTGGTAACCTTAAGCCAAATCTTAACTAGTAAAATATTTTTTGCCAGCTTACTAAGACAATTGATCATCTATGTTCGGCATAGGATATCGATCGCGTAAGGTGATCGCATTCAAAGCGCGATAATCAACACATTATCGCTATTCTCCACTTTTCTTTTTGACTAGTATAACAGGGGAAGCATAACAGGATTCCGATTCCGATTCTTTGATGATACCTGCACTTAATAAATCGGAGATCTTAGACTTCAGGGTTTCTTGTTCACTAAGAAAAAGTCGATATCGACGATGGTAAATTGGTTTTTCATTATTTAGTTTTATCTGCATTTGTACTAAATTGTAACATCCTATATATGTTTACCGACCAGTTTTGGCTGCAACAAATTCCCTGTAGACCTACGTTATAGGTTTCAGGATTCAAAGTAAAAATTTGTTAGATACTTTCAAAATAAAAAGCGTATTACATTGATAATATGTGAAAGTCAGAAAAATGATTTATTATAATGGTGTAAATTTTCATAATAGTGAGAACATAATCGCTAATAGTAAAAAACTCAATAATATGACCATTAAAATAAAAAACTTTAAAATGAAATAAAATATTTATATATTAAATATTTCACTAGGGTGGATAAGGCCGTAGATTTTACCACTTTTTGCAAAAAAATAAATATGGACCACAAGCTTATGGAGGTATCTGTGTTGGGTTGTTTAGAGCTGAAACTCATGAATGTACCTATTGGGAGTGTATGTCAGTCGTGTCTCATCGTTAATTACAATGAGCCAAAGTCGTCTAGCGTCTAGCCCGAATCTGATACAAAATAAAGACGGTTAAAATATCAAAAACATTGAGTGCGGTTCCTGTAGTAATATAATGATGGTCAACACAGCTACATCTAGTGAATTAACTACCACCACACTGTTTCTAATAAACGCCAAAGTCCAAAAGGTAAATTCACAAAATACGCGTCGATACTACGAAGTTGGTATTTCAAACTGATACGCGATAATAAAATTAAGTAAGTCGGTAAACGAGTGGAGTAGCTACCGGCTGATCGTTAGTGATTAGTTCGAAGCTACGGTAGGCTCGCAGGAGGGCGATGTGATACTCTTCTCTCACTACGGCCTAACCGTAGACGATGGAACATACCACTATGCGTCGTTGGAACCGCCTCCGAAAACTCTATCTTAGGACACCTAAATCGTCATTATAGCTCCTACCGTTTGGCTATAAAACCTAAAAATGTAAAACAACATTATTTTATAGTCAAGCCGCAAATCGTGTGACTGTGATGGCAATAGCCGATAGAGACCCTAACTGTCAGTAGCGATTTATAGCTTGGTAGATTTACCTACACTTTCGATATATGTATATCGACTACTATATGTTGTCTTTCATTAAGTTTTTGTGTGGGCTAGATTTTCAGTCACCACAGTAAGTACAATAAGTTAAGTACTAAATCTAGAAGGTTCTATAGAACAACCTCTCCCTCTGATGGGGTTTTTCATTTTTATTATAAATATAGAACAAAATTTGTTTTTGTATTCAGTCAATCAAGAAGCTTCAAAAAGTATCCATCAGGTACTAATATATAATGTTTAAAGTGAAATAATGTAAATATGTGTTAGAATTTAAGCTAGAATGTAAGAACTAAAAGCTAAAAGAACTTAAAAGTTAAAGAATAAAATCGGTCTGTTGTGTGCATATACGCGTTTTAATATCTCAAGCGCCTAAGAAGAAACTCCTTGTCACGGGCAAAACCTTGTGCCACAGATTTCGAAGGGTCTGTCCGCACAGACATGATTTGTCATTGGCAGCATGAGAGCATGTTTTTTTATGTTAGGATGGCTTCACTATCGCGTCCAAGTTGGGGTGGCCCTCTTCATATCGCACACATCTAATCGGGCGATGACAGTTTGCCGATGAGTGGCCGAACGCTTGGCACCTGTAGTACTGAGCCGGTCCAGGCGGCGATTGATACGCTGGACATGCTAAGGAGCTCCGTAATATTATAAATATTTTTGGCTGCGTGAACTATATGCAGAAGGGGCGACTTTTGCTCCCAGGATTTGTCGAATGTGCGACAGGGGGAAATAGAGTTTGTGCTCCTCCAACGGTGCGTCGAGAGGGAATCCTTTAATCGCCAATTATTGTGGCCTCTTACCAGGACACTGTATTGTCTGCCTTAGAGATCTCATCAATATAGGCAGCCACCACCCTATATTCGTCCAGAGGTAAAAATCGCACGCCCTTGCCAAATTAAGGCTTTTGAGGTTGGCGAGGCGTAGGTGAGGTAAAAATGGCTGGCACTGGAGCGTAGAACTAGCTGGTGTTTTGGGGAGAGTTCTACAGCATTAGTCGCTGCTCGTTGGTTACTGCACCTGTGGTGGCCAAAGTTAATGGGGTGGCTGCTACTTACGGAGGGGCCGTTGTAGGCGTAGGCTCGTACTTGCCATGATTTAGGCAGTTTTGGGTTGAAGCTGCTGCGCGGGCTTGCTCAGCAGGGTCTTCGCGGTTCCCTGGTTCTGATTGGGATCGACGGCGGGTTTTCACGGAGTGGTGGGTGCCAATGGCGAGCAGTATGATATTAAAAATTAGCCATGGGTATCATGTGTGGTCAGACTTGCAACTTATAAAGCAACAACCGTCGCCCCGAGGTAACTACTGCTTCGCTTCGTTGAGGTTTTGGACGCCTGCTCTACTTTATCTTCTAAAATGACCTTAGTAGTGAACGTCGATGGAGGGGTCAACACCGAGAATAAAATGCCTTTCGAGATGAAAAGGCGTGTTCTAGAATTGGGAAAATAATCGTCTCAGGAACGTAGTAGTATAGGAAATAAAAGTTTAGATTTCATATGAAGACACCAAGGTGTGGTATCGTGCTATCAAAAAGTTTGCACATCACGTTTTATGTTACGCTTAGCGCGACAATGATATGTCCTTTTTCTTATGTCTTTCCCTATGTAACTTCTGTATTATTTTAAGACTTATAGTACATGCAACTTCTTCAATCTATAACAAGTTAGATAGACCGTTTTAAAATATTAGTCTATATTGTTAAAAAAGAGTTAACGTTACTATAAAATTAATTTATTGTTCAAACAAAAGCGTCAGAAAATTAAAAAAAAAATTGAATTTGTTTTAAATTTAAGCCAGATTCGGGAAACACAACCACCAGGAACATCTAAATATCTATTTATAGTAAGACATTCAATTATAGGGTTGTTCAATATAGTTCTGCAGTACCGTAACACATAACAAGTGTGAATATGGGTTTGTTTTAATTTATTCCTAATATAATTGCCAAACATATTTACGATGTGAAATAATAAACATGTCAACGGTGACAAATTGTGCGTACAGCTAATTATAATTAAGGAAATTTATTAGGTGATGCTAGTAATTAAGGCAATTTATTAAATCTTAGGGCGAAGACCTCGGTTTAGTCACGTAATAAATAGGAAGGTTAAAGAATTAATGAGATTAGGTTTATTCTTACTACATTCACAAGTGCAGACCAGAAAACTTGGTAGTTTTAGATTAGCTATAAATTTTATAATCAAATAATATTAATCTAAAATAAAATATTATTGTACGAAATTATTTAATAATTTTTAGATTCATTATTTTATTGATCATTAACACGTAGTATTCACGTTTCAGCGGCTTAAGTGTTTAATAAGACGAACTGGTCAAACACCTTTTTCTTTATACTCTGGGGCAATGAAACGATTTGACAAAGCTTTCCTAATGCTGCTTATCCTAACTGGATCCTTCCATTGGCTTCTTTCTCGAAGTTGTTCCGGTCAATTTGGATTTTCCGTCCAAGGTAGACATAATACTGGACCACCCTGAGTAAGGTAGTAGCGACTTTGGTACGATGATGGTTGAACATAATTTTTGTCTTATCCCAATTCATGCCAAGGCCCAACTATACATTTACGTACAGAACAACATTTGGTGTTTTTTTTTTAAATCCGAACAAAAACGCAACGCCAAAGCTAAATTATCATTTAATGAACATTAATTGAAAATGTGTATATTATTTTTCATCACACTTACTCGTAAACAATGTCATTACGTGCAGGCAAAGCGGGTGCTAAGTGTCATTACGTGAAGGCAAAGTGGGTGCTTAGTGTCAATACGTGCAGGCAAAGTGGGTGCTAAGTGTCATTACGTGCAGGCAAAGCAGCTGCTAAGTGTCATTACGTGCAGACAAAGAGGTTGATAATAGATTAATTACTTCCACGGGCTTGTTCTTTGTAAATTTACTTTCTTCAAGGCAAAACAGGAGTTCATAGAACCCCTGGGCGGTAAAGACGCGCCTATTTTATTAAGCTGAAGAGCTGCAAAATAGTAATAGAGCAATTATAAGTTTTGACTTCAGCCAAACTTTTTAATTCATGAATTCTCTAGATATCAAGCCATTTAGCGGTGGCGTTTTTCTTTCTACTTCTATTTAGCGGTGGCGTTGTTCTTTCTACTTCTATTTAGCGGTGGCGTTGTTCTTTCTACTTCTATTTAGCGGTGGCGTTGTTCTCTCTACTTCTATTTAGCGGTGGCGTTGTTCTCTCTACTTCTATTCCTATTTTTATAAAAATATTAAAAAGTTTTCTACATCGACCAATGAAATCGACGATTTATATTCACTGAGTTGTTCCCGCACCGCAACCGCAACCGACGCGCGGTCCAACGGTCCAGCTCCACGGAGTCCCAAAATGGGACATCAAAGGGTTCGTCAGTAAATTACAGTAAACGGAGCGGGGATGCTCGCGAGGTAAAAAAAACTTTAGGGTTTTTATAAATTTTCATGCAAGTAAGACTAGCTAAAAACAAAATACTTAGTTAAAAGTGAGTGTATATTAAATAATTTCTTTTCATGTAAACAGTATCTAAGACGCTTTTACTGTTCTCGAGAAATTTCGCAAAGTTTCAAAATTAGTAACTCACAGCAGTTTTATTTTACAAGACGCTGTAATTAAAAGTACAAATAAAAAATCGGCCAAGTGCGAGTCGGACTCGCGCACAAAGGGTTCTGTTCCCTTGTCTATAAAAATTAAATGTTTTTTTTTATTTTTATATTTGAGTTGATTGAATGAAAAGTAAATTGCGGTTTACGATTTATGACGTATTAAAGAAAACTACTTACTAGATCTCGTTCAAACCAATTTTAAGTTTGCTTGGTAATGTAAATCATATATTCTTTTAGTTTTATCATTCTCTTATTTTAGAAGTTACAGGGACACACGCTTTTTACCACTTTGGAAGTGTCTCTCGCGCAAACTATTCAGCTTAGAAAAAAATTATATTAGAAACCTCAATATCATTTTTGTTGACCTATCAATAGAAACCCCACGGGTTTGATGAAAAAAAAATTTTTGAGTTGCAGTTCCAAGTATGGGTAATCCCCAAAATTAATTTTTTTTTTTTTCTATTTTCGTGTGAAAATTTTAATGCGGTTCATAGAATACATCTACTTACCAAGTTTCAAGAGTAAAGTTTTTACAGTTGCGGAAAAAAATGGCTGTGACATACGGACGGACAAACAGACAGACATAACATTTAAATCCTTTCATTGACCAAGCAGGCGTTCTCAGAGTGGGTGAAAGATTAAAAAACGCACATTTACATCCTGAAATGAAGCATCCCAAAAAAATAACCCAGAACAGTAGTTTAGCAGAGTTGCTCATTAATCAGGCTCATCAGTTGACATATCATGGTGGGCCACATCTGACGTTAGCCAATCTACGACAACAGTACTGGATAACAAGCGGACACAATACAGTAAATAAGGTTTTACAAAAATGTTTAACTAGTAAAAAACAAACTCCGACTAAACAACAACAGCTCATGGGAAATTTACCCGAGTGTCACACAAACCCTGCTCCTCCATTTTACCACTGCGGGGTAGATTACACAGGATTTATTGACATCAAGATCAACAAAGGAGAAGGACTAAAAACAACCAAAGGTTACATAGCAGTTTTCATCTGTATGGTAACCAAAGCCGTATATTTAGAGCTAGTGTCCGATCTGACTAGTTCAGCATTTTTAGCTGCCCTAAGGAGAATGGCAGCGAGAAGAGGTGCGCCACGTCACATATATAGCGATAATGGATCAAATTTCATCGGGGCTAACAAATTACTTGAAGAAGAATTTTTGACTTTTCAATAAATTTTTGGTAATAACTTATTAACAAATTTAACAGAGATGAACATTGAGTGGCATTTGAATGCACCTACGTGGGCTAGCGCTGGGGGACTGTGGGCAGTCCAGAGCCTTAAGTTTCATATGAAGCGAGTAATCGGGGAACAAAAATTTACTTAGCTAAGGGCTAAGGGTCGTGTCATCGAACTTCATCCCGGAAGTGATGGTTTAGTGAGAGTAGTCACTCTCAAAACAATAAAAGGGAACTTCAAAAGACCAATCACGAAATTATCAATTTTACCACTAGATTTCCCAGAACAATCAAACAGTAATCGTCAGCTGAATGAACAGAAAAAATCAGTTGTGGCTTATTTATCTCAACCTAAGGAAACAAAATTTTTATCAATGGCTATGGCCTTAATCTTCTTCCTGACATTAGTGACGTCATCAACATGTACTTATAACGTTACAAAATTAAACCCAAACAAATCTATTTACTTTGACCCAATATCGGACATGTACATAATCCGGAATAAATGGACCCTAGTAGTATACTATGATATGTCACCATACTGGGAAGGTACCAAATCATTTGTAAAGCTGGCCGAATACCTAGAAAAAATTAGTAATAATATTCCGGAAGGAGTCCTTGGCAACATGATAATCTTACAATTACGGCACGAGTACTCGAAACTGCAATATTACAATAGCTCACTGCTCAGTCAGCATTTTAACGCACGCTCCAGACAGCGTCGCGGGCTTATCAATGGGATCGGTTACGTAGCGAACACTTTGTTCGGAGTATTGGACGAACGTTTCGCAGAACGGTATACTAAAGATATCGAACTCGTGAGAAGTAACCAAGATCACTTAGCAAAATTGTGGAAAAATCAAACATCGATCATAGAATCGGAACATAATTTATTAAAGAGAACGGAAGATATCATATCTAAACAACAAAAAGTAATTTACAAGCATTTGCACTATTTGGACAAATCTACAAATATTATACAAAAAGAAATCTACAACATTACAGCATCACAAGAATTCACACAAGAAATTGCATCTATAAATGCATTTGTATAATCCATAATGTTTCGCAATATAATAAGTTAATATTAAGTATAAATTTACACAATAAAAACTATTTTCCTTATAGGGACTAGTTTAGATTTAAGGAAATGTTAAATTAAGAATAACCTGTTTTCAGCTATTTTCCAGGAGTCACCCAGGCGCGGACGAGGGGATAAGAAAGGCAGTCGAGTGAAAAACCGGCCAGTATTTATACGACCCGTATTGTCGAGGAAATATGACTCGCACTCGTCGTCGACTGGTCGAGTCCGTGACGCCGGGGGGGGGGGGGGGGGGGCTCTTCGATTTTCCAAAAGAGCTGAAGGGAGTCAGTACGAAGCCGTAGACGCGTGAGCGGCGAGAGAATGTGCTGGGCTGATAGTCGTCTTATTTAATAAGTATGTTTGCACGGTTATAGATTAAAATAATAAAAAAATGTTTTTATTTTATGAACTTAAAAAAACCTCATTATTCTCAAGGAAAAAAAACATAAGAAATTAGATACATAATCAAGGGTATCTTATAATATCGCCACCCACTACATTTAAATATTGTTAATTAATCACACGTTACATATTATATGTATATACTTGCTCTTAAGTGCCTCTGTTCAGCTTAGCACTGCATCATAATATTAGTATAAATTTGTTAATCACTAATGTGAAATTACGGCCGAAAAACGAGTACCCTATTTAGGCGATTAAGTTGCTTTAAAGGTACTCATTCTGCTCTTATACTGGAATTTAATTGAGAATTGAGTACACAAAAATTGTTTACTAAACTGTACAGTCTCTGTGTGTTACTTGGCATTTTTAAGAAAGGAATAATTTTTTATGTTAAAGGTTTTTTTTTAACCTTCCTATACCCGCGCCAATAATTGTAACTCATATACCCGCGCACGGTCTGAGAGACCGAAAGTCCGAAACCAAATTTCTTATTTTTTTAATAAAATAACCTACTATATATTACTTTATCTTAAAACTAAAGAATGTAAGAAACAATTAACATCATTTAATGTCTTTTTTATCAATTATTTTACGGACAATCAGTCTCTTGCGAAACAGCCTTTAAAATTGATTTTTTTTCTTAGGTACAACTTAAATCAATATTTTCTTCTTTATAACAAATATTAACTTCTAAATATACAAAAAGACTTATAAAACGACACACCGAACATATTTTCACTTAGACATCAGGTGTGGTATGACAGTCAGGACAGACCATAATTACATGTTCCAAACAAAAGTATTTTTTTATATATTTATATCGTGTTTTGCGGTTTATTTTTGATGAGCAATATTTATAGCGACCAATTTTGTAGGTGTTGGATGTTACATGTCGCACATCTTATCCACAGTATGAACTCCATGGCACTCTTTCTCTGGTGAAATTAGGTTTTATTCGATGTATTTGTTCATTCGTGTACATAACAACCCGACTTATTATAGCCCCCGGGAAAAATAACTTCCATATCTCACCCGGTTCCTTCAAATTGTGTGCTTCTCCTATAGCACCTGGAAATTGAGTAACTATGTTTATAGCACGCCGCCTCACTGCATCTGAGAGTGTAGTTTTGTTCCATCTTATTCGTCCAATCTTTGCCAGGTATGAGTCTTGAGACCTTTCATTACTTTTTACTTCGCTTACTTTCGAATCGTCATCGTCATCTTCTTGCTCAGTTTTGTAGGTTTCTCTTTGTGTCTCAAGAAAATCTTCCACCTCGCTATTATGTTCGTCTCTCTAGCTAGAGACTGAGTTTTCTTCCTCTAGCACCAATCTGATTTGCTCTTCATTTATCTTGATATGAAATATAAACTAAAACAAAATAAATTTGCAATACAAATATTTACACACAGCAAATAATGTCAAAAAAGAATATAAGAGATCTATATACTTACAAAAAAGTTGCACTTATACCCGCGTCGGTCTCACAGACCAATTGACGCCAAGTGCGGCCACACATACGTACGCTACGATTACGCGGGGCACCCTGAAATGAAGCTAGCAACAAATGCGACAGCTAGCAAAAGTATCAAGTACTCAGCATTTATAGGAAAAAAAAATAAACACGAAAACGTATTTCGTCGGTCTCACAGACCAATGCGCGGGTATAGGAAGGTTAACAATAACATCACTTTATATTTGTTGAAAAATTGAGATTATTCAAATTTTAGACACTTTTTACCTTCAAGTTTGAGGTGAGGTAAAAAAAATCAATTTCCAACATAAATATGAAATATGTATTTTTACATTCAGATGACTCAAATATACATAAAAAGTTATAAATCGATGGACGGCACTGGATCAGATCCCTTGTCGGAGGGTGAGCCTACCAAACATAACTGCGATAATGAAGAGAGCCTGTGCAAGTCCACAAACGCTCATAACGAGTTCATAGCGAGGGATTGGATAGGAGCCAGCGAGACTGGCAAGTCCACAAACTTCAGGAAGTATGCTGGAGCGAGGGAGTGGATGGGAGCCTAAAAATGAAGGCAAGTCCACAAGTGCTCATAACGAGTCCATAGCGAGGGAGTGGATGGGTGTCCACAACGCCTATTAACTGTAATTTATTATTTAACAACGTGAACACTGGGAGCCTCGGAATTGAGACTCCAAATTAGTGGGGATACGTGATCTAAATATTTAACCTAACAATCATTATTCCGGATTTGAATATGATGAGCATCGGAATATCAAATAATCCAGTCATGGCAGCGGTCTTATAGGAAATGATGAAAAACAATTACCTACAGCTCATCTGGCGAAGGGACGCGTGTAGTGCGAGATAGACAACGGCGGCGTCGGTCATAAACTGGTCAGGACGACTTAAGATGAACAACGAAGTGATTGTTCGGGGCGAAGCAGGATGTTCAAATAAAAAGTTAATGTTCATAAAAATAATAGTTTATTAATTTATTTTTAAAATAGGTGTACAAAATAGTTCCAAATGAAGTAAGAGTAGAATAAGTTAAAAATGTTAATTACTAAAAATCTATACACATAATAAAATGTTAGGAAAGTCAAAACTGTACATTGAATATTTTTTTAAAAGAATACTTGGGGTGTGATCTTGTTTGTCTGTATGTATGTTCGGGATAAACTCAAAAAGTACTGCATGGATTTACTTCAAATTTATATTTAGATAGTATTAGTTATTAAGAAGTCGGGTCAACATATAGGCTACATATTATCACGCTATCACCTACAGGGAACGAGCAGTGAACCTTTTTTTTTTTATATACAAATGAGGTGGCAAACAAGCCTACGGTCCGCCTGATGGTAAGCCGTCACCGTAGCCTATGGACGCTTGCAACACCAAGGGCATCACCTGCGCGTTGCCGACCCTTCAGAAATCTAATAACTTCTTTCTTGAAGAACTCCATACTGTAGTCCTTGCAGAAAACCTTGGCAGGGAGCTCATTCCACAACTTAAGCGTTCGCGGGAGGAAGTTTCTCTGAAACCGCACTGTACGCGACCATTTAGGTTCTAAAGTGTGGGAATGAATTCCCTGCCGATGGCGAGCAGTGCAATGGTAGAAAGTAGCCGTGGGCATCATTTCGAACAATTCATCAGACCACAACCCATTGTACAAGCGGTAGAACACACACAGTGAGGCAAAGTCTCTCCTCAGACTTTAAGGGCTCGATACCGCAAGTGAGTTTGGAATCGTCGACAATTCTCACAGCCGGGTATCCGGGTGCACCTGCCCAGAGACGGCAGCAGTACTGCATATGGGGCCGAACTTGCGACTTGTAAAGTAACAACCTTTGCCCCGACGTGAAGTACTGCTTCGCTCTGTTGAGTACACCAAGTTTTTTGGACGCCAGCTTCACCTTATCTTGTAAATGATCTCGGAACTGAACATTACTGGAGATGTCGACACCAAGGATCCCAATGCTCTTGGAGATGGAAAGGGGAGTGTTCTGGAATTGTGGGACTACAGTGAATGGAGTTTTCTTAGCGGTGAACGCGCACACTTGTGTCTTTGTAGGGTTGAATCGGACCAGGGACAGTGTGGTCTCGATTTGAGATACAAGTTCTCCGCGGATTTCCTCCACAACGGAACGAGGGATGTTTGCACGACCCGTGTAAAAAGCGTCTCCAGTACTGTCATCTGCATAGCAATGTATGTTGTTGATGTCTAACATGTCATTGATATGCAGTAGAAACAGCGTGGGAGACAGCACACAGCCTTGCGGGACACCAGCATTAATGTCCATGCTATCAGAGCAACTAACGTCAAATGCGGTTTGTATGCGTCTGCCGGACAAAAAGCTAGCCACCCATTTGCACAAACCCTCGGGCACTCCGTAAGATGGCAACTTCGATAGAAGACCCCGGTGTCAGACCCGATCGAACGCCTTCGCTTTGTCCAGGTTACATGCCAATGCCTCCCCCTGACTCTCAATGGCTAGTGCCCATCGGTGTGTGAGATACACTAGAAGGTCACCAGTCGAGCGACCGTGGCGAAAGCCATATTGACGGTCACTGACCAAGTCGTGTACTTCTAGGTATCTTAGAAGCTGTGTTTAGATCACACGCTCCATCACCTTGCAGAGGAGAGAGGTAATAGCGATAGGCCTGTAATTCGATGGATCTGATCTATCGCCCTTTTTGGGCACCGGGTGCACAATCGCAGTCTTCCATGAAGACGGAAATTGCCTAGTATGGTAGGAAAGCGCGAAGAGGCGCGTGAGTACAGAACATAACTCAGGAGCACACTGCTTAAGCACCACTGCTGGTATACCGTCTGGCCCACTTGACTTATGACGTTTAGAGAAAGCAATGCCCGCCGGACCTCCCTTATTTCTTCAACTAATTCTGTAACAACGTGTAATCTAACGACGCAAATTTGACTTGCATCTTAATTATTAATTATTCTACTCACATAAGCCATTTATTTTATGTTAAAAAATCGCGTAAAGTCATAACTTAGATGTGTTATAATTTTTCACAATATAAAAACGTTTCCTATTTGCTAACTAGATGGCGTTGTCGTCGAATTAGAATGCGCTATGGTTTCCTTTACAAAAAGTGATGTTATGAGTACAGATGTCGTCTCCTCTTTTTTTTCTTTGTTTTGTTTGTTAGTGTTTGAAAAAAAGGTAAAGTGCGAGTCGGTCGAAATCGCGCACTAAGGAAAACTCGAAGACGGCTGGACCAATTCGAGTAAATTTTTTTGTTGTGTCTGTAAGTGTTAGGGCAAGGTTTTTATGAAAGAAAAAAACGGTCAAGTGCGAGTCGGACTCATGCACTAAGGAAAACTCAAAGACGGCTGGACCAATTCAGGTAATTTTTTTTTGTTGTGTTTGTTAGTGTTAGGGCAAGGTTTTAATGAAAGAAAAAAATGGTCAAGTGCGAGTCGGACTGGCGCACTAAGTGTAAACCGATTTTAATGATGCACACGCCGGGACAGGTTTCTAAGAAAGAATAAAAGGGTCAAGTGCGAGTCGGACTCGCGCAATAAGGGTAAACCGATTTTAATGAAATTTTGGTAAGTTGTTATGCACACGCCGGAGAAGGTTTCTGAGAAAGAAAAAAGGGTCAAGTGCGAGTCGGACAGGGTAAAGTGCGAGTTGGACAGGGTCAAGTGCGAGACGAACAGGGTCAAGTGCGAATCGGACTCGCGCAATAAGGGTAAACCGATTGTAATGAAATTTTGGTAAATTGTTATGCACACGCCGGGGAATGTTTATGAGAAAGAGTCGAACTCGCGCAATAAGGGAAAACCGATTGTAATGAAATTTTGGTAGGTTGTTATGCACATGCCGGGGACGGTTTCTGAATTAGTACAACCCTTTCAAATAAGGTTGGTGCGGCACAACAACTTTCGCCGGGTCAGCTAGTAGAAAATAAAATTACAATTTTAGAAGTCTAGAGTCCCTAAATGTTATTTAATTGTTATAGGCGAGCATGCCTTATTATAAGTTTTTAAACTACACTCTGCACTAGACTGGTTACTACCAGTGTAATTTTTCTGCACACTATCACTCACTTTTACAACACTAGGTTGAATACGGTCAACCTTTGTTTGGTTTCGCGCACTCACCACACTATCACTACTGGATGATTGAAGCTCGATGTCCGGCGTAAGGCTAAGGCGATAAATGGGTTTCTTTAACTGACACAAATAGGAGTTTTCATGGTACAGGCAGGAGAATAATTCATCAGCTTTAATTATGAAATAAGAATCCTGAGAGGACAGACCCTTCGAAATCTGTGGCACAAGGTTTTGCCCGTGACAAGGAGTTTCTTCTTAGGCGCTTGAGATATTGAAACGCGTATATGCACACAATAGACTGATTTTATTTTTTAACTTATGCTTCTAACTTAATTCTAACACATATTTACATATTTCACTTTAAACGTTATATATTAGTATCTGATGGATACTTTTTGAAGCTTCTTGATTGACTGAATACAAATACAAAATTTGTTCTATATTTATAATAAAAATGAAAAACCTCATCAGAGGGAGAGGTTGTTCCATAGAACCTTTTAGATTTAGTACTTAACTTATTGTACTTACTGTGGTGACTGAAAATCTAGTCCACACAAAAACTTAGTGAAAGACAACATATAGTAGTCGATATAGACATATATCGAAAGTGTAGGTATATCTACCTAGCTATAAATCGCTACTGACAGTTGGGGTCTCTATCGGCTATTGCCATCACAGTCACACGATTTGCGACTTGACTATAAAATAACGCTGTTTTACATTTTTAGGTTTTATAGCCAAACGGTAGGAGCTATAATGACGATTTAGGTGTCCTAAGATAGAGCTTTCGGAGGCGGTTCCAACGAAGGATAGTGGTATGTTCCATCGTCTACGGTTAGGCCGTAGTGAGAGAAGAGCTGGAATTCTAGCTCTCAGGGCTTTCTGCCTACACTAGATGACTACAGACTTTGTGCTATATGTCAAAAAATAGACCTAATATTCGGACATACCTTTCCGTGTTTTTGGTGTCTGTCAGTATGTTAAATCATGAAAAAATGTGTGATACAAGTTTTCAGGATTTTCCTTGTGCTCCTGTTCTTCAGGGCTTAAAGTAACCTGTATGAAACCTATTTATTTTGATAGATGCCTATGAGAAGTATCTAGTGATATATTTATCTTTATCTTATGTAACCCGGTTGCTGAGTTATAAGCTATTGTGTTTCATAAGTTCACATGTGTTTTGCGCCCTAACCATACTACCTACCGTAACGGTGTAGATACCTATGTATAGGGGAAAAGGTGTGCATTCAACCTGTAATACTTACTTTAGGCATAGCCTAAGGACTTAATGACCCTAGCCAGGTAAAATTTCAGACAGTCTTTCTCTTTTTTACCCATAGACCCATCCCTTTTGTATCTCTATCGCAGTCTATTATCATAGGAGTGAGGGAGAAAGAATGTACAATATACAATATGCTAACTGTTTTCACCTGTAACTTAATAACCTTACATACGGTCTATATAGAACTTTACATAGTAGTTCTGTACATTTTTGCACAACAAATGGCATATGTTTTATATACATATATTAAACTAAATTTCCCGCTTCTTTGGGGATAGTCGTGCGTTCAAAGTCGACAACATGTCGGTACTCACACAATATTATTTTTGATATCAACAAATAGTAAAGAGGGGAAATGAAACAAACCTACTCTACTTTTACCTAACTTAACACAATTTTACACTGATTGTTATAACATTTCCTTAAATCTAAACTAGTCCATATAAGGAAAATAGTTTTTTATTATATTGTGAAACATTATGGATTATACAAATGCATTTATAGATGCAATTTCTTGTAGCGGTGATAACACGATGTAGCGTGCGGTGTTAACAAATCCCTTTGAAGATTGACTGCTATGTGTTCGGAAATCGGTGTTATTTGTATCATATTGTTGTCCAATTGATAGGGAATGGGAATTATTCTATAGTATTTAAATTTATTTCGGCTGATAAGGGGAAAGGTAATTTCGAAAATAAGATATTTTTCTGTCAGTCTGGCTTTTACATTCAATAATTTGTAAATTTGACGTAAATCTGTCTGAACGTTGTTGATAGGTAATCATATTTCTTCCATCAATTGGCTTGATATGATGCTAAGTTCATCACGTAGTTGCTCAGGAGTCAATAAGTGTATGCTGAATTGCCCATGGTAAATGTCTGTGATGGTGTCTAATAATGTGTCTTGAGTTGTTTTTAGATGTTTTAATAACAAATAACAAAGCGTGAATTCTTGTGATGCTGTAATGTTGTTGATTTCTTTTTGTATAATATTTGTAGATTTGTCCAAATGGTGCAAATGCTTGTAAATTACTTTTTGTTGTTTAGATATGATATCTTCCGTTCTCTTTAATAAATTATGTTCCGATTCTATGATCGATGTTTGATTTTTCCACAATTTTGCTAAGTGATCTTGGTTACTTCTCACGAGTTCGATATCTTTAGTATACCGTTCTGCGAAACGTTCGTCCAATACTCCGAACAAAGTGTTCGCTACGTAACCGATCCCATTGATAAGCCCGCGACGCTGTCTGGAGCGTGCGTTAAAATGCTGACTGAGCAGTGAGCTATTGTAATATTGCAGTTCCGAGTACTCGTGCCGTAATTGTAAGATTATCATGTTGCCAAGGACTCCTTCCGGAATATTATTACTAATTTTTTGTAGGTATTCGGCCAGCTTTACAAATGATTTGGTACCTTCCCAGTATGGTGACATATCATAGTATACTACTAGGGTCCATTTATTCCGGATTATGTACATGTCCGATATTGGGTCAAAGTAAATAGATTTGTTTGGGTTTAATTTTGTAACGTTATAAGTACATGTTGATGACGTCACTAATGTCAGGAAGAAGATTAAGGCCATAGCCATTGATAAAAATTTTGTTTCCTTAGGTTGAGATAAATAAGCCACAACTGATTTTTTCTGTTCATTCAGCTGACGATTACTGTTTGATTGTTCTGGGAAATCTAGTGGTAAAATTGATAATTTCGTGATTGGTCTTTTGAAGTTCCCTTTTATTGTTTTGAGAGTGACTACTCTCACTAAACCATCACTTCCGGGATGAAGTTCGATGACACGACCCTTAGCCCTTAGCTAAGTAAATTTTTGTTCCCCGATTACTCGCTTCATATGAAACTTAAGGCTCTGGACTGCCCACAGTCCCCCAGCGCTAGCCCACGTAGGTGCATTCAAATGCCACTCAATGTTCATCTCTGTTAAATTTGTTAATAAGTTATTACCAAAAATTTATTGAAAAGTCAAAAATTCTTCTTCAAGTAATTTGTTAGCCCCGATGAAATTTGATCCATTATCGCTATATATGTGACGTGGCGCACCTCTTCTCGCTGCCATTCTCCTTAGGGCAGCTAAAAATGCTGAACTAGTCAGATCGGACACTAGCTCTAAATATACGGCTTTGGTTACCATACAGATGAAAACTGCTATGTAACCTTTGGTTGTTTTTAGTCCTTCTCCTTTGTTGATCTTGATGTCAATAAATCCTGTGTAATCTACCCCGCAGTGGTAAAATGGAGGAGCAGGGTTTGTGTGACACTCGGGTAAATTTCCCATGAGCTGTTGTTGTTTAGTCGGAGTTTGTTTTTTACTAGTTAAACATTTTTGTAAAACCTTATTTACTGTATTGTGTCCGCTTGTTATCCAGTACTGTTGTCGTAGATTGGCTAACGTCAGATGTGGCCCACCATGATATGTCAACTGATGAGCCTGATCAATGAGCAACTCTGCTAAACTACTGTTCTGGGTTATTTTTTTGGGATGCTTCATTTCAGGATGTAAATGTGCGTTTTTAATTCTTTCACCCACTTTGAGAACGCCTGCTTGGTCAATGAAAGGATTTAAATTTAATAGTTTTGTTTTTGAATGTACTTTACTATGTTTATTTAAATATTCTATGTCTGTCAAAATTCTATTCTCTGTACATGTTTTAAAATGAATGTTTTTGCTTTACGAAGTTCCTGTAATGTTAGGTAGCTAGGTAATTGTTTACGCAAAGCGTAACTGTATATTTTCAGTAAGCTATTAATAATGCTATTTTCTGATTCCGTTTGGATAATGTTAGTTTGTCTTGTGGATTTTATCTCCTGAACTGTGGTTGGAATATTTTTTTGTGCTTTGTTTTGATCAAATGTTTTGAGGCATTGAGGTCCTTCCCACCACAAAATGTATTCTTTTAGCTGAGAGGAATATAACCCGCGGCTCGCGCTATCTGCGGCATTTAGGGTTGTTTTTACGTAGCGCCATTGATAGGGTTGTATTACTGATACTATTTGTTCTACTCTGTTAGCCACAAACGTTTTCCAGCGAGTTGGTTACCCGTTTAACCACCCTAAAACGACCATGGAATCTGTCCATGTGTACGTTGTTATTTTATATTGTTTTAGACAGCCTTTAATTTTTTGCATGAGTTTGGAAAGCAAATGAGCACCAGACTCCTGCTCCGACTCCGACTGCATTGTTGTTTTTGAAACTGTTGTATCTTCGATAATGTTACCTCGTATTCTAATGCTGCTTTCTGACAATGTTTATCACCACGTCATTACACTCACTGAATTGTTCAATGTTCACTAGGTTGCCCAACCCGCGACAGGTTTTGACCAAACCGCGCTCGAAGGACTACTATGTTTGGGGCAAAGCAAGATGTTCAAATAAAAGTTAATGTTCACAAAAATAATTGTTTATTAATTTATCTTTAAATTAGGTGTACAAAATAGTTCCAAATGAAGTAAGAGTAGAAAATGTTAAAAATGTTAAAATGTTAGGAATGCGACGATTCGCCACGCTGCCGAATTGTGCACTGAAGAGCCGCCCGCACGAGCGGCATCAGTTCAGTAGTTTTGACATACGAGTACGTCATAAGGGTGTTCGGTTGCATACACCGATTTCATTTGAAACACTTAACAACAGTTTTATTATTGTATGGGATGTATTTAATTGAGACAAGCTAGCAATGTTGACACTGCTCGCTTGGTTTACTTTAGCTATTTTCATTCCGTCATGTCTTATGGCATTTTGCTTTGGAGTCAGGCAGCCGATATTGATACAGTCTTTATTTATAAAAGAAAGTAGTATGGTTAATCTATAAATTGGGACCTCAAATTTCTTTTAGTTAACTATTTAGGAAAATTTATATTTTGAATGTCGTATTTTATATATTTATTTATTGTTTATAGGTTACCAACAGTTGTGCAATTAGCACATTCGGTAGAAAATCAATTGCTGTCATAAACTAAGTATACAACCACTTATGGGTAAACACAGCATTCAAAAAGTTCACATATGTAAATATTCCGTTCGTTACATTAAAAAAAAACAATAATTGGTTCTTGTTAGTAAATAGTTATAAAGAGTTAGCTACATCAGGCGAGACAAAGTAATTCATTAATGCAACTTAAATTAAATTAAATCAAAAATAAATAAATTAAGACTAAATTAAATTAAATTAAGATTAAAAATTAAATCAAAATGAAATAAATTGAAACAAAATAAATCAAATCAAATGGAATATGATATTGATGTTATATTGATATGTTAATTAAAATAAATTAATAAGTTCGATTACAATAATACTATTAAAATCAAAATTATTATTAATTTTTATTACAATTCAATATCTTCCTGTGGTCCTTAAAAAGGTTGTCGGTGTTAACATCTATTGTACTGTATTGATCTGAAAGCCTGGTCAATCGGGGAGTTTGATCGCAGTACTGTTTTGCGTTTTGTTAATAAATTAATTGATTCCCGTGGATATCTAATAGGTATTCTTAAATTTAATATCTGCAACAGTTGAGGACAGTCGATTTGGGATCTTAAGATTTTAAAAAAAAATACCAGATCAAGCATGGCCTTACGCTTATCGAGTAAAGGCATTTTGAAATGTTATAGCCTTTGAGTGTAAGAAGGTATATAGCTCTTTTGCAATACAAAGTATATATTTTTCCAATAAAAGAGGTTAATTTACCTAAAAAGGAATTGAAAATATGTCAAAGATAGTTTAATGAAAAAAAAACAATTGCTAATTAATAAATAAATGATAAAAAAATGCTTGGAAAAATTAGAACTTAATTAATTTGTATTGGTATTGGTGCATTTGTAATATTTTTTTTAATAAAACTTTGTATATTATGTTATTACCTAGTGTAAGGCTATATTGTATTTTAATATGAAGTTGAAAAAAATATAAAAGATTAACTGCTGAGTTTCTTGCCGGTTCTTTTCGGTAGTAAATCATTCCGAAGCGATGGTAATTTTTTTAAAATTATGATAAAACTTATGATTCAAAAGTGCTGTTCAAAAGAATATTGGAATTAAAAAAGTCTGAGTTAGAGTTTGAAATTACTCAGCAAAAATTCATTTCAATAAACATATCTAGGTAAAATAAATGTCAGATCTGTCATGCAATTTATAATCAACATAGTTATCAAATTATTATTGTTTAAATGGGGTTTAAATCATGTTTATTGTGTTTGTTCAAATGCATAGATCAAAGCGAAGGGACTCGCTTAAATATCAGGATGACAGAGCTAGTAAGAATCAAACTAATGCAGCAACTATTTTGAGGTTATTGTTTGTTAATTTGAATAGATAATAGAATAGTAGAAAAAACTTTAAATAGAAAATTTGTACTGTATTTCGCCCGGCAGCACTTACTTTGCACGCATGTCCGCTGGGTCATAAATATCGGAATCTAGGAACGTTAAGTCTGATATTATAATTCCGATACTGAGTAGTCCAATATCGTAATATCGGAATTGGTCAAACATTCTATTTAAATTTTAAAATAAGACGTAAACGGTGCCAGCCGGCGCTCCGGGCGATTTGATGTTGCCTCACTACTCTCTTATTGAGCTGCTAAATAGTTACAGAATGCTATTACAGCTCTCGTACTTTCTTCCACCTAAGTTCTACAAGCGGTCATACAGCACCCAGTACACAATCCACGAACACCGGGAAGATATGGGTCAAAAAGATCTTATGATTAAATATATAAATGGAGCACCAACAATAGTAAGTACCACTTCAAAAAACACCAAGCACTAGACAATTCAGCCAATAACACTACAGTTAACACCAACACTTATGAGATATTAGAAACGTGCGAAAATCATGCTTAAATTTTTCTGTACCTTAACGCTCGTTGCATTTGCAAAAAAGGTAAATTTGATGAATTGAAGTGTTCAATATTAGCAATACCTAATACTGTACACATTATTCTACTCACAGAAACATGGTTTCGCACTGAATCTTAAGCACTGTGATTACAACTTTCGAATTACACGCACCACTTCAACTATAGAAATGATATCCTTGGAGGTGGAGTTTCTGCATATGTAGTGATAGATATAGTGGAGGAAAAAATTACTTCTGGATAAAACTTGAAAAATATGCACTTTAAGTGGGACTTGTGTGTGACTCCGGTGATACGGATTTTAAACAATTTCTCGAATAACGAATACGAATAACAGCTAGATACCAGAAAAAGAGCAATAGTTTTTGGTGATTTCAACACAGACCTATTATCAAAGAAAAAAAGAACAAGACAATACAAGCAACTTCTAGAATCTGGACATATGCTTGTGAACAGAGTCAACAGGAGATACCATACAAGGTCAGGAACAGTTAAAAAATCAATAATTGATCATGTCAGCACAAACCTAAAAAGGGCAACTTTCACATGATTTTGGTAAACTCCTCATTTTCTGACCACAAACAAATATACTTACAAATAAAGAAGAAGAAACCACCACCAAAAAAGTTTTCACAATATGAAGCCGTCGATTATACAAAACTACTAGAATCAATGAAAAAAACCGGACAGCAAGATATAAATAACAATTATGGAATACTAGAACAGAAAAAAAAAATTTACAGTAGAAAGCAAAGTAGCAAAATAAAAGATTCTTAATGAACCCTAAAAAAGATTGGATAAATAAAGATATTATAAATGAAATTAACGAGAGAAATGTTTTGTGGGCTAAATTAAAAAACACCAAAGACGATATCGACTTAAAACAAGGATTCCTAAAGAAAAGAGACAGCGTAGCAAAACTAATCCGGAATACCAAGGAGTCGTACTATTACAATAAATTTGCTAAATGTACAAACAAGCCAAAAAAATTTGGAATACAGTGAATAATTTAGCTAACAATAAAATCAAACAGAATTTCGCTCCTTCAAAACTAGTTGCTAATTCAAAAGAAATTTCTGATCCTCACGAGATATGTCAAACTTTTAACGTTTATTTCTCAACTATCGGGCCACTCTTGGCAGATTAAATACCGAAGAACTACCATTGCAATTATAATTTAGTCTCACCTCAAGCTAACACTAAAAATGCAGAATTAAGTAACTTTGAGCCGTGTACTGAAAAAGAAATCTTAGATATCATTGACAAACTGAATCCTAACTGCAGTGTCGGGTGAGATGGCATTAGCACTAAAGTTATTAAATGTTTAAAGAATTTAATTGCAAAGAAATTGACAGACTGTCTCAATCAATTATTATTAGATGGTTCATTTCCAAATTAACTTAAATCAATAACCCCTTTCTATAAATCCTGACCCAACACTGATGCAGGTAATTACCGACCTATCTCGATATTGCCTGTTTTATCAAAAATACTCGAAAAAATCCTACACTCCCGATTACAAAAATACCTAGACCATATTGATTTCATGTTTTAGACCTAAGAGCAACACCCTCACTGCAACCATCGATCTAATTACTAAAATCAAACAAAACATTGATAAGAAAAACATTGTCCTAGGAATATTTATCGACCTAAAAAAAAGCCTTTGATACCGTTAGCCATATACTGCTCAGTAAAAAGCTTAAAGCTATTGGTATAAAGTGCAAAGCTCTAGAAATGTTTAAATCTTACCTATAAAATAGATTTCAAATAGTAAAATTAGATCGCGATACTAAGAGAAACCCACTGACAATTACCTGTGGTGTCCCACAAGGCTCGGTATTGGGGCCCTACTATTTTTAACGTATATTAATGACATCCAAGAATTGGGGCTAAATGGACACGTAACACTCTACGCTGACGACACCTGTTTATTTTATTTTGGTGCGTCAATCCATGACATAGTTACGCAAGCCCAACATGATTTAGACATTCTATACGACTGGTTCCAGTACAACCTATTAACCATTAATATCTCAAAGACTTGTTATGTATTGCTTAAAGCAAAAAATAAGCCAGTGAACCTTTAACTATCAATAATATCCCTCTGATAAAAAAATCATGAAAAAAATATCTCGGTTTATATATGGATACTTATCTATCCTGGAATACCCATATCGAACATATTAAATCTAAACTAGTTGCACTACGAGGTTCGTTACGCAATATAGTTCGTTGCTTTCCTCTAAACCTACGTTTTAATATTTACAATGGTCTTGTAAAATTGCATATACAATATTCAATTGAAGTTTGGGGATGTGCGGCAAAAACAAGAATAGCAGAACTTCAAGTCTTAAAAATAAATTAATAAAAACGCTTTTTAACCATCACCATCTAACTGAGTCTAGTAAAATTTACACAGAAACTAAACTATTAAATGTTAAATAGTTATATATTTACAATATCTATATCTTCGTTCGAAAAACTTTAAACAAAAATATTCATTCAAACACTGTGTTTCAAAACGTAAAAAGGTTGTTAGCCCCAGCCAGCGGCGGCCGAAAACTCGACGTGCCAGTTATCTCTGACGCGAATCCGAACGAACTATGGCAAAACAATGGTGACGTTTGAAGGAGCGACACTTTATAATAGTTTACCCTCTAATATTAAAAATGCAGAATTTTTAATGTTTTCAAAAAACAACTTGTACTTCATATAACTAAAACTATAGCTTTATGAATTATACCGGTCTGAATGAATGATAGTTTAGGGTTAAAGTTTGTGAACCTTAGCTTAGGATTGTTTATTTTATTCTACTTTATTTTTGTTTATTTTTTATTCGTTTTTATTTTTTGTTTACGTAGATACTTACCCAAATAATCTTATTACCTACTTATAAGAATCTGATCTATATTGTGAGGAATGGAACAAATATTATAAATGTTTTCTTTGATGTTCTCATGTAAGTGGTATTTCTTCCGTTTTTAGTATACATTCAGCGCGAGCTAATGAGCTGTAAAAACTATCCTTAAAACTATCTCGTTGTAGTGATTGCTCATCTAAGTCTACCTCTAGAACAGTTTTTTCTATTTTAATTTGAAGTTAGTTAAGCTCAGCAAAGAGGATAGCTGCTCCTCGTAAGCGTAATTTTAAATCTACTTGCTGCTGAACAGTTTAAAATCTGAAACTGTCAATATAGTTTGAAAACCTAGTTAGGCTTTTTTACTATCGCTTGCTTTTTAACCTTAATCACGTAGTAACTGATAAGTGCACACATCATCAGTAACCGTTATGTTGTGAGGCCGGTGTATGTATGTTCGTCCGGGAGGATATCTGCTGTCGCCGCCTTCATAGCCATGAAGACAGGGACCTTTCGATATTGTGGGTGCGCGTAGATTACGGCGGCCACACTCGTATCTATGCGTGCCTATAAAGGTCTCATAGCGGTGACACGGATGTTACTCGACTCTTCACGCACTTGAGTTTGACGACTGACAAAGTTCTAGAGCAATATCCCACAGCAGAACTAGTTATTTTGGGAGACTTTAACGCTCACCATCGTGAGTGGCTCAGTTCTCGAACCAATAACTATGCTGGGATATCTGCTCATGAATTTGCTCTGACCTATGGATTCTCTCAGCTGGTACTCTCTCCAACGAGAATACCAGATATAGAGGACCATACAAGTTCCTTACTGGACCTTCTGCTGACTACACGTCCGGACGGATATTCCGTCTCAGTGGATGCGCCTTTAGGTTCCTCGGACCACTGTCTCGTTCGAATTCAAGTGTCATGCACACAACCCGATACATCTGGGCCAACTAATTGGCGTCGTGTGTGGCATTATAAGTCGACAGATGGGATGGATTGCGAGAATTTTATGCATCATACCCGTGGAGGCAGATCTGCTTCAGCTCAGATGATCCTGATGTCTTCGCAGCCGCAGTCACTGAGACAATCCTCGCTGGTATGGAATGTTATATTCCTAGCCCGCAAGTAGCTGCCGGCGTCAAAAAACGACCATGGGTTAATAGGTCTTAGCAGAGAAGCTAAAATTCTTAAGCAAACTGCATATGAGGCTTGGACCACGGCTTGTAATAATAAGGATCCGAATATTTACTATCCGAATAGTTAAAACGCAAATTAAATGCTGCCTCGAGGTTCAGTAAGAAAGCAACTACCAGAGCAAAATTCCAATTTATCGGCACAATAGGGCAACTTGCGAGCTATACTTCTGGGAGTCGTGCTTTCTGGTCGCTTGCCAAAGCTGCCGAAGGGAACTTTTGCCAGGCGTCGTTACCACCACTGCGAAAGACCGATGGTGACTTGGCCCATAGTGCTAAAGAGAAAGCCGATCTACTGGGCAGTCTTTGCCTCAATCTCGAATATGAACGACGAAGGCGCTGTACCACCTACTATACCGTGGTACGGTAAGACCATGCCGGAAATCTCCATAACACAGAGGGAGGTCCGGCGGGCGTTGGTTTCTCTAGACGTTCATAAGTCGAGTGGGCCAGACGGTATACCAGCAGTGGTGCTTAAGCAGTGTGCTCCTGAGTTATATCCTGTACTCACGCGCCTCTTCGCGCTTTTCTACCATACTAGGCAATGTGCACCCGGTGCCCAGAAGGGGTCTTCTATCTAAGTTGCGATCTTACGGAGTGCCCGAGGGTTTGTGCAAATGGGTGGCTAGCTTTTTGTCCGGCAGACGCATACGAACCGTAGTTGACGGTAGTTGCTCTGATAGCATGGACATTAATGCTGGTGTCCCGCAAGGCTCTGTGCTGTCTCCTACGCGCTTTCTACTGCACATAAATGACATTTTATCCATCAACAACATACATTGCTATGCAGATGACAGTACTGGAGACGCTTATTACACGGGTCGTGCAAACATCCCTCGTACTGTTGTGGAGGAAAACCGCGGAGAACTTGTGTCTCAAGTCGAGACCACACTGTCCAAGGTCTCTGACTGGGGACGGGTAAACTTGGTCCGATTCAACCCTACAAAGACACAAGTTTGCGCGTTCACCGCTAAGAAAACCCCATTCACTGTAGTCTCACAATTCCAGAACACTCCCCTCTCCATCTCCAGCATTGGGAACCTTGGTGTTGAAATCTCCAGCGATGTTCAGTTCCCAGATCATTTACAAGATAAGGTGAAGCTAGCGTCCAAAAAACTAGGTGTACTCAACAGAGCGAGCGGTTGCTGCTCTACAAGTCGCAAGTTCGGCCCGAAATGGAGTACTGCTGCCATCTCTCGGGGAGGTGCACCCGGATACCAGCTTGGACCTTTTGACTCGGTTCAACGACGGACTGTGAGAATTGTCGACGATCCCAAACTGACTTGCCGTATCGAACCCTTAAGTCTGAGGAGGGTCTTTGCCGCCCTGTGTGTGTTCTACCGCTTGTACAATGGGATGTGTTCTGAGGAATTGTTCGAAATGATGCCTACGGCTACTTTCTACCATCGCACCGCTCGCCATCGGCAGGAAATTCATTCTCACACTTTAGAACCGAAATGATCGCGTACAGTGCGGTTTCAGAGAAATTTCCTCCTGCGAACGCTTGGGTTGTGGAATGAGCTCCCTGCCAAGGTTTTCTCTATGGACTACAGTATGGGGTTCTTCAAGAAAGAAGTTATTGGATTTTTGAAGGGTCGGCAACGCGCGATTGCTACCCCTGGTGTTACAAGCGTCCATAGGCTACGGTGACCCCTTATCATCAGGCGGACTGTAAGCATGTTTGCCACCTTAGTGGTATTAAAAAAAAAGTTACGATAAACTTCCCACGGGTTTGACATCGGTCCACATTTTAGCGACCGGGAGAGATTTTTAAATAGTTATTAGAGTCCCACTGATCTTGATATGAACTGAATTAATATATTGCAAAAATGTTGAATTAAATGTAAAAATATATTATAATTAATTATAAAATTATATATTGGTGACCTAAGCAGTTATTGTATAATTGTAGCTAAACAGGTAGAGCTACGTCAAACTAAGATTGTCATTCACTATCGATCGTGATGGTTACCCAAACAAGGGATACCCAAGATGACGCAATTCGAACAAGGGATACACACGGATGACCCAATCGATCGTGGTGGTGACCAAAACAAGGGATACACAAGGATAACACAATCTATTGTGGTGGTGACTCAAACAATGACATCGCCATTAAATGTAGTCTTCAAAAATGATTAAAAGAGGTATAGAACAATGGTAATAAAAATGATGAGAAGAAACAAAAAAATAATAATTAATAAAAACGCGTCGGTAAACTATTTAAAATGCTGTTCTAAAATTAAAATGAACTGGGCTAGCTATAATAATATAAAACTGTATTGGTCAAAAAACATTTATTTTTACCCGCTCTACACTAATTTTCCGCTTCTTCAATCCAAGAAGGTTTATTTAGACCAACATTAATTACTTTCAGGGATATCCACGAATATCTCGTAGTAAATTACTTTTCAGAATCAAGATTAAATTTCCACTGTCATAAGATAAGATAAATTACCGCGATATTAATGTGCATTTCCGAGTTTATAGCAATAAATTAGAAAAAACTTCATTGAGCTTACGAATATTTTACGCAGAATGCTATAAGTTTTTCAATAAATATTTATATTAAATCAGAACTTTTCTGCTTTCAATAAATTTGAAAGTTTAGTTTTTTGCTATTAATTAAAATAATACTCTGTTTTCTATCACAAGATGTTTTGTTAATCGACTTCAAAAAGGTCTACATTCGGTATATGTTTTCTTAATGTTTGTTACTTCACTCCGTCATTTATAAACTGATTTTTTTTATATATATGGAAGGGTCAACTCACAGATTTTTCCTGTGTACTTAGTAAGGATTGGTCCAAGAAAAGCAGAGTTGGCGTATTTAGAATAGAATAGAATAGAATGGAATGGAATAGAATAGAATAGAATAGAATAGAATAGAATAGAATAGAATAGAATAGAGTAGAATAGAGTAGAATAGAGTAGAATAGAGTAGAATAGAATAGAATAGAATAGAATAGAATAGAATAGAACATAATAGAACATAATAGAACAGAATAGAACAGAATAGAACAGAATAGAACAGAATAGAACAGAATAGAACAGAATAGAACAGAATAGAACAGAATAGAACAGAATAGAACAGAATAGAACAGAATAGAACAGAATAGAATAGAATAGAATGAAATTTATTTGACTCACAAAACAACACCTTATTAACAAAATGCGAACACATAATATAAAACTAGCATGCCTAAGTGTTGCAGTGTGACGTCAAATCGGTTTCCGCTCAGCATATGCTGTGAGAAGTCACAGCGCTGGTTTTCAGGGTAACCGGTTAGTAATTAAGTATTAGTAAATTTTTTACCGGTTAGTAAAAATTTCAGTATGCAACATCATTCCCCACCCTACTGAGCCTCTAAGGCAATATCTTCTTAGGTAAGTAACATCACCAGAAGTAAGTACTGCAGCGTGCGGGGCGTAAAGAAGCTGCTTCTACCTATTTCTTATTAGGTATCGGGATCTCTGCTAATAAAAAGACGACATCGGGAGTTCTTTTATTTCTTCAGATGTTCTTTTCAATCGCCACAAGAGTATACATCCTTTAGACTCATCCTCTACCTAGGCGAATTATTATGCAATTTTAAACTTATCTGCAGTACGTCTTCTTTCATTAGGCCATCCTTCAATAGGCCTCGGGTCGTCGTGTCGGTACATTGGGGAGTGATAGTGACAATTTATCAGATTTTGATTAAAATAAATAAATAAAGAATCAACATAATATAATTACATCTTGTAATGAAATATAATATTAGTTAATAAATTAGTACAAAATTATCCGGCAATAGTTTAGTTTCTTACATTTTGTAAAAAAATATCAGGTCTGTTATCGTGTTACGTTTATCGATAGCTTGTACGTGCGTAATCGTCATATTTTTATTAAATAATGTATACATAATGTAAAAAAGACGCTCGTTCAAGTTTCCATAGAAGCTGTCATCGAGAAAATAAAGAAATGGAAATAGTATAAATTAGCAAATTTTTCGGCGTTTTTCAAAATGCAACACCTGAGTAGGAGAAAAGGGGTCATTAGAGGCCAAGTCAGTAAAATATTGTAAACATGCTTTACAAAACAATAAATAAACTAGGATTTAGAGGGTTTTTAAAAATGAATCTAAAAGGGGAAAAAGGCGTATTTTGTCTGTGTTTGGGAAATATTATTTTTAGACGAATATACAAGGAACTTGATTTTTCGATGCTCCTCAACAAAAATCAAAACAACACTTAATTTACCGTTTTCTGAAATTCAACCTCTAAGGGGGTAAAATGTTATGTCAAAGTTTGTATCGAAAATAATATTTTTATAGTCTAATATATTATACATTAATAATTAGTTTTAAGTAAGGAACTGGGTATCGATGCTATATAACATAATACGAAAACAATAATTTAGCCGTTTAAAAAAATTCTATTCCTAATAGTCCATGGGCCAGCCAAGATATCGGTAAAATTTGGGAGTACCAAGTTTCCTTTTTACCATAGTTAGTTAGGTTTATTAGGATGTCAAAAACCGTGATTTCCATCTCAAATTAGTAGCTATTAAAAATGGTGGCCAATTCAAGACGGCGGTTGTTAAGTTTTATGAAATCAACTGTATGTCGAGATCTGTTTGTAGTGATCCAAACTCCACCACAAAGGGTTGGCATTCTAATTTAAGTTTTAAGAGCAAAGGTTAGATCAATTTTAACAAAAATAAAAGAGATTAGGTTAAATAACTTTATAATTCATTTCAATCGAAAACTCAAAATAAGTAGACACACCTAAGATCATTGAGGTATTAAATTAATAAGTAACTCAAATGTCCTCACCAGTCTTCCCATAATATGTCTAGGCCTAAGTGATAAGGCGTCAATCGCGGTAGAATCTTAGAAATTAACACAAAATGAATTGCTAAATGTAGGTAGTAATCTAACTCCTGATTCGTGGATTTGGACTCTAGACACAATGAAGTTGCGTAAAATTTTGAACCTGCGGAGCGAGAATTATGTTTTTTAAACCAAACGTTAGTTGGAGGTTGTTTAAGCGATATATAAATGGCATCATGCTCCATATGCCCTTTGAAGGTAGTTTTATAACTTTACTCGAATAAAATTTTATTCAGAAAATTTAGTAGTAGGATAAATCGGAGATCCTCTAGATAGGAATTGTTTTGTAATCCGCGTTTTGCTTTTGTTATTAATTGTAATGCCTTCAATCAAAAAGATAGAGGGCGGCTAGAAGGGTATTCTTTGGTTAGAGCTATACCCTAAATATGGTATTGCCACTTACATAAAATCTAACCACGTTAACGTCCATCTTGTGAGCGCGAGCAATAAAAACTTTATTTTTACCATCGCCATAAGGGTTGGAAACTTAACCTTGACCAATATATACAAGCCTCCCAGGGTAAACTGGGCAAAGGAACTACGGCAAAAATATCCACAACCCCAACGAGATTTCAAGATTTCAACAGCCACCACACGCTTCGGCGTTATCGGAAATCAGACGAAAATGGGAAAAATCTAGTTTACTGGGCAGAAATCTGCTTTTTACACTTGGTCTCCAACGCAAAAGACCCTTCTACTCTGCTAGATGGGACAAAGAATTCAACCCTGACCTCACCTTTGTCTCACTGACAAATTCGATGTCACTGCCGCGCTGGAACTTCAGTCGAGCAAATTGGGAAGGTTTTTATGCAACATTGGACCATACTATAACCACCGCTAAATTTGAACCCGCTTACAAACTAATCACCAACTCAGCTAAATCAAACAATCCCAAAGGTTTCAGGAAGGAATACATACCAGGCTAGAACTCTAAGAGTGAAGAACTGGGGACCACGGCGTTGGATCGCAACTTCTACATTCCCTAGAAGCTAACCGGAAAAATAGATGGAAGAAAACACTAGAAAGTATGAATTTTAAGAAGTCCAGCCGAAAAGCATGGAAGACACTAGTCAACCTTACAGGCAAGATGCACCAAATAAAGAAAATGAGCCACGATAAGCCACGCGCTATTGCTGACCGCATGGTGGAAGTCAAACGAGACCAACTTTTCAACAGAAACATCAGAAAATAACTAAAGGTACTGTAGGTGACTGTCAGTCTGTCCTATCGTCGGTTATGGGGCCTAGCTAATTAGAGAAATTGTACCTTTAGGATATCAATAAAATAGGATAAGATAATGTCACCCTGGAGCCTGCAACCGAGGATCTGAGCACAACGTGCAAACCCCTTGGTGTCCTTTTCTAGCGCAGTTCGAAAATGAGCCGAAGAGCGTGCACCAGGAGCACTGTCCATTTTTGTAGATTTGTTGAACGACACGCAAACACTAAGCCGTAGGTAAATCTGTCCAACGCGAGCCGAAAACATGACGAGCAGTAGTAGTTTCACTATATATAGACCACAAAACCACTTTTCCCGTTTAAATGTTTAATGTATAACTATACCAAACGCGGTCACTAAACTATACATTCGAAACGTAAGCCAAGCATCTGTGTAACTGTCTTGACTTAAATCCAAAGCGAGCGAACACAGTGACCAAACGCAATACGCGAGTGTCGCTTTCAACCTGCCGCAAAATACTGAACTGAACTATTCGCACGGCCAATCGTGCGTTCCAGAGCTGATACCAAGGTCAATGTTACACAAAGTGAATGGCGAGACAATGCTCATCCTTACCGAACAATCCCCCGGACCAGCCAGATCGAATCGGGCTGAGATTCCTAACTAACAGAAAAATCCTAACTAACAGAGAGACGGGACAAGCTCGTTTCAGAATGGAGTCACGAACCAATACCTCAGCAACTCGAGGAACTCCATCCTACTCTGAAAACAATTGCAATATACGACTCCATCTCCAAAGGAGGTGTGACATATTCGGCTCCTTTACTAAGACAAGGTAAAATAAAATTATACACCCATAGGGATGAGCTCTCGGGGGAGAGGCCGTCCTTCCGACCGACGGGCGTGTTACGGGGCAATGCCCCTGAGGTGGGGATGATGGCTGTTATCAGCACGGTCAAAAAGTTGTTTGGACAAACCAGATATAAACTCTGCAAGTGATTCGGGTTTGGTGTCCCTATGGTGGAGTTGCGGACATAGCGGCCGGCGCCGGTTATTGTTCGCAGCGACTTATTTTGGACAACCTGGAGCTTATGTTTGCTGGTTGAAGATAGAAGTCCGTACCAAGCAGGGGCTGCGTAATTCCTGTACAATTTGTATAGGCGAATTTTGGTTCTGAGTGGCAAGTCAGAGGAAAGTACATGGTCGAGCATTTTGCGCATACGCAAAGGGCGGTCTATAACGCAACCGAGGTACTTTTCGCTGGGTTGCCACTCAATGACTTGGCCTCGAAACACAAGTTTCGGTGGGAGAAATCTTTGCTGGCCGGTAAATATTAACGTTGTTTTGCTGGCATTTATGGCTATTCTCCACTTGTCGAGCCAGCCGGGCAAAGTGTCCAATAGTCGCTGCATTTTCTTGGCTGCTAATTAAGCTTTGCGGGAGGAGGACATGAAGGCGCTGTCGTCAACGTAAAGCGCAAGGTGGACGTCTTCAACACCTTCAGCTAAACCGGAATCACTGAGAGTGGGAATGTTGTTGGTGAAGAGCGCGGAGAGCAGTGGTGATAGGCAGCTACCTTGTGGTACCCCTGCTTTAATGGGTTTTGTTTGCTAAGTGTTTGTTCTAGACCGAGACATAGAAGCTCCGTTTGTCCAAAAAAGAAGCTATTACTCGGCCAAGCATATGCGAGAGATCGGTATCCAGAAGCTTGTACAGTAGTCCTTCGTGCCAAACCCAGTCGAAGGCCTTCTCCATATCGAGAAATACACCGACCGTGCGCCTGCCCTTGTGTAGCTTGAAGGACATGTGATGGAGCACGCGCACAAGCTGCAGAATGGTGCTGTGACTATCGTGAACAGTGAACAGCTTGGCTAGGTTAGACAGCAGTGTGATCGGCCGGTAATGTTTTGGGCGGTAACGGTTTTTCCCTGATTTCGGGAGAACAATGACTTTTCCGGTCTTCCAGGTAGATGGGAAATGTCCAGAGCGCAATATCCCATTAAAGATCCTGGTGAGTGCCACAAGACCCTTCCTTGGCAGCATAATAATCGCCGTGTTTGGGGATCTCATCGGGGCCGGGTGATTTAGGTGTTAAGTTTGGTGGCCTCTTTTCTTACCTCTTTGGGCAAGATAAAGTAATTACCTCTAAGTGGTGGGGTTGGAGCCGCGAGAAATTGCTCTAAGCGTTCTATTAATCCTAGCGTGTGAGGTGTGTCGGTAATGGGGTTCGGCTTAAATTGGTCATCGAAGTGATCGGCCAGTAGTTTCGCGCGTTCGGCAGCGCGGTAATGGCGGATGCCGGAGGAGTCAATCAGGGGGCAAATTGGGGCTGGGGTTTTCGAAACTTGGCGGGACAAACGAAATAAGGCAGCGTCGTCATCGCTGGCCTTAAAGATAGTGTTGTCCCACGCAAGTTTACTACTGGGCAACGCGTTTGGTACCAGAGTTTTCGGAGCTTCTTCTTTTTAACTAATTTTGCACGAAGGTGCGCGGGAAGTAAATGCTCACCGGAGGTTGTGGTTGAGGACCATGTGGACTCCTTCAGAGCATGCGGTATCGCAGCCGTTAAGGAAACGACGGCATCTTCAACCTCTAAAGGAGTTAAAATGCCTCCAGGTGGCACTTTATACTGAAGCATGGCGTCGTGGAGGACTTCCAATGCGATTGGCCAGTTAACGTTGTGTGCTAGTGTGATGTTTTGCCTATCTAAACCGGGGTAATGGGTACGAGCACCTGGACCGATGACTAAGTAGTTTTTGTTCTCAGCATCTGCTTTTAGTTCACGACCCGTGTTGGTGTTTGGCGTTGAGCTCGCCTTAGATTAAGGTGGGTGTGTCGTTACAAAAAATGTATTCGATGTCGGTTGGAACGAAGTGGGTTGCTGGTGGCTTACATGCAGCGAAGACTTTAAGCTCAGTATTGCCAGTCTTAAGTTTTACACCTATAGACCGAGTAGATGAAAAAAGGGGAAGGGGTAGTAGTTCATGAACAAGGTCACGACGGACTTGTACTGCCGTTCCCCTAGAAGCAATATTCGTGGGAGAAATTTCGTCTCGCCTATAGGTGAAGAAATTTGGAATGCGGAGCTCATTCTTACCTCTAAGTTTCGTTTCGCGCAGTAACTGATTGGGGGGCTGATTGGTAACCCGTTGGGAGTCATTACGTGGTAGCGGAGGAGCTATTGCCACCCCTTTCCTCCGTGCTTCCCGTCTGGAAACAGGGCACTTACAATTAGCGCACTAAGCACGACTATATTGCGGTCGCATTCCGAGGCATGGTGTTAGCCGCCGCAATGAACACATTTGATAGGCCGGTGGCAGATAGCTGACGCATGTCCGAAAGCCTAACACCTGTGGCACTGAGCTGGACCAGGCCGTGTACGCCAGGGTCCTAGGAGAGCTCCTCCGCAATCTCTGCCAGTGACGAGTCTTGCGGTAGTCCCTTTATAGCGATTTTTTGCGGTCGTTCGCTGTGTAAACGGTAACAGTACCAAGATACTGTGTTGTCCAGTTTAGACAGCTCGTCCATGTAGGCCGCTATAATCCTTTACTCAGCGGGTGATTTCAGTAAAAACCGTACCCCTTTGCCGAATGGGCGGGCATTGGGGGCGTGGCCTAAAATGGTATGCAATCTATTTAGATGGGTTGACCATTGTGGCAGGGTTTCCACTATAATTGGTGGGTGCGCATTTTTCTCCCTGTTTTTGGTGCCTGCGGGGTCGTTGGGGGCTGACTGAGCATTACAGCTGGTGGTTTGTTGAGTGTTTGTTGGCTGAGAGGCCGCCTGCGGCAAAATGGTGGCTTGTGCATATGACAATGCCAAAGTTGAGGGCGCAGACGGTAACGGGGGAGTAATTTCCATCTCTGTAGGAGGCGGATTTAATTGGGCTACCTTGACTGTAGCCGGCATTTTAGGCCGATTGGCCATAACGTCCCTCGCCTCCTGGCGAGTACGCTCAGAGGGGTCTTTAGCCGGGCTAAGGGAGAAAGGTCTCACTTCTCTGTTACGAGTTCTGGGGTCTCTCTGCGGCAGAGGGATGGATGGCTTAAATTCCGCGGGGCTGACATGGAGGGAGTTACCTTTGCTTCACTGCCTTTTTTGGAGGTGGACGAGTTCCGGTCTGACCGGGGCGGGGTGTCCTCGATAGGAGAGAGCATTGATGGTAGGGTGGGGAGGTCCTCATCCCTAAAGATTTCGTCGCCGGTGTCAGACGCGGAATAAACTGACGACTGCGAAATGGTAGAGGCCATGGAAGGGGGGAAAAAGGTTTATCAGCGGCTGTGATTTCGCCGGAAAAAAGGTTGCGCGCCACGACGGCGGCGGAGGGCTGGGAGCGTAGCCATATAGTAGTTTGTTTTATTTAAATTTAATTATTTATTTTTGAAGTAAATATATAACTAAAAATTATGTGAATATTTCAAGCGTCTATCTGTTGCTGTTATCAATATCGGGCAAAAAGGAGCCAAAAAATCACGTTTGTTGTATGGGAGCTCCCTTAAATATATTTATTTTGTTCTGTTTTTTAGAATTATATCGGCAACAGAAATAATCTGTGAAAATTTCAACTGTCTATCTATCACGGTTCATGAGATACAGCCTGGTGACAGACGGACGGACAAACGGACGGACGGACAGCGGAGTCTTAGTAATAGGATCACGTTTTTAACCCTTTGGGTACGGAACCCTTAAACGGGAAAGTAAAATGGTAATAACTTAGATCTTAATAGTAGTTTAAAAAAAAGTTATAAAATCAGCCTTATTTTAGCCTCTCAAAGCCAAAAAACAGTAAAAAAAATATCTTCTATGTGTAATTCAAAACAATTTAAAACTTTTGCTTTCGAAGATAATTTACAGTAAGTGAGTTTGCAAAACATTACAATAAAGGTTCTACACAATTCTGAAATTTAAGTAAAGTATTTATTGGCATACTTAAGATGATGATACTAAACCTTTATTTATATTAAAAAGGTACCTACGTGTATATTATATATTTATTTAATGAATATACATAAAACTACTTATAGATTACTAAGAATATATATTATTATTCTATCTAGATTTTTTATACCACTAAGGTGGCAAACAAGCCTGCGGTCCACCTTATAGTAAACAGTCACCGCAGCCTATGGCCGCTTGCAACACCTGGGGCATCATCTGCGCGTTGCCAACCCTTCAAAAATCTAATAACACTTCTTAATTGATCCTTGGCAGGAAGCTCATTCAACAACCTCAGCGATTCTTTTCTCTAAAACCGCACTTTACGTGACTATTTATGTTCTAAGGTGCGAGGACGATGTCCCTGCCGATTGCATGCGGTGCGATGGTAGAAAGTAGCCGTGTGCATAATTTTAAACAATTCCTCAGAATACATTGCATTATACAAGCAAGCAAGGCAGGAAGTTCTATTTAAATTAATAATACAATACTTTGACAATCAGCTAACCACTATACAATATGTATTGAAGCACGTAGTAGGTTATTTTTTGTTTTTATGTAGCATGATTGATATTAATAATAATAATAATATACTTTATTGCACCAATAAAATAATTTTACAAAAATATGTTTATAAATATAGAAAACAAATGGCGGTCTTATCACTTTAAAGCGATCTCTTCCAGACAACATTTGGGTATAGAGGAAATAATAAATTTAAACATAGTATAGTAGGTGTGTGTCGATACAGTTATTAAGAAGTATATATATCATACAATTATGTATATAATATAAATAAATACACATATATAAATATGCATGTACAATAAATATAATTCTAATACATATTACGTATAAGTGAATATATATAAACAAATATAGGTAGTGATGTTATTTTAGTCTTTCAGGTAATGAGTAATAACAAGATTTTAAATATTGCTTTCGATTTTGCTTTTTTTATTTCCAAAGGTAAAGCGTTCCACTAACATCCGTATAGTCTAACAGCCTTTACCGTGAAAGAATAATTATACGATTGTGAATAATGCAAAGGCGTTTTTAGCATCCAGCTAGTAGTCTCTCGAAGAGAAATATTTCCAATAAAATTAAAACATTTCTTTAAGTATACCGGTGTGTTTGGATTGAACAGGACGTTATACAGAAGAAAGAGAACACGAGTATCCCAGCGACGTCGAATTGAGAGCCACTTGAGCTTTGATCTGAATTCAGAAATATGGTCGTACTTACGTAGACCAAATATGAATCTAATGCAGAAGTTCTGAAGTCGCTCAAGTTTATTAATCTGCTCCTCAGTAAGGTCAAGATAAATAGCATCAGCATAATCGAGAACTGGCAGAAGAAGAGATTGTGCAAGAGCAATTTTAGTGGGAATTTGCGCAACCTGCCTAAAGATTTGGCTGTAGCAAATATTTTCTTACTAACTTCCTTTATTTGCGAACCCCAAGATATTGTTCGATCGAGAAATATACCCAGATTTTTAACTGTTTCTTTGTAAGGGATAGAAACACCGTTCACAGTTACTAATGGGAGTTCGTTCCAGTCAATCTTGGATATAAGTTTAGAACTGCCTACGATGATTGTTTGTGTTTTCGTAGTATTAACAGTTAGGCCATTTCATAATTTGATCAAGGTCTCGATTAACAATTGAGATAGCACTTTTCAGTTCTCTGATAGGAGTTTGTGTGTAAATCTGAAGATCGTCTGCATAGAGATGGTAGAGAGAAGATAGTTGAGATGTTATAGTATTAATGAAAATAGCAAACAGGAGAGGAGACAAAACGCCACCTTGAGGAACACCAGCGGCCGTGTTGCACCAGTCAGATAGAGAATCATCGACCTTTATGCGCTGCTGGCGTCCACGCAAGTAACTATGAAACCAATCAATAACGATTGGAGAAATGTTTAGAGAACTAAGAATGAGCAGCAGAATGTCCAGATCCACGTTGTTAAAAGCATTGCTAAAATCTAAGAGTTTTAGAACCAGGACCTCCTTATTTTCCATGCCATAACGTATATCATCAGTTATTTTGATAAGTGCAGTAGTCGTACTGTGACTGGAACGGAAACCAGATTGTAAGGGATTTAAAAGGTTGTTACTTAAAAGAAAATGGGACAACTGTTGATAAACAAGCCATTCCAGAACTTTTGACAAGAAAGGAGAATGGATATAGGACGAAAGTCAAAAAAGGAGGAGGGATTATATTTCTTTGGTAAACAGGAAAAACACCTGAGGAAATGGAATGATTTAGGCTATTGGTAATGATGGGAGTTATAATATCAAGGATAGGAACGTTCATATTACGACTAATGCAATCTTCACCGACAGCATTGGATGAAATGGCGAGTATGTTCTTCTTAACATCGAAATCAGAAAATCGATTAAGAAAAAAAAAAGAAAAGTCAGGAGTTGGCAATGAAGAAAGTGAGTTTAATGTTTCATTTTATTTGTTGCTGTCAAAGTCAACGTTAGAAATAAAATGTTGATTAAGGAGAATGATATCTGTATTATTTGAAATAGAAGGAAGTTTCATTTTCCCAACTCCTAAAGACTTAAGAAATTTCCAGACTTTTGCTGGATCACCGTTTTTAACGGAGTTGTGGATATAGCTTATAGTCTTTGTGCGTCTCTACACATCCTATTGCAGCGATTCCTCAAGTGTGTGTATTTTGTACGATTATTGTCGCAGGGATTAATCTTGTATTTGGCCTTGGCACGATTTCGTTTTGTCATTAAAGATTTTATTTCATCCCTGAGCCAGGGTGCCGGAACATGTTTGTCTTTAACAGTGTGTATGGGAGCATGAGTGTTATACAAATTGATAATAAATACGCTAAATAGTCTTACTTTTTCATCAACAGAGGGCGCATTGATGACCATAGACCAATCGATGTTGGAAGCATCGTCAAACAAGCGTTTAATATCCATCCCACTAAAATTGCGTTGCTGAAGCGTTCTCGATTTGGTTTTAGGAGGACGAATCTTGTATGATAAGTAGACCTAGTCGTGGTATGAAAAAGCGTCAGCAGCGCACTGACCGTGCTTAAAAACGTGTGTAGGAGAAGAGACTATCATTAAGTCCAGAAGTGAAGGATTGCTAATGGGAAAAAAATGTGTAGCAGTGAGAGGTAATATGTGCAAGTTACATCCATCTACAACTGTCTTAAGTTGACGGGCACGGCTGTCATTTTTTAACAAGCAAGTGTTAAAATCACCCATAATATTAGTGTGGTTATATTGAGATGTTAGGCTTTCTAAGATATTTTCAAAATTAGAGAAATAGTTACTATGAAGATTAGGACTATATTGTACGCCAAGTAGAATTTTCGTATTTGAGATAACTATTTCGATAAAAAGGTGCTCAGCAGTATTCAAAGAGGCAACTTGAGGAGACAAATCAATAATAAAGTATGAAATATGGGAACGGAGGTAAATAGCTACCCCACCACCACCTCTGTCTTTTTTATCATTACGTATAAAGTGATTGATTTGATTTGATAGGGGGCACACCATGTAAAGCGTCAAGTATCGTCAATCGTATAAAGAAATTCAGATATTTAAAAGTATTCCGATATTTAATTGTACTAGTAGCATTAGCGCCATCACAATTATATTCTTGCACAATCATATGTATAGGAGAGAGGTCCCTACCTCGTACTCGCTCGAATAAGCCATCCAAACAATTAAAGGGGGTCATAGCGTGTACTTGCTCGAATGAGCGGCCCGAACTGGGGAATTACCTGCACCTTACTAAAAACCGTGGCCATAATAACACTAACATCGAGTAGTGTTATGTTCCTGGCGGTAACTAAGGTTGCCAGAGCTCCTGAGGATTCGCTGCGTGGACAACGGAGGACCGGTGGGCTTGTTGCTGTCATTGCTCGGCGTAAACGCAGCGTGCCCGTACGGCGGTCAGGGAGATCTGATGGAATGGCTTATTGCTGGCCACCCGCAGGTTGAACGGGTTCCCGAACCCAGGGATGACTTAATCTTTGCCCTGGGAGGCTGAATTACCAACCTGTGTAAAGTCTCTGAAGTAGTAGTAGTGCCGGAGAAGGAGACCGGGGTGGACCCGGCTACTACAACAAAGAGGGATCAGGGGCCCTTCCGCCCGCCGTGCCAGCAACCGTATTACCTGAGCTGAGCTTATCAGTTCTAGTACCGCACCTTTTTGTCTTCTAAGCTGTCTGTGCAGTGACTCCTCATCTTTAGTCTAATTAACTTTTTTAAAAATGGCTAAAAATAAAAGAAAAATATTTTTTTTTCAGCGGAAACTCCATCCACATTCTATGTGGATTCCTGCAATGTCAGGGGTATTCACGCCAACTTTGAAACTGCGCAGCCGACCATTCTCTTTTTAGCGGAGACGCAAATATTCTGCCCGACCGATACATCATGCCGGCCGATACTACGTATGAGGCTTGGACTACGGCTTGTAACAATAAGGATATTTCTGAGTTAAAACGCAAATTAAATGCTGCCTCTAAACTAGAACTATAAGAAAAGAAATTTCGGCCCTTTACAAGCTTGCTAGCAAATATATAAAAAAGGGCTACAGGCACTATAGATATAACACCATAGAAAAACACTTGAGCTGCACTGAAAGCACGAAAAAGGCATATAAAAAACTGAAACTTGACAAAGTTTGGATCAACAGCCTAAGACGGGGCGAAACAACCAAAAGCAACCGCAGTGACGTCATTAGTATAGCAACCGAGTTCTAAATGCAATTATACAGCGCAAAGGAGGCAAAATACACAAGCCATGAATGAACAAGATACCACCACGGAGAGCAGCAAAGGAAATAGAGTGAAAATTGAAGTATACAAAGTCATCGTGGCATTGAAGAAACTAAAACCAGACGAAAGTTCGGAGTCGGGCAACGTAACAAACGAAACCTTAAAAATAGCAACCCCCATACTAGCCGCACCTCTTACTAAATCGACCATCATTTTGTTATACAAAAAAGGTGACCCAAAAAACATAGGAAATTACACACCTACTGCCAAGTATATATAAGTTATTTTCCACAATCCTTAACAAAAAAATAAGCTCTACGATAGAACAAGACAACCCATAGCACAGGCAGGATTCAGGAAAGGTTTTTCGACGATCGACCTTATTTACACAGTAGATCTTCTCATCGAGAAGTACCAGGAGTGAAATAGGCCGCTTTACTTAGCATACATAGATTGCAAAAAGCATTCGACTCAGTGTCACATAACTATATCTCGGAAACCCAATCATCACAGAATGTGGAACAAGAATATATTCAAGTAATAAAAAATACCTATATATAACAACAGCAAGAGCAGAGTTAAACTAGAAACAGTTGGTCCCTGGTTTCCCGTAAATACAATGGTAAGACAGGGTGACACTCTGTCACCTTTGCTATTTATAGCCACATTAGAGTCAATAATAAAAAAGCTTGACTGAAGAAAATACATAAAATACAGCATTCAAAAATACGTAACACCACAAAAGAAACAGACGGTCTAGCACAAGGTCTTGCATTCAAATGGAAATGGGCTGGACATGTGTGGACAAAATTTGCGACTGCATGGAATGGACCTGTAGGCAAAAGAAAGAAAGGGAGACCTTGGAACAGATGTGAGGACGAAATAAAACGCATAGCGTGTCCCAACTGGATGCAATCTGCAATATCCAGAGAAGACTGACTTACTTTGGATGAGGCCTTTACCTGCAGAGGGGTTCATGTGGAATAATTACCATTGATAGTTATAAGTAAGAATTTCTAAGGATTTAAGATATTTATGAGTAAAACGATATAAAAAGTTACTAACACTCTAGACTTAATTTTTTTAAATACCAACATAAGCATTTTTAAACATGTCTTCTGTAAGAAATAAAGGCTTTTTTTTTACACAAAAAACAAATTTCACTTAAAACTTATACAAGAAATAAAGTGTTATGTTTTTGTGTATGCGAATACAGTAGCAAGACTAGTTTAAAACAGTATCAAAATATTGCTCCGGGTTGGAAAAGTACCAAAGTTTAGGTTAGAACAAATTTGATATGTAGGTAGGTACAACTAAAAGTACAGAGACAAGCAATTAGACACTCTGTGGTACCAAAATTCTTGTTTCAACGGGTAAAGCGAAAACTATGATTAAAACCCTTAATAGGAATGACTGTTACTTACCTCAAATCGGTACTGTTATTGAACTTACATGGACAACGTCTGTCTGTCCTAATGTCCTCTAAGGGAACCTAAGGAAGCTCTTAATTACAGCTAATAAGTATGAGAGGAACAAAAAAATTGGGACAGGATTTAAAACCTTAATATAAACAAAAAAGATACAACCTAAGTTATTTTCTTCTTTTGTGGTCCAACACTAAAAACCCTGGCACATCTTACAAAACAAGTTTAATCTTTTTATTTATGTAAGTAAGCAATAATGTATAGCAATAATAATCATTATAAGCAAAAATTGCTTTTAATTATAAAATGTTGGATTGGACAATAGTCTGTTTATGGGATTTAGATTTCCCAGTCTCAATTGATCGTAGACTAGCATTATTTCTACAGAAATGATAGGTTCCTTGAAGATCTTTATAACAGATGACAGTTGTCAAACTAGAAAGGGCTATAATCTCCGAAAATATTAAAAGTAAAATAGTAATTTCTTTACGGAAGTGATTAATCACATCAAACTCTTTATTTCGGATGCCAGTAGGTAAATTCGAAAGGGGTATATCTCTGAAAATACTAAATGTTTTCTTCCAGAAGTGTTAGTTCTTATCAAGATCTTCATTTCGGTGGATATTTATCAAATAAGAGTGAGCGATATCTTCAAAAATATTAATCGTAGACTTGTAGCTTCTTTACAGAAGTCATAGAATTTATCAAGATCTTCATATCGGATGACAACTGTCTGACTAGAAAAGAGACATTGGCATTGATATCTGATATACGATTCAATTTATCGTTTTTAGTCTTCATGAATCCCAAATGAGCAAGATGACGTGATCCACACATTTAAAATCTTTTTTAAAATTATGTAGATCACGTCAACCTGACCGCCACAATATATATTGTGAAGTACTTTTGTTATAAAATATGTTAAATTAATGATCTCCTTTTAATAAATCTATGGACTCCAAACTTCAATGGGGTCCTCATATTCATAACCTAGCCAAAAAACTTAGCTCTGCTGTGTATGCGATCAAGAAAATAAGACAATTGACCGACGTCGACACTGCAAAAATAGTATATTTTAGCTATTTCCATAGTTTAATGACATATGATATCCTGTTGTGGGGTAGCGCTGCTGATGTAAATACAATATTTTTGTTACAAAAAAGGGCAATTCGTGCTATTTATAAATTAGGATCTAGGATATCTCTGAGGGAAAGGTTAAGGGAAGTAAATATTTTAACTTTAGCGTCGCAGTACATATATGAAAATCTTTTATATGTACATAAAAATATCAATAGTTGCAGCAAGAAAAGTGACGTTCACAAAATAAATACTAGAAGTAAAAATAAGCTGTTGGTGCATGATACACGTCTACACAAAATAAGTAACTCTTTTATGGGGCAATGTATACACTTTTACAACAAAGTTCCCAATAATATTCAAAAGCTATCAATAAGTAAATTTAAATCTTTTATCAAACAAGTACTTTGTAAAAAAGCATACTACAATATTTCAGACTATGTTAATGATATAAATCCTTGGGACCTAACATGCTCAATTACAGGATGCATAGGTAAACCAAATTAAAATGGAAATAATATAAAATTGTACAGCTTAAAATTTTTATTTAAAACATTGATTGTATTTTTAGTTTTTGTGATTTTTTTAAAGAGTAACTATAGAGTTTCTTGCCGGATTTAAAAAAAATAATATTTCATAACTTTGACGATTCAAAAGTAATTGTAAAATCCTTATTTGAATAAAACATTTTGACTTTGACTTTGACTTTATGTTGAGCTTCAAGTATGCCATGATGAATATTAGGATGAATATTTGTAATTATCAACGAACTTATCAAAAAAAAAAATCTTATTGGTTCAGAATAAAGATACCTTTATAATTTTCAGCCTCAACACATAAACTTTTTAAAAGGTATTGTATTACTATTAATTTTGATTTTTTTTGTTTCTAATAAAAAATGATAAGAGAAGGGAAAGAGATAGGACTTAAAAAAAGTCAAGTGTGAATTGAAATAGCATTGGCTATTGGTAAATAAGAATTTAGTTAAACCGCCGTGTTAATTTTGATGAAATTAAGATTGGGTATAACACATTAACATGGATAATTTTAAGTCGGATTAGCGCAGAGAGGGTAACCAAGAATTCGATTGAACCGATGAGCTGATGTATATGAAATTTAGATTGGGCATAACCTTAAAAAATCGGCCAAGTGCGAGTCGGACTCGCGCACAAAGGGTTCCGTACCATTATCTATTGCGGTTGACGATTTATGACGTATTAAAAAAACTACTTACTAGATCTTGTTCAAACCAATTTTCGGTGGAAGTTTGCATGGTAATGTACATCATATATTTTTTTTAGTTTTATCATTCTCTTATTTTAGAAGTTACAGGTGACACACATTTTACCACTTTGGGAGTGTCTCTCGCGCAAACTATTTGTTTAGAAAACATTATACTAGAAACCTCAATATCATTTTTGAAGACCTATTCATAGATACCCCAAACGTATGGGTTTCATAAATTTTTTTTTTTTTATTTTAGTTCTAATAAGGGGAACCCTCAAAATTTATTGTTTTTTTCTATTTTTGTGTCAAAATCTTATTGCGATTCACAGAATACATCTACTTACCAACTTTCAAGATTATAGTTCTTATAGTTTCGGAAAAAAGTGGCTGTGACATACGGATAGACAGACTGCTTAGCAGATTTTGATAAAATTTGGTATGGGGATAGCATATTGGAAAAAGATATAGGAACCTAAAAAAACCTCAATTGAGATATGGAGTAGCCCTCTGGGAGGTTCGTATCTACAGAATAAAAAAATCAAAAGTTGTTTTAACCAACTACAAAAATAAGATCAGGTCTCAAAATAGGATTTTGTATTTGACAGCGAAATGAGATTTTACTTTTACACTTTTATCACCACTAACCCCTCTCTAACAATCTTCTCATCCCACATTTCAAACCCCTCCACTCTATTTTTTATTCCGGACGGATGTCCGTCCTTAATTAATTTTAACAAAGAAAAAGAATATCTTTTAAGTATAATTCTAGTTATGTTGGTTGGGGTACTATTATAGAGTCCTAGATTAATATGAAAGGTCTAGCTAAAACGGTCTAATTATCCTAAACTAATAGAATATTAATATTATGTTCTAAATGTTCGTATTTAACAAACCCCCGGTAAGTTCAAATAAACTAACACGTCATACCATTATACGGAATACGTGAAAGCCAAGAGAACTACCCTTTATTATTGTTAGAATATTTATTGTACGAGGTTACCCTAATGGTTGTTTAACGACTCACTTAGGTAAGTTTCGCGGGTTGTGATTTTTTGTACCTTAAAACGTCAAATATAAATCGTGTTAGTGCACAGAAAGTTTATTGCAGAGCTATTAAATAATTAATATATGGTAGGTAGGTAGGTCATTTATTTCTCATTAAAAATAACATTGTGTCATTAAAATAATAAAAAATAAATTCACAAAAAGATGTTTAGCAAAAAGAACTTCTTTCCAACCGGGTGTCCCACATGTGTCCCACGACTCCTCTCAAGTCTTTTTTTATTTTTATTATGCATCATACAGTATTTTTGTTCAAACAATAAAACTATTAATTTCTTACAATGACATTACCGAAACAATTTTAAATAGGTTTAAAAGATGAAAACAAGAAACTTTTCATAAAACAACAATGTCATTTTATTGTCGTTACAACTTTCGAATTAAGAGACATACTTTTACATTAAACAGAAGCGAAGTTTTACTTAAACAATCAGAATAAGCTATTACTTTTCCTTTATATTCATTAGCGAAGGGGAGAGGTTAATCGAATTGTTAACTTGTAGCCTCTTTCGTTTTCACTCTTCTCAGAGAAGAGCACTGAAAGCGAGTCTTTTGTTATTTTGGCTCGAGGTTCCTCGAGGGCCGAGGGCCGGGGCTCACTTCGCGGGACTTCATTTCATTAAGGTCAGCGCCTATTATCGGAGACCTTGTTTTAGGAAGCGTTAAGATTTTGGCTTCTTTACTTAATGGCCGACTACCATCAAGTGGGGCGTAAGCTTGTTAGCCACCTCAGGAGTATAAAAAAAAGGCTTACTTTTTAAACTTGGAGTTTAATAATTTGAAAAAGGTATTAAATCTCTTAAATTTGTCAAAGCCAAAGTAAAGCTGATGAAACATTAAACTCAGTGTTTTCTTTTCCTTGAGGTACATTACTACAAACTAGTAGCGTAGATAGAATACCAATGACTTCCGAAGTAGATGGACTACGCACCTACGCGCTAACAGAAAAATCTTAAGCACACTTCTTGTACAGCCGCTTGTTAACAACCTACTGTTAAGATGCCTAAGTTGGTACGCACTATTTTTTTTTTAACTGTCTATGCAGTTGGCCGTTGCAGCCATTACTGCTTCACCGGGTATTTGGGACGAGACTCTGAAGGAGTCTCAGCCCATATAGCGCCCAACGCTCAAGCCTCGGCTTGGGTTGTTGCCCTCGGAGGCGTCCCTTCGACTAACGTGACTCTCTAACGCACTATAAAGTTGTCTAAATATAGTATTAACATCGTTCAAGAAAGATGGCATGAACTATCATCGGTGAATTTACCTCATCTACAATAAACTACAGATTGAAAAATTGGAACAAAAAATAATTTAAAATCAATTAAAATTAGTTTATTATTTTGGTAAATTTGCCATTTTCTCCTCCACCTTCACTGACAGTACTTCAGAAATAGATAGGTTATGATGATGACAGGAACATAAACAGAATAGGAAAACATAGTGTTTGGTTCTCGCTTTTAGTTTTTTGCTCGAAATTTTCTTCTCAGAGTATGTTTCAAAGTCAAAGTCAGAGTCAAAATGTTTTATTCAAATAAGGATCTTACAATCACTTTTGAATCTTCAAAGTTATGAAATATTATTTTTTGAAATCCGGTTCACAATGTTGTTGATTTCTACCGTGAAGAATCCGGCAAGAAACTCGATAGTTACTCTTTTAAAAAAATCATAAAAAGTAAAAATACAATCAATGTTTTAAATAAAAAAAATTAAGCTGTACAATTTTATATTTTTTCCATTTTAATTTGGTTTACCTATTTATCCTGTAATTTAGCATGTTCAGTCCCAAGGATTTTTATCATTAAAATAGTCTGAAATATTGTAGTATGCTTTTTTACAAAGTACTTGTTTGATAAAAGATTTAAATTTACTTATTGATAGCTTTTGAATATTATTGGGAACTTTGTTGTAAAAGTGTATACATTGCCCCATAAAAGAGTTCCTTATTTTGTGTAGACGTGTATCATGCACCAACAGCTTATTTTTAATTCTAGTATTTACTTTGTGAACGTCACTTTTCTTGCTGAAACTATTGCTATTTTTATGTACATATAAAAGATTTTCATATATGTACTGCGACGCTAAAGTTAAAATATTTACTTATTCACTTGCGACATGGGACACAACATACGTCCTTTCGTAGGCTCAACGTTCTAACGATTCTGCAGATAAGATATTGACACTAAGTTATTTGTGCTTACCACGCAGTCCTTGCTGTCCGTAATCTAACTCTGTAGAATACCAATTTCACAGCACACATTTCTTATTTTCTAAAAACAGTTATTAAAAAGAATAGTCAACACATGTATCCAATGCTGACTCCAGTATTGGCGACGCTTACTACACAGGCCACACAAACATTTTATTTCTTTGTAGAAAGCTGCGGAGAACTTGTGTTAAAAATCGAGACCACTCTGGACAATTTCTTTCTGGCAGCAAAATTTGGTTCAATTTAACCCAACGTAGACACAAATCTACGCGTTTACCTGCATTTCTGTGGCTCTACAGTTCTAAAGCACATGTATCTCCAAAAGCATTGGGCTCCTTGGCTTCGACATACTCAGCAGCATCAAATTTCTAGATCATTTAGGAGACAAGATCAAGTTGATGTCCAAAAAATTTATTACTATCAACTCAGCTAAGCAATACTTTATATAGGAGCATAAGTTTTTAGCACTAAATCTTGGTGCACCTAGATATAAATATGAGCTTTTGGCTTTTAAACTAACTAATAATAACAATCAAATACTTCCAGAACAAACCGACGGTTTTAAACTTACCAGTTGTAAACAAGGAGGAGCAGTCCCAAACGAAAAACCACGACCATTTTCGACCACAGATGGCTAAATGACCATGTCATAACCACGATCCCGAAACTATAATCTAAAATAATCCAACCTAATCCAACTTACTACCAATTACCGCAGGTCATAGCAAAGTATTTTAGTTTTTTGTGTGTTGTGCGTCAGCTGTCACTGTCAAATTTTGACTACAGGTTCCGGTGATTTAATACAACAGAAACCATCTTAAACTAACTTAATACGTGGTATTTTGTGGTTAACTTTCGGGACCGCTCCCAAAATAATGCAGTAGCTAAAAGTCTAGCACTCAATGCTTAATCGAGCAGCGGTTACGAGTCTTTAGTCCGGACAAAAAAGACAAACAAGGTAACAATAATGCGCATAGAGCTAAAAATTGGTACAAATGTTGGGAAAACTATAATACAAAAACTGTGAAAACTCCCCATCGATCCCACTTCTGCAAAAAAAATATACAAGATAAAATTTCGCATCTACTGGGCACAGTCTTTTTCTCTCATAATCGAACTACAAAAGCGCTGTACCATTTACTATAACGAGGTGCGGTAAGACCATGTCGGAAATCTTCGCAACACAGCGGGAGGTCCAGGGGGCGTTGCTTACTCAAGATGTCCATAAATCGAATGGGCCAGACGGTATACCAGCAGTGGTGCTTAAGCAGTGTGCTCCTAAGTAATGTCCTGCACTCACGCGCCTTTTCGCGTTTCTACCACACTAGGCAATTTCCGTCTTCATGGAAAACTGTGAATGTTTACCCGGTGCCCAAAAAGGGCGATAGACCAGATCCATCGAATTACAGGCCTATCGCTATTACCTATCTCCTCTCCAAGGTGTTGAAGCGTGTGATCAACACACAAGTCAAGATACCTAGAAAAACACGACCTGGTCAGCGACCGTCAATATGGCTATCGCCACGATCGCTCGACTGGTGACCTTCTAGTGTATCTTATAGTTGTTATACATAGTATGCAAAGCTAAATTTAATTCACATCTAAGGTTGTTTTCCTCCTGTGGCAAATGTTTACAATAGTGAAATGTAAAAAATAATTTTTTTTTATTTTTAGTGCGCTTTTATTTACATTGCCCCTGTTACTGATAAATATTACTTATGTAGAGGATGGGGTGATTTTGTCAGACTTTATTAAACTTCTTATTATATAAACGTAATTGGCATTTGGCATACAATTATTTAAAACCGGTTGTCCTAGATTTGAGCTGAGAAAGTGTCCTAAACCTTTTCCCATTTCATCACAAAACATTGTCATCAACATTACATTTTTCTGAAACACTAGTTGAGTGAGAACTGTTGTGAGCATATTATTCTAGCTCGAATTCCAAAGTGACACACCTTGATGACTGACGTGTTGGTAAAGGTAGTAACAAGGCCGGCTTAGAATCACTCATACTGTGATTGAGTTGTAATGACTCAAAACGCTCTGCATTATATTTACTCAATTCTATTAGCTTATTCATGGCCAGTGTGTGCTCTTCCAATTGCAACTAACTTCTTCTTCTTCCAGATTTTCCGCTATCTGTATTTTTTCTTTGCAGTAATTTACATTTCTACTAAATATTTTTTGCTTTTTGATATTTTTTTTAGTTTTTTTATAAATCTGATGATTTTGATGTATTTTTTTTTATCTGGTTTCTGCTGCACTTAGAAAGACTCACTTGCCGTTTCGAGCCCTTAAGTCTGAGGAGAGACTTTGCCTCCCTGTGTGTGTTCTACCGCTTGTACAATGGGATGTGTTCTGAGGAATTATTAGAAACGATGCCCACGGCTACTTTCTATCATCGCACCATCGGCAGGGAATTCATTTTTACACTTTAGAACAGAAATGGTCGCGTACAGTGCGGTTTCAGAGAAACTTCCTCCCGCGAACGCTTAGGTTGTGAAATGAGGTCCCTGCGAAGGTTTTATTTTTTTTAGTACTACAGTATGGGGTTCTTCAAGTAAAATTTTTTTTTTCTGAATGACTACTACAGTTCGGGCGATGCAGCCATTACTGCTCCACCGGGCTTTTGGGGCTAGACGCTTAAGGTTTTCACTGTAGGGGTCGTCCCCTCGACCAGCGTCAGTCTCGAACCCGAAGGTGACTAAGCGCCATGAGGGGGGAGTATAGGGAGGATGCAAGTGGTGTAAAGACTCAGCTTATTTCTAAGCGACATCTTATTGGACTTGCCATCATGGGATATAGACGACCGAGGACAAAAGTGGCTCGGTCTCTAACTATTTTGGTATGATCTCGGAAGTTCAGACGCCTATCTTGGATCACACCAAGATATTTGGCCTTGTTTTGCCAAGGGACGGCACGGCCGAAGAGTGAGACGGAAGATGGTCGCGGAGGGAGGTTAGTGGTGGATTGACTTCGATTCTCCATTTTCGAAACCATTCGCCTAGGACAGCCATTAGGGATTGGAGTCTCTTAGTGATTCGACTCACTCGCCTGTCGGTGGTGTAAATAGAGGTATCGTCCGCGAAGAGGGCTAATTGGGTACCTAAGGTTTTAGGAATGTCGTTGGTCTACAGAAGGTACAAGATAGGGGAAAGCATGGACCCTTACGGGACTCCTGCTTCTATAGGACTAGGGGAAGTGAAGTTGCCTTCGACTCTATAGCGAAAGCTGCGATTCGACAAATAGTCTCGTATGATGAGTACGAGGCGGTCTGGCAACTGATAGTTGTACAGTTTATAAATTAAACCGTTGTGCCAGACTTTATCAAAGGCTTTCGCTACATCGAAAAAGACAGCGCCCGTGTGACGGGGCTTACCTAGTACTGGTTGAAAGCCAGTGAGAATGTGTTCCGTGATACCGAAAACTTGGTGGATATACGAGTGTTGGGCGCGAAAGCTAAACTGCTCGTCGATTAAGATGCCTTTGGAGACTATAGCGTTCCGTAGGCGAGCGACAAGGGGGCGTTTGTAATGTTTGCAAAGAGATTTTAGTAGACTTATAGGGCGGTAGGAGGAAGGCTCAGTATGAGCTTTAACTGGCTTGTGGATTCCTATGACAATTGCATCTTTCTATTGTTATGGAAATATGCTAATGTCTATAGCAGCGTTAAGACGGCTGCTAGAAGGCAGAGGAGCAGAAAAATAAGGCGCTTTAGGATATCGTTAGAGATGCCGTACGCGCCGGGGGCTCTGCGGGGCGTAGGTCTTTGATGACCTGCCTAACCTCGTTGACCGTAACGAGGGGCAGAGGATCCTGTGAGGGCAGAGATGTTAAATTAAGAAAATTTAAGTTAAGTATTTTACAGCCTGTCACCAACGACGAGGGCGATGTCAAACAACGAGAGCGATGTCAAACGACGAGGTCGATGTCAAACGTAAATAAATTCTCTCTGAATGGGCGTGTAAGTAGCCTGTCCATGCGGGGGGAAATTAAGGGAGAGAGCGGACAGACGTGCGGGTCCCGTAGGTTCAGGTCACCTTATGTATAGGTATGATGTTTTGGTCTGGACTGGGATCATGATTTGTAGCTTTGTTTGGCTGTATCCATTTGTAGCTTTGTTTGGCTGTATCCAGTTGTAGATATCTCCTATACACTTCACGCGGTTTTAAAACCCAAATCAAATCTATCAAATTATGTCCAAAAAATCGCGCGAGATAGTATTTTTCACTTTACACACCCAATAGCAAAACACGTCTGTGGTAGTCCAACGGTGAGGCGTGTATCTCGCTGACACTCGCAGGGTAGTTACAAGACAAATTCGTAATTGAATTATTTCGGTCGTTTTTACTACAGGCGCCCTCTCTCGGCTATTTAACAAGCCATTTCATAATTCGGCTCCTCGCAAGTTATCATAAACAAGTATATCTAATATTGACGACAGATGCCTTTGTTTGATGCAGTTGTCTTTATTCGTACGGTTTTCGTAATAGAAACATCTTTTTTAAGGTATATTCATGATTAAGGCAAAAAGAAGAGAAATACTGTATGTAATAAATAAAATACTGGTGGTGCCCACTACCCATGCTAACAGGGTTTAAACTTAACCTAACCAGTAGTAATTGTTTATGAGTAGAACAGAACGTACGGGAATTGCTTTTGTGTCTATTTTAATCGGAATTTGTTTCAAATTCAACATCAAGGATCTATTTGGAAAAAGTCTCGAGCTATTCGGACTCTGGAATTCGAGAGAAAAATGTATGCAAGTACATTCACGGGTTTCGAGAAGGAAATCAGACTTCCCTACATTTTTGTCTCAAATTTGAATCAAATCAAACAATGTTTATTTAACTAGGTTTCTGAGAACACTTTTAAGTCGGCAATACAATCTAAGCAATGTTTATTTCTGCCAAAAAGAGCCGGCAAGAAGTTCTATTTCAAGTAATAATACAATACTTTGATAATCAGCTAACAAGTGCACAATATGTATTGTAACACTTAGTAATACAAATAAGTTAGTGAGCTACTGAAAACATAGTTGTGATACACATGTCATTTGTTTTTTTGTTTTTATATATTGTCCCCTATGTGAAGCGTCTCTGCTTGAGACTGTTCCCAATAAGGTCCCTGTGCGTTGCCATTGACGCGTGCTCATGTATTGTGTAGCAACCACTACCTACGCGCGCTGCAATGGATAGGCACTGGTGTTGGATTTGAAATCGATTCCGATTCCCAGTGAAGTTACAAAATCACTCGGCTGGTTGGCGGCTGGTAGATAGGAATTCTGACATGTTAAACATACACCTTGTAACATAGTAATTTTTGGCGCAGGGTTGATTGGTCTAAAGACGAAGATAAAAGGCAACAGCTGAATTCCTTATATCACATATAATAAGTCGATACAATAGCACAACCAATACAGAGGATATGTGTTGCTCGCTTCTCGAATAATGTCGAACTGTCGAGACGGTCCAGTCTTGTAGCTATGCAAGCAACACAACCCCTCACCGCATGTTTTCCCCGCTGGCACATGTACGGCACAAGAACAGGAGGGTCCTCAACCACTGGAAGGTTTGCGGCGTTTCCAGTCCGCATTTGTGAGTGATTCTAGTAGTGTCCCGTCCATCTCATGGCATTCCTATGTGTGCCTATTACCTCTGCCCAAGACACCAGTAAGACGGAGTAAATGGGGCTGGTAGTGTAGGACTTCGCAGTCTAGGATGTGGAGTGGGAAGGATAGAGCCGACCGGTACCAGCACCCTTTAGCAACAGGATGATAAATATATACAAGTGTAAATATATACAAGAAGGGAAAATTACTGCTTTGCCGTTTGTGGTCTGCGTGCTGGCTTCTAGACTCTTCTGTGTTCTAATTCTTCTTTGATGGTATTTATTTGCACCAGCTTCTTCAGTTTATATCCGTGTAGCTTTTAGTAGTTTCCAATTTAGCATTACACCTCCGGGTTTTTTTGTTGCTTGACTGGCATTCCAATTTATGCATTTTTTTTTGTCTTGTAATGGTATTCAGTTTACGTCGTTAATAAGGCATTTTCGATTAGTTTCTGTTATCGGTAGATTTTTTTTTTTTTTCCCATTTATAATTTGCCATCAGTCGTAAGACTATAATCAAATATGTTGGGATGCAGTTGACGTTTTTAGAAGTATGAGGCCAATGTCCCATATTCAATATTTAAGGCAGTACATTTGCCCTTTTAAGTCTCTTAAATTTGTTGGGCTGGAGCAACATTTTGGTGAGAGGATTAGGATGAACAGTGAGCCGATCCTTGTAGTTTATTTTGTAACGCTCTATTTCCTCAGAGATAGTTGGGATTTCAAGATAAGAGTGGATTTCCTTGTTCCGGGCATATCAGGGAGCTCCTGCAATCACTCTTAAAATGTTGTTTTGGGTTCTCTGTAGGCGCTCAACGTTTGACTTGCTTGCAGTGGACCACATTAGTATGCCATAGCTCCAGATTGGTTTTATAACAGCATTGTAAATGAGCAGTTTGTTGGTCAGTGACAATACAGATTGTTTTCCGAGGAGCCAAAGGAGATTCCTAAAACGAAGGTTGATTTCGTCTCGCTTCTTGTTTATGTGGTCTCTCCATGTGAGCCGTTGATCCAAGTGGAAACCCAAGTATTTAACACAATGAGTTTGAGGAAGTGTGTCTTCTCCTAGTTTAACTGGCGGACATAATCCTTTCCGTAAGGTGAATGTTATGTGGTTGGATTTCGAAGCACTTGCCTTTATTCTCCACTTTTGTAGCCAAGTTTGTGTTATTTTGAGCTGGTTTTGCAGTTCGTGGCTCGCCTGTACGGGGTCCTTGTTACAAGAGAGAAAGGCTGTATCATCAGCAAAAGTGGCAACACTAATCATAGACGATAGTTGAGGAAGATCACACGTAAAAATGTTGTATAGCACTGGTCCAAGCACAGATCCCTGAGGTACTCCAGCTAAGATTTTTCGGAGAGTGGATCTGGATTCACCCTGCTTTACTTGAAACCATCTGTCAGCCAAGTAAGATTGAACAACAGGGAATATTGAGTGAGGCAAATATTTTTTTATTTTGCACAACAAGCCTCTGTTCCAGACTCTGTCAAAAGCCTGCTGACCATCCAAAAAAGCAGCTGAGCAGTACTCTTTCTTCTCCAGACACTGCCAAATAGTGTGGTAAACCCTGTGCATTTGCTCAGTTGTAGAGTGATGTCTACGGAAACCAAATTGGTGGTGGGGAATGATGTCCACTTCACTAAGGCATTTGTTAAGTCTTAGGAGAAAGACTCGTTCCCAAAGTTTTGAGAGAACAGGAGTAAAGCTAATAGGCCTATAGGACGAAATTTCACTGGCTGGCTTCCCAGGCTTGAGGATCATGGTAATCAGTGAGACTTTCCACAGCTGAGGGAAATAGTTTAGTCTGAAAATAGCATTAAACAGAATTGTAAGAAACAAAATGCAAAGCCTTTAGAATCTGGGGAGTTATCAGGTCGTATCCAGGGGCTTTGTTCGGATCCATCTTTGCTATCTCTCTAGTTACTTCAGTGGGAGTTGTCATTGATATTAAGGGGACGGTAGATTAATCATAGATTTAGATATTCAATGAATGAATGTTTTTCTGTAGAAGTGTTCCAAAACTTGTGTTTTATTTTCCCTTAGTGGCAGCTTTTATATTCAGAATCTGGTTCCCTGAGCTTCAGTTACTATTCTTAGATATACCTATCATAGTACTCCTAGTTCGTGAATGAACATAGCCAATGCTCAAAAAAAAAAGATTTCCTTATCCTTATTCTCCTATTTATAGTTGGGTTGTATCCGAAAAGTATCTATAACCGTAAATATTAAATTATCTCCACAAAAGTGTCGGAAACTCGTAGGAGATTGTAGGTGGTTGCAGTAGCGGCAGATGGGCGGGATTGGCTTTTCTGTTCTCAGGATGAAGGGCTCGTCGGCGGTGACACGTCGTTGCTCGGATGGCTTGATTTAGCGTCCAGATTTTTTTTTATACTATTAGCACTGTTTAGTTTCATTGTTCTTTTTCCATAGCTTTACTGGTGTGCCTAAGCATTACCTAAAATGGGATAGTAGTTTCATCTTTTGTAGCAGAATTCCAACGTTTGGGTTTTTTATTTCTTAATTGACAGTTTTTCGTTTTTCTCATCCTGTTCCCATAATCTCAGTTACCTTTTTAGGCGTACCTAATTTTTAAGTAAATCATAAATGGATGTTATCATTGTTTATTCGTTTTTGCAGCGGCCTTTCAACTCTTAAGTTTCAGTTTGTTATAGCATTTTTCAGTTTTGGTGTCCTTTTGACAAGGCTTCATTTATTATTGTTCGTACTTGATAAGATTAAAAAATAAAAATATTTAATGGCAGCTGAATTACATTATAGCACAATTTTAATTGCTGTTTTTTTTGTTATTATTTATTGACATTTTTTCAGTTTCTTTGTCCTTTTATCGTAGCTTCAGTTCCTTTTTTAGGTGTACCTATCTAGGTGTATCATAAATGGAGTTAGTTAGAGAAGTGTAACGTCGATCTTTTAAGGAGGTATCCAACATGTTTTTGTTTGTGTATCTGTAATTTTCAGTTTCGTTATCTTATTTCCCATAGCTTTAGTAACTTTTTTAGGTATACTTAGTAAAATCATAAATTAATATAACCAAGATTTTTTTGTTTTTAAGGAAGTATTGCTCAGTAACTATTTTCAGGCATATCGAATTAAATGATAAATTGAAGCAGTCATAAAGTAGTGACATTCCATTGTAGCTAACTGTAGGTCATAGATAAATTTAACCTATAAAATAATTTCGATGTTTTAAGGGAGTATTTCATACATTTAATTTTTTGCTTCTTTATTGCCAGCTTTCAATTTCAGTGTTCTTTTTGCATGTCTTCAGTTACTGTTTTAAGGTGTGATACCTAAGTTGATTTTAAATGAAAATAACTGTAACTTAATACTTGTGAAGAGAACGTCAAACTTTTGCGTTTTTGTTTCTTTGTTGGCAGTATTCTGTTTTAGCTCCCTATTCCTTAGAGCTTTAGTTATTATTTTCGAACATACTTCAGTTTAATGATGAATGGAGATATTAATGCAGTAGTTTCATTTTTCTGTAAGTGAATCCCAATAATCAGGTTTTTTTTTTTAATTTTTAAAGGAACCATAAATGTATGTAACCGATAAAATAATTTCGTTGTTTTAAGGGAGTGTTCCAACCGTTGACTTTTTTGTTTCTTTATTGACGGTGTTTAGTTTCTGTGTCTTTTTTTGCATAGCTTTAGTAACTGTTTTCAGGCGTACCTAAATAGATTACAAATTGAAATAGCCAATGAAGAAATTTAAATAATCTGAAGCGAACGTCAAACTTCTACTTTTTCTACTTTTTGTTTAGTTTTGAGAATCTTTTTTTTTCAATTCGTTTAAGGGTCATTTTTTTCCACTGAACACGCTGTTTTGTTCCTTGGTTCTGGAGTTTGACAACAAAGTATTTTTTCTTTTTTATAAATTGATTCCAGGATCCTTCCGTTCAATAACCGACCTTAATTACCATAAAAACCTTCTGAAAACTACTAAACGTGGGAATGCAATACTTTATACTTACGTCAAAAGCTCGCGTATGTTCTATTAAGTTACTCGCAGCCTTTATCGCTTGGTGTAGCTCCGTAAAAAAGACTTTTGTGTCGCATAAGTACATAAAGAACAAAAAGCTAGGTGTTAAATAGCTTAAAAAGAGGGATATAACTCACCGATAGGTACAAGAATACGTATTTATATGCTTTTAGAGAATAAAAAACGTAAAATCAAAAGTGTAGTCGAAACACAACGTCTTAATATATTTAAATATAAAAAAGTATACATTACTCACCGTACTCCCCGCAGTTTCAACTATGATGTGTCTTTACCGTGTCTAGAGAGCAATGCATTGTATAATGCTGTGGACGACAGAGTCGTATGATAACCTCGTGTCTTTCTGGTAGTGTTGCGATGCCCTAACGTATTGCTTTCATTGACATGTTTATGTAGATATGTATCATTTAATTCAAATATAAAACACTCGTTATATCAAATAGTGTTTATATCTTGTCGCTGTCTATCTGTTTAGTACCTACCTTATTCGTCAGTCTTATCGTTGCTTATGAGAGATGTTCCATTTTGGTACTAAAATAAATTTAAAGGAATTTGGAGTAATATAGCACTTCTATCTCGTCTTACAATGCTCTGTGGTTACACTAATTACCTTACGTGACTGTCAACAATGTCCAATGAACACACACTTATTAAAATTTATTAAAAAATATTAATCACTTTCCTAGGCACAGTATGTTCAGCTAAAGCTGTTAGTTTAAAATTGTTTAAACCAAGCAACTAGGTACCTTGTTATATTTGAGTTATACATGATATTGCATTGACATTGTGAACCACCTTAATGAAATAAGTAATCGATTTTTGTGGCGTTTGATTTACATGTACTCATTTTTAGAGTTTTAGTTATAGACAACGTATATACCTATAATAGCTGCTGGAAACCAGATCTGACTACCTACCAAAGAAACTCGGAGAACAAATATTTCTCTATTGTTCATAGGGTGAATGCTCCTATTACCAGCCTCCCCCAAATATCAGCCTGGCGTGCTTTTTTCTGTGATAAATAAGAAGTACCATGCCATATCTTCAACTATGGTCTATTTCTAAAAGAATATATATTTACGACGTAAACTGCCAATTATCATGCCTATCCCTTCGTTAGGGTTCTTTCAACCTCCATTTTACTGATTGTTGTGCCAATACATACAAAATTCAACAGAAACGCGTGATTTTGCTGGACACTTAGTAAGCAATATTTCACTAACTTTGATGCAAAGATATGTTTTTATTATTTAAGGGAACAAGTTTAAATATTTCACACATTAATAAGAAAAATTGAGTTAATTTTCCCTTGGATTTTGAATTTAATAGAGGGCTGACGTTTGGTCCATTTGTTTGTATGGAGTGCCATATATCAGCCGGGGTGGCTGAACTTTGGTACCGGAACTGTTCCAAATATCAGCCGCCACTTATATTTTTTTACTAAAATATTCATTCTTGTTTGCGATTGTACTTTTTCGTACCTAACATTATTTATAACATGGTAAAATATGTGTATCTACTATTGTTTACTTACTAGCTTCCTTAGCTTTCATATGATTATATTGTCGTTCATTATCTAAAATAATAACAAATTAATTGTGGAGTACAATCACAACCATAAGCCTTTTTCATTATTTTGTTAAAAGTTTTTTTTTATCTTTAAACCTTTACGGCTTTTATCCCCAGGAGGGTGGGACAGTGGTTGGACACGCACCCATATCATTATTTAGGAGATTGTTTATTTTTACCAATTTTTTTAGTCCTACATGACAGAGGATGAGCCTATCACCGCAACACTGCTTGTAATGGAATATATCTGGACTTAGGAGGCTTTATAAATGTCGACAATGCAAGGGTCTACTTGATTTTCGGTAAATGGTAGATAGAGGAACAAAGACTAACATAGAATACTTTTTGACTCTGTTAAATCAGAGATTCACGTAAGAATCCCACGCGGGCGAAGTAGCGAATTAAAGAAATAGTATGAATTTTCTTTGCCAGAAGCAAATCTTAGAGCATAAGCATCTTAAAGCACGAAAAAATGCTAGGCTGATGTTTGGAACGCATGAGGCTGTTATTACATTTTTTTTTTATGAATTATAATTTATGAATCAACATTGCCAGCTACAAGAAAAGATTAAGAGTTTAAGGTTATTATTTATTATGAGAATGTAGTCACCATTTAAAGTTTTTAAAAAAAGGTTACGGGGCTGATATATTGGTCATTCACCCTACCTAATAATCACACATATAAAATAAACAGAATTCTTTCAACTATGCTGGCACATTTGGAATCATATTATACATAACTATCTGGCCCGGCAGACGCTATATCGCCCTTTAAGCATTTTCTTTCTTTCATCATTAAATAGATTACCTTATGTAACTACATCCTACAACGTGGCCAGGAGTACAAATATGGATTTAATAAACCCCAAGTGGAATCTTTAAAACTATCTCATCCTTAATATTTATCTCCGATAGGCATATAATATCGAGTGACTTTAGACAGCTGTCTAGTAACACAAGCAGCTTAATGTAATGTTTTCTCAATGAACATATATTTAAGTGTATGACGTTCAGTGACGTCGAAAATTTATTTATAAAGGTTTTCCAGGAATCTATATTTTGAAATTTGGAATAGATTATATCTTGTAAATATGTTTGAGAGTTGAAGGCCATTAGAAGATTTAGTTGTTGTTATTTGCTATAATTATTGTGGTTGAAACTGGTCGATATCAATTTCAGAACGAATTTGATGAATTTTTCTTTCGTTTTCACTCTTCGGAATTAATATTTTTGCATTTTGGACCCATATATACTTACATGTATCCTTCAATTTAGTTTTAGTTTGCCAGAATAGCTGTCGCAGTTGTTGTGTTATATGCTCATTTATAAATATTTTTGAATCATCATTGTCATTATGTATTACATTATTAGATAGCGTTACTTTACGTTTTTTTAGCCATTCCCCACGTGCCACTTTAGTTTTCAACTTTGGAAGGCAAGTTCATTGGAGGACGTTTTAAGACAATCGCTTATTGGTGGTTAAGTGATATAGAAATGCTCTTTAGGGTAGTTTCATAACTTTTACTCGAATAAAATTTTATTCAGGAAATTTAACGTACGTAGGATAAATCGGAGACCCTCTAGATAGGAGTTGTTTTGTTATCCGCGGTTTTCTTTTCTTATTAATTTTATTGCCTTAGTTAAATAGTAATGCTACTCTTATTGGGAATTCTATGATGTTGAGTATAACCGCGTAAGTTTAAGTTACTTAGAACTTTTATAATATTGAAAACACCCGCGAAACTTACATATGTGAGTCGTTTAACAACCATTAGGATAGCCTCGCACAATAAATATTCTAACAATGATAAAGGGTAGTTGTTTTGGTTTTCACGTATTCCGTATAATGGTATGATGTGTTAGTTTATTTGAACTTACCCGGGGTTTGTTAAATACGAACATTTAGAACATAATATTAATATTCTATTAGTTTAGGATAATTAGGCCGTTTTAGCTAGACCTTTCATATTAATCTAGGACTCTATAATAGTACCCCAACCAAAATAACTAGGATTATACTTAAAAGATATACCTTTTTCTTGGTTAAAATTAATTAAGGCTGGACATCCGTCCAGCATAAAATAAATAGGATGGGGGGTTACTAAGTCATCACAGAGCTCAAGAAGTGGTATACTGACTGTTTTGACTGGTGCGACTCGACTTTTAGAACACAGTAACGTACCTTTGACCTCACCGTTGTTACTGCTACTACGTATATATGCGCATGCCCCGTAAGCCAACTGGCTCGCGTCTGTAAATATGTGTAATTCTAGTCGAGAATAATTAGTAGCTATTACATGCCGAGGTACATAAACTTTGTGTAAGTTAGATAATGATTTTTTTTTCCATGACAACTGTATATCTTGATGTACTATATCGTTCCAATCTATTTTGCAAAGCCACAATTTTTTAATTTTTGTACCTTAGCTACAATAACAATAGGACTAAGTAGGCCAAGGGAATCGTAAATTTGTGACACAGCAGATAAAATTAAGCGTTTTGTTATATTTGTCGTATCTTGCTTTATTTTTGAAGTGAGATGAAATTCATCACTATCATTGTACCACCCTAAACCTAAAGTTTTACTGTTACAGTTTTCGCCTAGTGATAAAAAGTTGCGCTACGTTTATGTTGATATGGTTCAAATTGAATATCCATTTTCTTAATGGCATACAGGCAGACTTACATACCTCAGAAACCTTAGAACATGTATCAGATAATTTAGATTCATCATCGTCTCCCGTAATGAGATCGTCAACATAAAAGTCGTTTCAAATTGTCCAAGAGACGTTGCTGTCGTTGCACTCATACCCTGTCTCAACTAGCGTATGCTTAAGTACGGTGCTGAAGCGGTTCCGTATGTCACAGAATGAAGCTGGTACACACAAAGAGGATCGTTTGGGTTTTCGCGCCAAAAAAATTATTGTAGATTTCTTTGGTCTTCCTGTATCAATATTTGCCTAAACATTTTCTCAATATAGCTACAGGCAACAAAATTGTCTTTTCGGAAACGTAAAAGTATAGCAAATAAATCGTTTTGTAATGGCGGACCTATCATCGGAATGTCGTTAAGCGATTTACCTGATGACGTTTTTTGACTTGCGTTGAAAACTACACGTAATTTCGTTCTGCTGCTGTACTCATGAAAAACGCCATGATGCGGCAAAAAAAAATTTGGCAAATTATAATTTTCAATGCGTGTCATGTAGCCCAAGCTTAAATGCTCTCGCATGATACCACTATACATTTATTTATATTGAGGCTATTTTTCTAATTTACGCTCGAGTGACAAAAACCTGCTCTTAGCGACATTATAACTATCACCGAGTGAATCTATAGGCTCCTTGAACGGTATACTTACGTACGGAAAAGCGACCGGTATCCAAACGTTTAGTAGTGTCCGTAAACAACCTTTCACAAGCGCGCTCATCGTCCGTGTAACAGTAATTGTTTTGAGGCATTTTTTCTATATCCAATAACTTTTTTAACTGTTCGTTTATCGCCAACATTTGAGTAAAATTACATTGGGTTCTGTATATGTGTAAATTAGTTGAATAAATAGGAGGAAAGTATCCATCCTAGTTTGGTATTATGTAGATAGGTTCCCTCGTCTAACAAATCCCAAAAATAATCCGCACCTATTAACAAATCGATTTGCGAAGGCATATAAAATGAGGGATCCGCGAGAGTTATGTTCTTAGGTATATTTAATTCCCATGTATTTATTGGGACGGACGGTAAGTTAGAAGTTAACTGAGGCAAAATTAAACATTTGATGCGCGAATTATAGTCTCCGTTTTTAGACCTAGTTTTAATTTCACAGTAATGAGCACTTTGCGTAACCGACTGTCCTACTCCCGTTATTTGATATGTGGAGTGTATAAATTTAGCGTTTTTTCGAAGTGAAAACTTCTTTAGCGGCGTTGTGCACTTTTTTTGGTATGGGTAAAAAATGATAAACTCGCGTCAGGTCACGTGTCCTAATCGTGGAAATTCGTAAGACGGAAACCGTAATGCCACGACTATTATAATTTTTATTTTTAGTATTCGCGATTATGAGTAGTACAGGGAGGTTGGATATGGAATTTTAATTCCATGACAGATTGCGATGTCAAATATACTACGTCAAAAAAGTAAATAAACAAACATTATTATTTCTTGACAATGTCAAAGACATGTCTTGTGACATATTTGAGTGTTAAGCGCGAATCGTGTTGTAACAGATTTTTTCTGCTACAGAGTTTATTTCGCAAAACGAGTGTATGGTTGTACTATATACTTAAAATATTTACTTCAAATTTAACCAAAGTACAAAATTTTGTACTTATTAAAATAAACACTTCTCAGTAATTTGAACAGACAGCACTCTCCCTTAGTTTTAAAAAAATTGAGTCGGGTGTGTTTATTTCTCATTGTTCCCAGAGGTACGAAGTGTACACGAACTTATGTTTATATTAAGATTGGTGCCCTCGTGTGGGATTTGTTCCTGTTCTATTTCACACTTGCATAACGCTTATATGACAAAATGGTGTGAACCATACGCTACGCTAGCACACATAGTAATGAATTTACCATGTTATAGCTATGTTTTTTCTACAAATTCAAACCTTATATAAATAGAGTTGTTTTTCTGTGCGGTGGTGTTGACCATGTCAGTGGTAAATATTGTTTATATTTGGAGGAACGGAGGAAAGAAGGGTACAGGGTGTATTAAGCTAGGCGGCAGCTTAAAACAAGGCCTTATTGTTCTCAAAATATTTCCTTTGTTTGTAGACGAGTTAAGGGAGAGAAGGGGGTGAGGCGTATAACAGCGGATAGACCAATTTATACTGGCTGTAAAATTGGCAACGTTGGAATTACCACACGTATATAACTTCTGTTTCAAATGTGTTGGATTTTAATTTTGTGATTAAGGTAAGTAAGGACTACATTTGCTTACGTTTTCATGGTGACATGATTTTCTGGCGGGCTTTTATATACACAAAGATCGTAGCCAGAATTTAATATTGAACTCGGAAACAATTTCGTATTTTTCCATGGCATTACAGTGGGGATTGACTCCAAAGGTTTGTGGAAGATTGAGAAGAGAACTTCAGGAGAGATTGTCAGACTATCGTTGAGTTTGGACGTCTAGTATAATACGGAAAATTGTCGAGCTATCGCAGAGCTGGCACGTTGTGCGATTCAAGAAATCAGCCTGTCCGTCAAGGCTTGAAAAGTGTCTTAATTTTTTATTATTTTAAAACAGTGAAAACTTAACAAATTGTGTAAGTTACATAGATTCAAAAAGGGTTTAATTTATTTATTTATTTTCCAGAGGTAGAATTTTTTTTTTATTTAGATTTAGATTTACAAGAGCTCTAAAATCCCCGTTTTCCCGGATAATTTTCTGAAACACAAGGATTTCGTAATTCTTTGTCTAATTCTTCAGACAAGAAAGAATTTAGCTGTTTTTCTTTAATTTTGTTGTCTTATAGATTGTTAGGAGAACTAGGTACAGAGACTTTCTAAGTCTGGCTATTATTTTTTCAGCCGGGTTTTATTTTTATGGGAAAACTTTGTAGTACAAAGGTAATAGGGCAATATTTCTCGATTTTCTTTTATGTTAAGGAGAGTGTGTGAATTTTGTGAAATGTTTGAGTTTTGTGTGTTTTTAAAAAATTATTTATTGTAACACTTTATTTTCAAAATTAACGTAACTGAAAGCCTACAAAAATTAACTAGATTTTAATAAGCTAGATAATACTTTTAGGAAGTTTGACTGAGTTGTTACACAAACAATTAAATTTACAGCTCAGCCTATTTTTTTTACCTTGTCTACATCAACTATCTCTATGACAGTAGAATTCTGATCTGAGTTAAATTTATAATTGTCACTGAAAATTACATTAAACTTAATTTTTCTTTTTTTTAAATTTTATTTTATAAAATTTCTTAAAACTACACTTCACAACACTAATTCACACGCCAAAATCTGTGCGTTCAATGGAGTTTGAGTCGGAAGGGAGATCTAGACCAGATCTTCGCTAACGGTCCTTCGCCACAGATTCACGGCATACTATATCTGGATTAAGTCTAGATAAACACATATCAAACATTTAGGATACATTCTGGAAATGGTTCTTGGTATTTTTGGACCTGTAGTTTATTTAGCATCGACTACTTAAACGATGAGGTCTAATTATATCAAGGCAACCTAATTTCTAGAACTCACAAACAATTTGATCTACAGCTCAGCCTAATTTTCTTTAAGATTCTACCTTGTCTTCATCAACTATCTTTGTAAGAGTTGAATTTGAACTGAGATAAATTTAAAATTTGTCACTGAAAATCTACGAGTTCCACAACTACATATCTAAACTACGAGAAATCTAAATTACTACTCCATTTTATACTACGGAGGGGTGACAATTTATTTTCAGTTTCAAATAAACGAAAGAATCTAAATCAAAGACAAAGGTATTATAAAAGCCATTTATGAGTTCTGCGATAATGACATTTTGTCCAATCCGGATAGATTTTTATTTGTCCTAGAAAATTGCTACAGTACTAAATTAAAACTACACTTCTCAACATCAATTTCACACGCCAAAATCTGTGTGTTCAATGGAGTTTGAGTCGGAAGGGAGATCTGGACCAGATTTTCGCTAACGGTCCTTCGCTACAGATTCACGGCATACTATATCTGAACTAAGTCTAGATAAACACATATCAAACATTGAGGATACACTCTGGAAATGGTTCTAGGTATTTTTGGACCTGTAGTTTATTTATCGTCGACTACTTAAACGAGAAGGTCTAATTATATCGAGGCAACCTAATTTCTAGAACACACTTAATCTTCAACCAAAAATTATAGATTACCTAAAATAAATCTTAAAAATAAGATTCATGCAGGATTGATTGGTTGTAAGAAAGTTGATTTGAGACTAGTATGTGCCTAAGGAAAAGTAAATGAGAGATTTGGACGCTTAGACTTATTTCCAGTATGGAGGGATGGTTTGATTGTCTAGATTTTTTTAGTGCTGCTAGCTGGTTCTGATGGGGAAGTCTTGTCTTCTGACTTTCGAAAGGGTTTGTTAATATGGAGTGCTGGTGTGACCAAACAAGTTCGGTTAGGGTAAAAACTTCTATATCTAGTTATAACTAGATATATCTTTGGTATATGAATCGCTTAGATCTTATTTTATGTCTAAATTCAGAGGAGCACAAGATGGTTTTGGCGTTCGCCGGTTCGTGTTTTGACGTGTTGACTTTGTATTATGTTAAATATCCTTAATTTAAAAAATATTTAAATATGTCAAATATAACAATTCTTTCCCTAAACTATACAGGTACCTTTAATTTTTTTTTTAACGCGTCGCGAGTGTTATAATTCACTTTTATGGACTTTGAAAGTGATAGTGACCAAAGACATAAAATAGTGTGAGAGATACAGTGTCATTCAGGATTTCGAGAGTTGTCTATTCCTGACAGTATCCGAGGTCCCTGCTGAAGGAGGACTGCAGTTCTTTAGAAGGAGGTAACAACCACATCGAGTCTCAGTAAGTGGATACTACTTAGTCATGCAAGAATAAATTTAAGTTTATTTATTAAGTTTAATCTTGATGTTTTTAATTTCAAAATAAGTTTTTTTTATGTTTTTTTTTTTTTTTTTGTGTATGTGTTAAAAAGTTCTTGTATTTCTCCTATTGTGGACATGAAATAAGATCTAAGCGATTTATATATTAAGATATATCTAGTTATAACTAGATATAGAAGTTTTTTACCCTAACCGAAACTTGTTGGGTCACACCACCACTCCATATTACTAAACCCTTTCGGAAGTCAGAAGACAAGACTTCCCCATCAGAACCAGCTAGCAGCACTAAAAAAATCTAGACATACAAACCATCCCTCCATACTGGAAATAAGTCTAAGCGTCCAAATCTCTCATTTACTTTTCCTTAAGCACATTCTAGTCTCAAATTAACTTTCTTACAACCAATCAATCCTGCAGGACTCTTAGTTTTAAGATTTATTTAAGGTAATCTTTAATTTTTGGTTGGGATTAAGTGTGTTCTTTAAATTAGGTTGTCTCGATATAATTAGACCTCCTCGTTTAAGTAGTCGACGATAAAAAAAGTACAGGTCCAAAAATACCAAGAACCATTTTCAGAGTGTATCCTCAATGTTTGATATATTTTTATTTAGACTTAGTCCAGATATAGTATGGCGTGAATCTGTAGCGAAGGACCGTTAGCGAAGATCTGTTCTAGATCTCCCTTCCGACTCAAACTCGGATTTGGCGTGTAAAATTGATGTTGTGAAGTGTAGTTTTAAGTAATTTTATGTAATAAAATTAAAAAATAAGTTTAATGTAATTTTAAGTGACAATTATAAATTTAACTCTGATCAAAATTCAACTCTCATAGAGATAGTTGATGAAGACAAGGTATAATAAAAAAAAATAGGCTGAGCTGTAAATTTAATTGTTTGTGTAACAACTCAGTCAAAATTGTTTAAAGTATTATTTAGCTTATTAAAATCTAGGTAATTTTTGAAGGCTTTCAGTTACGTTAATTTTGAAAATAAAGTGTAACAATAAATATTTTTTAAAAACACACAAAACTCAAACATTTCACAAATTCACACACTCTCCTTAACATAAAAGAAAATAGAGATATATTGCCCTATCACCTTTGTTCTACAAAATTTTCGCATAAAAAAAAAACCAGCTGAAAAACAAATAATAGCCAGACTTAGAAAGTCTAGGTTACCTAGTTCTCCTAACAACCTATTAGACAACAAAACTAAAGAAAAACAGTTCAATTCTTTCTTGTCTGAAGAATTAGACAAAGAGAGACGAAATCGTTGTGTTTCAGAAAATCACCCGGGAAAACGGGGATTTTAGAGCTCTTGTAAAACTAAATATAAATAAAAAAAAAAAATCCTACTTCTGGAAAATAAATAAATTAATTTAAAAATAAAGTTAAATTATAAGATCTGTGTAACTTACACAATTACGTTTTTCACTGTTTTAAAATAAAAAAAATTTAGACACTTTTAAGCCTTGACGAACAGGCTGATTTCTCGAATCGCTCAACGTGTAAGCTCTACGATAGCTCGACAATTTCCCGTATTATACTAGACGTCTAAACTCAACGATAATCTGACAGTCTCTGTCCTGAAGTTCTCTTCTCAATCTTCCACAAAGCCTTTAAAGTCAATCCCCACTGTAAACTAACTCGTCTATAACAAAAGAAAAATTTATCAGAACAACACACCCCCTGCACCGCTCCCGACTCCGCTCCTCTGAATATAAACAATATTTACCACCGACATGGACAACACCACCGCAAAGAATAACAACTCTATTTATATATGGTTTGAATTTGTAGAAATGACATAGCTATAACATGGTAAATTCATCACTATGTGTGCTAGCGCGGCGTGTGGTTCATACCATCGTTTCATATAAGCGTTATACAAGTGCGTTATAGAACAGGAACGGATCCCACACCCGGACACCAATCTTAATATAAACATAGGTTCGTTTACACTTCGCACCTCTGGAAACAATGAGAAATAAACACTCCCGACTTAATTTTTTAAAACAAAGGGTACAATTAGAGTACTTTCTGTTCAAAATACTGAGAAGTATTTATTTTAATAAGTACAAAGTTTTTTACCATACACTCGTTTTGCGAAATTAAAGCTTATATGATTTAATCTCTCTAAAATACTAATAACTTACATCGTTAAAATCAGTGTTTTTATTGTCAAACAAATATGTAATCAAAAACATAAAAGGGTGATAAGATGTAAGTACAATTTGTGAAAATACGTTAAACAAATACGTTACAAAGTGCACGAAGTGTTTAAATTGACGAGTGATGATGACTCATGCTCATTACTCATTAGTGACTCGCTTAATATCAAGTTTGAATAGCGAGATTAGGGTGCTTAAATTTAGTGACACAAGAAGTAACAGATAGCTTGTTGGTAAATACCATTAGCTACCAATCCGACGATTTGAGTTCCTTCCTGTGAAGAACTAAACTTACTTTTTTTTTCTTTTTGTTTTGTTCCTCTAGTGATATGCTCGAACAAATATATTAAAATTCCAAACTTTAACTTTGCAAAAATGGAGTTGTAAAACATAACTATAAGAACAAAAGCAGATATCAAAATCATGTACGGATTTGTCCCTTACCACAGAAGGATCCACTTTTTTCAGTTCAACTATTTTGGATTCCACTACAAAAAGTTTGCCGCATGGTTCTGAAGCGGATACCTCATATACCGAAGATTTAAAGCTCCAGGTAGAACAATTAACTGTCGAATTAAAATCTGCTCATGCAGAAATTGAAAATATGGGCGCCAAAAATTATGAATTACGGAAAACAATAGAAAAACACCAAAAAATTATTACAATGTTTAAAAAGGTTGGAATTACTCACAATTTATTAACCACGCTAAAAATACGAAAAATAAAAAAGATGCTAACGAACCAAGAATTAGTTAATGATAAGAAAACAGACTGTATAGTTGACGAAAAAATAAATTCATTATAAAATCAAAATTATGAAACGGAAAACACAATTTGTAATGCACAAGATCAGCAAGATCAGCATTTACATAAAAAAGAAATACAAAATGACATTAATACAAGTATATATGAGAATAACTGTAATAAAAACATGACTACTAAACCTGAAGAAGATATATTTGATGGAAATATGAATGAAGATATTTTGCAAAAAAAAAATCACTATTCAGAAAACACCACGGATGAAGAAACTATACAAATAATAGATCAGATCGCAGCAGATCAAGGGACTAGCATCGTAATTACTACACTCTAGAGAAAAACAAGCTATGGAAATTACAAAGTGAAGTCATTGGTTCTATTCCAAGCTAGTTGTGACTATGTAAGGAAATCTGTTAGAGAATTTAATGTATCTAGTAAAGATAAAATTATTATAAGCATAGGTGAAAATGACTGTAATCCAACGAAACTAACATAAGAGCTTGGAATAATTTTAAACCATTTTCAAAATTTCTTTATCATTGTTCTAGGAGTAACTTATAACAGATTTCTGAATGTAGTAAAGCTAAATAATCTATTAAAAACAATTTGTCAAAACAATGCTAACTGTCATTTTATAGATGTGAGTCATTATAATTATGGTACTCGAAAACAAAATATTTTGGATATGTGTTCAATAATTAATTTTACTATCGACTGTGCTGATTATAGAGAAAAATATTTATCATTTAACCACAATATACATAAAAAAAATATGCCAGATCTTACTTATAAAATGAAGAATGAAGTATATAGAAAAGGTACTATACCTTGTTATTTTCAAAAAAATACAGCTAAGGAAATAAAAAATACAATAGCGCGAGTCAAAGGTGCAGAAAATATTGATAATGATTTCTTTGAGATAAATCACCATTCTAGCACTATCAAAATCTTACATCAAAACATCGTAGGCATACTTAGTAAACGTGAAATGCTGGAAATAGGCATTGACGAATTAGCTCACCATAACATATCAGTAAACATTGTTTGCGCTAGTGAAACTTTCATCAAATCTGGCTCTGAGGCAAATGCAAGGTTAAATGGATATTATTTATGTGGGTATCATTCTAGGAAGAATATAAAAAGAGGCGGAGTGTGTATATTTGTCAGAAATGATATCGATACAAAAAAAGTAACATGGGTTGATGAATTAGCTATTGAGGAATCATTCGAATGCTGTACAATTGAAATCACTCATTTAAAATATGTAATCATGTGTGTATACCGTATTCCAAATTCAAACCTACATATATTCTACAAAAGACTTGAAACCATTCTTCTAAAACTCAATAAAAAGTCTATAAAAGGCGTAATTTTAACAGGTGATTGGAATATTGATACATTGAAAAGAAATAAAGCCTCTAAAGAGTTAGAATCACTCTTATCAAATTATTATTATCAACTTCATATTACTGAAGCTACAAAAAAAATGCATGCATAGATCATATAGCTAGTAACTTGAATAACATATCAAATATAGGAATACATGAAATGAGACTCTCTGATCATAACACATGTCAAATTCTAACTTTTCCAGTAGAAACTAGATCTAAAAAAATGGTAGCACCCTTTGCCACTAAAAGAGACTACGGCGAAGAAAACATAATAAAATTTCAAGATTGTATAAAATCACTGAGCTGGCTATCTATTTTAAATAATAATGACCTGGAATCAGCTTACAATGAATTTATGGAAACTTTTCTTTTATTTTATAATTTGTGCTTTCCTATCCTACGTTACAAAATAAATAATAAAACCTCTGGTGTAAAATGGATAACAAAAGGCATAAAAATTGCACGTAGAAAAAGAAAAAATCTTAGATTTGATCTATATAGACAAAATAGTCCATCAAAGAAAACTGAGTCTGTAAAATATTGTAAAATATTAAAAAAAAATCAAAAATGCTCAATAAATCACAAACAGACGTTACATATCAAGCTAAAAAAATAAGAGCAGAGCAACAGTGAAAGTGAAAGATAAACCCAACACTACTGATATAATTGACAAAATAATAATAAATGACATACACATTGACAATCCTATTGACATGGCTAATGAATTTAATAAAAAAATTATAATTGAAAATCCTAAGGTTAATAATGACATATTTTTTTCTCAAAATACTATTCAATTTAATAAAGATACTATTTTTCTTTTGCCTTGCACTGTTAATGAAACTTTTAATATTATAAAATCACTAAAATCAACAAATTCAGTTGGTGTTGATGAAGTCTCAACTTAAATTATTAAGTCGTGCTACCGAGATAAAGCCAATCTTATCACACTTAGTAAATTTGTCATTTGTTGCTGGCAAATGTCCAAGTAACCTTAAAAAATCTTTAGTCATACCAATCCACAAAAAAGGCCCTGTTACTAATACCCTAAATTACCGGCCAATAACATTAGTTTCTAATATTTCCAAAATTTTTGAAAAAGCAATGCATAAAAGAATTAGTGATTTCCTCTCAAAACACTTCCAGATAATCTTCCAGAAATAATACACTACCCATGTGTCTTATTTGCTGATGATATATCGGTTGTAGTAAATTGTGAGGATAAAAGAACTTTTGAATCTGAAATAAACAAAACTATTCATAATGTCGTTGTATGGCTTCAAAAAAACCATTAATGTACAAAAAACAAAGTTTATTTAATTTCGTAACAGAAAAATGACTGATCACAATATGAACGTACTTTGTGATAAAGAAAAAATATAAGAAACAACTACAGCTACATTCCTTGGACTCATTTTAGATGAATACTGCACATGGATACTGCAAGTAGATAAAATCTGCAGTAAGATAAGCAGTTTCGTTTATGCACTACACAGAATTATAAATATTTCTGATAGAAGCACCACACTTATGGCTTATCACGGATGTGTTGCAACAGTCATGAGATACGGAATAGTCTTATGGGGTAATTGTAATGAAATAAACAGAGTATTTATTATACGGAAAAGATGCATAAGAGCAATTTGTAACATAGGACCACTAGAGTCATGAAAGAAACATTTCATGAAACTCAAAAATCTAACGACACCCTGTCTATATATTTACGAAGTAGCGTATTTCGTCAAAAGGCATATAAACTTATTTAAAAAAGCAGGTGAGGTTTACAGCTTGAATACTAGGTACCCAAATAAACTATTACTACCAAGGGCCAAAACATCATTGTATGACAAAAATTGCACTCGTATGGTAATAAAAATTTATAATAAATTGCCAATAGAGTTAAGTGAGCTGCCTTACAATTTATTTAAAAAAAAGATTGAACAACTGGTTGTGTGATAGATTTTTTTATTCTGTAAATGAGTACTTAATGTTTAAAAGCTTTTAAGAATTTAATTAGGTACATTTCCAACTGAATCTTTTATAATATTTAAATTTATTTTAAAGTTGAAATTATATAAATAATGAAAATGATGTTAATTTATTATCGATTGCATGAAAAAGATTGACATTAATATCATGTAAAAGGGGAATACGATTAGTCTTACCAACTCCTAATGACTTAAGAAATTTCTAGATTTTTGCTGGTTTTCAACGTATTTATAGATATAGCGTCGTTGTGCATCTCTACACGTTCTATTGCAGCGGTTTCTCTTTGTAATAAATTTATATAAGTTTATACTTTCTAAGGTTCCTTTCACAAGGGTTAATTTTAAATTTAGCTTTACCACGATTTCTTTTAACAATCATCTGTTTAATTTCATTAGTAAGCCACTGTGCTGGAATATGTTTTATTTTGATCATTCAAATTCGAGCATGGGTGTCATAAAGGTCAGTAATGACTTTGCTAAATAATAAAATTTTCTCATCAACTGAAGAAGCTTTGACAACAGCGTCCCAATTTAACTTACTAGCGTCATCGCACAGTCGGTTCACATCCATTCCACTAAAATTGCGTTGCTGAAGTCTTCTTGACTTAGCTTTAGGAGGGCGTAATTTGTAGGATAAATAAATCAAATCGTTGTAAGAAAAGGCATCAGCAGCGCACTGACCCTGTTTGTACACGTGTGTTGGGGAGGCAACTATAATTAAATCTAAAAGGGAGGGAGTACAATTAGGAAAGAAATGTGTAGCTTTAAGCGGTAATATTTGTATCCCTCTACAATACTATTGAGCAGACGGGTACGTCTATCTTTTTTTAATAAACAAATGTTAAAGTCACCCATAACAATTGTGTGGTAGTAGAGGGGTGTTAAATTTTCTAAAAGGTTTCCAAAAGAAGAAAAGTAATTAATATGTAAATTGGGACTATAGAAAACTCCAAGAAGAATTTTGCAGCTTGCAAGTTTTACCTCAATAAAAATATATTCGGAGGTATTAAAAGAAATTTGATCAGAAATGTTAATAATAGAGAAGGAAAAGTTAGACCTAAGATATATAGCCACACCACCATCGCTTCTATATTTACGGTCGTTTCGAATTAACTGAAAGCCTGGCAATGAAAAAGATATAGTAGGTAAGCATGATCCTGTCTTAAGAGCCGCAAGAGCTTTATGCGGAACACCAGACCCCTGTTAGGCGATCCCGGTGCCCTCCACCTGACACATATGTGCGAGCCTCAGAAGAACTACCGCCGGCCCACAAAGAACCATGGCCCACATGAAAGGCACTTAACAGGCTCAGGTCCCAAGTTGGTCGCTGTAAGCAGAACATGGCCAGATGGGGACTGCTCCGAAACTATTCAACCCAATGCGACTGCAACACAGCGCCGCAATATATGGGGCACCTACTGGCATGCCCTGCTCTGAGCGCGACCTGCGAGACGCTACGCCCAGGGCTGTCAACCTTGCTATCTACTGGGCATCAAATATTTAAAGGGCCATCGACACGAAAAGAAGAAGCATGGTTTTAACCAAGACTCCAAAACAAGGACGGCGTGAATGTTTTTGTTATCAAAAGATGCTAGCATATCGGTGTAATGAGCTGGAATACTCTGTGCATTTATATGTACCATATTTAATTATTTCAGTGAGTCTGAAAAAGTGGAAGTTAAAGTAGCGCTGAGAGAAGGAGAAGCATTAAAAGAACTGTCGTCACTGTTCAATTCATCTGGAGAACAAAGGAAAGAATTATCACTGTCGCTGTCACTATTCATATAATACAATAAAATATAAATTTATATATACGTATATTATAAAATTAAGACTATTTGTATGTTTGATATAAAGTAAAATAGAAATATATAAGTATGTGTGCTCTACCTGCCAGCAGTCTGGTTTAGAAAAAATACAAACATAAAAAAAAAAAAAAGTATAACTGAAACAAAAAAAGAATTATTTTGGTACATATTACAAAATTACAGCTATATTCTGGTAAATAAATAGAAAAGTTAATATCATTATCATTCAAAACATAATTACAAACATTAAAAAATCAACAACAAATTTGTCCTAAAATGTATTTACCAGAGCCGTAAAATTCTTAAAAAAAAACTAAATTAGAATATTTTTGAAGGTTAACTGATAAACGGTGACAAATAAAATAACGAAATGTGATTATAATCAACTCAAATGGTTAAAAGAGAAAATTGAAGGTAGAAAAAAATAGTTGCAAGATAATCGGAGTGGGCAGGAATGCATAACGGCTTTTAATCGTTCGTGAACATTTGAACTTGAATGCCACCTATTTCTTCGCTGCTGTTCTTTTGGTTCGGCCAGTTTTAGCTTCTATAGCGGAATCTTAATTATCACTGTCAATAGAAGGAACTGCCACGGCATTTGCAGTCGTGTTTGGGGCAGCATTAAGCTCACTACGGCTAACAATCTTATGCTTTTTGCCATCAATGCCAATTACAATTATCGATCCTCCTTGCGTTCAGCACTTGGAGATTCCAAATTTTTGCCGTGCTGCCATGAATAACCCCGGCACTACAGATGATACCTACTCAACGCATTTTAACAACCTATGCGAAAAGGTGACGCATAGTAGTGTAGAATTGTTTTTTGTCATAGGTGATTACAATCTGCCGCAATGGATAAGTGGTGAAACAAATAAAATATGTGGTTCTTTTCAATTTAACCATTTAAAAAATAAAAATGGTCGTATGTATCTCTAATCAAGACTGTAGTATACCTCCTTGTGACGGGCTTATTCCACCTGATGGACACCATCCAACCTTTCTATATAAAAAATATCTAAAAGAAGGCGTGTTTCCAGATGTCTAGAAGCATACATTTATTACTCCGGTACATAAAAGTGGCGAAAAATGCAATGTCGGAAATTACCGACCAATATCCATACTCTCTGTATTAGCAAAGTTATTTGAAAGGTTAGTGCATGACATAATTTATCCAAGCCTGCATAATATAATAATACCTGAACAACATGGCTTTGTTAAGCGTCGGTCTACTACCACAAATCTTCTGGTTTGCAGTAATTATTTATTTGAAAATATGAACCGTCGTACGCAGATAGACACCATTTACACTAATTTCCAAAAATGTTTTGACAAAGTTGACCACGAGTTATTATTTCATAAAATCTTCAGTGGAATTCGCGGCTCAGGTGGTTTTCGTCTTATATATCTAACAGATCTCAAACAGTTGTAATCAACGGCTTCAAATCGAACACTGTTAATGTATCTTCTGGCGTCACACAGAGATCAATACTGGTTTTATTTATCAATGACATCAAAGATTGTTTTATTAATTTACATTTTCTTATGTACGCTGATGACTTTAAAATTTTTAGACCCATTAAACAAATAAACGACGTCACACTACTCCAACAAGACTTAAATAGATTTTTAAATTATTGCCTTAAAAATAAGCTTAAACTTAATACATATACTTAAATATTTTTCTATAACTTTTACTATTGAAGCATTTACTTCGCGTATCGCTACTACCAATTTTTGTATTAGCGAAAACTTTCAAAATCGGACGTTGTTAACGATCACCAATTTAAGCATCTTTTCTGAAATTTTTAATATAATTATTAATATAATCGAATGTGTAAAACTACTAGTGCACAACCGTGTTTAATCTTTATTTTCAATCCAATCAATAAATAAAGAATCTCCAAATACGTAAACTTATTGACACTGTTACTGTGACACGTTAATTATTTATATAATCGTTACAAAATTAGACCCTATCCTATCACAGAACGCGAATGGGAGCAGTTTGAGCTTACGTTAATAAAAACCGATGTCAAAAAGTCAATTAAGTTAGACGATTTATTAGAGTTCTTAAAGGGCAGGGCCGACATTTTGGAAACACTTATTGTATCACACAGTAGATTAGGCATTCAGTCCACGAGCGACACTAGATCTCGGGCACTCACTCAACCTTTATTATCGAAGATCCATTGCAATGTGGCAACTAACAAATTAAACAACAAACGGTCACAGACACGGTACACAGACACGGTACACAGACACGGTACACAGACACGGTACACAGACACGGTACACACGGTACACACGCAATTATAAATCCTGTCTTATGTGTAACGCACAACATCCGCTATATTCATGTCAAGCATTTCTTGATCTAAGTACCGCCGTTAACGCAACAAAACCTGTCTTGCTGTCAACGGCTATCGTAGAAATACGCAGCCAGTCAGGGATTTACCATCAAGCGCGCACGGTTCTCGACAGCGACAGTGAACGTTCATTCGTATCGCAGTCGCTCTGTCATAAATTTGATTAACCTGTTATACTACAGTTCACTCAGCAAATTCACGGTGTAGGTAATTCGATAACACAGTGTACGCAATCGTGTGTTATTGATTTAAAATCGCGCTATGGAAATTATACTGCACGAGTTCAGTGTTTAATTTTACCACAAATCACGTCAGAGTTACCTATTACCACTTTGCACATTAGTGAATTTAACATACCTGACAACATAGTTCTCGCAGATCCGACGTTTTACGAAAGTCAGCTAATTGACTTGTTAATAGGCGCGGACTTGTTTTGGGAATTAATTAAGGAAGGGAAAATGCGACTTAAATACGCATTTGGGTTGGATAGTTTCAGGTACAATCCATTCTCTCACGCACAAACAAATGAAACATTTCAGCTGTAATTTTACGCAATCTATTGACAGTGACATACTCATTAGATAAATTATTACACAGATTTTGGCAAGTAGAAGAATTACCCAACAGTTTCAGTAAGGTAAGTAGCGACAAAGGCAGTGCATGTGAGGAACATTTTGTTAAGACCACAAAACGGGACGCCGAGGGGCGGTTTGTAGTTCAATTTCCGTTCAAAAACTCGCCGAAATTATTAGGTACACTCGCATGCAAGCTGAACGTCGCTTCTTTGCCCTGGAAAGAAGGTTACAACGTGATCCGAATATCAAAAAGTTATATAGTGATTTTATACACGAATATATCAATCTAGGTCACATGAATCTTATACAGTCTTACAATAGTCCGCAATATTTTTTAGCTCATCATGGTATCCTTAAAGAACACTCTACGACAACAAAGCTAAGAACTGTGTTCGACAGTGGCATGTCTTCTACCTCAAGGTTGTCACTAAACGACTTACAGATGGTCGGTCCGTCTATACAAGGCGACTTAATTGCTATTTTATTACGATTTCGCGAACACAAATACGTAGCCTGCGCTGACATAGAAAAAATGTACCGGCAGGTATTAATTGACAAAGATGAAAGACATCTTCAGTTTATTCTGTAGCGGGATGATCCTTCGGAGCCTCTGAGGGTGTATCAGTTAAACACTGTGACACTTTTCTTAGCTATAGGTGCTTAAAACTATTAGCGCACGAGTGCGAGGTTCCGTACTTAAAAGACAACATAAACAATAATTTTTATGTAGATGACTTACTTTGCGGCGCCGACAGTATCCCTAAATAAAATCAAATTTGCGATGATATTACAGAACTTTTAAAGTCAGCTTGTTTTCCTCTGCGGAAATGGGTTTTTAATTTCGAGCGCGCCAACCCTATTAATGCACAAAATGTTACCAAACAGCTTGCAATAGGCGATAACGCTCAAAACAAAACATTACAAGTCGGATGAGTTGATGTTTTGCTCGCAAATAAAGCACGATACAACAAATTTAATTACAAAACGTGGTATTTTATCTTGTACATCACAAATTTATGACCCCCTAGGGTTATTAAGTCCCGTAATTACCATTGCTAAGACATTGTTACAAAAATGTTGGCTACTGAAGTTGAAATGGGATGGACCTGTACCACTTGACATCGCGCAAATCTGGACGAAGTTTATTAGTCAGCTTGCTTCGCTCAGTTGTTTACGAATACCACGCTATGTTATGTGCAATGAACCTACATATGTAGAACTACACATATTTACGGACGCCTCACAAATACCCTATGGTGCATGCGCTTATGTCCGGGCTATAAGTGACGTAACGGTCATTTCTGTGCGCTTATTAAGCTCGAAAAGTAAAATTGCCCCGACCAAGCCTCTCACAATACCTAAAGTCGAGTTATGTGGCGCATTATTGGGTGCAAAATTATTTACAAAGTTAAGTGTATCTTTACATACTAAATTTAGTAAAGTAGTTTTTTGGACAGATTCAACTATTGTTATTGGATGGTTAGGCATGCCAATAAATTTATTAAAACCGTTTGTTCAAAATAGGACTGCCGAAATACTCAGTTTGACAAAAGAACATCCGTGGCGCCACTGTCCAGGAATTTTGAACCCAGCGGACATAGTTAGCCGCGGTTTAGGTCTAGATGCACTTAGTACGTCACAGTTGTGGTGTCAAGGGCCACCATTTTTACACGAGTCAAATTTTGGATTACCTAACTTATTAGAAAGTTCATATTCCAATGATAATTTACCCGAAATAAAATCGAATGTTACTCGTCACATAGCTAAACAGGCAGACAAAAATATATTTTTCCGTTCCGTAGATTTTCGCAGTACATACGGATGAAACGCGCAGCGGCTTTTGTGTTGCGCTTTATTCACAACACTCACAATAAAAATAATAAACGAACCGATTTGTTATCATTGGGCGAACTTAATGAGGCGGAATTAACACTAGCAAGATACAGTCAGCGAGAATCTTTTCCCGATGTATACAACTCATTTCTGAACAATAAGAAGGTGAAATTAAATGCTCAATTATCAAAATTATTTATTAGTATTTTTTGATGACAATAAATTAATACGGGTTGGAGAGCGTATACAGAACTCGCTTCATATTAGTTACGATGTGTGTAATGTTCAATGTCCAATAATGTTCAATGTCCAATAATGTTCAATGTCCAATAATGTTCAATGTCTAATGATATTTATTTTACTTTTGTATTTATTTTGTTCGAAACTACCACGCGGCCGCGACTTTGTCCCTGTAACTTACGGAACCCTAAATTCTAATAAAGGATAACTTATAACCACAATCGTGCCGTGCTATAACCGTCTGGAATATATAGCTTTGTTCCATTGAAAGACTTTTTCAAATCGGTCCAGAGGTTCCGGTGATTAAGTGGGCTTCCTTATACAGTGGGCCGCAAAGAAAGCGGTTCAGTTATAAAAGGTGCCATGATTTTTAAAATATTTTAGCAATTATTAAAATAAATTTAATTTAATTTCATTACAAATATAGGAATAAGTAAAAACTTTTTATTTCTTTTTGACTATTGTATTGTAAACCAAATATAAAAAAATATGTAATATAAAAAGATGAGCAATCTGTACTACTCTTGGAACTTGCACTTGTGAGTGAGTGAGTGAGTGAGTGAGTGAGTGAGTGAGTGAGTCTCGCCTGCTTATTAGGATTACGTACATTAAAAGGAAAAAAGGAACCCTTATAGGATCACTTTATTGTCCGTCTGTCTGTCAATACCATAGACATAGGATTTTTTCACTTCGTTCAAAAGACCAATAAAGCGTGGAAGCGAGAAATCCAAATTAAGTGCATAGTGCCCATGATAAAATGAGATAGAAGAAAATTGCCAAAAATGTCAATAATTAAATCGATAAGCGGCGATATGAGCGGGTCTATTTTATAGCGATTGGAATTTTCTGTTTTCCTGCTTGAATCCTTGATTTATATTTTAGAATATTTAAATTGTAAATTTGGTATCTTTTTGTGAGCCAATGTGACGTTACAAGTCGCAATAATCCGAATTATTACAAGTTTTACCTGTAATTTATGATTTTTTTACTGCTTTGTTGTTAATTATATTTTATCGAATTTATCCGAAAAATTTATGTAAATATCAATTTGAATTGTAGTTAACATATTATTCTCTAGATTTAATACCATATTTCATTGCTATATCAAGATTTGGGGGATATTTTTTGTAAAATATGTAATCATTTAGTAACGATAAAGATTGACTTAGCAGTGACGTCATGCGCATCGATATCGATAATAAAGTTTATTAGGAGTTTCTATTGCGGCATAGGTATATAGGTTTGACGGCTCCGTGGCTCTGTTGGTAGTGAAGACTATCTACGGAAACGAGGGGTGCAGGTTCGATCTCCGAACAAATATTTTTTTAGATAAAAAAGCTGTCTTCTAGTGTGAGCCAATGTTTATTTGCAAGACGGAATAATCAGAATCAATACACGGTAAACAGGTTATTTGTACTTTTTTTTACTGCATTGTTGATTGAATATCTTATCGAATACAGCTGAAAAATCAACGAAAAAAACCATTTGAATAGTAGTTTACATGTTTTTCTATAAACTTGATACCATGTTCTAGTCTATGAGAAGCTCTTACTGCGGCATAAATAGAAACACGTTCATTAAAATTATGATAAAAAAAAATATAAAATTATTCGAGTTATAATTATGACGAGTACGATGAGTAAGAGGACATACCGTCTCTCTTAAGGCGAATAAATTTTTAAGCTATTGCATAGCTTTTATCGCGGGCTCTGACAGACTTCGGTACGGTGTTTGTGTGCGTGCGACTAGACGTGTGCGTGTAGACTAGCGGCTAACTGCTCATAATAATTTCTAGTATATGGCGATTATGAGTAGTACGGGGAGGTTGGATATGGGATTTTAATTCTATGACAGATTGCGATGTCAAATATACTACGTCAAAAAAGTAAATAAACAAACATTATTATTTCTTGACAATGTCAAAGACATGTCTTGTGACATATTTGAGTGTTAAGCGCGAATCGTGTGTAAAGGTTTTCACTTTTGCCGGCACTCCCGGAGTGCAACTCGTTTTTTTTTTGCCCAGGTGGATAGGATTGTGTGATGATGAGTCCGAATGAGACAGTGGTCCGAGGAGCCAAGAGGCGCATTCACTGAGACGGAATATCTGTCCGGACGTGTAGTCGGCAGAAGGTCCAGTAAGGACTTTTGTATGGTCTTTTCTATCTGGTATTCTCGTTGGAGAAAGTATTAGCTGATACCCAGAAGAACACGACCTGATCAGTGACCATCAATATGGCTTTCGCCACGGTCGCTCTACTGGTGACCTTCTTGTGTATCTAATACATCGATGGGCACTAGCCATTGAGAGTCAGGGGGAGGCATTGGCCTGTAGCGTGGACATAGCGAAGGTGGTCGATTGGGTCTGGCACCGGGGTCGTCTATCGAAGTTGCCATCTTACGGAGTGCCCGAAAGTTTATGAAAATGGGTGGCTAGCTTTTTGTGCGGCAGACGCATACGAACAGCAGTTGACGGTGGTTGCTCCGATAGCATGGACATTAATGCTGGTTTCTCGCTTGATACCATGTTCTAGTCTATGAGAAGCTCTTACTGCGGCATAAATAGAAACACGTTCATTAAAATTATGATAAAAAAAAATATAAAATTATTCGAGTTATAATTATGACGAGTACGATGAGTAAGAGGACATACCGTCTCTCTTAAGGCGAATAAATTTTTAAGCTATTGCATAGCTTTTATCGCGGGCTCTGACAGACTTCGGTACGGTGTTTGTGTGCGTGCGACTAGACGTGTGCGTGTAGACTAGCGGCTAACTGCTCATAATAATTTCTAGTATATGGCGATTATGAGTAGTACGGGGAGGTTGGATATGGGATTTTAATTCTATGACAGATTGCGATGTCAAATATACTACGTCAAAAAAGTAAATAAACAAACATTATTATTTCTTGACAATGTCAAAGACATGTCTTGTGACATATTTGAGTGTTAAGCGCGAATCGTGTGTAAAGGTTTTCACTTTTGCCGGCACTCCCGGAGTGCAACTCGTTTTTTTTTTGCCCAGGTGGATAGGATTGTGTGATGATGAGTCCGAATGAGACAGTGGTCCGAGGAGCCAAGAGGCGCATTCACTGAGACGGAATATCTGTCCGGACGTGTAGTCGGCAGAAGGTCCAGTAAGGACTTTTGTATGGTCTTTTCTATCTGGTATTACATATATGTATAGAAAATTAATAAGATAATTATTCATAGCCATCCAAAGGTGATCGCACATTTGTCCGCATCGTACGCGCCGTTCGAGCCGCATTTATAGAATTAGTATGAAATGCAATAAGTATTGCGCTCACGTTGGAGGTGAATTGTAGGAGGTTGCACAATGAAAAATAATATAAAATACTTGGTTTTTATGACGGTGTTTTTTTCACCAGAAGTCTACTTACAAAAAGTTTTTATATTTAATGTTCTTATATTTTTAGTATTATTACTTAGTGATGTTTAATTTGTTAAATTTAGATACTTTCAATAATTCGTCCGATTTCGCTCTCAGTTGTTGAACCAATGGGGGATATCTGCTCATGAATTTGCTCTGACCTATGGATTCTCTCAGCTAATACTTTCTCCAACGAGAATACCGGATAGAAAAGACCATACAAAAGTCCTTACTGGACCTTCTGCCGACTACATGTCCGAACTGATATTCCGTCTCAGTGGATGCGCCTCTTGGCTCCTCTGACCACTCTCTCGTCCGGAATCAAGTGTCATGCACACTAACTGTTTCCTTTGTTCCAATTGATTGGCGTCGTACCCGTGGAGGCAGCTCTGCTTCAGTTTAGAAGATCCTGACATCTACGCAGCCGCAGTCACTGAGACAATCATGGCTGGCATGGAATGTTACATTCTTTTTTTTCGGCTTATGACTTGTTTGAAAGTGCACTGTGTGACTCTTTGTTTATTAAAGTAAAATTAAAAAGGTGCAGTTATTTATTTAGAAATCATAAAATATTAATGACTGTGGTAGTTTCCAGCATATATAGTGATTTCTTCTCCAAGTGTCGTAATTGTGGGAACTTATAAGTAAATAAAATAATTTTGATTGCTAGTTCAGTTGAAATTATCTTCAATCTATCTATTGATACACTACAAACTGCTATAGGTACGCGCACTCATCTATAGAACGAGAGTTGATAATTATGTCTCGGTCTAAGTAGAAGTCATATAATAAATATAAATATTGCGTTGTTCTAAAATGCAAGTCAACATCTTTATATACACCGGAAAAAATATTTATAATGGTACCTAAAGACATAAATGTCAAAAAAACGGCCGAAGAGTGAGAGGGAAGATGGTCGCGGAGGGCAGCCAATGGTGAAAAGGACGTCAGAACTTTTGTCGGGATTTACTTCGATTCTCCATTTCCAAAACCATTGCGAATGAGAGTCTCTTAGTGATTCGACTCACTTACCTGTCGGTGGTGTAAATAGCGGTATCGTCTGCGAAGAGGGCTACTCGGGTACTGCGACCAGCTGGGGGGGAAACTTTGCTGGGCTGCTTGAAGTATTTAATAGTTATCCGGGGATCCTACCAGGATATATGAAGGGTACTCCGAGAGGTTCAAATTATATGTATATTTTCTTATAAATGTTATCGACTATAAAGAAAAGTTTCATTACTTATATCTTATTAATTTAAATGTTCAATTTAACTTTATTCTTGGGCTGAGTTCCTGGTCCTCTCATGGTTATCAAATTTATATTATTCTCTCCTTGTTCATTCATGAGTATACGATTCTAATACTTAAACAAAACAACTATTCAACTGAGCGGCCATTTACTGATCGCAATTCCGTGGACTACTCTGAATGGAGTTCCTGAAACTCAGCGTCAGCCTCAACGCTTGTCCGCATACGGACTGGTCCCATTGTGTAGCTACGGGACGGCTTCAAGTGCGCTCTTTACACTTCGCGCTCTACAACCTCGCGGGGTATGCTAATACTCCTTGGTCAGAGCGCAAAGATGGTGATCTTGCCTCAATCCAAACTGTTGCTGTGAATGCGCGACAAGAGGGTGTCGCACCATATTACAACTATTATCACGCGGGATATATCTACTTTTCTATTATATGCAAAACGTTGATGCTTATATTGAATTTACTCTAATTGCCCATAATATAAAATAAAACGATCCATCTCGGATCAAGCATCAGAACGTGGCCTATGGACGCTTGTAACACCAGGGGTATCACTCACGCGTTGCCGAGCCTTCAAAAAACCAATAACTTATTTCTTAAAGAACCCCATACTGTAGTCCTTACGAAAACCTTGGCAGGGAGCTTATTCCACAACCCAAGCGTTCGCGGGAGGAAGTTTCTCTGAAACCGCACTGTACGCGACCATTGCGGTTCTTAAGTGTGAGAATGAATTCCCTGACGATGGCGAGCGGTGCGATGGTAGAAAGTAGCCGTGGGCATCATTTCGAACAATTCCTCAGAACACAACCCATTGTACAAGCGGTAAACACACACAGAGAGGCAAAGTCTCTCCTCAGACTTGAGGGCTCGATACGGAAAGTGAGTTTGGGATAGTCGACAATGCTCACAGCCCGTCGTTGACCCGAGTAAAAAGGGCCAAGCTGGTTTCCGGATGCACCCGCCCAGAGATGGCAGCAGTACTCCATATGGGGCCAAACTTGCGACTTGTAAAGCAGCAACCTCTGCCTCGACGTGAAGTACTGCCTTACTCTGTTGAGTACACCTAGTTTTCTGGTCGCCAGCTTCACCTTGTCTTGTAAATGATCTCGGAACTGAACACTGCTGAAGATGTCAACACCAAGGATCCCAATGCTCTTGGAGATGGAGAGGGAAGTGTTCTGAAATTGTGGGGGCTACAGTGAATGGGGTTTTCTTAGCGGTGAACGCGCAGACTTTACCGGTCCCCAGTCAGAGACCTTGGACAGTGTTGTCTCGATTTGAGACACAAGTTCTCCGCGGTTTTCCTCCACAACGGAACGAGGGATGTTTGCACGACCCGTGTAATAAGCGTCTCCAGTACTGTCATCTGCATAGCAATGCATGTTGTTGATGTCCAACATATCATTGATATGCAGTAGAAACAGCGTAGACGACAGCACAGAGCCCTGCGAGAAACCAGCATTAATGTCCATGCTATCGGAGCAACCACCGTCAACTGCTGTTCGTATGCGTCTGCCGCACAAAAAGCTAGCCACCCATTTTCATAAACTTTCGGGCACTCCGTAAGATGGCAACTTCGATAGACGACCCCGGTGCCAGACCCAATCGACCACCTTCGCTATGTCCACGCTACAGGCCAATGCCTCCCCCTGACTCTCAATGGCTAGTGCCCATCGATGTATTAGATACACAAGAAGGTCACCAGTAGAGCGACCGTGGCGAAAGCCATATTGATGGTCACTGATCAGGTCGTGTTCTTCTGGGTATCGTAGAAGCTGTGTGTTGATCACACGCTTCATCACCTTGGAGAGGAGAGAGGTTATAGCGATAGGCCTGTAATTCGATGGATCTGATCTATCGCCCTTTTTGGGCACCAGGTGCACATTAGCAGTCTTCCTTGAAGATGAAAATTGCCTAGTGTGGTAGGAAAGCGCGAAGAGGCACATGAGTAAAGGTCATAGCTCAGGAGCACCACTGCTGGTATACCGTCTGGCCCACTCGACTTATGAACGTCTAGAGAAAGCAACGCCCGCTGTGTTATGGAGATTTCCGGCATGGCCTTACCGCACCACGGTGTAGTAGGTGAAACAGCGTCTTTATCGTTCATATTCGAGTTTGAGGCAAAGAGACTGCCCAGTAGATCGGCTTTCTCTTTAGCACTATGGGCCAAGTCACCATCGGTCTTTCGCAGTGGTGGTAACGACGACAGGCAAAAGTTCCCTTTGGCAGCTTTGGTAAGCGACCAGAAAGCACGACCCCCAAAAGGGTAGCTCGCAAGTCGCCCACCTATTTTGTCGATGAATTGGAATTTTGCTCTGGATGAGTTGCTTTCTTACTGAACCTCGAGGCAGCGTTTAATTTGCGTTTTACCTTAGAAATATTCGGATCCTTATTATTACGAGCCGTGGTCCAAGCCTCATATGCAGTTTGCTTAAGAAATTTAGCTTTTCTGCAAGACCTATTAATCCACGGTCGTTTTTTGACGCCAGCAGCGACTGGCGTGTTAGGAATATAACATTCCATACCAGCGAGGATTGTCTCAGTGACTGCGGTTGCGCAGACGTCAGGATCTTTTGAGCTAAAATAGATCTGCCTCCACGGGTACGATGCATAAAATTCTCATAATCCATCCCAGTCTGTCACACACGATGCCAATTAGTTAGCCCAGATGGATTGGGTTTTATGCATGACACTTGAGTCCGAACGAGACAGTGGTCCAAGGAGCCTAAAGGCGCATCCACTGAAACGGATAACCGTCCGGACGTGTAGTCAGCAGAAGGTCCAGTAAGGAGCTTGCATGGTCCTCTATTGCCCTACCTCTCTTTAATAATACCTTAAAAAAACCTAATATCTAAACCTACCTAATAATACTTGAAATCCAAAAATTTTAGCATTAGGCTATTAGGAAACAAATTTTATCATGGCATGATATGGTAATACTCCTTGGTGAGAACGTAAAGAGGGCGATTTTGCCTCAATCCAAAGGTGTCGCACCATATTACAACTATTATCACGCGGGATATATCTACTTTTCTTTTATATGCAAAACGTCTTATTCTTATGTTGAATTTACTCTAATTGCCCATAATATAAAACAAAACGATCCATCTCGGATCAAGCATCTGAGCAGGGCGTCTAACAAGTGGAGACTGAACAAAAATGCATGCGATGCATCTTTGTTTCCTTCTTTACAAATCCAAATTTAAATGATTTTATTTTTCTTAATTGCTGTCCCTACGCGTATATCAAACCTTATTTACGATCGGTTTGTATTTTATGTTTAATATAACCTATTTAGAGCGGACATAGCCTGTTCCAGTACCTAAGGTTTTAGGGATGTCATTCGTGTACAGATAGGTACAAGATAGGCGAGAGCATGGGCCCTTGCGGAACTCCTGCTTGAATAGGACTAGGGGAAGAGAGGTTGCCTTCGACTTTATGTCGAAAGCTGTGGTTCGACAAATAGTCTCGTATGATGAGTACGAGGTGGTCTGGCAACTAGTTGTACAGTTTATAAATTGAACCGTTGTGCCATACTTTGTCCAAGGCTTTCGCTACATCGAAGAAGACAGCGCCCGTGTGACGGAGCTTACCTAGTACTGGTTGAAAGCCAGTGAGAATGTGCTCCGTGATACGGAGGACTTGGTGGACGCACGAGTGTTGGGCGCGGAAGCCGAACTGCTCGTCGATTTAATGAAATGCTTTTACGAAGAAATTAAGAAAAAGGCAAATGTGGTCCTCAGCAGACTCAGGTCTTTAAATGGGTTTTTTTTATGAATCATAATAAATTATTGAAAAATCGTCATGACTTGAGGAATTGAAAGAGTAAAGTTGTCATTCATATTTCGAATACGTGTAAGTTTGGTGTATTACCTAGGTACATAAAAAACAAAAAAAATATAAAACAAAAAAAATTGCATATACAGTAGCATGAAATTATAACTTCAAAATAAGGATAAGTTCAAAAACTAAATCCCGACTACTAAAAAATCACGCTCCTGAATCCGAACACCACTATGAGTATTTATTAAATACATTATTTTTTTTGGAAACATACTAATGCAGCAATTATTTTGAGGTTATTGTTTGTTAATTTAAGTAGATTTTTGGATTTATAAAATTACATTAAATAGAAACTAAACTAATATTTAGCTTCATACATTATTAACTTGAAAGTGTTTAACTATGCCTAAGTTTCATATAAAATAAGGTTCGAACAGTGCTTAAATTAATCATAAGATGGATAAATTCAGGTGCATACATCACAAATAAATGTGTGAGAATCAAATCCAAAGTTTTCTTTACGCAGTAATGTAGTTTGCGTTCAATAAATACTCAATAGTTACAATACTAAATACTAAATAGTTTGTACACAATAATTTGAGATGAGAATATTTTCTTGTTTTATACTCTTTTTCAGTATTCGGGTTTTAGTTTTTATATAACATTAGATCCGAAATCCGGGGCGCTAATAGGTGCAGTCTAAATTGTGTGCACGAACACAGTTATCATAAATCATCATCCATCAATAAGGGGCATATAGCAGCTAACTAGCGCCGCCATTAGATATCCTCAATTTTCTCTTCGTAGAAAACAAAATTCTGCTAAAAACGGCCACTTTTAGCAGAAGTGCCAACAACAACTCACAGATAAAACCTTCTTAAATTAGCTTATGACTAGTTTTATATTTCCAACATTTGGATTTTAGAAATTAGTTTTCTACGAAAACGCAAATTAAATGCTGCCTCGAGGTTCAGTAAGAAAGCAACTGCCAGAGCAAAATTCATTCATCGGCAAAATAGGTTGTCGACTTGCGAGCTATCCTTCTGGGAGTCGTGGCCAAAGCTGCCGAAGGGAACTTTTGCCAGTCGTCGTTACCACCACTGCGAAAGACCGATGTTGACTTGGCCCATAGTGCTAAAGAGAAAGCCGATCTACTGGGCAGTCTCTTTGCCTCGAACTCAAACAACTCTGAGTAACACCGCATCGTAATACTCTCTATTATTATAAATTATTTTAAAATATTAACGTTCTATTGTGAGTTTTCTTGTGATATATTTTGGAAATATACAGTACCTATATATTGTGATTAAATCAATAAATACACACAAATTATGGCTCCAAGCACGAAATCTACGATGAATTTAAACAAGTTAGTGGACGTTATTTTAAATTTGGAAACAAAAATTACTGAAATTGACCAAAAACTAAGCTCCTGCATTGAAGTTATACGCAAACAGAAGTCAGTAATTATAACGCAAGCAGAAACCTTAACCTTAACGCAAAACTGTAAAATTTTAAGTGAAATACTGAATTGCGTAAAAGAATCAAAATCAGGAACAAGATTCGATATAAGTGAAACCAACTTACGTGACATAAAAGATAGCACTTTGACACAAATCTTGATCTCATCTACAGGTGAAAAGATTCCATCCAGACTGAGTAACCAAAACATTTCATTTAACGATTCAGGACCGTGCTGATTTACTCAAGTGTCTCATGTGAGTAACGCCAAAGTAACAAATACACACGCCTCCAATTCCTTATCCAAAAGTACGAGCCAGAAGAACGTCTTCCAATCACCTCCACTAAACTGCAGTGCAACGTCGTAAATGTCGTGCGAGGCCCAATAACATGATCATGTCAGGTCCGGTTTCCAAGCCTAGTATCTCCTCAACGCCAATAATTACTGAGCTAGACCCAAAAAAGAAGTGTGAGAAGTTTGGAAAATTCTCAAATCCAACAGACAGTTGCGAGAAGGATCTTACTACACATTGCCCTCCAAATGGTATCTCTTTGAGAGCAGCACCACCCCGTACCACGAGCCTTCATCTATATAACTTCTGCGAAGACACTACCAGTTCTGACATCATTTGCCACTTGGAAGACAAGCTAAAGTTCTCAGAACCGGTATGCAAACAACTGACAACAAAAGGAAACTATGCGTCCTTTAAGCTCGATGTTCCAGTTTCAATGGTGAGGGCTATTCGAGATCATAAAATCTGGCCCAAAGGTGTATCAATCCGTAAGGTTCCAAAAAACTTCACAGAACAAATTTCGTACATTCACTTGCAAAGACCACTGCACATAATTACAATATACTATAATATAATACACCAGAACGTGCGATCTATTACAGGTAAAACCGCGTTGTTAGATATTCTTAACAATAACTATAACCCGGACATTTTGGTTTGCACGGAGACCTAGTGCAAAAGCAGTGAAATTCAACACGTCAAGCTTTGCGGGTACGAGCTACCAAGTAACTTAACTTTATACTGAAATTAACGACGAACTTGATGACTTAAGCATATCAGAAGCTGTGCTGATCACCCCAGAACAATGTTCAACAAATATTTCTGAATTACCTAACTGTTTTAAAATATTTACACAAAATATAAGAAGTCTATATAAAAATTATAATGCTTTGGTAACTCTTCTTGCTAGACTTAATGTTGATATTGACATAATTATACTTACTGAATGCTGGTTAAGATGTAATAAATCCCCTCCCTTACTTGACAATTATCAACCTCACGTAACCACAAATATAATAATCAAAATGATGGAGTCTGTGTTTATATTAAGAATGACTTAACATCTTCTGTAGAAGAACCTATTTTTGATGATGCTAGTTGCCTGGTAGTTAGGATAGGAAATCATACAGCAATAGTAACAATTTATAGATCCCCATCATTCCACAATATTCCTAAATTTTTAAGTTCACTTAACAACGTACTTAAATCAATATCAAGCTTTAATACAATAATCATAACTGGTGACATAAACATAGACATTAAACAACATAATAACGACATTCACTCCGACTCTTATCTAAATTTTATGGCCGAAAATGGCTTTTTGCCAACACATACTTTTCCAACTAGGGTGAACAACTGCCTCGATAATTTTTTTATGAAGTCACAAAAGAAATCCAAAACATTTATCATAGACACCGTGCTGACAGATCATCTTCCAATATTTCTTTGCCTTATGACTAAACCAACATATATTAAATCAAATTTTTTACACAAAAAAATAGACTAACCAGGAGTCCTTACTAAACTTGCTGAAGCAGACTTCTCTGACATATATAATACACATGATCCTAACGCAGCAGCAGGCAACCTTGTTGATATATTGTCTGATGCAATAACCTCCAACTCACAGACTGTAACTCTATCTCGGCGCAATAAAACTACTAAACCCTGGATTACCCCAGGACTTCTTAAATGTATAAAACACAGAGATAAGCTTCATTCTAGTCTTAAAAAATCACCAAACAATGATATACTAAAAGTTACTTACCTACGATATAGTAACTACTGCAATAAATTACTAAGAATGACCAAAATAAATTATGAGAACGGAATATATAGTTAACAATATTGATAAAAAGCGTAAATGTGTTGGTTTGTTTCTGGATTTGGCAAAGGCTTTCGACAGTGTCTCTATTCCCAAATTGATTCATAAAATGGAAAATGTTGGAATTCGTGGAAATTCTCTCTTATAATTTAAATACTATTTGACTGACAGAATTCAAAAAGTCTGTATTAATAATAACTATAGTGCTTACGAACCTGTTTCGTACGGAGTGCCACAAGGCAGCGTTCTCGGCCCCAGTCTCTTCCTGATTTACATCAACGAGCTGTGCAACTACAAGCCTTATAATGGTAAAATATTTACATTCGCTGATGACACTGCGATAGTATTTCATGAAGAGACCTGGGCAGATGCCCAAAACAATGCTGAATCAGGTTTGAGAGAGGTCATACTCTGGTTAAATGTCAACCAGCTAACATTAAACGTCCAAAAAACAAAATTCATTACGTTCTCAATAAAAAAAAAAACTCAACCAGACGCCAGATTCTCTCTCCTTGCCCATACCTGCCATACTAACCTTATATGCTCTAGCTCCTGCACAGCGATCGACCGCGTAGATAGTATTAAATATCTAGGAATTTACCTTGACAATCACCTGAACTGGTCAGTTCAAATAGACTATCTAACATCTCGACTGAGAAAACTCACTTACTTATTCAAAACCCTACGATGCACACTAGATGAACAACTTTTAAAATCTGTTTATTACGCTCTCGCTCAATCTGTTACCACATATTGCATTCGTGCTTGGGGAGGCGCCTGTAAAACTAAGCTTATTAAAGTAGAAAGGGCACAGAGATCTATTCTCAAAGTCATGTACCATAAACCATTTAGGTTTCCTACTCATGATCTATATAAGTTAAGCCAGGTATTATCAGTCCGGCAATTATTTATTCTAAATACAACTCTTAAATTCCACAGGAATTTCACATTCTATCCTGCTATAAATAATTCAAAAAGAAAAACAGATAACTTATGTAATCCTGCAGCCTATAGTACAACCTTTTGCACCTATCACTCAGGATTTTTAGCTCCCTTTTTGTACAATAAAATCAATAAAATCCTAAATTTGTATCCTAATACTTATCGCAAATGTAAAATTATCCTCAAAGCTTGGTTGTCCTTTCTAGACTACACTGAAACCGAACATATTCTTCTTATTGCTAAATAAAAAAAAAAAAAAAAAAAAATGTAGAAAACACATCTGAGCGAGTGCGACGGCAAATAATTATGCGCGTACAACAGAGACAAATAGTCAAAGACAAAAAGACAACCGGTCATTGAACGAAATTCTTCCTGCTTGGCGTCCGTGCTATACCATATATACTATACCCTATATTCTAAGAATTTTATAAACTTCCATTACCTGCAACATTATTACACAAAGATTTTATTTCTTTGAAATTCAATGTATATCCTATCGCGCATATTTTAAAATTGTAAAATCTTTACCTTACATTTAATACCTTCATAAAAATAAAGAAAATCCCTTCATTTAAACGTTCCATTCCATTTACAAATATTTTTTTTCCCTTGCTAACTAATCACAATAACAATTCTTTTAGTATGGAGTCATTTCCTTTAATTACCCTACCTTATTCATACAATATACCAAATAAAACAATTACCTTTATGTCCTTTATTCATTAAAGTCACAAATTACTTCCTATGACTTCCTATTTCTACTCATACTTGACTCTAATACCTAAAAGTAATTATAGAATCTCGAAGAATAACTTTTAAAATTTTAAATATAACAGATCGCGCTTGACCTTTTTACGCACGTCTATTCATTCCGCCATGCTTTGAATCACGCTAAGCCCTGTTTCGTTTTAACTATATTTAATGCCATTATATATTTTTTTTATGAGGTGCATAGAACCATATACAGAACCTATATTACATGTAAGGTAAATGGTGTATACAGCCGCAAGTGGTAGATAAGTGTTGGTTTGTAGATGTTCGGAAAAATATCCTGAAGTCGGAAAATGTCCTGAAACAGCTGATTTCATTCATAATTATGATGAAACCAGGCGAAAGAGTACAAGTACAGATAGACGGTTCTGATCACTTTATTTCTACCTACTGTCATTCTGGCGAATTGATAAATCAATTCTGCAATTCTTATTTTACTGTTATTGTATTTATTTTTGGTTTAAAAATGATATTTTGTTTTAAATGAATTTGAATTAATTATTGAATAACAATTTAAGATTTTAACATAATTTATGACTAACTTATTATCCAAAAAGTCTGTTCTTATTTTCAAACTATTGACGTTCGACAGTAACTGCAGTGATAACATCTAGGTAGGTACCCATTTCTTAAATTTGAACATAAAAAAAGTTTGTTGTGTGACCTATAGGCACAAACCTGTAGGCACAGATCAGATACTACATTATTACCTTAAATTTGACTCTTTGAGCCTCAACTCTCACTCACACATACACTCACACTTACACTCAACACACTCACACACAAGTGAAATTAAAAGAAGTAGCAAGATTTTTCTCTCTTACTTAAATAAAATTATGAAGGGTTCTATATTTTTGTGTACTCAAGTAATGTATGCGATTTTGCGATATTATGAAATATTAATTTTTAAAAAATATGATTGTGATGCCTACTCACACCAGCAATTCAAATGCAGTCGAAAACAAACTAATTTTATTATTAGACATAACTATCCATAATTTGTTTTATTTTATTTTATTTATTTATTCATATAAAATACAGATTTACATATAATTTTCTTTGCACGCTTAAACTCAATTGAGTTTGTGTGTGTGTGTGTGTGTACTGCACATTGTGTGTGTACTGCACATTTATCTATCATATGTTTAGGTAATAATAGTGTTATCTTTTTTTATATATGATACTACATAATGTACTATTTGGTACCTATAGATAAAATATATAAATAAAACTGCAACAAGATAACTATTTCTAAATGTAGATAAACAATACTTTTAAGCTTACTATAACTAACTATATTAAAATTGTGCTAAAACTACTACTTATTTATTACTTACTATAACTTTTTACTATCTATATTTAATTTGTTCTAATACTATTGACAAGCTTACACATAATAGCTAGATGTTGCCACGACCCACGACCCGTACCATTGCTACGTACCATACGGTACGGTACGGGTGAGCGTGCGGCACTAAATGTATCTTTGTTAGTGTGCGAGCATTTCGTCCGCGGACATAGTCTGTTAACGTGTTTTATGATAGGTGTAGTAAGGTATACATGTTACACAAGTTACTCGGTTATGGATGACGTACCTATCCGTATTGCATTTCTTATCTTACCTTTGTCTTATACAGCGTGTTTGTAAGTTTAAAGATTATAAATACGTTAGATAGGTGAATATAAAGGTAGCGTTATATAACGGTAGCTTTATACTTTGCATTGTTAATTAAAGATGAATTATTTGTAAGAAAGAAATTAAATAGAAATTTTATCATATTAATGTAGTATTTTTTTAGTACTTGTTTTACATTTTTAGACGTTAGCTTGTTACTTATTTCAAGTGGCAATTTATTTATTTCGTCAGCTAATATATGAGTACTTACTCTGCTTCCATAGTAGTTTGAGAACTTTATTAGTTGTATTTTATTTTTTTTACTTAAACTTGTGTTTATATTATGCTGCCTAATAGGTAGTTCAGAAATTTTGACAAATTGTTCGGTTAATAATTCACATTTAAAAAGTTCATGAATATGTAGTAGACTGCTGTGTTTAAATAATTGTAAATAGTTATTTTTATAGTTGTCTTTTATTTTTGTGCTGACTATTTGTTATAAAATTCTTATTTGTAGGTTGCATATTTGGTCTAGATAACTTTTAAAAGTTCTTCCGTAGCGTTTAATGCCATATAATATAATCGGTTCTATCAGCGTGTGATACATTGTTATAAGAACAGTGTGCGGTATTCTTTGTTTAAAAAATATATGTTTTCGCAAGTAATGCTCTTAATTTGTTACAAATGTATACTATATGAGGTTTCCAGTTTAGTCTGTCGACTATCAGTCCTAGGTATTTGTGTTTTTCAACTTGTTCAATATGTTCGCTCTGACATATTTGGGTTCTACCGTAAGCAGTCATGATTATATATGACAATTTTTACGCTATTGAGGGTAGGATTTTAAATCTTTTAAAATTTTTTCGAAGACCTTTTGTGTAAAAGTTTCGTTTTCTCTGCGTTCAACACTAGGCTATTGTCGTGTGACCATTTTGCTATCAGTTTAATTTCTTAATATAAGAATATTTTGAGCTTGTATGATGTCTTTGTCGGCTGGAATAAGACATGTGTCGTCTGCAAATTGGAATATTTTACATTTAGTAATTAGACTGTTTAGATCGCTTCCATATGCTAAGTAGTGTAAGGGACCCAAAACAGATCCTTGGGCTGTGCCTTCTATTACTCTTACCTCATCGCTAGTAGCATTACCAATTTTAACGGAATATGTACAGTTTGTTAGGTAGTTTTTACTCCATTCTAATTAGGGGCCTCTAATACCGGATTTCTCCAGTTTTTCTATTAAGGTAGTATGCTGAAGAGTGTCGAAGGCTTTATTGTAGTCTATAAAAATTACTAACACATGTTTTTTGTCATTAAGGTATGCGTTTATTTCATCCGTAAATATTGTTAATAATCCAGTAGCACATTTTCCTGGTTGGAACCCGAATTGGTTTGAGGACAATATGTGGTTGTTTCGATAAAAAGATTGTATCTGATCACAGACATGCTTTTCTGCTATTTTATCTAAAGATGGAAGGAAAGAGATTGGCCGATAGTGATCAAAGTAATTTTGTTCGCCTTGCTTATAAATTGATCGTACTATACATTATTTTGAGCTCATTTGGATAGAGAGCCGAATTTATACTGCTGTTTATTAGTTTTATTATTGTTGGAACAATTTTATCGCAAATTGACTTTATATCAATCATTTTTATAGCATCGTTGCCCGGAGCTTTGTGAGTATTTGATTTCGCAATAATTTTCGATATTGAAGTCACCGTGGCTTTTCGGTATTTCATGGATATTGGAGCAGAATTATTATAGGTTTCAGCCTGCAATAATTTTTCATTACATTGGGGTATTATTTTCCTCACATTTTCTTGAAAACTTTTAGCAAATAAATTAGCAATATTCTTTTCTGATTTATTACATGATTTAAAGGCGGTAAGTAAGATTTCGTCAATGTTTTTAGTGATCCTACCGATGTTATTAATTATTTCCCATAATTTCTTAGTATTATTTTTATTTTTGTGTAGTTCATTTTTGTAATAATTGTTTCTTGTATTACGAATAACTCTGTTTGTTTCATTTTATTATATTCTAATCTTAATGTTTTATATGTTGGATATTTTTTTTAATTTCATATGGATTTTATCTCTTTTTTTGCATTTGGTATTTATATAATTGTTAGTCCATTTTTCTGTACTACGCTTGGAAGTACTGCTTATTTTCCGACAGTTACTACTTTTGTTATAGCACTCACTATATATAACGAAGTTATATATCATACCCGGACATGTCAATTTATCTGTTTCTGTCCAATTTATTTTTTCTAGTTCATTATGTAATTTATGCCTATTTATAATTTTTTTAACTATTGGAACACGCTGTATATGGGCAGGCTCGATACACGACAGAACAATCATCCGATGGTCAGCCAGTGTAGTACCAAGCGTTGCCGTGTAATGACCATGTTTGTGCGATCTCACAAATATGTGATCAATTGTTGCTGTCTCATCTCAATTCTTGTGTATTCTGTTATGCCGCAAACAAAGCCATGTTCGCTCAAAGTATCTTTTGTACATATTTGTAGTATAATTTACAGATTTAAGATTGATATTTATGTCGCCTATCAGAATAAAATTTTCTTGCTGCTTATATTTGCTAGGTAGGGTTTGAAGTCCGCCAACAAATAAGCGTTGGTTGGTATCGGGAGGTCTATATAGTGCACATGACGTATAGTTGTGGTGATCGGAAGTTGATATTTTACCTAAAAGACATTCATAATTAGTGTTGCTGTTTTATATGTGTTAAAGGTGTGTTTATTTTTAACTTATAAAATGATGCCGCCTCCTTTGCGGTTTGTTCATAATTTTGTATGCATTGTATACCCATCTATGATAAATTATGAGGAAATGTTTTCTAAAATAGACGCCTCTGTCAAAGCAATCACATCAATATTTGGCCTAGTTTTTTTAATACATTGCAATAACTTGCCAAAATTTGATCAATAAGCGAATATTAATATGTATACAAGTAAATTTAGTTTTAATTTTAATGCTATTGTAAAATATTAAAAATATTAAGTTATGACAGTCATTTAGTTCTATAATATTAGTCTCTGCTAAGCTATCCATTTTTATAACTAAAAATTAGGTAGGTACTTACAATAATGCACACCTCAACAAACGTTTTATTCTCGTAGTAACATTTTAATATCACTTTCGTTTCGTACCGTAACCACTTTACTATTGTCTTCTTTTCTGACCTTTATTTTTCCATCCTTACCCAATACGTATTTGAAGGTCGCCCGAAGCTAACACTTCGTTTTCCACAACAGCGTTTTATTAAAGTGAGTAAGAGCCTCTCTAATATATATTCTTTGTGTCGTTATGTTTTTATGTGTCTATAGCTCGATGTCAGCTAATGTGAGGTTCGCCTTTCGTGACTTTAGGATTCAGTCGTCACGTTTTCCTTCGCGTAGCTCCACTAACAACGTCCCGTTTTCCTTCGCGTAGCTCCACTAACAACGTCCCGTTTTCCTTCGCGTAGCTCCACTAACAACGTCCCGTTTTCCTTCGCGTAGCTCCACTAACAACGTCCCGTTTTCCTTCGCGTAGCTCCACTAACAACGTCCCGTTTTTACCTACTCGACTTGCAGTTTTTTTTATGATTTTAGCCTCGCATTTTTCAATATTTTGTTTACTAGTATCTCAGTGCGAAAAATCATTATAATCAGTAAAAAACTAAACTTAGGCGTATTTACGTACTAAGACTGCATAAATAAGAACTAGTATTCTTGAATAAGGTCAAATAAAGCTGACAAAGGTACCCTAATTTTCGGGGAATTACTCTGACCACCTGAGATAGCAAAATTTTAGTCTCTTTTATAAATTATGAAGGGTTCTCTCAAATTAATTTACGTATTTTCGTGTACTAACAGAGTATATCTGTTGCTACTCAAGTAATTTATGTGAATTTGCCTGTTTCTATGTGTCCCCACTGCAGGGCACAGACCTTTCTTTGTTCACGGAATTTTAGGCTATACTTAGTCTACCATGACTTAGTGCTTGCGGACGTAGGTATTATCAAATAAATACCTGTTATCAAACCTGTTACCTACTTCCTATTTTTTACTCCTAGATAGGTACCTATTATTCAAATAAAGTCGAAAACAAACTAGTTTTGATGTCAGACATGACTATGAAATGCATTTCTTTTCATACATTACAAAGCCTCAGAGTAAGAACATACATAACATACCTTATCAGTGCGATATCACCAAAATCATCAAAATCTAATCTTTACGTACTAGGGCTGCATAAACAAGTAGTAGTATTTTCAAATAAGGTCAAATAAAGCGAAAACGGTACCCTAGTTTTCGGGGATTCACCTTTCTATGCGAATGTCACCAGCCCAAAAAATATATGTGGAAAAATTACAAGTAGGTAAGTCATTGTGTCATGTGTAATGGCACAGAATAATTTAAAGTAAAAGATTCTGTACTTTTTTAGGTAGGTATAAATAGTTAGTTTTTTAAAGTACCTTGGTAAGTAGATTTTTAGATTTTTTTGCATCCATCACAGGAAATAGATAAAAACTTAATCCCTTACTTTAACTTTTACGGAACTAACCTTCCCCGACATAAGCCAATAATAAGCAAAAACCAAAAAACTACCAAACTACTACAGACTTGTGGAGACACATTTCAATACAATACCAATTTAACCACTTAAAAAGTAGTTTAGCTTCAGAATATTGACAACAATTTAAAGTAATTACTTACCTACAATTTTTTTATTTTTATTTTGTGTCGTTGTTTTGTAGCATGTCTTTTCCCAATTTTGTAATTTTTGTTGATTATGGAAAATCGGCATATTATGCTCGATTTGCAGCGCTTAATAAAAACGTTGTTCATGAAACTTAACAGTAAAAGGCGCTTAAGCAACAATCAGTAGGTACTTAAGTATGTATTTATTGGTGGGCCCTAAGAAATATCCTTAAATTATTAGGTAAATAAACGAAATACCTACTAGTCGTTTATTGTTATTATACTTAATTAAGTATTTAATATTCCAGAGGGATTTTTCACTCGAGGGAATAGGTATTTTTGAATCAATGTTTTTAGTGCAAAGTATGGCAACACCTATTGCCCGGCGCGGCGCTACAGATTTCTTTGAAAATGCCGATAATCAAATTGAATAAGGTCAGTAGTGTTTTTCTATCTTGTGCGTAGGTGTTGAGTGTTCAGTGATATGATTTTTACAAATCCTACTCCTACTATATAACAAACTACATTGATTTAGTGTTTTACAGCAAACATGCGCCTAAGGTAGAGCGGTACGTGGCAGACCAGCATATCCCAAGATTACGCTGTTTTCACAAAGGTTTCACGAAACTGGAAGTTTTCTCAAACGTGATAGCGAAGGCAGGCCAAGATCTCGAAGAGGATCCTACTATCAGTAGCCGACGCGGTAACCACTGAAGAGTATGAGAGACTGTCGACAGTGATGGACAGACGAAAGAATTGGTGCATAGAGATTGTGAATAGTGACTGAGGATACCGTGCTTTTTGGATCGTCATGAATATCGTCGTGTGTGGACAGATGCGTAAGCCTGTAAGTTAATATTAGTTTTAATACCTAAATAAAATAAAAGTTTGCATTTCCACGCGCCCCGTGCGCGGATACGCTAAAGTACTAGGCTCTCATAGATAACGAAGAGATTTTTATGCCGTGGCGCGTTAGTCATATTTGATTAAAGTTAGGGTTGTACAAAAAATAAAGTAAGGAAAAAAATGATTTAGCTTGTATGGAAATTAGTCAATTTGAACATTTCACAATTTCCACCTTCTGACATCGGCATAGTATTCATATGATACATGGTGCACACGTACATAACGGAAGTATACACCGTTTACCTTACACCTTGTATATATAACTCCTCAAATTGTTTCACGCTTCATTATATCTTTTTATTTATTTTTATTATAAAAATTAAAAATCTACCTACGGAACCTTACCTAAATAAAATAAAACTCCTGACTTCATCTTACCCTTTTCCCATAAGAAACTAACCATACTAAAATAATCAATTTAAAGGAACCCTAACTCAAGGAATCCTATCTTTTTTTATATAATAATTATCCTATGAAAAACCTACGGGACCTTATTATCGACTAACATAATCTAACTATAAAGTATTTACTGCGATAAGACGTTCGCTAGCGTTTCTACTTCCTTTTCACCTTACGGGGGGTCGTAACCTCTAACAGTATTTGTACACAATACAAACTAATACTTCGTTTCACAAAAATAATGAACACAGTAATAGACTACAGGCCCATGTCAAAAAATGGATGGGTCATATGAACTACCAGGTGACGTAAATAGGACGATATATACCCTTAAGTCTGTCAGAAAATCAAAAAAAATTACCGACTTCGTGACGCACCATTTTTTTACGGCACTGCCCGCATTATTATTATTTTTCATGGATCTATCGATGGTAAAAATGCCGTACAAAAATATATGACCAAAATGTACTCACTCTACCTGCACTTTTGATTTCTCACCAGCACTCAGTTGGACAGCTTACAAGTGACGGCATAGTGCTGAATCTTATTATTTTTGCTCTTATATCGTCCTATATACGTCACCTGGTGGTTCATATGACCCATCCATTTTTTGGACATGGGCCTGTAGTCTATAACATTACATCCTATCGAATTATTTAGGTCAATAATATTAACTCAAATAAAAAAAATGTCTACAATTACCTAACAACTTTAAATTACTAATTCTAAATAAATTACCTACTTAAATAGAAGAATGCGTCTTTCCACACATAAAAATGCGTCTTTTCGCTGAATGTACTAAAAAAAAAAAAAGATGTAAAACGTTCAACATAATTGAAGAGTACACTCCACTTTTGCATGAATCTTAGTTTTAAATCTATAAATCACAATCACGAAAAGTTTATAGGATATTTCTATCAAAATATTTTTATATTATATTATTATATACTTCTATCCTTTTAATTCAAAACTAAGTGTTATCAAAGTTCTGGTTATAGAGAAAAAAGAAGGAAAGAATGAGGATGAAGGAATAATATATATTTTATTCAAAATTAAAGATAATAGTTATGTCATATTTTATAGCTTTCTAAAAATAGGAAATTCAACGTTTATTTTCGGGAAGGCTCCTGCTCGCGTTTCGCCGAAACATTGCACGAAAACATGTACTCAAAACATGTTTTGTGTAATGCACGTGTTGTTTCCTGCTTTGGTATTGTTGTTTGATGTTTTTGAAAACATTAACTGCCAACATGACTTCAAACGTAGAAGTCGTATTTTCAATTTTAGAAATAGTAGATTTAGTAAATAAAATTACGGCCACAGAGTACATTTGGTTACCACAGATCATATAAGAATGAAATAAATTATTGTGCCCCGCTCCCCTACCCTGTCAGGGGTAAATGTTTAGATGTTTTCCGTCGAGGTGGACACAGAGTATGGGCCATGTCTTCTAGCTCGCGCTAAACATCTCATACAAAGAGTGCAAAATGCATGTGCCCGTTTTGTTTTCCCATACCACCACGGACCCATGTAACACCTTACCTGGATTATCATAAGTTGCTAAAAATGGATGCTACTTGTATGACAAACTGTCATGTCATGTCATGGGCACGAGTTAGAAACAGATATGAAACTCGTGCTTCTTCATATTTGATTAATTGTCCCCGCCATAGGTCTGCATCATGGGAGGGAGTTTCAAATTTTCTGCCAGCCACTGCTGGAATGGCAATGCTGGCAAATCCACCACCATGTCGTACTGCTAAATCGAAATTAGCATTCATGAAACACATGAAAAATTTCCTCTTGACCAATCAATTAAATTTTTTTTTATGGCTTTAGTAATTTATTATACAGCCAGGAACAGTACTGATGTCGGTGACAGATTCGCATCATTGGGGCATTTTTAAAAAACGAATAACATCAGAAAAAAATATTTCAAGAATGAATGAGCATCAAAACAAAATATAATTCGACTTACAATTTAATTTTATGCTCATGAATGAATTGTCTGGATTGATAATGGATACTGACAGCAAACAGAAACAATTGATTGATAGTTTTATTCCATATCTATATTAAATGTTTATAGGTTAAAGTCAATTATCTCATTCAGAATTTTATAAGTTTAAGTCATAATAATTAGTATATTTTATTACTCTACACACACATTATGTTACTATGTTAATGCTTAGTTTAAAGCGATGAATCAACAGATATCTTAAAACAAATACAGTAATTTGCTAGTTATTAAAGAAAGAAAGCCATGCCATTTTTTTCCAGTCTGAAGCTTGCAATAGGACAGTGAAATCGATTTTAGAAACGATTATAAAACTGCACATTCAAGTAGGGCACAGCCTTAAAACATGCATCATTGTAGCGCGGGGCCGCCGGCGCATCATTGTAGCGCGGGGCCGCCGGCGCATCCCGCGAAAAGTTTACTCAAAAAAAATTATATAAAAAAATATAACTCAATTGAATTCAATTCATAATAAGTACAAACAGGACACTCTTTGAAAGTCATACAATATTTAAATAATAAATGTAAACTTTGCGTACGCAGATATACAAAATACACAAACACACATATAAAAACGAAATAACTTAAATGTAAAAATAATATAAAGTTCGAGTTCAAAATAAAATACAATAGTATAAGACGTAGAAACAAATATTTTCATAGCAAAGATGCAGTCAAAAGGTTAGCCTTAAATGTATAAATTAAATGTATGTATAAATTAAATGTATGTATAAATTATATGTATGTATAAATTAAATGTATGTATAAATTAAATCACAGACTTTTCAGGATAAGCCGACCACAAATTCGTGTCTTGTACTCATTAATTTGATAAAATCCTTTTTTTAATAAAGTATTTTTTATATTAACTTTTAATCTAGCTTTCGGCAATTTTGTAACTGAGTAGGAATATTATTACAAAATTTAGTACAATAGCCCATAAATGATGTTCTGACTTTTTCTAGCCTGTATCTATCAGAATCCAATTGGTCCTTAGTCCGTGTATTAAAGTTGTGACGGTCAGACTTTTTCTTGAAACTGTCTAAATTTTTACGAACGAACATTATGTTTTCGTAAATGTATTGTCCTGTCAATATCATAATATTTTAATTACTTAATATCTCTCTCAATGACTCTCGTGGGTTTAGGCTATATAGAGCTCGAACTGCACGCTTTTGCAGAAGAAATATCGTGTCGATATCGGCCGCTCGGCCTCAAAGTAGGATACCGTACGACATTAAGCTATGGAAATAATTAAAATAGACAATTTTAGCAGTTTCTGCATTTGTTATTTTCCTGATTTGTCTTATAGCGTAGCAAGCTGAGCTTAGCTTATTGGATAAAAAATATATGTGTTTGCCCCATTTTTGTCTCTTTATTTTAAATATTAAGGACGTATCATCGGCGAACATTATTATATTCGATGTGTGTTCGACTGAATAAGGAAGGTCGTTGATGTAGATTAGGAACAGAAGCGGTCCCACAACACAGTGCAAAGTATTAAACGAAATGACTTTGTTATAATAAGGAACTCTTGCTCTACATGGAGCTCAACTTACACTAGAACGCTTAAAGGTAGTCGCTTCAATATTGTGGATAGCTCCAGAAATTGCTAAAGTTAGAAGTGGGGATTACCGGAGTACCGGAGTACCGGAGTACCGGAGTACCGGTCGGGCCGTAGGTACTCATCGGCTGACACGACAACGCTCTGGTCAACTCACTTATTTATAATTTTCTTTTACAATATCTTTCTTTAAATATACAGGGTGGAAACGCTAAGTGATATCGAAATACTAATTATTGATCCTGAAAGTGCTTCACGAGCTCTATCCAATATTATAAATAATGGTTTATAAAATAAACTGGATCTATCCGAAAATTTGGTGTTTTCAGCTTCCATACGTTTAATATGGCGCCATGGCAAATTTCACATGATACCTAAATAATTTTGCTACTACAGTTTTAACATGTCTCTTTTTCAACATATGAATACGCCAAAAACAAAATATGTATGTTTTGGCGCCATTCCTGTCTTATTGTTTTTATTATATCGAGGCAAACTAATTTAATGTATTCAGTTCGGTTTATTTAGATACTCATTTAAAATGGTGAAGTAGAGTGTAAACACGTGGAGTGAAAACACGTGTATCTACTATCTATCACAATTAATGTTACAGATAATAATTCAAATTCAAATTTCATTTATTTTAGGTAAACAACAAACCCATATTACACAGTGATTAGATTTTTAAATTAATGAAATAAAATAACATAAGAATATCTATAAAATCACAAAAAATTTATGAAATGGAATTAGAAATAAATAAATAATACGTTACCAAATAAATAAATCTAATCAAAAAAAAGAATAAAAATTTCAGAACATTATATAAAATAAAATCAATTTTATATAATGTTGCCTGTAAAGTCGGTATACGGGCGAAAGTTTTACGTGACAACTTGTGCCTTTCACTTTTTATGTCTGTCTCTCTCGCTCTTAGGCGGGCTAACCATGCCGCGTGCCTCTCACTCGCTCTCATTGTGAGCGCATAACGTGAGCGGAGCGTAACGCAGTTTCTTGAAGTGTCACCCGGCAAACCAATTTATAAGACGTTGTCACGTCAATAAAATCAATTCCGGCATCGGCACCGCCACATGTCTGTTACAGCAATGCCTAAGGAAAGGACAGCCTAATCTTTTAGCGACCATATTCAGGACAGAATTGGAGCTGGCACGAACTCTGCGTAGCAAGGACGCGCACCGCTTTCGCATAGTCGTATGGAAGCAATCGACGCGTCCATCTGCAAACATGCCAGAGGCGCTGCACAATCGTGGCAGCCCCAACACAATCCTAAATGCATTGTTATACAGGACACGGAGGTTGCTGTAGCGTTTTTTGTATAGTAAACCCATAGGCACATGCACGTGTACAGAGATGTGCAGTACGTTTAAAGAGGGTAATTTTAATCTCAGTAGCCTGCAAACCTACGGGCCATCATATTGGCTCTTACTGACAGCGCCCTCCGTTCCCGCTCAATGTCAGCATCGTCCTTGAGATCAGTAGTGACTACATGCCCTAGGCACTTACATATTTGAACAGTTTTAAGGGGTACATTATATAGCACTGGTGGTACATTACGTGTACATTTGACACCAGCGTCAAAGACCATGCCAAAGATGACTTATGCGTCTAGATACCGTGTTCAAGCACACGAAACGAGCCAATCCGAGTACCTGATTTTCAGGTACTTGCCGTCACCACTACATCATACGTAATCTGTGCGTCAACGCGAACTGTGCTCCCACGTTAAGTGATAAAAATGACGATTTGTGCAATAAAATCGTGTAGAAACTATTGACAAAAAAGGGTTGATAAAAAAACATCACTATTATTATTATTATATTTTCAAAATAATTATTCACAAAACAAACCACAAATGTTTTTCTGTCTGTGTTGCCAAATCTGTAGGTACCTTCATTTCCCGGAGGAACACTGAAACGGCTATGCACATTTTCACCTAACGTCACTTACATGCATTAGATTATTTCAAGTTGATGACCCCTGTGACACATTGTATCTATAGAACATAAACCTTTACCCTGGACTTCTGCAATATTTAAATAAAAAAAAACATAACAGTTAGATGTAAATATCAATATATTTTACAACATAAAACTGATACACATTTACTCGACTTGCAAATAAAAAATTTACATACATCCTTGCAGATGATGACCTGCAAGTATGAAGAGTCTCTGAGAGAGATGGAGGAGCACACACTGGCTATGAATGAGTTAATTGAATTGAGTAAATATAATGCAGAGCGTTTTGAGTCATTACAACTCAATCACAGTATATGTAATTGTAAACGCCTCAGCGATTCACAGCCAGATTGTGCATCCTTGTTACTAACCTTTACCAACACCTCAGTCATCAATGTGTGTCAGTTTGGAATCAGAGCGACAATCATATGCTCACAACAGTTGTCACTCAACTAGTGTTTCACAAAAATGTAATGTTGATGACAATATAGTAATGTTTTGCGATGAAATGGGAAAAGGTTTTGGACACTTTCTCAGCTCAACTGTAGGACAACCGGTTTTAAATAATTGTATGACAAATGCCAATTTTGTTAATATAATAAGAAGTTTAATAAAGTCTGACAAAATCACTCCATCCTCTACATTAGTAATATTTATCGGTAACAGGGGTAATGTAAATAAAAGTGAATTAAGACAATATAACACTTAAAGTAAAGAAAATTGTAATGTTTACATTTCCCTATTGTAAGGGTTTGCCACAGGAGGAAAACAACCTTAGATGTGAATTAAATTTAGCTTTGCATACTATGTCTAGCAATAACCATAACTTTCATGTGATAGATACTAACAGTATTTTTAGACATAATTATATAAGGACAAGACATAAATATTATCTCACATACCATTGTACCAGAGTGTTAGCCTTGTTGCTATCATTTTATATTAATACCACAGCCAATAATTTGGCTAAACAATCTGCTTTTATTGAGCAGTGTAATTATAGTAGTGTAAGTGACATTTCAGCCAAGTATTTGGCTAAACAACCTGCTTCTATTGAGCAGTGCAATTATAATAGTGTAATTGACATTTCAGCTAATCATTTAGCTAAACAACCTGCTTCTATTGAGCAGTATAATAATTTGACATTTAATAATTTAAATTAAATTTTCAGACAACAAAGGACCACTTTGGCATATTATATAATTCCAACATTAATAATGATTATATTAAACAATCTATGTCTCTTCAAGTTTTATGCAAACAGAAACAAAAAAATAAACTTTGTCATACTAAAAATAATATTCCATTGAACCTGGTGCATCAGAATATACAAGAAATATCTCAGAAAGAACTACAAATTGAATTGTTCATAAACTGCCAAAAGATTGACATTTTATGTATCACTGAACACTGGCTACGTAGCCATCAGTTTATGTTCAATTTCACTAATCACCAGGTGGGAAGTTTGTTCAGCCGAGTAAATGCTATCCGTGGTGGCACTTTAATTTTAGTTAATAAACAGCTAAAGTTTAAGGAACGTAAAGACATTGTGAGCCTCTCAGTTGAGGGAACTGCCGAGCTGTCCTGTATAGAAGTTGAGCATCTCATTGTTGTGAGTGTATACAAGCCGCCTTGTGCAATTTATGATAATTTTGAATTAGTTATGGAAGAAGTGCTGAATAAAATCAGCAATTCCAATAAACAAATCATTGTTTGTGGAGACTTCAATATAAACATTTTGGAAAATAGCTCATTAAGCACCAGATTGCTAGCCTTATTTCAGTCTTTTAAATAATTTGTTTTGTGAACCAACTAGAATTGCTGTATCCAGTGCCACTTGCATCGACAATATATTTACTGACATAAAACCAATTCAAAAATCAATTATAAGCAATCTAGAGTCAGATCATTGTGGACAGTTAGTGGTTTTAGAAAGAAATAATAGTATTACTAAAAAGGAAATTAAATTTATACCAATAACAACTAAACGGGTTGAATCATTTAAATCTAACTTAATGCATAAACTTCCAGATTTGCTTTATAATGGCGACCCAAATGATATGTACAAAACTGTTCTTGACACTATTACTACAGAGTATAATAAAATATTTACTGCAAAAAAGAAACTTATTTCCAGTCGCTTTAGTTTTAGTGAATGGGCTACCCCAGGTATTCATAAAAGTAGGCGTAAACTGTATGAATTATATAAAGAAAAAACATATAATAATAGCCAAATATTTAGGGAATATTTAAAAAAATACTCAAAAACCTTTAAAAAGGTCTGTCTTGTTGCAAAAGCAATTCACCTCAGACATAAAGTAAAAAATTCAACAAATAAAATAAAAACTACATGGAACATAATAAATAATGAAACTGGTAAAGCTGGGAATTCTTGTCAGGACTTTGAGTTGATTGTAGATGATTCTAGTTTAAAATCAAATTCTGAGGTAGCAGTTGCCTTTGAACAGTTTTTTAGGAATATTACATTTAAAACAACTGAACATCTAAACTCAAGTCCAATCTTAGCAGAAAAATTATTAAAAGCTAGTGTTCCTGAATGTAACGTTCCCTTTGTATTTAAAAACATTAGTGCAACGGATATCATTAATATATTTAAAACATTAGAAATTAAAAACACCACAGACCATTGGGGACTTTCTGTAAAAACTATAAATTCAATTATTCATGTTATAGCACAACCCTTAGCCATAATTTTTAATAGTTGTGTTGATAGTGGTGTGTTTCCTGATGAGATGAATGAGCTACTTAGTAGTAAACAGATTGGCTTTATGAAAGGCCGTTCCACAACCGATGCAGGAGTGGCACTATTAAAAAATATATATACCGCCTGGGAGGATTTGCATGACGCCCTTGGAGTGTTTTGTGATTTATCTAAGGCATTTGACTGTGTTCAACATGAAAATCTCATCATGAAGCTACATCACTATGGTATTAGAGGCAAAGCTCTCGACCTTTTGACATCCTATATGAGTAAGAGAGTACAGAAAATAGATGTCAACGGTGAAAGATCTCCGGGATCAGCAGTCACTATGGGAGTCCCTCAGGGCTCAATCTTAGGTCCTTTTCTATTTCTTATTTACATTAATGATCTCCCATATCATGTAAAAAACCATGACATTGTTTTATTTGCTGATGACACCTCTGCTTTTTAAAGTTAAGAGACGACAGACATATTATAATGAATTAAATAATGCCCTTTCTAAAATTGTAAATTGGTTTAACGCTAATAATTTGTTACTTAATGAGAAAAAAACCAAATGTGTTAAATTTACATTACCAAATGTTAGTCAGAGACAGACATGTATTAATATTAATGGCGAGCAATTAGAACTTGTTAATTCAACTCCAAACTTCAATGGGGTCCTCATATTCATAACCTAGCCAAAAAACTTAGCTCTGCTGTGTATGCGATCAAGACAATAAGACAATTGACCGATGTCGACACTGCAAAAATAGTATATTTTAGCTATTTCCATAGTTTAATGACATATGGTATCCTAATGTGGGGTAGCGCTGCTGATGTAAATACAATATTTTTGTTACAAAAAAGGGCAATTCGTGCTATTTATAAATTAGGATCTAGGATATAAATTAGGATCTAGGTTTAGGGAAGTAAAAATTTTAACTTTAGTGTCGCAGTACATATATGAAAATCTTTTATATGTACATAAAAATATCAATAGTTTCAGCAAGAAAAGTGACGTTCACAAAGTAAATACTAGAAGTAAAAATAAGCTGATGGTGCATGATACACGTCTACACAAAATAAGTAACTCTTTTATTGGGCAATGTATACACTTTTACAACAAAGTTCCCAATAAAATTCAAAATCTATCAATAAGTAAATTTAAATCTTTTATCAAGCAGGTACTTTGTAAAAAGGCATACTACAATATTTCAGACTATGTAAATGATAAAAATCCTTGGGACTGATGATGCTCAATTACAGGATGCATAGGTAAACCTAATTAAAATGGAAATAACATAAAATTGTACGGCTAAATTTTTTTATTTAAAACATTAATTGTAGTTTGTTTGTATGTATTATGTATTATTTATAGTGTTGCCGAATTCTTCTCGATAGAAATCAACATCATTGTGAACCGGCGGGAAGGTGGGAGGGTTCAAAAAATAATATTTTATAACTTTGACGATTCAAAAGTGATTGAATAAACCATTTTGACTTTGACTTTGACTTTGAATAGAAAAAGTAGTTCTTATCATGTATTTTATGAACTACGAAATTAATTAATTACTGTTTCTTAAGATACATAAATAGTTTGAAAAAATATCTTTTCTTGACAACGAACTGTAACGTTAACGTCACGCTTTGGACTCTTTATATAAAATTCCAACTTTAGCGGCAACTTCGACACATATACACATGTATGTACACACACATATAGACACGCACCGCCCGCGGTCACTCAGTGATCGTACATGCCGAAACATTACGATCCCTTGCAACTCACACGACAAAAATCTCAGGGGCTCACTAATCATGTATAAAAATCCAAAACCATTTCATTTTCGACCCCGACAACTTAATATCTTTTCCCGCGACAATTTAAACACATCTTCAGCATAACCCCGTTTAGCTCTCTCAGTTAAGGACCAAGGGCCTCACTCAACTTCGGCACATATACACATGTATGTATACTTGTATGTATACACACATATAGACATGCACCGCCCGCGGTCACTCAGGGATCGTACCTGCCGAAACATTACGATCCCCTGCAATTTACACGACAAAAATCTCAGGAGCTACACTAATCATGTATAAAAATTCAAATTCATGTCATTTGCTCCTTCGTTTAAAATTAAATAATAACCTTGTCCAACTCGGCTGTGTCCAATAATCTCGCTTTAGTTTCACATCTACATTGTAACTAATAGTACCCATTCAGGGCCTAGTTCATTCCCCATTCTAAGCGGAACCTAATTTTTATAATTATTCTATACAAACTTCTAATTTGAATAATCGTTAGTCCAGTTTAACAAGCTTTTATTGTGTTGATCTCCCCCCTAACAATTCAGCAATTTATCCTGTGGTACTCCCTCCTCTTGTAATGTACGGTCAGTTGCAAAACTGCATATAGAATTTCAAAACAAAATAGAATGGCAAGGCGTAGTCACTCAACCACTTCAAGAAATAAAATATGTCTTGTAGAACCTGAGTAATATTAGTTTCATTTAATATTGTATATAATAATTTCATTAAGAAAGTTATCGTATGCGTAGCCTAGTGGATAGACGTATCAGATCTTATTACGTGTTTTGAGAGCAATGGGAGTTGTGGATTCGAACCTCACCTTATGCCTTTCTTTTTGTTTTTGTTACATTTTACGAATTATGAATATTTTGTTTAGTTAATCAGCTTAGACCAATTGTCTAATAGCTATTAAGTTGGTAGACATTTAATGTTTCTCGTTCGTTGCCGATTTGTTTCTGGGGGTATGTGACAAGTTTGTTTGGTGTTTTCATTTAGCTATTAAGTTAGATGCGGTCATTACTTAGGTAGCCATTTTTTTTTGTCATTGTGGATGTTTTATTGTAGGTGCTTGTGTTGATAAGGTTGTTTGGTGTTTTTATTAAATTTCTTTGCTAAAAATAATATGCAAGCCAATATTAATATTGAAGAGAGGATGCGTATTATAGAACTATATAATATGGGTTACAATATATCTCAAATTTGCAATGAGACTGGTTTTACCGTAAGTATTTTATTTGATGTTAATGTTATATCATAATTTTTTTTAATACCACACTAAATTTTCATGTAAGGAAATTCCTAAAAAAAAAATGAAAATATAATTTCTCTTCTGGCTATTTGGTTTTTAGTGGATTACCGTAAAGCGTTGGGTCTCGCGCCACCAAGAGGAGGGGAGTTTATCAACTCGACCTCGAAGTGGACGCCCGCGGCACATTGATGTGAATCAAAGACGATTTATGGTAGAACAATACGAGAACAATGTTTTCATACCGACTGCTGTGTTTGGGAACATGTTTCATACATCTACACACGCTGTTCGTCGAGCTCTGCATATTGAAAGATTGCATCATAGAAAGCCAGCTAAAAAACAAAATAGATTGTTGTTTGCAAGGGAGTATTTAGATTTTGACTGGGAGCACACATTATTCACCGATGAGAAGCCGTTCGTATCATCTGAAAACGGGAGGCTTCATTTGTGGTGCAGAAATGGAACCCGTTATGCAGAACAAAATGTTGTCCCAAATATGGAATCTGGACGGATATCAGTAAAAATGTGGGGGTGGATGACTGCGGCTGGTCCTGGTGAATTAATCACGATAGCAGGGCGCGCTAGAGTTTCACATAATGTGGAAGTGTAAGACGAGATCTAAAAGATGGGACATGTGAAATGAAAGAACTACAGAGTCCTTAGAGGCTCACTGTTTAGAAATTTGAATCAATATTAGAGGAACAGATATCTGTTTTAATATAGTCGGATCTATGCGGCGGCGCTTGCTTGCTGTAATTGAAAATAATGGAGGTAATATTAAATACTAAAAAATCGGCCAAGTGCGAGTCGGACTCGCGCACGAAGGGTTCCGTACCCTTATCCATAAAAACGGCAAAAAAAATGAATTTGTTGTATCGGAACCCCCATTAAATTATTGTTTTATTTTAATTTGATTATTTTTTTTAAAAGTAACTATATAACTAAATATTCTGTAAATATTTTAAGCGTCTACCTGTTGCCGTTATCAATATCGAGCAAAAAAATCACGTTTGTTGTATGGGAGCACACTTAAATATTTTATTTTATTCTGTTTTTTAGTATTTATTGTTATAGCGGCAACAGAAATATATCTTCTGTGAAAATTTCAACTGTCGAACTATCACGGTTTATGAGATACAGCCGGAGTCTTAGTAATAGGGTTCCGCTAATTACCCTTTGGGTACGGAACACTAAAAATAAAGTACTATTTCTCTTAAAGATATTTTTTTACAATTCAATATATTTAAGACGTAACCGAATAAATGGTGACTTGTATTTTTTTTTATTCTTATGGTTTAGTTTCAATTTTCTTTTCATTACGAAAACGAATACTTAAGCTATAACCATAGGAAATATATATATAGGTAAAAGAGCCATTTATCAAAAACATTATTTATGATTTATAAAATTTTAATAAAAACCATTTTTATTTGATAGCATGTGTTTTAATTCTTGCAAACAAAACAAAAAGAGAGAACTAGAAGTCAAAACATAAAAAAAAGTAATTCCTAACAAAAATACTCAATACGGAAATATCGTGATTTAAACCATAGGCTCGCCGATTTAAGTCGCAGCGCCTATGGATCACACCACAGGGCAGATAAAATTTAATGCGAAATAAACAATATGTATGTAGATCAACACTGCAATTAACACCTAATTAACTTGTTAGATTAAGAAACCAAAGGATATGAGAACGGTTTAAATAAACTTGTTAGTATAAAGAAAACTAAACCTTATTATGTCGATTGAGGGTTAATATTATTGCCAGTTCTGATAATGTTAATGTGTGAGTGCGAGATTCACAGAATGGCTCCAAGCAATTTTAACCTTTACACTATGTATGGACTATTGCAAATGACCGTACATTTTATTTCTAAGTGCCCTTATCATGACTACACTAACAAGGCCGGTCTCTGACCTACGCCAATGTTTTTAATGGTAACACACTGACCTCATTTCTTCATTGCCACCTTAATAATACTAATACTAACTGGATGAAACTACCCCCGAACGGATATTACCCCTTAACAACGACCGTTATTTAGTTACTAAAATAAAGGAAAATGCCAGGTCACCACACATAACCAACCCTAACGTCCCTAATACCCCCTCAACATCCTATCTTACCTTTATATACTTTAAATCTCCTAGTCAGATATACACAAAAGTGGATTCCTCGTTTATATTTAAGTATCTCCAGAATTTATTACTTTCATGAATAGAATCACAATAGTTTAATACTTTTGACCATAATGGTCCGCCCAGTAATAAAATATTTATTAGCAAAACTATGAGCCAAAATTATCCTTAAATTTGAATATAATAGTTAGTTAGTGAGTAGCAGCAACAATTTTATAAAAGACGGTTTAACAAAAGGTCCTATCTAACGCCTACATTCGACCGCATGAGATCAACTCCGATACCCCAGTCGGCAAAACACTCCATATCCATCCTACGACCCGGGCAGCTCCGAGTTTGATCCCCCGCTCGAGCGGATACTTTTTTTTTGTTGGGCTTCTTTTGTTTACATTACTTGTTATAATTTTTTCTTTTACATAATTATACTACTAACCTAACAACTTGCAAAGTACGTATTGTCGTTTTAACATCTATTGTAAACATTGTTAAGATTACCTTCTACCAGTAATGAATCTTCCCGTTGGAGAAAGCTCATCTGGTCTAAGGGCTTAACAGACGTCACCGTTAAATAAAACAGTCATTAGAGGTTTGTATTTTGAAATAACCTTTTAACTTTAAACCGCTAATTATACATATATATACAGATATGTCTAAATGGCTCATGGGGATGATCCCTAAGTCCCAAAGTTAAGTCAGCGCTACTTAGTATAAGATTAAAGAACTAAAATGGACGAGGGCCTGAAGTAGGCCCTAATGTCTTAATGACTTTATGACCTTACTTTTGCATTAACATTCCAAATGCTCGCTATTCCTCCTTTCAATGCATTCCCTAATCAATCATAAATTAACTCACTCCAACTATTCAATAGAAAGGTGATACATTAAGGCTGCGCTCTACTTCAATGTACAGTTTTCTGCTCGGTTTTAAAATCGATTCCACTGTCCTATGGTAAGTTCCAAAATGAAAAATGGCCTTCTACATTCTTTGACTAGCAGATTACTGTATTTGTTTTACGGTTTCTGTCAAAACATTGTTTTAAGAAAATTACGGCCGAATCTCTCGTTTTTCTATTTTTAATTCATAACTCACTATCAACAATTAGCGAGAACATAATTTATTTCATGACATGTTAAGTAACTACAAAGCTAGAAAATAACTGTAATTGAATTTTTATATCGCAAGTTGCATGTCTATTTATAATATATTTACGCCACTGAAAAATGAGCTCTATTTGAAACTAACATTCTCGACTCCAGCTTCACGCCCGTAAAGCAAAGGTATATGCTCGTTGGGGCCCTCTTAAATGCTTGTTATTTTATTATGTCCTTTTCCCCCCTAGCATATTAGACTATTGTCCACAGTGTCCCCCTTCTGGATGATAATTTTACGCATTTAGACATTTCTTTAAGGTCACGCCAACTAAATCAATATCTAACCTATGCCCAAATGATAGCATCGGTAAATCATTCTCCAAAGTGAATATCATCTCCAAGTGCAAAAAATTGTGTATGTGCTTCAAGATAATATTTTCTGTAGACGGCGGACGTGCGTGCACAGACGAAACTTGGTGTTGTTCGTGTTCTGCGTGTTTGCGCCTACGTGTAAAGCGCTTGAAGTTAGACGGTTGCCGCTTTTTCAGCGGCTTTTTCGGCGACTTTGGTAAGCGCTTTTATTTCCTTTTTGCTCGGCAATTTTACTTGCCGCGGATCGCTAGGTCGTCAGTTTCTCAAGGGCGGCCCCTCCGGGCCCCCCCCCACTGCTGCCTGTTCGACGTAGAGGTATGTTTGGTGTATTTTAAAAACTTTTAAGTAATGCCGCCCCCCGTAGCAGCTCCCCCACCGGTACGCAGAGGCGGCGTACGCAAACGCGGCGTATGGCTACGCTCTCAGCCCTCCGCCGCCGTAGTGGCGCGTAACTTATTTACTGGAGAAATTTCAACCGCGGACCGGCCCTTCTCGGTCGCGTTCCCACCCTCTAGGCCCCCATCAAGGACTTCTATGGCCTCGGCCATATCACAGTCGTCGGTGTACTCGGCCTCTGAGTCCGGCGACGAGATATTTAGGGACGAGGACCTCCCTACCCTCCCGTCGATGCTCTCTCCCATAGAGGACACCCCGCCCCGGCCAGACCCAAATTCATCCACCACAAATAAGGACAGTACGTCAAAAATAACGCCCCCCATGTCAGCTCCGCGGAACTTGAACCCGCCCTCAATTCCCCTACCGCAAAGAGACCCACGGGTACGCGGCAGAGACACACGGCCGAGACCTTTTGCTCTTAGCCCTTCTAAAGACCCCACCGAGCGTGCCCGACTTGAGGCAAGAGAGGTTATTGCCGATCGGCAAAAGGCTCTCGCCAGCCAACCGTCGACTTCCAAAGCCGCTGCAGAGGAGCCCCACGTCCCCCCCCCTGTTGAAGGGATGGAAATCGCGGAAGTCACCCCCCCCCCAGCCTGCCGCACCCTTTACGCTAGCGCCGCCCAACGGTCGCTCTTATGCCCAGGCAATAAGTAGCCAAACCGCAAAAGCTGCGCCGCCACAAATTGATGCTCAGTCGGCTAACGTTGAAGCCAGTGCCATTGACCCAAAAAAGGACAAAAATAGTCACCCCTCCATTATTGTTGAGTCCCTGCCTCAGTGGTCGACCCACTTAAAAAAATTGCACGCAATTTTAGGCCATGCCCCAAATGCCCGTCCCTTCGGTAAAGGCGTACGCTTTTTACCTAAGTCGCCAATCGAGTATCGAACGGTAGTGGCCTACATTGACGAGCTGTCTAAGCTCGATAGCGCGGTACACTGGTACTGCTACAGCTTAGACAGCGAACGACCACACAAGATTGCCATCAAGGGGCTCCCGCAGGATACCTCGCTTGACGAGCTTGCCGAGGACCTCGCTTTCGCCAACTTTCCCGTGTCGCACGTGCGGCAAATCCCTGCAGTTAGAGGTCGACCTAACTGCATTTATTATGCCCAGCTACAGCACAGGCATACTTCTGCCGAGCTGCAACAGCTGTACGCAGTTAGCGAGCTGCTCAGCATGCCTGGCATATCGATCGAGGCATGGCGTACTCGCCCCGGTCCGGCGCAATGCCATAGGTGCCAGGCATTTGGCCACGCCTCTTCCAACTGTCACCGGCCAATCAAATGTGTGCGCTGCGGCGGCGAGCACCCGGCGTATGACTGCGACCGGCAATCGGTTGCAGTTAAATGCGTCAACTGCAGGCAAGCGCACACGGCCAACAGCCGCTCGTGTCCCGTTTTCCGGCGCGAGGCGAGACGTAGGGGGGTGACTATTAACCCTCCGCTGCCCCGTAACAAAGCCCAACGGGCTACAAATTTGCCCCCGCCAGCACCCACTCCCCTGCAACAATTGCAGCCGCAGGAGTACGACCTGTCCTCGGGCGCAAATTTAATGCCCCCCGCCAACCCCCCCACGGACAGATCCCAAGCTCTCGGGAGAAAAAAGAGGCCACGTCGGAAAAAATCCGCCCCCCAACCCGCAACAACGGTACCGGCTATTACTGCGGTAGCGCCGGATACACAATTCGCCCCCTACATTTTTATGCCCCCCCCCCAATTTGCGGACCCCCCGCAACCCCCCAATGCGTCTCAACCACCCGCCACAAATCAACCGCCAAAATTAAAACCACGTACTGTCGCTGCGCATCAGCATCAACCCCCCGCGCAAATCCGGCCTAGCGGCACACAATACACTCAGGGCCCACCCCGCATGCAAGCTGGTGCCCTAAACGTAGCTAGAGCCGCAATAGCGGCACTAAACGCGGCCATAGAGGCCATCGCAGCCGGCCAAAATCCGTTGCCAGCCCTTTTTAATGGATTGGCACAACTCACCACAATTCTCACGTGGGAATTTAATGGGGCCTCATCGGGGCCTTAAATTGAGAATTGTGAACTGGAACCCTTGGGGCATAATTGGCAAGACAGCCGCCCTCAGAACGTTAGTCCAGGAACACGATGTTCACATTGTGTTACTGGGCGAAACGAAACTCCGAGGTGAGAATGAGCTCCGTATTCCAAATTTCTTCACCTATAGGCGAGACGAAATTTCTCCCGCTAATATGGCCTTCAGGGGTACGGCTGTATTAATTAGACGTGACCTTATTCACGAATTACTACCCCTTCCCCATTTTACATACACTCGGTCTATAGGTGTAAAACTTAAGGTCGGCAATGCGGAGCTTAAAGTCTTCGCCGCATATAAGCCACCAGCAACCCCCTTCGATCCAAGTGACATCGACAATATCTTTTGCGATGCCACCCCCACACTTATTTTAGGTGACCTTAATACCAAACACCAACAATGGGGTTCACGTATTTCATCCAAATCGGGTCGTGAACTAAAAGCAGATGCTGAGAGCAAAAACTATTTAGTCATCGGTCCAGGATCACCAACGCACTACCCCTCTGCTGACAATCACGCACCGGACGTATTGGACATCGCCTTAGCCCACAATATTAGCTGGTCAATGTCGTTAGAGGTCCTCCACGACACTGACACTCAGCATCTGCCAATCTTATTGATCCTTGGAGTGTCCGCAACTGGCAAACCGCTCCCCAATCCACGTAGAATCACAGACTGGGCCATATTTCATCGCGCCATGCTAAATTTTCAACTCCCGGCTGGTGGCATTTCTACTCCCTTAGAAGTCGAAGAGGCAGTTAGTAGTTTTACAACTGCCATTGCACAGGCTCTAAGGGAGTCCACCAGTGTCTCAGCCACAGCTTCCGGTAAGCAGTTGCTACCAGCGCATCTCCGCACTAAACTTAAAACCAAGAGGGACCTCCGAAAACTCTGGTGCGACAGCCGTTGCCCAGTGGTGAAGAGGGACCTCAATAAGATTAGCGCGGAACTATCCTCTGAAATCGCTAACTTTAGGCAACACGCATGGGACCAGGTTATATTTATAGCCAGCGAGAACGACACGGCTCTCTATCGCCTGGCCCGTCAAATTACTCAAACACCTGCCCCTATCTGTCCACTCATTGACCCCGCTGGTATTCGTCATTACCACGCAGCGGAACGCGCGGCACTTTTTGCGGACCACTTTGAGGACCAATTCAGGCCGAACCCCATTATCGACCCCAACCACACGTTAGGAGTTACAGAACACGTAGAGCAGTTTCTCGCGGCCCCAGCCCCGCCACTCAGAGGTGATTATTTTATCTCGCCTAAAGAGGTTAGGAAGGAGGCCTCTAAGCTTAACAAGCGCAAATCACCCGGTCCCGACGAGATTCCAAACACAGCGATCATCATGCTGCCTAGGAAGGGTCTGGTGGCACTCACCCGTATCTTTAATGGGATACTGCGCACTGGACATTTCCCATCCTCATGGAAGATTGGCAAAATCATTGTTCTCCACCAGTTCTCAACCAGGGAAAGATCGTCATCGCCCAGAACATTACCGACCGATTACACTGCTGTCCAATTTAGCCAAGTTGTTCGAACGCCTACTATTACTTAGGATATCCCCGCATATCCAGCTTAGGCCTGAACAATTTGGTTTCAGAGACAGCCACAGTACCACTCTTCAGCTTGTACGAGTGCTCCATCACATGGCCTTCGAGCTAAACAAGGGCAGGCGCACAGTCGGAGTCTTTCTCGATATGGAGAAGGCTTTCGATCGAGTTTGGCACGAGGGCTTATTACACAAGCTGTTAGAGACGGACATCCCACCGATGCTCGGGCGAGTAATAGCCTCGTTTCTGGACAAACGAAGCTTCTATGTCTCGGTCGAGAACAACCAGTCAGCATGTAAACCCATTAGAGCAGGGGTACCTCAAGGCAGCTGTCTATCGCCACTGCTCTATGCGTTATTCACCAACGACATCCCCACTCTCAGTGACTCCGGTCTAGCTGAAGGTGTTGAAGACGTCATCCTAGCCCTTTACGCGGACGACAGCGCCTATATGTCCTCCTCCCGCAAAGCTAGCTTAGCAGCCAAAAAAATGCAGCGACTATTGGACACTTTGCCTGGCTGGCTGGACAAGTGGAGAATAGCCGTTAATGCCAGCAAGACAGCAGCAATACTGACCGGCCTGCAAAAGTTTCTCCCACCGAAACTTGTGTTTCGAGGTCAAGTCATTGAGTGGCAACCCAGCGTAAAGTACCTAGGTTGTATTATAGACCGCCCCTTGCGCATGCGCAAAATGCTAGATCATGTGTCAGCAGGCGCGGTCGCGGCACGGGCGTGCCTTAGACCGGTACTTTCCTCTGACTTGCCACTCAGAACCAAAATTCGCCTGTACAAGTTGTACATACGGTCGAGACTGACCTATGCAGCCCCTGCTTGGTACGGTCTTCTATCTTCTACCAGCAAACGTAAGCTCCAGGCTGTCCAAAATAAGTCGCTGAGATATATCACCGGCGCGGGACGCTACGTCCGCAACTCCACCATCGCTAGAGACACCAAAACCGAGCTACTCGCAGAGTTCATATCTGGTTTGTCGAAACGTTTATTCACCCGCGCTGACAACAGCCACCACGTACACTTAAGGGGCATAGCGCCCTTACACGCCCGCCCGCCGGAAGGCAGGGCTCTCCCACGAGAGCTTATTCCTGTGGGTGAATAAGTTTACTTATTCACCCTCCTACCTACTCACCTTCTTTCTCTTAACTCAATCCGCTTTTAACGTTTACACTCGCTTTTATTTCTGCTTATTTTTCGTTTTATTTCGTTTTTATTTTGCTTTTATTTTTGATTTTATTTTGTTTTTATTTTGTTCTTATTCTCGTTTTTATTTCGCTTTGTTTTTATTTTATTTTAATTTCGCTCTTTTCATTTGCTTTGTTCTTACTTTTGTTTTTATTTTGTTTTATTTTGCTTCTACTTTTGTTTTTCATTTCTGGCGCCTACTCTCGTATTTTACTTTCTACTTTCTGTATCGCTTATGGCGACAAAATTATTACCCACAAGGGGGCCTGAAAAGTAGGCCTCCTTTCTAATATTTCACCGGGGGTGTTCAGCACCCCTGAGCTTCTGCCCGGGTCATGGTGGGAGGTAAATTCCCCTCCCCCGACACCCGCACCTCAACACCCAGAAGGGTGTAAGAGAAGATACCCACGAGTGATAGCATCTGCATCAACCCTACAAAGGCGAGATAGCCTGCGCCTTCCCCTGTGTTTGTTCACATAAGAATTTACCACGAATTTATATTAATAAAGAAAAGAAAATGTATGAATGATAGAGATAAGTACCAAAGCGACTTTCCACGGTGTCCCCCCTCTAAATAATAATTCTACGTATATAGACAGTTCATTATGGCCGCACCAACTATACCGATATCTAACCTATGTCCATAGAGTAGTACGCCTCGCGTCCGACCACCAAAATCAATAAAGGGTTTTTTTTTATAAATAGTACGGCTAGCTCCTCCACACTATCAGTTGACCAGCACAAAGTTCGTTATACACCCATCTCCACATCTACTTACGCTTACAGACCAACATTCACAAACGTATTCAAAACGTACTCACAACATTAAACTACGGTCCATAATTGAATGGTGCTATCCAGTAATAAATTTATTGAAATCTAGATTTTAAACATTTTTCCTAGACCTATGTTATGACAATGTACCTATAGTTACCTCCACATAGAAGTCCGGATTGAATGAGACTAGTAAGGTTCACCTTACGGATACTGTTGTCCCTGGGTTGAAGATGATTGAGATATACAAGTATGTAGTTGTAATTAAGGTCATTAGGTCATACGCATACCCCTGCATAACTTTCTATAAATGCAATTGTAATTTTGTTTATTAGTCGTAATTTTATGTCTACATAATACTAGTAATGCCTGCCTATATCTAAGCTATCATACTATACTAGTACCTAGATAGATGTACAACCTCAGTAAATAAAACAGTCTTTTACATTAAATTTTACATTGTTTTATCCTGAATTTGGCCTGAATTGGTTATATTCTGTCACACCAGTCACTATCTGAAATCCAATTTAATGACCTCCTGTCATTAAGCAAAATGTAAGCCTATTTTAGTCCTATATCCCATCCTGTTAACGGCAACACACAATGTAGAACCCCCCCCACCTCTAAACTAATTTCTTTCATGCGATAATTATATCTGAACTCAAGGTGGAGTATAGTGGCGTGATCGTCAATTTGGACCCCTTTTTATGACCGTGAATAACACAAATCCTTAAGAAGTTTGGATTTAGTCAGTCCCAGGTATAAAAGAACAAAATCAAACCCTAAAGTTACATTCCGCCTAAATTAAGAACATTGTTCAATAACTAATCTAATATAGAAAATGATCATACTCATATCCCTTAAGTCAGACTATAACCTACATAAGTAACCTATAAGTAACCTAGCTAGCTTCCCCTTAAGTGAATTTATAAACTGCTTAAAGTAACCTATCAATAGACTCTCTAGCTCCCCCTTAAATGAAATTATGAACCTCTAATGGTATATAGGAATGAATGAATACATGAATAGATTATTAACAGACCCGTTAACGACCTCTTAAGTGAAACTATATCTTACATAAATAACCTATCAGCAACCTATCTAGCTTCCCCTTAAATAACATTATTACCTACATAAATAGTATATAGGAAATCGTTAGAAAGACAGACGGACACATAAAGTACATAAGTAGATTGTTATCAGACCCTTTAACGGCCTCTTAAGTGAAACTATCAACCACATATCTGTAAACTCTCTAGCTTCCCCTTAAGTGAAATTATACACTGCATAAGTAACCTATCAATAGACTCTCTAGCTTAAATGAAATAATGTAAAGAAAATCGTCTTACAGACGGACTGACAAACTAAGTATATAAATAACCTACACATGACTTCAATAACTGACTATGAACTCATAATAGAGGGCGCTGTTGACATCATCAGTTTCGTATGAGGTTTTATCAAAAGCGATTAATCATACTTCCAAGATTGCCTACGTGGGAAACTAAATGGGAATCTTCCAGGAAAATTCATATGTACAACCATACCTTAAGGGTTCATTATTTGGTCCAGTCAGACTTGCTGGGCCCGCGACAGAGTTATCTACTCGGTCGATTAATGACTAAGTGGCCAGACCTTTTCATACATTTATCTATACAATAAAGTGCCCAGCTGGCGTCTTGCAATTACGTGACTTGCGCAAAATTCACAAATTCATCTTTCACGCAGGTACAGAGTCTAACCGTACAGTTTTGATCGTCCGTCGACTATTCTACGTTGGTTCGGTTTGTTCTCAACATCTTTTAAACCAATTAATAAAAGTCTCGCTATTAAGCCGGGATTATGTTTAGAGATACCAATTATGATGGTTACCTACACTCAAATGGACGTGCCGGTAGAAAGTAATACTATAGCGACAGGACCAAGCCAGGAGTCCTTTGGATTTGTCCATCTAATTATTCAGAACTTATTGCTGAGATTAATATTGAAGGCAAATACTTTATATTCCGATTTTAAACAATCCTAAGGACCTTGAGACTGTCCAGCCCAAGCAGTTATCAAATATACTGTAATAACTACTTAACTAACCCTCGCTATTAACCCTTTAGCGGAAGATAGATAATGATAACTTTTGACGGACTCAGAATAAGGTTTAGCCAGACTAGCTTACCTTGTGGCTTTGCCCTTCTCTGTCGATTAGGCATTGGATATTTAACTGGGCGTTGACCACATACTTAGGTCCTAAACTGTTCCTTAAAATAGGAAAGTAGGGCTCACTAGCAACGCCTACATTTATAACACCGCAGGGATGGCAAACAAGTAGGTGGCCGTATGTTCAACCGTACTATAGTAACTAACTACGGAACTAAGGGGAACATTTCTTTACTATTTCAATACATAGTACAACCGGATCGGTTCGGTCCCTAAACCCCTAAGGTTTGAATCACCCCTAGTCAGAAGCGGTTATACTCACTCGGAACACAGTCCGTGTAACCTAAGTTCACAAAAAAATAGTAAAATGGGTGAACAATGGCTCATCAAAGGGGACCATTTAAATGCTCTCGGTCCGGTATCAGGTGAGCAATTAGATATATAGTTATGTGGTATGTTGTTCATTAAAGTTATTAAGGCGACAGAACGCCTAATTTAACACATAGTTAACATGCTTAAAGTAATCTGTAAGGAGGGCATATCCACACTCAGGACCTAGTGCATTAGCCAGGTCAAGTAAGGGCTTGCCCTTTTCTGAGTGTTTAGATCTTAACGTTTCGGCCATCCACACAATTCCGAGCCTTGTCAGTTAGTAAAGAATTGTGTATGGTTATACTAATACGTTTTCAACGGGGTGATACGTGGAGAAGAATAGAACAAATCCTAACCCCCTAACGTCACCTCATAGCCTGCTAATAATGATGGGTCAAGGTTGTGTCAAAAATTTTTTTCCAATTTATTTCCTTTTAAATAGTTCAGTCAAAGACATAATCTAAACAGTATAATACAAAAAAATAAAGCCTGGATAGTCTAATTAAAGTAAGACTCATCGGATAAATATCGCGACCATGAAAGACATGGGAGGTCTACGTTTTTTGCTTTACACAGGAATAAAATATTTAAATGTTGGCACAATAATAATTAAGTTTCTAAATCTATCCGTTGCCGCAATGGTTGGGTTTTTTTTATTTATCTATGAACTTGTTCTAAAATTATGTGCACACAAGTGTTTAACACCTTTCCAAAACAAATCAGAGAGCTGCCACAAAATAAATTTAAGATATGTCTAAAGAAAATAATACAAGAAGAATGTTTCTATACGCTTAAGGAACTTAATGAATATTTTAAAAACAAATGACAATTTCTACATGTGTCAACTTAAATTATAAAATTGTTGTTCTTATGTACGTACTACCTTATAACTACGATGTAATTCTTACTAAGCTAGATAATTTCTAATTAAGTTAATCTTTATAAGATATTAAATATTTGCATGCCAAATTGTGGCGGAATGTGTATGTACTGGATAATTAATTGTTAACACCTATTTTTGTATTAACTATATTCCGTGCAAATAAAGATTATTCTATTCTATTTTTATTCTATTCTTTTCCTTAAAAAAATCGGCTTAAAATCCCACATTAATTCTGGGCTGTTCGCTATGCACATATCATTTTATTGTATGTAGGTAGTTACTTATGAGAGTAACACCAAACTAGTTGAAAATAAACTGTTGGCTAAGACGCGCGCGTTGTTATCTTTTATTCCTATTTCCAGGTAGTATTAACTGTATTACCGATTATGTCAAAATATTTGAAGAAGTACTGCATAACCGTCTAACTGAGTACCTAAACTCAATAAATTTTATATATGAAAAACAATATGGCTTTCGACCAAAATTTAATACTCTGGCAGCAACTACTGATTTAGTTACATCTATATACACGGGCACACCTTTTATTAAGGGCGACGCTGAAAATCAGCGCTGCAGCACCTTGTTGCAGCATACGCTGAGTCGATGTCCTGTTTGGCATCACAGCACCCATATTTAAATATGTCTAGTTAGATCCGTATATTTTTGTTTTGTTTTATATTTTCGTTTTTAAGTGTTTTTTGTTTTCTTATTTTTATTTCTATTATTTTGGTGTACCTTTATGTAAACGTGTATGTAACAGTATGGGTGAAATGATGCTAAATAAATGTCTGTCTATGTCTATGTCTATTAGGAACGCAATTGACTCGAAAAACATAAATCTAGGTATATTTATTGACTTAAAAAAGGCATTTGATACGGTTAGCCACGATCTGCTTTTGTTAAAATTAAAAAACAACGGTATATCTGACACAGCTTTTGAAATATTGAAATCTTATCTTACCGATAGATATATCTATTGGATTTTATAATATAATTAATTGGGGCCACTCAACATTTACAATAACACAACAGTTAATCAACACAACTCTAAGCTTCTTTAATACTCCATATGATCATCTACGATAATTATTAGGTACATATTAAGAATAAGACAAACGCTCTGTGCTCACTCAATGGTAGATTAGCGACGATTAGTATTGCCAGCCGCACCTTATACTTCAGCAGACAAACACCGATGTTGCCATCAACAAAGTCAATCTTCCAACACTCCCTCCCTTTGTCGGTTCCAGCATCTCTAAGACTCATCTAAAACATATTTAAATTTAATAATTAGAACCTAATCTAGTAACTTTTGCCTAAAATACATATGTGACTCTAACGGTAATAGTTTAGTCATTATGTCTGCTATGTTCTCTTTAGTTGTAACCCTCTCCTCTTTTAACTTTTTACAAGGTCTTCCTCTTTTTCTTGGTGCGGTCTTCTAAATTTTTTCAAAGATATTGTTTCTTTACATTCCTCTAACTGAATATTCTTATACACATTTTTATAGACATGTTTTTCATTAAATCGTACATGCCTTGACTCAAAGAATTTACCTGAACCAGGATGCCACAACAAATATCCAGTTAAACTATACCCTACTATAACAGCTTTTAAAGCACGTTCTCCAAATTTTAAACTGGGTTTTGGAACTTTGATGTAACCTACACATCCGAATCTCTTAACTTGATCGAAATGGCAACTTGCGTTTGGTGCAAATTTCTTCAAAGGTGTTTCATAGTCAATTGATTTGTGTGGTGTCCTGTTGTAGGCATGCATCAACAGCAAATTCCCACATAGTTTTAGGTAATCCAAAATCAAACATGTATGCTATTACTTTTCTCTGAACTGTTGCATTAAATCTTTCGGCTGAGCCGTTCTGGTGTGTAAGGTGGTGTGAACTGTGTCTCTATATTTTCCCTCTTTAATATTTCTACAAACTTCCCACCAGTAAACTCGGTTCCTTGGTCTGCTCTGATGTAACAAACTTTTTCATTTTTGCCCAATAAGTTGCGAGTAGATATTAGAAATTTCTCTAAAGAGTGTCCGGATTCGTCTTTGGTTTTTATTGAATAAGCTATAGCCAGTCTTGAGTAGTCATCAATTTAAACGTTTATGAATCGGTTTTGTCCTGGATGAGATGGGGGTTTAATTGGACCCATCGTATCTGTATGAATAACATGAAGTGGCCTATCAGCCCTTCTTCTTGCGTCTTTAAACGGCAGTTTCTGCATTTTTGTCAGTATGCAGACTTCGTATTCTAACAAAGAATCATCAAACTTGACTTTTTCTAATCTTTTATCAATCTTTTGCAATTTTTTCAAATAATTAACTGATGCATGACCTAATCTAAGATGCCACAGCATGAAGATTCTGCTGACAGCGTCTTTTGTCCAACCAGTCTTGTCAGGATACAATTCGAGATATATCTCGATCTGTAACCGGTATGTGCCTCACCAACTGCTCTGCTTCGTCAGTTAGATGGCTCTTTAAATAATGTAGTTTCTGCACATCAGCTAAAGATGAATTGTTATGAATGAGAGATTCAAACAAATCGTGAAAGGTTTGCCACTCCATGTACTGCCCCAAAAAACTAGGCAAAATAATTTTTGGCAGTTTAGCCGCAGCATTATCTGTTTCTTTTGATTGGGCATCAGAACTTGTTCCTTGTTGTGCAGGTAATTCAAATGTAGATAACGTCTCTTTTAACTCAATCTTGTACGATATATAACTGTCCTCTACATTGTCATAAACATTCTCCATAAAATAGGCTATTTTTTCTTCTTCTGCTGTTGCTTCACTAATAATAGCAAAATGATTTGTCTCAAACTGTGTCCACTGTTTCTCCAGTTGTTCTAATCTCGTTTCTACGTATGGTTTTGTTATACGAGATTTAGGTGATTTTTTATAGTTAATCAAACCAGTGAAAATCTTTTGCTTAAGATCAGTTTGTACTTTAAACAAACCATCCATCTTGACTATTTTAGTGTTCAATTACAAAGTTCAATGTGAGTAAGCACTTAGGATTTTAACTAAGTTAATAACAATTAAAGTTAAATCTTGAAAATTTTCTTTTACACATTGCACTACACTTAAACCGGCGTGGATTCCCCGTATCAACAGACTTTTCAAACTATTCTAAGTGTTAGAAATGCCTTGACAATTTCTCAAGTGTTAGGAATCCATGCAATTTTACTAAGTTTAAAAGTCTAAGATAATTATTATTATTATTATACTTTATTGCATCAACATAAAAAATTTACAAACAAAACATATTTACAAGTAGAGAAAAACAAAAGGCGGTCTTATCGCTTTAAAGCGATCTCTTCCAGACAACCTTACAATATTGTTCACAATACTCACAGTCTTTGTCCATTGGTACTTACGACCTTTGCTTACTCACAAAACTACTAGAACTGACACATCGATCAACTATCGTCACTACACAATCTTACTGCACCGCAAATTCAAAAAATCCGGCTCCGAGGACCATGTAAAAATCTCAAAATTCTGGTCCAGGGAGAGCTTCTGTATGTAGAAATAAAACACTGTTCACTTCTCAAAACTCAACCATTAAATGTAAAGCAAGTTTTACTATGCAACTATTAGAACGAAAGCATCTCGCGATATAGTTTTTTACAGCGACATCTAGTGACAACTTTGCAAAAACATATTTTATAACTCGATACGAACACTTATTTAATTTAAAGAAATCTGCAATCCTTGTATATCAGTTTGTAAACGCTTTGTTTCACTGTATGTATAAGCCTATTTTACTTAAGTTAAGAAAGCTGGTATTCGGAAAACAAACGGGGGGGGGGGGGGGGGGGTTTGTGATAAATGACTTCCTTGTAATTGCAGCACGATATGGTGGTGGTAAGTCGTTCCAGCAATGACTAGCTGCAAACTTAAAGCTACCTCGAAAAGCTGCAGATCTGTGTTGTGGGCACAGTCTAAGATACAGTGATGCTTTTGATATATACCTATTCCTTTCTCGGCCACTAGTTAACTTTTCGTACAAATAGGATGACTTTTGAAAACCAGACTTTTGACAAACATCAAAGAAGCCAGGTGAAGTTTTCTGCGTCGTGACGATACCATATTTATGCCTTATTCATGCCTTATTATTTTTATAATGAAATGTTCTTATTCAAGTTTTAGCGCTAAGATTTGCATTAGTAAACAATTCTCAATAAACTTACTACCTATAGCAAAATGCATCTTTAAATTAGAATGGCTGGTTCAAATATACAAGTTCAGTAATTTTATACACTAGCTGAGAAGAAGTTATGATTTAAGCTAACAAAATATAAGTACAAATGACTCAAATTTAAAATATTAAATTTTAAACTAACGAGTCATAAACGTCAACACAAAATAAATTGTTAAACGTCTAGACAAAATGAAGTTGGTTAAGGTTTAAAACCAGCGGCGCGAGAATGAATGTTTTAAACAAACGGTGATTGGATGTTTGTTTGAAAGAAAAGTTGATTGGAGGACGTTTTAAGATGTACCCTAATTGGTGGTTAAGCGATATAGAAATGGTCTCACTTTATATGCCCTTCAAAGGTAGTTTCATAACTTTTACCGAATAAAATTTTATTCAGAAAATTAAATGTAGGATAAATCGGAAACACTCTGGATAGGAGTTGTTTTGTAATCCGCTGTTTTCTTTTCTTACTAATTTTACTGCCAATATTGAAAACACCCGCGAGACTTTTCGAGGATTCTATTAATTTAAGGTAATTAGGCCTTTTTGTCTAGACCGTTTATATTAATTTAGCAGCCTAACTAACATAACTAGTATTATACTTAAAAGATATTCTTTTTTCTTTGTTAAAATTAATTAAGGCCGGACATCCGCCCGGAATAAGAAACAGGATGGAGGTGTTTGAAACGTGGGGTGAAAAGGTTGTTAGAGAGGGTGTTTACCAAAAAGGCCACACGTAGGCCGTATGAAAATTGCATGGACTTACCCAAATTTGGCGTCATATGTTTTTGATAACGTTTTTTGTGTAAAATGGGGTGTAGTGAGTAGTATGTTTGTTTTCGTGTGTGTGATTAGTTTCACTATAACTATTAAATATAAAAATTAGCGCAAAGACAAAACACAGCCGCCAGGCGACGCACAAATTAATGACGACTGACTAGCGCACAGAGTGTGCAAAAAACAAATGCCTAGCTTGAACGATCCGAACACCAATCTGAAAATTCATTCTTTACTAAACCAACCCCCGCTCCAGCCAGACCGTGTCTGGATGAGGATAACCCGAGCCAGAGTCATCCATCAACTGGCAATCGGGAAAGCGTCGTGACGGCACGCTTTAGTAATGAATCCCCTACCAAGACCTCTGCGACCCGCGGGATACCGTCCGAACCGGGAAATAATTGCACGATGCGACCTAAACGCCATTGCAAAGGCGGTAAATTTGAGTCCTTTAAGAGGACGAGGTCTCCGACGCGCGGGGAGTTGGTTTTGTCCGTCCACCGAACCCGTTGCTGTAACAAATGTAAATATTCCGAAGACCACCGACGATGAAACAATTGCGTAATTTGTTGAAGCAACTGAAAGCGCGATAACCTATTAACTGTGAGTCAGGGGTATTCAGGCAAGGAGGATAACGGACTACCAATCAAGAAATGGCCTGGAGTTAGCGCTTCCAGGTCATTAGGATCCGACGAGAACGGACAAAGCGGTCGTAAGATCAATACCGCTTCGACGTTGCAAATTACCGTTTGTAATTCCTCAAACGTAAGGACCGTTTCACCAATCACACGGCGGAGGTGAGTTTTGACGACCTTGACAGCTATTTCGAAAATATCGCCTCACGAAGGATAGCCGGGAGGATCAAAAATCCAAGTCACGCCCCGTTTAGACAACTCCGAATCAATATACGTGTGATTGTCCGACAAAAACTGAAGGACTTCCTTCAGATAGCGATCTGCACCCTTGAAATTTGTGCCACACTCCGAGCGGATTAAATGAGGGAGACCACGCCAACTAACAAACCGCGACAGACATGCGACAAAGGCTTCCGTAGACAAGGCTGAAACGAGCTCCAGATGCACAGCCTTGGCCTACATAAAAAGGGTTAACCTGTCTGTCATTGCGAACACGTCTTTACTAGAAACGGACCCGCGAAATCCAACCCAACCTTAGCGAAAGGTCGAGCTGGCCGGATACGATCGGACGGCAAGTCACCCATTTGTGGCTGAGTCAAGGTTCCCTTTAACCTATAACAATGGATACATTTAAAAATGACACTCCGAGCTGCTCGTCTGGCGGACAAAATCCAGAACTCTCGCTGCAGACAAGCCAGCAATGCGTTGAGACTGGCATGACAGTTTCTAACATGGCGGTCCCTGATCAGCAACTTAATAAAATGACCGCTCTTGGGCAACAAGAGAGGATGCTGAGACCCATAGGGCAATTCTGAGCTACGAAGCTTACCACCCACTCGCAAATACGAGCAAGGCTTCCCCGCAATTTCCCGTTCTCTGAACGGAGAAGACGAATTTCCTTTTCAAACGACGGGGCCTGTACCAGTCGAACACAGGTGAGAAGGGCATCCTGACGCTCTTCAGGAGACAAGACTGAAGACGTCCTTGGCTGTGACCTGTTCCGTAAGTTGTGGAGAAACCTCTTAATCCAACCGGTGACACCAACGAGCTTGTTGAGAGAACTGAACCGATTAAGTAAGAAGTTCGGTGAAGTGTCCACAGTCTGCTCAACAGCAAAGACTTTTAACCCCGGCAGAGGGTCCTCAAACTCCACAACTGAGTGAGGCCAAGTGTCTTCAGGAGAGGCCAGCCAGGCAGGACCAGAGCGGGTGATTCATGATTTGCGAGGCAATCAGGCCCCGTGAAGCGCAATCTGAAGGGTTCAAGGACCCTGGCACGTGACGCCAATCCAGAGACACCTGAAAGACTGGATTTGGGAGACACGATTGGCCACGAAGGTCTCTGGGGCATGAAGGGACGCCTTAAGCGAAGACAACACGATTTGACTGTCTGTCCATGCCGTGACGGAGTCAAATTGGACCCATTGACTCAAGGTGGAGTATACATGGTTGAGGAGTCGAGTCAACAATGCAGCTCCAGATGAGTCCAGCTTGGGGATCGTCAACTTGGTCCGCATAGGTGCAACCTTACTCTTTGCAACCACCAGACTGACGCGGACATGACCATTGCTGTCAACGGTGCGGAGATAAACAACAGCCGCATAACCGGATTCCGACGCATCAGAGAAGCCGTGAAGACTGGCCCAATAACGACCTGGGGGTAAGATCGACCGAGGCACGGAGACATGTTGAAGGTCTGAAAGTGTCTCATAAAAACGAAGCCAATAAGACAACAAGACTCCGGTAAACGGGGTATCCCAGTCGAGACCAGAAATCCAGAGCTCCTGTAGGAAACATTTGGCACAAAAGACTACAGGAGCCACCCAACCATTAGGATCAAAGACACGCGCTTCTGTGGACAGAACCAGCCTTTTAGTCCACCTCTTCATTGTGTTCATGGTTCAACCGTGTACGTGAAGATATCCTGAACTGGCCGATATTGTTCTCCGAGGACCGCGATGGAGTCAGGATTCTGAAAGAGGTGGGGCTCCTGCTGATGTTCTGACGGCAAGTTTTTTTTTTATACCACTAAGGTGGCAAACAAGCCTGCGGTCCGCCTGATGGAAAGCGGTCACCGTAGCCTACTAAGTCTTCTAAGACGGCAGGTGAATTGGAAATCCATCTCCTGAATTCATAACCACCTGCCCGTAACAAGCCGATTAGCTCATCTCTCAGGACTAACGCCTCCTCCACAGACGAAGCACCCGTACAAATATCGTCTACGTAAGCGTCAGAAGGGAAGACAGCAGCTGCGCGTGGGAACTTCAGACGCTCACGATCAGCCAAATGTAGCAACGAGCGCATTGCTTAAAACGGGCTCGACTTTAGCCCGTAAGATAGCCCGTAGGGTGTTAAGCTCATAAACCACCAATGGAGGGGCTGGATCCTCTCTCCACAAAATGAGCTGAAACCGCCTATCTTCAGGGTGTATCATGACCTGACGGAACATCATCTTAATGTCAGCCACAAACACAACCTGCTGGCGACGAAAACCAGTCAAGATTTCCCAGATGTCTACTTGAAGCTTATGCCCCGACATCAGGCAGCCGTTCAAGAACACCCGAAGACGTAGGCGCCGATCCATCTAACACCACCCGTTTTTTACCATTTTTAAAGACGAGATAATGTTCGTTGCCTTCCAACTCGAACTGCGAAACCGACATGTGACCTAGAGATTCTTATTCGCGCATAAAATCCAAGTATTTTGTGCGGAATTCTTTATCACGACGCATCCGGCGCTCCATGGATAATAACCTTTTTTCGGCTATTTTCCAGGAGTCACCCAGGCGCGGATGAGGGGATAAGTAAGGCAGTCGAGTGAAAAACCGGCCAGAATGTAGACGACCCGTATTGGCGAGAAAATATGACTCGCACTCGTCATCGACTGGTCGAGTCCTTGACGCCGGCGGGGCTCTTCGATTTCCCAAAAGCGCTGAAGGGAGTCAGCGAGTGAGAGTTCCACCTGCACCGACGAAGCCGTAGACGCCTGAGCGGCGAGAGAATGAGCTGGGCCCATTATAACAGATCCGAGATCAGTCGGAACAGCGTTCAACCCACCTGGCTGAAGTAACATGGCCTTGTCCAGTCCGAGCAATCCAAGGACATCAGCGCCAAGCAGAAGCTCCACAGGACTAGTTAGGTGGAACCTTTCATCGGCCAACTGCAGACCAGACGAGAGATTCAGCACGTCTGCCGGCAGCGGCACCTGAGGGTGATGACCTAAAATATCCCTCAGGACAACAGCTCCTAGATGATACTGCATGCTAGGATGGAGTAAGGAAGAAAAGGAAAACGAGACTGTACCCACGACGTTGTCCACCCGTAGACCCCCTTCTCCAGAAATCCCATGACTCCGCGAACTTACCTGTAAGCGGAGACGCTTCACGAGCCACAGCGACATTAGACACCTGAGTCCAAAATGGCGTCCACTACCACACCAGGTCCGCGCGAAGAATGAACTAGAACCTGCGCGGTGGGCAAAACTGTTGTGACTGGCGGTGGAGAGACTGGTGAAGCGGCTACCACAAGTCAACGGGTGTTGGCCCGACCCGAGCGCCGTACTTGGCCCCGGGACTCCGGTAGCTCATAATGCCCCACGCTTGAACCCGTATAAGCATACGGGTCCTAAGCGGACATAAGTAGGTGCCGAGACGCGCGTGCCACGATAGGGAGGGGCAGAGGCTCATACTCCGCGTGATGTGCCCGTTCCGCAATACCTACCTGAGCGGAAGGGGCACGTGAGGCTGGTGACCGACGACCATCCCGTGGGCTCGCCTGCGGTGAACGGGGCAGGGAAGGTCGATGTCGCACTGGGGACGGGGGCGATTGGGTTCGATTCAGCGGCGACGAACCCCCGCCCGTGCGAGCCGTAGACACACCTGCATGAGTCATCCGAGGACCATCCTCTGGGATGGGCATGCATAAGTCCGGGTGGTAGCCCCCACCACACTTTGTACAAGGTCGCGGCTGTCGACAGTCCTTGGCTAGGTGCTCCCCCAAACAGTAATAACATAGGCCTAGCCTACGGGTCAAAAATCGTTTTCGGGCTACCCCAGATTTTCTAAACTGGTGGCAATCCAGAATGGTGTGTCCCGGTTCATAACACACCCCACACTGTTCAGTCCGTTCAATTGTCAAATTTCTGGGGGCCAAAACGACCCGGTACCTCGCGATGTCCCGGGACGAGGTTGTTGACGGGGTCCAGATGGGGGCAAAAATCGTGACGGTCCCGATTGTGGCTCGGCGGGTAAATTCTCCAGCTTCCTACTCTGTTCCTCCAAAAACGACACTTACGTGTCAAAAGTAGGTATGTGTGACGCCGAGTCACCTCCGTGCAACTGTTTGAAACGAGCCCTGACGTCATTGGGCAATTTATTCAAAACAATGTGTAACAGCAAAAATGACCACTCGGTGACAGGAAATTTTAGACCTCTTAACGCATTCGTCGCTACCAAAATAGGGTTAAGCAGGTCCGACCGCAGCTGGTTAACCGAAGACAGTTGTCAAATACCTAAAATGGCAGCTACATGTGTATCCGCAATGCGACGGTTATTTTGGTACCGCTTGACTAATAACTCCCTGGCTATATTATAATTGACATCAGTGATGTCCAAATGTTTTATCAAACAGAGGGGCTCATCCCTGATAGACGTCAGTCAAATCTTAAATTTAAGATTTTAAACCCTGTAAAAATTATACCTACCTAGGTATGCGTGCAATTAGATTTCCGTGTGACCGATCGCTAAGAGTATTAGGGTTAAGGGTTAAGGTGTGTTATGACGACTGCCGGGAAATAATTTTAATTCACGATAACAGCTCACCCTTATTTTTAAGGAATAGACATCGTGAAAATTATTATGATAAAATCGGTCTCGCGCACGAAGGGTTCCGTACCATTATCTATAAAAACAGCAAAAAAAAATCACGTTTGTTGTATGTGAGACCCCTCAAATATTTGTTGTTAATATTTATTGTTAATTTAATATTTTGTGAATATTTCAAGCGTCTACCTTTTGCCGTTATCAATATCGAGCAAAAAAATCACGTTTGTTGTATGGGAGCCCCGTCAAATATTTACTTTATTTTGTTTTTTAATTGTTATAGCGGCAACAGAAATACATCTTCTGAGAAAATTTCAACTCTGTAACTATCACGGTTCATGAGATACAGCCTAGTGTCAAACGGACGGACGGACAGCGGAGTCTAAGTAATAAGGTCCCGTTTTTACCATTTGGGTACAGAACCTTAAAATTTTTTTTAATAATTTTAGTTTAAATTCATTAGATACTACCTAGTGTCAGACGGACGGACGGACAGCGGAGTCTAAGTAATAGGGTCCCGTTTTTTACCCTTTGGGTACAGATCCCTAAAAATTCATTAAGAATTTTAGTTGAAATTCAGTAATTAATAATAATAACATTGTTTAAATAAATTTATGTATTTTTTTTTTTTTTTTTTTTATACCACTAAGGTGGCAAACAAGCTTACGGCCCGCCTGATGGTATAGGTATTATCTCTCTCTATAGGTAGGTATGTTAATAACATCGTCATATTTTTGTCGAGAAAACTTTTCAATCGCATAAGGACGGCAGAAAACTTTTATGGAGAGGAAACAATGTCAATGTAATTTCTGTCGTCCTTAACAGATGGAAAATGTCTGTCTTCCTTCTTATCCTGATAGTCAACTTGGGTAATACCTATACCCAGGCGTTTAACAAGCAATTATTATGTTGTTTTGACATAACACATGATTCTTACTCAGTCAAAATCATAATGATTACCTGCAAGTTATTTTAGCTGAACTTACTTTTCTGTTAGCCGAATATTTTTCAAAGATTATGATAAAATTAATAGTAATGAATTATGGCCACAATAATACGAGTGTGTTTAATTTTTCTATACTAATAAACTAACCCAAATACTAACACTTTTGCTAGGTAAAACTCCAGTAGCTCGCTCAAAATTTTCTATGTAGATAATTAGCTCGATACCTAAAGTTTTGGGTATTTTACTTTCATATAATACCATGGGTATGTTGACATTTCAGGAGACAGCATAATATAATAAAATAGAGATTAAATTTAATAAGGGTTTTAGTATTCGGAGGTCAGATGTAAGATTAATATTAATACTCAGTAGCTGTTGATTTTTTTATATTTTTGGTGTTATAAAAAGGTAGTAATAGATTATTAATTATCAATTAATTAGAAAAAGATAAGACGATCTCACGCGTTTGGTTTAGGGTTTAGGTAAATAATTTTAATTTTTGATTATTGTTTTTTTCATATAGGTACCTGTAATCTGGATTACCTAATTGTGGAATTGTTGTAGTTAAAAAAGCGTATTATATTCAAAAAGTTTTAGGATTGATTGATGGAAATACTTTATATTAAATTGCACTCCATTTGCACTGAGATCCGTTGTGGCTATTCACACTATTGTAAATAACTTTACTGCCAAATAATGTCTTTTAAAATTTTATTTTTATTGTTGTTATTTTTAGTTTATCCTCATTATTATTTTTATTTTAAATTGTCATATTGATTAAATGACGTTACAACGACTACTGATATTTCATTACCAAAGAGTCTGCCAACTGATCAACTGATGACTTTTGCCAATACTAGTCGAGATAAAATCAGAGGATTAACTTGATGTTTATTAACCATTTTGTATATCTGAGGAATCTATCATCTCTCTATCATCGCATCGCATCGCTAGCCACAGTGAGGCAGTCCATCCTCACACCTCAAACCTAGTTAGTCACGCACAAGTGTCAGCATCACGCGAGTAATGCCTCTGGAGTAGCAAGCGTCCATAGGCTGCGGTGATTGCTTAACACGTGGCGGGCCGTATGCTTATTTGTCACCTTAGTATATTGAAACAAAGAACTAAACGAATGAGTATATCAACCCACACTTCCCACTTTTGGGTACAAGTCTATACCTACTTACTGAGGAGAATGTTTGCGCTTACGCACTAGGCACCCACACGGGCCTAGTGAGCGTAATTATAGAGGACACTGGGTGCGAAATAGACTAAAAAATCAATTCTGTAATACTAACGATGATAGTAAGTAAAAATACTAAAAAGTAATTATATTTTATAATAAATTACAGTAAGACGAATTTTTTCCATAAATGTTTTGACGTGACAACGTCTTATAAATTGGTTTGCCGGGTGACACTTCAAGAAACTGCGTTACGCTCCGCTCACGTTATGCGCTCACAATGAGAGCGAGTGAGAGGCACGCGCCCGCCTAAGAGCGAGAGAGACAGACATAAAATCATTGTCACGTAAAACTTTCGCCCGTATACCGACTTTACAGGCAACCAGTTTTTTACCGAAATTACTACATTATTACTTTCCAGTATCTCTCAAATCCTACTTTTGAATGGGAGAGGCAAGTATTACGGCGGCACAAAAACCAAATCCAAATAGAACAATATATATTAAATCAATAAATGACCGAGTAGATTTTTCTAGAAGATTGTTATAAAATAAGCAAAAAAAATAAGTTAAAGTTTTCAAGGGCGATCACTTTCTGTATGCCTCTTTGTTATCGTAGGTAAAAAGTAAGGTTTAAAATAATTGGAACCCAATAATAATTACGCACGCACACTTATATATTCAATCATAATTTACGGTTGCGACGCGATGCAGTGGGAAAACTACGCAAGTAGCCAATGTAAGACGAAATTATTTATTACGACTATCTCTCTTTCGTGACTTTTACGCTCTGTAGCGCCTTGGGTTCAAAGTCCATTAAGATTAGGTTGATGGGTCGCCTACTGTACAATATGAATGTGATCTACGGTACTGAAACCTTTCCGAAACCCAGCCTGTTCTGGTGGCTGAAACTTGTCAAGTCCTCCAGCAAGACGATTTGTAACGACTCTAGAGAACAGCTTATACTTAAAAGCGATATTCGCAGGTAGTTCTTAGGTAGGGTTTTATCGCCCTTTTTGAAGAAAAATACCACCACGCTTCCACGCCACGCCTCCGGATTTCTAAGATATTATGACAAAAATCTCAATTCAACTGAAAAGCATTTAACTAGCATCTTCACATAACTTCAGGAAACTAATAAACTTGTTAGGAAATCTTAAATCATAGATATAGTAATATCTAATTAATATTTTCCTCTCATGTCGATATTTTTTCCAATCTATCAAACATACAACACCAATGAGCATGGCAAATACAAAATAATTCGTAACATGACAATAGAATGTATATTTACGATAACAAAATGAAACATTGATATATCTCCCTGGAAATAAGAAACGCTGTATAGAACACAATTTTAATAGGAGACTTTAATGCAAAAGTTGACTCAGACAATAATGCAGTTATAAAAATTATAAAAGTACTCAATTCCTCCCAACTAACCAATCATAGGATGGTTTTTTAGTAATAAATAACATAAAACAAAAGACTAGGCTAGACTTTAAATGAAATCAAACAGGACTTCTGAGACTTTCATAGAGCGCGAGTCTCTTGAAAACATATTTGCTTATAACTTATGACGTAATCAAAGCACTAGCCGAACCGCTGACACCTGTGCTGACTAAATTATTCAATAATATATTTTGCAGAAATTACTGCCCAGACAATGGAAAACAGTAATAATACCTGTACTCTACAAAAATGGAGACCCCTCAACATAGACAAATATCATCCTTAGTAAAATCAAAATTAGTTAGAGTCACAAATACCAAGAGAACTAGCTGGCTTCAGAAGTAAATACTTAACTATAGATCACATATTTACACAGACAAGTAATCGAAAAATACATGCAGTATGGAAAAATATTATATATAGCGTTCGTTGACTATACTAATTTGGACTATACTAATTAATTAAATAAATAAAGGCTTTGAGCCTTTGACACCATGATGCACAGCAAGCTTTGGAAAGCTTAGGAAGAACTAGGCCTACAATGGAAATACATAAAAGTCATCTAAGAAATTTATACAAATAGTAAAGCTCCAGTTAAACTTGAGAAGGAAAGCGATGTGCTTGAATTGAAGATGGGAAGAGAAAGGGATTCCATCTCACCATATCTTTTTAGTTACCATCTGGAACACATTTTTAGAAAATTACAGTGGTCTTGCCTTGGAATAAACATAAACGGCGAACTATAAAGCCACTTGAGATTTACTGACGACATTGTCATAGTGTCAGATAATTACAAGAACTTTCAGTTTATGATGCAAACACTGTCTTCATCTAGAAGAGAATTGAGATTTAGAAACCCAGAAAAGACCTGTGTTTTTACAAATGGAAAGAAAGAGAAGATATTATTAATTGACAACAAAAATATTAATTATAGTAGTATATATATATATCTGGTTCAAATTATTTCCATCAATAGCCACTACATAGAAGAAGGTAAAACATGAATTAAAAAAGGATCTCATACTGGTCACTAAAGTTTATTTTTAAATCACAGATGTAGATGAAATTAAAGAAAAATGCAATGGACTCGGTTGTGATCCCAACTACTTCTAAATCTACTGTACGGCTGTCAATCATGAAGCATGACAAGGGATGTTACAAAAAAATACTAACCTACCAAAGATATGCCGAAAGGAGTGAGCTAGGAATGAAATAAAAGATAGAAAAATTAGTACGGTAGCAAGTACCGCACGAGCAACTTCGCTTGAGAATAGTTTTTGCGTCTTTAAAAAAATCAGTTTTTAGCGTTAAAAATCAAACCGCTAGACTGATTTTTCTCAAACTCTTTTCAGATCTAAGTCATGACGTGGGGTATTGATTGATACTGGGTATGGGTATTGATATCGGTCACGAGCTAAATTGGTCCATTGATTCTTGAGATATCGAGAGACAAAAAAAAGAAAAGGTTAACCTACATACACACACACACACGCACACACATAGACATCATACTAAAAATTATGGCAAACGATTATCCATGTCTCAAAACGTAAAGAAAATGCAAATTGAAAAATGAAAATGCAAACAAGTGATTTCGATTTTTAGACCTATTATAACAACTTCCCACAGTAGAAGTTAATATGAAGCAGTGACGTCTGCGTAATAGAAAAGATGCAGCAAACATGGCACTACGCATGAAATGACGCTGGGCCCGATACTTGGCAAGAACTGCGGACAACAGGTGAAGGGCGAAAATGCTGCATTGGTACCTACGGGGCCAACGCCACCCTCCTATTCGCCCGCGCCACCTTATCACTTGGACTCGCCTAGCCCAGAACAGAGATGAATGGCACAAGATGGTTGAGGCCTTTGTCCGAAATTACAATTAGGTTACCATTAATATACAATCATAATGATTTGAATAATAACTAATCATTAGTTTATATTAAGTATGAAGTATATGTACATTAAAACAATTAAATTTAAAATGCATGTAAAGTAAAGTATAAGACAAAAAATTAAGATAATTTAAAAATTGGAATATTTGTAAATTTCATTTCTTCTTTTGGGATTAAAGGCTAATTATGATTATTATAAATAACTATACATATCCATACTCAAGATCATAACAGAGGTTTAAATATGAAATTGCCGTTTTGACGCAACAGGCAACTTTGATAAAAAAATTACCTGCATAGTTTTAGATTTGTGAATGTTTTTACATTCAACGTTTAACATGAAGATGGATACAGTGAAAATCAGAGTAATATTCGAATACAAGTTCCGACGTCGGACTAACGAAACTGCTCGTAATGTCAGTGCTGTGTTTGGAGAGGATACATTGCGTTATTGGTTTAAACCAGGGGTGGGCAAAGTACGGCCCGCGAAAGGATTTTATCCGGCCCGCCGCCGATCCTTCGAAATAATATATGGCCTGCGATAATTATATTCTGACTTTGAAAGTTACTTCTTTGCAACTTAAACCTGCATTCGACAATATTATGGCAAAACAAAAACAATTTTTTATGTCTCACACCGACTGTAGCAGAGTCTTTAAATAAAAGTTAATTTGTTATTTTTAAGTAGGTAAGTAACATTTGCGCAAGTGTATTATGTTTATAATTTTATATGATTAAACGACTACAAATAAAAAATGTTTTATACTTTTATATGATTAGTTAACGGTTCCAAATCAAAATGCATTTTTGCTGTAATTCTGGCCCTCTTTTAAAATTTCTTAAACTTTCTGGCCCTCCGATAATAAAGAAAGTTTGCCCAGCACTGGTTTAACCGCTTTCGTAGTGAGACCAAACTTCGACCTGAAGAATTAACCACGAGGAAGACCAGACACTACGGTAACAACTATGAATTAAAGGTGAAGGTGGAAAGTGATCGGTGTCAAACTATCAAAGAATTAGCGGCATGGTTTGAATATGGGTGGGGGACTCATGGGTGTACCCACAGTATGAGCTCATTTGCAGCAAATCGGTAAAATTAAAAAAAAATTTGCTTATGATAACGCCGGACCTCACACTGCGCGTGAAACAGTTTTAACACTACAAGAACAAGACCTGCAGTTAGAAACCATCCGTCATCTTCCATACTCGCCGGACATTGCACCAACCGACTAAAACTTTACCACGAAAAAAAAACGAGTTGCACTCCGGGAGTGCCGGCAAAAGTGAAAACCTTTACACACGATTCGCGCTTAACACTCAAATATGTCACAAGACATGTCTTTGACATTGTCAAGAAATAATAATGTTTGTTTATTTACTTTTTTGACGTAGTATATTTGACATCGCAATCTGTCATAGAATTAAAATTCCATATCCAACCTCCCTGTACTACTCATAATCGCAAATACTAAAAATAAAAATTATAATAGGCGTGGCATTACGGTTTCCGTCTTACGAATTTCCACGATTAGGACACGTGAGCTGACGCGACTTAAAATTTTTTACCCAAACCAAAAAAAGTGCGCAACGCCGCTAAAGAAGTTTTCACTTCAAAAAAACGGGTTGCACTCCGGGAGTGCCGGCAGAAGTGAAAACATACTCGCTATTTACTTCCCATCACTTCTTATCCATATTTATTTATTAAAAATAATAACTTTTGTTTATTTACTTTTTTGTCGTTGTATATTTGACAGCTCAATCTGTCATAGAATTAAATTCCATATCCAACCTCCCTGTACTACTCATAATCGCCATATACTAAAAATAAAAATTAACCTAATGTAAATAAAGGTCACGTGTCCTAACGCGAGTGACATCTTACGAATTTTCGATCAGGACACGTGACCTGACGCGAGTTTAACAGTTTTTACCCATCACAAAAAAGTGCACAGCGCCGCTAAAGAAGTTTTCACTTCAAAAATTTTTCCTAGTAAGCAATACCAAATGCCTTCATAGTTTGTTAAGTCTAGGTCTACAGAGTTTTATCGAAAAAGTTTAAGTGATCTCCTTATTCGTTGGCAGAAATTTATAGCCAACGAAGCAACAATAAGTTTATTTAATATTTAATACGTTTTAATAAATAATTTAATACTTCTCCTCTAAAATACAAATGTTTATCTGCTCTTAAACTGTAAAAATAACTGACAATTAGATATAAATGGCTATTTGTTAGTAACACATTTTTTATATTAGAATACAATTTTATGACTAAATTGAGAAAAATATGAATGAAACATTTTTCTAATACGAAGTTGTTTGTGTACAAAATCGCCTATTTATTGTAATTTTATGACCAAAAGTTTAATAAGCAAAACATTTGGCTTCTGAACGACGAAACAGCAAAAGTTTTTACGACACCATCAAGCGACGAGCACGAGTCACGAGTCAGGACGACACATTGCGTCACTACAAATAAACAACCTGGTTATTTTATCCTCTTCATATTGAAAACACGTTTCATATTGAAATTCCTTATCATTGCTTTATATGTCTTTGTTACTGAATATTACATTACATAATTCAGGAGATAAAAATAAAACATATTGGTATTGTTTTAAGATTGATCAATTAACATCATATTTATATTATATATCTATAACAATCTATAAAAACGTTTATACTTTTGAAAAGAGAACCAATTGGTGCTGAGTTTCTCGTCAGCAGAAAACTTTCCGGTGCGGTTACTGTCCGGTATTCATCAGGTAATTTTTTATTTATTATTTTATTCTGTTTGCATTCTGTTAACAGATGGACACGCAATTCCCCCCATTAGTTTTTAAGTTGTGAGTGGAGTTTATTAACCAGCAGAGTACTATCTGGCTATCCAGGCATAAGAAGGTTCAAGGTTTGCTTAGAAGAGTTTTCAGATGGTTGAGAAGGCGAATAATATGAGTAGCCACTTCCATTTTATTTTTATGACTACGGTCTCTAATCAAGAACCTTCTTTTTTCTTTGTTAATAAGTTCTACGAGCACTCTTGTTACTCTGTAAAAAAACTCTATACACTTGGTGAAAGCTGCAGCTGCAGCTGGTGGACAAAAGTTTATTATGGTTGAAGATGATCTAGCGGCTAAAGTAAGGCTTGCTTTTTACTAAAGGCCATAATCTATTGTAGAAGTAAGTGTTGACTGCCATCTTTGAATATTGATTTCCTACACTTAAAATTTAACCTGAGCCCTTATAAGTTCTAGATGTGGTTACGCAACAAAAACTTGTGTATTCTTTATATTAAGTGTATAGTTTGTTCAAACACTCTTTAAGTCATCATCAACCAACAATTATGAACTTTTGTTTGTAAATAAGTTGTTGGTTAGTGATAGGTCAATAGTTTTATTACAAGTGATGCCCTAGTTGTTGCACGTGTGCATATTCTGTGGTAACCGTTTACCATCAGACGGACTGCAAGCTTGTTTGGCACCTTAGTGGTATAACAAAAAATGCGGGTTTGTTTTTATAGTTTATTGTATTATGGTAACAATTACATTTCATTCCATGTGTGCTTGTTGTGTATATATTTCATTTATTCCTCAGTAACATTTATTTATTAATATATAGATAGTACTGCTGACTACACTTTGTCCTTTCTTATTTGCAGAAATGTTGCAGTATTCACAAATTCAGGTGTTAATTCCATTTTGCTATCATGAAAGCATAGGTATATCAACCTTGTAACATATCTTCATCATATAATCTGAAAAATAATTTACAAAATTAGCTATAAACAATATGGTATTAAGGTAAACAGTAAGTTATAATAAGCAGGTCCTGGAGCTAAGCAGCATATTCTAGGCTTTGAAAAGAGTAATAGAAGAAATCCTACTAATGCTTTATACAATATGTTTAAGTTAGTGACAATGATGAAATGAAAATTGGCACACACAGATTATTATTAGAATTGACCGACAAATATTTTATAATGATTATTCTGTTGAGTAATAATCAGCTGATTAAGTTTGTTCCAAAACTACTTTTTAATTGCAATATTGTGTTTAAGAACACCTGTAGGCTATGCTGTAGGGCAGTATTTGCTCTCAGCCTTATATAAAATATATCAATTGGTAGATTTCTTCTAATTCACTTTGACTACCTATGTTTACAGTATTTTCTTAAAGTTGATTTTTAATTGAGTTGCCCTAATGATCAAATACTATTGTTGTGAGCGTTGGGTAGGTATACTTGCAGAAAACTGACCAAACATAAAAGAAAGGGTAGTTATGTATCGCAATTCAAACAAATACCACTTCAATTGTTTGGTATATTTTAGGTTATAGGTTTTAACTGCAAGTTTTCCTACTTCATTTATGGTGTAATGAATAAGTAGGTCCCAGTATCTTGCCGTTAATTACATACAATTTTCTTCGATTTTAGTAATCTTATGTTGTCAACTTCCTAGATTCTTTATTAGTAGGTAACAGTATTTTATAGGCAATTTTGGGTTTTAAATCAGCACAGTCAATGTCTCTGGTATTCTTTTCACTATTATTAGCGAGTTAAAAACACAAACACACACAAAATTAACCAAAACACTAGTTTAAACAGAAAATTGTATTAGGTACGACAAAGCGTATTCTGACCTCGCACACTGGTTTCTGTTGTGTTACTTAACTTTGATTCATTTCTTGCGGATATCTGCTTTAACAATCAATGTTTTGAAAATGTCTAAAGTCTTTAATTAATTAATTTGATATTAGCTTTGCATTCAGAAAGCGATCAGTTTGCAGCCATTGAAAAGGTAAACGCAAATTTGACAGTTCATATGGCTTGCTAACCGCTCGCTAATCGTGATTGTTGTCATTCATAATTCAGATTTTGGAGCTTTCTATGACGCGTAGCGATTGGAAATGCATTTTTAACTCCTAAATCGCCTGATAGAGGCGCTAGCGTCGACTTAATGCTACTTGCATCGCGACCGCGATTATAGACAGCGGTGTTTGTCAGCGATTATTGCGAAATATTAGGCTCTTGCTCTGCTCCCTCAAGATAGTGATAACCCCGCGGAAGTCACGTTTCTAAGCGTGAGCAATCAATCAATATATTATTTATTCAATTTAGGCTACAATAATTGAGCACTTATGTGTGCTACTACGCCATCGGTCTATAGGGCGGGAGACCTTATACTGAGAAGAACCGGCAAGAAACTCAGCAAGGGCATTTGTTTTCTTCCTTTCTCTTACAGCATCCAATTAAAATATTGAAATATGCCCTCCCCATCATAGAAGGACACTTTCCATTACAAACATAGAAAACATGAAATATAAAGCACAGGCACAACATAAAAAAAGTATCGAATTGCAAATTATAAAAAAAAGACAGTTCATGTATTCATTACTTAGAAATAATCATATAGAAATAATCAGCTTTCTACGACTGGGGTTGAGAATATCTATCCCCGGCTAGTCTGCGTCGGACTGGCACTTCAATTTGCTTGGGCCCCTGCCGTACCGTTGGAGATACAGAGACACGTGGAGAGCGGAGCAGTGTCGGTGTAGACGAGTGATGGACGAGTGAAGCGGAAGCGCTGCGTCACCTGCTTGTCACCGCTGTGCTGTGTAAGAGGCTCCCCTCCCTTAGGGAATACTTCTGTTGAAGCATGGTAGGTGATGGTGACGCAGGCTGTCATAGTGTTGACAGGTATAAAAGGAAGGACATGAGGTCCGATGGTGTCCTAAATACTTGTAGCACCATTTTCGCTTTCTGTCCAAGGCGGCACACTCACTAGTTGACAGGCCTAGAAAATGTCTGTAATTTGCAGTTTGATTACTTTTACCACCATTGGGCTTTGAGTGTCCGGACACACCCGTGCCGTTGAGCCAGGATTTCTGTCCGACTTGGTGGTGGTGGTATAAAAATATATTTATATATATATATATATATATATATATACACATATATATGGGTGGTAGAAATGTTTTGTTTTTGTATGACGGGCAAAGACATTACAGCTAAAACATGCCTCTGTTGTTTTATTATAATATCACGGGCAATGCCATAGCTCTGATCTATAACCTTACGAAAGCTTTTGACTCGGAATCAGGTCAGAACAAATATGTAAAAGACTCAATCAATCAAATAAATTTATGTGGCTTGCCATCTGGGTCAGATCCTCGCCTTACAATACACCGAGTTTAATAGAGTGCACCCTACTTACGGTTAACACACAGAAGGTGGAAGGGACAAAATATTCCTCCTTATCATCATAATCAGCCTCAAGGGATGTTATAGCAACTTTAGTAATGGTGTCGATAATTTCCTGAGATTGTTCCAGGTCTTTTACCACCCTAGACAACATTTTTGGGGGGACCTGGTCAGTGTTAAGCTGTAGAACTTTACCAACGTGAGCTTTCTCAAGCTTGTCCACCCGTGCAGGCAAAGATTTGAACCTCTCGACTAGAGTTCGCCTCCGGTCGGGGCAGTCCATCAGAAGTTTCACTGAATTTGATTAATTATAGAGGGTTAAAATATTATTTTGATAATGACTTATTAGTTATAATCAAACAACAAGGAACTAAATAAAAAAACACTCATGTCAGTTATGTACCTACTAAGTTTACGGCATCGATTTGCGTAAGGATGTCACTTACACCACGTATAATACAAGCTTTGCTTATTTTTGGATCAGATGGTATCAATCAATCGGAGTTTCACATTTTTTTGGAGATATAGGTCAGAACGTTTTTGTTTATTTTCCGTGTAATATTTTAAAAAAAAATCTGCGGATTTCTTTAAAGAGATTATACGTTATGTATATAAAAACCAGTAAGTACCTTCTTATTCAACCGTATCTGGTGCATCGTCTTCGCATGAGCCATCGTCATCGCTCACTGGACGCCCTGTCAGAGATAACATCTCGAAACCACATGTTCCTGTCGTTCTGAAGCCGACATATAAAATGACCGATATATATCAGGAGCATTAAAAGACGGAGGCGGAGTTAGACGACTTTGTCTGACGATTGTCTATTACTACATTTTTCTTTGGATCTTACCTAGTGTCTTTGTAATTTATTAATTCTCATCCGTATATTTTTTATTTTATCCTGGCCCAAAAACAATTTTATGTATGTAAACAGAGATAACATTAACAATAATACTCAGCAAGTCAATTATTTAACTCTTTATTTTAATTAAACGTAATAAACGCGCGGTCGCTCTCGCCGTAACCTGGTTAGCGCGGTTGCGGTCGCGGGCGCCAAGAGCACGACGGTACGAGCATAGATTTCCTTAAATGTTTTACTTTTTCATAAGTCTGAACATTTAATTAGGATGTCCTTAATGAAATGACTAATTTTGCTAACATAAGATGTCAAACGTGAAAAGAGTCAAGTAAACAAGTATGTTTACAAAATAACTTTCTATTGTTAAAAACTCTATTCGTATGTAATGTAGCTCCCGAATTTAAACAAAAAATTATCCAAACAAAGAATCTCTGTAAGACCCAATTTACCTAAAATCTTTGTTGGACTTAACGTGTCCACATTCTCTGAATCTCATACAGACATAGAATAATTAACTTAATTAATAATTAAAATTAACTTCCAGGATAAGTAATTTATACACAATAAGTTGAGATTTATAGCAGAAAAGTGGGGAATAAAAAAAAACCAACTTCGATGATTGTGACTAGGTATAATTAGCCCGAGGTGCAGTTGTATGTTTGTCCACGCATATCTCAAAAACCATACGTCAGATTAAAAAATATTTTATATTGAATTAGGCATAGTCTAACTTAGTGAACAGTGCAAGTTTCATTCAAATCGGTTTGGAGACAGAAACTTGCATGTGTATCAGTCTCGAGGAAAACATGCCGTTGGCTTAGCAGATTCTAAAACATGTAATTTTGCATGTTGTTTAAATGTTTCAATGCAGTTAGGCTAGCTAATCAATCTCGATGTAAATTTGAAAAAGTGGCTTAGAAATTTAAAAAGAAATCGTGTAACGATAGAGCTCAACTCTTCAAGTATAATAGACCAAAAATACGCGTAAAAGACAAAGAAATAATTGAGGCACAGTACTCAAACGAAAAAAATATTGAGTATTTCCACATGATGGTAAGCGATTTCGTTTGCAACACCTTGGGGCATCATTGGCGCGTTGCAAACCCTTCATAAATCTAATAACCTCTTTCTTGAAGAGACCTAAACTGTATTCATTAGAGAAAACCTTGGCAGAGAGCTCATTCCACAACCTAAGCAATTGCGGGAGGAAGTTTCTCTGAAACCGCACTGTATTTGACCATTTAGGTTCTTAGCTGAGAGGATGAATTCCCTACGAAAAGCGAGCGGTGCGATGGTAGAAAGTAGCCATAAACATAATTTTGAAAAAATCCTCAGAACACATCCCCTTATTCAAACAGTAGAACACACACAGGAAGGCAAGGTCTCTCCTCAGACTTAAGGGTTCGATTCGTGACTATTGTGGCGCTGTAGTCGCGTAAACACTCGTTGTGTATAATTAACACATTTAAACATTTAAAATTTTACAGTTAAACACTTAAAAAAATATAGAATATATAGTCATAATAAGGTGTTATTGTTATTCAGTGTAAATTATGACCGCAAATCAATAAATTGCATTGTCAAATATGTGAGGAAGGGATTACTGATAAAACAATATAAATGGGTGATATCCTATTCTAAAATAAAGAAAACACTATTTTCCATTGATAGATACATAACTAAGCAGTGAATAATATCATAAAATAGGAAGAATTTTGCTATTTAAATGCTAAAAGTGATTAAAAATTTCCGTTGAGACATTCAAATAGTGCAATACTTACGAACAATCAGTGACCGGTCAAGGTTAACCATCAGCTGTTGCTACGAGTCAATCTTTTTCTAATGTTACTTAACAGCCACACAGTACTTTCAGACTACTTCGTAGAACATAGTTTGGGCTCTTGGTAGAAATTTCACTGTACGCGCCTGTCGTCCAGGGTTCTAATCGCTAACGGCGTAATTCTTTTTGTTATTTCATTAGTAGAAAATATTATAGAATATGGAAGTGTGTCTTAATAACATAACAAAACGACGTTACAGAACAATGGTAAATGAATCATAGGAATTATCATTTACATCAACGCAATCTGACTTTAGAAGACATAGTTTGCCAGATCTTTCGAGGGCGTATGATAGCGATATGGAAGAGCTAAAAGAAGAAATTAAGACTCTCAAAAGTGTGCTTGAAAGTGGAAAATCTTGCCTGTGAGAATAGAAACTTTCGTAAACAAATCGAAGCTCAGAAAAACCAAATAAAACAGTTAGCAAAACTATGTAGCGAACTCGTAAAAAGTACAGCTAAAAAAATGTCTAACACAAATAGAAGAATAAAAAAAGTACGCAAGGCAAAAAAACTGTTTATAGGTCAAACAGAAAATTTTTGTTGTCCAAATAGCTCCAGCTTAGACTTAAGCCTCGCAAATACCGATTGCGCAGAAGAAAATAAATCTTTTACCTCAACAACAGAAAGAACTAGTACATTTCAGCCAGGTACAAATAATGGTTGCTCTCATAGTGAAAACACTCTAATCGAAGTAAACTGCTACTCGCCGACAGATGGAGCTAGTAGTACAAAATGTAATACAACGCCTGAAAACTGCTACTCGCCTACAGATGGAGTTAGTAGTACCAAATCAGAAAAGTAGATACAAGTAAATAGCAAATCACCGATAGATGGTGCTAGTAGTACGAAAATGAACAAAAAGACTGAAGAAAATTTGCAAGCAAAAAGCTACTTGCCTACAGATGGTGCTAATAGTACTGCGCCAGCTTAATAAGAATATAAGACACAGAATCAGCAGAAAAGTCTCAGCATACGCAACATATTTATCTTCGGCGGCCAACAAATTACAGTCAATATTAGGTCGCACGAGTAACGTAAATCACGTTATGCTTAGTCAGTAAGATAGAATTAGTAACTTTTGTAATAATATAAATTCAATCAATATACGATTGTCAACTGAACAGCATGCATTTTACTTAATTCGACCATCAACTTGTCTCCACCATCAGAGCGCCTAGGCAGCGCTCCTCATGGCGTCCCTTTGCCAAAGAACCAAGAAAAATCACATTTTATCAGAAGAAACGAAGAAAGAAAATTTCAAAAGACTGCGAAAATGAAGACCAAATGTTTTACAAAATTTTAAAAGAACAAACAAGTCTGAATACATTATGAAGATCCTGCCCAATTTTCAAAAAAGTAAACAAGAACGTGCCAATAAATCAAGAGAACTTCACCAAAAACACACAAGAGAATTGAAGCGTACTAGCGGTGTCCAGGGTTTTTCCCGGCCCACGGAGTCCAGGGTATAGCCCGGCCTACGAAGGAGCGGTGTCCAGGATTTTCCCGGCCCACCCATCACAGTCGAAAGCAGCCAGCTCAAGAACGATGTTCTACTGCAGCCGCGCCGATGCCGCCGAGCCAACCGACGCTCCGCACCGCATCGCCAATACGTATTTTTAGTATAGACAACTAGACAAGTAAGTTTTAGGTATCTATAATATAACATGTCTATTGTTAATTAATTTTAATATGTAACTTTTAATTTTATTAGTAAATACATCGATAGGGGATATTAAGGAAATCTATAACTTTATTTTAAGTTTGCATGTCACAAGAGTGGTAGAAACTTCAGAAAGTGTAGATAAGGACACACAAACCGTTTTTTTTTTTATTTCAGATTGACTATTAATTATTAATTTCTTTATATATATCGTTCTCAATTTACAAGTAATAGTAACATGTTTGCGCGTGTGTGTGTGTGTGTTTAGTGTGTAGGGTAAATCAAAGTTCTTATTTTTATTTTGAATACCTTTTTTTATTTAATTCTAACTAGCATAACTGCAGTGATTGTATGTCACAGAGCTCAAATAGGGTTCCCACTGAAAATCACCGCTGTAGCAGGAAACTGCTTCAGCATAATGCTGAGTGGGATACCCGTTTTGAAGCTATTGTAAATTATGTTACTTACAGTAACAAAATAAATATTTTTCTTCTTTCTTCTTCTGAATTCAATTTGTCTACTATTCAACGCTTTTTGCATTAAGCTTTAACGAAACGCTAATTTTTAATTTCAAATACAGCAAATTCTGCGAACAAATTGGAGTACCAAATTATTTACCACATCCACAAAACAAACTTCGGAACATTGTGGACCTTCAGAGCCAAATAAAAACGAGAGAACTGGAAGAAAATCGCTTGACCTACTTTGGACGTCATTTTGTGGATTCGTAAAATATTCAAAAAACGCAAGAAGCAGATCAAGGTTAAGACGTTGGAGGAACTGCAGCAGGACTACATCCACCAGCAAGCGCATTCTGGTACGTTCAGCCATCTTCCCTAACTAAAATCGCTTTACTTTTGTAATTTCATGTCTTATTTCTCATTATAATTTGGTATAATTTGGTTACTTGACTAAGAATCAGTGGAGCTCGTGAACTTTGCGTTCGCTGCAGCCATCAGCTAAGTTCACATTTTTCGTCTAAACGTAAGTACTCTTGCCTTTACATATCTCAAAAATGAGTTTTCCAGAATCAGCTAATACTCAAGATAAATCTCCAAATAGACTGATCCCTAGCGATGAAAAGGATTCACAATTACTTCGAGACCTAGTTAAAAAACGTGGCATCATAAAAGACAGATTAACTAAATTGGCTAATCATATTAGTAGCTCTGAAACCGACACACAGCTGAGCCATCAAAAATGTGTCGAGTTAAAGTTGCGCATACAAGGTTTTAGGATGGCTGCACATGGCTCCTAATTTATTAAAAACATTTGTGCAGAATAGAGTGGCTGAAATACACGAACTGACAAAAGAACTTCCATGGCGTCACATAAGCGGGAAATCCAACCCAGCAGATATAATTACACGAACAGTAGGATTAAAGGATCTCTCCCTTTCTTCTTTATGGTGGGAGGGCCCAGCGTTCCTTCATGAATCCAGTTTTAATTGTACTGACGTAGCTTCAGAAGTTTACAACGATTCTAGCGAAGCTTTACCTGAAATTAAAACCAGTGTAAAATAAAAACGCGCGGCGGTCAGGCGTTCTCAGTGTTGAAGAATTGAGAGAATCGGAACTAACTCTAGCCAGACTCTCTCAGAAGGATTCATTCCCAAATGAATATAATTTATTAATTAGTAACGAACCATTGTTCATAGACGAAAATAAAATTATGTGAGTAGTAGGTCGTATTTGTAATTCACCCGACTTTACATTCAATAAAAAGCATCCAATATTAATCTCAGCTAAGCATCCGTTTTCAACTTTACTTTTACTTTGCATTTACAGTTGTTACACGCAGCTCTACAGATGCTTTTATTTAATTTACGAGAGACGTGGTGGCCAGTAGGCGGTAAGAACCTCGCGAGAAAGGTTACACGCTTGTGTTAAATGCACACGATTGAGAAGCAAATCCGCTTGTCCTTTGATAGGAAATTTGCCAAAGGACCGCGTAACTCTAGGCTTACCGTTTCAACGATGCGGAGTTGACTGGCGGAATGCACATACTAAATCGAATGGGTAGGGGGGCTAAAGTTATAAAAGGGTACATATGTTTATTCATATGTTTCGTTAATCGCGCTGTACACTTAGAATTAGTCAGTGACCTCTCTACAGATGCCTACTTGATGGCTCTTAAACGTTACATCTCTCAACGTGGCAAACCTTTGGAAATATTTTCCGACAATGGGAAAAATTTCGTATGTTTTTCACAATTTTTGTCCAATTGTTCCCCTGAAATTGTCGAATACGCCACTAGTCAAAATATTAAATATACTTTTATGCCACCTTATGCTCCTCATTTTGGTGGTCTGTGGGAGGCAGGAGTAAAATCATGTAAGTATCACTTACGTCGTGTCATAGGAAACGTGCATTTGACATATGAGGAATTCTACACGGTTTTAACACAAGTAGAAGCTGTTCTAAACTCCCGTCCCTTAAGTCCTATGCCCACTGATCCAAACGATTTTACTCCTTTAAGCCCAGCTCACTTCCTGGTTTGCCGTCCTCTGTCTGCACCCGTCTGTGCTGATTTGACCCAGACGCCTCAAACTCACCTCACGCTATCAAGTAGTTGAACAAATCCGGCAGCATTTTTGGACTCGATGGGCAAAGGAATATTTGTCAGAGCTTCAATCGAGAACAAAACGAAGAGTTGACGCAACTCCTTTGCAGACCGATATGCTGGTCGTCATCAAAGATGATAACTTACCGCCGTTGAAGTGGCACCTCGGACGAATTATTAAAACTATTCCCGGGAATGATGGCGTATCCAGGGTAGCCGACATTCAGACAGCGTCAGGTTTTGTGCGACGCACTTATACAAAGATTTGTCCACTCTTCGAAGAGTAGCTGAGTTCCAGAAGCAATCTACATTGAAAGCCGGTACTTTTAAGGCCGGCGGAATGTTCACGCATGTACGGAAATGTTGTTATTGCAACACCATATAATTCCCGGCAACACTGCATTCGCGGGACTGTCCATACATTTTTTGTTTCTTTTATTCTGAATTCAATTTGTCTACTGTTCAACGGTTTTTGCATCAAGCTTTAACGAAAAGCTAATTTTTAATTAGAAATAAAGCAAATTCTGCGCACAAATTGGAGTACCAAATTATTTACCACATCCACAAAAATTACAATGTAGGAATGCCATACCTAGCAAATATAGACTTTAATTTATCAATTATTGTAACAGACCTGATATCAGGTAACCGTACTAGTTCTATATATGTAGATAATGCATCTATTACAACATTTATCACCTTGAATTTTATTACAGACATCACAACATTTGACAAATATCCTTATATCTTGGTTAATCCCAACCCAAAACATAGTTAACTCTGCTCTACTTAACATTATATTGATACCTGGGTGTCCTGTATGAAGTTACAAAAATTCAAAAACTCAAAATTTATTTATTTGAGGAAAACAAGAAACCTATATTGTACATTTATATTTAGATTTTTTAAATTAATTAAATAAAATAACATAAGGAAATTATGAAATAGAATTAGAAATAAATAAATAATACTTAATATAATAAATTAATCTAATCAAATAAAAAATTCATAACATTATATAAAATAAAATCAATTTAAATAATACATATAGTCATTTAGTACTTCCTTTCCGGCATTGGCACCGCCACATGTCTGTTACAGCAATGTGTAAGGAAAGGACAGTCTAATCTTTCAGCGATCATATTTAGGACAGAATTGAACCTGGCACGAACTCTGCGTAGCAAGGACGCGCTTAGCTTTCGCTTAGTCGTATTGAAGCAATCGACGCGTGCATCTGCAAACATGCTAGAGGCGCTGCAGAATCGTGGCAGCCCAACACAATCCTAAATGCATTGTTATCGTGTCCTGTACACGGATGTCGCTGTACCGTATTTTTGTATAATTAACTCATAGACTGCACGTTTTAAAGAGGGTTATTTTAACCTCAGCTGAGCAGCTTGCAAATCTACGGGCCATCATATTGGCTCTTACTGACAGCGCCCTCCGTTCCCGCTCAATGTCAGCATCGTCCTTGTCAGTTTCCTTTACATGTCAGATTTTAAACTTTTTGGAATCACAGCACGGCTCTGTTTGAAAACAAGATCTTTTACAACTGCTAAATTATTCTTAAAAGAATAAATGGTTTTAAACTCTCAATTATTAACTTATATTCCGGCCAACCTTTTGTGATATTATTCTTAAGTTTTATTAAGTCTTTATCAAATTTATAGTGATCTATAAACAACTGCCAATTTTCCTTAGTTATAGGTAAATTGCTTATCAACATTGTTACTTGTAATTCCCCTTTTTAAACACAACTCTCTATGGTAAAATCCCAAAATAAAGTGTCAGCAATATACATATATTTGCCAGGTGAATGTATTAAATATAATCTGTATGGTTGTAACCTTAACATCATTCTTTGAAGTCGTGTTGGTATTTTATGTAGTAGTTTCTTAAATATACCTAGTAATGGTTTATGATTTGTTTGTACGGTAATAATTTCTTTACCAAACACATACCGCTTCTTTTTCAATTTGTGAAAATCTTACCTGAGTTTCCGTAAGTGCCTTTGAAGCGTATGCTAGGGGACGTTCTTCCTGAATCAAAACAGCACCTAATCCTCTAGTACTTGCATCAACGCTCAACATTAAAAGTTTGTTTATATCATAAAAACTAAGTACGGGTGCTTTAACTTTCGCTCCGACTTTAAATCCTCAAAGGCTTTTGCATGTTGCTGACCCCAAATAAACTCAACATCATCTTAAAGTAGGACTTTGACTTCTCCGAATAATTAGGAATAAATTTGGACAAAAAATTAAACATACCTAAAGCTCTCTGTAAAGTTTTTTGTCTACAGGTATTTTCAAATTTTCAATACCACAGAGTTTTTCTTTGTCAACCTTCATAACATAAGCTCCAAATTTATATCCTAAAAATGTGACTTCAGTGGCACCAAACACACAATTTGTTCGATTGAATTTAATACCCTTAATTTTGGCCCTTTGTAATATTTGAATTCATATTGTTTTTAATTGTTCCCTACTGTCTGCCCAGGCCAAAATATCATCTTGAAATGTAGCTACATTTTTAATATCTCAAAATTTTTCACAAATTACTTTATAAAATATTTCAGGAGATACATTTAATCCAAATGGTTACCTCAAAAAAGAATATCTTCCCCATATAGTTTGGAACTCTCTTGAGTTAATTGCCACATCCAAAATCTTGACTGTTCATCTAACTTACAAAAATACTTGGCACCTGCCAAATTTGACACTATTTCATCTTTAGTTGGAAGCGGGTAATGAGCCCTTTTAGGGGCTTTGTTTAAGTCTCTTGGGTCCAAACATAGCCTAAGTAATGAATCCTTGATTTTTACAACTACTGAATGACTTACCAAGTCTGTTGGTTCAGTAGTTTGTTTAATGATATAATTTATTACCATACTGTCTAACTCTTGTTTGACTTGTTTTTGCAATGAGAAAGAAATCCTTCGCACTGGTGTCACCACTGGAGTTATATTTGGATCCACTTCAATTTTGCCTTTTTTTGAAAAACAACCCACATTTCCATTAAATAATTCATTATACACAACAGGAACCATCTCATGAACCCTTTCTGCCACCGTGCAGATTCTATTTACTAAACCCATTTGCTCTGCGGATTTCAAACCTAAAATATTTATACATTTTTTCTTTACTACAATAAAAGTCACTGAATATTTAAATTGACATACAACTTCACATTTACCAAAAAAAAGGTAACCTATCATTTGTAAAAGACAAAATGCAGCAAGAAGTAGGCTTAATCAGGTCTTCTCTAAAGCCTAATTTTAAAAACTCACTAAAGCTTTTTACATTACATTGAGCTCCGGTATCAACTTTTAAATGAAATTGCTCTATTATTAATAGTTAATACAGCTACATACCATTTTATATCTTAAGCCTCTTCTAAACTACTAACATAAAACCCTTCATCAGAATTTTCTTGTACAGCACCTCCTGCCTTTTTCTTGATTTTAATGTGCATCTTTTTGCGAAGTGATTGTATTTGATACATAAAATACATTTTTACCATACGCTGGACATTTTCTATATGGGTGGTCAAAACTACAGTACTTGCATCCTTTTACTTCTAAGATTTTCTTGTTATGATATTTCATCTTCATAATAGGATCCTCCGTCTCTTCCTTCATAATACCATCATTCCATCCCTTTTTATTTTTTTTAATAACTCGGACTTGAGCCAACACTGCAACCTGAGTCCGACAAATTTCTACTGCCGTATTAATGTCCACATTTGGGGTCCGCAATAGAAGTTTTTGCGGACCTGTATCTCCTATGCAACATATAAATACGTTTAGATACTTAGCTCACAGGTCTTAGCAAGTGTTTTTAATGCCGTCCTAAATTATTTAAAAGATTCTCCAGGTTCTAGTTCTAGTCAAGAACCTACAACAGACACATTAACATCTGCTGCTTACAAGAAACGCAGGGAAAGGCTCAAAATCGAAGACATAGGGAATGACTACCAGTTGATATATTACGGCACGAACAACAAAAGAAACGGAGTGGCCACAGTGCTCGGCAACAACTTTAAGGCTCGAATAATAAACATCATACGTAAGAGCGATCGTTCAATGGCAATCAAGCTTGCCCTGGATGACCAGCAGATCACCAATATAATTTCATCTTACGCCCTCCAATCAGGCTGCACAGATGCAGAAAAGACTGATTTCTGGGATGGCTTCGATGACGTAATCCGTACCATACCTGCAAATGAATACAAGATAATCGGAGGAGATCTGAACGGACATGTTGGAGCTAGCAACACTGCATATGAGAAGACTGTTTACGGTGGATATGGGCTTTCGCGGCACTCTTTAACTGAATACTTAATACGAACTTCCAAAAGAAACTGGAACATCTAATCACTAAATGCGCAGGAAAAGTCTCACAAATAGACTTTATAGTTTCAGACGTATCTGTAAAGCATAAATTCAAGGATTGCAAGGTTATTCCAGGCGAAGCCCTAACATCGCAGCACTGGATACTTATGGCTGTATACAACCTACCCAAACCCATTAGAACATTAGTGGATAGATGCCCTAGAACTTACATTATGTCACACTTTTCCATGCCGGCATGTGTAACTTGTGAACGATGACCTTGACATCTACTTAATAATTTCTATGTTTTTTAGGTTTACGTCCTCTCTTGTTTCTACTATTGGTCCTACTAATCTTATTATATTAGTCCAACAAGTATGCGAAGATATTTGAAATATGTACAATATTTAGCAACGCTAATGCTAACCTACTTTATCTAACTTATATTATATTACCTACTATATGAAGCAAGTAAAAATATATTCACAAGATATTAAAGAGTACAATTAACACGCGCGGTGTACAGCTAATCGCTTACTAGCCTATTAGCTCAGTGTATCAATTTTCTTTTGCATTGTTCGCTATGGACTTTGTTATCTATCTGTACTTTCCTATTTCTTCTTGTGACTGTTTATTCTTAATACTATGTTGCTTGTGCTTCGCTTAAATAAATACATGTGAAGTGTAGCTTTTGTTTCTTCACTGACTGTATCCACTGGATTTACCTACTTCTGATACAAGTTAAGTAGACATGAGGTCCAGTATATGCTGGTTGGAGGGCACTTCTCAGTGCATCTTCTCTTAAACATACGTGGCTACTATTGGCCAAATCTTTAAAAATAAAGATAGATTTTTTTGAATGGCCTGAAGCTGGTGCTGGCTGTAAATTCTCGGCAAAAGTAAGGAGATGGGCTGTGTAATCAGTCACATCCGTCGTACCTGTGGCTTTGGTATGGAGAAATTCTTCGGGTAACCACAGTGGTTCTCCATGAATTAACTCGGCTGATGATGAGCAGTTTTCTTTTCTAGAATTGTGCGCGTAGCAAAGTGGTTTGTGATCCGTGTAAATGGTCTCTGGCTTCTAACATGTATCTGAAATATTTTATGGACTCGTATATCGCCAAGAGCTTTCTATCATACGGTGAATTATTTTTGCTGCGTGGGACTGAGTTTTCGTGAGAAGAATGCCAATGGTTCCCACGCTCCATCTTTGGATTTTTGTAGTGCATCACCAATAGCAACATCAGATGCATCAGTCGATATGCTGATTTTAGCTTGGCAATCTGGGCGAGCTAAGAGCGTAGCCTGCGATAAGCTCTCTTTGCACTTCTCAAATGCTCTCAGTGATTCTCCTGTTAGGTCGACAGGGTATGAGCCTTTCACTGAGCCTGTTAAAAGTGAATTTAGAGAGGCCTGGACTTCAGCTGCATCAGACATAAATCTTCGGTAGAAGTTTAACATTCCTAAGAATCTTCTGAGCTCTGAGCTGGGAAGTTCTTAATCGCTTCTACTTTTGAATCCAGTGGCTTTGTACCCTTAGCAGAAATGTGATAGCCAAGGAAATGGACTTCTGTGACACCAAATACGCACTTAGAAGTATTGATCAGCATGCCATACTCTTTCATCCTAGAGAAGATTTGACATAGATGGTCTTCATGCTGGTCTTTTCGCGAAAAGATGAGGAAATCATCAAGATAAGCGTAGCAAAAGTCTAATCCTCTAGTCATTTCGTCAACAAAATGCTGAAATGTCTGCGCAGCATTTCGCAAACCGTACGTCATGTACGGAAAATCAAAAAGACCAAACGGTGTCGAAATAGTAGTTTTCTGGACGTCCTCTGCAGCTACCGGAATTTGGTTGTACGCTTTAACCAGGTTTAGCGTTGAGAATACTTCGCAACCAGATATACTTTGGGCAAAGTCGTGAATGTGCCTAATAGGGTATTTATCTGGGACGGTTCTGGCATTCAACATCCTATAATCGCCACAAGGACGCCAACCATTCTCTTTGGCCCATGGGCTCTTTGAAGGTCGTACCGGTACCGTTACTCAACATGGCATCAAACTCTTGCTTTGCAATCTTGAGTTTGTCTGGTGCCAGTCGACGTGGTGTGCAGGACACTGGTGGGCCGGGTGTCGTCTTAATGAAATGGACCGTCTTGTGCGTGGATTCTCCAGGTGTGCCTGATGGACGGGTTATTTCAGGAAATTCCTTGAGTATGTCGTTATACCTAGGCTCGCCAAACATAATCTTGATGGAAGTGTACGTATGACCCTGACGTAGAAACAGTCGTAGTATTGTCCACCAATCGTTTATTTCGGATATCAACCATCAAATTGTAATGTTTGAGAAAATCTGCTCCGATAATGGCTTTGGTGACATCAGCTACAACAAATCGCCATGGAAAGTTACAACGTAATCCCAAATCCAGTTGAAGATAAACGTATCCGTACGTATTTATAGGACTACCATTTGCAGCACATAATTGGTATGTTGTCTGTTGACGACGATATGTCAGTGCAGAACGAGGGTAGACACAGAGTTCACTGCCCGTGTCAATGAAAAACTGTGCCTTAGACTTTCTGTCAGTGACAAATAGGCGACGAGATGGCCCTGGACAATCGTCAGCCGCCATTACCGACTGCCCTGGAAGTTTTATGACTTATAGTCACAAGGCTTGATGCATGCGGTTGATATTTCTCCGAACTTCCAATGATACCAACACGTAGGATGTCTTCGGTAGCTGGAGTTGGATCGAGTTCTCTAGGAAGATCTACTGTGTGGACGTGACTTAAAATCTCTTCGCGGCTTTCTACTTAACTGTGTTGTAAGCGACTACATTTGCCTTCTCAATTCATAAATTTCCTGCATCATGCCATCCAAAGAATGACCGGAATGCGCTGTATTTGAAGTAGCGGCGACCTCATACATCGGTGTTGCTATTTCTTGCACGCGATCAGCTAAATCGGAGAGTACCTCTAATTATGCATCTGGTTGTGCAGCGATAACAGTTTGTATGTTACGAGGCAGTCGGCTCGTCCAATTTAGGAACTCCTCTGGAACATTGGGTCCTGCTAGACTTTGCAGGTGCCGTAAAAATTGAGATGGCTTACGGTCACCGAGCTCCTCGTGCATCAACCATTGCTTGACTTTTCTTTCATGAGAGGCAGTAAGGCGTTTAATTAGCTCCGTCTTCAATTTCTCATATTTATCTACGGTGGGCGGTGAAATTATAATGTCTTTCACTTCCTTCGCAAACTGATGATCCAGTTGTCTGATCACGTAATTAAATTTTGTTATGTCGGTGTTTATGCCTGAGATTGCGATTTGACCTTCAATCTGTGCAAACCATATTTCAGGTTCCTCTGGCCAGAAAGGTGGAACGCGAGGTCCGACACGAAAAATCTCGGATGACGTGACGTCCGTGGCAGTAGAACCGCGCACTCGTCCGACAGTTTGCGACGCTTCTTTCTCTTCATAGGATGGGTTTGACATGTTTCACACAATAAATAAAGTCCACTTGAATTAAATGTTCAATTCAGGGGTCACCAATTTAGGTAGTTGTTGTCTACTTATCTTGCATCAGAAGTAGGTAAATCCAGTGGATACAGTCAGTGAAGAAACACAAGCTACACTTTACATGTATTTATTTAAGCGAAGCACAAGCAACATAGTATGAAGAATAAACAGTTACAAGAAGAAACAGGAAAGTACAGATAGATAATAAAGTCCATAGCGAACAATGCAAATGCAAATTGATACACTGAGCGAATAGGCTAGTTAAGCGATTAGCTGTACACCGCGCGTCGAGGCTGCGAGAACACGACTGAGGCGCGCGCCGCGACCTGCTATGCGCACGCGCCGGTGCTCTGTCCGACCGGTAAGCGTTATCAATAGATGACGACATTATTGTGCGTTTCCAGTGTACTTCCATGCTGCACGCATCCATCTCCGCCGTCACGACTTGTCGTCAATGTCATCAACATTAGAATATTATTTGAAACTTTTATTTACTTTTATTAACTTTTATTTTATATTTTATTTTAATAATATATTTATTTATTTTTCCTTACAGAATGTATGGCTCCACCACAGTCTCTTTAGGTAATGCACGAGCCCTAGGTATAGTGAATATCATGTTTTTTATCAAGCTTCCAAATATTATAAAATCGCAACGAAATTTGCACAAAAACAGCGCGATTGGCGTTCGCTGGTATTAACTAAACCTTGATAAAATTTTGAAGAAACGCGGAAAAATGTGTCCTTGGTAGTATCTCTTAAATGGTTCTTCTGGCTGGAACCTGGGAAATTGTATTTGGACCTTGATCCAAAACTGGAAACTGGAATCTGATATTGAAATTTAAATCTGGAACCGTAGTCTGAAATCCTTTCCAGAACCCGTAACTCCTATGTCTAAATCTAGAACCGTGTAATCTTGTGGACAAAGGTCGAAATTAGAGTTCTGTAGGAAACTGCTTTCTTGCCTTTACCGGATCTGGTGTCCATTTTCCAAGCAAAGCAGACCGCGAAAATTTGAAGCGACAGAAAACAAATTTTAAAAAAAGGAGAAACAAAGGCTAAGCTATTGGCAAACGATTCAGAGATTCGACTTACCTAATTTTGAGGATCCGTAGTTTTAAACTTGAACATATATATTCTACGTGTTGCTAGAATTTATTTACAAAAAATAATCAAAATCGAGCGGCGTCTCGGATATGGACCCGCCTTGAACAGCTGATTTGCAATGTGGCGCGCCCCGAGGCGATAACAGTTTTATAAGACCGGTGACGCACGTGTAGAAAGGTGGCGTGATGTTGTATGTTCGTATGTGTGGGTGGATCGATGCGGTGCTAGGATCGCGTTCGATACCATATATGGTAATGAAGAGGTGCAATTACCGGTTTTGAGGGTAAACGGAAGGTAACGACTATTCCTTACCGACCAAATTTATTAACAATAAAATGGTAAAATCTAACTAAATACTCTTCTACTTCGCGGATCCGACCTTAAAGGCTCGAAAACGTGACAGACGTTCACATACGATTCTCACATGCGACTCTTTCTCATATCTCGTGTGCGCGCAGCACTCGCAGCACTCGGTCACAATGTACAAATTTTGAAAAAATTTACGACATTTCTACGATCTGCACTCACATTTCTACGATCTGCACTCACATTTCTACGATCTGCACTCACATTTCTACGATCTGCACTCACATTTCTACGATCTGCACTCACATTTCTACGATCTGCACTCGGGCCTAACAAATACGATTACTGTTTTGACAGACAGCGGAAAAAAAGCTTTTTCCATAACAAAAACTGAATGTTACGTAGTTAATCTATAGCTTCTTTATATATGTGCGTTTGTGCCGTTCTGTTTGTTAAATTTTAGGGTTCCATAGTCATATGGCATACACGGATTCTGGCATGTCCATCCGTTCTTTCATTTGTCAATTGTAGAATAAAATATGTGCTTAGCCATGATTTATTTTCTTCATTTAAAATCAAATAATATTTTTTCAAGTAGGCTTCTGAAAAGACTTTTGAATCGTCTAAGCAAAGTAAATTTCTGCCAAAAAGAGCCGGTAAGAGTTCTATTCAAAGTAATAATATAATACTTTGCACAATCTGTATTGAAACACTTTGAATTATAAATAAGTTAGTGAGCTACTGAAAACAAAGGTGTGATAAACATGTCATTTTTTTTTTTTTTTAATGTAGCATTATTTTGTCTGACCATGTGAAGCGTCAAATATTGTCAATTATATTAAGGAATTCAAATATTTAAGAGTACATACTGCGGTTCTTAATAATACTAGCAGGATTATTAAAATTATATTCTTGCACAATCGAATGTATACATATATATTACATACACTTAAAAATATCTATACTATCCACGTATATAAATATTATAAATGCGAAAGTAACTCTATCTATGTGTCATTATGTTACCTCTTCACCACACCTTAAACCGCTGAAACGATTAAGATCTTAGATAAAAGATAAAAAGAGACTTTGACATCTGTCCGTCTGTCCTTAAGCAGTAGGTAGCTACGTAGCCAAACAGTAAATACTATTTTGAATGTCTATATTTTCGTAATATATGATTTGTTTTCAGGGTTCCGTACATATGTGGTAAAAACCGAACCCTTGTTGTTTCTTATCCTTGCTTTCTTATCATTTTGTCCGACTTTCGGAATTTTTTTTTAGAAAGTTCTAAGTTTTTTGAATTGACGTTGACCACCAACTAGGATTTTGTTTAATAGAAGGCATCTAAAAATAAAAAAAAACTATATTTTAACAAAAATATTATTCCGATTTGAATCCACTAAAATGTAAAAAATAAGCCCGTAAATCATAATTATATGAGGTATTGGGTAAGTAGGTATTACATTACACACACATAAATGCTAATAATAAAGTTAGTAAGGTGTAAATTCACCTAGGTTGAAAGATGATTTCACATAGAAATATCAAGATATCCGGTTTACCTCTACCGACAAAGTATCTGCAAAAAATCACGCATTAACATTTTGTGACACCTTTGACACCTTTCTCTAAATTTCATTAAATCAAAAATATTTATTTTAATTAGTATTTATGTATGTATTAATTAGTATGTATTTATCTACAAAAAATCTAAAATTTCAATGAGTAATAACTCAAATCCAATATTAGGAATAAAGCAATAAGATAACTTATCATTTGAGAATTTTATTCAAAATAAACAAAACTGAAACGGTCGTGCTCTAATAAAATGAGAAGGCCTACATTTACTACCAACACCTTTGACAGCTACGCTCCGTGTGCTTTCTCTTTATACGATGATGACTGTGAGCACAATGAATGACGTAATTCGTGACCTCGTCGACTGATAACGCTATGAGCTTGATTCGGACTGCAGCCTCAGTGGCTAGATAATGTACACCCGTTATTCAGCTACATGACATATTCATGCGTGTCTGTGACATACGCACGCACTAGTTCGTACTATGGGAGTGCGTCCCTCGTCCCTCGGGCGAGTGCTGCGAGTGAGAAGGGTCGCGAGGGTATCAACTTGTGAATTTCCGGTTGAGATTAATAGACCAAGTTGTGTTTCCATTGTGTTTGTTCTGTGACCCTGCTTTGTTTCGTAAGTCATACTGAAACATTAAATCCATCGCTATAACCTAAATACATGTGTTTTTGTCGTTTTAACTATTCAAATTTTTTTATTTATTATTTTAAATTTGAATTTTTCACTGAACGAAGTATGCGATATTTTCTTTTAAAGCGTTTAGCTATTATTAGATAAAGTTAAGTATTATGGTTTTTAAAAGAGCAAATGTCGTCGGAGGTATGTGTTTTGAGATGGCGAGGGCGAAAATTCATATCACTTACCTAGCGACCTGGAGACGAATAGCGCCGCTTATTGGGTGCTCCGTGCTCGGCAATTGATCACATCTCTCAGGATTTCATTTTGTAATTCTGCGGATGAAGATTCATAAGAACGACCCACAATTGTCAGGTTTCCATCAGACGTAACTACGATAGATAGATGTTATGTACTGTCATTTTCAATAGTCCATACATAGTGTAAAGGTTAAAATTGCTTGGAGCCATTCTGTGAATCTCGCACTCACACATTAACATTATCAGAACTGTCAATAATATGGTTATTAATCGACAAAATTAGGTTTAATTTTCTTTATACTAACCAGTTTATTTAAACCGTTCTTAAATCTTTTGGTTTCTTAACCTAACAAATTAATTAGGTAAAACTGCAGTGTTGTACTACATACGTATTGTTTATTTCGCATTACATGTTATCTGTCCGCTGGTGTGATCAATAGGCGCTGCGACTTAAATCGTCGAGCCTATGGTTCAAATCACGCTATTTCCGTATTGAGTATTTTTGTTAGGACATCTAGTTCTCTCTAAAAAGGACCAATTGGTATGAGAACTTATTGTTTTGTTTGTAAAAATTAAAATACGTGCAATCAATTAAAAATGGTTTTTTATTATAATTTTATAAATCATAAATAATGGTTTTGATAAATGTCTCTTTTTTCTTTATATAAATTTCCTAGGGTTATAGCTTAAGTATTCGTTTTCGTAATAAAACGAAAATTGAAACTTAACCATAAAAATAAAAAAAAATACAAGTCACCATTCTTTCGGTAACGCTGTTATATATTAATAGTAAGAAAAATAAGACTTTATTTTTAGGGTTCCGTACCAAAAGGGTAATTAGCGGAACCCTATTACTTAGACTCCGGATGTATCTCATGAACCGCGATAGTTAGACAGTTGAAATTTTCACAGAAGATATATTTCTGTTGCCGCTATAACAACAAATACTAAAAAACAGAATAAAATAAATATTTAATGGGAACCCATACAAAAAAAGGTGATTTTTTTGCTCGATTGTGCTCGATATTGAGTTGTATAGTTACTTAATAAATAATTAAATTAAAATAAAACAAAATTTAATCCGATACAACAAACGTGATTTTCTTGCCGTTTTTATAGATAATGGCACGGAACCCTTCGTGCGCGAGTCCGACTCGCCTATTTAATATAACCTCCATTATTTTCAATTACAGCAAGCAAGCGCCGCCGCATAGATCCGACTATATTAGAACAGATCTGTTCCTCTAATATTGTCCCAAATTTCTACACAGTGAGCCCTAATGACTCTGTAGTTCTTTCATTTCGTTTGTCCCATCTTTGCACCATCAAATCCCATAGGTTTTTTATGGACCACTCCCACATATTAAGTAATATCCGTTCAGATTCCATATTTGGGATAACATTTTGGTCTGCATAACGGGTCCCATTTCTGCGCCACAAATGAAGCCTCCCGTTTTCAGATGATTCAAACGACTCCTTATCGGTGAATAAGGTGTGCTCCCAGTCAAAATCTTAATACTCCCTTGCAAACAACAATCTATTTAGTTTAATGGTATTAGCGGTTTTTTAGCTGGCTTTCTATGATGCAATCCTTCAATATGCAGAGCTCGACGAACAGTGTGTGTTAAACATGTTCCCAAACACAGCAGTCGATATAAAACCATTTTTTCCACCATAAATCTTCTTTGAGTCGCATCAATGTGCCGCGAGAGTCCACTTCGAGGCTGAGTTGATAAATTCCCCTCCTCTTGGTTGTGTGAGACCCAACGCTTTACGGTAATCCACTATAAACCAAATAGCCAGATTAAAATAAAAAAAAATCAAACTACTGAATTATATTTTCAATTTTTTTTTAGATATTTACTTACAAAAAAGTGTGGTATTAAAAAAATATGATATTATATTAACATCAAACAAAATACTTACGGTAAAACCAGTCTCATTGCAAATTTGAGATATATTGTAACCCATATTATAATACGCATCCTTTCTTGAATATTAATATTGGCCTGCATAATATTTTCAGCAAAGAAATTTAATAAAAACAACAAACAACCTTGTCAACACAAGCAGTAACACATCCACAACGACAAATGGCTACATATGTAGTGACCGCATCTAACTCAATAGCTAAATAAAAACACCAAACAACCTTGTCAGCACAAGAACCCCCAGAATTAATTTGGCAACGACAAAAATAATATGTCTACCCACGTAGTGTCCGCTACTAACTTAATAGCTATTAGAAAATTGGTCTTAGCTGTTTAACTGAACAAGTTATTCATAATTCGTAAAATGTAACAAAAACAAAAAGAAAGGCTTAAGGTGAGATTCGAATCCACAACCTGCATTGCACTGAGTACACGTATTAAGATCTGATAATTTTCTTAGTGAAATTATTATATACAATATTAAATGAAACTAATATTACTCAGGTTCTACAAAACTTATTACTTTATCTTATTATCTTCAAGCGTGTGAGTGACTACGCCTTGCCATATTATTTTGTTTCGAAATTCTATATGCAGTTTTACAACTGAACTTACATTTGTCTTCATTGGACGTAACTACGATAGATAGATGTTATGTACATTTGTCTCCATCGGACGTAACTACGATAGATAGATGTTATGTACATTTTTTCTCTATCGGACGTAACTACAATAGATAGATGTTATGTACATTTGCCTTCATCGGACGGACATTATTGGTAGTTACACCAATAATATGGTGAGCGATTAGATTACACATGTAACTACTACCAATAATAATCAACTGCGAATTAACTGGATTAACTAATTGTCGGGAAGACTCAGATATTTTCTTTATGTCACTTGTTATACTCTATAGAGTATAAAGCCTACAGCGTCCAATGCTAGGAAGTTAGTTGATGGGAAAAAACTTTTTAACAAAAAAAAGCTTCAAAAATATGCACTAAAAAGTTAAAAATAATTACTTATTCCCAAAAATCTAATCTGAATTACAGTTTGAAGGTGGTTTCATGCAAGGGAAGAGGGTTATATACTGTTAGGTACATAGACATCAACTTCGAACTGTAACTCAGATCAGATTTAAAAATAGAAAAGAAATAAGTAATTATTTTTACTTTTTAGTGCTTATTTTTAAAGCCGGTTGTTTTTATTTTTTACTTTTGAGTATACTAGCGTGATGTTAAGTTGTGTGATTGCGTAAACAATGCATATTTATGCGAAAGCAGCAATCGCGGTTGATCTGCTATATTTTTTTGAAGAGTTCTATTGTCTGTCTCCGAAACTCAGCATCAGATGTATATGAAATTTAAATGAGACCATTTCGAAATAAACCCCTTTTAAACAAAAAAATAAATTCAGCAAAAAACATACAACTGACGGGCTAACCTAAACTTTAAAACTTAAATACAAAATGGCAGTATCCCTAAAATTATACACTCTATTATAAAATATATCAGCGTTGGACTGGTGAGCGAGCGTGTCGTTTGTCAACCGAATTGCTGTTGGCAGAGGTGCGTGGTGTGCGTTTTCCGTCTATATATAACGGAGTTATGCCCGAATATACATAAAAAAAATATAAGTATCCGAATTGAGAACCTCCTCCGTTTTTGAAGTCGGGTCAAAAACTTATTCCGTAGAAATTGGATCGAGATTTTCAAGGTTTATGATTGTTTTTACTCTTTACATTCTGAAGTGTCTTGCGAAGACTCCCTCTTTCTAACTGTGGTATTTGCACTTCTAATTTGTCTAATTTGATTGTTTTTAGGTTTCTTATACTTTTAAATTGTAAAAATAATGTTTACAAATAGAAAATCCATTTGAAATCATTATTCTTACAAAACAAAAACGAAATAAAACAAACAAAACAAAAACGAAATAAAAGCAGAATAAAACGAGATAAAGCGCAACAGAAACGAAATAAAATACAAACGAAATAAAAAGGAGAATAAAAAATCAAAGCAAATTGAAAAAAAAAATTAAAGTGGGATAGAATAAAGGAAGCAGGAAAGTAATGAATAAATAAAATTATTCACCTACAGGGATAAGCTCTCGGGGGAGAGGCCCTCCTTCCGGCGGACGGTCGTGTATAGGGTCTATGCCCCTAAGGTGAGTGAGGTGGCTGTTATCAGCGCGGGTGAATAAGATTTTGAAAAACCAGATATAAACTCTGCGAATGACTCAGTTTTGGTATCTCTAGCGATGGTAGAGTTGCGGACATAGCGTCCCGTGCCGGTTATTATTCTCAGCGACTTATTTTGGACAACCTGGAGCTTACGTTTGCTGGTAGAAGATAGAAGACCATACCAAGCAGGGGCTGCGTAGGTCAGTCTCGACGGGATGTACAATTTGTACAGGCGAATTTTGGTTCTGAGTGGCAAGCCAGAGGAAAGTACCGGTCTAAGGCTCGCCAGTGCTGCGACCGCGCCTGCTGACACATGGTCTAGCATTTTACGCATGCGCAAGGGGCATGCAACCGAGGTACTTTACGTTGAGTTGCCACTCAATAACTTGACCTCGAAACACAAATTTCGGTGGGAGAAACCTTTGCAGGCCGGTCAGTATTGCAGATGTCTTGCTGGTGCTTGTCCAGCCAGCCAGGCAAAGTGTCCAATAGACGCTGCATTTTCTTGGTGTTCATTAAGCTTTGCGGGAGGAGGACATATAAGCGCTGCCGTCAGCGTAAAGAGCTAGGAGGACGTCTTCAACACCTTCAGCTAGACCGGAGTCACTGAGAGTGGGGATGTCGTTGGTGAATAACGCATAGAGCAGTGGCGATAGGCAGCTGCCTTGAGGTACCCCTGCTCTGATGGGCTTACTCGCCGACTGGTTGTTCTCGACCGAGACATAGAAGCTCCGTTTGTCAAGAAACGAGGCTATATTTTATTATAAGATGGGAAATGTCAATTGCGCAGTATCCCATTAAAGATCCGGGTAAGTGCCACCAGACCTTTCCTAGGCAGCATAATAATCGCTGTGTTTTGGTATCTCGTCAGGACCGGTTGATTTGCGCTTATTAAGCTTTCATGCCTCCTTCCTAACCTCATTGGGCGAGATAAAATAATCACCTCTGAGTAGTGGGGCTGGGGCCGCGAGAAACTGCTCTACGCGTTTCGTAACTCCTAATGTGTGGTGATGGTCTATAATGGGGTTCGGTTTGAATTGGTCCACAAAGTGGTCCGCAAATAGTTCCGTACGATTCGCTGCGTGATAGTGGCGGATGCCAGCGGTATGTACAATTTGCCATTGGGGCAGGGGTTTTGGTGATTTGGCGGTCCAAGCCATATAGTGCCGTGTCATCCTCACTGGCTTTAAATATCACTTGGTCCCACGAATGCTGTCTGTAGTTGGCAATTTCGGACTGTAGTTCGGCGCTGATTTCGTTGAGGTCCCTGTTCACTACTGGGCAACGTGATTGGCACCAGAGTTTTCGGAGGTCCCTCTTATCTTTTAGTTTGGCGCGGAGGTGCGCCGCCGGTAGCATTTGTTTGTCAGTCGCTGTGGCTGAGATTTTGGTGGACTCCCTTAGAGCCTGGCCATGGCAGTTGTGAAGGTGTCAACTGCCTCTTCAACTACTAAGGGTGTAGAAATGTCTCCAGCGGGGAGCTTGTAATCTAACATGGCTCGATGAAAAATGGCACAGTCAGTGTTTTTTCCGGGGGTTAATAAGATTGGCAGATGACTTCTGACGACATTGACCAGCTAATCTTATGTGCTAAGGCGATGTCTAATACGTCCGATGCGTGATTGTCCGTAGAGGGGTAATGCGTTGGTGAACCTGGACGGATGACTAAATAGTTTTTGATCTCAGAATCTGCTTTTAGCTAGCGATCCGATTCGAATGAAATGCGTGAACCCCATTGTTGGTGTTTGGAATTAAGGTCACCTAAAATAAGTGTGGGGGTGGCATCGCAAAATATATTGTCGATATTACTTGGTTCCAAGGGGGTTGCTGGTGGCTTATATGCGGCGAAGACTTTAAGCTCCGCATTGCCGGCATTTATACCTATAGACCAAGTGGATGTAAATTGGGGAAGGGGTAGTAATTCGTGGATAAGGTCACATCTAATTAATACTGCCGTACCTCTAAAGGCAGTATTAGAGGGATAAATTTCGTCTCGCCTATAGGTGAAGAAATTTGAAATGCGGAGCTCATTCTCACCTCGGAGCTTTGTTTCGCCTAGTATCACAATGTGAACACCGTGTTCCTGGACTAACGTTCTGAGGGCAGCTGTCTTGCCGTTTATGCCCCCAGGGTTCCAATACACAATTCTCAGTTTAAGGCCCCGATGAGGCCCCATTGAATTCCCACGTGAGAATTGTGGTAAGTTGAGCTAAGCTATTAAAAAGAGCTGGCAAAGGATTTTGGCCGGCAGCTATGGCCTCTATGGCCGCGTAAAGTGGCGCTATTGCAGCACTTGCTATATTTAACGCGCCTGATGTCATTTGGTTGGGATCCTGTGTCTGATAGTAGCCACTAGAACGAATTGACGCGGGTGGTTTGGACTGCTGAGAATCGGCAGCGCTGTAATATTTTGGGAGGCTGAGAGGTTTTAAGGGGCTGCGGGGGGTCTGTTAATTGGGGGGGTGGAACAAGAATTTTCGGGGAAGATAATTGGGCAACAGGTGCTACTGAGGCTGGGTTTTGCTGAAGGGTTTGTCGCTGAGGTTAAGGGTGCAATTGTTTGAGGAGGGGTGATTTCTGCTATTTCCATCCCTGCAGCTGGGGTAGGGTCATGGAACACCTCTGCCGCTGCCTAAGAGGTGGACGGAGCTTGCATTGCCAGGGATTTTTCCCGGTCGGCAATTACCACCCTTGCTTCTAAGCGTGCACGCTCAGCAGGGTCGTTCGCTGGGCTGAGCGAGAAGGGTCTGGGTCTTACATCCCTGCTGCGTACCTTGGGGTCTCGAGGGCGGGTTTCTATTTAGGGCTGAAGAAGGGGTCATTGCAGTATTGGTCTGACTTTTTTGACTGCCCTTATTGGAGGATGAAGAGTTCTGGCCGTGGTGGGGTGGAATGTCCTGTATCGGAGAGAGCAGAGAGGGTAGGGCGGGTAGATCCTCATCCCTAAAAACTTCGTCGCCGGTGTCCGATGCTGCGTAAGCCGACGACGCGGAAATGGCTGAGGCCTTTTTTGAGGCGGGCGTTATTTCGCCGGAGAAGAGATTACGCGCCGATATCGCGGCGGAGGGTTGGGAACGTAACCATACGTTCCGCTTTCTTATACCTCTATAACGTACCGGAGGGGGAGGTCCTGGAGGGGGCGGCATTCCGCTAAATTACTGCTACAAGCATCCCACGCCGCCCGGCGGGGCCGCCCTTAAAGAACGACAACCAGCAGTGATCCGTGGCAAAAAGTCGCCGAGCAAGTGATAAAAGATCACTTACCGAGAAATTCGCTTGGCCGCTGAAAAAGCGGAAGCCGTCTAACTTCAAGCGCTGGACTGTTTGGCGCAGACACGCTGTACTTTGCAGAAACCCCCCCTCTGCAAAAATATAAAATTCTTTTATGAATGAATTAATGAATTTTCTTTATTGCACAATTTAAAAGAAATACAATAGAAAACTAGAATAAAAAAAAGTACAAATAGGCGTCCTTATCGCTAAAAAGCGATCTCTACCATGCAAACCTTTGGTTAGAGGAAATTACAAACATAAGTAGGTGGTGCAGTGACGAAAGAATTAAGTTGAAACTAGGGGTTAATTTTTCAAAAACGGTGAATCACGTGAATCTATATTTTTGACGTTTAAGCCAAGTTTTAGTCATTTCCATGCAAACTGCAAACCCATATTTTACCCCCTTTTAATTTCCATAAATCCCTTCTTAGTGCACACTTACGTCATTTAAGGAATATTTGTGCAAAATGTCATGCTTCTGGTCACAGCGGTTCCAGCTGTCCATTGATCGATTAGTCAGTCAGCCAGTCAGTTTCTTCGTTTATATACATATAGCTGAACAGCGAACGTTGTTTCTTTTTTTAACCTAATTGAGTTGTACTAATTCAGAAACCTTCCCCGGCGTGCATAACAACTTACCAAAATTTCATTAAAATCGGTTTACCCTTAATGCGCGAGTCCGACTCACACTTGACCATTTTTTCTTTCTCAGAAACATTTCCTGGCCTGTGTTCCAAATGCAGACGTAAAAATTGTATTGAAAGAAAACATCATAATCATGGACTTGTTAAAATTACATCATACAATAAACGAGTACTCGATATGTGAATCATCGTTATGTTTTGCTATAAATATTTACGTAATCGATATCAATGCTTAGATAGCTCCAAAACTAAAAAACCAACATAGATAGGCTTATCGTATTTAACCCTATTTCTGTTCATCTGATTAACTATTAAATCCTCATTTATTATCGAACAACTATCGAAATTTAATCTGCTAATTCGTTTATGTTTACTTTCCCATTGATTAATTAAACGTACATCAACTCTTTTATCGATAATTTCTATTGTTTTACCGGAAACTGCATTATTCATAAGCTTATAGAAATCTTTCTCAAACGAATTTTTGGCTAATGTTCTTAAAGAAGTATTAAGGTTTACATATTTTTTTAACCAAGGTGATTGTGTGAACTCTATAACCCGATGTATTTTTTTCAATTTTAGACATAATTCTATCGCTTGTTTCAAATTAATGTAATGTATTACATATCGACTTTTATCATTTAAATCTGCTATTAGTTTAGATGTTTTAGGTAATTTCATTTCAGGTATTTTCCTTTCACAACATAATGGAAAGTCATTATGTAAATCATGAAGGTTTTGAGGATATTCAAGATCTACCTCGAGAAAATACCCTTTTTCAGCATATGGGGATAGTTTGAGAACATCTAAATTTTCAATTTCACGTTCACTTAACCATTTAAAGTCTTTGTATGGTAGATATTGTGACATTGCCCAACCATATTGGTTTTTTTTTAGATGCTCTAAATAAATAATAAAACTTGAATCTTTGCTAGAATCAAATGTGTCAAGGTACATATTGTTTGCAACAGAGTATTTCTTATTACATTGGCTAATTCCACGTTCTATAAACTTTAACATTGAAATATCTGTAAGTAATTCCATTTGTATTCCGGTTACTTTTAGCATAGCTTCCCAACTAAATCCTGGGAGTGAGAAAAAATGACCTGGATCTAGGTTATATATTTTCAAAGAAATTTCCCTAAAATTCTCAAACATATTATTTAATAATAGAACATCGATTTTTAAATATAAATCACTATACTCACCTAAAGTTTTTATATTGAATGTGCTCCAAATTTTTTCAGCGAATTTATATTGTTCAAGTAATATATTACATTTGTTTAAACTGTTATAGAAGTCACTATGTGCAGGATGAGTAGTGTCATTTAAGTTTCCTAGTGATTTTATATAATCGTAAGGAAATATTCCCTTTTTTATACAGATTTTATAATTAGTAGAAAAGTGTTTTTTTATATGGATATAATGATTATCGTCTAGATTAGATGCTAATTTATTCAAGCTAGGTTATAAAATCTAAAATCTAAAAAAAAAGGAAGAAAGCGCAAGTAAATATTCAATATATAGCTTGCTATAGTAAATGATATGAAATTTTCCTTATTCTTAGGTAGTACATCAACGTCATAATCTTTTAACATTCTTATTATAAAGTATGCATCATAATTTGACAGGTTATGGAATACATTAGAAATAAAATTCTTTAACTTATAGTTTAGATTACAACTTTGATGCGCTGTTCCTCTAAAATTTCCTGGAAGATGACAGTGATCTGCTACTCGAAACTCACCACCAAGTTCTTCTTTACATATATGAAAAGTCTTAGTTGTTTTATAATATAATTTCTGTTCATAGTTTAATAGCTGCATAGGTATTACATCTCTCATCGCTTGCGCAAATGGTAAAAATTCCTTTTTAAGAGATTTTATAAATGATAGGGTGCAATTTTCACCACTATAAGTTATATATTTGCTGAGCGTATCATCATATGAACACTTAATATGATAACCATAGCTATATGGCTCATGAAATTCAAATTTTATAGTAAACGATGAGTCAGAGTTTGGAACACATGTTTCTATTGGTGTTAACAATGCTTCAAAATCTGCATATACTATTACTGGTGCACACAACTGATTATCATAGTTCTTATATCTTAAAATATTATCTTCTCCATCTTCCTCAGGTAAAAAGGTACTAATTTTACTGCAATCTTCTTCACAATGTTTCAATAGTTTATCTTCATTGGTGAATGTTAATAGACATCACAAATCCACACCTTACATTTATACTTAGTAATTTGAGCTTTTATTAATCTGATTAGATCTTTTATCCAACAGTAATGTGATTTTTCACCATCTTCTATATATAATAAGTTTATATGTTTAAATTTCTTGTTTTTAGTAAAATAAATAGGCCCAGCTATTTGTTTTTCTTCAATTTCATTCCTTCATTTCAAATTTCTTTATATCCGTATTAGATATCGGAAAAGATATTCCATCTAAATTCAACACCTCCTTATAGGAAGGATAAGATGAAACTCGATCAACATGTTTAGCTGCAGGAAATAATGCGCTAACAATAGACCAGGCAAAGCAGGCGTCATCTTCATTTTTCACGTTAACGCAAGCTTTTTTATGTTTAGCCCATCGAGGCTAATCTATGTATGACCCACCTTTTAAAGGTGAGTATTTATTTATATTTATTTCTATATATTACATTTTCTCAAGCGCCCAGCCACTATCACGTTCTTGAAACTCTTCACTTTTCGTCTTAATCTCTGATAAATAAGCATTATAAATTTCTTCAAGATCTTCATCTAACGATATCAATCTATTTTTCGTATTGAATGACTTAACTTCTCGTATATCCTCACCCTCTTTATTAATTTTAATATAAACAGCAAATAATTCAAGGTTTATCTTCATAGAGCTTTTCAAATCTATTTGTTTTTCTTTTATCAGTAAAATAACTATATCTTTAACGTTGTACATAAAATCTTCGGGTACGAGGAAGGTTTTCTTGGAAAAAACACGAAATGAAGCTATTCTTGATTTGTAAGCACTTTTTAATGTTTTAATATATAATATGTTATGTATGTTTTTTACATCAATATTACACAAATCACATCTTTTTTTAATTGATATATTATCTATCTCATCCAACTTTCGTTTTCTATCTTTTGGTTTACATACTTTAAGGTGACGTGTGAGAGTATCCTTTCTTTTTATTATTTTACCACAATATTAACAGATATATCCAACTGCATCTTGCGATTTTTCCATACATTGTTTTTGATGACGTAAACAGTTCGACTTATTAGTGAATGAGGTGTAGCAATATTCACAATTAAACTTAATTTTTTATTTAAATATATTTTTCTCACTATAAATTCTTAAATAACACTACCACTGCTGGTGGTAACTTGAATTGAATGAAACAGTGTCAACCTGGTTTGCGTTTATATACCTAATCACTTATGACCTTTATAAATTAAGGGATAGCTTTTATTTAATATATTTTATCACTATAAATTCTTAAAAACACTACCACTGTTAGCGGTTACTTGAATGGAATGAAACAGAGTCAACCTAGTTTGCGTTTATATACCTAATCACTTATGACCTTTATAAATTAAGGTATAGCTTTTATTTAATATATTTTTATCGCTATAAATTCTTAAAAACTCTACCACTGCTAGCGATAACTTGAATTGAATGAAAGGGAGAGAGTCTAGTTTGCGTTTATATACCTAATCACTTATGACCTTTATAAATTAAGGTATAGTTTAAGGTTAGGAGTGTATACGTATGTATGTATTTATGTATGTATGTATATGCGACTAAAATGTCCAACGACTGTTAAGTTTTACTAATGATTTAATTTTTTTAATTTAAGGTACCTACTACAGCTGTAAAAACCTCTTAAGAAAATGTTACTATCATTGTTATCAGTCATCGTACTCAGTTATATTTACTCTTCCAAGAATTTATGATTTTTAGAGGTAAAAGTAATCTATATACTATCCTAAGAATAAACATCTATCTATACTTACTATATTATTTATGATGGTAGTAGGATAGGATATATACTATGATATAGAGATTTAGATGGTAAAATCTTTTGAAACTAAAATAAGATGTATAAATAAAATTTAAAATAAACACCAATTTAAGAAGAAATAAGTAAAGGAAAAATAGAAGGAAAGAAGAATCTAAGATGTTGCTTACTACTATATTACAAATCTATAAAAACTGTTAAATATTAGTTCTTTTAGGTCAAGCTCATAAATAACTATTTTAGATTTGATTTATTACCTATATATTAATTTATGGATATATGTGTTGTTTTAGTTGTTAATAATATCACGTTTTAAGATTTATATAGTAGAAATTAAATTATGTACCTACCTTTTGTTTTATTTTCGTACATGAAATATTTCTAGAGTATGACTAAGGTTTTGCCTATGTGGGTGGAGACCTATGCTTAGCAGTGAATAATCTATACGCTTCCCCAAAACTATCTCTATACTAAATTACTAAATTGCAATCGGTTTAGTTTATTGGTTTAGTGGTAGTTCAAATGTGAAGAGATAACAGGCAGACATAAATTTTCATATTCATATTATTATCAATTTATAATATTATTTGTTTAAATTCCACATTATTATATTTAGAATAATATTCTCATAATCTCAGGCCAACGGAAATGGCTTATCAATAACGCCTACCGCTCAATACAATTTTTCCGTCTGCATTTGGAACAGGTTAAGTGTGAGTTGGTTGTGACGTCATGTTGTGAACTCTACTACATTCAATGTTGAACCTAATACTATAGATAATAAGTGTTTTATGAACGCGACTACAAGCAGTGGTCAAGTGTGAGGTAGTTATGACATTATTCCAAGAAAACTATTATAATGGTTAAGCGTGATTTGTGATGTACCCTCCCTACAACCAACGCTGAACCTTATGTTGTAGACAATAAGTCCATTATTGATTATTTATCTTAATTCATAATATTATAAAGATCTGATGAATACTACTAGCACTAAACAAGTGTAAGTCGGCTGTCACATCATTTTTTGATTTTGAACCTTATACCATATATAATAATGATTATATTCCTTTAATTTTTTCTTAAATGTTTTTTATAAAGGCAAGTGTGAGTGACGTATTTTTTTAATGTTATAAATAACGTAATATTAAATAGTAATTTGTTCCAATCACTATAAAAAAAGCTTTAAACATAAGTTGGTTTTAAATATTGTTCTAGAGCATTCTAGAGCATTCTAGAGCATTCTAGAGCATTCCTCATGTGATGTGAAAAGAGCACACGTTTATTGTATAATGTAACTGAAATTGTACCAGATTTTTTAGGGTTCTTCAACAATATATTACAGGGATGTGTAATCAGTGATGTTTATATCTTGCAGTGCGAGGTTAAATTAGTAGATCCACTGATTTTTAGGGTTCCTGATGTTTATATCTAGCATTGGGAGGGCTAATAATGTTAAGTTATTATTCATGTTTTCAATATCGTGCAGAGGTAATATCTATCTTTTTTGGTTATTATTTCTATATATATAAGGCTAATTATATATTTTCTAGATAGCGAGTCACTCGCTTTGTTTCAATGTCACATTCAATATTGATCTAATTAAGTGAGATAGTAATACAAACGATATTAGGGTTCCAGAATGTAGGTTGTAAAGCCCTGTATTCAATAGAATATGAATTAGCACCTTATGTCGACAGCTTTTTTCATAGTGATTGGAACAAGTTACTACTCGATATAATGTTGTTTTAGTTTTAAGGTTCAACAATAAAACGTTATTTTACAATGACATCACATCAATTCTTCAAGATAGTATTGTACTGTGACGTATGTTATGATTAGAGTGAGATAGCATTACAAACAATATAAGGGTTCCATAATGTAAGTTGTAAAAACCTTCATGTGAACCATTTACAATAGATATCCATTTATTACTGCTGTTCATACAATGAAGAGGTCCTATATGAATTGACTGGTTAAAACCATAACATGCAGCAGAGAGAGATAACGATGACTTATTAGAGTTCCCTAGTATATCAAAATAATAAAACCTTTAAAATGTATGAGAACGTAGAGAAAAAACCAACTTATGTTTTACGGATTTTTCATAGTGATTGGAACAAATTTCTACTCGATATAATGTTGTTTTAGTTTAAGGGTTCAACATTAAAACGTTATTTTACAATGACATCACATAAATTCTACTGTGACGTATGTTATGATTAGAGTGAGATAGCATTACAAAAAATATTAGGGTTCCATAATGTAAGTTAAAACCTTTATGTGAACCATTACATATTACTTCTTTTACTGTTGTTCATACACTGGAGAGGTCTACTATAAATTGGTTGGTTTTTATTAGAGCAGTAGAGAGATAACGGTGTGGATGACCTGTTAGGATTCCACATGGAAAATAATAAAACCTTTAAAATGTATGTGAACGTAGAGAAAGAAACCAACTTATGTTTTACGGCTTTTTTCACCGTTATTGGAACAAATTACTACTTGATATAATGTTGTAAAGGGTTCAAATGTGATGCTACACGCACCAAGATGATATTGTACTGTGACGTACGTTATTATGATTACGTCATTTTTTTCATGTATATCTCGATTTTCATAGCTCTGATAACAATGCAGTTTGTCGAATGGTCAAATGTATCGACTTTGGTGCTGAAGTGTTCACGGATCGAATCCTGCTCCAAACAAAAAGTGTAAGTACTCCATATATTATTAATATTTATAATGTTTGATGGTTCTTTTGTTTGATTAGTTTATAGATGGCGCTACTTGTATTATGTTGGTAACACTGTTTAATATATTATTTATGTTTGGTTTGTTGGTAACACTGTTTAATGTTAAGTTTGTTTAATTTTTTTTTTTCGTTAAGTTAAGTCGGGTGAATGATACTAGTGTTATCTATGACCACAACGGATGTTGATAAACCGGATGTGGTGGCGTCAATGGTCAAGCGTGAGTCGGACGTGACGTTTATTATATTTATTTAATTTATTTGTATGAACGGAACCCTTATTTAAAATCCGCAATCCGCTGGTCTAGAATCCCTATATTTATACTACTTATATTTTATTTTAGGTTGCCCTAAAGCGCCATGGCCCAGCAACCATTGCTGAAACTGGAGAGGTTAGACTTGGACGGCGACCGGAGCTCCATTGGCAGTAAATGGGAGAGATGGAAGAGATCATTGCTTATATATCTAGATGCAGCTGATGTCATATCCAACCTGAAAAAAATGAGTAACATTATTGCACTTCGGGGGAGCAAGCCTGCAAGATATATTCTACTTATATATATTTTATATAGATATATTTTACTTACCTGGTGCAAATGTTGAAACTGCAGAGGGAGTTAACGTTTTTGACATAGCCATAAAAAAATTGACGACTATTTTGTGCCACAGACCGACAGAGTTTTTGAGCGTCACATTTTCAGACTGATCAAGCAAGAAGATATAGAGAAGTTCAAAAGTTTCTTAGTAAGACTTCGGAAACAAGCTGAAAAATGCAACTTTGATAAAAAAGATGACCACTTGGTTGATCAGATCACTGAAAAATGTAATTCAGGTGAACTACACAAGAAGATTCTTACAATAGGAGACAGCATCACTCTGGAAAAAATTGACACTGAAGCTAATATATTAGAAGTCGTCGCCGACGAATTAGAAATATATGAGGACAAGAAACAAATAAGCCAGTATAATATAAAATTAAACCAAGAAATAAATGCTACCTACAATAGGAATAAAAAGAAGGATCTTTTAAAACTAGAAAAGATTCAAAATGCAATAAAAAAATAAAACCCTGTAGACGTTGTGGGAATAAAAACCATCAGAAAACTGCCACACTTTTGGGCGTTTTGAAAATTGGGTTGGATATCAACAAAATCGATGAAGACAACTCACTTGCACAACCGTTTCCCAAAATCATGAACGTTATAATAGAAATTCCTATAGACAACAACGTACAACCAGTCTCACAGACATACCGGAGAATACCATTGCCTGTTGAACAAAAAGTTAAGAATAAAATCCAAGACTTACTTACCCGAGATATAATTGAAGCAGTGAAAGTACCGTCAAGACGGGTTTCCCCAATGGTACCTTTTTTGAAAGGAAATGGAGACTTGTGATTGTGTGCGAATTATTTTGAGAGAAAATCATCCTTTACCATGTATGGATAAATTACTACCAGAAATTGGGAAAGCTAAATTTTTTAGCAAATTAGATATCCTGGACGCTTCCTACCAATTGGAATTACACACGGATTGTAGACACATAACCTTTATAACAGCTGAAGGACTCTATAGGTATAACAGAAGAATGTTCGAAATAAGTTTTGCTCCAGAGATATTTCCAATAGTACTGGAAAAACGTTTAGTTAAATGCGATGGAGTGGTAAATTTCATCGACGACTTATTGGTTTTCGCAGATAATGAAGAACAACATGACATGCGACTAGAAAGGGTGATGGAAACATTGCAGTAGGCCTTGGAGCTATTTTACTACAGGCTGAACCAAAATGGTACGCGAATAATCGCCTTTGGTAACCGGACACTGACAGAGTGCGAAAGAAAATATAGCCAAACTGAGAAAGAGGCCGTTGCTCTAGTTTGGTCTGTTGAGAATTTCAACATTTTCCTGTTTGGTAAGAAGTTTGATCTTATTACTGATCACAAACCGGTAGAAATATTGTTTGGAAAGAAATCTAAATCTTGTGCGCGCATCGAACGATGGGTGCTCAGGGTCCAATAATACGATTACGAAGTGATCCTTAGGCCAGGGAAGGCAAATATCGCTGATCCATTATCACGTCTACGCAGATTAATCTACATACAATCCGAATAGGAGACGAACATATACATTAAATAGTCTGCCATTACTGAAGCCTCAGTGAACGACTAAAAAGAGGGGTTAAGAAAGGAGTCTATGAAAAGAGTGGAACGAGACCGTCAAGAGCTATAAAAATTTTAACAATGAACTATGTTTCTACGATAACATTTTACTTCGAGGAAACCGAATTGTGATACCTCAGAAATTAAGAAAAGGAGTACTTGATGCTGCACACGAAGGCCATTCTGGGATGGTTGCGATGAAGGGTAGGCTCAGGTCAAAAGTGCGGTGGCCAAAAATCGACAAGGATGCAGAAAATCTTGTTAAGTCCTGTAAGAGCTGCACACTAGTAGGACTGCCAAATCCTCCAACGCCCACGAAGAGACGCGAGCTCCCTAGAGCTCCGTGGATTGACGTCGCAATGGATCTGCTAGGACCATTACCTAACAACGACTTCTTGTACGTTATGTTCGACGACTATAGTCGCTATAAAGAAGTTAAGATAACTAAAGTTATAACCAGTTAGCAGATCATAAGAATACTAAAACAAATTTTCAGCAGACTATGCTACCCGGTCCGAATCACTGTTGACAATGGCCGGAAGTTTGTGAGCGAGGAGTTTCGTTCATATTGTAAAGAATGCAATATCATTATTCACAATACAGTACCATATTGGCCTCAAAGGAATGGAGAGGTCGAGAGACAAAATCGAGACATAATAAAACAGCTCAAAATTAGTAAATCAGAGAGGATAGACATTAAGGAAAACCTGATGGAGTACGTGTTGATGTATGTAACAGTACGCCTCATTCAACCACAGGCAAGTCGTCGTCAAAGCTTTTTTTTAGACGACAGAACAGGGACAAAATTCCATCACTTGATAGACTACGAAACACTAACGCTGACCCAGATGTGCGTGAGCGAGACAAATATCAGAAAAAAAAGGGGAAAGATATAGGCAGAGAGAGTAAGTGAGGTTATCAATACGTGGACATTGTCGAGCCAGTGTTTAGGTGTTACAGGTTGTAAGACAAGGGCTAAACAAACCCTATACACGCTTTTAAAAAATGAACTAAAACATAAAAAATAAGCCCCCGTTCATCACGGAGCAAAAAAGCGTGGGCATTTTTCAACTGATAGTTGAACAATAACATCAGAGCAAATTTTTCTCAAAGTTTTAATTTACCTGCAATGCTGACTGCTACGAAAAATGTAGCTGCCTGCTACAGAAAATGAAGCTGCCTGCTACCGAAAGTGTAAAATAGTAATTTTTGGCGCAGGGTTGATTGGTCTAAAAGCGAAGTTAAAAAGGCAACAGCCGAATTACTTATATCAAATTTAATAAGTCGATACAATAGCACAACCAATACAGAGGGTATGTGTTGCTCACTTCTCGAATAATGTCGAACTGTCGAGTCGGTCAAGTCTTGTAGCTATGCAAGCAACACAACCCCTCACCTCATGTTTTCCCCGCTGGCACATGTCCAGCTATCGACAAGCCTTGTGCGGGCAAAATAAACGATGCCTTGAAACAACATGTGCGCTTACACGCCAAGGCAGAGGCAAGTTATACAAAGAAAACTTAACTAGACTACATATATAGACAATAAACAAACAAATAAGAAACTTAGGTACCTAAACTTAGCCTACAAATATCAGTAATAGGTAGGTCCATGGAGAATAGATGGGAGCGGAGATGCCTCAAGCAAGTAGGCCTACACGCCACAAAGTGAGCACTGACGTCATAAGAGGGCGGGGCCAAAAGTCTCAGTTTTGAAGATAGCCTGGTCTGAGTCGGTACTTTCTAATAATAATCTCTAATAAGTTTTTATTGCAATTTGCTATCGAAAAAATGAAATGTGCTGTTGTAGGTTGTGCGAATTACTCGGGAACAAAAACTAAGCAAGCTGATGATATAACTTTTTACATGTAAGACTTAAATTAATTTATTAATGCTTTTTGTTGTTAAATTTATTGTGATATTAATCTGTACGACATCTAGCGGCGTGTAGATACATTATATACATGTTTAATTTTTACTACTCATTGTTTGACTTCGCGATGGTGAATTTTAAATGTTATTTATTATCTAAACAGTTATTATCTTTTGTGTACACATAATTTTTAATTGAAATTTATTACGTTGAATTGAACTAACTACAATAAAGTGATTGATAAATGCGAAAGAACATATTTTTTTAATACTTATGCGCCATCTGTTGACCGGTAGCAAAACTCTAATTAATGTATAGAGCAGGGGTTCTAAACCTCGGGTCGCTACCTAAATTCGGGTCGCGGCCGGTATTGGGATGGGTCACGGGAATTACCCAAATCATAATTTTTAAAACAAGGTGACAAACAAGCTTACGGCCCACCTGATGTTAAGTGGTTATACCGTAGCTTATGGATGTTTGAAATAATATACTTTAACTTATAATTATATTTTGAACTTCCTTCTTGAAAAACCCCGTACTGTAGTCCCTGAAAAAAACCTCGGCAGGTAGCTCCCGGGCGAATCTCTGCAGAAAAATTCTCCACATACAAAAATTTGTCTTCGTTGTCAACCTTGTGCAAGATGTCTAAATTTACGTTTGGCTTTTAGCCATGTAATTTTTTGCAATTATATGAGCAAATATAAGAGGCACCAAAAATAAATCAGTATTGAAAAGATATTCAAAATTTTATAAAAACAGATGTGTCCAGCAATGACAAATTTAGTCAACAATGATGATTTGGAAGTAAGACAATGACAAAGTGTAACCGACAATGACGATTCTATATAATCTTCAAACAACAAGTCCCATATCCAGTGTTAATTGTGTCTACTAGTGACAGTCCTAAAACACTGCTATCCCTTATTCTGTGCTAAAACCACAATAATAGTAGAACAAGGAAATTACTAAAGACATTTTGTATTCTTTTAATACAAAGTTACTTATCGCACATTACAAAGTTACTTATCGCACATTACAAAGTTACTTATCGCACATTACAAAGTTACTTATCGCACATCACAAAGTTACTTATCACACATTACAAAATCGCTATAAATTTGGCAGATGAGTACAAGGCTGAAAAAAAGTTTTTTACCGAAACGACAACTAGATTTTTACCGATATCGTCAACCATCTACCTATAGATTTTATTTTTTTAATTTTACTTCTACTTTTTTATATTTTCGTTTATCTCATTACTTCTTACCTCCACCTTTCTGATCCAGACTTATAGCTTTTTTAGGTCACCGATCCAACTTACTGGAGGGCGGCTCACGGTGCGCTTACCGATCCGTGGTCTCTACTTTAGATCTCGTCTCCCTACGGCCATCGGTTCTGCGACAAATATGACCAGCCCATTGCTACTTCAACTAGCTTATTCTGAGGGCTACGTCGGTGAATTTTTTTTTCTTCAAGTTGGTTCTTCATCAAATCTCCTCATTTATAATCATATCCTTCAAAGAAACTCCGAGTATAACCCTTTCCATTGCTAGCTGAGCGACTTTAAACTTATGGATCAGGCCAACTGTCAGTGACCACGTTTTCGCGCCATATGTCAATACGGGCAAGAAGCATTGATTAAAGACTTTTGTCTTTATACATTGGGGTACGGGCGCCCAGCCCAACCGAATTCTCCTGTCAGATTTCTTATCGAAGCTGTTTCTACCTGACCTAGGTAGACATACTCTGCAACAGCTTTGATTGTGACATTACTGACCGATCACTGGTAATCATTACTAGAAAAAAAACATTAGGATCACGGGCTTCAAATATTTTTATACTTATTGGATTGCCAGCGGAAAGGGTTAATAACCGCTGATAAAGAATACAGATGTCTATCACTCTAGCAGGACCGTGTATTATTCTATTTTTTAGATTTTCAAGTGATGTAGATATTAAAAATGAATGGATACGTGTAATAAAGAGACCAAACTGGACTCCAACTAAATACACAAAGATATGTTCAATGCACTTTGAAATATGTGACTTTTATGAAACTAAAAAAGGTTTGATGAAATAACGCTACGGAGTGATACCTTAACTTTTTTACATAAGGTAAACTTCATAATTTATTTTTATCAGGACTTATTTATACTAATGTTATAAAACTTAAGAGTTTGTTTGTTTGAATGCGCTAATTTTAGGAACTACTGGTCCGATTTGAAAAAATCTTTTGCTGATAGATAGCCCATTTATCGAGGAAGGCTATAGGCTATATATCCGCCTTATTGTGTGCTTTCCAAAATAATGTAATAGTTTTAAGTAAATTTTTGGTGTGCAATAAAGAATACATCTATCTATCTATCTATCATCACGCTAAGACCTTTAGGAGCGGAGCAGTAATGAAGAATGTTTCAAAATCGTTTTTTTTTCCTTTTGAGAGCTTCCGTTGCGTGCGCAGCGTAAACGGTTAAAGTTTTGCAAAAATCATGTATGACAGAATTTTGCTCCTTTAAACCTAAAGAAGCTAAAAGGTTGCAAATTGTCGTTAATTAAATTAAAACTTTATATGTTCTTTAAAACACAGAAATCTAGCGATGTTGAAATTGAAGAACCTTTACTTATTTTGCCAAGTACCAGTGAAACTAAGGTAAAAATTAAAAAAAAATTATCCAGACATTTTTATGAGTTTTTTTATTTAACCTGTCTCAGTAAACCTGCTGCCAAAATGAAAAGTTTTATTTCTCAAAAATAACATAATTTCCCTAACAAGGTGAAATATATGTATCTAATTTAACTTTAATTATTATATATGCATATTTAACAATAAATGTATATTAAATATAAAGAAACAATTTCTTAGAAATTATATCGCTTTTGCTGAATTATATATGTACGGAAAGGACAGGGGCAAATTAAAATCACTAAATGAAATATCTGAACCTATATTCTATTTATTTATTTATTATATTTTTGTACTAGCAATTGACCGGACAAAACTAAGTGGCTTATAGTATTTTGAAAGTTGCCTCGCAAAACTATAGCAATTCAGAGTATTTATCAATTATTTTCCTTCCGACATTGTTTTAATTTATTTTGGGAATTGTAACGTATCCTAACTTTGATTTTATAACTTAAACCCGACACCCACTATAATAAATGAAACAAGTACTTATGCTACAAGATCAACAGAATTGTAATTCTTAAAACATTACTGTATGATTTTGTGGACAATGTCCATACAATAGTGCTTCTGAGAGCACGTTAAGCCGTCGGTCCTGACTGTTGCCATATAACAGCAGTCGCTAAGCCTTAACCAAGTCCGAGGCCCTAATATGTCCGAAACATTGCCAGTAATGTTCCCACGTGGCGGAAAATTAAAATCTTAGACCTATTTATTTAATTCAGTAGTTATTTACCTAGATGGCACCAGTTCCGAAAGTACTGATGTAAGGTTCTCTTAAAAACTAGTCATGACTTCAAATAATAAAAGAATACTTAAAATATTGATGACATCTTGACAACAGTCCAAACAAAATATGACTTGATAAATTATTTCGATGTTATTATTGATATTTACAGAGCTGCAACACACGAGCTGAAAATCAATTGGAGCCATTTTTAAAGTTAAATGACACTCCAAGGAAAATAATATTAAAGAATGAAATATTCAGTCTAAGATATAATGCATTTCTTAAAGATACAAAAAAAAAAACTGCAAGCTAGTAACAGGCGTCTTAAAAGAAAGGTTTAGTTTTTTATAATAAACACTTTTTTTGCTAATATCACGAGTAGGTACTGTCATTTCGGTTGCTTCCGATATCATATTGTTATGAATGCAGGGTTGTGTGTTGTGTGCAGTATAAAGACAAATAAAGATATGATAAATACCTATTTTCAGATTGTACCAGTTCAGAAAGTTTTAGACCAACTACAGGAACGCAACCTTCTTTTAATGACGCAAGCAGATCTTCTCAAAAATATTGATTTAAAAGCCAAAGAGCTTGTGGAGCGTCAAATTAACAAGAGTTTAGGGAAACCTGTACCAAAGAAATATTCTGTTAATATTCGCACATTTGCATTGACACTAAACTTTTACTCGCCTAAAGCTTATGAGTATGTTAAAAAGACATTTGACACCTGTTTGCCGCATCCAAGAACAATTGCTAAATGGTATCAAACAGTGGAACGAAAAGCGGGATTCACAGAGGAATCATTTAAGACTTTAAAATTAAAAGCAGAACAATCGATACATCCAATCATTTGCAATTTAGTGATGGATGAAATGGCCATAAAACAACATTTGGAGTGGGATGGCTCAAAATATTATGGCTATGTAGATACTGGTGTTGACATTGAATCTGACTTATTAAACAAAGCCACTCAGGCTCTTGTTTTAATGCTTGTGGGGGTGAACGGTTCATGGAAATTACCTGTAGGCTACTTTCTCATTGACAGCGTTACTGGTAATGAATAATTTAATATTGTCTACCGTTCCTAATGTATGTAAAAACTACTTTGAATTTAAACTTCATAAAAGAGTTACGTTTTAATATTTTCATCTTGCAGGTGAACAGCGAGCTTCTTTGGTTCAACAATGTTTAATTAATGTTTATGATACCGGAGTCAAAGTAGTAGGACTTACTAAATATAACTATGATGAAAATTCTCGGTTGTACCGTGGATATTGATAACGTAAAAGCATCTTTTAAGCATCCGTGTTGCTCTGATTTAGTACAGGTTTTTCTGGATGCTTGCCATATGATTAAGTTAGTCAGGAATGCCTTTGAATTCTACAAAACTTTGTATGATTATCAGGGGAATGCAATAGAATGGAAATATTTAGTGGCCTTAAATGATTTACAAAAAAAGGAAACATTAAATCTCGGAAACAAACTTACTGACAGACACATTAATTTTCACAGAGAGAAAATGAAAGTTAAATTAGCAACACAATTATTTAGCATAAGTGTTGCCAAAGCACTAGAATCCTGCCAAGAACGGCACCCTAAATTCCAGGGAGTACATGGAACCGTTTTTTTCATTCAACTTATTAACGATCTATTTGATATTCTAAACTCAAAAAATTTGAAACAATATGGTTAATAACAAAGCTATTTATGAGGGAAATTTTGAGCAAACATTTATATATAAATGACATTTTTGGAGTACGCAAAAAATTACATTATGCATCTGTCAACTCAATCCCAACCAATATTAAAATCTCAAAGAGAAACAGGTTTCCTAGGCATAATTGTTTGTATAGATAGCGCCATATGCCTCTACGAAAGTTTAATAGACCAAAAAAGCTTATTATTATACTTACCTTTGTACAAGTTCAGCCAGGATCACCTGGAACTTTTTTTTGCAATATTAGAGCGCGCGGTCGTACAAATAACAATATTAGAGCGCGCGGTCGTACAAATAATAATATTAGAGCGCGCGGTCGTACAAATTATACCATGGTACCCTAAGAGGACCGCTGACACGCTACGACCTTATTTACTTGGACCATGGATCGTTGCGACACCGGCAGCCAACACGAGGAGCTGACGCAGCTCATGCAACCAGGTCGCCTGCTCGATCGGCGTTGCGACATCGACAGCTAGCACGAGGTGCTGACGCAGCCAACGTGACACCGAGGTTACCTGCCCATCGCGAATACCTCGTTTTCGACATTATAATTCCAACATCGAAATAGTATAGACTTAGGTTAATTAATTTGTAATTTTATATTTTTATTAAATTAGTTTAATCATTTTGGTTTTTTTTTGCATCCTTCGGCTGTGGCCTCCGTAATTGGCGCAGTCGGTAGGATTTCTTGAAGTTAGCTAGTTAGAAAGTGCAAAATTTTTGCGGCTGACTACGCTTTCAAGCTTCGTCGAGAAATCCAAAAAGAACCTGAGGACCATCACCGGAGAAGAATCTAGCAATCGATTCCGCAGAGAAACCGCTATGAAATTTATGTAAGTACACTTGAATCTTTCTTGTGTTGCTTCCTTTTTGTGTAATATCCCCGTCCAAAATTTTTCATCCCAAAACTTCGGGAACTGACGAGTCTGCAACTTCCAGGCAGTCTCGTCACCAAGAGATCTTAGATTCATTAGTTTAGAAACATTAGTGTTAGTTCCGTAGATTTAGAGATAAATTCTAGTTTAAAAATGTCGCAAGATCCCGATACTATTATAAAGGCTTTGCGCCTAGTGCCGGAATTTGACGGGAACCCTAATATTTTAACAAGATTTATAAAAATCTGTGACCAGTTAGTCTCAGCATATGCTAGTGAGGAAGAAGGTAGCGAGCTAAGTAATTTATTTTTAGTAAATGGTATATTTAATAAAATCACAGGACCCGCGGCTAGTAAAATAAATTCCAATGGAATTCCAGAGAACTGGCTTGGCATTCGCTCAGCGCTTGTTAATAATTTTTCAGACCAAAGGGATGAAACAGCCCTCTACAATGACCTTTTATTAGCCACGCAGGCTAATAGTACACCACAAGATTTTTACGATCGGTGTCAAACATTATTTAGTACCATTATGAATTATGTTTCTCTCCATGAAACTGTTGCAACTACCATAGAAGCTAAGCGAACACTTTATAGAAAATTAACTATGCAAGCTTTTGTACGCGGTCTTAAAGAACCATTAGGTGCCAGAATTCGGTGCATGCGTCCCGAAACCATTGAAAAAGCCCTTGAGTTTGTTCAGGATGAATTAAACGTCATGTATTTACAACAAAGAAACGAACCTATTGTCGAACGAAAGCCCTCACTTAATCATCAATTTTCAAGATTTTCATCCATGCCCCCTATAGGTTTGCAGGCACCAAAACCTTTCACAAACTTTCTACCACCCCGTAACTGGCAGGCGCCGCCCCCACCACCACGAGGGTGGAAATCTCAAAACGAAATAAATCAGCCATTAAGATTAAATCCCAATATTCCAACTCGTACTCAACAGATGTTCCGAGCCACTCTCCGCCTAATTACAACCCTCATAGTAATGTATTTAGGATTTCACATAGAAACTCACCCCCTCAGAATTCAACCCCTACTCCTATAAGTGGAGTTAGTCATTTTGTTTCCAAGCCCTTGCCACTTGTAGGTCACGATTGGCGGAAATCTGGTAATCCACCACCAAATAATTATTTTAAAACCCGGGAAATGAACTTGAATGAGTGTACAGGATATGAAGACAATGACAACTCTGACTATTATTACAGTGAACCTTATTATTACTACCATACTGACCAAGCAGACAGTGACCCTTGTTACCAAAACTACGATTATGAGAGCGTACAATACACTGACATGCCCCCTAGCGGCAACGATCTTGCCGAAGTGCCTCAAATTTCATTAAGTAACCAAGAACAGGATTTTCAGCCAAGTCCTTCATTAAAAAGACCAAAATAGAAGTAAACCTTCAGACACAGAGACAACTCCCCTATATTAGCATATCGAATCCCCCTCTCAAATTTTTGATAGACACATGTGCTAACCAGTCCTTTTTGAGTCCTGAAGCGGCAGAAAAATATTTTCCCCATGTACCATTAAATTACGACCCTTTTGAAGTGACAAATGTTCACGCTACTTCCAGGAATAATTATTCTATTACCATACCTACTTTTTCAGAATTTCAGGACAAACGAAATATTAAATTATTCGTTTATAAATTTCATGAATATTTTGACGGACTTTTAGGACTTGACTTATTAACTAAGTGGGAAGCAAAAATAGACTTAAAGGATCATATTTTAGTGACAAGAACAACCCTATCCAGATGTTTAATTCGCGTAATGTAAACTTGTACGAAGATATAATACCAGCAAATTCATCAAAATTAGTCAGAATCCCTATTAACGCTCCCGATGGAGAAGTTTTAGTTAATCAACAAATTTTATGCAACTGTATAATTCACGAATGTATAACCACAGTATCAAATAACCGCGGAATAATCGAAATTGAAAACCCGTCCCATAACGATATTATATTTTCCTTAGATCGCCCTGCTCAAGCTGTAACCTTTAATATCGAGTGCACGCGCACCGAACACGACTCCAGTCGTGTAGATAAAGTAATAAAAAACCTGCGTACGTATCACTTAAACGAGGAAGAAAAAGTTAACTTAGTTCGCCTATGTTCGCGTTATGCTGACGTTTTCTATATAGAAGGTGAACCACTTACATTCACCAATAAAATTAAACACCATATAAGAACAACAGATGAAGTCCCTATCTATACTAAAAGCTATCGTTATCCCTTTGTACATCGCCAGGAAGTTAGAAATCAAATTTCAAAAATGCTTGAACAAGGAATAATTAGGCCCTCGGAATCTGCCTGGAGTTCACCCATCTGGGTAGTTCCTAAGAAATCAGACGCATCGGGTAAACAAAAATGGCGATTAGTAGTTGATTTCCGAAAACTCAACGAAAAAACAATAAATGACAAATATCCGATTCCAAATATTTCAGACGTCCTTGACAAATTAGGAAAATGTCAATATTTCAGCACCCTTGATTTAGCCAGTGGGTTTTACCAGGTAGAGATGGATCCCAATGATATCCCAAAAACCGCGTTCAATGTAGAGCACGGCCACTTCGAATATTTAAGAATGCCTATGGGGCTCAAAAATAGTCCATCATCCTTTCAAAGAGTGATGGATAACGTCCTGAAAGGCCTCCAAAATTCAATCTGTCTGGTTTACCTTGATGACATAATTATTTTCAGTACGTCCCTACAGGAACATATAATAAATCTTGAACGCGTATTTCAGAGACTCAGGGAATCAAACTTCAAAATCCAGATGGACAAATCCGAATTTTTGAAATTAGAGACAGCCTACTTAGGACACATTATTAGCAATCACGGTATCAAACCAAACCCTGATAAAATAGAAGCGATAGAAAAGTACCCCTTACCCCAAACTCCGAAACAAATAAAACAATTTCTCGGTTTAATTGGTTACTACAGAAAGTTTATTCCAGACTTCGCTCGAATAACGAAACCCTTAACACAATGCCTAAAAAAGGGAAGAAAAATCAACTTTGACTCTCAGTATATAAACAGTTTTGAAAAATGTAAAAGTCTCCTTACTAATGACCCCATACTTCAATATCCCAACTTCAACAAAGAATTTATTCTTACGACAGACGCTTCTTATATAGCCATTGGTGCTATTTTATCCCAAGGAACAGTAGGATCAGATAAACCTATCTCATATGCTTCTCGCACGCTTAACGAGAGCGAAATTAATTACAGTACGATAGAAAAAGAGCTTCTAGCCATAGTTTGGGCTACGAAATACTTTCGGCCATACCTTTTTGGACGAAAATTCAAAATTATTACAGATCATAAGCCAATGGATTATAAATATTAAAGAACCCAATTCCCGACTCACTAGATGGCGCTTGAAGCTCAGTGAATACGACTTTACAGTCATTTACAAAAAGGGAATAAGTAACACAAACGCAGACGCTCTTTCACGCGTGGAAATTCACAACGAAGAAATAAGTTCAATAGTAGCAAATCCATCAGAAAATCTTACCGCTATCTCAAATTCTGAAACATTGACAGCACACACGAGTAACGAAAACCCCATTTTAGAAGTCCCAATCACTGACGAACCCCTCAATAAATTTCATAGACAGTTATGCTTGACCTTAGTAGGTGACATAAAAAAGAAACCGACCGCAAGCAAACCATTTGACTTCTGTACAAATCTCAGAATCGCAATTAGAATCTGACGTAGTCAATGCCATCAAGGAATACGTTAACCCTAAAATAAAAACCGCCCTTCTTATTTCTCCACCCTTAGCTATGTATTCTATTATACCTATTATTCAAGATAAATTTAAGAGTTCATCAATGAATCTTGTATTAGCCAAAACCGAACTAGAAAATGTCAAAGATTATTTAAAGCAACAGGAAATAATTAATTTATATCACGAAGGTAAAACCAATCACCGTGGTATTAACGAGTGCTACTTAGCACTCTCACGAAAATATTACTGGCCTAAGTTAAAAGATTACATAACTAAGTACATAAACGAGTGCACTATATGTGGTCAAGCCAAGTATGATCGCAATCCTATAAAACAAAAGTTCAATATTGTTCCCCCCGCCAAAAAGCCTTTCGAAATTATTCACATGGACCTATTTACAGCACAAAACGAGAAATTTTTAACCTTCGTAGACGTATTTTCTAAATACGGCCAAGCTTTTCATCTCAGAGATGGCACAGCTATTAGCATATTACAAGGATTATTACAATTTTGTACTCATCACGGACTACCCTTGACTATAGTAACGGACAACGGAACTGAATTTACAAATCAATTATTCGCGGAATTTACACGCTTACACGGAATAATTCACCATAGAACCCTTGCTCATACACCAAACGAAAATGGTATTATAGAAAGATTCCATTCGACAATCCTGGAACACCTTCGAATTTTAAAATTACAACAAAAAGACGAACCTGTAATAAACTTAATGCCTTATGCAATAATAGCGTATAATAGTTCTGTTCATAGCTTCACTAAATGTAGGCCTATTGACATCATAACCGGTCATTTTGACCCTAGAGACCCCTTAGACTTAGACCTAAGTACACACATTTTACAACAGTACGTACAAACGCACCGAGACCAAATGAAAACAGTTTATGACATTATTAACGACTCAAATCTAGAACACCGTACAACCCTAATAGAAAACAGGAATAAAACCCGCGAACCTGAGGTTGAATATCAACCCCAACAACAAGTGTTTATAAAAAATCCTCTGGCAAACCGTCAAAAGTTAGCCCCAAGATACACTCAAGATACCGTTTTAGCTGACCTACCAATACATATTTACACTTCCATAAAACGTAATCCTATAGCTAAATCCCGTCTAAAACGCGTCCCTAAGAGCTCAAAATTGTTGCAGGATACTGCTGACAATAACTCTACATCTGACAAGAAGCCAGGAGATAAAACTTGAGAGTCTGGATGATGGACCAGGACTATTACCATTTAAACTGGGACCGACCAAACTTATAACACCTTACCACACTTTCTTACAATATGTTCACTTAAATGACATCGAAAATAATATTAATATATTGCAAACTCAACTTCAAAATTACAAGACTCAATTTACTAACGAAACATTATCCTTATACGAGTTGCAAATAGATTTCCTACTCAACAAACTAATCGAAGCTTCATCCCAATTAGACAGTTTAAAACCAAGGCGAGCTAAAAGAGGTCTTGTCGACGGCTTAGGTTCAATCATAAAAGCTATTACAGGAAACCTAGACCATTCAGATGCTATTAAGTACAACAATGCCATTAAGGTTCTAGAGAATAACCAAGACCGGTTATCTTCAGAATTTAATAACCACATTAGTCTAAGCAAAGAATGGATGACTCAACATAGCCATGTTTTATCCCAATTAGTAGAAAATCAGAAAAAAATAAATAGTACTCTAATTTTCATGTTAAATAACCAAGCGTACAGAAAAGCGGATATCCTAAAGTTAGCTAAATTTTCTCAACTTCTAGCAATAATGGGCGAAAGCGTCGATGACCTGCTACAAGAGTTATTTAGAATAGAAAATATCCTAGCTTTTGTAAAAGCATCTAGCACTCATCATTCTATGTTAAAAATAGATATTTTAGAGAATATGCTCAAAAGACTTAGATTAATTTATAATAAGGACCTAATATTAGAATTAGATCCAAGAGAGTATTACGATATAATTAAACCAGGATATTATTATTCTGATAGTGATATAATTATTATTTTTAAATTTCCCATAGTCTCAATAATTTCACTAGATCTCTACAAACTATCCATAGTACCTAATAAACACCACCAAGTCCTTATTCCTCCATATCCTTTCATAGCAACTAATGGGAAAGAATTCATGTACACAGAGGCTGAATGCCCGAAGCTTAGTAACAATCGGTTTCTCTGTGAAGAAAAGCTAAACCATCAAGTTCGTTCTCAAGCAGACTGCATACAAAATATAATCAAAACTCAATCTCTGGATAAAAACTGCACGCTTACCACAATACAATTATCAAAAGAAGCAATGGAAAGCTTAGATAACAGACAGTATACCATTACTTTCCCACATCCCACCAAAGTTCAGATGATTTGTGGACGTGAAGATTTCAACATTCTAGAAGGAAGCTATCTAGCCACAATCCCTACTAAATGTCTGATACGGACCCCAGAACTAACCATTATAAACATAACTGTATAGAAGTTGAGCATCTCATTGTTGTGAGTGTATACAAGCCGCCTTGTGCAATTTATGATAATTTTGAATTAGTTATGGAAGAAGTGCTGAATAAAATCAGCAATTCTAATAAACAAATCATTGTTTGTGGAGACTTCAATATAAACATTTTGGAAAATAGCTCATTAAGCACCAGATTGCTTGCCTTATTTCAGTCTTTTAATTTATATAATTTGTTTTGTGAACCAACTAGAATTGCTGTATCCAGTGCCACTTGCATCGGCAATATATTTACTGACATAAAACCAATTCAAAAATCAATTATAAGCAATCTAGAGTCAGATCATTGTGGACAGTTAGTGGTTTTAGAAAGAAAGAATAGTATTACTAAAAAGGAAATTAAATTTATACCAATAACAACTAAACGGGTTGAATCATTTAAATCTAACTTAATGCATAAACTTCCAGATTTGCTTTATAATGGCAACCCAAATGATATGTACAATACTGTTCTTGACACTATTACTACAGAGTATAATAAAATATTTACTGCAAAAAAGAAACTTATTTCCAGTCGCTTTAGTTTTAGTGAATGGGCTACTCCAGGTATTCATAAAAGTAGGCGTAAACTGTATGAATTATATAAAGAAAAAACATATAATAATAGCCAAATATTTAGGGAATATTTAAAAAAATACTCAAAAACCTTTAAAAAGGTCTGTCTTGTTGCAAAAGCAATTCACCTCAGACATAAAGTAAAAAATTCAACAAATAAAATAAAAACTACATGGAACCTAATAAATAATGAAACTGGTAAAGCTAGGAATTCTTGTCAGGACTTTGAGTTGATTGTAGATGATGCTAGTTTTAAAACAAATTCTGAGGTAAGCAGTTGCCTTTGAACAGTTTTTTGGGAATATCCCATTCAAAACAACTGAACATCTAAACTCAAGTCCAATCTTAGCAGAAAAATTATTAAAAGCTAGTGTTCCTGAATGTAACGTTCCCTTTGTATTTAAAAACATTAGTCCTACAGATATCATTAATACATTTAAAACATTAGAAATTAAAAACACCACAGACCTTTGGGGACTTTCTGTAAAAACTATAAATTCAATTATTCATGTTATAGCACAACCCTTAGCCATTATATTTAATAGTTGTGTTGATAGTGGTGTGTTTCCTGATGAGATGAAACTTAGCAAAGTTATACCTCTTTTTAAATCAGGTAGTTCAACAGATCCTAATAATTTTCGGCCTATTTCAATACTACCTATACTCAGTAAAGTTTTTGAAAAAATCATACTTTGTCAAATGTTAAGCCATTTCTGTATTAATGAGCTACTTAGTAGTAAACAGTTTGGCTTTATGAAAGGCCGTTCCACAACCGATGCAGGAGTGGCACTATTAAAAAATATATATAACGCCTGGGAGGATTCGCATGACGCCCTTGGAGTGTTTTGTGATTTATCTAAGGCATTTGACTGTGTTCAACATGAAAATCTCATCAGGAAGCTACATCACTATGGTATTAGAGGCAAAGCTCTCGACCTTTTGACATCCTATATGAGTAGAAGAGTACAGAAAATAGATGTCAACGGTGAAAGATCTTCGGGATCAGCAGTCAGTATAGGAGTCCCTCAGGGCTCAATTTTAGGTCCTTTTCTATTTCTTATTTACATTAACGATCTCCCATATAATGTAAAAAACCATGACATTGTCTTATTTGCTGATGACACCTCTTTGCTTTTTAAAGTTAAGAGACAACAGACATGTTATAATGAATTAAGTGATGCCCTTTCTAAAATTGTAAATTGGTTTAACGCTAATAATTTGTTACTTAATGAAAAAAAAACCAAATGTGTTAAATTTACATTACCAAATGTTAGTCAGAGACAGACATGTATTAATATTAATGGCGAGCAATTAGAACTTGTTAATTCAACAGTCTTTCTTGGCATAACGCTGGACTCCAAACTTCAATGGGGTCCTCATATTCATAACCTAGCCAAAAAACTTAGCTCTGCTGTGTATGCGATCAAGAAAATAAGACAATTGACCGATGTCGACACTGCAAAAATAGTATATTTTAGCTATTTCCATAGTTTAATGACATATGGTATACTATTATGGGGTAGCGCTGCTGATGTAAATACAATATTTTTGTTACAAAAAAGGGCAATTCGTGCTATTTATAAATTAGGATCTAGGATATCTCTGAGGGATAGGTTTAGGGAAGTAAAAATTTTAACTTTAGTGTCGCAGTACATATATGAAAATCTTTTATATGTACATAAAAATATCAATAGTTTCAGCAAGAAAAGTGACGTTCACAAAGTAAATACTAGAAGTAAAAATAAGCTATTGGTGCATGATACACGTCTACACAAAATAAGTAACTCTTTTATGGGGCAATGTATACACTTTTACAACAAAGTTCCCAATAAAATTCAAAATCTATCAATAAGTAAATTTAAATCTTTTATCAAGCAGGTACTTTGTAAAAAGGCATATTACAATATTTCAGACTATGTAAATGATAAAAATCCTTGGGACTGATGATGCTCAATTACAGGATGCATAGGTAAACCAAATTAAAATGGAAATAACATAAAATTGTACGACTAAAAATCTTTTATTTAAAACATTAATTGTATTTTAGTTTATTTAAGTATTTTTAAAAGAGTAACTATCGAGTTTCTTGCCGGATTCTTCTCGGTAGAAATCAACAACATTGTGAACCGGCGGGAAGGTGGGAGGGTTCAAAAAATAATATTTTATAACTTTGACGATTCAAAAGTGATTGTAAAATCCTTATTTGAATAAACCACTTTGACTTTGACTTTGAAATGATGAAATTAAAGGCCAACCACTGAAAATCATGAAATTACCAAACAGCATTGAAATTCCAACTAGTAACTCACCATCTCTTCGTTTGAACTCTATCAATCTGGAAGGATTACATCATACCCAAGATAAAATAATGCTGCAATCAATCTCTCACAAGAACGAAGCTATGCCACCATCGCTATACCATACAACCGTACCTTTTTATGGAGCCCTTTTTGGTGCACTTATACTAACCAGTTACCTAATTATCAAAAAATATAGATTGCCTCAACCGGAACCTAACAAAAACTCTGAAAATTTTGCTGAAATCAATGTAGAGAAAGGCCCTAAACAACCTGAAGTGCAGAAAATACCAGCAATATTTTCTCTTAACAGTCTAAAATAGTTGCTGGTCTAAGAGGGGAGGAATTATACCATGGTACCCTAAGAGGACTGCTGACACGCTACGACCTTATTTACTTGGACCATGGATAGTTGCGACACCGGCAGCCAACACGAGGAGCTGACGCAGCTCATGCAACCAGGTCGCCTGCTCGATCGGCGTTGCGACATCGACAGCTAGCACGAGGTGCTGACGCAGCCAACGTGACACCGAGGTTACCTGCCCATCGCGAATACCTCGTTTTCGACATTATAATTCCAACATCGAAATAGTATAGACTTAGGTTAATTAATTTGTAATTTTATATTTTTATTAAATTAGTTTAATCATTTTGGTTTTTTTTGCATCCTTCGGCTGTGGCCTCCGTAATTTACAAATAACAATATTAGAGCGCGCGGTCGTGCAAATAATAATATTAGAGCGCGCGGTCGTACAAATAATAATATTAGAGCGCGCGGTCGTACAAATAATAATATTAGAGCGCGCGGTCGTACAAATAATAATCCTACTGCCCGACAGTCCCAGGCAGCCTATAAAAAATCTTTAATTAATGCGGAATTGCGAGATTCTTTTCGCGGAAACTGCATTTCACTTGAAAGTATTGGAATATTGTCGCGTTCTTCTCGCCTGGACACAGTGGAGATGATAAATTGCACGAGCGATAGGTATCGCATACAAGAAGCCGTTTCTGATACAGAAGACACGTTTATTCATGATGGTCTAATAGAAACTCTCATGCTGTTAGAAAATGATTATTCGGATACAACACAGATTGTGACGTATTTACGCTGGTTACGTAGTGAGAGCATTGCAACAAAAAATCAAATTCGAACAATGCATCGTCGCTCTTCATAAGTTAGAAATAAAGTTTGTGCATAGATTAATAATTTAAAAAAATCGCGGAAACTGATTTTCCCCTCTTATGATGTTATTAAAATTTGTTTACGCACCGAATGCATCACAAAAAACTTAAGAAAAATAGTTTGAATACCGAAAAATTCAACACAAATTTTATTGTTTACACAACACTCGAGAGCTTAATAGGAGAACAATATTTAGCCTCATTAAAAATTCATGTTTATGACCAGCATCCTTTATTTAGTCATTTGAATTTGCTAACAAAAGCGATAAGTGAAGCTTATTGCAACATCAGGTTAAATTATTATGCCAGATTAGAAAATGTTGTATCATCGAAAAGGCAACATTTTAACAAAACGATTTTGTTTAACGGTCAATGAAAACGACATTCGTAGAATAGGTATTGTTTTTTTTATTTTTTTAACCTATAAATTAGAATAAGAAATGTTTTTATTAAACTGTGGCTTATTTTAAAACCATATATATTACTAGCTGTGCCCGCGACTCTATCTGCATTAAAGTCGGCATAGGTATAAGTGCCGTTACTATTTTCGGTCCAATTTCGATTGACCTATCTTGTTACCGCAGCTTGAAATAGCAAGATACAGTTGTAGCTAGATCCTCCGCGTGAAATTCAGGCTGTGTTTAATCAGCTATTAGCTATTAATCAGTTTTGAGCTATCGCCATTCCAAATATCAACCAAAATGGTTTTGTTGTTTTGGCTTATAGGAGTAACAAACATATTGACTCACACACAAACTTTAACAATTATAATATTAGAAGAATACTTGTCCAGTCACGCGACTCCATGCGAGTTAAAGTCGAAATTAGTAAAAGTTATCATTGTCAATTTCTGTACTAGGTGTTATTCTCGTTGCCACTCCCATTTTCACCTAAATACCTATCACCTACTATGACGCCCACAGCTTCAAAAACTTAAGTCTTTTATATACCCCTGCAGTGGGGCGTATAATGACTGAGGCAATGATATACATTGATTAAAAACAATTCAAAATCACAAAACTATGGAAAACATATGAGTAAAGCACACTTTCAATTTTATAGATTAGTCGTGGCCAACAAGTCGATTACGATCGACCAGTCGATCGCCGATCGCTGTAGACAGCGCAATCGATCGCGATCAAATAGAACAAAACAAGCTTCGCGAACAATCGTTCACTCGAGCTATATGAGGTTCAGTGAACATCCATTCAGTCTAGTTCAGAAACAGCTAAAATAAAATAGCTTAAGTCCATCTTAGTCAAAAAATTTCAAAGTAGATCGCAGCCACAAGTTGGCTACTCCTGAACCAAATTTCTAAACGGCGATTAGAGCGCCTCTTGTAGGCAGTAGTTAAATTAAGTTGCAAATAATTGAGAGAGATTTGTTTTAGTAATTACTAGGACTGCCAGATGGTATTTGAGATTTCAGGTGCTTGCAGTCACTTCGTCCCTCGCGCCCCGCTTTTTGGCGCTCCGCTCCCTTCTATTCTCCATGGGTAGGGCAGTTCGCAAGATTTCTCTATTTAATCTGTACGACCAAATAATACCTAACTTATACCTTTTATTATACTTATAAAGTTACGCTAGCTTATACCTAAAGATCACGTCATCGTCGGCTAGTAGAGTCGTTAACATGCCTGCTACAGAAAGTGTAGCTGCCGGCTACAGAAAGTGTAGCTGCTTGCTACAGAAAATCTAGCTGCCTGCTACGAGTGTGAAACGCTACGCACCACTTTACCGAGCCGCTACGCTACGAGTGTGAAACGCTTTTCACTACTTTGCTGGACCACTACCCTACGAGTGTGAAACGCTACGCACCACTTTACCGAGCCGCTACGCTACGAGTGTGAAACGCTTTCCACTACTTTGCTGGACCACTACCCTACGAGTGTGAAACGCTACGCACCACTTTGCCGGGCCACGACGCCATGACTGTGAAACGCCACCCACCACTTTGCCGCGCTGCTACGCTACAGAAAAAAGTGCAGAAGTCCCTGAAGATGAAGAAAAGAAGGAGGCTTAGATTATGACATCAAAATATAAATTGGTTAATCCAACGAACAAGTCGCCGCAACGTCGCAACGTGTCGCGTCGTATCGTGTCGCGTCGCGTCGAGTAGCATCGTGTCGCGTCGCGTCACGTCGTCTCGTGTCGCGTTCGTAATTAATTTACAAAATAAACGAAACTCTTCAAGAGACTCGGTTCAATAATCAATTTAACTTTGTTTTTTGAAGCATTACCTGAGTCCGCCCCGGGGTGGGTGAGAGCGAGGGGCGAGGGGTGAGGGCGAGTAGGCTTTGCCATACTATATAATATACAAGGCGATTTGTTATATTGTTAAAACAAATTGCCGTACATTTTTTTTCAATCCCAAAAAGTCAGAAGAAACCGCCTAATCCTACTTAATGGTTACCGCGCGCTTATTTTATTTATTTTAAACCGGAGGCGGCCTTAACCTGGAGGTGGGCTAAGCAGAGTTTAAATTACAAACATCAGCAGCAGGGCCCCCAGACCCGCTGATATTTGTGGGACCTCTTTCTTCAATAAAATAATTGTAATTGAATTTTCCAAGACTTATATTATTTAATAACAACTAGCGCCATCTCTCGGCAACTGAAGCGAAACGCACGATCAGGAGCCACATTTCTTTCCCTCTAATTCCTGTTTATGTGTGCATTTTACTGCATCAAGTAATGAAAACGAAGGAATCGTAGTAAGCAAAAATCCGGGAAAAGGCTTTATTATTTCTTTCGCCTACACACTCCAATTATTTAGAAACAGAATACGAAATAAAATTTCCAGCGTCGACATAAAACTCACGAAAAATATTGCTTTTTAGTACTTCGTCTTCGGATAAAGGGAATCCGCAAATCCTTACAATATCCAATAGCGTAAAAGAAATGCGCGAAATTAAATTCCGAAACGTAGCCGTTCTTTACAAATGGCTACGGTCAGGGTCTGGAGCGAGGGGGGGGGAGACTTCGATGTAGTTCCTAACTCACCACATGCGGCGCGTCGTCCGAGCGGCGTCTCAGAGAATAAACAAATAATTTCATCTTATAGATATTTAATAGATAACTATAGCTGGATATTATATAATGGCTAAAAAAATGTTGCATGTTAAATGTTGAATAAGGAGACAATGAGGTTCGCACGTTTTACCAAAATACCTAATTTTTTTTATGTACAATAAAATAACAATCTTATAAAAAAATTAAACACAATCTGGAACTCATCAAGGTCCCTAACAGCAATACGGAACATGCAACACGCGTCCCGCGAACTCTTCTGTTCAATTGTAAATTGAATCTCAATGTCACACACACAATACTGATATAAAAATCATCGGAAACGGATCGTTGGGGCGCGAGTGAAGGGGCGGTGCGCGCGCAAGGCCGGCTGTAGGGCGCAGGGTGAAGGGGCGAGGCGGCGCCGAGGTGCGCGCGCTGACAGTGTCCCGGGCAGGTCGCGCCGGCTGCACGCGTCCGCGATGTACCGTTGCCCCCCGCGTACCCCTCTCCGCTGTCGCGCGTGCCAGTGCCAGTGCCCGCAGTGAGAGTGCCAGTGACAGTGCCTCAGTGTATGAGTGCCCTGGAGTGCCCGTGCCGCTGGTCGCGCGCCGCGTGCCCCGCCCGCCTGCGACACGACCCTCTCCTGTAAGTTCATCATCACATCACCCACCGTCCCGCGCCGCTCTGCCGATGTCGGACCTCAACTAAGTCACTATACGAATTTGTCCCACTGTCTTAATGATATGTTAAACCGTTCGTCTAGGCAGTGTGACCAGCATCAAAATGATAAGGTATGCGAGCGCAACGTCGCGTCGGGAGGTACTTAACTGCACGTAGATTCATTCACTTTGTAGGTAATCCTCAATAATGATAACGTAATATTTCCTTGACGATACAACTAAATAATAAATAAAAATATTGCTTGAAATATTTCCACAATATACAAACTATAATAATCGTGTGCGGTGGTTTGCGCTAAGAATATTTATGCTTGAATAAGGCTATTCGTGTCTGGTGGTGGCTGGATGCGAAAGGCAGATAAACGGGCGGGCGCGTCACAGTGCAGGCTTATGTCCAGCAGTGGACCAATATGAGCTGATATGAAGGCTATAGAATGAACTTTCCTTAGGGATTACAATACCGTGTTCTTGAACAAGGAAAGTGATTGGATTTTTAAAGGGTGGCAACGCGTGAGCAGCACCCTTAGCGTGTTATCGGGTCATATGCTTGTTTACCGCCTTGAATCCTTACAAATTAGAATCATTGCTGCCGAATCCTTGCGAATGACCTAATTTAATCTTAGAGTAAGTTAATTCGTTTTGCCATTGTAGTCTGCCTTAGGCTTAGTTAATCTTAATTCGTGAGCCCTCGAGCCCAAAATTAAATCTGATTAGTTTTATTAAAAAACCCACAAGTGGGCACAATCAAAAACTAAATAAAGTTGTCAACAAAAAACGATTACTTTGTCGATTGAGTAAAGTGTCTTCGGGTTCTTGGAGAGAGGCAGACAGGCAGACAGACAGCAAGGTGGCGAGCTGCGTTGCGTCGCCAGACCAAGGATCCGCATAACATTAATGGGTAGTGTGAAGCGGGCATTAGCTGACAAGTACTCGTGTAGGCAAATTAATAAAACATTCAATTGGTAAGAGAACCCACTCCGTTTGATTTAGCAAAGCCTATGCCGTTCCCGAACGCACCGTCAAGGTCTGAACCATTGAACCAATATTGTTGACCGAGACCTATTTCCATAATAACAGTTTCAGTAAACTCTTATAAATTGTTTGATGAGTTTGCAATGTACTCAACATTGCAAAAATGTAAACAATTTGATTTAGTACAACTTATCAATCACATCTTTTGCGGCGATAACCAGGTTCACCGACTGTCTCGCAGGACTAGTTCACCGACTGTCTCGCAGGACTAGTTCACCGACTGTCTCGCAGGACTAAGTTCACCGACTGTCTCGCAGGACTAAGTTCGCTGACTATCTCGCAGTATGGAAGTTGTTAAAAAGAGGCTAACCCCCTCATTATGTGGGTGTTTATCCAGACACTGGCTTGGGCGAATTCAATTCAACATCCCAAGGCATCTGCCTATTTTCTGTGATCTATCTGAGGGATTCGATTGCATCCGCTGAAAAAAAAATATCACCTCTGATTAGGGAATTGCTACACTATTTTAGTCAAAGTCAAATTTGTTTTATTTAAATTAGGTTTTTACAAACAATTTTGAATCGCCAAATTATTAAATACAATTTTTTTTAACAATCCCACCCAGCCTCCGGTTTAGACTGTTGATTTCAACCGAGAAGAATCTGGCAAGAAACTCAATAGTTACTCTTTTTTAAAAATCATTTACTTAACAACATACATATCATAAAAAAATACAAATACAATCATCAATGTTTCCAATAACAAAGAGATAATAATTATAATAGCACAATTTAAACATACAATTTAATATTATTAACTTCTCCTGAGTGAAAATCGAATTCGCGAAATTGGCGCTGTTCACGTTTTTAGAGTGATTTCTGTCTGTGTGTGTGTTAGCTTTTTTGTCCCTCGATATCTCAAGAACCGAAATACCAAATTCCTCTCGTGACCGATGACCGATGACCAGTGACCGATGACCGATGTCATCAATCGATACGTCACGACATCATGACTTACATAGAAAAAGAGGTTAAGCAAAATCAGTCCAGCGGTTTATTTTTTATTTCAATTTAATTTGGTTTACTTGCGTCATGTGATTGAGCGCCTTCAGTCACGTGGATGTTTATCATTTATATAGTCTAATTAATTTTGTAGTATGCTTTGTTACAAAGTTGTTGTTTGATAATAGATTTAAATTTATTAATTGATAACTTTTGTATCTAATTAGGAACTTTGTTGTAAATGTGTTTACATCGTCTCATTAAATAGTTACTACTAAGCTTTTTGGCTAGGTTATGAATATTAAGACCCACCCTACTGAAGTTTGAAATCCAGCGTTATTCCAAGAAAGACTGTTGAACCAACAGTTTCTAATTGCTTGCCATTAATATTAATACATGTCTGGATGTGGTAATATAAATTTAACTCATTTGGTTTTTTTGTCATTTGCTAGTAGTAACAAATTATTAGCGTTAAACCAATTCACAATCTTAGAAATGGCATTATATGATTCATTATAACATATCTGTCGTCTCTTAATTTTATAAACTAAAGAGGTGTCGTCAGCAAATAAGACTGGACAAGGACTGGAAGAATGGTTTTATACATGATGTGGGAGATCATTAATGTTAATTGAAAAATAAAAAAGTTCCCAGAATCAGGCCCTGAGGGGTTCCCATAGTGACTGCTGATCCAGGAGATCTTTCACTGTTGATATCTACTTTCTTACTCATGTAGGAGGTCAAAAGGTCTAATAGCAACTTTGCTTTTAATAGCATAGTAATTCCTAAAATAAGTTTTAAGATTATAATAAGATTACTTAGTGTATATTTATTAAATTATAACTCTAATATAATGTAATGAATATAATATATCAAACTAAAGAAAGATCAAAGAGGCCTGCACCTAAAGGCATAGTGGCAAGAACGCTGGCCGCATTACCCCGTTGAACTGCAATACTCAACCTTTGTTTGAGGAAGCAGCTAGCCCTCTTGACACGTGTGGCACCGGCAAGCAAAGGAGTGATTAACTTTACGAAATTACTTGCAATAGGTCCCCATGGGGCAAAAGTTTCAAACGCAAAGGGCAAAAAAGCATAGTCTTTAAGAATAGATTTGTATTTCTGTCGCTTACTATCCTCCGCAGATTCCACCTACTAAGCTAAGAGGAAGCTAGAGTATCTACGCATGTAGCATCCCACACTAAAGCCCAACCCCTCTCCCAGGGCACAAGCGTCATGCCATCAGGTCTCTTGCTATCATCCCGTGAAATTACAGCTGGTTCAAAAGTACAAGGGGCGTTACAAGTGGCAAGGGTAAAGTGTCGTGGTATTCTGCCTCCACTTTTTTTGCAAGAAGTACATGTAATCCAAACTCGTCGACGACAAATGCAGGTGTGTGGGAAGCAAACAGTTATACCGAGACGAAGACCGATTACGATTCTGATGCTTTCGTTATCTAACATTGTACTGAAAGAAGTTGATGGTATAGCGTGAAGCCAGTGGGTAGCTTCTTTGTCTGAAACAGCAAGAAAGCGTGCATGTTCACGTTCACAGAATGAATTGTGAATTAGATTTTGAAAAACTCTTTGAACCAACGGAGTATCCCAAAGTTTTTGTTGGTTTAATTCCTTTGGTACAGCCTCGCTGGGACAGACAGTCTTCCAGGCCTCTGCAGCTTCTGACATAAATGGTATGTTAACATCATCTTCGTGTAAAACTTGTTTAATAAGTGCTAAAGAGCTGTTAGCAGAAGGAAGAAAAGCTGGTAAAGCCACACTGGAATTTTTTCTTAAACCGATTCCGCCTAGACAAATCGGTAAAGAAGTTTGAACCCAAGAAATAAAGGAAAAAGATAAATTTAGGATTTGTTCTGTTGTATTTTTAGGCAGGTATCAAACTTATCCAAAAATTCTGTGAACGCCCACATTGGACTAGTACGTAATAAATATAAAAATTTTGGAACAAATAAACAATATTTTCGAATTGTATATGCGATATGAGAATTTAATAACTTTAATTTTTGAGTGTGTTCCTCAAAGTTCATGAGTTTTTTTAAAAAATGGTTCTATACTTTCTGAAAATAGAGGAGATCCTAGAAGAAAAAGTGATTCCTTGGTTACAATTTAAATCTCTGAAGCAAAAACATTTAACTCATAAATAAAACTAATTTTCCCTTCACTAGTTGTATTTTCCGAAATATGAAGTTCACATTTAGAAAAATTGAGATTCAGTCCAATACTTTCAAATTTATGAATAATTGTAAGAAAATCTTGTTTGACATCATAAAAATTTCCTGCCTAGGTTCCGTCATCTAGGTACCAAATATTAAGACTAGAATTTAAACTGAATGTTAGTATATGGTATTATGAGTACTCACTGATTAGCTCGTATCTAAACAAATAGGATTCAGACAGTTGATACAAATGAGATCTGAATAAAAAAATATGGATCGGGTATGGCACAGGAGTTTTCTATCGAAGTTGTCATCTTACGGAGTGCCCGAGGGTTTGTGGAAATGGGTGGCTAGCTTTTTGTCCGGCAGACGCATACGAGCCGTAGTTGACGGTAGTTGCTCTGATAGTAGGACATTAGTGCTGAGGACACCAGTATACAATGGCTGCAAGGTAGTAAATGGCTTTCTGTGAATCACAAGCATTGGCCTGTTTTGTCTGTTAAAGAAAAACACTAATGTTTTACCGGATATTAAGGTTTCTCATAACACACGCAATCTATTTACACATGCCGAAGATAGATAAATTATGTAACCGATATTCATTGATGTCGAGGTTACACCGAGTTGTCTCTCGGATGTATCGCTTTATTGACCGTTGTAGTCATAAAGCTTCTAAATTAGGTCCAGTACTCACAACGCTGGAATTAAATAGATTTCAAAGTAACCTTGTAAAATTGACACAAGATACATGTTTTCAAAAAGTGATCAGTGATTTATTTCATGAAATACTTATGATCCAACGTTAAAATATATTTTTCACCTCACCAGCACGAAAATGATAGTTTTGCTGTCCAAATTCAGTCAGCAAAATCAAATTTTGCTGACTAGTCAGGCAAAGTATTTCACTGTTCGAACATTGACTTTTGGAATTAACCCGATGATGAAAAAAAAACTACAATGACTGGTCAGAAACAAATTTCGGGACAAATACTTAACATTGTTCATTTTAGTTAAGAATATAACTACATAGCATTTTTTCGTTTTTAAGTGAGTTTTTATAAATTATTAGTATTATTACAAGTTTATACAGCTAACTTAAAAATTATCATACGTTGTTTTGATAGCAATGGCAGAGTAAGTTGTAGGTACAATTCCGAACGCAACCTCAATTTAAAAAAAAAGAACGAGTTGCACTCCGGGAGTGCCGGCAGAAGTGAAAACCTTTACACACGATTCGCGCTTAACACTCAAATATGTCACAAGACATGTCTTTGACATTGTCAAGAAATAATAATGTTTGTTTATTTACTTTTTTGACGTAGTATATTTGACATCGCAATCTGTCATAGAATTAAAATTCCATATCCAACCTCCCTGTACTACTTATAATCGCGAATACTAAAAATAAAAATTATAATAGGCGTGGCATTACGGTTTCCGTATTTTACAAAGACAAAGATGCACTTTGTTCAATTTCCATATTTTAAACACTTTATATACACGAATTTTACAAATACACAGCAGTATGGCCACTACACAGACGGTCCATCATTCACCAATCCATGGATGCGCGTAGCACGCTGTAACATGTTTATGTTACACACGATCATTCACGCAAGCGCTCTGCGCCGCCTAAACGAAACAGCAGGCGCAGGCATACATTTTCGCCGCGCCGTAGAAAGAGAGGGGGATACTCCCTCTCCTTCGCCGCGCCAGCTGCCTACTCTCCATCCGTCTTACGCATTTTCACGATTAGGACACGTGACCTGACGCGAGTTTATCATTTTTTACCCATACCAAAAAAGTGCACAACGCCACTATAGAAGTTTTCACTTCAAAAAAAGTAAAATGGCAGCAAACTAGTTTCTTGAACATTAGATTGTTTATTTAATAACTAATTCTGTTTTGTTTGAAAAATGAGCAATACAAGCTACGAAGATATTTCTCTGACACCAGACGAATTAAGACAGCAAGTCTCCAATGCCGAACTTATCTTTTTACCAGAAAAGTCACGTGAAAATATTTTGTCGCTGGTAGAGGTGAAAAGTTGTATGTGGGACGCGTGAGCAAATATTTTCGGTCTCGTGCCTTTAAATCCCTCGCTATGCTTAGTAAATTCTAATCTGCTTCCCTAGCTTAGGATTTAAAGTCGGTACTTCTACTAAAAAACGCTTTTGCTCACTTGTATAACAAATATCCATTGTCAAAACTATTGGTTTTTATCAGCTCGTAGCCTAATTAGATCTAGAATTTTTTGTTTGTACAAACGATGAAAAGATTGGAAAAAAATGGTAATTATATACAAGTATACTATTATAATTATTGATTTCCAGATAGATGATACTGAAGTTTTTTCGACTTAATATTTGCAGGTCTAATTTTATAAGATAAATATATCAAATCATGATATGACAAGGCGTCAGCAGCGCACTCACCATGTTTGATTATATGATTTGGAGAAGACAAAATTATTAGGTCTAGAAGCGAATCTAGAGTAGAATCTGGAAAATAATATGCGACATTGAGTGGCGGCATATTCAGGTTTTATTGACTTGAGTTTTTGAGACCTACGATCACTTTTCAGTAAACGTATATTAAGATCCCCCTTATTATTTTCAAAAGATCTATAATAATTTATATGAATCGAGGGACCATAAAATACTTCAAGAAGAACTTGAGTGTGTGAAGGCAGTATTTCAATAAGTAGGTGCTGTGGCGGTTGTGCAGACATACTCAAAAGTTTAAAAGGAATATTGGATCGTAAATAGATTGCTACACCACCACCTACTCTATCTGTACGATCGTTTCTGATGAGATGAAAACCTGGTAGAGAAAACATTGTGGAAGAAAGACAGGGATTCAAAAAATAGTATTTCGTAACTTTGACGATTCCAAGGTGTTTGTAAAATCATAATTTAAATAAAAAAAATTACTTTGAATTTTGACTTTAATAACAACGAAATATAAATATATGGCAGCATGTTCTAAGATCTTAGCCTGTCCTTACAGGCAATGACAAATAGACACGAAACAAATATCGGCTGTATGGCGCAATGTGCTTTTGCCTTTTCCATTTTAGAACAAATGGAACTAAAGAAAAAACCCACACAAATAAAAAAAATTAACAGCTTTGTTACAAGTTAATTGTAAACAAACGAAATGTAAATATAATTTTGAAGTGTTGAAGGTAGATTTAAGTGTCTTTGAATAGAAAGTGGAATTTATTTGAACAGTGAATTTGAATTTATTTATTTGATTTTGTAAATTCAACTGAGCACTGCCCAGATGTGTGACTTTCTCATGTGCGCTGAACAAAGCAGTTACTTGTTTTTAGTTGCTCCCTACTGTTACCGTCTGTTGTAGCGGAGGTTGAGACAGCATTCTGTTCATTCATATAGTCGAGCTTTGTACTTTCGACTATGCGATGGCGTACACCATCGCATCCGAGCACGAAAACAACGCCATCTCTCGTCCTACATTTATTCAAGCCGAATCGCTGTCTCGCTAACATGAATACTTGATGCCTGCTTTTGGTCAAAAACTCAGACAGTGTGACCCCAGAATTCTTAAGAGTAGTTTTCGAAGCCCAGACTTGGTCACGAATAAACAAATTACAGAAACCATACCGATAAAACATTAAATAATTAATTTTAAAATAAATTAAGAACAATCTTACTTACCGATTAAAAGAAAGGTAATTTTTTACTTCTCTGCAACACAACAATCTTAGATGAAAAAAATTGTAATGGACAGAGAAAAATCTCTTTATACACAGATGCTATTCAGAAATTGGTGCAAAACGCTAATTTTACCTTAAAAAAAATATTTAACGTAATATTTTACACCATACAAATACACCATTACAGAACGTAAACAAAAGATTTAGACCAATTCAGACAAATGAATAACAGGAAACAACTATTTTTTTTAATGAAAATATTGCCAGCCTCTAAAAAAAGTACTCCCAAAAACTGACGCTAGATTGAGTTCCTAATATTTTTGTGGTTACCTATTTCAATGCGCGATCGCACAATTTTAGGGATGTGAAATGAGAAGGAGAGAGCATTAATATTTTTACCTTCCTGAAGTAATAAATAGTTAATATAAAATACTAATTTAAAATTTGGATTTACAACTTCAGCATTTTTATAGATGTACATAAAACCATAAGGAGTAAATACGTCCAAAACCTGTCAAAGTTAATAACCGTTCGTAAATAAAGTCATAAAAAACACTAATTTTAATGTGCTCCGCTTCGTTTTACGCGCCAGTTTTCAAGTTTACAAGTGGGACGCCCTGACTACATTAAATAAGTACTCGTTCTTCCTGGCGCTCGCCGGCCGCTGCCGCGGCACGCTCCGCTCGGCTTCGCGCGCTAACTTTCATGTGCTCCGCTTCGTTTTACGCGCCAGATTTCAAGTTTACAAGTGGGACGCCCTGACTACATAGTCAAATTCATGCAGGGCGCAAGGACTTTTTTAAAAAGAATTAAAAATTAATATAAAATTTATTTACTCTACAATAGAGCGTGTTTCTTACATGGAATCTACAATAGAACTGTCTTAAAACTAAGAGCTCGAGAGGAGCCCGGCGAACGCCGTGCGTGTGGTCGTCCGAGCGTTAGTCAAAACACTCCGGCGCCCACGCGCTTTCGTTGAGGTTTAGTTTTGCTGACTGGGTATTTCTACGAACCTGACCGTAGGACCAGCAAGCGTAACTCCTCCCCCCTTAAGTTCGAAGTCATCAGAGGGATTATTTTCAGTCTGATGATTTCGACTCATTAAAATAAAAGATTTATATTTGTATAAAATAAGGGTTACAATGCTTACAACTATTATTATATATAATATTAATGTCCCGATGCTAATGCTATTCACTTTTATCACACTTTTACATTCACTATATTGACTTTCACTTTCACTGTTTCGCAGGTTACGTGCCAGTTGGTGCAGATTTGTTAATTCGGTATGATCCAAATTAATTAAGGTTTTTCTTAATGGTTTTTCTTCTTGAGTCGGCAAATCTGGAAAATGAATTATAGGAAGCTTCTCAAAAATAATTGCTTCGCCTAGGTAATGGTGTTTTTTCAGGGTCAAGTCTTTGATTTTAACTTCGCAGTTGTCATCCAGGGTTAGTATGTAAGTACCTTTAATTATTTCTCTAGACTCTTCTGAATTACAAAATATTGTCATCATTGTTTCGGTCTTACAATAAATTATCCAGCGATCTTTTTGTATTAACTCTATTTTTAAGTCTTTAATTTCAGTTAGAATTGGAGTGCACGTACTTAGATTTTTGGAAAAGGTCATAAGTGCTGTAATACAGTTGTCTTTTGTAGATGGCTGCAGTTCGGCCTCGTGGCACAGGTATGTAGCTTTGCTGATCTCTTTACACGGTTGTAGAGGAAAAAGTGCTTTCGACCCTTTCAATATCAGGTAGGGGTAGTTAGGTATGATTAGGGTAGTTTGGTTAAGGGAGTTGGTTATAGGTAACGGTATTACTTTGTAGTACGTGTACATATCCCTTTTAACAAGTGGAATATTAAAAATGAACGTTATCTGACTTTGTTTAGAATAGGCTTTTAACTCTATACAATGCTCTAACATTAATAAATTGTCAACATTTGCAGGGTACATAAGCTTATCTGTTTTTTCAATAGTTTTTAACATTTCTAACAGTTCATCTGGGTCTATTAAAGACTGATGCAATGTTTTTAATTTGCTAAAGGCTATGACATTTTCAATTTCATTCAATCTGATATAGAGCGTTTGGAAATTGTGAAAAAAGAGATTGTAGGTGTTTATTACTTTATTGATATAGCTGTTTTAGTTTCATTAAAATGCTTTCTAATTTCCCAAATAGCTTTATCTAACTGAATGAAATTGTCTCTACTTGAACTAGAGATATTGACAAATGAATCCACCAATTCGGCAACTAGCGTGATCTTTTTACTAAACGCATTCTGTCGTATTTTTACATCATTTATCAGTTTATCGTACCTTATAGCGTCGTCATTATCTAAGTTACCAGTTAATACCTTTATAAAGGAACCCAGAGGGTTTAGAATTCCTCGTTTGAGTCGTTTAGGAGGGATTAATTGTAAAATCTTTTTAATGGTTGTATTCATAAGATGGTCAGTCTGAGTCTTAATATCAGACATTTCATAATAAAATTTCCCTTTAAAGAAATTTGAAACATGTTTGTTTAAATTAGCATATCGGTTAATATTAAATTCTAAATCTTCGTAAATTAAACTTAAATCTAATATCTTAATAATAGTCCAACTATCGTAATTAATAAAAGACTGTCCTTCTTTTATAGGCAGAATACCAGGATTCTTATCGATCCTTTGAAGTTGTAGGCTGCAGGTCTTGGTGGCTTGGGCTAGTAGCAGGAGTACGCATCTGGGAAGAACGTTTTATATCTTTAACTGGTACTCTTGTATCACGTTTTTTTATTAAAATAGGAACGGTATTTCTAATTATTTCACCGGTGACTTTAGCCTTTTCATATCGAGGTTTGTCTTTACTACGCCGGGTATTTACTCCTTTGATAAAGACGTCATCTCCTGTGTTGATGTTAAAGTCTTTTTCGCCTCCCCGTTTTTCTATTATTTTTTCTTTACACTGTATAATTTTGTCCGTTAAATATTTATATAAGTATTTGGTTCGTTTGACATGGTCGCTAACTAATTTTTGTGTATACTGTCTGTTAAAATCTACGTCAAAAATACTAGTTGAGTCTGTGTGACCAAAAACTACTTCAAAAGGGGTAAGACCGGTAGTAGAGTGTATTGTTTGGTTATATGACATAATTGCGTAGGTCATTACGGCCGCAGCGTCACTAATTTTCTGTTCGTATTTTGCAATTCGGTAAATTTCTATAATGGTAGAGTGGAAGCGCTCTATTAGACCCATAGAGTTAGGGTTGTGTGGGGTGCCAATGTGAAGTTGGATTTTGTAAAAACTTAGGGTTTCTTTGAGAAGGGTATTATTAAACTCGGTTCCCGGGTCACAGCTTATTTTACTGGGTACACCATAGCACGAAAAATATTTAATTAAGGAACGTATTACTTCGGGAGTAGATCTATTGGGTATATCGTAAGCTTGTCCAAGTTTGCTGAACGCGTCTATAATTGTCAAAAAATATTGGCCTTCTATCGAAAACAGATCCATGAAAATTTCCTGAAAGGGTTTATTTTGTGTTTGTGTAAGTTGCAGTTCAGGTTTTAAGGGTTTTCTGTCATATTTCATCTTTTTACATGTGTCGCAGGCGTTAATAATACTAGCAACTGTTAAGTCCATATTATTCCAAAAGTAAGTGCGTTTTAATTTCATAAGCATTTCTTTAATGCCTCTGTGACAAGTCTTTCCCTGATGATAAGTGAGTACTATTAGTCTTTGCTCGTCCTCGTTTTCTACGTATATTACGCGTTTCCTACACTCGTATATTTTAACAGTATCCTTTTTATATAATTTAATAACTGTTTCCGTAAACTGTTTGCGGTGTATATCGTCTTCGAAATAAATAAAATATCTTATTTTAGGCTTAATATATTCTAATAAAAATTTCTTAACTAATTCAGGTTTATCTACTGGCATGTGTACTTCTAAAATCTTTTGCTTACTTCTTGATAGATTTTTTACTGCTGTCTCGTTTCTGTTCCAAGTAAAAACAAGAATTTGGTTTGGCTTCGTATCTATTGCCTCGTCTAAGATAGGAATGCCTACCGTGTCTACATCTAAGGCAGAGTGTACTGTGTCTGTTTTGGAATGAGCTGATATAGTACTTGAGGATGGACTACGTACTAGTGGAAACTGTGAGCTCTCTGACTCTGAGTCTGAAATCACTATGGGATTGTCGTCACTCCTATTATCTTGGGATCGTTTCTCGTTTTTATCGATGTTAACTTGCATAGAATCACCGTCGTTTTCTAAAGCGTTGAGTTTAATACGTGAAAGGGCATCAGAATTACTATTTTGCTTTCCATTTAATATCGTAATCAAACTCAGCCAATCGCAACTTCCATCTCGTGAGCTTACTATTTGGTTCTTTAATAGAATTTAACCATGCGAGAGGTCTGTGGTCTGTGTATATTGTAAACCTTTGGCCATAGAGGTAGGGTCTGAAGTGTTTACATGCCCAGACTATAGCCAAAAGCTCCTTTTCGATGGTACTATACCGGGTTTCAGCGTCATTAAGGGTTCGGCTGGCATAAGCGATCGGCTTATCGCTGCCAATGGGGCCCTGGGAAAGAACGGCACCAAGTGCGAAATTTGAGGCATCCGTCGTCAGTACGAATGGTTTCGAGAAATTAGGGAATTGTAAGAGAGGGGCATTGACAAGGAGTTCTTTACATATTTGAAATGCGTCTCTAAATTCATCGGTAGCTTTAACTTTATTACCTTTCTTTAAGCAATACGTCAATTGCTGTGTGATTTTTGAAAAATCTTTAATAAACTTTCTATAGTATCCTATGAGACCTACGAAACTTTTGATCTCTGTCGGTGTTTGAGGCAATGGGAAGTCGATTACGGCTTTTATTTTGTCATCATTAGGCATAAGGCCATCAGCTGTAATTCTATGACCTAGATATAGTACTTCTTTCCTAAAGAATTCGCACTTATCTAGCGTAACCTTCAAATTTGTTGCTTTAAGCCGGTCAAAGATTTTTCGGAGCTTGTCAAGGTGTTCCTGCAAGCTTGCAGAGTAGACAATTATATCATCTAAGTAGACTAGGCAGTGTATGCTTTGGAGACCACGCAGGACGTTGTCCATAGTCCTTTGAAACGTCGCGGGGGCCGTCTTAAGGCCAAAGGGCATCCTAGAGAACTCGTAATGTCCAGTTTCTACCGAAAAAGCGGTCTTGTGTCTATCCGATTCTAACATCTCTATCTGGTGGTACCCACTGGCAAGATCTATGGTGCTAAAGTAAACAGATTTACCTAATTTATCAAACAAATCGGTGATATTGGGCAGCGGATACTTGTCATCGACCGTAATCTCATTGAGGCGCCTATAGTCTATTACCATCCGGAACCTTTTTTCACCATGATTCAGGATGAGTCAGTCTTTTTCGGGACAAGATGTACAGGGGCACTCCAAGGTGAATGTGACTCGCGAATTACGTCATCTTTTAATAATTTATTAACTTGTTTTTCTATTTCGGCTTTCAGTAACGGTGGGTGTCTAAAAGGTCTAATGTATATAGGATCCTCGTTTTTTGTTCGAATTTCGTGTTTAACTTGATTGGTGAATGATAAAGGAAGCTCATCGCAATAAAAAATATCTCTGTATTCGTAACACAGATTTGTGATCGCTTTGCGCTCTTGTTCGTTAGTGTGTTCTAATCGTAATTTTGATAAATTTTGTTTATTTCGAAATCGTTACTGTATTCTGTGTAGTTAAGTTCAATTTCGTTTTCGTTAAACGCGTTAGATTTTAAAGAGCGACAAAAAGATATAGTTACTTTATCTTCAGAGGTATTTTGTATAACTGTATCTGCCAGGTAATTAGAACATTTAACTATTGCGCTGGGCATACGAACGCCAAGGCCAAAGTCCATAAAGTTCAATATTGATGTCCCATCTTTTAAGTCTACTGGGACTTTAACACGAGTTTCTGTACGTGTTTCTAAATTTATTTCATGCGGTGGGCTATATAAAATGGGTATATTTGTATCGCTGGTATGTAATATCTGGTCTTTCATATTGACAGTGGCATTTTTTTTTTCAATAAATCTGCACCGATTAAGCCATCGTAGCGTTTACCTACGTCGTATATATAAAATTTATGTTTAGCTGTGCTTTTAAAAGTTTTTAAAAGGGGTATGTAAATGACTTCGTTGTGGTTACTACGAGCATGGGTGCTAATAACTTCAAATGGCTCGTTGTACTTATAGTATGAAAAAAATTCGTTAGCTTTTTCTGGACTTATGAATGATCGAGTGCTACCAGTGTCAATCATAAAACGTGAATTTATTTCGGGGATCTCTATATGGGGTAGTTTAAGAATACCGTTGCAATTTAGGTGTACTATTTCGGTAGTTTGGTTCTCGAGGCTATTGTATGAAAATTTGTGTCGACGCTTTCACGGTTATTAGCGTCTTCGGCGGAGGTGACCTCTTCTGTAAGGTTATGGGTATCGTCCTCTTCTGAATAATTATAGTCAGGGGGGTAGTAATCGTCTATCTCCTCTAACTCGGGGTAGTACCCTTCGCAAGCTTCTACATCATTGTTATAAAATAAATTTTGGGGAACATAGACCATGTTTTGCTTTACAGGGGCCGCAGTGCGCATTGAAACGTCTGCGTCGTTAGTGTAGTTAGGTTTTTGTTGTTGTGCCCTAAATTGATTTTGTTGACCCATGTTGTTCGAGGCATGGGGCATAGCTTGTCTATTATAATTTGGATTAGCGTTAAATGTAGGGCGGTAACCTTGATGAGGAATACTAAACTTGAATTGGCTTTGTTGGTTGGGCATGCCAAATTTAAAGTTGTTTTGGTGGAGAACACCGTATCTCAAATTACCTTGATTATTAGGTATGCCAAATTTGAAATTACTTTGATTTGGGACTCCGTATTTAAAATTTGGTTGGTTATTTTGATAACCTTGGATTCTGAAACCTTGATTATTTTGCAAGGGCATATTAAATTTGTTCTGGAATGGGGTTCTGATAATATTATTGTTGCGAGGAATTCCAAACGAAAAGTTTTGATGTGGGTTTTGGTATTGATTTAAAGTTGGTTGAAAGCTTTGTGAATTTTGAATGGGTTTGATATTTGGTCTATTTTTATTTTTAGCATTATACTGAAATAAGAAATTAACTTCTTCCATGACAACACTTAAGGCACTCTCTAACGTAGTACAATTTTTCAAACGAACAACACGAATCATGTTTTCCGGTAGGTTATATAAAAACACATTTAAGGATGTATTGTTGTAAATTATCATTTTAGCTGCCTTTACGCCTTCGTCAATAAGTCTATTTACTTTGGAAAAGAGTGTACTGCGTACAGATTGTATGCGGTTACAAAAATCGGAATATGATTCGCCTTGTTTTAATTTTAAGGACTCTAACTCGATTGCTACACATTCTTCCGAACGTGGATCGCCAAAATGTTGAATCAATAAAGTCTTTAAGCCGTCCCAGGTTTGTATGTCTTCCCTTTCACCCAGCAGGGAAGCTGCTTTACCAGAAAGTCTGCTAGTTATAGAGTGAAAGACGTACAGCTCCTGAGCTCCATTATTTGGTGTAACAAAATATCTTAATACATATTCACTCTTTTTAATAAACAAGTTAAGCAAGTTCTCATCCCCCTCAAATTTTGGGATAAGACACAAAAATTCTTTTGGTATTATTCTAACTGAATCCATTTTTATAATAAATCTAAAAACTTAATACAAAATTAGTTAAAACACAATAAAATCAATGTCTGTTTCAATAATGTAAGTTAACTATTCTTATTTTCTTTGTTTCATTTAATGCAAAAATGTTTAAACTGTACTCTTTAAATAACACAAAATCTTAAACTTAAGTAAAATATAATGCCTATTTTTGGTGCAAAATAATTAAAATCAGATAATGTTCAGCGATTGTGACCGAAAATTACTAAAATTGTATACAGCTACCGGAATAGAAAGGAACAAGACAGGAAGTGAAAAGGTCTACTCACATAAATCTGCTCGTTTCCATGTCCTCCAGATATAAGCTGTCGTCCTCAGGCCGCCACACAGGAGACTAATTTTTTTTGGTTCGAGGATTCCCGCACTTGTACAGTCCACACAAAAACACGGACGATTTTGACCCGAAATTATCGCGTGTAAGACGGCAAAAGAAACTGGAATTCATGCAGGGCGCAAGGACTTTTTTAAAAAGAATTAAAAATTAATAAAAAAATTATTTACTCTACAATAGAGCGTGTTTCTTACATGGAATCTACAATAGAGCTGTCTTAAAACTAAGAGCTCGAGAGGAGCCCGGCGAACGCCGTGAGTGTGGTCGTCCGAGCGTTAGTCAAAACAATCCGGCGCCCACGCGCTTTCGTGGAGGTTTAGTTTTGCTGACTGGGTATTTCTACGAACCTGACCGTAGGACCAGCAAGCGTAACTACATTAAATAAGTACAAGTTCTTTATGGCGCTCGCCGGCCGCTACCGCGGCACGCTCCGCTCGGCTTCGCGCGCTAACTTTCATGTGCTCCGCTTCGTTTTACGCGCCAGTTTTCAAGTTTACAAGTGGGACGCCCTGACTACATAGTCAAATTCATGCAGGGCGCAAGGACTTTTTTAAAAAGAATTAAAAATTAATATAAAATTTATTTACTCTACAATAGAGCGTGTTTCTTACATGGAATCTACAATAGAACTGTCTTAAAACTAAGAGCTCGAGAGGAGCCCGGCGAACGCCGTGCGTGTGGTCGTCCGAGCGTTAGTCAAAACACTCCGGCGCCCACGCGCTTTCGTGGAGGTTTAGTTTTGCTGACTGGGTATTTCTACGAACCTGACCGTAGGACCAGCAAGCGTAACTACATTAAATAAGTACAAGTTCTTTCTGGCGCTCGCCGTCCGCTACCGCGGCACGCTCCGCTCGGCTTCGCGCGCTAACTTTCATGTGCTCCGCTTCGTTTTACGCGCCAGTTTTCAAGTTTACAAATGGGACGCCTTGACTACATTAAATAAGTACAAGTTTGTTCTGTCACTCGCCGACCGTAGCCATGGCACGCTTCACTCGGCTTTGCACACTTACTTCCATGTTTTACCATAAGCTCTATATCAGGCTGGCAGTAATCTTAACAAGACTCTGTATAATAAAACGTAGTTGTTTTATGTTATTTTCTATTTGATGTAGTACGTTATGTAATCTAATTGTCTTATCGGTTATTTGGGAGTTTTTTTTTGAGGCTGGTAACATTGCAATTAAAAAAAAGTGTTCGTGTTTCCTTTTTCTTGATCCGTTTACAATATTTTAAAAAGTGTAATTACATGGTTTTTAAGTGTAAATTGTGTTTTTTTCAGCCTATTCTCTAATTTTATCAGTGTGTAAAGGATGATTTGGATAGCTACAAGAAATCTGAACTGCTATAATGCCGAGCAAGTGAATTTTATTTGTTATTTCGACCATTTGGCGGGAAAAAAAATCTGGTAGTAAATATTTTTTTTATCGAAAACTATTATTTGGCACCGACTTTCATATATCATTTCTATATCAGGGAGTGCTACTCTATCGAATAAGATTTTTTTCAGATTAAAATGTCGTGTTGCAGAGAAGTAAATATTTACCAAAAGAAATGTTTCCATTATCTCAACCAACTTTTCTTGGTGATTTGTTATAGCTCAGTACAGCAAAATTAGGCATTATCCTTTATTTCGATTGACGACCGATGCCGATAACGGTGGAGCGCAGACTAAATTGAACAGCGTCAAATAAAGAGCATTGATCTCCCTTTTGACACGTTTTCGAATTTATGTCTGTATGTTATTAGTTGCTTGTTCCGTAGCATGTAGCATAGCCGTAGCCTAGCTGTAGCATAGCGTGCGCAGGTCCCGCTACGGAACTGCATTTGTTTATGTTTATTCGTCGTAGAAAAATACCACCTAGGTTTACCTATATACTTTTATTCTTTCAATCAATTTTTTCGTCTCATTTTAAGTTTAGTTTCCATATTTGTATGTACATTTTGCCCCTTACAATAGGGCTAAGAAAACCATGTATATCAGAAATTGATATTACTATGCGTATAAACTCTCTCTTTTTTCCTTGTAAAGTTCAAAATTTCATCAGAAATACCTTTTAAAAACAAATAAAATGCCAACATGTCTGTGGCGGGATACCACATCAAACCAAGTTTACGTTCAGGACAACTATTTAACATTTTGATATCTCCTATTACCTCAATAAGATATTCACGGAACTTGAACATTATTCTGTTCAGGAAATTCAATAAATCTGGACCCTGCAAAAGAAAATCATGCTATTGACAGCCCTAGCGTAGTCATTTTTAAACAAATGATGAATCCGGTCCTGATAACGGGACGTATATACAATATTCACTGCCATTTTTCTATGTAAATACAGTTTTTAAACGAATAAAAGCATTGTTGTAGGTTTTAGCGTTTCCACGTTTCGACGGCAGACCGACACCGACAGTCCAACAGTCCAACGACCGTCAACAAGTGTACTTGTTTTGTTAAGGTGTAACTGTCGCAGTTTCAAGTAAATTTAATCGAAATTGTCTCTGAAATTTGACAACCAAAGATTCTGGATTTTTTAATATAAGATCACTTTAGCAGTTTAAATTTTTCCTTCCGAAAAATACAAAAAAATAATAACTAAGACGCTTGTTTCCGGCATTTATGAATTTGACTTCTGATCAATCAGATAAAAGTTATGCTAAAAAGTCGGGGCTTTAATTTGCTTTACAACACCAGTTTTAAATTGTTTTTAGGCTTCCGTACCCAAAGTGTAATTAGCGAAACCCTATTACTAAGTCTCCGCTGTTCGTTCGTCCGTCCGTCCGTCCGTCACAAGGCTGTATCTCATCAACCGTGATAGTTCGACAGTTGAAATTTTCACAGAAGAAGTATTTCTGTTGACGCTATAACAATAAATACTAAAAAACAGAATAAAATAAATATTTAAGGGGGGGTCCATATAGCAAACGTAATTTTTTTCTCGATATTGATAACGGCAACAGGTAGACGCTTAAAATATTCACATAATATTAAGTTATATACCTAGTCACTTTAAAAATAAATAATTAAATTAAAATTAAAACAAATATTTAAGGTGGGCTACCATACAACAATTTCCGTTTTTAAAGATATATTTTTTTGTTTAATTAAACCATAGAAAAGTTAAATTATGTTTGATTTAGACTAATCAGTACAACTTATTACAACCCGACTACATTAACCGTGATCGCTACAGTTATAGACCTCCATTCAATTCTTGTAAAATTCACCTTTACCAGTCCGTCTTCCGTCTGGCGTGGCGCAAGGAGGGTGTATTTCTTGTTGCAGAACAAAAAATTGTAATTTTTATGCAAATATATGAACAAAGTTAGTTTAGAAAGAGTTATTCTCTTTATAAATAGATCAAGATGTTTAAAAATGTTTCATAATTATTTATTTTAGGGTTTTAAAAGGTTCTCGGCCGTGACACGTTTCGTTGCACTTCACCACATCTCACCTCACCTACAGATACCTAAAGTCCTACTATTGGGCCCATTTATAAAATACGTTCACAAAACGGTTATTAAAATAGATAAAATTTAGTATATTTTTATTGGAAAGAATATTCTTAATGCATTTAGTTCGCTATTTGTACATGCGTATTTTTATAAACCTATGGATCGTTAAAACTGGGCTAACGTAGGCCCTAATTACGTCGTACAGTAACTTACAAGGACTAACCGGTTTAGGTGTTATATGTTTTTTATTCACTTTGTGTAAAAAAGAGGTGTGGTGAGTTGGGTGTTTGTTTATGTATGTGTATGTTGTTTTTCTGACTTATCCACTTAAAAGAAATATTAGTAAAATCAAAACAATGTATCCACAGCCGCGACTTTCCAAAATTAACGTGACTGACTGAGGTGCTGGTCCACCCAGAGTAGCGACAATCCTATTTAACTTGTCACACGCCGGTCCTACCTAATAAATCTTTCCCGAACAAACCCCCGCTCCAGCCAGACCGTGTCTGGATGAGGATAAACCGAGCCAGAGCCATCAATCTACTGGCAATCAAAAAAGCGTCGCAACGGCACGCTTCAACATCAAATCCCCTACCAAGACCTCTGCGACCCGCGGGGTACTGTCCGAACCGGGGAATAATTGCACGATGCGACCTGAAACCATTGCAAGAGCGATAAATTGAGTCCTTTAAGAGGAAAAAGTCTTCGACGCGCGGGGGGTTGGTTTTATCAATCCACCGAACCCGTTGCTGTAACAAATGTTAAGTTTTCATGTGATAGATACTAACAGTATTTTTAGACATAATTATATAAGGACAAGACATAAATATTATCTCACACACCATTGTACCAGAGTGTTAGCCTTGTCGCTATCATTTAATATTAATACCACAGACAATAATTTGGCTAAACAATCTGCTTTTATTGAGCAGTGTAATTATAGTAGTGTAATTGACATTTCAGCCAAGTATTTGGCTAAACAACCTGCTTCTATTGAGCAGTGCAATTATAATAGTGTAATTGACATTTCAGCTAATCATTTAGCTAAACAACCTGCTTCTATTGAGCAGTATAATAATTTGACATGTAATAATTTAAATTAAATTTTCAGACAACAAAGGACCACTTTGGCATATTATATAATTTCAACATTAATAATGATTATATTAAACAATCTATGTCTACTAAAGTTTTATGCAAACAGAAACAAAAAAAATAAACTTTGTCATACTAAAAATAATATTCCATTGAACCTGGTGCATCAGAATATACAAGGAATGTCTCAGAAAGAACTAGAAATTGAATTGTTCATAAACTGTCAAAAGATTGACATTTTATGTATCACTGAACACTGGCTACGCAGCCATCAGTTTATGTTCAATTTCACTAATCACCAGGTGGGAAAATCGTTCAGCCGAGTAAATGCTATCCATGGTGGCTCTTTAATTTTAGTTAATAAACAGCTAAAGTTTAAGGAACGTAAAGACATTGTGAGCCTCTCAGTTGAGCGAACTGCCGAGCTCTCCTGTATAGAAGTTGAGCATCTCATTGTTGTGAGTGTATACAAGCCGCCTTGTGCAATTTATGATAATTTTGAATTAGTTATGGAAGAAGTGTTGAATAAAATCAGCAATTCCAATAAACAAATCATTGTTTGTGGAGACTTCAATATAAACATTTTGAAAAATAGCTCATTAAGCACCAGATTGCTTGCCTTATTTCAGTCTTTTAATTTATATAATTTGTTTTGTGAACCAACTAGAATTGCTGTATCCAGTGCCACTTGCATCGGCAATATATTTACTGACATAAAACCAATTCAAAAATCAATTATAAGCAATCTAGAGTCAGATCATTGTGGACAGTTAGTGGTTTTAGAAAGAAAGAATAGTATTACTAAAAAGGAAATTAAATTTATACCAATAACAACTAAACGGGTTGAATCATTTAAATCTAACTTAATGCATAAACTTCCAGATTTGCTTTATAATGGCGACCCAAATGATATGTAGAATACTGTTCTTGACACTATTACTACAGAGTATAATAAAATATTTACTGCAAAAAAGAAACTTATTTCCAGTCGCTTTAGTTTTAGTGAATGGGCTACCCCAGGTATTCATAAAAGTAGGCGTAACCTGTATGAATTATATAAAGAAAAAACATATAATAATAGCCAAATATTTAGGGAATATTTAAAAAAATACTCAAAAACCTTTAAAAAGGTCTGTCTTGTTGCATAAGCAATTCACCTTAGACATAAAGTAAAAAATTCAACAAATAAAATAAAAACAACATGGAACATAATAAATAATGAAACTGGTAAAGCTAGGAATTCCTGTCAGGACTTTGAGTTGATTGTAGATGATGCTAGTTTTAAAACAAATTCTGAGGTAGCAGTTGCCTTTGAACAGTTTTTTATGAATATCCCATTCAAAACAACTGAACATCTAAACTCAAGTCCAATCTTAGCAGAAAAATTATTAAAAACTAGTGTTCCTGAATGTAACATTCCCTTTGTATTTAAAAACATTAGTCCTACGGATATCATTAATACATTTAAAACATTAGAAATTAAAAACACTACAGACCTTTGGGGACTTTCTGTAAAAACTATAAATTCAATTATTCATGTTATAGCACAACCCTTAGCCGTTATATTTAATAGTTGTATTGATAGTGGTGTGTTTCCTGATGAGATGAAACTTAGCAAAGTTATACCTCTTTTTAAATCAGGTAGTTCAACAGATCCTAATAATTTTCGGCCTATTTCAATACTACCTATACTCAGTAAAGTTTTTGAAAAAATCATACTTTGTCAAATGTTAAGCCATTTCTGTATTAATGAGCTACTTAGTAGTAAACAGTTTGGTTTTATGAAAGGCCGTTCCACAACCGATGCAGGAGTGGCACTATTAAAAAATATATATAACGCCTGGGAGGATTCGCATGACGCCCTTGGAGTGTTTTGTGATTTATCTGAGGCATTTGACTGTGTTCAACATGAAAATCTCATCATGAAGCTACATCACTATGGTATTAGAGGCAAAGCTCTCGACCTCTTGACATCCTATATGAGTAGGAGAGTACAGAAAATAGATGTCAACGGTGAAAGATCTCCGGGATCAGCAGTCACTATAGGAGTCCCTCAGGGCTCAATTTTAGGTCCTTTTCTATTTCTTATTTACATTAATGATCTCCCATATAATGTAAAAAACCATGACATTGTCTTATTTGCTGATGACACCTCTTTGCTTTTTAAAGTTAAGAGACGACAGACATGTTATAATGAATTAAATAATGCCCTTTCTAAAATTGTAAATTGGTTTAACGCTAATAATTTGTTACTTAATGAAAAAAAAACCAAATGTGTTAAATTTACATTACCAAATGTTAGTCAGAGACAGACATGTATTAATATTAATGGCGAGCAATTAGAACTTGTTAATTCAACAGTCTTTCTTGGCATAACGCTGGACTCCAAACTTCAATGGGGTCCTCATATTCATAACCTAGCCAAAAAACTTAGCTCTGCTGTGTATGCGATCAAGAAAATAAGACAATTGACCGATGTCGACACTGCAAAAATAGTATATTTTAGCTATTTCCATAGTTTAATGACATATGGTATCCTATTGTGGGGTAGCGCTGCTGATGTAAATACAATATTTTTGTTACAAAAAAGGGCAATTCGTGCTATTTATAAATAAGGATCTAGGATATCTCTGAGGGATAGGTTTAGGAAAGTAAATATTTTAACTTTAGTGTCGCAGTACATATATGAAAATCTTTTATATGTACATAAAAATATCAATAGTTTCAGCAAGAAAAGTGACGTTCACAAAGTAAATACTAGAAGTAAAAATAAGCTATTGGTGCATGATACACGTCTACACAAAATAAGTAACTCTTTTATGGGGCAATGTATACACTTTTACAACAAAGTTCCCAATAAAATTCAAAATCTATCAATAAGTAAATTTAAATCTTTTATCAAGCAGGTACATTGTAAAAAGGCATACTATAATATTTCAGACTATGTAAATGATAAAAATCCTTGGGACTGATGATGCTCAATTACAGGATGCATAGGTAAACCAAATTAAAATGGAAATAACATAAAATTGTACGACTAAATTTTTTTTATTTAAAACATTAATTGTATTTTAGTTTATTTGTATTATTGATAGTGTTTTTAAAAGAGTAACTATCGAGTTTCTTGCCGGATTCTTCTCGGTAGAAATCAACAACATTGTGAACCGGCGGGAAGGTGGGAGGGTTCAAAAAATAATATTTTATAACTTTGACGATTCAAAAGTGATCGTAAAATCCTTATTTGAATAAACCATTTTGACTTTGACTTTGACTTTAATATTCTGAGGATCACTGACGGTGGAACAATTGCGTAATTTGTTGAAGCAACTGAAAACGCGATAACCGATTAACTGACACATCGATGAAGGGGTATTCAGGCAAGGAGGTTAAGGAATTACCGATCAAGAATTTGGGGACCTTGACAGCTGCTTCGAAAATACCGCCCCACGAAGGATAGCCGGGAGGATCAGAAATCCACGCCCCGTTTGGACAACTTCCAATCAATATTATACGCACGATTGTTCGACAATAACTGAAGGACCTCCTTTAGATAGCACCTTAAAATTGGTGCCACAGTCAGAGCGAATTCAATGAGAGAGACCACCCGACTGACAAACCGCGGCAGACATGCGACAAAGGCCTCCGTAGGCAAGGCTGATATGAGCTCCAGATGCACAGCCTTGGAAAACAAGCAGACGAAGACGCATAAATAGGCCTTAACCTGTCTGGCATTGCGAAAACTTGATGTCTTCACCAAAAACGGACCCGCGAAATCCAACCCAACCTTATAGAAAGGTCGAGCGGGCCGGACACGGTCGGACGGCAAGTCACCCATTTGTGGCCGAGTTAAGGTTCCCTTTAACCTATAACAAGGGATAAATTTAAAAATGACGCCCCGAGCTGCTTGTCTGGCGGACAAAATCCAAAAGTCTCGCTGCAGACAAGCCAGCAATGCGTTGAGACCGGCATGACAGTTCCTTACATGGCGGTCCCTCATCAGAAACTCAATAAAATAAACTGTGACTCGTCCAGAAACAGATTGAGACGAGCAAGGCTTCCCCACAATTTCCCGTTCTCTGAACGGAGAAGACGAATTTCCTTTCCAAACGACTGGGCCTGTACCAGTCGAACACAGGAGTGAGGAGGGCATCCTGACGCTCTTCAGGAAACAAGACTGAAGACGTTCTTGACTGTGACCTATTCCTTAGGTTGTGGACAGACCTCTTAATCCAACCGGTAACACCAACGAGCTTGTTGAGAGAACTGAACAGATTAAGCAAGAAATTCGGTGAAGTGTCCACAGTCTGCTCCACAGCAAAGACCTTTAACCCCGGCAGAGGGTCAACAAACTCCACAACTATATGAGGCCCAGTGTCTTCAGGAGAGGCCAGCTAGTCAGGACCCCACCAGAGCAGGTGATTCATGATTTGTGAGGCAATCAGGACCCTGCTGTCTGTCCATGCCGTGACGGAATCAAATTGGACCCATTGACCCAAGGTGGAGAGGAATGGACTTTGTGTAAAAAAGAGGTGTGGTGAGTTGGGTGTTTGGTTATGTATGTGTATGTTCTTTTTCTGACTTATCCACTCAAAAGATTTTTTTTTTTTATATATTACCTTATGCAGGTAAAATAAATATGAAAATGTAGGTTTGCAATTCGATGATAGGATATATAAATAAAAGTCTGAAGTAAATTTTAAAAATGGATATGTAATGTGCAATACGAAAACAATCGAAACTAGTTTACACGTATAAGTCACTTCACTTGAAATAACATGTAAGTAACAGAGTTATTTTATTCACAACTAAAAAATGTGGGTCTATGTTTTCCTTATCCCACTTCTGATATTAGCTTATGCAGGTAAAATAAATATGAAAATGTAATTTGGCAATTCGATGATAGGATATATAAATAAGAGTCTGAAGTAAATTTAAAAAATGGATATGAAATGTCTATAAACTACTACCGTTTCGGAATCAAAGTGGCGTTCTAGCGAGAAGAAACGGCGAAAGAAACTCTCGAGCAAACACTCTTTTGAATGTTTTATTAGAATAACAAATATATTACAACTTTTACGAGATATAAAGTATCTACTCATTAAACCTTTGTTTCGAATAAAAACACAAATAAGTCTTTAAGCATTTCTTAGATTCGTAATCTATTCACAAACTGCAAGAACAACAATTATAAGAACTTAAGGACCTTAATGACTCATCCAGCCAAATGCCACAAAGAGCTAAAACTCTCAGCTAGGTATTGCGTATGTAATATTATTTTAACATTAATACTATAACAAAATATACATAATTAAAAATACACAATGAAATACCATCTTCTACAAAGTTGCTACATAATCAATGGCACTTAACTGAAGTGTTTTAAATACTGGATTCTCATTAATTTTCGGCGGCGTCACTTTATACATTTTGTACACTATATACTTTCATTGATTTTATTACGCAACACAGTTTAAACAACCAGTAGGCTTCAATTCGAATTAACAACTGCTTCGGCTCTCTCGAGCCAACCCTTTTATTTGTAGTGAAAAATAACATGATCGGGTGGTGTTAAATCTCCCCCGTGGAAGAGGAAAGACTTTAATTGATTTTGATAAAATATAATTTGATAGTAAAATAAATAAATATCCTAAATACTAGAGTTTAAAACTTAGCTATGTCCATCCAAATCTCGCAGTTGTGAAACCGGAGTATGCTCGTAGGTTCCCGCTTGTCGTTCATGCTCACACCACGCTGAGTTCGCTTATCCGCTCCTAAACTAGAAATACAAATTGAGTGTTTGAGATGTACTAATTTTAACTGTCAGCGAGTTATGATGGGCCAATTATAAGCCATGAAAAAATAGGGAAGCTGAAAGAAAATTAGATTAATACACATTTTAATAAATTTACATTAAAGTACAGAAGTGATTGAAACAGTAAGCTAAAATTTATTGAACTTTTCTCAAAAAAAAAACAAAGTAGCCTAGATCAATTTTTCAGTGAGTTCGTGTTTGGTTCTTGTATTTTAGAACTTCTCTGAAATCGGGCATTAAATACCTAATTATTTAATCAATGGAATTAGAATAAATAATCCCTTAAGATATACTTATATGATAGAATAGAATTAAAGTAATGCCATGCAAGTGAAAAACTAAAATAGTAATTAATTATACTCAGCTTTTATGAATTTCAGCATTATAGTCCTGAAGTATCTCCGGTTCCACAGGTACATGATTTCCGTAAACTCCCGTCGGACAGACAAGGACGAGCACTCACGAAACATGACAATGAAAAATAAAATAATGAATAAAGATAACATATCATTATAACATTTATAGCTGAAAGGAAAATTTAATTAAAAGTAAATAACAAAATTACTTTTCAAAATTACTTCTTACAAAATATAACTCATTCCTGAACACACTCTTCATCATTCAAAATCTCAGTAGAAATCTCGATACATAAAATCATCTTTCCTTATACACAACAAACATTACCTTAATTTTTTGATTATATGTGATTTACAATGTATATATGTAGTATAAAATATATATTATGTTTATAAAATTGGAATTCACATTTCTCGTATTTTGAGATCTTACTTTTGAAAACTTTAGAACTTCCGAAGTTCGTAGTTTTGTAACTTTTCGAGTATGTGTTGTAATATCAAAATGTATGTAAGTGTAGGATTCCCAGAATCATTTGTTCTATTTACGTGTGTGAATAGTCCTCCAGACATTACATATTGACACCTAGCGTAAATAGATTTTTTTTTATATACCACTAAGGTGGCAAACAAGCTTACGGCCTGCTCCATACTGTAGTCCTTGCAGAAAACCTTGGCAGGGAGCTTATTCCACAACTTAAGCGTTCGTGGGAGGAAGTTTCTCTGAAACCGCACTGTACGCGACCATTTAGGTTCTAAAGTGTGAGAATAAATTCCCTGCCGATGGCGAGCGGTGCGATGGTAGAAAGTAGCCGTGGGCATCATTTCGAACAGTTCCTCAGAACATATCCCATTGTACAAGCAGTAGAACACACACAGGGAGGCAAAGTATCTCCTCAGACATAAGGGTTCGATACGGCACCTGCCCAGAGATGGCAGCAGTACTCCATATGGGTCCGTACTTGCGACTTGTAAAGCAGCAACTTCTGCCCCGACGTGAAGTACTTCCTCGCTAGATAAGTTTTTACATCTACTTCCTTTGCAATAATATCCGTTAATTTTTGTGTTTATTGTAATCGCTAACCATGTCGTGATCAAAGGCGGGAGTCCTAGATATGCTAAGATGGTAAGCGTCGGCTAAGCTGAATATAGGGAGACCGGACCGGAGGCAGGCATTGATTGCGCGGTCGGGACAGCTGGATGACCGAATGGAGGTACTGAGCCAGGGGACTTTTCGACTCAGAATTAAAGCCGGAGGCTATGGCCAAGATCTGTCTGATATTGATCAGGCCGAGGAGACTCATCTACCCGTAGACGACGCCAGCTATATAGTGGCGCGCGAGTTGCTGGATAAGCGCTACCAAAATGTGCGGCAGTTGACAGATACGCACGACTCCGCCGTTCTGGGGCTACCACGGGTTCAAGACGTTTCTTAACGTCTTGTTAGTTGCATATAACGCGTCAAAGGCGTTGGACCTTCCAGTGGATTTAAATTTGATAAGGACTGGTCTTGGTTTCTCACCTATAACTTTGCCATACAGTAACAGGTTACATTACTGATTCTGACTCTTCTTATGCAATAACTCATCCATTTTCTTGTGGAATAATTGTGACATGTCAGACATATATTGTTTGATGGCCTCCACTTCATAGTGAAGTAAGCTATTTTGTGTAATTTTGACCTAGTGCTTACATAAAGAAAAAAATTACTGCTGACGGGTAAATATCATCACTGTATATAATTTAGTGTTATTTAGATGTTAATTATCTTAATTTATACAAGTTTAAAATTTTAAATTCTTTAAACACAAAGTGTACGTTATCTTTCACCTACTCTACAATCCCATTGCAGGAAAACGTCGTAGACATAATTGCTGAATCTGCTCCCTCTGAATGAGCCCTCTTCAGTGCTTCTCTCGCCGGCAGCCAACCGATACGTCACGGGTCCAAAATAGTTCAGTCTATTATTGGTGAACGGGCGACTGTCGACTAGCCTGACGTCAGGAAGATCGCCAGTTGGTGGGATTTGAGGCTTTACTTTTCGCTTAATGCAAAACGGGCATCTTCTTGCTATCATGCACACTTCAATACAACATCAGAAGATCCAATACTTCTCCTTAAGTCCGTTAATGACCACCTCGTTGAAAGATTGAGCAGCTATCATGTGGTAATGACGAATAAGAAGTCGAACTGCAGAATGTCGGCTGTCCAAAACGATAGGAGATGTGGTGACGTAATCGGCATTCTTCAAGTATTTTATTCGACTGTCTTATCTTAGGATGCCATCCAGTACTGGGGATAGGGCATACAATTTGCTTGTTTATGGTAAGGGCTTGACATCATATAGCAGTCGAAATTCTTCACAAAAGCAGCCTATCTGCACCTTTCGTAGAATGGCAATCTTAGCCTTGTGCATTTCAGTTGACGATAGTGTTGAACATATTGGATGGGAATTGAAAGTTTAAGAATTTTGATTTTTACGTTCCAAAAGTGACCGAAAATTTTTGGCGCTTTGATAGATGCGCGGGGTTGCACGAACTTGACTTAGCCACTCACTAAAACGTAGTATCGATGAAGGTTTGTCCAAATTGGTTGCACCTTAGAGGACTTCAACTCTTTCAAGGTGGATGTAGTTTCGGAATTTGGTGGTTCTTTGGGCCATTTGTTGGTTATTAACGATAAAAACTCTGGTCCAGAAACCACCGTTTTTTAATATTATCGCGTCATCAGCAACATTCAAAACTTGGCACGTATTTCCAGTTGTTGACGTTTGTTATTTCCGTGATTTCGCCAACACGGTTAGCTACAAGTGGCTTGAATGTTCGCGCGTCGCTACTTCACAACAACCGTGGTTAAGTCAAACCAAAAATAAAATGAGTTTGGATCAATGACATGACCGATACACACACTTCTGGATGGTTTTTGAGGGCTGAGTCGTGCTTTTTGTTGAAGATTATAGAAGTAATAATCTCAACATTGATTGTCACTAATAAGTCTGCATTACTGGCCCGTACAGATGTTTAGCATTTATGATGAGAGTTCAAAATATGACAAGGTTGATCAAAATAAAAAATCTTATGATGTGTGTCAAATGTATTTTTATGGTGAAAAATATCTTTTTTCATATTAATGTAATTATGTTGAATACAAACAAGTAGTGACAAAGTTTTCGTCGTATGTTATTTAGGTACTCCACAGTTAACTTCTACAGCGTCTGCTATATCTTAGCATTTAAAAGTGTTGATCGTTCACTTACTTTAACGGTTATGAATTCCAACACGATGATGTTGAACAGTACCAATGGCAATCGTAAAGCTGATAGAGGGAATGACACAGGTATGACTTATATTAAAAAGTTACATGTAAACTCCAATTATAACACATGGAAAGTTTTAATGCATCTTTATTTGATCCGATGTAAATAGATGTAAAAGGGAACAAAAAGCTACAGCCAAAATATGTCTTTGTATGCGGAGGACCATACAAAATGATCAGTTGTACTTATAATCCAAGAAATAAAAAGGAATCTTCAGCTCTTGCACTTGCTGCTGCAATAGGAACTCAAGCTGAATGGATTGTTGACTCCGGAGCGTCATCCCATATGACTCATCGACGAATTCGGATTGAGATTTCTTGTGCGAATGGTAGTAAGGTTTATGGAGAAGTATTCGGTAATGTGGTAAGTGAGAATTCTGATTTATCCACAAGAAATGCTATGTATGTTCCTGGTTTAGCGATTAATCTTTTGAATGTAAGTACCTCAGTTTAAAGAGATTTTATTACAAGTTTTTCAAAGTAAGGTTGTGAGATATTTGAATCTGATATTTTTTTATAAAAGATCATCCGGAAATTACAGATGTTGAGGAAGAAGGTGTGTATAAACATAAGCATAATACATAATACACAGGGTATTGTTGCACTTGTCTCTGCTGATGATACAGCAATGGTTTTATGGCATCGAAGGTTTGGCATACGCAATCTCATTCTGTTAAGAGACAAAATTGCGGATGGGGTAAGTTTTCCAAACATATATAATAAATTGAAATGTGCGTCGTGTTAATTATGTAAGCAAACGAAGCAACCATTTAAAAAGGGCGGTATGACACGAGCAAATTAAGTATTAGAACTTGTACATTTGGATCTTTGTGGAACATTGAGTAAAAATTCGTTTGATATTACCTAACATTGAATGATGATAAAACAAGAAAAACATTTTAAACAAATATTTTTTTTAAATGTTAAAAATGAAGCGTTTAATAAAGTATTTGAATTTAAAATATTTGCTGAAAACTAAACAGGAAAAAAGTTAAAAATTCTAAGAACTGTTAATGGGAGTGAGTATTGTAACAAACGTATGAATGAATTTATAAAAGCATATGGGATTCAACACCAACTGACGGATGAATATACACCTGAACAAATTAAATTCGCGTAACGTGCCAATCATACAATTAATGAAAAAGCAAGAAGCATGTTACAGAAAGCAAGATTAGATGAGCATTTCTGGGCGGAAGCAGTTAATACAGCTATGTAAAAATAGGTGTGTGTTCCGTGAAAATAGGTCACCAACAATCACAGTGAAGAAAATGACTCCTGAAGAGGCTTAAACAGGACGGAAGAAGGACTTTAGCATAATAAAAATTTTTGGTTGTAAAGCTTTTATGCATGTACCAGATGATAAATGGACAAAATGGGATGCAAAAAGTAAGAAACTTATTTACGTTGGATACTGTGATAATTCTTAAGCTTACAGGTTAATAGATCCGCTGACGAATAATTGCATAAAGCAAGAGATGTTGTAAGAGCAACTAAATAAAAAGAAGACAGATGGTTTTTTGGAACAAAATTCAGAAGTGATTATGCCTCTGAATGATAATGAAGATAGCAATGAACATAGGGATGAAATTCATGAAACAAGAAAAAGAGATAACGTTCTACAGGAATCATGTGATGGAAGGATAATACTAATTCGGAATGGACTGGATGGGATGTGCCTAACGTTTCTAAGGTATCTGATTATTACATAACTGAGGGTACAGAAACAGAAGAAGGAAGGCAATATCGTTTGAGAAATAGATTTCAGAAGGAATTTCCAGATTATATTTTGTATAATTTTACAACTATAGATGAATATTCTGTGACTATAAAAGAAACACTATCTAGTAGAGAAATATAAAAATGGTTTTTTTTTTTTTTTTTTTATACCACTAAGGTGGCAAACAAGCCTACGGTCCGCCTGATGGTAAGCGGTCACCGTAGCCTATGGACGCTTGCAACACCAGGGGCATCACTCGCGCGTTGCCGACCCTTCAGAAATCTAATAACTTCTTTTTTGAAGAACCCCATACTGTAGTCCTTAGAGAAAACCTTGGCAGGGAGCTCATTCCACAACCCAAGGGTTCGCGGGAGGAAGTTTCTCTGAAACCGCACTGTGCGCGACCATTTTGGTTCCAAAGTGTGAGAATGAATTCCCTGTCGATGGCGAGCGGTGCGATGGTAGAAAGTAGCCGTGGGCATCATTTCGAACAATTCCTCAGAACACAATCCATTGTACAAGCGGTAGAACACACACAGGGAGGCAAAGTCTCTCCTCAGACTTAAAGGCTCGATACCGGAAGTGAGTTTGGGATCGTCGACAATTCTCACAGCCCGTCGTTGAACCGAGTCAAAAGGGCCAAGCTGGTATCCGGGTGCACCCGCCCAGAGATGGCAGCAGTACTCCATATCGGCCCGGACTTGCGACTTGTAAAGTAGCAACCTTTGCCCCGACGTGAAGTACTGCTTCGCTCTGTTGAGTACACCAAGTTTTTTGGACGCCAGCTTTACCTTGTCTAGCAATTGATCTCGGAACTGAACATCGCTGGAGATGTCAACGCCAAGGATCCCAATGCTCTTGGAGATGGAGAGGGGAGTGTTCTGGAATTGTGGGACTACAGTGAATGGGGTTTTCTTAGCGGTGAACGCGCAGACTTGTGTCTTTGAAGGGTTGAATCGGACCAAGTTTTCCCGCCCCCAGTCAGAGATCTTGGACAGACCGATCTCGATTTGAGACACAAGTTCTTCTCGCTTTTCTTCCACAACGGAACGTGGGATGCTTGCACGGCCCGTGTAATAAAGCAATTCAAGAAAAAATGGATACTTTAAAGAAAAATAAGACTTGGATTCTTGTAAAGGCTTAACCAAGATGCAACATTGCTGATTCAAAATAGTTATTATGTATCAAAAATGAGACGGTAAATAGAGAAAGATACAAAGCTCGACTTGTTGCAAGAGAATTCAGCTAGAAAAAAAGGTGTAGGTTACCAGGAAACATTTTCTCTAATACTTAGGTTTAGCTCTTTGAGGATTTTACTGGCAATGGCTGTTGAGTTAAACATCAGTGTTGATCATATGGATGTCAAGACTGCATTCCTTAATGGGGTATTTGATGAAACAGTTTTTATGAAATAACCCGATTGCTTTGTTGAAAGAGGCAAAGAAGATTATGAAAATAATCCATGCATGTGTATAAGGAAGATTTAAGGCAAAATAATTATCATAGTACGTGGATGATTTGCTCATATTTCAAAACAATATTAAAGATGTGCAAGACGTAAAAAAGAAATTAATTTTGAAAATTAAAGATTTGGGAAAAGCAGAATTAATTTCAGGTATGAGATTAAAACAAGAAAATTCAGATATAAAAATTGATTAGGAAGAATATGTAAAAAAACTTCTAAGGAAGTTTGAAATGGAAAATTGCAAAACTGTGGTTACTCTATTGGTTGTAGGTTTTTTTTTTTTTTTTTTGTTTCTATTTATTGATCAATATTTACAAAAGCACAATTATCTTATAAGTAAAGTCGCTCGCTTAAACCACAGAGGTTTATGTACGGGCGAGAGTTCGCATGGTGTTTAAAAAATAATATAATAAAATAAATGGTACAAAGCTGCTAAGTTAATCTACTTAATAAGTACAATAAACGCTAAAACTATGTTAATTTAATATATAACAATAACTATTCTGTCTTTGAAATAAGATCTAAGTTCTCTAAACAGTAGTTTTTAAGTAAACTTTTATATTGTTGTTTATTTAAATATTTGTTAATTATATTTTTAGGACGACTATTCAATATTTTAGGTAGTATATGACGACATATTCTGGTTCCATAAAGGTTATTAAATTTGGGCAAGATGAATTTTTTAGAATTTGGTATTTTTCTTAAGTGACTTTTCCGTTCATAAGCGCAAAGCTGGTTTATGTTTGTTATTTCTTCTTTCATTATATCCATTTTTATTTTACATTGTATTGGTAAAATTTTACAATATTTAAATAGCTCGTTATAATTATCATTGTATTTATGTTTTACATGTCGAGGCACAATAGTTTTTAATAGTCTAACTTGCAATTTATATATCTTATTAATATATGTTTTGTATGTGCGTCCGTAACTAGATAAACCGTAACTGATTACAGAGTCTGCTAATGCTAGATATAATAAGCGCAAGGTTTTATACGACATTTTATACTTAGCGTATACAGTTTACTAAGTATAGCTCTTAATTTTTTGCAAACGAGATCTATGTGGTGCCCCCAGTTGAGTCGGTTGTCAATTACAAGTCCCACGTACATGTGCTCCTTCACTATATCCAACTTAATACACCCGCTATTATGGCTGCAGACCAATTCGTTATGCATGCATTCATGGACATGCGCTATTATATTTGGCTTGTAGTTGTCCCTATTATGAGACGACTTTATACACATAAATTTTGTTTTTTGAGCGTTTATGACTAGGCCCACATCATGCGCCCAGTGGCACATTCGATCAAAGTTTTCCTGTAATTTTTGTTCCGCAAGTTTTAGATCCCTGTCAGCAACCATAAGGCAAGTGTCATCGGCAAACTGATATACGGAGCCGTGATCGAATAGGTCGCACATTTGATTTACGTAAATTATGTATTCACTCGGCCCGATTATAGAGCCTTGTGCGGTGCCCTTGTCTGTAGATATCTTATTGCTGAATTTGTTTCCAACCTTAACCTTTGTAAATCTATTCTCATGATAATTTTTTCTAAAGTTGTAGCAAGGGGCCCCGAATACCAGATTGCTCGAGTCGTTTGAAAAGCACGTTATATCTCAGCATGTCAAAAGCTTTGCTGAAATCAACGAAGATGACGAGCACATGACGCTTTTCATTCAGGTGGTCGTTAATCTCGTTAGTAAATTGACAAAGCAATTGAGAAGTACTTTTTTTTTTTGGAACCCGTACTGACGATTATGAATAATCTTGTTCGTTTGTAGGTATTGACTCACTTTATCCCCAAGATACCTTTCAATTGTCTTGTCAATGCATGACAAAATAGTAATGGGACGATAATTGTTATAATTACTATGATCCCCTTTTTTATAGATAGGACGCACTACACCTAGTTTTAAGTCATCCGGGTAGCTGGATGTCGCAATGCAGCTGTTAATCAGATGTCTAATTACAGGTGTTAATTCATTACTTAGATTTTTTAAATCGATTGCTCTAATACCATCTATCCCTGGACTTTTGTTCTTGTCTAATTTTTTAATAATTTCATTTGTTTCTTTCAAATTTATCTTAGGCATTCTCATTGTGACATCCACTCCATTATCCGTATCCATAGATCCGTAGACGGTTAGGATTTTTTTACTGCATTGTTTTGTAATTATGTCTACATTTTTCTCAAATTCCGTTGCAAACATATTAGCCGCGTCACTTTTTCATTAACTGAATAAGCCACAGTCCCACACAGTTCGTTAATAAATTTCCATAATTTTTTCGAGTTATTAAAATTATTTTTAATTTCATTCTCTTAAATTTATTTTTTGTATAGTTTATATATTTATTGGTTTTGTTTCTATATCTATTGTAAATTACTTTGTTTTCGATTGTTGGTTTTTTTTTAAATATTTTATATAGATCATTTCTTTTTTTACACATATAAATTACTCTCTTATTTATCCACTTACATACTTTATCCTGATGTCTATTTGTATTAGTCCTGCGTTGCTTGCATTTATTATATGCAGTTGTAAAGATTTTATGTATATTTTCATATATTTCATTGGGTGACTTACGATAAAGGACCTCATTCCAATCTGCACGTCGCAGCTCGGCCCACAGCTGTTCATTATCATAGGTATAGATAACGCGCATGTTTACGTCGTTTTTAACTGTACATTCGTTGACTATAGTGCATGCCGTTATGTAATGATCCGCAAGTGACACATTTATAACTGCAGAGTAGATCGAACCGGTTGTTGCCGAGCAGCTCCGCACGAAAATGTGATCAATACATGACTTGGTGATATTGTTTGTTCTTTGTTCTACCCTGGTATATTGGCTTATACAGCTTGTAAGACCAAGCTCATGCAGTGCGTTTAAATAATCATTTGTAGTGTTACAGTTTATCATAATATTTATGTTGATATCACCAATATATAGCAAATTACCCCTTTCCACTTTGTTTTTGATTAAATATTTAATTTCCCTGGTATATCGCAGTATAGACAAATTTGGTGGCCTATAAACAGCACATATAAATATTGACTCATTATTTACTGCAACTTCTCCTAATATAATCTCACTATTTGACGAACAGACAGGCATTCTTGTAAATTTTAATCTTTTATGAATATATAGTATGATACCGCCACCCTTCTTATGCGTTCTTAACTTAGTGAACATATTATAGTTAGGTATTGTAAATAAAGGCGCAATTGTATCTTTTATGTTCACTTCGGTTAGCACAATGATATCCACTAACTGTGGGCTTGAAGTGATTATAAGTTCTAATTGTGCAAAATTTAATATTAGTGACCTTATATTAATATGTAAGGTTGTTATTTTTTGTTTAAGTTTTGGTAAGGAGGTTACAAATTCATTCCAATTGTTGAAATTCCTTTCGTTAATACTATTTGTTGTTTTAGTCATTAGCAAAGGTTTAAAGCTATATAGGTATATGTAGGTAATTTATTGAAATACGTAATATTATGACGTCAAAAAGGCTAATAGTCAGTGGCAATTACTGGCTCACTCTTGGTTATTTTTGAGCTGTTGGGCCAAAAACCTGTGAAACGAACTCAAGAGAAATACCGGATCAAGAGTTAATTGGGTCACTTACGTATTGGTTGTTTGCACAAGACCTGATATAGCGTTTGCCGCAAGCTACTTAAGTCAATTTAATAATTGCTATACGGAGAAGCATTGGATTGCTGCAAAACGGATACTACGTCTACCTAAGAGTTGTATACTCAAGTATCATAAAAAAACAGAAAGACAAAAAGACTAATGTCTGTGACCGAAAGTCATATTCTGGATTCGTGTTTAAGTTAGCAGGAGCTGCTATATCATGGAAATGCAAAAAACAGCAAACTATCGCTCTGTCATCTGCTGAAGCAGAATATGTCACATTGTCTCAAGCAGCAAAAGGAGCTGTGTTTTTGCAAAGATTCATTGAAGAGTTGACTGGCCAAAAATCATCTGTGAATATCTTTACAGACAGCCAATCAGCAATGGCAATAATCTCAACATTGATTGTCACTAATAAGTCTGCATTACTGGCCAGTAAAGATGTTTAGCCTTTTTGATGAGAGTTCAAAATATCACAAGGTTGAACAAAATAAAAAATTTCATAATGTGTGTCAAATGTATTTTTAAGGTGAAAAATATCTTTTTCATATTAATGTAATTATGTTGAATACAAATAGGTTGGGACGAAGTTTCTGTCGTATTTTATGTAGGTACTGTGATTTTTTAACTTCTAAAGTGTCTGCTATATCTTAGCATTTAAAGGTGTTGATCATTTACTTCATTAACACGCTCGCTTTACCATGAACTACCCAAACTAAAGCCGTGCAAGTAGCAACAGGTTAATGCTTAGAACCATGCTTTACTTTACGGCTGACAGTTCAAAACCAATGCTCAGCACCGAGCAGAATCTTGGGCGTGGCGTCAGTAAACGTAAGAACGTCAATTAAATCAGACAAGTGTGGATACTTAGTAGAGGGGATTCGTTGGTTCTGGCGCACTTCCCCCCAACCTCAACCCCTCGCCTAAAAGAAAGCTCACCAACTTTTTTCTGCTTTGTACGGCGCTTGACCACTCTCAAAACATCGTTGGTTCTGGCGCACTACCCTCCAACCCCAACCCCTCGCCTAAAAACTTATCTGCCCCCCGCACGGCTCGCGCTTGACCACTCTCAAAACATCGTTGGTTCTGGCGCGCTACCCTCCAACCTCAACCCCTCGCCTAAAAACTTTTCTGCCCCCCGCACGACTCGCGCTTGACCACTCTCAAAACCACCCCTGTGTCTGGGGTGTGGCGACTCGCGCTTGACCACTCTCAAAACCACCCCTGTGTCTGGGGTGTGGCGACTCGCGCTTGACCACTCTCAAAACCACCCCCTGTGTCTGGGATACGTCGACTCACGCTTGACCAGAACTCAGAACTACCACGTGACATCACTGTGGGTTCTGTGTAGTTTTGTTAAGTAGTTATATCATTATCGTAATGGGTCCATCGTATTTTTCCGTTTATTAGTTATTCTTATTTAATTACAATTTCGTGAGTGCGATAATGATGTTTGTGGTGACATTCCTAATACCTTTTTAATTATATTTGTACTTGTAAGATAAATCGTATATATATAGGATCCATAAACACTAGTCGATAGTATTCGAGTTACAATTTATCATCAAGTGTGATACTGAGGCTGGTTCTATTTACTTCAAAAAAAGCTATGGAGGTATGTGTTTTTTTGCTTTATAATTCTTTATCTATATTTATTATATATTACAGACCCTCAAAACTATGTGTTTGTTTGAATGTCTATTACTTAAACCAATTTTGTTTAGGTTTTCACTTTAGGCAATTTTTTGATTCAAATTATTATACAAATATGTTTTTAAAGCATAGGCTTATTTCATTACAGAATTCAACATTTAACGTAATGGAAAAAAACACGTTCAAGCATTACTACTACGCTACATCGGATGATGAGCAATCAACTGAGAAGGCCTTAGAAACAACAAAGCTCAAACGGTCTCGTCGAAATAGTATCGACTCATTCTTTGAGGGGACCAATCAGAAGAAAAAGAAACTCAGCTCTACAGTGGCGAGATCTTCAAAAGATGGATCCCTGGTGTCACATACTTGTCTACTAATAATGATGATGGGGCTCATGCTACACATTTGATGAAAATTGAGGTGTATGACCTCATAAAATTGAAAAAAGTACCAGTTGATGAACATTGGAAACACTCAGAAGTGAGGATCAAATATTATACGGATATAAAAGATGAAAAATATGAGCAAACGAAGGGTATCATATTTGATATCACGAAGCAAATAGCAGAAACCAATAACTGTAAAAAATACTTTTTTAAAAAGTAATCTCTAATAGCTAAATTAATTTATAAGAACCAGCTTCAGTATTACTCGAAATCAACTTTGAATCAAATTGTATCATGTTTGAGTTTTATTATGAATAAATGAATAAATGATATAAATAAAAAATATTTTTTTGTTTTTTTAACCACTAATTACTCAAACACACACATAAGAAAAAAACATTTTTTTATTTTAAAAAGTTTTATTATCAAAAATTGTTTTAAACATATCATATAATAAAATATCATTACATAGAGTGTTATTACTAAAGTGGTTTACAAAATCAATCATTGATTTACCATGAAACTTAAAATACAAATAAACAAGACAATATTCCCCACAAACAGTTGTAAAGTCATTTTGAACTCTTTTATTATTGTAACTCCATATCTTAGTATTCTTATTTAAGAAATATAAATGATGTCTACTAGGTTTACGACCATAAGAATCAAAGTATTCACCTAATCCATTTTTATTAATATGTATTCCCACCCAATGCGATCCAGGTTGATTGTCAACATCTAAATTACTAATGAGAAAAGCAGGTAGGTGCATGAGTACTGGTAATCTATTTGCAGCAAATACATTTAGTTTAATTTTCGGAGAAATTATCTTTAAACATTTTTGAATATCTAAAGTATTCATTTCAAAATGTTGATATTATGAATGTCAAAAGTATAATAAGTCCTTTCATTGAGTTCTAATTATTATATTTTAGCTACTGTAATCTACTGAAACATTACGATTTTTATCTATTTCAATAACATTATCAAATTCAGCATACACTATACAGTTTATTGTTTGTATGAGTGCTGCTTCAAAACGAACTTCCAGTCTTACGCTTCCATGTCTAATAAGATTCCAATGAGACGTAGAACTAGCTGATAAGTCTGGAGTTAAATCAAATGCCATCAAACAATATCCATTTGCATATTGTTCCCTAGAAATAGCATTACCATCATTCAAAAAGTGAATACCTGACCCGGAAAATAGTGTATGGTAAGCCGTGGTAAATATATTGTTGTGAAACATTGGTTGTAAAGCTTTTGATGGTATTTGTTGACCATCTATATACAAACTAAATGTATTTATTCCATAGTTTTCAAAGTTAAAAGGGTTTCTGTTAAAACTTCCATTAAAAACAGCATTGTTTACAAAACCTATTATACACCTTTTTGGAACTTGACCAATAAATATGTTATCAAGCGTTTTTCCCTGAACTCCTGAAGGTATTGTGAGCACTTTGACTTCAGCTCTGCTTATAGGATACTTAGCGGTCGTTGCACTTAAAACTTTTTGATGTGCTAATAATACACTTGGACTAATTTTTGCTCTTCGAACTATAAGTGTAGCGTCAGTAATAGTAACTTTCAGTTTAGCATCTGCACCAGCCATAAGATTAAAACTTTCTCTTGATCGTACTAGTTTAAGACTAATTTCAACACCATTTATCAGAAACTTTTCTTGATTAAACAAATCCCCATGCAAATGTCCTACCATTTCTACCTCTTTACTCTCACGTACAAATTGATTCCTTTTTTTAAATCCATCATTAGAATTATCTAGTGAATTCATTTTTCCAGCTGTGTCTTCATACCATAGTCCACAAGTCAGATGAGATTGTTTAGCTGCTGGACCATAGTTTAATAAAGTTTCTATAAATGCCCTATAAGCATAAGTGTTGTTTGGTGGAGATACTAGTTTTTGATTTAAATACACATCGAGTTGATTGAACATTGAGTGTAACCAGTTATTAGTTGGGGCTACTACTGTAGCAGCAGCTAAGTTGGTGCCATCTTGGTTTCGAATTTTAACTTTTAAATGTAGTAATGTATGAGACAAATCGATATAATCATCCCCCGTACCAGGAATTTGAAATTCAATTGGCCCATCGTCTGTAAGGGATGATATAGGTTTGTAGTGTATCCATTGTCCATTTTCAATACTTGTCTGAGTTGTTGGTAAAGCAAATAAATCCAATTCCGATTTTATACATTCACATGAATGATTATGCAAGAATGACATTATTTGTTTGAAAATATATCTTTAGTATTTCTATTAATTTTATACTTTCTAGTTCTCAACTCTTTCAAAGCTGTTGACGGAATGGAATGAAACCGACGTTGACGTTTCGTTATATAACCTGATCCATTCATTAGTCTTTCAATTTTATCATCTGCTCTTCGTTTTAAATTACTACTTACATCTTTTAACCGTGATTGCACAGATTCATTCATTGGTTTCTGGCTTATCATATCGCTTAATAATCCCACTTCAGCATTAAGAGCCTCTTTACCAATTACTCTTGTCCCACTTGATAATAAAGGTAGTACTGATCGAAATAGGCCTCCTAAAAAGCTTCCTATTCCATGACCACGTTGATGTGGTACACCTTTATAAATTACACCAATTCCTGATCCTGCTTGGTGTGAATAATATTGCTCATAGGGACAAATACTGTTATTATGCATTATAATCGCTTAAAGTGTAGTTTAACATATGCGGTCCCAAATTGAAATGGTATTTTATTACCAGTGTTTGTTCTTATATCTATTTCAATTGTATCAAATTCTCTTCGCATAACTGGTAAGTAGTGGGGTGGTGAAAATACATGCATCTTATAAGCACCATAGATATATTTCTTGGGGTCTAAAGGTATTATTCTTAACAATGGTGTCATAACATCTCCAACTATTTGCGGATCAATTATATCACAGTAAACAAATAATTGAGAAGGTAATCTTAAATGTAAATTAGGTGGGTATCTTCCAACATTTTTTGTTATTAAATTAGTTTTTGGTTCAAAGCCAAGTTGAATACTTAACTTTGATGATAACGTTAAAGATGATATATTTTTATCGTTAATTTGAACAGAGACCATCTGGGAAACTTTATCATAATGAAAGCGACAGTTTTCTTTTAGGTTTAAGGCTTTTAAAATGTTATCAATATTATCATAATTGGTTGCAGGTATATGATTTTTATAAATAACTGATGATATTGATTTATCCAAAGGTACTATCATTTTCTTAGTAATATACATTATATTTTCACCCTCTTGAACTGTAAACATACTACATGGGTATTGAAATTCTACAACTCCAACAGACCACTGTCCTTCTAATTTTATAGGTTTTGGAAGTTTTGTTGAAAAATTTGTAGTGGTATTACTCGGAAAATATTCCATTGAACTATTACTGAGCAAAGTTAAATAAAAATCTTCCTTAATCATATTTTTTCTATATCTTTTAATGATACCCAAGTATTAAATTTGTTTGGATAACCTTTCCACTATACTAGTACTTGCTTTCTATTTCCAAAATAACGAGTGTGGAGTATTTTATCTATTTTATGTGGGAGAGTGGGGTTGTATATTACTTCTTGTAATTCTTTTTCATAAAATGTACCTGTAATGGGTTCATTTTGAAGATCTTTTAACGTATAAACTACCCAAGGTGATCTTCTTATAACTGAAGTAATAACAAATATTTCATCACTCCAGTTGCTCTCGTATCCTTTTTGAAATATGTGTTTATGTTTTGTTATCCTAACATAATCACCTTCTTTAAACCTGTTTAGAATAGCCTTTTGCCCTTTATCTCTATCATATAAATTATTCCAAACAGTCATAATATTTTCTGAGTTAACATCTTTGGGACACATTTTTATACTTGAATGATAGCTATGATTATAAGAATAAATCAAATCTTTTAAAATATCAACATATCTATATGTGTTATGATGTGTGAAATACCGCCACATTTTTGTCTTTAATGTTCTTTGAAAGCGTTCCACGATACTAGCTTTTATATCAGGATTGTTAGTGGTGTAATAGTATATACCTTTACTTTTAAAATATTTTTGCACATCCTTAGAAACAAATTTAGTTCCCTTATCTGACTGAATGTGGTTAGGTAAGGATTTTGACTCATTAAATATACTTTCAAAGCATTCTTTTATAGTTATAGAGTTCTTTTTTTTTAAACATCTAGCAAATGCATATTTACTAAATACATCAATAACACACAGAATATATTTAAAACCATCATTATATTCAGAATAAGTGCGCATATCACTTAAATCCACCTGCCACAAGTCATTATAATTAGATAAAATGTACTTATTTCTAGGAAATCTATTTCTTACAGGTTTATGTAATGTGTAAGTTTCTTGTTCTTGCAACCAATTTTTCACTTGTTTTGCTGTCATTTTTCCCTTTAACGAGTTGATGAGTTTGTTAACACCTCCATATCCAGCAGGATGAGAAACATCATAGTAAATCTGATTTATTTCTAATAGGGGGTCCATTTTTGCCAGTCTATTTTTTTCTTGATTTTGTTAAAATGAGTCTTAGTAGGAGTAAAACTATTATCTGATTGCAATTTGTTAAGTGGAATTTCTTCTTTTATATCACCTAAGTAAAGTTTATTAATATATTCTAGTCTTTTTGGATTTCCAATATAAGTTAATGGTATTTTAATTTCTTTTAATGCTGATGCAAACTCTTGCCACCCAATTGGATCACTGTGTTTAAGTGGTCTTAGTGTATCATTCACCAGGTCTATAATGTTACTCCCTGGTATTTTCATATTATTGATACTAACAGTTCCATTGGTATCCCAATCTACCTTATTTTTATTTGAAAAAATTGATTCTATTAGTAATTCACCTCGTTTTATATACGTCTTAGGAATCAATTTCAAGAGTTGTTGCTTTGAATAAAATGGGGTTAAGTCAGTATCATTTATGGTTTTTAATTTTATGTTTGATGCCTGATCAGTGTCAAGGACTGTTTCCTTAATGACATCAGTATCTTTATTATTAGGCGAACTTTCTGTTTTGGTTATAATTGGTATTTGATATGGTCGTCGTTCTACTTTTTTTTTTTTTTTTTTTTATACCACTAAGGTGGCAAACAAGCCTACGGTACGCCTGATGGTAAGCGGTCACCGTAGCCTATGGACGCTTGCAACACCAGGGGCATCACTCGCGCGTTGCCGACCCTTCAGAAACCTAATAACTTCTTTTTTGAAGAACCCCATACTGTAGTCCTTAGAGAAAACCTTGGCAGGGAGCTCATTCCACAACCCAAGGGTTCGCGGGAGGAAGTTTCTCTGAAACCGCACTGTTCGCGACCATTTTGGTTCCAAAGTGTGAGAATGAATTCCCTGTCGATGGCGAGCGGTGCGATGGTAGAAAGTAGCCGTGGGCATCATTTCGAACAATTCCTCAGAACACAATCCATTGTACAAGCGGTAGAACACACACAGGGAGGCAAAGTCTCTCCTCAGACTTAAGGGCTCGATACCGGAAGTGAGTTTGGGATCGTCGACAATTCTCACAGCCCGTCGTTGAACCGAGTCAAAAGGGCCAAGCTGGTATCCGGGTGCACCCGCCCAGAGATGGCAGCAGTACTCCATATCGGCCCGGACTTGCGACTTGTAAAGTAGCAACCTTTGCCCCGACGTGAAGTACTGCTTCGCTCTGTTGAGTACACCAAGTTTTTTGGACGCCAGCTTTACCTTGTCTAGCAAATGATCTCGGAACTAAACATCGCTGGAGATGTCAACGCCAAGGATCCCAATGCTCTTAGAGATGGAGAGGGGAGTGTTCTGGAATTGTGGGACTACAGTGATTGGGGTTTTCTTAGCGGTGAACGCGCAGACTTGTGTCTTTGAAGGGTTGAATCGGACCAAGTTTTCCCGCCCCCAGTCAGAGATCTTGGACAGACCGATCTCGATTTGAGACACAAGTTCTTCACGCTTTTCCTCCACAACGGAACGTGGGATGCTTGCACGGCCCGTGTAATAAGCGTCTCCAGTACTGTCATCTGCATAGCAATGTATGTTGTTGATGTCCAACATATCATTGATGTGCAGTAGAAACAGCGTAGGAGACAGCACAGAGCCTTGCGGGACACCAGCATTAATGTCCATGCTATCAGAGCAACTACCGTCAACAACGGCTCGTATGCTTCTGCCGGACAAAAAGCTAGCCACCCATTTGCACAAACCCTCGGGCACTCCGTAAGAAGGCAACTTCGATAGAAGACCCCGGTGCCAGACCCGATCGAACGCCTTCGCTATGTCTAGGCTACATGCCAATGCCTCCCCCTGACTCTCAATGGCTAGCGCCCATCGGTGTGTGAGATACACTAGAAGGTCACCAGTTGAGCGACCGTGGCGAAAGCTATATTGACGGTCACTGATCAGGTCGTGTTTTTCTAGGTATCTCAAAAGCTGTGTGTTGATCACACGCTCCATCACCTTGGAGAGGAGAGAGGTTATAGCGATAGGCCTGTAATTCGATGGATCTGATCTATCGCCCTTTTTGGGCACCGGGTGCACATTTGCAGTCTTCCATGAAGACGGAAATTGCCTAGTGTGGTAGGAAAGCGTGAAGAGGCGCGTGAGTACAGGACATAACTCAGGAGCACACTGCTTAAGCACCACTGCTGGTATGCCGTCTGGCCCACTCGACTTATGAACGTCTAGGGAAAGCAACGCCCGCCGGACCTCGCGCTGTGTTATAGTGATTTCCGGCATGGTCTTACCGCACCACGGTAAAGTAGGTGGTACAGCGCCTTCGTCGTTCACATTCGAGTTAGAGGCAAAGAGACTGCCCAATAGATCGGCTTTCTCTTTTGCACTGTGGGCCAAGTCACCATCGGTCTTTCGCAGTGGTGGTAATAACGACTGGCAGAAGTTCCCCTCGGCAGCTTTAGCAAGCGACCAGAAAGCACGACTCCCAGAAGGATAGCTCGCAAGTCGCCCACCTATTTTGCCGATGAATTGGAATTTTGCTCTGGCAGTTGCTTTCTTACTGAACCTCGAGGCAGCATTTAATTTGCGTTTTAACTCAGAAATATTCGGATCCTTATTATTACGAGCCGTGGTCAAAGCCTCATACGCAGTTTGCTTAAGAATTTTAGCTTCTCTGCAAGGCCTATTAAACCACGGTCGTTTTTTGACGCCGGCAGCTACTCGCAGGTTAGGAATGAAACATTCCATACCAGCGAGGATTGTCTGAATGAAGATCATGTAAATTTTCAGGGTATTTAAGATCAACTTCCAGTATGTATCCAATATCTGATGAATCTGATATATTGAAGTCTATGTTCGGGTTAACCCATTTAAAATCTCTTACAGGCAAATACTGAGACATTGCCCAACCATAGAGATTGTTTGCATCAAAATACATTAAGTAAGATTTTGGTAAGTTATCTTTGTAATCACCCATGTACTCGTTATTTGCCTTTCCATATCTGTTAGAACACTGTGAAATACCACCTCTTATACCAGACTTTACGAATGCTATTTTATCAAAGTCTTTTAATAATTCCAGTGTTATGTTAGTACATTTTAGCATTGCATCCCAGCTTAATCCTGGAAGGGTATAATATTGTACAGGGTCGAGTTCATATGTTTTGATACAAATTTCTCTAAAGTTTTCAAAAATATCAGTGAGTAACATTACATCAGTTCTTAAGTATAGATTGGAATAGTCCAACATATTTTTACATTTAAATTGGACCCAAACATTTTGAGCATGTTTATAATCATCATCTGAGACACTGGTATTACTTAAAGAGTTAAAGAAAGCGTCTTGATCTGGAAGAGTTGTAACTTTTAAGGATTCATAAGAATTAACAAATTCATAAGGAAAAACACCTTTCCTAATAAGTTTATTAAAATCATTTTCGTTTGGAAATTGTTTTCTTAATTCTATAAATTGATCTTTTTTTAGATTTTTAGCTAAACTATCTAAACTACTGGCCATGAATTTAAAGGAATCTAAAAACCGCAAATGTACTAAATGACCTCTTATATTAAGTTTTTTTGAGAATGAAATATATTTTTCCTTATTTTGCGGAATGATATCTATTTCTCCATCTTTAAAATTCAAAGCATGAACAATAAAATGAGCATCATAATAACTTAGATTATGAAATAGAATGGGAATGAAAAAGGGAACACGATACTTTGAACTACATAATTCGTGAGCAACACCTCTAAAATTACCAGTATTCCAATCATAGTCTACTGTGATGTCATCACCTAATAGCCCTTCACAAATATAACATAATTGCGATTGTCTAATAGATTCCTTCTCTTCGTTAGTTAATGGAAGTGGACATTTTTGAAAACAATTTATCCTATGTATATTGCTAATATCTTTGTAAATGCTTTCCATAAACATTTTTGCACAATTAGGCCCTGTGTATGTTCTGTATGTAGACAGCTTATCATCATACGAACATTTTATATAGTATCCATAACTATAAACTTCATGTTCATGTATTGTTTTTGTATATGACTTCGATGGATCAAGGTCACATGAGGTGACGGGTTTTAAAAGAGCTTCAAAGTCTGCATATATTACAAAAGGTAATTTTAATTTTCTTTGAAACTTATCAAAATAGATTTCATCATTATTTGTTTCCCGATTAAACCAATCTTTTCCTTTTTTATGAATTCCTGGTAATTCAGTAACAATATGAGCACAGTCATGTTTTTGGTGATTAATTAAATTAACTTTAGATTTAAAATATAGAAGGCAACCATCACAGATATGAATAGCATTATTTCGATTCGTTATTTGTTTACTTACCAAGCGTGATAAATTTTTTATAAAACAATAATGACCATTTGAACCATTGTTTAAAAATAATAAGTTAATGTGTAATTCTTTACGACATTTTGTAAAATATAATGGTCCAACGATGGTATTACATTTTTTTTCTTTGTTAAATTCTAATCCGAAAACATTGATACTAATGTTATTCTGTTTTTCTACCTTGGGTATATCCGATAATTTGATTGGGAACTGTATATTATTAAACTTTAGTCTATTTTGATTCCTCAAGTATGATGATACCCTTTCAGAACTTTTATTTACAGGATATAGAGCGGATAATAAAGCCCACTTAAAACATTGTTGATCGTTATTTTTTACATTTATGACTGCTTTTTTACGCTTAATATCTAAAGGTAATTCAATAAACGAATACCCTCGTAAGGGATTGAACTTATTAACATTCATTTCTAAGAACTGAATTTTTTTTAAAGTCCGTCCACTATCTTTTGCTTCGAAATCACTCATTTTATTTTTAATGTCTTCGCTTAAAGTTTCTAAATAATTTTCTAATTCATCCCCTAAAGAAATAGTCCAATTTTTTGTTTGAAAATCGAAAGAATTTTTTAAATCTTTTGTTTCCTGTTCAAAATCTGCATGAATAATAAAATTAACTTTAACAATAGTTAACTCTTTTAAACATTCCTGAATAAGAAATAGTATCGACTCTTTAATTGATGCTATGAATACTTCAGGAGTTTGTATTTTAAGTGACTCATTAGCTTTAGGTGATACAATTCTATACGTTAAGACCCGAGACCCAAAAGCAACTGATATAACAGAGACATTATGTAAATTATGATTATGAATAAGACATTTTTCTTTGTGTTCCTTAGATCGTAAGTGCTGAGCATAGAACCTTTGGCTAACCTGTAATTCACATATTTGACACATAACGTTCTGTCTATGTGTTGTATTGGAAGATGATGACGTCGATGCTTGTTGTAAATCTTCAACACTAATATCAGCTTGTCTCTTCAAACCTCGACCGACTTGAATTGAAGATTTTCTGTAGGTATAACATGCTTATGATAATATAAGAACACAAATATGTAACATAAAATTTAAATAAGTATAGTTAGAATGTATACCTGAATGTTTCCTCAACTTCTTTACAGATGTTAAACAGTGAAGTGTCATAATACGGATTTTCCAGAGCATTATCTTCATAATTCTCACACGCTCTCATTAGTTCTTTTTCTTCTTCTTCAAAAACATTTTGAAAAAAAACACTTTCTAGTGACATGGTTGAAATAAACCAGTTTAGCTTTGCTTGTGAATGATGAATTAATAATAAATATAATGTTCGATTTTTCTCTTATATTTACAAGTCGATAAGGTGATTACTATATTAGTTGATGGTTAATTAATAGTTGCTCGTTACTTATCAATTAGATACTCATAAAATTTTGTAACGATGGTTCTTATAAATTAATTTAGCTATTAGAGATTACTTTTTAAAAAAGTATTTTTTACAGTTATTGGTTTCTGCTATTTGCTTCGTGATATCAAATATGATACCCTTCGTTTGCTCATATTTTTCATCTTTTATATCCGTATAATATTTGATCCTCACTTCTGAGTGTTTCCAATGTTCATCAACTGGTACTTTTTTCAATTTTATGAGGTCATACACCTCAATTTTCATCAAATGTGTAGCATGAGCCCCATCATCATTATTAGTAGACAAGTATGTGACACCAGGGATACCATCTTTTGAAGATCTCGCCACTGTAGAGCTGAGTTTCTTTTTCTTCTGATTGGTCCCCTCAAAGAATGAGTCGATACTATTTCGACGAGACCGTTTGAGCTTTGTTGTTTCTAAGGCCTTCTCAGTTGATTGCTCATCATTCGATGTAGCGTAGTAGTAATGCTTGAACGTGTTTTCTTCCATTACGTTAAATGTTGAATTCTGTAATGAAATAAGCCTATGCTTTAAAAACATATTTGTATAATAATTTGAATCAAAAAATTGCCTAAAGTGAAAACCTAAACAAAATTGGTTTAAGTAATAGACATTCAAACAAACACATAGTTTTGAGGGTCTGTAATATATAATAAATATAGATAAAGAATTATAAAGCAAAAAAACACATACCTCCATAGCTTTTTTTGAAGTAAATAGAACCAGCCTCAGTATCACACTTGATGATAAATTGTAACTCGAATACTATCGACTAGTGTTTATGGATCCTATATATATACGATTTATCTTACAAGTACAAATATAATTAAAAAGGTATTAGGAATGTCACCACAAACATCATTATCGCACTCACGAAATTGTAATTAAATAAGAATAACTAATAAACGGAAAAATACGATGGACCCATTACGATAATGATATAACTACTTAACAAAACTACACAGAACCCACAGTGATGTCACGTGGTAGTTCTGAGTTCTGGTCAAGCGTGAGTCGACGTATCCCAGACACAGGGGGTGGTTTTGAGAGTGGTCAAGCGCGAGTCGCCACACCCCAGACACAGGGGTGGTTTTGAGAGTGGTCAAGCGCGAGTCGCCACACCCCAGACACAGGGGTGGTTTTGAGAGTGGTCAAGCGCGAGTCGTGCGGGGGGCAGAAAAGTTTTTAGGCGAGGGGTTGAGGTTGGAGGGTAGCGCGCCAGAACCAACGATGTTTTGAGAGTGGTCAAGCGCGAGCCGTGCGGGGGGCAGATAAGTTTTTAGGCGAGGGGTTGGGGTTGGAGGGTAGTGCGCCAGAACCAACGATGTTTTGAGAGTGGTCAAGCGCCGTACAAAGCAGAAAAAAGTTGGTGAGCTTTCTTTTAGGCGAGGGGTTGAGGTTGGGGGGAAGTGCGCCAGAACCAACGAATCCCCTCTACTAAGTATCCACACTTGTCTGATTTAATTGACGTTCTTACGTTTACTGACGCCACGCCCAAGATTCTGCTCGGTGCTGAGCATTATATCTATACTTTAATCAATCACTTTGGTTTGACAGTTTGTGTAAAAAGTGAAAGTGTTTCTATAGTCTTAGCGTTATTCACAGCAAAAACAGTTATAAGCAGTTGAGTGCTTACCCTTAAAAGAGAAGTGCAACATGTTCAATTGTTTTGTGTGTTGACATTCCAGCGACTCCGTCAACTTTGACGCACCGATGTGACGTGCCACCTCGTAGTCAATCAAGGTTGCCGTGGATCCGTCGTCAAGCAAGGCGTAAGCGTATTTTTCACGCGAACCACTCACTTTTACAGGAACAATTTTTAAATATACACGTATCTGAGACTGCGTTATGTTTTTCTAATGTGATTCGGTGACATTTGAAACAGTGACGATTTAAGCGGTGTTGTTTTCTTTTGCTACCACACTGTAGGAAAGACACTCATCGGCAGAGCAGGACACTTGTGGCGTCGACGCTGTATGCAGTAACAAATTATGGAAGCGTCCGTAGCCGTCGACGCCGCACCGTCCGATCGTGCAAGTCTTCCAGTGATGTGTCTTGGATTTTGACATTTGTAGCAAATTTTTGCCTCGCGCAACCAGCGCCACTTTTACTATCTAAGGTAAGGGACTCGAAGTCCTTGAAATCTGTCAGTTTATTATTGCAAAAAACGACACAAATCAACGTCAGGATTACGTGTAGATGTGACGTGAACGTTATGACGTGGGTGTGTACAACCCCGCGTAACCTGGTTACCTTTAGCTGGGAATTAAGAAAGGTTATATGCATGCCCTCGTGATGAAATATCCTCGTCGTATGGTGAGCAAGAAAACTAACGGTTACATAGTAACGTACAATAATGTAAGACAAAACCAGATCTGCGCTTCCCACGGCCGTCACTTTATTGAAAAATTATGCTTATTCATGAAATAAAATTCATTTGAGGCACAAAATATAAGAAGCCTAAAGCTAAGTAGACGTCCCGAGTTATGATAATGGCTTGTCTGAAGTTGGAGCCACGAGCTCTCGATGTAATTTGGATCTTGACGATGAAATCAATTTGCAAAGTTTCCGGAACACGAGTCCTTTTCAAAGGACACAACAAATTAATATGCGAGCCTAAATTGACTTCCAATGACCTTGTTTACTTCGCTTTTGGCAGAACCCAAACATTTTAATAACACTGGTTGCCAACATATTTAAAATGTTAATAATAATGTTTAAAAACTCATGAGACTTCAGAAGAACTCATACACTCATACAGTCAAATTAAGTCAGTGTAATTCAAGAGGAATAATACTCTCATTTATAATATAATATTATAATATATCAATATTTTAGGCAAATGTGATCGTCAAAAGTGGTTGTAGTTAGGATCCAAAAACCGTTGTGTAATTTAAGTAGTAAACACAGTTCTTTTGGAGATACCTATAGTAAAAGTAATACACCACATAACTATTGTATATGTATGAGAAAAGAGATGACGTTATGTCGCGAAGTTTGTAGTGAAATTTTAAACTGTCAATATTGCACTGTTAGGATTGTAGATATATCTAGCTGTTAGGATATTTATTTTCTTGTTATTTTACGCTGATATTGTATAATATACAATATAACGCGACATGACGTCATCTCCTTTCTCATACATATACAACAACACCTAACCAAAGCAAATACTCAAATTTCCTTAAATAGAGAAAATAGACACTAAAGTATAAAATAAACATTTCTTATCATCTCAATTTAAAGGAACCCTAATTTTACGACGTCTACTTATGAAGATAAGGGTAAATGAAATGTACATTTTAGCACTTTATTTATTTAACATTCAAATGCTTAGTTATTGTTTTGTAGATTATAAGATTTATAGATAGGTTTGCGACCCGGGTGTAGGGTTAAGGGATCCCTTTTATTGAGTAGGGTCTAGCCAATGCCCGGGAACTTGCGACCCGGGTGTAGGGTTAGGGGATGCCTTTTGTTGAGTAGGATCTTGTGCCACGTAACGGGGGGCATAAATCAGTAACAAACAATTTTACCAATTTGATTTATTACTTAAGAAATAACTTAATAAAATAATTATATAAAAAATATAAAAAATTAGAAGACTTACTGATTGATGCAATAAAAACTAACCAAATTATAAAAACTAAGATGTTAAACCAATCAAAAACAAACTGGATAAAACAAGCAATTAATTTCAGCAATAAATGCACGAAACCTACTATGGAAAAAAATGTAAGCAGATACCTGAAAACTGCAAAAAAAGTCCCTTTAAAATATGGCAATTAATAAACTCCCTAGCTAATAAAAAATAAAAGAAAAACAGTTTTCAACTACACTCTCTAGCCCCACGGGCATTATAACAGACCCTACACACATCAGCGAACACTTTAATGCTTTCTTCTCTAGTGTAGGAAAGGCCCTTGCTAGGGAAATCCCTAAGCAACCTTACGACAATTTGGTTCAAGTACTAACTAATAATGTTGAACCCAGTGGACCGAAATTACTTAACCTAAAACCGGTAAAAGACTTAGAAGCAGATTGATTTAAAAGTTACTACTTATAGTTTTATATTTCAGATAATAATTAAATTGCTTTAACTGATGACGTCAACAATCACTGACATACAACATGTACATAAACCCAATTATCATAATCTCCAGTATATTCATAATCTCGAGTATAATATGCTATAATGTTAATGAATTAAACGAACTTACGGAAAATATCTGTACAATGTATTACTTCTCATATTTCAAAAGAATTTCACATTTGATCTATGTTTAAAATACATATTTAAATACAACAAATTAAATAATTTACAACAAACATAAATATAAATATAACGAGTACATTTTAACTACTGGATATTGTTTTAGCATATGTATATTTTATTTAACTTAACAAATTATAGATTTTTTTGTATTATTTTAAGACATTGAATTGAATTAACCATAAAATGTCGGCAACCCTAACACTCTTCACATTTTGTTCTAAAAAATAAACAAATCTCTGCGCATGAATGTTCCTTTGTGATTTGTCCGCGTAACCTGTTCTTGTGATTTATTCACGTTACCTATTCTTGTGATTGGTTCGTTTCGATCCATAAAATGTTTTATAAAGACTATATCTTATGTTTAAAAGCTTTTACGATTTTAATAATAAATAGTGTTGACAATAGCAGGAGTTTCCGGTTTCCGGTTTCCGAGGCAAACTCTACTCTACTCTACAAGTTGTACAGTCTACAGTATGTCACCTTCCGGCATGGGTACAACCTACTCTACTCTATAAGTTGTACACCATTAATATACCACTAGGATATCAATAAAAATGCAAGCGCAAGTGATCTTGAACTTTTTATTACAATACTATCGCTCGTTACAGAATACAGAAGCATGAACATTAAACAAATAATAACTTAACAATTATTTTTGTCTCCAAACTTTGAAATTCATAGATGGTGGACACAGCAGTAATTGAATTTGTAATAGGAAGGAATAGCAATAACTACATCAACACTGTATGGTTGTATATCAGCGTTCGCGTTTTATCACTTCATAGTGATACCAGTGTTTAAAATTCCCTAATATATTACCGAAAAGTCACAAAGAACAACGCATATATAACAAATATGTATCTAATTAGCCCCAAGCGGACCTGCAATACAATAGCTATATCACTTAAACGTTCTAAATCAGGGGCCCTATCGTGTTGTAGAAACGTTTCTAATATTCTAGTATGAGCAATGAACACCATTTTGCATCCAGGAAACGTTCCTATAACCGATATACAGCTAAGATTTGCTAGTTGTGAACCTACTCTACTGTATAAGTTGAACAGTCTCCAGTATGTCACCCTCCGGCATGTGTAAAACCTACTCTTCTCCACAAGTTGCACAATCTACAGTATGTCACCTTCCGGCATGTGTACAACCTACTTGTTTATACTTATTAAAAAAACATATTTTCATGACGTCATTAACAGCCGCAATGAAAGAGGATCAGCTCTGACACGATGTGGGCCCGGGCCGGGGCGGCTAAAGTCGGGGTGGCTAAAGTCGGGGTGGCTAACGTCGCTAACGTAGAGGCGGCTAACGTCTACACAGTAAATATTTTGTGCACAAGTCAATTTTAAATCGTTTTTTTTGTTTTATAAATGATGGAGTCAATGAAGTCGTAAGATCGGTAAATGAAGTCGTGAGATCGGTAAATGAAGTCATGAGATGGGTTTATGACGTCGTAAGATCGGTAAATGAAGTCATGAGATGGGTTTATGACGTCGTAAGATCGGTAAATGAAGTCGTGAGATCGGTAAATGAAGTCGTGAGATTGGTAAATGAAGTCGTAAGATTGGTAATTAAAGTCGTGAGATCGGTAAACCTTCTCACTTCTTAGAAACAGTTACGATTTTGATGTATTTTAATATAATATGTAAATTTAGATAAATTTTAGTCAGACCACATATGGGGCACAAATATGTACTATATATTTATCCATATAAAGGAAACTTCAGACACTGAGTATTTATTCTATTTCATATTACTATTTCAGGCTGTTTCTTATAGGAAAACGTTAGTAGTGCACTACTACACGTTTCACTAGTAGTAAAACAGTAAAATTAGAAAAATATATTTTTTTATTTGAGATTTTTTCAAGAAAGATATTTACTATACGAATACTTGTAACGCTAAACATTACTAAGCATAGCGTAATTACAGTTACCTGATGTGTTGCTCCATGTTACTAAGAGACGTTCAAGTAAAGGTTATTAGTGGAAGAATTTTAAAGTGTAGTGGAACAGAAGTTGGTTATAAGCGTTCAAGTTGAGAAAAACTTGTTTCTACAACTGAATATGATCAGAAGCGATCAAGTGGACTTAAACTTGTAGGTAAAGCCGCGCTGTGACCGGGTTTAGTTTTTTAATTTTGACCTACGATCTCTCCGAATTATCATTTCTCCAATTCTGTATAAAGGTAAAACGACAGAGTCACATCAAAACAACGTCACAGAAGACAGAACTATTATCCATATTGATAAGTTAGACGAGGACGCAGAAATAGAGAAGCCAGTTCTCGTCTCTCTTTTCTAACTAATGCATAATTTCAATAAGATTTATTAAGCGCCTTCGTAGCTCAGTGGCTACAACGAGTAGATAAAGTGACTCGGACGGCCTAGAAAAGTAGGAAAGATTTTTTAGGTAAAAATTTGGTTTTTTTAGGGTTCCGTACCCAAAGGGTAAAAAACGGGACCCTATTACTAAGACTGCGCTGTATAGTCCGTTATATAGTCACTTTAAAAATTATAATTTAATTTAAATAAAACAAATATTTAAGGCGGGCTCCCATACAACAAACGTGATTGTATTGCCGTTTTTATAGATAATAAATGGTACGGAACCCTTCGTGCTCGAGTCTCAGTTAGTCATTTCTTTTTATTCAAATTAGATTTTTCATAACACTTTTAAATCGTCAAAGTTATAAAATACTTTTTTTACTAACACATTTTCCGGTTCACAATGTTGTTGATTTCTACCGAGAAGAATCCGGAACGAAACTCGATAGTTTCTCTTTTAAAAAAACCTTAAAAATACAAATACAAATAAAATATTTGTTAAAAAATGTAAGCCGTTCAATTAAACATTATTTCAATTTTAATTTGGTTTACCTATGCGTCCTATAATTGAGCATCTTCAGTCCCATACCTTTTTATCATTTACATCGTCTGAAATATTGTAGTATGCTTTTTTACAAAGTAGTTTTTTGATAAAAGATTTAAATTTACCTATTGATAGCTTTTGAATATTATTGGGAACTTTGTTATAAAAGTGTATACATTGCCCCATAAAAGAGTTTCTTATTTTGTGTATCATGCGTTGTGATCACGTGTATCATGCACCAACAGCTTATTTTTACTTCTAGTAATTACTTTGTGAACGTCACTTTTCTTGCTGAGACTAAATATTTTTATTATTTATATATTTTTACGTACGGTCGCGGTCAGAAAATGTTTACCAGTTTTAAAATTAGATTCTATATCACACTTTTTTCACTAAGTCTAAAATGCCATATCAAGTTACTTATTACCTTTCAAAAGCTATTATGCAAAATGACGCATCGAGAAAAACAACAAGAATTATTGATCACTCTTTGATAATGGAACTAATATCTTTATTTGTTGAAATGACATTTATCAAAAAATATTATTTGAACGTCGTTTTGACAAGAGTAAAATTTTACAAAAGATTTTTTCACAACGAAATAAAATGGCAAGTTTAACCCTGGAGCAAAGGGCTGAAATAATATTTCTCTTCGAAGATGGACATAGTATTAGTGCTTTATCACGAGAACTCAATATATCGCGATTCACTGTGAGGTTTTGGATTAGGCGTCACGGCGAAGAAGGGCAAATAACAGATCATAGAAATAATTCAGGACGACGACCGATACTAACCGCCGCGCAAATAACAAATCATTCGTCGTTACGAAGAGAATGGTTTCACACCAACTAGTTATTTTGCTGCTTTATATGGTGTGAGTGCTCGGACGATCCGACGAGCTTTGCACAATGTTGGACTACACTACAGACACCATGCTGCAGCTCAAACCTCAACACAAAACAGCCCGGCTTAACTTTGCGCGACGACATCTCGATTTTGATTGGTCGAATACTATATTTACCGATGAAAAAACTTTTGAATCAAGCCAAATCGGAAGATTAACTTTATGGCGCTACAATCGAACTCGGTATGATGAAGGTCATATTGTGCCTCAAAACGAGTCAGGTCGCATTACAGTAAACTTATGGGGGTGGATGAGCCTTGACGGCGTCGGAGAACTGGCGTCGTTAGAGAATAGGGCTACGGCCATTAATTATGTGTCGCTTTTGGAAGAAGTGATGCTGGCTACTGTGCGCGTAGTGTATCCTGCAACGGAATACCTACACTTTACTTACGTTCAAGATAATGCACGGATACACACAGCCCGTGCAACTATGGCGTGGTTCAACCTCCACCGTGACATTCGTCCCATTCAATGGCCCGCTCGGTCTGCTGATTTAAACCCTATTGAAAATTTATGGCGGTTAAAGCTGGGACTGTCAAAATGAAAGAAACCCTCAAGCTCTTAGATCACACTGTGCTCAAGTATGGGATGATGTCAGAGGTACTGATCTATGCATGCGTCTTGTTGCATCTATGCGAGACAGACTACGTGCCGTCATAGCTGCAGAGGGAGGTTATAGGTACTAGATATTAAATAAAAAATTTCGAAGTGTCTATTTTATTATTTCTTCATATTCTTATTTAAAAAACTAAAATATTAGTTTTTGAAGTGAAAACTTCTTTAGCGGCTTTTTTTGTGATGGGTAAAAACTGTTAAACTCGCGTCAGGTCACGTGTCCTGATCGAAAATTCGTAAGATGTCACTCGCGTTAGGATACGTGACCTTTATTTACATTTGGTTAGTTTTTATTTTTAGTATATGGCGATTATGAGTAGTACAGGGGAGGTTGGATATGGGATTTTAATTCTATGACAGATTGAGCTGTCAAATATACAACGTCAAAAAAGTAAATAAACAAAAGTTATTATTTTTAATACATAAATATGGATAAGAAGTGATAGGAAGTAAATAGCGAGTATGTTTTCACTTCTGCCGGCACTCCCGGAGTGCAACCCGTTTTTTTTCAAAGAAGGTTTTCTATATATTAAAACTTGATAGTAGTCAGTCCATCTCCTAGAGCAGAGATGGCGAACCCATAGCAATTCGGGCACGCCCATCATTTATGAAATTTCTATTTTCACCTACGTATGCTTGCAAGTCATTTTTCCGTACCTGAAAGGTAATAGGAACCCTATTACTAAGGCTTCGCTATCCGTCCGTCCGTCTGTCACCAGGCTGTATCTCATGAAACGTGATAGTTAAACAGTTTAAATTTTCACAGAAGATGTATTTCTGTTGCCGCTATAACAACAAATACTAAAAACAGAATAAAATAAATATTTAAGGGGCTCCCATACAACAAATGTTTTTTTGCTCGTTTTTGCTCGCTATTGATAACGGCAGCAGGTAGACGCTTTAAATATCCACAGAATATTTAATTATATATTCACTTTTAAAATAAATAATTAAATTAAAAAGAACAAATATTTAAGGCCCCATACATCAAACGTGGTTTTTTAGTCGTTTTTATAGATAATGGTACGGAACCCTCCGTGCGCGAGTCCACTTCGCCGATTTTTTTTCTAATGTTTTAAATGTATTTATAATATCCGTAGGACTGATGTTTTTAAATACAAAGGGAACTTTACATTCAGGAACATTAATTTTTATTAATTTTTCTGCTAAAATTGGACTTGAGTTAAGATGTTCAGTTGTTATGAATGGAATATTGCTAAAAAAAATTCAAAAGCAACTGCTGCCGCAGAATTTGCTTTTAAACTCGTATTATCTACAATCATTTCTAAGTCCTGACAAGAATTCCTAGCTTTACCAGTTTCATTATTTATTATGTTTCATGTGGTTTTTTTTGTTGAAGTTTCTACTTTATTTCTGAAGTGAATTGATTATGCAACATGACAGAATTTTTTAAAGGTTTTTGATTATTTTTTTACATATTCCCTTAATATTTGGCTATTATTATGTGTTCTTTGTTTACATAATTCATACAGTTTATGCCTACTTTTATAAATATCTGGGGTAACCCACTCACTAAAACTAAATAAGTTTCTAATAGCGAAGCGAAGGGAAATAAGTTTCTAATATTCATTAGTCATAGTGTCAAGAACAGTATTGTACATATCATTTAGGGTTGCGATTATAAAGAACAGTATAGTACATATCATTTGGGGTTGCCATTATAAAGAACAGTATAGTACTTATCATTTGGGGTTGCCATTATAAAGAACAGTATAGTACATATCATTTGGGGTTGCCATTATAAAGAACAGTACAGTACATATCATTTGGGGTTGCCATTATAAAGAACAGTATAGTACATATCATTTGGGGTTGCCATTATAAAGAACAGTATAGTACATATCATTTGGGGTTGCCATTATAAAGAACAGTATAGTACATATCATTTGGGGTTGCCATTATAAAGAACAGTACAGTACATATCATTTGGGGTTGCCATTATAAAGAACAGTATAGTACATATCATTTGGGGTTGCCATTATAAAGAACAGTATAGTACATATCATTTGGGGTTGCCATTATAAAGAACAGTATAGTACATATCCAGTAAACCACTGAAGAACCTGAGAAAGCGCACTACTTACGTCGTCAAAATTAGTTTTATTTCTGCCAACATTAAATAAAAGAGATGTGTCATCAGCAAATAGTACAATCTTGCACAGCTTCTCCACAAAGAAAGGCAAGTCATTTATGTAAATTAAAAATAGAAAAGGACCTAAAATAGAACTTTGAGGAACTCCTAATTTTACTTCAGAGCCATTGGATTTTACTTCATTGATTTGAACCTTCTGCATTCTACTACTCAAATATAAGCGGATAAGCTCAAGAGCCAAATCTGCAATACCATAATGACTCAGTTTCCGTATAAGAGTTTCATGTTGCACGCAGTCGAATGCCTTTGAGAGATCACAGAAGATACCAATAGCATTTTGTGACTGTTCCCAAGCAGCAAATATATGCTGTATAAGGGCAACACCTGCGTCAGTAGTGGAACGCCCTTTTGTAAAACCAAAATGTTGAGGATGAAGTAATCCATTTAAGTTAAAATGTTTCAGCATCTGATTCAACATAATTTTTTCAAAAATTTTGCTTAAGGCAGACAGTATAGAGATAGGTCTAAAATTATTAGGATGATCTTTACTTCCACTTTTAAAAAGTGGTATTATTTTACTATATTTCATTAAGTCTGGGAATATCCCTTCGTCAACACACTTATTAAATATTATGGCTAAGATTGGTGCTATAATATCAATAATTCCGCTAAGGACTTTGACTGATATACCCCATAGGTCACAAGTTTTTTTCTGAGTTAGTAATTTAAATGTCTTTATGATGTCTTCAGAGGTAACATGCTCAAATTTAAATATAGCCTTGCATTTATTTACATTACATTTTAAAAGTAACTCTGATTCTAATGGAGAGGAATTTAATGCATTAGTTGTAATTGTAGGCATTTCAGTAAAATATTTCTCAAAAGAGTTAGCGACACTAAGATCTGAATCTATTATTTTTGAATTTACAGTAAGTGAATAATGATTGTCACGCGGTTTAATTTTTCCTGTTTCACTATTTATTACATTCCATGTGGCCTGCATTGTCCAGATCTATCATGGATCTAGTGAGATATTATTTTCTCAAAAGATCCATTTTCGAAAATGTGTATCTACTGAGAAGTATAGGAAAATGGACCAAACCCTGTATTCCGAGCCAAAAAAGTAAAATATACAGGCATAATAAATCGCCGCTAGAAAAGTTTCCACCATGTAATAGATGAGAACACATACCTACATCTAAGGATGAGTACAGATACCTACTCATAATAGTTAAGAGAGCAACTGGGTGGCTAGAAGCGATTCCAATGAAGGACATCATGGCCTGCACAATAGCCAAAAACTTATACGAAAATTGGATAGTACGATTTGGCACACCCTTGCGTATTACGACAGACCAAGACAGATAGTTCGAAACCGGACTATTCGCACAACTGATGAAGTTCTTAGGGGTAGAAAGAAACAGGTGTACAGCCTGGAATCCAAAAGCAAACGGGATTAACGAGCGACCCCACAGAACCCTAAAAGCAGCATTAATGGCCAAATTGGAAGGTAGCAACTGGATAGAGGAATTATCTAGAGTATTGTTAAGCTTAGGAGCAACGCCGAGAAGTGACACAGATGTCAGCGCAGCAAAATAACGTACGGTACCTCGTTAAGGTTACCAGGGGATTTTAACAATACAAAACCCGAGGGTAATTATGAGCCACACCAGTACGTTGAGAAATTGCGGAATACTATAAAAAAGGTCAAGAATCCGTCCACTACACATAAACAATATAGAAAGGTATTTGTACACCATGTCCTCCAGAAACTAAATACGTTTTCATAAGAAGGGATGACGTAATGAAATCATTAGAAAAGCCTTACGAGGGACCATTTTTAGTTAAAAACAGGTAAGAAAAATACTTTGACGTAAAATTGACAGGCAGAACCGCGCACATTTCTATAGACAGACTGAAACCAGCATACGTGATTACTGACGTACCTATTGCATTGCAATTTTCTCATAAAAAAAATAACTAATTATAACAGTGTTAGCAATAGTTCTCACAAGGAAAGTGCGACACAGCTAAAAGTATATGTTACAAAAAGCGGTCCAGTATAGAAACCGAATGTAAGATTTAGCAAATAATAACAATAATTGAATTGATAAGGCTATACTAAGTATATTTTTTTCAAATAAAGTTAATAAAATTTCTTTTTAGTTCACGATAGTATATAAATATCGTAAGAAGAGCTGTGAAACACGGAAGACATTAAGTCAGGGTTCAGCAAAAAGGAACACGACATTAGCCGCGCAAAAATTCCTTAGTCAGCAGAAGCTAACGATATCACAATTGGTGCACCACAGCAGTGAACATAATATAATGTAATTTGTATAAATTAATAATGTAATAACTAAAGTTTTAATATTTTCGTAATTATAATTTTTTATTACTCTGTGTAACAGTGTCATTAGATTATAATTATTATATGAGTATGCAAAGAATTGTGTAGTCCTTTAACAAAAATAAAAAAAATTAAAAGGACCAAGAGCGCAAATAGGAATCACAAATAGGGTTCCGAAATTATTAGCAATAGCTGATATAGTTGTTCTAAGGTAAAGTAATCGAATAAATCGAACTTAGAAAAAAATTAAAAAGTTAGCTGCCCCCAGAAGCATTGTGAACGAGGATAACTTTTTCTTCCTTAGTAGAGTCTATAAAGTACTTAAAAAAACGTGTTTAACAAAATGTTGATATACCAGTGATAAAGCAATAAAGACATAGTAAAGAATATATCAAATAACATGTTAGAAAGCAAATCAGGTATAATAGAATAGTCATGTCATAAATATAGATAAAACACAGCTATAAATAAACGTAAAGAAAAGCAAACGCAGTAAAGAGACTATTATGACATTGTACTCATGAAGTCACAGTAAGTCAGTGAAACGGTAAGCTGACATAAGATATGCGTTTGTAAATAGCTATTGATAGAATTATAATTATGTAAGATTTTTTTTATGTTACTTATGTTTTGTGTATGTATGATTAATTCAAGGAATATATTCAAAGTATATATTTTTTTAATAGGAGGGAAGTATTTGTAAGTATTTGTTAGTGTTAATTGTCACGTATGTGTAATATGTAATAAGGAATTTATAATTTTCTACATAAAAAAATATAACCACGTAGTACACGTTCTAATATCTATGTATTTAAGCAACAGTTTAATTATTAATACATTAAGTTTCCAGTATTCCCTAACTATACTCCTGTAACGTTATAAGATACATATATCATTGTAAATTATTTATACAAAATATATTCAAATAGTATCTGGACAGTTGAGTATAATTTCGTACAAACCTGCTACTATAAGATAACGAGAAGTGTCGTTACATGTTCACACTTGGAGGTCATCATCTGCAAGGATGTATGTAACTCTTTTATTTGCAAGTCGAGTAAATGTGTATCAGTTTTATGTTGTAGCCTACTGTTTTCTCATTGCAACTTACATACTTCCAGATTTTACACTGACTATTTTTTCTTTGCAGTAATTTACATTTCGATTAAATATTTTTATTTTTTGATAATTTTTTCAGTTTTTTTTATAAATCTGTTGATTTTGATGATTTTTTTATTTAGTTTCTACTGCTGTTAGCAACCTTCTCTGATTTAGAAGAGTTAAAGATGATATCACCGGTAAGATCTATTGTGGTGGTATTTCTAGTTGCAGCAGAAACAAGAGTCGGGGCCTTACTACATAATTCGTCAAAAAGATTTTGAGTTTGATGCTGTGTGTAAGTATGGCCTCTTCAAGTGGGATGTGTTGATGGGCTTCCCGTGGTTCCTCTTCAAGATATGAGATCTTGCTAAGGGCCACCACATACTGCTCACAACAGCTGTCAAACCTTTCTATATTTTTTTTGTGGCTTTAGTAACCTTTCTATAAGTTTCTTAATTGATCCCGCTCTTCTAGTACAGTATCATATTGAGTGTGCAGCACTGACAACTCATTTCGGAGGCTACTATTTTTGTTTAATATTTCTAAGAGTTCTCTTTAGTTATCACCCCTTTCACTGTATAATTGATCACACTTTTCCTTGCAAAATCTTAAGTTCCTGCAAAGCCAGTTGAAGTTTGGACTGGATACTGGATTTTTCAGGTATATATATATATATATATATATATCTTATAGGTAATATAAAATACACATACATGCACATATTCATATATACACAAACAGACATATATTAATACATATACATAAATATACATATATATATATATAAAACTATATGTAAATTTACTAATGGGTTCTATCTGATTCAATCCTCGTTCGGCCGCCCGATAGCGGTAGGGCTCCAAACACGAGCGGCTGCTCAATCAAACAGACGTCGCACACCCGAAAGTGGCCCAGCCCCTACACAACAGCCCGGCAACAAATGCACATCATTTAAACGACCATCACTTCGGAAACTCGCCTAAAGGGAGAAGAAGTGACAAGAAACTCCCGGATGTTCACCTGTTGCCAATCAGTCATGCAGGAACCAAGCCATCAAGTACACAATATCTATCCAAATATGTATATACACACATACTTGTACACGTACGTACTCGTGCGCCACACAGCTTTTTCACGCTGAAAATCGGCATTACAGTTTTTTATACTAATTTCATATAATAATTTTACGTTCTGACTTGACCACAAAGTTTAATGAACTTTAGAAAATGCCACCCGCTAATTTATGAGAATCTAGTACTTTTAAATTCGTACGACTCTAGTTACCAATAATTACCTACAACGTGTACGACGTCCTGTCGTTTATGTGTTCCTAGTACTTTTGCGACGCTACGCAAAAATAAAAACAGGATGGCCAAATGCTGTAGGTAGCTTTCAACTAAAAAGCTTCAGCAGCAACTTACTTCTTTAATTTACAAAACTTTTTCACTAAGCTCTGCATTATTTTTTTTTAGTTTTAACCAAAATAGTTCAATGACATGGTACATTCACTTACACTGTACTTATCTTGTTTTTTAAACATAAACTACCTACCCATGTAGGTACCTATCTTAATTCATAAAAATGGTTCAAAATAACCTTTATTTACTAAAACACTGAATCAAAACCAATTTTAACTTCCCATTTTAAAAATTAGCTAGGTAGGTACGCACGTACGTTTTCACAAAAGTGGTTCAAACTGAACACTAAACAAAAAAAAACCTTTGGAGTATTTTAACTTCTATTTCAAACATTTGCTAGGGAAGTACCTAACATTTACAAAAATGATTCAAAGTTGCGTTCAAAGCGTCGCGTCGCAACACGTATAGGTGCATTTCGTAGCATTTCCACTGTTATGAAGTTGAACACGACTATTGTTCTCTCCCAGCTTCTCCAGCTTAGACACCCCTTCTTCAAACCGTAAAAGTAGCATGTGCCAGCCACAGCACAGCCGCAGTGACATGCTTCTGCAGGCATCATATGACGTAAACCTTTGTTGCTTGCTAGTGCGATGGTCTCCAGTTGATAAAACGCTCTAAAAACATATCTTGCTCTCAACTCAAATCGTTACTTTCAAAGACTCCTACACACAGGATCATCTTGTTGTATTGGCTAATGAATAATTCACCCATTTTTTTTAAAAAAAACAACTTATTTTACGAATTCCACTCATATTTCATGCAAACAAAACAATGGCGTCGCGTGCCGTCGGCTTTTGACTGAAGATTTTGTCATTTTGATCGATAGATAAAGTGAATGTAGTATGTATTATTTATTGTAATTTGTATTGATGACGTGGATAAAGCTCTGCAACAACTTAGGCCAAAAAAGTCAGCTAGTTAGGTATTCCGCCCTACATTTTTAAAGACGGTCAGTACTTAATAGACCGCTCCTGTACATTTTCAATCAAAGCTTGATGACGGCAGCCTTTCCTGATCGATGGAAAACAACTAGAGTCGTTCCAGTACCAAAGGGAGTATCAATGTCGAGTGTAGAAGAATACAAGCCTGTCGCAGTACTATCAACAAAAACATCAAAAAAGTATTAGAGGCGGCGGTGTATAAAAAAATATTTACTCAGGTGAGCGTGCAACTTCATGATGCGCAGCATGGATTTAAACCAGAAAGAAGCACCACCAGCAATCTGATAAACTACATGGGTGATATCACAGTAGCAGTCGACGGCGGGAAACAAGCAGATGGCGCTTATTTCGACTATAAACAAGCTTCTCGACCTAGTTGATAACGACACGTTACTTGGGAAGTTGGCAGGAGCTGGTTTTACTCATTTACTGAACTTCTTTGCCAGTTATATGCAAGATAGACAACAGTACGTAGAATATGCAGGCTATAGGTCGGAAAGCTATTTTACTAGGTCTGGAATGAGCCAAGGAAGTAATCTCGGTCCTTTAGAGTTTACACTAATGATAAACGATCTACCTAGCGTCATCGAAAATGCAAAATGCTTATTAGTTGCCGATGACCTAAAACTGTATCTCACCGTTGCAAGTATGGAGGATTGTCAAAAACTACAAGAAGATATTGATAGAGTAGTGACCTGGAGCAAAAGAAATCTATTGCAATTTAAATTTCAAAGTGTATGACAGTAACGTTCAGCCGCACGCGAAATCCAATCACATATAATTATCATATTGAAGGAATACCGATTAAGAGATTCAAAGAGGTCAAAGACTTAGGGGTAAATTTTACATCAAAACTAGAATTTCGGGAGCACATTATTAGTATATGTAAAAAAGCATATAGGAAACTAGGGTTTATGCTTCGCATGGCTCAAGGTTTCACAAATATTAAAGCTATAGTCAATTTGTATACCGCTTTGGTTCGGAGTCAATTAGAATATAATGCAGCCATTTGGGCACCGCACGAAAATGAGTATATTTTTATGTTAGAGCGAGTGCAAAATAAATTTATTAGGTTTTTATACAAAACAAAATACGGCGTATACCCGTTGTACCCAAATAAGTATCCTACCCTATTCATTTTAGGTATGGTGGGATATAACAAACTAAAGGTCAGAAGACAATTGGCTCTAGTTTTACATATTTTGAAAGTTCTGAGGGGAAATATATGTAACCCGAAAGGACGCGTATCTTTGTATATTCCGGACAGGTATGTATGGAGGAGGCGGCGACCGCGTCTGCTGGCCGTACCGCGGGGCCGTAACGCGGGGCCGCACCGCGCTGGTGAACTTGGGGATATAAAACCTGTAATGATAGTTGTAAGTTTGGATGAAAAAATAAATAAATAAATAAGTGTAGGTATAGGAGCTACTGTGCAGATTGTGCTATTACGTTTTAAACTAAAAAGTGTTGCCATACCGCGTTTTGTTTGTACCATCTGTAGATAAGACATTGCGATAGAATTAGTATCATCCTGATGTGCTTCAATACAGATTGTATACCTACCTGTTAGTTGATTAACAAAGTATTATCATTACTTTTAATAATTATTATTCTTGCCAGCTCTTCTGCACAACTTTACGTTGTTAAATAGATTGTATCGACGGTTGAAAATTGTTCTCAGTAACCTACTAAAATGAAATAAATTTTATTTGATTTAATCCCTAAATATGTTATTAAAAGTCGATATATTTTTTTTGTGGCGCGGTTAGTAGGTAGGTATTCTGTTATCTGTGCCGACTCTGTAGAGTAACAAAATAACAAAACAGACCGGTAATAAAATCCTAACGTAGGTACTCCGAGAGGCTTAAGTTTGTTTTCTGTATCTCCATCTATTCATTTTTACAAATCATGATTACAATCGACAGGCAAAATGTTATTTAATAAGATCTACCTGAAAATGACTGTGTAAATACATGCGTAAACTGGAACGTGACATTATAGTTGTTTCACTTTTTGTAATACGACTGTTAAAAACTAAGAAGTAGCTATTACTTATTTAGCAAAAATAACAAAGTGAAATTCTTGTGATTACTAATAGTGATTATAATTCCCAATTTTATGGTAGTTTTGCCGAGAATTTCCAAGCAACACAGGCCCTGGGTGGCCGTTGACCATATGTTGACCAATCGTCGTTCAGCAAATTATTAGCGCGAATCCTACATTCCGGAAATTGGGGTACCGTTTTCTACTTTTATCAACTTTGTCCGAAATGCTAACAGTATTCTATGAAATCCTGGTACATGGAATTTAGAAGCTCACATTAAAAGTGACTGCTATGACAATTTTAATGAACTCAATTGCCCTAGCTTAGGTGTAATGGGTACAAAATTATGAGATATGATTTAGTAGAAATTATTTTATTATTTAACTCAAAACGTTATACGAGTGCTGAGCCTTCTGATAATTTTGACGTGACAACGTCTTATAAATTGGTTTGCCGGGTGACACTTCAAGAAACTGCGTTACGCTCCGCTCACGTTATGCGCTCACAATGAGAGCGAGTGAGAGGCACGCGGCATGGTTAGCCCGCCTAAGAGCGAGAGAGACAGACATAAAAAGTGAAAGGCACAAGTTGTCACGTAAAACTTTCGCCCGTATACCGACTTTACAGGCAACCAGTTTTTTTTATTAAAATTTTAATTACTTTCTATTTATTATTTTTTTATTTAATTAATATTCTGTAAGAAAATCTGATGAAATCTTTTTACTATTTGCAAGATTTAAACCAATTTTTCGTAGATTACGAAAAACATGTAAATATATATGAAGAACCCTTTTGATAAAATATGTGCAGGAAAGAGAAAATGCTTCCCTCTCAACCTGCATGATTTCTGATGTCCGGGTTCTTCAAAGAACAACGGATCGCAGTGGGACATTGACTAAGTTTTGATAGTAGTTAAAATTTATTAATACACAATCTGATGTCGGTGGCTAGTAGCTACTAGGCCGGTCTGAACTAATTTTCTAAATTGAACATGCATATTAATAAATTAAATTAACGTAACATGTATCTCAGCGACCTATTAGCGGTAAAGAACATTTTACGATGTAATTAATTTCTCTCATACAGACTCATAATTATTTTTTTTAAATTAGCCGCACAGAGACATCACCTGTAGGTAAAAATAGAAAAAATGATTCAGATATTTCATCACAAATTTTGACAAAATGACCGGTTATCAACCCCTACACAGCTGGTGTTTAACGAGAAGTTATTTACCAAATTTCTGAAAGCTGCGGATGTTTAAGGGAATTGGGGGTATTCATAAACAGCCCTATGGCTTGACCTGTCGATAAATTTTTATAGCAGTTAAAAAGTAGTTGGTTGCGCTGCTGATGAATTGTAGGAGGTAAACATAAAGTCTGTGAAAACACATTTATATCGCGTCATCGGGAAACAAATCCTCACGTATGCGGAATTGCTAACCGTTCTCACACAAATTGAGGCTCTGCTTGATTCCAGACCTTTATGTTTGCTAATCGATGAACCGGAATCGGAACCGGAACCGGAGAGCCTAACGCCTGCGCACTTCTTGATGTCAACTGCATTACAATTCCTTCCCGCGTTACGATTACGATATTAATACTTTAAATCATTTATCGCGTAAACAACTTTTAGACACTTTGGTCGAATCTTATTGAAGAAAAATCAATTTAGACTACCTACACCTTCTTCAAGTAAGACGAAAATGGAACTCGGCGTCTAATCGAATAAAAAAAAAAGTTGCACTCCGGGAGTGCCGGCAGAAGTAAAAACCTTTACACACGATTCGCGCTTAGCACTCAAATATGTCACAAGACATGTCTTTGACATTGTCAAGAAATAATAATGTTTGTTTATTTACTTTTTTGACGTAGTATATTTGACATCGCAATCTGTCATAGAATTAAAATTCCATATCCAACCTCCCTGTACTACTCATAATCGCGAATACTAAAAATAAAAATTATAATAGGCGTGGCATTACGGTTTCCGTCTTACGAATTTCCACGATTAGGACACGTGACCTGACGCGAGTTTATCATTTTTTACCCATACCAAAAAAAGTGCACAACGCCGCTAAAGTAGTTTTCACTTCAAAAAGGCATGCTTATTGTATTAGTGCACCAAGACGAAACCTTAAATGGAACATTTAAGCGTCCAGTTGTCAAACTGTGTCCGATTCCAACGCAATAGACCTTTTAAATATATAAAATTGATCTTTACACGCTCATAATCTTAATATTAAATAATTAAAATTACGATTATTATTCCGCTATATTTCCCGCTCAATTATTATTTAAACCGCTACCTTTTCATTTATGATTTTGTTTTTTTTTGTTTGTGACGCAACTCTACCAAGGGCTAGGGCTATCTCTAATTTATTCTTGACTTTGGTAATCCTACGGATTTCCAAGGCGGGAAGAATGGTTGCGCTGCTGATGAGGTGTGTGGAGCCATCTAGGCTGCTCATTGCTATGTGACAATAGAGTGTGTGGCATTCGCGCTAATTCAACCTGCAACGCTACGCCGTCGTTATTTGAAGTTTATGAAATCGTATAAAAACCTATATTTCATCGCATTTTGAATTAATTTAAGTAATCGCCGCTCGATTATATACTTACTCGAATGTTTTGTTATTATTTATATTTACTGTGTAAACAAACTATGCATAAATGACTAAAGGTGAGAAGTGAGGTGAGGACGTGGGCAAGCAAGTTATCGTCAGGAGGTACCTCCACAAGAATCGTGAAGCACAGCTCACTCAACTTCTGCGACAAGTCACTTCACTCACTTTCGGTGAGTCGCTTGGATCTTCTCTCATGTTTATCTAGCCGCGCAATTGTTTGAACCGTCTAAAAGTGTAATTCATCAAATTCAAGATAACAGTTGCTATTTCGCATTTATCGCAAACTCCGCCCAATCGCATCAAGCACAAGCTTGTTTGGGATAAATCGTTGTTGCTGTACCTACACTATCAGGGTGCGATATTTGACCGCTTGGGCGCCCGAGCGGCGAAATATGAAATTTGAAAATTGAATTAACTAAACACGAATATTGATAAGTAAAGAGATAACTCTTCAAGTTTTATTTAATTTCGAACTGGGACATGGGAAATGGGAACAATGGGAAAAGAATGCGCCATTAAATTAATTTAAAAAAGTAAAAAAAGAAATCGACATTTGAACGCGGCGAATTGGCGGCAAAATTACATAAACTATTTTTTTATTGTCAATAGAAAAGCACTATACAAGGCTTGGCCACAACTGAACATAACCGGACTCTGAGTTTGCGTTTGCAGGATGCTGCGTTTGCGGGCCGCGGCAGTAATTTACTATATTGCAAACACTCAAACCTAACATAGTGTTCTGAAAAACGGGGCTGGCTCGAATGGTGCCGATTGTAATGTCTTTTTAATTATTTGTTTCCGAAATAAAACATTATCGCCATCTGAGAGACGCGACGCTGACGGTCGACGGACGACGGACGGACGCATCGCTCTCGTGTACGTAACAAACTTCGACACAAATAGAGCTCCTTTGATGTGTCCCTCGCCGTCTCCGTCCCTGTCGTATCACGTCACTTAACTACGAGTTACAACAAACGACTTTTTTTTTTTTGTTTATTTGACTGCACATCAAAACTCAGCTAAGCTTTGTCCAAATCTAACTTAATTATTATAGTTTGTCAAGAAGTGGCAATATGTCCCATATTACTTTGCTATTCTTGGCTGTTTTTAGTTTGAAAGACATTTAGTTTTAACCCTTTGCACTGTTTTATTATATATTAGAGAATTATTATCACAGACCATTATATTATATTGTTTTTTGTGTTTCTGTTTTTAGTCCACTCAGTGGGCAAAGGACTTCCATACAGCCTCATATTATGTATTAGTATAAGAGTTTTATGTTTTTACTGTCACACTGGTTCGTGACAGACCGAATAGGCTTTTACAGACTATCAGTGCTGTAGCTTTTGCCGCAGCTTATACTGAGTAAGAGACCTTTTTGGCACTTATTTATCAAGTTTAAGGATTAATCTTGTTATGAATTTTTGAGGTTTTATTTAAGTTTTATTCTTTTTAAGTACATATTGTTAATGAGTGCTAAATAAATATTTTTCTTGTTCTTCTTCATTAACCACTTACTTTTCTAAGTACAGTGGTTTACGACGAGGTACATGCGTTTCCTAAGCCACCTTAATTGACATACATTGCATCAGTAGCAGTGTTACAGTGATGGCTCACCACTAGTCCCCGCTAGTCATCACTAGTAAACACCAGAGTGGAAAAACGCTATCTCCCATATTAAAATCTAGGCGTGTGTCTGACCGTTGGTTATTCCCTTTGGGGGAATGAAACCACAACGATAAACATACATCAAAGAATTTCATGCAAAGTCTCATCCCCTATTTTGACCTCTAGGAGATGATTTTTTAAAGACAGTTAATGAAAAACTTGCGTGGCATTTGAAAAAAATGGTTTAACTACATATAAATGAACCTACAAAAATAACGGAATAGTTACACAAATTTTCGATCCCCTATTTTGCCCTCTAGGGGATTATTTTCCAAAACACGGTGAAATACTTAAACCTTAATTATAAACCTCAAGGCTACATACCAATTATTATGCGTTTAGCTTAAAAAAATATGGATTTCAATTTAAAACTTCCAACATCGATTTAACCCTCTTAGGCAAAATCCTTTCATAAGGCTCACTTACGTTGTAACCGGAATCGAAACCGGAACCTCTGTACAAAATTCCAAGTCTCAAAACAAATTAAGAAAAGTGAAAAAAGATTTTTTCAAAAACTTGCTTTTCTTAAAACATTAGAATCATATAAAAATTCAATCTAACCGAAAATTGTACTAAAAAATGAATATAAAATTTTTTATATCCATGTACGATACGTGTGTAATACTTGTAAAAAAAAAACGAGTTGCACTCCGGGAGTGCCGGCAGAAGTGAAAACCTTTACACACGATTCGCTATTAACACTCAAATATGTCACAAGACATGTCTTTGACATTGTCAAGAAATAATAATGTTTGTTTATTTACTTTTTTGACGTAGTATATTTGACATCGCAATCTGTCATAGAATTAAAATTCCATATCCAACCTCTCTGTACTACTCATAATCGCGAATACTAAAAATAAAAATTATAATAGGCGTGGCATTACGGTTTCCGTCTTACGAATTTCCACGATTAAGACACGCGACCTGACGCGAGTTTATCATTTTTTACCCATACAAAAAAAAGTGCACAACGCCACTAAAGTAGTTTTCACTTCAAAAATCTTTCTTCCGACAGCTCGCAGGTAGAGTATATACACACGTCTTGTTTATATATTTTATAGTTTGGTTCCTTTATGAGCAACTCGCCGGAAGTACAAAAAATTGCAGTAAATTAGAATATTAAAGCTTATTTACCCGACTTCAACTAAGTAGGTTCTTAAAAGTAGGTTTGTACTGTACCTACATAAAAGTGCGAGTTTAATTAACGCACTTTCATAAAATATGTACTGTTTTTTATTATTTCGAATGACAGCTGTCAAACTATAAATCGCTATATCTCCGTAACTATTGATCGTAGACTATTAGTTTCCTTACAGAAGTTATAGGTCTCATCGAGATCTTCCTTTTTTAATGACAGCTGTCAAACTATAAATCACTATATCTCCGTAACTATTGATCGTAGACTATTAGTTTCCTTACAGAAGTTATAGGTCTCATCGAGATCATCATTTTCAATGACAGCTGTCAAACTATAAATCGCTATATCTCCGTAACTATTGATCGTAGACTAATTGTTTTTTTCTGAAATGATAGATCTCATCGAGATCCTGATTTCTAATGACAGCTGTCCTGTCGTATCGTAGAAGAAGAAGAAGAAGAAAGGTAGATCCAATCAAGACCTTTATTTCAGATGACAGCTGTCAAATTAGAAACTACTATAGCTCCGTAAATATTGATTATAGACTACTTGTTGCTATTTAATCATACTTTAGTTTACTATTCTGTAACTAATAATAATAATATGCCGCCTGTAATGACATAGTCGCAACAAGTATGAAGTAGTATGTAAACTGAATTTAAAAAAGTTTAAAATTTTGTTAAACAGAAACTTGTCAAAATGGCTTACTATTCAATTAAAGACTATCTTATAGATAAAAACGCATGGGAATAACTAAAATGTTGTTATCATATCATAGTACTTGTATTTGGAAATGTAACAATCGTTACACACATTGTAACTAGTACAATCGAAGTTTTATTGGAGTTGCTTGAGTGTGTCATGCTCTCTCAAAGTGTCTCTGCGGTGGTGGCGTGTGTGTCGGGTCATTACGTTCCCTAAAACATGGTTGAGCAAAGCAATGGCTGATTCATGTGTCATACTCGTGAGCGGGTGCCGCCTTTGGAGACTGGTCTGCTCTTGCAAACTTCTTTGTATCCTTGTATTTAGTCTTACTTTCTTGTTTTGTTTATCAATACTGTAAGACATTGATTATTTCCAAGTGATGAATAGGTACATAAACTGTCTTTTTGTTTTTTTTTTAAATTTTGCAATTAGATACTTTTTTATGCTGTGCTTATGCATTTTATGTTTTTTATGTTTGTAATGGAAAGTGTCCTTCTATGATAGGAAGGAGATTTTCCAATATTTTTAAGTGAACGCTGTAAGAGAAAGGGAGATAAGAAATGCCCTTGCTGAATTTCTTGCCGGTTCTTCTCAATACAAGGTCTCCCGCCCTATAGACTTACGAACCGATGGCGTAGTGACATTCATAAGTGCTCAATTATTGTAGCCTAAACTGAATAAATAATTTTGTTTTGATTTTATTTGATTTTAAGGAAGTGAATTGTAATAATTTTTATTAGAAATAAATGTTTAAAACCTTAAACCTATAATTATCCATGAATAGTGAAATATGCCATTTTTATTGGTTAAATATTAAATTTTGTGCATTTAACTTCAATAGTGACGGATTTCCATACAAACTTTCAACCTCCATTTCACCCTGTTAGGGGATGAATAGCACAAAATTCTTTATTAATGCTCACAGACGTCGCAAAAGAAACCTCTGTACTAAACTTCAAGTCTCTAGAAACAAAAATATCGAAATTCTCATACAAACTTTCAACCCCTACTTTACCACTTCTGGAGATAACTTTCCAAAAACAGTAAATAACATAAATCTTGATTTTTTACTATAAGGCCAACTGCAAAGTTTTATGTATTTAGTTTTAAAATTTACCAAGTTTCATAAAGAAATCGAATTTTACCCTCTTAGAAGATGTATTTCGCAAAATACGTTCCTAGTGCTTACGTACGTCATAACAGAAACCTTTATACTGAACGTCAAGTCTCTAGAAATAAAAATATCGAATTTTTCTTACAAACTTTCAACCCCTATTTTACCCCTTTGGGGGATGATTTTTCGAAAACGCTGAAACACGTGAATCTTGATTTTTAATTATAAGGCAAAATACTAAGTTTTATGAATTAAGCTTCAAAAATGACGGATTCCTATACAAACTTCCAATCACAATGGGATGAATTTCCAAAAGTCCCTTATCAGTGCACACTTACGTTGTTTAAGGAACGTTTGTTCATGCTTCTAGACCTAGCGGTTTCAGCTGTGCGTTGATCGATCGATCGACAGTTGGTCAGTCGGTCAGTTTCTTCTTTTGTATACAAACATAAAATAAATAATGACAATATGAATAAATATATGTCACCTGAAGCTTTATGTAAATACGAACAAAATAAACTTTTTCATACTAAAAAAATATTCCGTCAACACCAGGCTTAACGGAATATTATTAAGGATTGTCTCTGAAATTAGTAGGAATTAAATAGTTTATAAACTGACGAAAGATTCATAGTACGAGATCCGGCTGCAGGATAAGTGCGCTCATCAGTTTTTTGCTAAAACCCAATTTTTTATGTATATTTATAACTAGGAGAATATATATCTACCAAGTTACCTATCATTATTGCCTGTGTTTATTATCATATATGGTTGCCTAATCATATCCGGCCGCAAATAAGATGATAAATATTTGAAGAAGAGTGAAATAGAGTTAGCGTGTAACATCATTTGCCAGACGAGGATAGCTATTGCAGGCTTTGCGACGCTTCTAAGCCATTGTTAGTGGTAGTGTTCTCAACTGAACATCTGCGGCATTTTTATTCTAAAAAAATACCGCACTGTTTTGGAGTACGTAATACACAACATTTTATTTTCACATTTTTGTTTTATTTGTGCATCTAAAAATTATTAAATTAACTAACGTAAAATAAAATCGATAAAGATGAAGTCGTGTTTTCTGTGTAACAAAACAAGCAATGTACTCGACTTTGATAATGCATCATTCAAAAAGTGCTCGCTAATGTTATTGTTTCGTCGTAAAAACAATATAAATATCATGACAAATTATTATCAATTGAATCTACTAATGATTTTGGATATCATTTAGAGTGCCTAAAAAGAATTGTAGTTCTAAAGCAAGAAGATAAAAAAGAATTTGAAGATTTTTGCAAAACACAAACCGTAAGTAAAATTTCAATTCAACTTAAGAATAATATAGGTTATGGTTACAATATAAATGACACAGTGCTAACTTTGAGAATTTTTTGTTAAAAAACCTTTTTTACAAAATAAAATTACTGCATTTTTGAAAAAAAAAATTCAAAAATTAACTGATAAATTTTTGAAAAAATTAACTATAGCCAAAAAATTCTAAAAATTTTGGGTCACTAGTTAAGTAAATTCCAATGACTTACCGGTTTTGGCGTCAGATGTTTTTGTATAAATTTTATGTAAACAGGGGTGTATTGAATTTGTGTATGTGTCTGTTTAGTTTTTCCTTGTATCACCGACTTATCCACTTTATATTAATTAGTTGTCACGCCGGTTCAACCTAATAAATCTTTCCCGAACAAACCCCCGCCTTTGCCCCTTTGCCTTCCAACTTGAACTGCAAAACCGACAAGTGACCGAGAGATTCGTATTCGCACATAAAATCCACGTATTTTGTGCGGAATTCTCTATCACGATGCATCCGGCGCTCCATGGATAATGGTCTTTTTTCGGCAATTTTCCAGGAGTCACCCAGGCGCGGACGATAAGAAAGGCAGTCGAGTAAAAAACCGGCCAGAATTTAGACGACACATATTGACGAGAAAATACGACTCGCACTCGTCGTCGACTGGTCGAGTTCGTGATGCCGGGGTGAAGGGAGTCAGCGAGCGAGAGTCCCACCTGCACCGACGAATCCGTAGACGCCTGAGCCCACATAAGCATACGGGTCCCACGCGGGCATATGTGGCTCGCCTACAGTGAGCGGGGCGGGGAAGGTCGATGTCGCACTGGGGACGGGGGCGATTGAGTTCGATTCAGCGACGACGAACGGCCCGTGCGAACCGTAGACACACCTGCATGTATCATCCGAGGAACATCCTCTCGGAGGATACATAAATCAGAGTGGTGATCCCCACCACACTTTATACAAAGTCGCAGCTGTCGACAGTCCTTGGCTAGGTGCTTCACCAAACAATAATAACAAAGGCCAAGCCTACCGGTCAGTAATCGTTTTCGGGCCACCCCAGATTTCCTGAACTGGTGGCAATCCCAAATGGTGTGTCCCGGTTCGTGACACACCCCACACCGTTCAGTCCGTTCAACTGTCAAAATTGTGGGGGCCAAAACGACCCGGTACCTCGCGATGTCCCGGAACAAGGTTGTTGACGGGGTCCAGTCGGGGCCAAAAGACACTAAAGTGTCAAAAGTAGGTATATGTGACGCCGTGTTACCTCCGTGCAATTGTTCAAAACGAGCCCTGACGTCATGAGGCAATTTGTTTAAAACAATGTGTAACAATAAAAATGACCACGCGGTTACAGAGAATTTTAGGTCCGCTTTTTTAAAATCAGAATTTGCCGCCTTTAGGATAGTTTCGTCATCCGTTAACGATAAGAGACCCTGGTATGCCTGATCCAGTTCATTAACTTTTGTCGGAAACTGTACAGCTCTTTGCTTCAATGTAAACATCCTATCTTCCCGTGTAAACAATCCCATGGCACAAGAGAACCACCGTGTGAGATTGGTTAAGACAACCTTGTGCTCCTTTATTGATGACGTCATTTTTTATAACTAAATAAATCAAACAAAACAAAAAAAATCCAAAAACTAAACCAGAAAAACAAACAAACGACTCTGTTTTTTATATATACAGTTTGTTACAGCAACCAATTTGATAGCGTAAAAGTATATTGAAACCGATGAGCGCATTTATCCTGCGTCCTATCCTAGTTTATGTCTAATGTCCTAATCACCAGGTGGAATTTTCGATGAGCGAAGCAATTTTAAAATCCTTATACATTTCCATACTTGATAGTTAGATAAATGTAGGTGAGAAGGTGAGTAGTGTACGTTCGAATTTATATTCTTTTCAGATGAGGGTTAGATAGAGTATTTGATTCGTCTTAATGACGGGTCAAGCAAAAGTCTTAATGAGTAATATACTAACTAACTATTAGTTACCTCAAATGTGTAAGTTTGTTGCCCCCACATGGACTGAAGTCTTCTAAGGAGTCCTAAAGGAGCCCTAAATAACAGCAAATGAGTATGAGAGAAACATAAAAATAGGGACAGGATCTAAAACATTCAATTAAACTAAATACTTCAATTTCACTGTATAAGCGTAAAGCGAAGAAAAATGCTTTAATTAGTTTAAAACATACTTTACTAGTTTTAACAAAATAATTATTTGTGTTAGGTTATTTTACGCATAAATAACAACAGTAACTTGACAAATAGTATTTCAAGCAAACACTACGTTCGTCTTGTAGCGAAGTGCAGATAGCAACAGGCGAGATCAAACAATCCCCCACCTTAGGCAGATCAGGTCTGACTTGAGACACTGTTATACCTTAAGAAATCGGCAATCACGACAAAGTAGCAACAGCTCTTGTACTACTTTAGTCGCCTTCTAGAACTTCAGCAACGCGAGGAACGCCATCCAAATCGGGGAAGAGTCAAAGGATGCGACCAGAGAAGAGGCATATTCATCTCCTTGCCCAGGACAAGATGGCCCACTGTCGGAGATTCAGTCTTATTCGACCAAGATACAGTCTGCTGCTGCAAGAGATAATGATACTCGAGAGAGAGCCTCAGAGTCCGGAGAAATCAGACAGAGGGGTCTCGAGTTGAGCACCGCCTCAATTTACAATAGACTGTTGCTTTCTACTTTGTACTTTGTAGCTCCTCGAAGGTGTGAACATTCTCGCTGACAACGTGGCGAAGATGAGTCTTTGCTACTCTTACCACCGCTTCCAAGATTCTGCTCCAAGAAGGATTTTGTATACCACTAAGGTGGCAAACAAGCTTGCAGTTCTCCTGATGATAAGCGGTCACCGCAGCCTATGGACGCTTGCAACTCCTTGTCGAGACTAAATTCCCCAGGGAAAGATAAATAAAATGATACGTGTAGTCCGTAAATACAATTTATTTGTAGTTCTCTGTACGGTCACATTTCTCAATTAAATTTATATTCTATTATACCAAACACAATTGCCTTTTAATCGTTTTTGGAAATTATCCGTTTTGCCGTCTTTTCTTTTTTTAGAGGACCGTGTCGTAATTTTCTTTCCAGTCGACTGTATTATTTCAAATATTGGTAAATCGTTATATGATGTAAGAATTCAGTAGTTTACAGCAATCAAAGCCATCACCATATTTTTTTTCTGATTAAGAAAGTAACAAAAATTCAATAAGGCGAAAATGGCCAATCCGCAGAAATCAAGATATCAGTGGTCCCTTATAAGAAAATCTACAGTTTAGTACCTTCTGTGTGGATTTAAGATGGAACCCACAAACCGGAGATATATATATAATGAGATCAAACCCTCTTTACTCCATCTCATATGGTAAAATCAACTTCAGATTGCATCTTCATAATCTTTGTCTTACGCCGATATTGATTCACATTAAAATAATTGTTATCTATCAATTTAAGTTTTTAAATTTACGCGTTCCTTTACTAATTTAAAAAATAATAAAACGGGATTAAACGAGTCATTTGGCAAAATACCTTTTTCCCGACGTTTCGTATGGGTTACACCAGCCTTGCTCACGGGTAGACTGGCAAGGCTGGTGTAACCCAGCCGAAACGTTGGGCAAAAGGTATTTTGCCAAATGACGGGTTTAATCCCGTTTTATTATTTTTTAAATTATTAATCAATTTTATTTAAAAAATGCAAAAAAGGTGTTAACAATTTCTTTAGAATGTGGCGGTGGTAAGCCGAGTACCATTTACTAGGTTGCTATCGTTTTTTTTCTCTTGATTTGTGTTTTATCTTATTCTACTTACTAACTGTATATCTGTGAATAACGGAGGCATTTCAGATGGCAGACGATTTAATTAGGTTTCTGCCTAAAAATGCTCTACACTATGAGTTGTTGCTCAGAGGTGTAGAACCTGCTTCTAAAATCGACTTAATGCGCGATCAGTACGAAAAACTTGCTTCTACTACTGTTATATCTGATCTAAGCCCATTAGAATGTGACGAAGATATCTATCAGATATCTAAGTTGCTAAAAATCTTGAAAGCCAAAGTTGATTTGTTATCAATTCCTAGCGGAAAGTTGTCTAAAGTTGATGTTGAAGCCATTTTCCAGCACTTTATGCAAAGATTTACAAAAAATTGTTTAGTTCTCAGACCTCTCATTAAACTTTACTGAAAGTTTTAAGGTTTATATTGATTTTTTGCAAGGTCAATGTGGAAAATGTAGATCCTAAACCTTGTGTTTCTTCTCCTACTACTACTAAGAAAATTGTTGTAATTGAACGATCTCCTCTTGCTGATTTTAAAAAGTTCAAGTACGATGGTCAATCCTGTCTAATTGAATTCTTGAGAAACGTGACTGAAATGGCTTCATTTAAGTCTGTTTCGGATGACAAATTATATGCACTTTTGTTCGAAATGTTGAGCGACCCAGCAACGGTTTTGTAACAAAAAAGATTTACTAATAAATTGGAATTTATTCAATACCGATTTTCTTAAGGATTTTGTGGTTCCGGATGCTGACTATTCATTAAGAAAAAAAATTGAGGCCAGAAAACATAAATCTAATTAAAAGTCCATAATTTTTATTACTGAGGTTCAAACAAAGTTATGCAGAAAACTTAAGTCCCCAATGTCAGAATCTGAGATAATTTCTAATCTACGTCGTTATCTCCTACCTAATTTCGCAATACGATTGCGACAATCTGACATTGTTTCTATTGACTCTATGTTTCAAGCTTTGAAAGTGGTTGGAAACATCTATCGCGATGAATACTTCTATTCCTAGCACTAGCTCTCTTAACACATCTACTGCTAATGTATTTTCTAATAACATTGAAAACAAGGTTAGTCTTGTACAGTCTACTCCTAAAACTGACAAGAGAAACCTATGTTTTAGATGTAGATCTAAATCGCACACGACGTTACAATGTAACTCACGTGACATTGTATGTTTTGGCTGTGGCCGTAAACGTACGTGTGACCGATTGTCCTAATTGTTCTCCTACTTCGACAATTAGTACATTTAGACCTACTAGAAAGTATAACAATTTTAAACCTAAAAATGGTGAAAAATGTTGTTTATTATTTTTAATTGAATGCAATACAGGATTCATTTATATTAAGATGTGCCTTATTAGTCTGTGGTAGACTTGCTTTTCTTTCTTTTATCTATGAAAAATATGAATACGAACTGAACTTTCTCCTCAATAAATGTAAATTTAATAAAATACTGCAAGTTATTTACTCCACAACTCCTGTATTTTAATTAGTTATGGGCCCAGTGAAGCCATAACTTGCAGGTAAAGAAAAATAAAACCGACGTGAAGAGATACATAAAATGGGCGTTTGGCGTCGTTTCTCACACGGCGGTCGAATACGTGCAAAATGGTGGCAGTTCTACCAACTATGTCTACAACAAAACTCAACGGTGAAAATTGGTCAACTTGGAAATTTGAAACAAGAATTATCAACATTACATCGGGGGACCGGCAAAAACCTGAGGAAAACGACAAAGGACAAAAATTAACATGGCTGAAGGATGACGCTAAAGCTCAATCAATAATAGTCACAAGAATGGAACAGGGGCCACAAACACACATTTTATCGTGAGAGACAGCTTTCGACATGTGGACAAAACTTAAAGCTGTGTACGACAAAGAATTAGCGGTGAGCATACATCTTCTACAGCAAAAGATCTTTACTATGGAATTTGAAGACTCAGATTCCAACTTTTTATCTAGAATAGAGGACGTAAGAGTAAAGCTGAAACAAGCAAAAGATGAAGTATCAGATAAAATGACTATCACTTAAATATTGATGTCACTTCCTGAGCAATATAAACACTTCAGATCAGCTTGGGAATTAGCCCCAGTAGAAAAACAATCTTTAGAAGAATTGACTTCAAGATTTTTATTAGTAGAAGAACGAAACAAGAGCATGAAAGATGATATTCCGTCTACATCTGCACTAGTAGCTAATGTAAATTGTGATACTTGCGGGAAATCTGGTCATCTAAAGACTATTTTAAAAATAAACAGTGTGATTTTTGTAAGAAGACAGTAAGTAACAATATAGTATTAGAAGTACATAAGTCAAAATTTTAAAGTACCTAGAAAAGGAAAGAGACAGAAAAACAAAACAAAAAAAAATAATAAAGTTATAGTAAATAAAACCCAATAATTGAAAAAAAAAATTAGAATTTAATTAAAAGATATTCGATTAAGTACTATCCACTTACCAAATTTAAGTCTAAAGACTGAATGTTTCCTTTAAATCAAGAGGGAGCGACCCTCTGATTCAATTCCCTACCTCCCTATTTTTTTATTCCTACACAATTTTTTTAACTTTCATTCTAAAAAAAAAAAAATTTAATTATGTGTAAGTGATTAATGTAAATGTATTGAGTAATGTATGTATGTAAAATTTAATTCATAAATAAATACTATTATAATAAAATTATCCACCTATATACTTTAAATAAATAACTACAATAGAACAGATTTGTTCTACAACCCTAAAAAAAATGATTTCCTGAAATTTTTCAGTTTTATAAATTTATTATTGTTATCTAAAAAATACCGGAGGCTCCCTTCACACCTTCACCCTCGCCTGCCTGGATGAACCACTTATCCAGCCTTCAAATCCACCTAGCGACCTAGGTCCACCAAGGTAGTATTCAAATTTAAAACCTTCAAAAATCTATCATTCAGAAAACAACCTAAAACAACCTCATTCACCGAATGACACAAATTCACTTGTTCATTTCATACCTTCACCTCCAAAACCTTTTCCTATATTACTCTTTCTCAACTCATTCTAGTAATAATAATGTAGGTAATAGGTTCTTAATTATAATTTAAGATACTGCTATAAATTTCTGTAATTAATAATTATTTGTTGTTAATACTTCTCTCTGTTAATTTTCAGATTTGTTATATGATATTTATTATCTGACAATTATATTTCCTAGTCTGACATTCTTATCTCGTGATAATATTATCCAATTTTCACGGTTCTATGAAAATTAACACCTGACCGGTTGGGTTAGCTTCGTACACAAACAGTCTTTCATGTAGGGACATCAACTAGACTTAGTAAGTATCAGATGCCTCTCTTCAAACCCATGATATCTAATAATATTATTGAGGAATATCAGGTGAATATCTCTATGTTGTACAAGTGTTATTCACTATGCCAACTTTAGGTAGTCTACATCCATAAATATTGGAATCCAATTTGGAACCGTATCCCTCTAGGATCTTACGGCGCCTCATTGGAAGTTTGAGTTCCTAGTGTTTGTTAAATACCTAGTACATATCAAAAATAAAAAAAATTACTTAACAAGATTGAAATTTTAGTATCTTAAAAAGAGTTAATATTATAGAGAATATCTTCAAATTATTTCCTAGTCTGACATTCTTGTCTCGTGTTGATATTATTTAATTTCAATAATTTCATGAAAATCTATATTTGACCTTATTCTTACTTAGTAAGTATGAAATATATCTTTCCAGACTCAAAAGAAATCAATAATATCATTGAGGAATCTCAGGTGAAAATTTCTATGATGTACAGTGTTATTCACTTTTGGTACCAACGTTATGTAGTCTATACCCATTGAATTCTGTTTTCAGGCCAGTCCCGCACTCCTCAGATATACGGTACTTTACTGAAAATTATAGTTCCTAGTGTTTTTTCAATTCCTAAAACAATCTAGATTCTAGGTCACTTAGTAAAACTTATATTTTTAGTGCCTTGAATCAACTGATATTAACAACACTAACTCATATTAATAATTTTAGTTACTAGTGTTTGTTAAATTTCTAAAAAGCAATCTAGATTCTAGGTCACTAATTTTAGTTATTAACGATTGTTTAATTTCTTAAAACAATCAACTAATAATAATATCGGTAACTCAAATTTATAATTTTCACCAAGATAAAATATATAAAATTATATCTCAGATACATTCAGTCCAACACTATTTATCAGATATGATGTACTCGCAATAATAACATTTAATGATAATTGTCAATTCTATCATCAACAATATGTTGATAAATATGTTTGTAGGTATTAATTCAAAGATGTAGAAAATTGAGAATTTTATATTGTTATTTTGTTTCACATTTACATATATCCAAGTAGTGAGATTTTAATTCAGTTTTAAATATGTAAGGAAACATGGTCTCCTACTGTATTTTATACAGTAATTTAAAAATAATAACTTTTAATTAAATCTCATTAAAAATTATAAGAAAATTAACGTCGTTAAAATACGTAGAAAAGTGAAATTTCAAAACACTTGAAGTACATTTAAGAAACAACCATTGTCTCTTATATGTAGATACATACATGTATCTCTCACGGAGAAAAGCATTTTATGTACATCTCACTAGGATTAAATATAAAGGCTGTCAGGTATCTGTGAATGCCATAAGCTACAATACTATATTTATTAAATTTAAGTACATCATTCTAACAAAAGTGTTACACATACATACTCTCATCTTTACTCGATACCTAAAGAAGTTTTCAAAAAGCTTTGGAACCTATATCCATTTCTCTACAATCAACTTAGAAGAAGCTCGTCTGGCCGCCTGGAAAATCCCCTCTCGTACAACCTCGACTGCTCCGTAGGTCTTCAAATCTCTTTTGTAGAATTCAACATAATTAAAAAAGAACACTGCACAATACAATATCATAAATCTTGAAGATTTATGCCTAAATCTCCTAATTCACATATTATAAATAGAACACAACAACGACTGAAAAATAAACTCGCGAAACACCATGTCTTGAAAAGCGACGCCTTTCCTATATAATATATATATAATTGAGTTAGAATGTGTTGAAGATATTATTTTTTTTTAAACACTAATTATAAACCTATTTTAAATAAAAATGCTCTAAACGCGAGATCAGATTTCGGATCTGATCATAATTGATTTTCACAGTCAAACTTATTGACTTCTTTCTTGCGCGCGCGGACCCAGACTAACTACATATTTTAAATTTTGTTTCTACCAAAAATTCAATCTTCACCCCCCTCTCGTACTTTCTTAACTCCTTAACCTTTATAGTTCACACCAATCTTGCTTGTCAATTTATGTTTTCAAGTATTCTCAGCGTTTTTTACTCCATAAGCTCCAATCTCTTCAAAACCAAAAAAAAATTTACACTCAACTTTGTGCTATTTCTTTTACAAAGTCTTGGAGTTTTTATACATTAACATCGACAAAGCCATAGGTTGTCGCAAATTTATAACATGTAGAGTTTAAAATTATTCAAAATAAATCAATAAAATCTATCCAAAAAATGTTTTTAATTATACTCTATCTCAACAACCAAACTAAATCATTGGATTTGCACTAGTTTTACTTATAAATTTTATTATTTTTATGAATTTACTAGCTTAATGTTTATTAAGCTTTTTTGTAATATGTTTTAAACATTTAAAGTCACCTTTATAAAACATTTACAGTTAAAAATATTGATATTTATGTAAATTTTCAATCTTTTAAAATTTCTTCTAAGAAAAGACAAGAAAACTACAATTTTCTTGAATTCCCCAAAGATGACTCACATTTATCCTTTATATTTTATCCTTAAAACCTTTATTATTTATCGACTAATAAACATGATATTCCCTAACAAAAGTTCTAATTAATATAATAATTTAAGATATTGCCAACCATACAGGTACACGTCCTTTAACACTCTTTTAGCCTTAAAGATATGCTTTTAGCTTATGCTTCAAACATGTCAAGCCACATCGAATTTATTGCTAACAAAGAAACAAAAGACTATTTTAGTATACTTTTGTATTTAACTACTAATTTGATCTTTATTTTGATAAGAATATGTGTTATGTAACTCTTTTCTAATGTTTATAGTTATTTTGTTCGCCGCCTTCAACTAAACGTGGGCAATAGTTTGTATTCCTTTCTCTTTTCTTTTAATACGTTATTTTTAAGATGAACAAGGTATGAATATTATGGTTTTTTACAAATATGAATTTAATATGAGGAACATCACCAGTATAACTTGAGCTCTGGACTTTTTGTATGCATTCCCAGACTCAAGTGTGTAATGACTTTGTGAAACTTACAATTTTAAGCCAAGTTAACTTTTATGCTATTTTAAAATATTTAGGCTAAATACATTTGTTTAATACTGATTGCATAACATGTATACTCATTATTATGAAATACGGGTCTTTATTTAATGTAGTAAAAATGATTTAGTACCCTACCAACATTACTTTACATTAGAAAATTTTACACAAAATAAATTTTAACAAATAAGATAAATAAAATAGTAATTAATTATGTAATAAAAGTATTAAATTTACATGAGCATAAATTAATCAGTATAACATAGAACAAAAAATTTACTAAGATTAGGTTTTTCTTTTTAATCGGTTTTATAATTTAAAAACATTACACATTAGTTAAATTCTATTTTAGTTTGTTACGAATTTCACGTTCGGTATCAAAGAAAATGTCCAAGTAAGAATTGTTTATGAGCTTGCTTATTCTAGAAACCGGCGAGTTTGTCCCTAACGTAGTTTTTCTGAAAGGAGGTACAAAAAGAAGGACAGCATTTCTAGGGTATTTACTAGGTTTCCTAAAGTTTAGTCTTTGGGGCAACTGGGGGCAGTCTATTTTACTGTTTAGGAATTTATGAGCAAATAGGGCTTCAGAAGTGTCTCTACGTTTGCTTAGTGAGTCCATCTTAAAATAAGACAGCCGCTCGATATAAGACAGCTTTTTCTTAGATATGCCTGCCGAGTTGGCCAGATGCCATAAAAATCTCTTTTGAATACGTTCTATTCTTAAGCTGTGCGTAGCATAATATGGACGCCACACAATGCTACAATATTCAAGATTCGATCTTACCAAGCTATTATAAAGATTTTTTTTTGTTGATATGCATTTAAATACTTTGCTATTTCGAATCATAAATCCCAGCATTTTAGTTGCTTTTTTAATAATTTCAACTTTATGGACATTGAAAGTTAGTTTTCGGTCAAAAACTACACCCAAATCTTTCACGTTCTCAAGGTCCTTTATTGGATTTGCCTCAATATGATAGGTAGGAGAAATCGGCTTCAGTTTTCTTGTGTATTTAATACTGTGACACTTTTTATGATTTAGGTTCATCCCATTGGTATTACACCAGTCATTAAGTCTATCTAGATTAGACTGTAGTAGAGTTACGTCTTCCTTGCATTGTACTATTCTAGCAAACTTCAAATCATCCGCAAACAAAAATGTGGTAGAATATAAAAAGCATTGTGTGATATCATTCACGTATAAATTAAATAAAATAGGACCAAGGAGAGATCCTTGTAGAACTCCTGATGTAATTTTATATATTTTTGAACTAAAGCCATTAATTACTACATAAAACTGTCGGTGTTTAAAGTAAGAAGCCAGCCAATTCAGTAACCATAATGGTTAAGTTTTTCAATCAATGCTTTTTGTGGGACAGTGTCGAAAGCCTTGCTGAAATCCGTATAGATGACATCGATCTGTTTATGATTATCAATAGCTTCAGTAAAGAATTCTGAGAAGGAAGCAAGGTTTCCACAAGTTGATCTTGACGAATTGTGCTATACTTTTAAAATGATTTTGTACATAGGGACATATTAGCGATTCAAAAATTTTCTAAAATTGTGATGTAATCGAAACTAGTCTATAATTATTAACAAGGTTTTCATTATCATTTTTATATACAGAGACTACTTTAGCCTTTTTCCACTTAGCAGGAAATGTACCTGACTTTAATGATTCATTGAAAATTATAAAAAGAGGCTGGGCCAGGCTGGATGCACATGAATCAATAGAGAAGGTTGAGATTTCATCTGGTCCAGCTCCTTTATTTGTATCTAGCATTTTTAGTTTTTTATAAATAGTGTAACGGTCAATTGCAAATGGACAAATGTAATCCGTCTTGTCTATGATACTATGGCAAGAAATAAGATTATTAGATACATTAGTATCTACCGAATAAACAGAAGAAAAAAAAGAGGCAAAAAGGTCACAAACCTGCTCTCCTTCTGATACAGTTACATTTCCGTCAGAAATGGATGAAGGGTAATTGCTGTAACCTTTACGTTTGGCTTTAATAAATGACCAGAAATATTTTGGATTTTCAGCTATCTTAATCTCAGTAGCAGTAACATAAGTGTTATAGCACTCGGTTGCAAGTTTTCTACATCTTTTCGTTAGTAACTTATATGATATTTGGCCTATGGGGTTTTTAAATTTTTTATAGCGATTTCTGTATTTGTGTTTTTACTTTAAGCAGTTTGACTAATTCTTTGTTAAACCAAGGGTGTTAGTTTTCAATTTACGTAATGACACATATTTTACCATTGTTTCTCTTATCTTGGCATAGAAAACTTCCAACATATCGTTAACATTTAGACACTTATAAATAATTAAAGCAATAGTTAGAGTAAGTCAGACAACATCGGCTAAACCTTACTTCAAATCGCTTGAAATATTGACTCTGCCTTCTTTACTTATTATGACTATTGCCATATATGTAAGGGAAAATATTTCGTGCTTTGCAAAAAACAAAGATAGACACCACTACAAAACCCGGAACCGTGGAAAGCTTCAAACTGTGAGCTGTGGCCTGGAGAAATCCAGAAAGCTAATTCAGGTGATAGGACCCACAGTGTACAACCACTTACCAAAAGGCGTCATAAACGCCCCAACTACAAGTGGTTTTAAAATAAGACTAAAGAGTTGGCTTGTCGACCAAGCGTTCTATAGCATAGACGAGTTTTTTGACTTAAAAATATAACTGACATGCAATTTTATTCCTAATTTATAATTAAATCGACATATATAATTTGAACAATCTTTTACAACTTAATTTAATTAAATTTATTTATATTTGATCTATTTATACTACTGACATGTTGGTTAAATATTATTGTATTCTGTATTGTTATTTTTGAAAATAATGGTAATGTTTTAGGTAAATACCTACCTATCTAATAATGTATATCGATAAGAGCTTTGTATATTGACGTGTAATACTAAATATTACCAATAAATGATGTCTATGTCTATGTCTATGTCTTAGAAAACAAGCTGGCCCAATCTTGTTCATTTAAATATTTATTAATTAGTATGTAATCTGCTTTTCTAAAATTAGGAAGTTGGCTAAGTTTAGAGTTCAATTTACATTTCATATCGAGGCAGACTTGAATTCCGGTTAGTGAATGCGGGAGGTCAATTTTACTTCATATATCCGATGCTAAGGTAACTTCGCAAAGTATATCAGTGAGTACAAGGTCTAATATTTTCTGTCTATGATTTAGAATGTGATTACATTGATTGAGATTATTGACATTACAAAAATCTATAAGCATTTGACATGACGTATATTAGTATATGAAATTAATTGAGTTCCAATTTATTGTACTTAAATTAAAATCACCAACAATTAAAATATTCTCCAAGGTACTAGTGTCAATGACATTGTTACAACTATTTAAAAAGTTTTCTTAAATTGAGCTTTGAACAGGTGGTGGAATATATACAGCACATATGGCTATAGTGTTTTTAGTTCCCATAAGTATATTATATTAGATATATTATATTAGATACTTTTTTATGTTGTGCTTGTGCTTTATATTTCATGTGTTTTTATGTTTGTAATGGAAAGTGTCCTTTTATGATAGGGAGGGCATTTTCCAATATTTTAATTGGACGCTGTAAAAGAAAGGGAGAAAAGAAATGCCCTTGCTGAGTTTCTTGCCGGTTCTTCTCAGTACAAGGTCTCCCGCCCTATAGACTTACGGACCGATGGCGTAGTGACATTCATAAGTGTTCAATTATTGTAGCCTAATCTAAATAAAATTATATTGAATTGAATTGAATTGAATTATTATATCAAAAGTTATCCATAGATCCTCACATCTACTTTCCCATCCAACCATTCTTTTTGGTGCAAGTTTTTTAGACACAGCAATCAACACCCCACCTCCTTCCTTATGTTAATGAAAGCCAGAAGTTTCTCTGTCTCTCCTGTAGACGATGTATCTGTCGTCGAACAATTCGTTATCTTTTATGCTTGCATTGGTCCAGGTCTCCGTCAACACAATAATATCATAATTAATTACAGAAATGTTCCGGTAGAAAGTATGAGTTTTAGTGCGCAAGCCTCTTACATTTTGGTAAAATATACTTATATTATTTAGGGCAGTGAATTTTATATCTATTAACCTGCTTAATGTTATACTCCTTATATCTTTTTTAGAGTATCGATATCTCTGACAAGTATGTATTCAGATGTTTCTGTTTTTCTCATGAAGATACGCCCTCCTCTGACCCACACAAACTTAAAACCTTTTTCTTTTGCCTTAATTCTGGCTGCAGCATGTAATTCTTTGTTTGCTGGGGAAGGTGCTCTGTAATGAAAATAGCGGTTTTGCTGCCTTTGATGCTTATCGTTGTGCTACTAAGCTTATCAGAATTCTGTTTGGATTTATTAGAATTGATTTAGGCAGCCAGAAATTTATCTGTAACGCTTGATGAACAAAACTGGAAAACAATGGAACGGGGACGTGAGCTGGACGTGTTTAATTTTGCAACACGACTACAATTTTAATATACTTTCGCCTTTGATTTCAAAACTAATAGCTGTACTAATATCTGATACAATGCTTAAAACATTCTCGGATTTACTTTCTGGTACACATTGAATCTCAACATTATTTGAGCGAGCATTTTGTTCTAATTGGTTTAACCTGGTTTTCAAAGTAGTGACAGTGGACCGCATATCTATGTTTTCGGATACTATTTCCTTTTTTTTATATATGTATTTTCTTCCGTGACTTCATCAAATTTCACATTTAAAAAATCAAAAGATACCTTAAATTCCTTCAACTCTTCCTTTAGCGTTCTTATTTCAGATTTCAGCAAATTCGTTATCTTTATCTCTAGTTGAGACACAAAGTTTTTCATAGTGCTCTGAACAATTTCACGGACATCGTCTTTTGTCGCTAGTTCCCGCGTAGCATTAGGTGATGACTGAAGAGCTGCTCTAGGTCTGCTACGTAGGTCATTTCTACCACGTATAATCTGAGTTTTTTAAGAATGTTATTCACTATTTCTTCTTTAAACGATAATGGTATTCAAAATCTAATTATGTAAATTATTAGCAATTTATCCACTTAAAATAATGATGATAAGTCTATGGTACAATTTTGACATTTTAACGCGTAACTGATTTAAATACTTCGGAGAAACACGAATTGAGTCGTATCGTAACGATGGCGCGTTTAGTTTATAATAATACTATAGGTGTATGTATAAGTTAAGCTAGCAATCAAAAATTTGTTTATTTGAATATAATTTAATTTTGTTTAATACCTACATACTTACAAGTTAATTAACCTTTTGTTTTAAAAAAAAAACATTGTATTTTAATAACATATTTGAATAAGTGAAGTATTACTATCTGTCTGTACCTTGTCATACATATGAAACAGCTTCGTCTTTAACGTAATGCCATTTGGTATGGCTAATTCTGGTGCTACCCAACAGCGTCTTATGGATCTTCTCTTCTATAGCGATCCTGAACTTCAAAAACGGTGTTCGCTCACTGTGATGACGAGATTCTCGTAACAGACAATTTTGATGACCATATTCGTCTACTTAATAGAGTATGCCACATCACAGTAAACTTTAAAAAGTCATGTTTCTTTCGTAAACAGCTTAAATACTTGGATTATATAGTCGACAAACACGGTCTTCATATTGATCCCGAAAATGTCGATTCTTTTCTGAAAATCCAACCCCCAAAGTCTGTAAAGGATTTAAAAAAAAATCTTGGTACTGCTAGCACCAGTATCACACACACCGATGGGTACTAGCCATTGAGAGTCAGGGGGAGGCATTGGCATGTAGCCTGGACATAGCGAAGGCGTTTGATCGGGTCTGGCACCGGGGTCTTCTATCGAAGTTGCCATCTTACGGAGTGCCCGAGGGTTTGTGCAAATGGGTGGCTAGCTTTTTGTCCGGCAGACGCATACTAACCGTAGTTGACGGTAGTTGCTCTGATAGCATGGACATTAATGCTGGTATCCCGCAAGGCTCCGTGCTGTCTCCTACGTTGTTTCTACTGCATATCAATGAATTGTTACAACAACATACATTGCTATACAGATGACAGTATGCATATGATCGCCTATTACACGGGTCGCGCAATCATCCCTTGTTCCGTTGTGGAGGACTTGTGTCTCAAATCGAGATTAGTCTGTCCAAGGTCTATGACTGGGGACGGAAAACCCTTCAAACCTTCAAAGACACAAGTCTGCGCGTTCACCGCTAAGAAAAGCCCATTCACTGTAGTCCCACAATTTCAGAACACTCCCCTCTCCATCTACATGACACCTCCAGCGATGTTATTGAAAAAAAAAAAAAACATTTAACCTTGTTGCCAGAGCAAGTACTATTAGAGGTGTCCTGAACGTAGCAGCTAAAAATAATATGTCATTAACACAGTTTGACGTATCGACTGCATTCTTATAAGCAACTCTGAAAGAGGATGTATATATGAGATTGCCAGAAAGTCTCTATGGACTCAAACAGGCAGCAAAGTTTTGGAACCATTTCTTTAGCCAATATTTGTCAGAAATTGGTTTTAAGCAAAACACCGCTGACGTCTTTTGAGAATGATTCATAAGAAAAAAAGGAAAAGAAAAAATTATCCTTGCGTTTTATGTAGATGATGGTCTCCTTGCCTCAACTTCAAAAAGAGGCCAAAATATTTTTAGGCGAATGGACAACGAAGTTCAAGATTACTATGAAATAAGCCTCAAACTTTCTTGGCATAGAAATAGACAGGCGAGAAGATGATTTCATCAAAATAGGTCAGAAAGGTAATGCAAAGAATTTCTTACAAAGATTTGGCATGAGCAACTGTAAGCCTATAGTTAAAATTTCCGTACTGTCAAGCTGTGGGTGCAGTGGGTGCTCATGGTTGGTACCAGACCCGATATTCGGTTGGAGTAGCATCTCACACATTAGATAAACCATTAAAAGAGGATATTCAAAGAGTGAAACGAATATTACGCTACATTCAAGGAACCCGAGATATGGGAATTATTTACAATCGTGATAGCTGCTTAAATCTATCTTGCTATAGTGATGCAGATCACGGACATAGCTACTGGACGTTCACTACTTGCGTAGTGGATATTGCTAGAGGAGTGCTAAAGTTCATTGACCAAGAAGTATGTCTAAACGGACTCTCTACTGCTTAAAGGATACACACACACACAGTATACAACATCCGAAATCGCAGAACTTAGTCAAGGTTACGTTTCCAGTAAATGTCAAACAGGGACTTTGTGTAATAGAGAAGAGAAAGAAGAATAAAGAATACACCGGCCATCATCCAAAATGGATTACCGCTAGAACCTAACTGAAAACGTAGGAGGTAACTACAGTATGAGTTGTCAATCTTTGCGATATTAAGATCCAACTAAAGAAGAATAGTAGAGTTGCAAAGTGTGAAGAAGTTAAGTTGCTCCGACGTCTTACTGGACTGGTTGGAGAAGCAAAAACCAATGAGGATCACATCGTCAAACTTTTAGAGTCCTCTAAAGAGTGATTACCCAGTTTGGTATATTCACAGGCCAAGAAATTGGTTTCTGAATACAAGGCCATCTTTGCAGTTGGTGGTGATTGTGGAAGGACCTCACTTGTGAAGCACAAGATTGACACAGTACATGCTAGGCCAATCAAACAAAGACCTCGACGGGTTCCGTGGGCAAAGGAGGCGGAGTTTTCGGTGATGATAAAAGACATGGCCGAAAACGGTATCATAGAACCATCAATGAGTCCATTGTAATCGCCCGTGGTATTGGTTCAAAAGAAGAATGGCAGTTCCAAGTTTTGTGTAGATTACCGGATGCTCAATAGCGTAACTAAAATGGGCAGTTACCATTTGTCTCAGATAGACGATACGCTGGACATGCTCAGTGGTATGAGGTGGTTTTCCACCGTTGATTTGAAAAGTGGCTTCTGGCAGGTGAAAATAAGCCCAGAAGATAACACAGGCATCGGAAAACGTTATTTTATCCGTGTTTTCAGGAAATGATAAAGTAAAAAATATGAGTATTCCTGACATCTATTCGCGAGTAGTAAGTAATACTATAATTTTTTTTAAAGGTCCATCAGCTTAAACAACAACTAAACTGTTTTACCGACACAGAAACACTAAAGCTACTTGACAATAGAAACCGTGTTTGGTTTGAGGTTATACCAAAAAATTCCATTGTTTACTTATATTTATTGATAAAATATGTGTCTTTTTAACTCACGTGTTCACTCAAAAATGCCTAAAAGATCTTTGAATCTTTTCATCATTTTTTCATGTTTATAAACAAACTAACTCCACGAAGCCGCGACTCGTCACAAGAACACCTTGAAGAAAATCGTCATCAAACTCAAAAAGGTGAGGATTCTCAAACATCAAGAAAATAATCAGGTTTCCGCTCGTCCCAGACGTACTGCTAAAGTAAGATGCTTGCAAAACCTGACTAACATTATATGAGCGGAAACGTCTTGTGATTTAGATGTTTCACGAGAGTGTGCGTCAAAACGAGTGGCTGCTGAAAATGACGAACAACGAAAGCGACGTCCAAGATTTGCGCCAGCGTGTGGCACAATGTGCAGCTGCTTAAAATTATGAACAACGGGAGCGACGTCTGCAAGATTTGCGGCAGCGTGCGGCACAACCTTTGACCTCTAAAAATAATAATACCGATTAGAAGAACAAAGACGTCGAGACGGAATACGTCGTAGGGCTTTAGAACTTAATCGGGGGGCACAGCAGTGCCCCCGCCAAGTCGAGCGCGAGGCAAACACTGCCGTACCATCCTTTACTGGAACCATTTCGCCGCATTTTCAGGCCCCTATTTGAGAACCTCTGGCTAAGACCAGAACGCAGAAATTTTCGTCATCCAGTAAGCTATAATCACATACTTAAAATCCAGAATTTTAAGTCTGTAGGTCATTTAGTTGCGAAGTTAAGCGAAAGCAAAGTTACGCATTTATGACACTCACTCACTCACTCATGATCATCAGAATAGAACTAGTACTTCCCATAAACTCAGAGAGCGGAAATTTGATACAGAGTTAGGGATTAATGGCCACATAAGATCTGGAGTACCTGGTGACCCTGATTAGAAAACACAAGAGCCCAACCAAACTATTAGAGATCGATCGACATACCGCCTTTACAAAAAATATTTAACTTGGTGGGCCGCTTCCTTTGATGTCAAAAATCAAAGGTCTGAAGTATCTGATGAAGAACCTTCAGCTTAGATGTATTATAAATATGGTAATGCCCCCTTCTACTATTGGTACAAAAAAAAATCGACTATCATTGCAAAAATCCAGCGTAGTGGGACACATTTTCTGATTTAATCTAGCCTATAGCGTCCCACTGCTGGAATGCCTCCCCTTCTGCTTTTAATACGCATATAAATAAAATTAAAGGAGAACTCTGGATAAGACTAGACTGGCTTTTATACTTTTTACTTATACTTACAAGTTTACAAGAAGAAATAGTTAAGTAACTTTATAACTTTATTCTACTCGAACATTACACAAATTAAATAAACAAATTGCACTAAAATATTAATTTCGGTCAAAATTTGGTCAAAATATAATGCATTGGACTAAGACTGGCGGTGACACGTCGCTGGATGGCGCTGACTGTATTTTAAAACGCGCTTACGTTTGTTTTTCCGATAACTTTATATGGCGAAGTGGCAACCCGCCGCGTTACAGTCGTTTACGACATTCTTCAAATGCGCTTGTAAACGTTTCCTAGTTATTAGGAGGGATTATTTGCATTTCGTTGATTTCGCTTATTATTTCGTGAGGTTTGCTAAGGTTAATTAGCAGGTTGTTATTGTAATAATTCGAAGATTTGAATAGGTTAGGAATTTTATGATTAGTGACGGATCACTGATTATTACTTAATTATTAGATTTAAAAGAAGTTTTAATTGAATACTTTATTTGTTAGTTATTTAGTATTCTTAGTTTTCTAGGTTTGATTAACAGTTAGGCAGTACTTCGAATCGCGTTCGTGTTTATAAGAAAGTACTTTTCTAGTATTCTAGGTTAAGTTTATTTAGTTAGATTTAACTTCGTTTCGTTAAAAATATCATTAATTTAGCTGTATTTCAGTACTATGTGGGTAATACCTTTAGTAGAAACTTCATTGATAATTAATTATATTGACACTTGTCTAATAATTAAGAGTTAACGTTTTGTTTATAGTTTGTATACATTGAGTAGGCTGAGTTATATTTTCTTTGAGTTTTTTTCTTTTATTAAGACAAAAGAAGTCTTAAAGATATGAGTTATTATTGTTTTAGTCTAAATATTATCGGTATTTCTGATTTTTGTCCATATACTAAAGGTCGTTGAGTTTATTTGTGTTTGATTTCGCAAGATAATATCTTAAAAAATGTCGATAATATTAAAAGACGACGATGAACTTAGTGCCTACCAAGTAGTTGGTATGCCCAAAAACGGGTCTTGTCTCTTCCATTCAATATCTTTCTTGGTGTATGTTAGAACTGACACAACTTGCAGTATCAGATCTGCTATAGTTGCATACGTTGCTGAATGTGTCAAATAAGAAAATCTAATAAAATAAATCAATATGCCCACGTTTCTACAAAAAGAAATGAAATCCCACCAAAAACATTCTTTAAAAAACTAGCCAAGTCTCAATGGAGCTGCTTGTTTATCTCTAAACAGAAATGAAATCTAGACAAAGTCGAGCCAAGTCTAAGGTTCCTTACTGCAATTTCTTTATTATTATAGTTAAAGTTGTGTGACTTGGCCGTTAAAGGGTACACAAGGGTACAAAATCAGGTGCTCCATGACACCATTGCACCAATCTGTCGCCAGAACCGCAATGGGTATTGGCGATGGAAAATTGCCACTTGGAAAACGTTGATTCAAAAAATTCAAACCATTTCAAGCCTGAAGATCATTTGATTTCCACTTTATAAATTTATATCTTGTGTTTAGTGTTTTTTTTGTTACTTCAGTGTATTATTTAAGTAAGACATGTTTTATTTCTGTTGATAAACGTAGAAGTCTGATTTACAACGAAGTATTGAACTTCAAATGTAAATGTGACATAAGTACGTTTTAAAAAGTTTCAATCACCCTAGTGTTTCAGCCGATACCCAACGTTTTTTTTTAAACAAACACTTCTTTTTGGAGCGTCAAATCGACCATCGATCTAACATAAAATAGACGTACAGACTTCTAATCTGTACTGGAAATAATTTTTTATTCTGTTTGTTTCAGGCTCACCTATACATAAGTATTATTGAAATACGCAGCTTTATCAAGCCTACAATTGACTGGTTATTGAATCAACGTTTTCCAAGTGGCAATTTTCCATCGTCAATGGGTAGCGGTTCTGGCGACAGATTGGTGCAATGGTGTCATGGAGCACCTGGTTTTGTACCCTTGTGTACCCTTCAACGACCAAGTCACACAACATTAACTACAATAATAAATAAATCGCAGTATTTAGAGATAAACAAGCAGCTCCATCGAGACTTGGCTAGTTTTTCACAGAATGTTTTTGGTGGGATAATTATTTACCGACATATAAATGTGTCGTTACTGCAGCTGTGAAAACAGCTGCACAATAAGAAAATTAAATAACAGCTGCAATCTAAAAATAATAATTAAATATAGTGAAATCCTCTTTATTGGTTTATTATACATATTTGTATTTGTGGTGGGGCTTTGGATGTGTGGGGGTGCGGCGCACGAGTACGTACGTGTATGTGTGTTGTATAAATATTGTGTACTTGATTGCTTGGTTCCTGCATGACTGATTGGTAACAGGTGTACATCCGGAAGTTTCTTGTCACTTCTTCTCCCCTTAGGCTAGTTTCCGAAGTGATGGTAGTTTAAATGATGTGCATTTGCTGCCGGGCTGTTGTGTAGGGACTGGGCCACTTCTGGGTGTACGACGTCTGTTTGAATGTGTGTGTGCATATATGTACACGTGCGTTTTTGTGTGTAGCTCCCGCTCGTGTTCGGAGCCCTGCCGCTATCGGGCGGCCGAAGGAGGATTGAATCAGATAGGACTTATAAGTTAATTTACAATACATTCATTTTATATCTTTTATATATATGTATTTGTATATTTATATATATGTCTATTTGTGTATATATGAATATGTGCATGTATGTGTATTTTATATTAAATTTAATATGTATATGAATACCTATTTATTTATTTATTTATGTTTGTAAAATGTAAAAATGTATGTGTATATATATATGTATATGTACGTCTGCTGTGTAATATTATAGTTATATAAATATAGTACAATCGAAGTTTTATTGGAGTCGCTTGAGTGTGTCATGCTCTCTTAAAGTGTCTTTGCGGTGGTGGCATGTGCATCGGGTCGTTACGTTCCCTAAAATATGGTTGAGCGAAGCGATGGCTGATTAATGTGTTATACTTGTGAACGGGTGCCGCCTGTGGAGGCTGGTCTGCTCTTGCAAACTTCTCTGTATTCTTAGTTTATATATGTGAATATGTACGTCTGCTGTGTAATATTATATATTATATGTTATATGAATATATTTTTCTCGGGAGTTACTTTAAATCCCGTTACAGAATAGTTGAAGACTTTTAACGTATCACATGGTGCCCCCCCTATGAAATCTGAAAATCAATAGGCAATTAAAATATTACCTAAATATTGATTGTTTTTTTTTAAATCAAACTATTTACATTGTAAATCTTGTTTATTAAGTGTTTCAATACAAAACATGTATTTATTAGTTGATACACTATAATTTTATGTTTCGTTTGTGATGTTACAAAGATTACCTTTTGGACGCACGCTATAAAACAATATTGTAATTAGTTTGTAAAGCTAGTTGTAGTTAATTTACTTGACGATTCGAAAGTGTTCTTAGTAACTCATTTGAATAAAAAGATTGATTTTTTATTTATACATCGATAATAATTAATATAAATTTTCATTTTATTTTTAATTTGTTTATGTTATATTAGTTATAAAATAATAGTTATACTTACACATGTGCTTATTTTGCAATGCGTTCCATCTTTGGCCGTGTATTACTCGCTGGTTGCCCTGAAAATCAGCGGCGTGATTACTCTCAGCATATGCTGAGTATTGACCAAATTTGAGAAATGTTATTTCATATATTGTGTGTCCTCATTTTTTTTAGGTACTTATCTTTTTAGTGTTGTTTTGTGAGTCAAATAAATTCTATTCTATTCTATATCACTCCTTAGGATCGTTTGAAATTTTTTGTATCCATTGCGGTACATTGCATTGCATTAACCTGAGGTCTCTAATTGTATAAATAGAAATTCTTTTAGTGACTGTTGCATGCATGGACGAATTTTAATGGAGCAACCAAACTTTTCAAATGGATTAGTACGTCTCTTTTTAAACCGTCAGTCACCCACATTCGGCAAAATTTCATAAAAAAATAATAAACATAAACGCATCTTTGCTCTAGCATCCTTCAATGAAGAAGATGAAATTACAATAAATAGAAATGGCATTTCGAACGCAAAACGGTATTTAATGATGCGAGGCGTAGAGGACGAAATGAATCAGTTAGCTTTATTAATACACCAACGGGAAATGAGGTTTGTGCAGTTTTTACACTAAATGCTGATCAAAGCTTTTCAGAAAATAAAATGATTGTTCACCTGCGCAATAAAAACATTTTGTTTTTAAAGAATGTTGATAAGCGAGTCGAGCCATGTACGTACCCATTATTTTACCTGGCCAGCCCGGATGGTTTTTGCCCAGAATTGCAGTTACAAACGCCTAAATGCTAGTTGCAGTCATTTAACTCCGCTTGAACTGGCACAAAACAGACTTTTGTTTCGACCGGAGTTTGTTAAATTTTTAACAGAATCTCCATCAACAGAAGGACCCGATGTACGGAAATGCACTGCATTTTGGGAGCCGAATATTTAAACAATATTTAGTGGATACTTAGATTCGTGTAGAGCGGTCAGTATTTAATGGATAAAATATAATCAATATAAGATTCTAGCTGAACAATATACGAGAGTAAACATTTTCATAAGTCAACTTGCCGAAAAAAAATGCCACAGTTGGTGAAAGATTATTTCACCTTCATCTTTTATATCAGAAGGAAAATTTTAAAGATGCAATGGCCATTGTTCGACGGCTTGGATCATCTGATTTATTTATCACCATGACATCGAATCCTAACAGGCCAGAAATAAAACAGACATTGCAATGGAACAATCTTGCAACAGCTTTCACAGGATCGTCCTGATATCGTGGCTCGAGCTGCTAAGTTAAAATTTGACCAAATAATAAAACAAATTGATAAAGAACAAGTATTTGGAAAGGTATCGGCTTTTGTATACACTATAGAATTTCAGAAACGAGGATTACCACACATGCATCTGCTTATAATTATGACATCTGATGACAAGATTCATCAACCAAAAGAGCTCCATGACTTGATATCATTCGAAATACCCAGAAATAATAACTTAGAGTTAAGATAATAAGTACTCAAATGGAAAATTCACAACCCATGTAGCGATTTAAATCCCAATGAAACGTGTTTGGTTTTTAAAAACGGAATAACAAAATGTCGATTCGCATTTCCAAAATCGTACCAGGAAGTTACATCTTTAGTAGATGATGGTAAACCAAATTACCGACGACACGCTACCATCCGCAGTTGGATCGAACATGCGGTTTATCGCAAAGACATAAACGTTAAATCCATGAAGAATTAGCTGACGTTGGTCAAAGAGGGTCTACTCTGGAGCCCTGCACAATGCAGAAATTAAAAGACATTATCAGTCAAGCGTTAATGTCTCACGTCAATATAATTTTTATTAGAAGATGCCTGAAAACTTTAATTGGATTGGAAGGTTTATCAAATGGGAGCCAAAAGTTCGCCGTTTGCGAGTCATGAGTAATGTTAATTATGATATTTTATATTCTATGACATATTCATTACATGACATATTATATGACAAATTCATTAAGACATTTACATTTAGTCACTTACATGAGAACAAAAAAAAAAAAACGGGTTGCACTCCGGGAGTGCCGGCAGAAGTGAAACCATACTCGCTATTTACTTCCCATCACTTCTTATCCATATTTATTTATTGAAAATAATAACTTTTGTTTATATACTTTTTTGACGTTGTATATTTGACAGCTCAATCTGTCATAAAATTAAAATCCCATATCCAACCTCCCTGTACTACTCATAATCGCCATATACTAAAAATAAAAACTAACCTAATGTAAATTAAGGTCACGTGTCCTAACTCGAGTGACATCTTACGAATTTTCGATCAGGACACGTGACCTGACGCGAGTTTAACAGTTTTTACCCATCACAAAAAAAAAATGCACAGCGCCGCTAAAGAAGTTTTCACTTAAAAAAATAAAAAGAAAATTAAACTTACACCGTTATCAATAAATTATCACAAGTATCAATTACATTTCTCACTCAACGCATTCTATCAATGTTTGTTAAGGTTCTTTGTATTTAATAACATACTTTTTTAATTGAGATTTGAATGCATTAAGTGATTAGGATGGTAGGTCACATCATAATGTGAATTTCGTTGACCAACCGGAACTTTACCACTTGCGATTGTTACTATTTCACATAGAAGGTGCAACAAGTTTTGAAGACCTTCGAACCGTAACAGACATCCAATATCAGACGTATAAACAAGCCTGCTTAGCATGAGGCTTGACTTACGACGATCAACAATGTATAAAAGGATTACAAGAATCTGCATTATCTAAAATGCCTGTAACAATGAGAAGCCTTTTTGTTCAAATTTTAATTTACGAATCTCCTGAAAATCTAAGGCGTCTGTGGGAAAAATTTAAAGAAAATTTGTCAGAAGATGTTATACATGCAGCCTGGCTAAATATACTCTATAGAAAATGCAATCAATTGCGGTTACAGAATTATTGCTAAAAAAATTAACACTAAGGAGAAGGCCAAAACTTCCAATTACGATCTTGAAGATTATCAAGAGAATTTGAACACGGATGAATCAGCAGTGTTAGGAGAGCAAATGTACTAGTTACTGATAGGGAAACACATTGAAGTCGTTAATTCCATTCTTCAAGCTGTTAATAATACAGCTTCTGAAATGAAATGTTTCTTAATTGATGGTCGGAGGGTATTAGGAAGACATTCATGTACAAAACTTTATACTATATGCTGACTTGAAAACAATACAATTGGTACAAAGGTATTGCTTCCATATTATTGCCTAATGGACTTACTTCTCAAAAAACTTTAGGACTAAAAGTACCACTGTTGGTATCAGTCTCAAGTATTAAACCCAACTCTTCTAAAGCGAGACTATTAGCAGAAATAGATATTTTTCTTATGGATGAGTCTCCGAAGTTTCCAGAATATGGTATGCAGAACATTAATCAACTTTTGCGATCCATTAGAAATTTGGTTCTCCCTTTCGGTGGAAAAGTAATAGGAGTACTAGGAGGCGATTTTCACCAATGTCTGCCTGTAGAGCCGCGTACGAATAAAACTGAGTTATTAGATCTTTCTATTAAGCGATGTTCCTTATGGTCCGTAAGACTTTTAAAGTTGCCACTACACGAACTAAAATTCCAAAAAAAATGCTTATTAGCTCGATGTCCGGCGTGATGGCGACCAGTCGCTTACGGCGACGGCACCACCTCCACAGAAAAACTGCAGAAACAACGGAAACCACTATTACTGTTCCGTAACTAATAGTGTACTGGTGGATGTCATGGGTGGATAAATTAGTATTTGAGCGGTTTCTTCTTTTAATTTATTAATCTGTTTGTCAATTTTATGTAGATCAGTGCGAATTTCTGCTGATTCGCTGCTGTCATTTTGTTATTTCAGAGACATTGTTAGGGTTATGATATGATTTATCAATAATCAGTCAATATGTGGTCTGGAAATATTCGGACTTATATCTATTTTGTTCTGATGTCTCTGATGTGAGAGCAAAGTAAAATCTTGAGCTTTCAATAAACAGTTTTGTTCGAATGTAATTATAACAGCTTTACTGAGTGATTGAGCAGTAACTAGATCTCCACATACGATTTTAATGAAACAAGTATTACAGCAAAAATAAAAATATTGCTGAGATTCATATAAAGGTGGATACCTTTGTTTTTTGTTTAACATGATTTTTTTTTTTAATTTGCAGGTATCAGTAGAGTAATCATGTTCACAAAAATAATTATAGTTTCTTTGTCTGACACAAATAGGTGTTTTCATGGTACAGGCAGGATAGTAATTCATCAGATTTCATTATGTAATAAGAATCTCTTTGAAGATTGACTGCTATTTGTTCGGAAATCGGTGTTATTTGTATCATATTGTTGTCCAATTGATAGGGAATGGGAATTATTCTAAAGTATTTAAATTTGTCTCGGCTGATAAGGGGAAAGGTAATTTTAAAAATTAGATATTTTCGTGTCAGTCTGGCTTTTACATTCAATAATTTGTAAATTTGACGCAAATCAGTCTGAACCTTGTTGACAGGTAATTGATAATCGTGTTGGTTGACCGATCCCAGCGCAAGGTGATGCTCACAATACCACATGACGAGAACCTCGTGAAGGCGGAAAAGGAAAAGCTGAGCAAGTACCTTGATCTGGCTCACGAGGTAACTGCCATGTGGGATGTTAATTCGACGATCATTGTCCCGATGGTCGCTTCGGCGAACGGCTTGATAGCGACGAGCCTCGTCCAACATCTCAAGAAGCTCTCGCTGGAAAGTTGGCTCATCGTTGGCATTGTCATTGTGGCACGTATTGTCAGGAGGTTCCTTAGTCTGCAACCCTGACCACCGGTAGTTTGGGCCTTGCCTCGCTGCCGGCGGCACTCTAGTTTTTATGTTTTTCATAATATATGTTTTTTTTTTATACTACTTAATGAAAAACTTTAAAATTAAGAATAAAAATAAATAAAGAGATAATTATAACACTTTATTACACAAAATCAAACATAAAAACAGTATTTACAGTACAGGTACAAAAGGTCGCTATGGAGGGATCTCTCCCAGATAACCTTTAGGTGAAGGAATTTAAAAAAACGTTAAAAGTTCCAGAATAGTGTGTGCGTTGAGATAAATTAATAAACAAACATAAGTGTAGATAATTTATTAAACAATGTAATATTATAAATATTTATTTAATATAATAATATGCATATATAATAAATAATATATATCTTAATATATATAAATCTCGTGTCACAATGTTTGTCCTCAATGGACTCCTAAACTACTGAACCGATTTTGATCAAACTTCGTAAATATCTGTTATTTGATCCAACTTAAAAGATAGGATAGTTTTTATCTCGATATGTTAAGTGCGAGCCGGACTCGGGCACTTTAGGTAAAAACAAACGCAGCGGAACAACGTTCGCCGGGACAGCTAGTATATATATATATTATAATTTTGTAACGTTATGAGTACTGAGATACTGAGCTCATGACGTCACTAATGTCAGGAAGAAGATTAAGGCCATAGCCATTGATAAAAATTTTGTTTTCTTAGGTTGAGATAAATAAGCCACAACTGGTTTTTTCTGTTCATTCTGCTGACGAATACTGTTTGATTGTTCTGGGAAATCCAGTGGTAAAATTGATAATTTGGTGATTGGTCTTTTAAAGTTCCCTTTTATTGTTTTGAGAGTGACTACTCTCACTAAACCATCACTTCCGGGATGAAGTTCGATGACACGACCCTTAGCCCACTTCCCTATTGGTAGATTTTCGTCGTGAATGATGACTAAATCACCAATCTGGATGTTTCTTTGTGGTTTTAACCACTTACTTTTTGTTGTTTGTTGGCTAAGGTATTCAGTTTTCCATCTTTTCCAAATGTCCTGAACTATTTTTCCTGTTAAATGCCATCTACTTCTAGCATCTTCTTTTGTTTGTATGACGGTCAAGCCAGATCTTCCTGTTAAGAAGTGAGCTGGGGTTAAAATCTGTAGGTCGTCGATGTTTACTGTCAAAGCATATAAAGGCCTTGAGTTTAAGAATGCTTTCAGCTGAGTTGAAATTGTTAAAAATTCTTCAAAAGTTAATTTTTGTTCCCGATTACTCGCTCCGTTTGAAACTTAAGACTCCGGACTGCTCGTTCCCACAGTCCCCCAGCGCTAGCACACGTAGGCGCATTAAAATACCACTCAGTGTCCGTCTCTGTTAAATCTTTTAATAAGTTATTATCAAAAATCTGTTGAAAAGTCGTAAATTCTTCTTCAAGAAATCTGTTGGCCCCAATGAAATTTGATCTGTTATCACTATATATGTGATGTTGCGCACCACTTCTTGCTGCCATTCTCCTCAGGGCAGCTAAAAATGCTGAACTAGTCAGATCAGTTACTAGGTCTAAATGTACGGCTTTGGTTACCATACAGATGAAAACTGCTATGTAGCCTTTGTTTGTTTTTACTCCTCGTCCTTTGTTGACCTTGATGTCAATAAATCCTGTGTAATCTACCCCGCAGTGGTAAAATGGAGAAGCAGGGTTGGTGTGACACTCGGGTAAATTTCCCATGAGCTGTTGTTGTTTAGTCGGGGTTTGTTTTTTATAAGTTAAACATTTTTGTAAAACCTTTTTTACTGTATTGTGTCCGCTTTTTATCCAGTACTGTTGTCGTAGATTGGCTAACGTCAGACGTGGCGCACCATGATATGTCAACTGATGAGCCTGATCAATGAGAAACTTAGCTAAACGACTGTTCTGGGGTATTATTTTGGGATGTTTCATTTCAGGATGTAAATGTGCGTTTTTTAATCTTCCACCCACTCTGAGAACGCCTGCTTCGTCAATGAAAGGATATAATAGTTTGCTTTTTGAATGTACTTTACTATGTTTTTATTTAAATATTCTATGTCTGTCAAAAATTCCATTCTCTGTGCATGTTTTACTATCAATGTTTTTGCTTTACGAAGTTCCTGTAATGTTAGGTAGCTAGGTAATTTTTTACGCCAAGCGTTAGGTGTCAGTGCACGTAATAGCCAGCTGAACACTCGTGTTATCTTTGTAAGATAACTGTATTTTTCCAGCAAGCTATTAATAATGCTATTTTCTGATTCCGTTTGGATAATGTTAGTTTGTCTTGTGGTTGTTATCTCCTGAACTGTGGTTGGAATAGTTTTTTGTTCTTTGTTTTGAGCCATTGAGGTCCTTCCCACCACAGAGTGTATTCTTTAAGCTGAGAGGGATATAACCCGCGGCTCGCGCTATCTGCGGCATTTAGGGTTGTTTTTACGTAGCGCCATTGATAGGGTTGTATTACTGAAACTATTTGTTCTACTCTGTTAGCCACAAAAGTTTTCCGGCGAGTTGGTTCCCGCTTAATCTCCCTAAAACGACCATGGAATCTGTCCATCCGTACGTTTCTATTTTATTTTGTTTTAGACAGTCTTTAATTTTTTGCACGAATTTGGAAAGCAAATTAGCACCACATAATTCCAAGCTTGGTAATGATATGCATTTTTTGTTTGGCACCAGTTTAGCAGCGACTATGACTACTTATGGTAGATTTTTAACTCTTGCGTGGACTACGCAGGCATAGGCTTCCAAGGACACATCACAAAACCCATGTAATTCAATGACGTCACTTGCGGAAGATCCGATCCAACTTGGTATTTTAAAGTTATTTATGTTTCCAATATCCGCTCGTAACTTGGACCACTCCTAGTATATATCATCTGATACTGCATCATCCCATTGTAAATTAAATTTCCATAATTTTTGAAACAAAATTTTTAATTTTGTTGTTATAGGCGCTATCCATCCTAATGGGTCATATAATTTACCTAAAATACCTAAAGTTTTAGGTTCATTATCTATACCGGATTTTTAATTTTTAAATAAATTCCTCTTTTCTCTGTACGTCTTCTATATCGGACGTGTCCATTTTCTGAGTTTGAATCCTCCTGATTCCAGTAATTTCTTTAAGTCATAAATTAATTTTCTCGCTTCGTCAACTGTATCCACCCCATGTTATACGTCATCCATATAAAAATTCTTTTAATAATTTTGCCGCTGCTGGATAAGCATCACGTTCATCTGAAGCTTATGTTTTTAGAGTCATTAAAGCAAGGAATAGACAAGCTTTTTGCCCATAACTTAATGTTCTTAGACAAAAAAAAATATGTTATTATTCTCGCCATACAATCTGTTGTCAATGTTGATCTAACATATTAACTAAAAAATTTGGCGGTACATTTTCTCAATATCCCCTGTAAATCCATATCTATATTATCTCCACTTTATTAACAAAGTTTGTAAATCTTGCCGTAAGTTAGACCCTTTATTCATAAGATCGTTAAGATTGTAACCAGAAGATGTTTTTGCTGACCCGTTGAAAACTACACGCAGTTTAGTCGTAGCAGAGTCTTGGCGTTCGGAGCCGTGATGTGGCAGATAACATTCAAGTTTTGTGTTTTTGATGTCAGCTGGTTTCATGTGACCTAATTCAATTTATTCTTTATTCTATTTATTCTGATTTGCAAATGTTGTATTAGCCTTTCAGGCTCCCCTCTAACTTTGATTTTTAGATATTGCATTTTTTGGGCATTAGATAAGGAAGCATTATATGAACTGCATCCGTAAATAAGTCCTTGAAGAATTCCCATTGATTGTAGTTGCCACCAAATGTAGGTATATCCAGCTGTGGAGTAGATTTTTCTCTATGTGCTACGGACCATATCTTGGTATTTATTGTTTCTTTAAGTTCTTTATATGTTTTTTTTTTCGTGTCGGGTGAAAGTATTTTGATACTCATTGTAAAATAGTAATTTTTGGCGCAGGGTTGATTGGTCTAAAGACGAAGTTAAAAAGGCAACAGCTGAATTCCTTATATCACATTTGATAAGTCGATACAGTAGCACAAACAATGCAGAGGGTATGTGTTGCTCGCTTCTCGAATAATGTCGAGTCGGTCAAGTCTTGTAGCTATGCAAGCAACACAACCCCTCACCTCATGTTTTCCCCGCTTGAACATGTCCAGCTATCGACATGCCTTATGCGGGCAAAATAAACGATGCTTTGTAACATGTGCGCTTACGCGCCAAGACAGAGACAAGTTAATCAAAGAAAACGAACCGATGTAGGCGGTTGTACAACTGGCATGGAATGTGCGCCTTCATCGAAGGCCGTTATAATCAGCGTACTATTTTGTACTCGCTCACCGCCATTTTCACTTTCTCTTGAACACTTTATTGATTGCTTCTCCTGCTTTAAGTGCCTTTTCTATTTTTTCTCGTATAATTTCGTTTCTTAATATCGTTCTCGGAATTTCCATATCCAGGAGCCTGATTCGTTCGGCGACTTTAGGTACATGGCTTCCGCGAGAAACGGGCACCGTTTTCTTTCTATCCGTCCATTGGAATACCTTCAGGTGGACGGGAGTACGACAAAATTCTTCACTCTTCCCTGACGTTACAACCCGGTTGCAACATTCCCTAGATACACCCCGCTCCATATCCGCCAACGTAAAAAATCCGTCCCCCGACTGCTCATTAGTCAGAGGCCACGTTCGCACATAGGTGTACCTGAGCATTCCTGGGTCGTCTTCTTCAAAGGGCGGTGGCGACAATACCAAGTGAGAATGCAACGCGTGATTGAACGCGTTCACTTATGGTATACGCACACACACGGTTCAGCAAGCCTCCTCTTTGGCGTGCGCTGGATACTCAGCTTTCCATTTTTTTCTCTTCTCTAGTTCCGACTAGAATGACCATGTAAAATAGTAATTTTTGGCGCGGGTTGATTGGTCTAAAGACGAAGTTAAAAAGGCAACAGCTGAATTCCTTATATCACATTTAATAAGTCGATACAGAAACACAAACAATACAGAGGGTATGTATTGCTCGCTTCTCGAATAATGTCGAACTGTCGAGTCGGTCAAGTCTTGTAGCTATGCAAGTAACACAACCCCTTACCTCATGTTTTCCCCGCTTGAGCATGTCCAGTTATCGACATGCCTTGTGCGGGCAAAAAATACGATGCCACTGACTTGCAACACCATGTACGCTTATGTGCCAAGACACAGACAAGTTAAACAAAGGAAACATTACCAATACTACATACATAGACAATAAACAAATAAATAAGAAACTTAGGTACTGTAGAGGTTACGACCTCTTGTTAAGTTAAGTGTGGAGGAAGTAAATATGCTGGCGAACGCTTTTACGCAGATGTCGTCTTTTTATTAGCAGAGATCCCGATACCTAATAAGAAATAGGTAGAAGCAGCTTCTTTACGCCCCCGCACGCTGCAGTACCTAAACTTAGCCTAGAAATATCAGTATATAATATAGGTAGGTTAGTCCGCACGAGTTCTCTATTTAAACTGTGCGACCAAATAATACCTAACTTATACCTATTATTACACTTATACAGTTACGCTAGCTTATACCTAAAGACCACGTCGGCTAGTAGAGTCGTTAACACTCATCGTTTTCCCCTTCGAGGTCATGGTCTATTTCCCAATGAAGAGATTCAATGGCCGACCATCTATTTTCCAACGTCTTCAGGACATCTTCGAATTCCCATTTGCCGGAAATGGACTCTAATTCAACACTTTTGACTGTTCTCAAGAATGCTTTAAAGTTAATTTATTGTTTTCGTAGCATTTCATCCAATTTACTACTGGTTCCTTGACTCAAGACTAATGTTTAATGTCGATTTACTGACTCACTTCTGCCTGTTAGTTCACGTTCCTTGCCAGTACTTAACTGTTCAGAACCAGAAGCTTTGTCTTGTATGCCTAGCGAGGGATTTTTCAGTTTAGCTAGCAATACTTGGTATTGACCATAAATTGACAGATTTTACATTTTTGTAGTAATCACTAGTTTTTTAATATTCTACCTCTGTGAAATATACATGTCTTCTACTTTCTTCTGTAGCAAGACGGTCATGATTATACTGGCAATCAGCCCACAGCTCTTCCAATGTCTCTTTGAATGTTTTGAAATAATCTACTGTTTTCTTTTCAGCGCTGTCTTTTTTAAGTTGGAAGCTATACTTACTATCTTTTCATAAATCTCAATCTGTGATTCGTATAGTCCAGACATTGTGTTTAGCTGTTTAAAAATGTATTTAAAAAATTAAAAAATCTTACTTCGATTCTTGATAGCCGTTGTTGTCTCCTGCTCCGACTCCGACTGCGTTGTTATTTTCGAAGCTGTTGTATTTTCGGTAATGTTACCTCGTATTTTAATGCTGCTTTCTGACAATATTTATCACCATGACGCCACACTCACTAAAATAGCTGTACAAAATAGTTCCAAATGAATTAAGAGTAGAAAATGTTAAAAAGTTTATTTACTAAAAATATATAGATAAAATGTTATAGTAAAATGTTAAAATGTTAGGAATGCAACGATTCGCCACGCTGCCGAATAGTGCTCTGATGAGCGACCCGTACGAGTGGCATCAATTCAGTAGCTTTGACATACAAGTACGTCATAAGGATGTTCGGTTTCACCGATTTTACTAACGTCTGCCAGTACAGCCGCGTGCGAATAAAACTGAGTTATTACATCTTTCTATTAAGCGATGCTCCTTATGGTCCGTAAGACTTTTAATCTAAACGAAAATATACGCGTTGATATAGAGCGGATACCCGGATACCAGCTTGGCCCTTTTGACTCGGTTCAACGACGGGCTGTGAGAATTGTCGACGATTCCAAACTCACTTGCGGTATCGAGCCCTTAAGTCTGAGGAGAGACTTTGCCTCACTGTGTGTGTTCTACCGCTTGTACAATGGGTTGTGTTCTGAGGAATTGTTCGAAATGATGCCCACGGCTACTTTCTATCATCGCACCGCTCGCCATCGGCAGGGAATTCATTCTCACACTTTAGAACCTAAATGGTCGCGTACAGTGCGGTTTCAGAGAAACTTCCTCCCGCGAACGCTTAAGTTGTGGAATGAGCTCCCTGCCAAGGTTTTCTGCAAGGACTACAGTATGGAGTTCTTCAAGAAAGAAGTTATTAGATTTCTGAAGGGTCGGCAACGCGCAAGTGATACCCCTGGTGTTGCAAGCGTCCATAGGCTACGGTGACCGCTTACCATCAGGCGGGCCGTAATCTTGTTTGCCACCTTAGTGGTATAAAAAAAAAAAAAAAAAGAGCTTTGCAATTGCTGATTATCTACTAAAATTAGGCAACAGCGAACTGACCCTAAATACTATGGAAAAAATTTAATTGCCACAGAATAGCATTTCAAGCAACAATCTTATTGATAAAGTATTTGGTAACTGCTTAGACAATGGAAATTATGAGGGGATGAAAGACAGAGTAATACTCGTGCCTCTTAACAAAGAGGTTGAGAAAATTAATGATGATATAGTTGCCAAGCTTCCCGGAGAGTACAAACTCTACTATAGCCATGACTCAATGAAAGATCAACCTGAAGGAGCAGTCGAATTTACAACAAAATTTCTCAATAGTGTCAACATTTCAGACTCTCCACTATACGAATTAAATAAAAAAAAATGCGTTAATAGTGTTGTTGCGTAATTTAGACGTATCAGAAGGACTATGCAATAGTGTAAGATTCATTGCAACAAGTCTGTGCAATTACATAATAAAGGAAAAATTGTTACTGGTGAACAATCCGGCAAAGAAGTACATATACAAGAATAACCCGGATTCATCAAAAGGACAACTGGGATGCACCAATCAGTGTCACCAATTTCCCGTTAGATCTGCATTTGCCATGACTGTCCACAAATCCCAAGGGCAAACATTCGAATCCGTTGTGGTTGACTTAAAGTCCAGTCCGGTCTTCTTCTTTTTTTTTTATATACCACTGAGGTGGCAAACAAGCCTACGGCCTGACTGATGGTAAGCGATCACCGTAGCCTATGGACGCTTGAAACACCAGGGGTATCACTCGCGCGTTGCCGGCCCTTCAGAAATATTATAATTTCTTTTCGAAGAACTCCATGCTGTAGTCCTTAGAGAAAACCTTGGCAGGGAGCTCATTCCACAACCCAAGCGTTTGCGGGAGGAAGTTTCTCTGAAACCGCACTGTACGCGACCATTTCGGTTCTAACGTGTGAAAATGAATTCCCTGCCGATGGTGAGTGGTGCGACGGTAGAACACATACAGGGAGGCAAAGTCTCTCCTCAGACTAAAGGGCTCAATACCGCAAGTGAGTTTGGGATTGTCGACAATTCACACAGCCCGTCGTTGAACCGAGTCAAAAGGGCCAAGCTGGTATCCGGGTGCACCCGCCCAGAGATGGCAACAGTACTCCATATGGGGCCGGACTTGCGACTTGTAAAGCAGCAACCTTTGCCCCGACGTGAAGTACTGCTTCGCTCTGTTCAGTACACAGCCTACCTATAGTTATTTTAAATGTATTGACCTTAATGCTAATCCACATCTGTTCAACGTTTGTAGTGACTGGATGTGTGCACCTACGTGCATAGATGCCTTTCCTTAGGTAGAAACCTACTCCTCCTCCCCGGCCACCTCGTACATTCAATGGACGGGGGATGTGGCGTAGTCTGTATCCAGGCAAGTTAGGAGCTCGGCTGTCCTCTCCTTCTCTTAACCAAGTCTCATTAATGGCAATAATATCAAAAGCTAAATTTTCCATCTTTACAATGAATTAATCATGATTAGTGCCTAGGGAGCCAGCGTTGAAAAATCCAACTTTAAGATTTTTTGTTTTAAGCATATTGAATAACGTAATTACTGTGTAGGTATTTACACAAAGTAAGTACACAAGCCACACTATATAGAATTTCTCTTATGTAATATATGATCATAATATAACATAGTCTGTATTTCTTTTTCAAATGTCCAATAAACTGTGTGTATTGTACAGTAAGCACTGATCGCAAGTTGATATTATTAAAATCACACTACAATTAAGGCAATTTGATATAAGCATGTGTTGTTTGCTAGGTTTCTTAGTATAAAATAATTTACATATATTTTTAAAATTTGTTTTATGATTTGTGTATACAGTTTTTTTTTTTTAAAAAGTATAACACACAGGTATTTTTAAAATGACGCTACACTTTAAAACAAGCATTTGTTCGATGCCATATTGAGAACCAGACATCAAAAAAGCATTTAACCATAGGACGAGTAAATAATTTGCATACTGTAAATGAGAATATTTTATCATATACATAATAGCAAGTAGCAGATTATTTACTAAGAGAAACATTTTGACAAATGAATACATAAAAACAATATAAGTGAAGTGTACCACAATAGCTGTATTTATAAAGATTATTTACTTTGGGTTCCAATAGATTATTCACTAAAAACACGTATAAAGTCAGCATCTGTTCGAATACGATGGGAGGACTTTCCTTGCTCTTGACGTGCTAAAATTTGCCCGTCTTTCGTCCATACAAACTTCCAGTTTTTTTCACGCGCCGCTCAGTTGTGGAGACACCTCGGCGAGTGCGAGCATTGCGCAGAAATTCATCGCGAAGTGCGCGGCGTGCTAGCCGCAGAACTACCGTCTGTGGTCGCGGTCGACCCACGCTGCCTTCAGTTCCTTCAGATTGCTTATGTGGTCCAACTCTTATAGCACAGACAATATCCCTATCATCCAGGTCTAGGCCAAGTTTATTAGCAACCAGTTTCACCAGGTGAGCCGTATTTTCGCCCTTTTCTTCTGGTAAGTTTGTTATTTCCACATCATTTAACAGAAGTTCTTGATCTCGGTCGTTAAGTTCTGCTTGTAATCTAGAGACAGTTGCTGCGAGTTCTGAGTTTTCGTGGTTACAAATATTGTTTGTGGGGTTGCTTGTTTCAATCTTAGCTATACGCGTTTCCAGAACAGTAAGACGGACCTCACATGCAGTTACGCTGGCTCTTACCCTGGATAACTCACCTCGAAAATCAACAATTTCTTCCCTTAGTAATTTCATCTGTAGGGCTAAGTCTGATTGTGCAGCCTCTGAAGTGGGCTCGATACTAATAATGGTTGTGGCCAAGGAACTATCATCTGCTACCTCGATACACGACTTAGTGCTTACGCCTTTAACCGGTGTATCAGCATTGTTGTCCCTTGGTAGCTTGGAGGAACAACTGGGGCATATCCATGAGCTAAGTATGCGCCCTGTAGCGGGCAAGGCAACACATGCTCGCTCATATACCTGGTAACATTTGTTACACTTAGCGCCCTCTGTCGCTGCTACAAATTTACCACAAGCTCCGCATTTGACCATCTTGTGATTCGGATCTAAACCTTTCAAGCAAACTACTTAGTTGAACAAAGGCCCACTAGATGACACTAATTTTAAAAATAAATAGGTTGTAGTCCAAGTCTTATCTATGGTACTGTCAGGTACAAACAAAAAAAATAATTGAAGGTAATTTTTTAATTTTTCTGTAAATTGACTGAGATTTTGTTAAGATGTTATTTTATATCACTGGGAATGTTTATAAAATAGCTAAATTTGTACTTTACACTGTGTTGCGGTGTCCTTGTTCATTATTCATGACTTTCAGTTTTAAAACTTGTTTAATTTTTAAAATTTGTTTAATTTAAACGTAAGTACAACAGTGTACTGTCACACAGGTCCGACGACCAACCTTTAAATAATCTTGGAACTGAACATAGCTGGAGATGTCAACACAAAGGATCCCAATGATGTTGGCTATTTATAACATAAACTAACGCTGGGGGGCGTGAGCTATAGCTAGTGTCACCCACTTTATAACGCCCTTTTTGCCATTGTTATCTTTCGTGCGCCGCAGTCGGTCGGGTAGCTATGAAACGTGCATAACAAAATTATTGGTCATGCAAAACCAAAAGTTGACGGCTGCAAATGATTTGTTTTGATATTTTATTTAACTGACCTATGACACTCTACGTTAATCAATGTATTAATGTAAGTCTATGGTGGTATTTTTCCGTGGTAAAAGTGACAAAATATCGTAAAAAAAGCTTGATAGGTGTTTTTTAGGTTTTAAACAATTGGTAGGTACTACTTTGATACTTATGACACCAATGCGAAATGAACAGAAATAAGGCGACAAAATAAACGAAAATTATAATCTTTTATCCCAAAAAGAACCTACTCTACTTACTCTTAGTGCGTAAAATGTATTACAAAAATACTAAATAACACGCTTTCACCATTAACAAATTGAGCCTAAACTCGAGACGTTTACTAGTAACCATTAGAAAAGTTCTCCCATCCACGTCAAGGATGTATCATTAGACCCTCATCGCCAAGTCACTGAAAATTAATGCTCAGTGTAATGTATTGAAATTGTTAAAACAAACCTAATGTGCCCCATGAAGGGTTTACTAGTAGCTATTGAACAGTTCCACTATTCACCTCCTGTCTCCATCATTAGATCAGCTCGATACAACCGGTATCGGTATAAGTACATACATACATTTACAAAGTTTCAAATCGATACCGTTAAAAAAAATGGAGTTGGTTGAATTCAACTTCCAAGATTTGTAAACCTAAAAGCGTGTTATTACAATGGTCATTGGCCGCTCTGGCAGTCTAATCCTTACGTCTGTTAAAAAGTGGCTACCTATAGTACGTTGAGCTAAGGTGACATATTAAATAATAAAAAAAATTAATTTAGAAAGAAATAATTATATTAATAAAGGTAAGTGGAGGTAAGTAATAATGACTATATCGAATTAGAAGGGTCGGGGTTCTTTACTCTGACTACCAATGGTCTTCGAATTGCACCGCGGATTGTCTACTTAAGTGTAGAATGATAGGCTTCCCTGCGGGTCGAAGTTCACCAAGGCGGCGGCAGCAGGGTAAGATAGAAGTCGCCTGCCGGTAGACTGCAGGCGTCAAGAGGGAGTTCTAGTGGTTGTATTCACCGGCTTCGTTAGAAGTGTTGAAAAAACCCTGGAATCAGTTTTTTGGCCATTTAGTCCAATGTCCAGTTTTTTACCATGACTGCAACATGATGATCCTTTCGACTAAAAGCAGGAATGAAGCGTCTACTTGCAGAAGCTAGACTTTGTGCTCTAGTTAGTGATCGAGATGAGGCAGTCAAGGTTTATGGCAAACAAGCAGAAGGACTACAGAAGAAGTTTCAAGAAGTTATAGATTTATTTTAATTTAGCCAATAGCAATGAGCAAAAATGAATGAAAATGATGATAAAAGATGAAATTAAATACTTTTTACACTAAGTACTTTAATTACATAATAGTTTCAAAATCTAATCTATGTTTAAACTCACTTTTCTAAAGTATGTCGTGTCACTTTGCACGGTTAAAGGTCATGGCAATGCCATGTCAAAACAACACGAGGCTAGTCACATTTACAACTAACAAAATATAGCTAATCACACTTATAATACAATTAAACAACTTACCCTATAGTTTTGGGGTTTTTCACTAGTAATTATTTAGAACTACTTTAAGAAGAAATTTAGTATAAGGTAGAAAATCTTATCTTTGATACAAAATGTAAGTCGCATATCTTGCCGATAGCTGGTAAGGTGTGAGTGTGGTCGAGGAAGCTAGACCGAGCGGCGCGAGCACGAAACTCGCAAAACCGGTTCTGAAGTAGCCAGGCGATGACGATTAGGTGATTAGATATCTAATAATAGAATTTATTCATTTGTCCTTTTTAAAAAAAAAAAAAAAAAAGTGGGTAGGGTGTACAACTGTTTTTACAAATTATTTAATATAAATTTATTTACACATTTATTCACATTTTTTTCTACATAATATGCAAGATTGAGATACTGTACCCACCAGCTGTTATTATCTCCAGTTACCAAGCACTCTTCGCTGCACTACAAGTTGTTTGAAGGTATCAAGTAAATATTATTTGTACAATGGAATCCATCAAGCAATCTATATCTGACATGGCAAAAATGTTTACTACACAAATGGCACAATTCCAAGCTGAGCTAAGAGAAAACCCAGCTCCATCTTCAGATCTGGCCGCTAACTTCGCTAGCTTCAAAACCTTTGTTCTGTTTTCTCTTAATAATTTACATACACAAGCACAACACTTGGCCAAGGAAGTTGACAGGATTGAAATGAGGAGTCGCCGCAAAATTCTTCTAGTGCATGGTGTTCCCGAAAATAAGTCTGAAGACACTGTTGTGTCTGTTACAAAAATTGCAGTGGAACACTTAAAAATATCTTCTTTCAACAAAGATTCGATAAGCCACTGTTATCGCATAGGAAAGGCTTCAAAGGAAAAGCCAAGGCCTATTTTGGTAAAATTTCATGAAATATCAGTTCGTGATAGGTTGTGGTTTGCCAAAACTGGTTTACGGAATACCGGCATAACTTTATCCGAATTCCTCACAAAGTGTCGGCATGAGGCGTTTATGGCTGCCCGAGAACGCTTCGGTGTAACCAAATGTTGGACTCGAGGAGGTTCTATTGTTATCCTAACGCCTGACGGTAAGCGGCACAGTGTTATCAGTTGTGATGAAGTCGACCTGATCTCCACTGAGACCACATCTACTACAGTGACATCCGTGACCTCTGTTGCTGCAGCTTCCATGGAGACGAAAGCTAACAAGTCGAGGAGGACAACCAAAAAATAGCCGGTGTCGCTATCTCTAGTGCAAGTCACGAAACTCATTGCAATGACGTTGGCAAATAACTGGTCGCACGCCACTCAATTTTTCACTACACGAACATATCACTTTTAATGTAAAATTACCTTCGTTTTTAAAAATGTTTTGTATTAGTCAGGTTATTTTCTGTTTTGTTATCTTTTTTTAATTGACATTTCATTTTTTTTCTTTTTTTGCGGTCTGGATACACACTATTCAGCCGTATGTTTTTGTTACTTTATTTTTTGTAAGAATGAGTGTAGGTACTTGTTTGTTGCTTTATTTTTTGTAAGAATGAGTGTAGGTACTTCTAATAATTTTCTTTCTTTAGACAGCTGGCAGGTAGAGTATTTAGTTATACGCCTTGTTTATATATTTTATTGTTGGTTAAGTATATTGTGTATTTAGTATTTATATAATATTGTTTATATTTAAATATATGTATAACATAGGTGTTGATGATGATTATAATAGTGATGATTTTTTGTCCTGTTCTTCAGACGGATTGAACAGTGACATTAGTTTCCAAAGTTTTACTGCTTCTCTCAGCGCAACCTTGACTTCAACCTTCTCAGATTCACTGAAAAATTTTAATGTCGTTCACTTCAACGCCCAGAGTATCCCAGCTCATTACTCTGATATGCTAGCATCCTTTGATAACAAAGATATTCATGCCATCCTTGTGTCAGAATCGTGGCTGAAACCCTGTCTACCTTCTACTTCTTATTCCTTACCTGGTTTTCAGTTAATACGTAACGATAGAAATGACAGAGGTGGTGGTGGGGTAGCTATTTATCTCCGTTCCCATATTTCATATTCTATTATTTCGACGTCTCCTCAAGTTTCCTCTTTGAATACTGCCGAGTACCTTTTTATCGAAATAGTTATTTCTAATACGAAAATTCTACTCGGCGTACACTATAGTCCTAATCTTCATAGTAACTACTTCTCTAATTTTGAAAATATCCTAGAAACCCTAACACCTCAATACAACCACACTATTATTATGGGTGACTTCAACACTTGTCTGTTAAAAAATAACAGCCGTGCTCATCAACTAAGGACAGTGGTGGATGGATGCAACTTGCACATATTACCTCTCACTGCCACACACTTTTTTCCCAATAGCACTCCTTCTTTACTGGACTTAATGATAGTTTCTTCTCCCACACACGTTTTTAAACATGGTCAGTGCGCTGCTGATGCTTTTTCATACCATGACTTGGTTTACCTTTCATACAAGATTCGTCCTCCCAAATCCAAATCGAGAATGCTTCAGCAACGCAATTTTAGTGGGATGGATATTAAACTCCTGTCTGATGATGCTTGCAACATCGATTGGTCTATGGTCATTAATGCGCCTACTGTTGATGAAAAAATAAGATTATTTAACTCATTTATTATCGATTTGTTTAACATTCATGCTCCTATACATACCGTTAAAATCAAACATGTTCCGGCACCCTGGCTTACGGACGAAATAAAATCTTTGATGACGAAACGAAATCGTGCCAAGGCCAAATACAAGGTTACTCCTAGCGACAGTAATCGTACAAAATACACACTCTTGAGGAATCGCTGCAATAGGATGTGTAGAGATGCACAAAGACGCCATATTCACAAATCCGTTGAAAACGGTGATCCAGCGAAAGTCTGGAAATTTCTTAAGTCGTTAGGAGTTGGGAAAATGAAACTTCCTTCTATTTCAAATAATACTGATATCAATCTCCTTAATCAACACTTTATTTCTAACGTTGACTTTGACAGCAACAAAAAAAATAAAACATTAAACTCACTTTCTTCATTGCCAACTCCTGACTTTCCTCCTTTTTTTCTTAATCGATTTTCTGATTGCGATGTTAAGAAGAACATACTCGCCATTTCATCCAATGCTGTCGGTGAAGATTGCATTAGTCGTAATATGATCGTTCCCATCCTTGATATTATAACTCCTGTCATTACCAATATCCTGAATCATTCCATTTCCACTGGTGTTTTTCCTGAATCCTGGAAGGATGCTAATGTAATTCCCTTACCAAAGAAATATAATCCATCCTCCTTTTCTGATTTTCGTCCTATATCCATTCTTCCTTTCTTGTCAAAAGTTTTGGAACGGCTTGTATATCAACAGTTGTCCCATTTTCTTACAAGAAACAACCTTTTAAATCCCTTACAATCAGGTTTCCGTCCCGGTCATAGTACGACTACTGCACTTGTCAAATTAACTGACGATATACGTTTTGGCATGGAAAATAAAGAGGTCACGGTTCTGACACTCTTAGATTTTAGCAACGCTTTTAACACCGTGGATCTGGACATTCTGCTACTCATTCTTAGTTCTCTTAACATTTCTCCAATCGTTATCGATTGGTTTCATAGTTACTTGCGTGGACGCCGGCAGCGCATAAAAGTCGATGATACACTATCTGACTGGTGCAACACAGCCGCAGGTGTTCCGCAAGGTGGCGTTTTGTCTCCTCTCCTGTTTGCTATTTTCATTAATTCTATAACATCTCAATTATCTTCTCTCTACCATCTCTATGCAGACGATCTTCAGATTTACACACAAACTCCTATTAGTGAACTGACAAACGCTATCTCAATAATTAATCGAGATCTTGATCAAATTGTTAAATGGAGTGAATCCTATGGCCTCATTGTTAATCCTACGAAAACACAAGCAATCATCGTAGGCAGTTCGAGACTTATATCCAATATTGACTGGAACGAACTCCCATTAGTAACTGTGAACGGAGTTTCTATCCCTTACAAAGATACAGTTAAAAACCTGGGTATATTTATCGATCGAACACTATCTTGGGGTTCGCAAATAAAGGAAGTTAGCAAGAAAATATTTGCTTCAGGTAAATCTTTAGGCAGATTGCGCAATTTTTTACCAATTCCCACTAAAATTGCTCTTGCGAAATCTCTTCTTCTGCCTATTCTCGATTATGCTGATGCTAGTTATATTGACCTTACCGAGGAGCAGCTTAATAAACTTGAGCGACTTCAAAACTTCTGCATTAGACTCATATTTGGTCTACGTAAGTACGACCATATTTCCGAATTCAGATCAAAGCTCAAGTGGCTCCCAATTCGACTTCGCCGGGATGCTCATGTTCTCTTTCTTCTATATAACGTCCTGTTCAATCCAAACACACCAGTATACTTAAAGAAACGTTTTAATTTAATCGGAAATACTTCTCTTCGAGAGACTACACGCTGGATGCTAAAAATTCCTTTGCATTCTTCACAATTTTATAATGATTCTTTTACTGTAAAGGCTGTTAGATTATGGAACGCTTTACCTTTGGAAATAAAAAGAGCAAAATCGAAGGCAATATTTAAAAATCTTATAATTGCTCATTACTTGAAGAACTAAAATAACATCACTACCTATATTTGTTTATATATATTTACTTATACGTAGTACTATTATAATTATATTTATTATACATGTGTATTTATATATGTACTTCTATTTATGTATATTTATACATACATTATTCATATATATTATTTATGTGTAATTATTTATTTTATATGCATTATTGTATTATATATATACTTCTTAATAACTGTATCGAAACACACCTACTATACTTTGTTTAACTTTATTATTTCCTCTACCCAAAGGTTGTCTGGAAGAGATCGCTTTAAAGCGATAAGACCGCCTTTTGTTTTTCTCTATTTGTAAATATGTTTTGTTTGTGATTTTTTTTATGTTGATGCAATAAAGTATAATAATAATAATAATAATAATAATAAGTTTTGAAATATTTATTCTATGTTTAATGTGTATTATTTATTTGTTAGTGAGTATTATTAAATTTATTTTTGTATTTTAGTATAAATTTTTATATTGTTTAGATATATAAAATATAAACTAGATTTAAGTGTTAAGAACTAATTAGCTTAAGTTTTAATATAGTTTTATTTTTATTAAATATTTTATTAACTCCGAAGTTTTAACGTGAGCGTTACAACCTCTCTTAGTTACATTACACAAAACTTAAACTTCTGAATACACACATAATAATAATTTTTAGTTGAGTTTTAGTAGTTAGGTAATTCGTAATTTCAATCACATTTATTTAGTTTTTCACTTTTAAATACCTAGGACCTAGGTCGAATAAATAAGAACACAAGACACTAGTGCGTGTACCTAGGCACCTAGGTAACAGCTTATTGTGAACGCTCTATTTCGCCAAACTCGTGAATTGGGAAGTAAAACGTATTTATACCTCTACTACTTACACGGATCTCTAGAGGTAAGACCTAGCTCACTTGCATACAATATTTTTTCGAAATCCCGAGTCTGGAATGCTCGGGACTTTTCCCAATAAATATCCTAATCTGAAGACCTAACTCGGTTATGTTTGGAATTCTCGGGACTTTTCCCAATAAACTTCCTAATCTGACGACCTAACTCGGTTATTTGTGGACTCTCAACAATGTAATACCAGACTTCACATTTGTTATAACATTAGCGTCTGACCAGAAAGGCGAATTCGTCGTGATTCCATAGGCGTATTTGCACTAGACGGATCTTGCCGTTCTAGTATCTCGACTCGTGCGGTCAACGGCCTGTATCAGGCCAGAGTATCAACTGCACGAGTTCATCCGGAATTGCGGCGAATTCACCATTACTGGACAAGCTCGAAATATTTTGAAAATCAAAATTTAAAGATCTTTTTAATACCTGAGGCAAGAAACGTCATCACACTTGAAATAAAGAAAAAAGTTTTAAAAAGTCTAGTTTTATTAAGTAGTTACCTACTTGCAGACTGCTTTTGATCAGTAACTACGATCACTAAATAGGTAAAATGTAGGTTTAACTTCACTTCACACACTTTGTTGTTGAAAATGTTTTTTTCAATAGGTACACACACTATTTAAGTATTTAGTTGGTGTTGTAGGTAGGTACTTCTTTTTGTCTTCGTTTTGGAAATACTTATGGATAGGAATCCATCCATAATGACGTGGGCTGTAGATATTTCGCTTCCAACTTCTGGACTGATAATATGGTAGGGATCAAACCCTTCATCGAAAAGAACACGTACAAGTCACTGACGCCAAACACAATAGATGCTTCCTTTTGCTTCGGTTTTGATCATGCCGCACGCCATATATCTCCCGGTAAAGTTCTGCTGCCGCTCTGAAGTTACAGTTGGTTACATGTTCAACCGATAATGAGACGTGTTTGAGCTGAGATAGGTAGGTATAAGATAAACTATCTAAATAATTTGCTTGTAATAATACCTACCTATCTCGTGAAAGTAATGACGGAGACAAAAATGCGCGGGCGGCTGCGGTGGGACGGGCGGGGTGCGCAGAAAAGATGCGCAGGAATATTTTTATTACGTTTGATTGATTAAATCACAGAATACATGATTAAAGGACTGTCAATTTTTTTAGTTATCATTTTTATTATTAATTAAAATGATGAAAAAAAAATATGGAGACACAATTTTTATTTTTATTGCAAATGAATACTTAACACCTACACTATTGTTACACGAAGGCTTCTGCATTAGAACGGTTGGACCTTGTATAAATATGATAATTTAGGTAGAAATTTTGGTGATAGGATATATAAATAAAAGTCTGAAGTTGTTTTAAAAATGACAATAAAATATCTATAAACTACTTCCGTTTCGGAATCAAGGTGGCGTTTTAGTGAGAAGAAACGTTGAAAGAACCTCTCTAGCATTCGCTCTTTTGAATGTTTTATTAGAATAACAAAAATATCACAACTGAAGTTTCGAGTAAAAACACAAATAAGCCTTTAAGTATTTCTAAGAGTCGTTAGCTATTCACAAACTGCAAGAAGAACAAATATAAGTACTTAAGGACCTTATTTTCAAATGCCACAAAGAGCTAAAACTCTCAGCTAGGTATTACTTACGTAATGTTAATTTAACATTTATATTATAATAATTATACATGATTAAAAACACACAATAAAATATAATCTTCTACAAACCAGTTACACTATCAATTGTACATAACCAAATATTTTTCAATACTGAATTCCCATTCAGTTTCGGCAGCGTGATGACCAGATGCGACCAGTGCGGCGGACTGAACAAGAATGCCCGTTGGGTTTTTTTTTTCTGAGCTGACTATGCAGTTGGCTGTTGCAGCCATTACTGCTTCACCGGACTTTTGGGGCGAGACTCTGAAGGAGCCTCAGCCCATATATAGCCCAACGCTCAAGGGCTCCCCGCGGGGGAAGCCTCGGCTTGGGTTGTCGCTCTCGGGGGCGTCCCTTCGACCGGCGTGAGTCTCGAACCCGAAGGTGAGTCACCGCCAGGAGGGGAGTTCCCCGTTACGCGGGTACGGTTGCGATTGAGTGGGGGCGAGAAGCGCGCCGGCACTCTTTGATACCTAGTGTATCCTTGTGGGCGCCGACGAACCCGGGGACGTCGGCGTCGTGTTTGGAGGGAGGCCCTATTCGGGGAGATCGTAGAGACTAATCTCGCTATCCGGACAGCGAGATCGTCATCTGGGGACGTTAGTACGTGCCGAGGCCGCCTAACAATAGTTTTACGTACGTGACCGGTTCGATCGGGGGGACGAGCCCGTTGGAGGGTCAAACATGATCCTTATAAAGGTAGCTTAGCTGTCCATCCCACCAATCACCAGCAATGCAGGTGCATCTTGCAGATGTTTTTTACGTCTTTTTACTTAACAAAAACACCACGTGCCAACGCTAATCGATATCAGTGAATATAATAACAGTTTACTATTTGTGTATCATTCCTGATTTTCCAAAAAACTTTTTACAACCGAAAATCTTTTCATATACTAATTTTCACCGTATAAGAACGGTTCATTACCTATTTTACCACCTAGGGCCCAGGGAATGATTCACCAAAACGGTAAAACACGCCATTTTTCAACCAAAAGGATTTGTACACACATTCTTCATATTTACAGATTTTCATACAAACTTTCAATCCCTATAGTTTGCTACCTTAAGAGATGAGACAAGATTGTGACCAACTACAAACCTCATTTCGGAGTGTTTTACAGCGCTTCTTTTACAATAATCTACTTTAATTAATTCGAAAAGCTCCTAGAACTACACTACTACATTACTACGAACTACACACCTAACACTGTAATGGGTGATTTCAACACATGTTTTGTTATTATCATTAGTATCGTCGAAAAATCTTTATATACCTCGATTAAATGTCACTCATCACCCTCCTAACTGTTTACCTACTCTTCTTGACTTGTCACTAAATCTTATCTAATTCCATTTTTTAGCGTAACTTCAATGCAATCGATTTCCAACGCCTAAGTTAAGACGTTTATATGGTTGACTGATCTATTTTAAATGATACTGATAATATAGATGACAGAGTTACAGTTAAGGTCAAAATGCTTATGGCTAAGCGTGTTATGGCTAGAGCCAAATTCAAACTTAACTCGACTAGCAGTAAAAAAACTAAGAAATCAGTGTAATAGAGTGCGACACGCCGTTACATTCACTGCTCTTCTGACAAGTGTGCTTCCTCCAATTTAGGGAGATTTCTCGAGTCTTAGGTCATCGGAAACCTCCAGACTACTCTTCAATTAATTGTGATCTCGATTCTATTAACAAACATTTTTACTCTTCACCTTTTACAACACACTTCACGACACAACTAAAATAGAAAGCTAACTTCTACCGTGTCATGATTTCAGTGAAATTGAGATCAAAATGGTCGTGTTGTTGAGCAAGCAATACGTTACTTATGAATTAAAGTAACTAGCAGATACAATGTAAGCCTGTTTTGATCCTTCCTATAATTGATATTCTCCTTCCCGTTTTTCCAATCATTTAACTTAATAGTGTTTAGTTTAGCGGCCCGAACTGGGGAAATACCTCCACCTTACAGAAAACCGCGGCCACAATAACACTAACATTGAGTAGTGTTGTGTTCCTGGCGGTGAGTAAGGTTGCCAGAGCTCTATCTTTGAGGATTCGCTGCGCGGACAGCGGAGGACCGACGGTGCTTGTTGCTGTCATTGCTCGGCGTAGACGCGGCGTGCTGGTTCGGCGGTCAGGGAGACCTGATGAAACGGCTGACCGCTGGCCGCCCGCAGGTTGAACGGGTTCCCGAACCCAGGGATCACTTAATCTCCGCCCTGGGAGGCTGATCCGCCAACCTGTGTAAAGTCTCTGAAGTAGTAGTCGTGCCGGAGATGGAGACCGGAGTGGACCCGGCTACTACAACAGAGGGGGATCAGGGGCCCTTCCGCCCGCCGTGCCAGCAACCGTATCATCTGTGTTGAGCTTCGGCAGTCTTAGTACCGCAACTTTTTGTCTTCTAAGCTGTCTGTGCAGTGAATCCTCATCCGTAGTCTAAGTAACTTCAAACAAAATGGCCAGGAACAGAAAAAAGAAAAGAGTTTTGACAGCGGCTACTCCATCCACATATAATGTGGATTTTTGCAACATAAGGGGTATTCACGCTAAAATTCTTAAGCAAACTGCGTATGAGGCTTGGACCACGGCTCGTAATAATAAGGATCCGAATATTTCTGAGTTAAAACGCAAATTAAATGCTGCCTCGAGGTTCAGTAAGGAAGCAACTGCCAGAGCAAAATTCCAATTCATCGGCAAAATAGGTGGGCGACTTGCGAGCTATCCTTCTGGGAGTCGTGCTTTCTGGTAGCTTGCTAAAGCTGCCGAGGGGAACTTCTGCCAGTCGTCATTACCACCACTGCGAAAGACCGATGGTGACTTGGCCCACAGTGCAAAAGAGAAAGCCGATCTATTGGGCAGTCTCTTTGCCTCTAACTCGAATGTGAACGACGAAGGCGCTGTACCACCTACTTTACCGTGGTGCGGTAAGACCATGCCGGAAATCTCTATAACACAGCGCGAGGTCCGGCGGGCGTTGCTTTCCCTAGACGTTCATAAGTCGAGTGGGCCAGACGGCATACCAGCAGTGGTGCTTAAGCAGTGTGCTCCTGAGTTATGTCCTGTACTCACGCGCCTCTTCACGCTTTCCTACCACACTAGGCAATTTCCGTCTTCATGGAAGACTGCAAATGTGCACCCGGTGCCCAAAAAGGGCGATAGATCAGATCCATCGAATTACAGGCCTATCGCTATAACCTCTCTCCTCTCCAAGGTGATGGAGCGTGTGATCAACACACAGCTTTTGAGATACCTAGAAAAACACGACCTGATCAGTGACCGTCAATATGGCTTTCGCCACGGTCGCTCAACTGGTGACCTTCTAGTGTATCTCACACACCGATGGGCACTAGCCATTGAGAGTCAGGGGGAGGCATTGGCATGTAGCCTGGACATAGCGAAGGCGTTCGATCGGGTCTGGCACCGGGGTCTTCTATCGAAGTTGCCTTCTTACGGAGTGCCCGAGGGTTTGTGCAAATGGGTGGCTAGCTTTTTGTCCGGCAGAAGCATACGAGCCGTAGTTGACGGTAGTTGCTCTGATAGCATGGACATTAATGCTGGTGTCCCGCAAGGCTCTGTGCTGTCTCCTACGCTGTTCCTACTGCACATCAATGATATGTTGGACATCAACAACATACATTGCTATGCAGATGACAGTACTGGAGACGCTTATTACACGGGCCGTGCAAGCATCCCACGTTCCGTTGTGGAGGAAAAGCGTGAAGAACTTGTGTCTCAAATCGAGATCGGTCTGTCCAAGGTCTCTGATTGGGGGCGGGAAAACTTGGTCCGATTCAACCCTTCAAAGACACAAGTCTGCGCGTTCACCGCTAAGAAAACCCCATTCACTGTAGTCCCACAATTCCAGAACACTCCCCTCTCCATCTCCAAGAGCATTGGGATCCTTGGCGTTGACATCTCCAGCGATGTTCAGTTCCGAGATCATTTGCTAGACAAGGTAAAGCTGGCGTCCAAAAAACTTGGTGTACTCAACAGAGCGAAGCAGTACTTCACGTCGGGGCAAAGGTTGCTACTTTACAAGTCGCAAGTCCGGCCCCATATGGAGTACTGCTGCCATCTCTGGGCGGGTGCACCCGGATACCAGCTTGACCCTTTTGACTCGGTTCAACGACGGGCTGTGAGAATTGTCGACGATCCCAAACTCACTTGCGGTATCGAGCCCTTAAGTCTGAGGAGAGACTTTGCCTCCCTGTGTGTGTTCTACCGCTTGTACAATGGATTGTGTTCTGAGGAATTGTTCGAAATGATGCCCACGGCTACTTTCTACCATCGCACCGCTCGCCATCGACAGGGAATTCATTCTCACACTTTGGAACCAAAATGGTCGCGTACAGTGCGGTTTCAGAGAAACTTCCTCCCGCGAACCCTTGGGTTGTGGAATGAGCTCCCTGCCAAGGTTTTCTCTAAGGACTACAGTATGGGGTTCTTCAAAAAAGAAGTTATTAGATTTCTGAAGGGTCGGCAACGCGCAAGTGATGCCCCTAGTGTTGCAAGCGTCCATAGGCTACGGTGACCGCTTACCATCAGGCGGACCGTAGGCTTGTTTGCCACCTTAGTGGTATAAAAAAAAAAAAAAAAAAACGTGACGGTCATTTCATATTTTTCAATGTTTGACAGACCTTTATTTTCATGTATCAAAGTACGATACAAATCATAGAACGTAATTCAATTTTTGTAACCGCCTTCGAAAATAGGTATATTGATTCTCGGCATACGAACGATAGAACGAGAATGAGAGGATTCCGAATGAACCACAGATGGCTTGTTCTCAAATCACACGTTTTAATCGTCAAACAATTGACATTTTATTTCTAACAGGTTTCATAAAATGTTTTACGTAATTGTTCTGCCTCAGAAATATTTGCCTCACTCGTTAGTGCGGCAACGATTTGAGTGTAGGAATCATGTTATGTAACATACTGGTAGAACTAACAATAATAATGTGTTTGTCGGCAGATAGACGGCGATGTGCGCGCGCTCGTGGCGCCTCCACGCCGCTGCGGCTGCGCTCGTGCTCGCCGCGCATCTCATCAAAGGTACTGCACCCGGCTGTCTCCGTCTCTGCCCTCTACACTCTCACCGCTCAAATACGGTCAAATCTATTTTAATAATCATACATTCTACTATCTTCCAGCAGCAATGCATAAAGCATTAAGTTACAGACTAAAACCCATTTTTAGGTAATTACAAGCCTAAACATTTGTATGTATGTTGAGGTGAACTTTAGGTTAGACTCGGTACCAATTAGACTACAATTCAGCGGAACTTATTCTAACCCGACCAAATAAAGCGTGATAGATGAATGATGAATATTTTTGCAGTATGATTCCCCCGGGGGATCCTAGAAGACGAGCGATGGAAACATTCGAACAAAGTTAGTGGAAAGGAAGGGCGTGTAAATAGCTGCACCCAGACGCGGTTGAATAAATTGGCGGAAAATTTATAAAAATAAAAACCGGCCAAGTTTCCGAGGGTTCCGTAAAAGGGTTTACCTTTAAGGTATTAAAGGATAAACCTAACTTTCCCGTTGCGCAACTGTTGTCTCAATACATTGACATAGGCCGTGGTTAGTTTACTAATAACAAATAAGATTATAATCGCAAAAAAAAATGTGATGCATCAACAAATTTACGGCTTACAGATTTATTCTTTTATGTGTACTACACGGCATTGCTTTTTGCCTAATTTCATGATTCTAGGTCAACGGGAAGTACACCATTAGTGCAGTCATTGAAGCGAAAGATAGGTTCTAACCTCCGATTTTTTTTACTGTGAACCGATTTGCATGAAATTTTGGAACTAGGCTCATCTTACCCTTAACTTCAAAAGTGAAAATTATTTTTAAGGATATTAATGGAAAAATTGACATTGAGCCACTTTATCGCTAGAAAACGTGTTTAATGTTAAGGGGTGAAATTGTAAAGTGTTTTCTAACACAATTACCTCATAATAAGGTAATTCTTTACTTTCCAAGAACGTGAGATTTTACGTAACGATGGTTTTAACTGATAGAACACCGCATTTATATACACAGGTAAAATTCAAAAACTCTCGGAGGACACTAGATTTTCACGAAAAAAACTAAATTGATTTCAAACAAAACCCGCCATTACACACACATTTAAAAATATAAAACCTTTTTTTTTTCACGAAAATACTTGGCAGTCTAAAGAAAAAAATAAACACAGGATTCAATCGAATTTACTTTTCTCTAATTTTAATCGATAGAAAAGCATATTTATATACTCGAATAAAATCAAAAAACTGGCAGCGAATCCAAACCTTGCCAAGTTAGGTGGTGAGGAGCGAAGTGACGAGCCATTAGGTTACATGGTGAGCACCGCAAGAGCCGAGGGAAGCGTACCACGGCAGAGGTGCCAAAAACAAATTGTTCTAATTTAGAATTGTTTGGCAGGAGTAGGGGGGGCAGTGTAGGCACTGGTTTATTGATCTGAGTGACACAGGTACAATTTGTTTCTGGCGGTCGCCGGCAGCTACCGCGGCACGCTCCGCTCAGCTTCGCGCGCTAACCTTCATGTGCTCCGCTTGATTTTGCGCACAAGTTTTTATGTTCCAAAGTGGGTTGCCTTGACTACACTAAATAAGTACAAGTTGGTTGAAATACAAAAACTTGCGCTCAAAGCCCAGCGAAGCACATGAAAATCAGCGCGCGAAGCCTAGCAAAGCGTGCCACGGCAGCGGCCGGCGAGCGCCAAAACCAATTTCTACTTATTTAGTATAGTCACGGCGAACCACTTTCCAAAGTGGATTGCCGTGACTATACTAAATAAGTAGTTCTTAAAATTTTACTTTGATTTTTTTTTATCGATTATTACTTTACAGAGAAAGTACTCGATTGTATAATACAGGCAACATGTTATGTTTTTGTAATTTTTTTCTCATATGCATTTTGTTTTTGTAGACATTTATTGTTGATGGCTGATTTTGTATGAAATGAATTTATTTATTTTCCGAAAAAACTAGTGTCCCCCCAGAGTTTCTGATTTTCATCTTCGTATATAAATGTGGTATTCTATCAATAGAAATTTTTATGACGTTAAAATCTCACGGTCTTGGAAAGTAAAGAATTACCAAAATTACTTTGGTATGACATAAAAAGATTTAAGTATAGAGTAAATAATATTTTATGTTCTCTATCTTAATTATCGAATTTTTAACCCCCTTTCGACCCTTTAAAACAACTCCTTGTTAAAAAATTGCTTGAAAAAAATCTTTTGATGAAATGAAAAGGATTTAATGTTATTTAATGTTATTCCACATTCTCGAAAATGATAATATATATATATATATATATATGATAACACATTTAAAAATAATTTAATTATAGAGTAAGAAATCACCATTTATTGAATAAAATATAAACTTATAAGTTGTCTAAAACTGCACCAGATTGAATTAGTAATACATTTTACAAAATTCTGCAACAAGAGCATGACAATGCATAAAAAAACCATAAAAAACTCAGTCATGATTTTCATTCATTTTTTTTTTTTCAATTTCATTCAAATGTGTTATATATATACATGTGTAAACGTTGGTATGTATTCAGGCCCAGTATCCAAAATATATGTCCATAATATATATATATACAAAAGAAAATAGTTTTGGGTCTCTATTACTGTGTGCTTTAACTTTGCTCCAAATATTCACACTCCGAAATTTTCAGTTTTCTAAGTAGAAAAAAAAATCGATTAGTTTTTGGACCATAACTCTTTCAATTTTGATGCTATCACAACTTATAAAAAACCATTTTAAAGGTAATCAAAAGAGCTACAACTTTTTTCATTTACAATATAGAGTGAAAAACCTTTTATTTTAAAACGGTGAAGGGTCAAAGGGCTCGAGAGACTCTGTGATTGCGCTGTCGCGCGCTCTTTAAAGAATCATATCTCCGTCAATTTTTGTGTGACAGAAAAAAAAACCATTTTTTTTGTCAGAAAAAGACCTACATTTTATTTTATTTTATGATATTATGAAAAGAAGGTGGTTTTTATAAAAATTTGTAAAAAAAAATTTTTCTTAAAATCGTGATTTTTTTGAAAAATATGTGTCCTAAAGCAGCCAAACTCTTTATATCAAAGTTTATTCTAGACGGAATACGATTAATTCTAATTTTGGAGGAAATGGCACTTATGAAACCCATTGATTTAAAAGAAAAAACCATTAGATGTTCCTCTTATTTGCATTACAGCTCGCTCATTTTACGTGGAAAAGACTTTTAACAGTGCTCATTGTAAAGCTTATTTTAAGCTCTACAAAACCCTATTTCATTAGAATGCATAAAATGTATCTGCTCGCCGCTAGATGGCATTGAATACATCGATTAAATTTCAGACAAAATAAAAAATGGCTTTAATCTTTAATATCTAGCTTAATATTGCACTTAGAACACTTTATAAAAAAACGATTTTTTCACTTTTTTACCTGTTCCAATTTTGTTCATTATTAAATTTTCGTTAAAATGCATATTTTTGGAGATATTAACAAAAAAAACGATGAAAAACATGACGAAAATCCGAATTTTAAAATTGCCAATAACTTGAAAAGTATTGGGTTTTTTGAAAAACTTTGTAGAACACATTTTTTCTTCAAATTAGGCCTTCTATTGATATCCTAGGTTATTTTGAATGATCAAATTTACACCACCGAGAAGGGGTGGCAACCACCCCCAGGGTGGGTGCGGAGCTCAGATCATTTTCACTTTTGAAGTAAAGGGTGAGATGAGACTAATTCCAAAATTTCATGCAAATCGGTTTACAGTAAAAAAAATCGGACCAATAACGCTTCAATACTATATTTCGACTATATTACGTATTTTGGGCATATTTTTTTATTGCATTAACTCTAAGCTTAATTTTTTACCGTAGACTTTAGTATTGGATATTAATTTCAACTTGGTACTTCCACGCGTTCTTGACATGACATTGCAGATGTCTAAAATGATATGCTGTTTACTGACCTGCAGGCCTACTAAGAACTTTTAATAATCCATCGCTTTTCAAGGCAGTTCAATTTAAGTCCTTAAAATTTCTCTGATTCGTACCACGAAGTCAATTTTGTTGAACGGCATAAGGCCTGCTGAGAAACCCGTAATTGCCTCTGGCTCGCTTAAATGATAGAGTGAGATGCTGCTACATCGTGTGCATTAGCATATCTCCGTCTGACAATGTGATACATTCCAAACTAATTACTATTTTCAGGACAGTTTCAACGCATAATCGGCCTAAACATTTATAATGTATTAAAATAAATTGAAACACATTTACGGTAATATTTATTCTTTATTTCTTTAAATGTTTATAAATATTGAAATTTGTGTCATTTGTTTCAGTTTTTACGCAATAAACAGAAATATTAACAATTAAAGTCTTAAAACTTAACTATGCTTTCGAACGTGCGTCACTACAACTTGATGTTTTGCGTACATGAATCTGTGGACGTAGAATTCAGAATAAAAACAATAAACATTACCTAATTTTATAATATTTTTTTTTTATTTATTTATTTTAGAAACAAACAGTCACAAATCGAATATTACAGAATAAACAAAAAAAATAAACAGACCTGGAGATCCTTAAGTAAAAAGTATCATTATTACAATATGTAGCTGCTACGAAGTAAGATTACAGAGTGAGAAAACAAAAAATAAATAAATACTTTAAAACAATTAAACTTAAAACTTAAATTAACAATATATGGTCAGTAGGCTTTGGATTAAACCTGAAACAATCTGTCTGTGACTTCTTTTTAATAGCGAAGAAGTTTTAAACCGAAAATGTCAATGTCATTTAGTATTGTGTTAAACGTTCGTGTAGATCGTCTAACAAACATATTTTTGGCGTAATTTGTTTTACAAAAATTAATAGAAAAGGTAGTTTTCGAACGTGAAGAAGGACGCGCTACATGAAAGTTAATCTTTTCCAATAGGGAAGAAGAATCAACGTGATTATTTACGATTTTAAATAAATACAAGGAATCTAAGTATGATCTTCTATTTTTTAATGACATCATTTTGTGTCGTTTTGCAGCGCTAATGTAGTCATCAAAGTTATTTACAGTATGATAGTCAAGAGACTTTAAAAAATATTTTGAATTCTTTCCAATCGAGTTGTATGTATGACGTATTGTGGATTCCAGACTACACTAGCAAATTCTAGATGACTTCGAACGAATGTGTTAAACAAAATCTTAACGTTTTACCTAGTTTAAAAGGTTTCGACAACCTAAGTATGAGTCCCAAGTTTTTGTAAGCTTTCTCAATAACTATATTCAGATGGGAATTGAATTGCAATTTTTGGTCTAGTGTAACGCTAAGATCTCTTACTTCATTCACTCGATTTATATTTTTGTCATATAGTAAATAATCAAATTGAATAGGGTTACATTTTCGTGTGAAAGTGATGACGAGACACTTTTCTGTGTTAAGTTTTAATTGATTAACTGTACAATAGTCAGAAAAACTGTCTAAGTCCCTTTGTAAGTTTGCACAATCTGTTTGAGAAGATATAACTTTAAATATTTTTAAAGTTATATCTTTAAGAGCCTTGAGGTACCCCAGAAGAGATGGAAAGATACCTCGATGTGACACCCTTTAGGCACACAGCCTGACTTCTATTTTCAATGTATGACTTAAGCCATCTAAAAAGGTCGCCATGAATACCGAATTTAGCTAATTTAAATAAAGCGTGCAGTGATTAATTTTATCAAAAGCTTTCGAAAAATCGGTATAAATGGCGTCAACCTGACAACCAGCATCCAAAGCATTGATAACAAAGTCAGTGTTAGTTACCAAATTAGAATCAACACTACGACCATGAAACAAACCATGTTGCTTTCAATAATATGACGAGAGTATACGTTTGTTAATTGCGAAATAGCAATTTTTTCGAATATTTTACCGAAATTACAGAGTTTTGATATAGGTCTGTATTGTAGAACGTATTTTTTATTTCCTCCTTTAGGAATGGGAGTAATTGGTGCTTTTTTCCAACTCTCTGGGAAACACCCTTCCTTTATAGAAATATTAAATAAGATTGTAAGAGGTGGAGACAGCTCCTTAGCGCACATTTTGATGACCTGCTCCCTTGTTCACATTGATATTCTCTAATAATTTTAACACTAGTTTTTCGGTAATGCTAACTGATGAAATATCAATAGGAGCATCCGAAGTTTCATCGCTAATTTTAACGCGCGGTAAATCATTTACAAAAACAGAGTTAAAGTATTCGTTAAAATAATTACATATTGTCTCGCAATTTGTAGACGACCTGTCGTCATGAATAATTTCATCAGGAATAGCATTATTATTAAATTTAGATTTAAGAAAACTCCAGAAATATTTAGGTGCCTTAGCAATGTTATCTTCTGAGTAGGCGACGTAAGATTTAAAACATTGTCTTTCAATTTGGAAATTAGCGGATTAAGGATGAGAATAAGATAGGTGCCAGCACTTACCAAAGGCTTATAACTTCACTCACACCACATGTGCCGCTAACGAACGAACAGGTCTCTGGTTCAAAACTGAGTTGTAAGTATCTTTGTTAATTAACACTGCTTAGGGTCGACCCACACACTTTACAAACAGTTTGGCACGGAAGGATGCTTTATAATAATTAGAATAGATGAAGAGCACCGGACCGTCTTTCAAGATGGCTGGCAGAATAGAATAGGAAGGGACTAGGAACAAAAAGCACCTACCTACATATTACTTTTATGAAACTTATACCATAGATTATTGTCCATACTGCCCCACCGAAGGCAGCTCTACAGTTGCCTTCTAACAAATATGTTAGTGTATACCTTAGATAAATGATAAACATTTAAATTAATTTAAATATGACTATCTACTGCTACAATGACTAATTGCAATGACATGTAAGACCTAATGAGCTATTGTGGCAACATTACTAACTAAAACTTAATAAATAGGTAATAAACATAATTTAACAACAGGGCGCACTAGAGTTCCATTTTGTGTTTTTAGAGTAACAACCCGAACAGTTGAATCCTTACCAGTGTGTAATTCTAAGACTCTACCTAGTTTCCAACTTGATGGAGTAGTGTTTTCATCTTTGATAAGAACCAAATCATTTAATTTTACATTATTTTGAGGTGATGTCCATTTATTCCTTTGTTGTAAATTGTGTAAATACTCATGACTCCATTGTTTCCAAAAACCTTGTGACATTTTTTGTATTAACTGCCACCTGGAGAGTCTATGTAAAGAGACATCTTGTAAATTGTTCTCAGGGAGAAATGTCAATGGACATCCAATTAAAAAATAGCCAGGTGTCAAAGGTTGAAGTTCATTAGGGTCTGAAGATAATGGACATAAAGGTCGAGAATTGAGTATGGCTTCAACTCTACAAAACAAGGTGGTAAGCTCTTCAAACGTCAAACGCTGCTCACCTACCACACGCAATACGTGGTGTTTAGCTGATTTCACAGCTGATTCAGCTAATCCATTAAAATGGGGAGCTGAAGCTGGACTAAAATGCCACTGAACCTTATGACTTAGCAAACTCAAATTAATTTTGTTAACATTTTCTGGGTTTGACATAAATTTATAAATTTCCTTTAAATGATTGCTAGCACCCTGGAAATTTGTACCATTATCAGTGTGTATGTCTCTACAAAGTCCTCTGCGTGAGACGAATCTATGGAAAGCAGCGAGAAAAGCTTCCGCTGACAAGTCTGAGACAACTTCTAAGTGTGACGCTTTGGTAGAGAAACACACAAAGATACTTAAATATGCCTTTAAGACCCTAGATTTCCTTAAATTACTCTCCTTAACATAAAATGGCCCTGCAAAATCTGCTGCTACAGAAGTAAAAGCTTTAGATGATTGAACCATATCAGATGGTAAATCGCTCATAAGAGGCTCTGCTGATCGAGGTCGATTTTTAAAACATCTCAAGCATTTAAAAACTCTATGGCGAGCAACTTGTCTGCCTGATAAAACCCAATAATGTTGACGAATCAAGGATAAAAGTGTATTGGGTCCTACATAAAGATATCTTATATGATAATCATCCACTATTAAATTTGTAAAATGATGAGACCGAGGAAGTAAAATTGGATGTTTCGAATGAAATGGTAATGCAGAATTTTTTAATCTCCCACCCACACGAAGAATACCATTACCATCAATAAAAGGACATAATCGGTTTATACTAGTTTTACATAGTTTATTTTCAGAAATAAGTTGAATTTCCTTTGCAAATGAGATATGTTGTACAATTTCAACCCAAACCATTAATGCTGAATCCAATTCCTTAAATGTAATGGGACCTTTATGTTTATCATTTTTAAATTGACAGTTGTGCATAAATCTCAATATTAATGTTGTTATATTTAGCAATTTTGACAATGTACTATAACGCATTAGCAACGAGGTGTGCTTTTCAACCGTTTCAACAAAACAATTTAAATTTTCTGGCTCTTCTTGTGACTCAATTGGCAACTCGACATTTCGCCGAGCCGGCCAAGAATCTGAAGTTTGCGCTAGCCAGGGAACATTCCACCATAGTGGGTGCCTGACCAATTGATCCGGGTATAAACCACGAGACGCGGCATCAGCTGGGTTCATGTGCGATGGTACATGGCGCCATACAGATGGATCAGTCAAACTATGAATCTGCGACACTCTATTTCCTTCATACATACGAAGGGAGTGTGGAGATGTCCGTAACCATGACAGTACTATAGTAGAATCACACCAAATGTTAGTTGCTGAAAATGAGATTGTGGACAAGATTCCTTTTATATATTTAACCAATTTAGCAGCCAGAAATGCACCATTCAATTCCAATTTGGGAATTGTTAGCCGCTGTTTAATAGGAGCAACTTTGGATTTAGAAAGTAGTAGGAAGATAGTACTCCGACCAGAATTATCAGTGACACGCAAGTATACAACTGCAGCGTAACCTTTCTCGCTAGCATCACTGAAAGCATGTAACTGAAAATCATACTCACAGTCCATAAAAATGTGTCGAGGAATTACTACCTCTTGTAAAGAAGAAAATGTTTTAGAAAATGATTTCCATTCATTTATGAGTTTCTGAGGTGGAGTTTCATCCCAGTCAACCTGTAAAAGCCATAATGATTGCATCATGGATTTTGCCTTAAATGTAACTGGAGATAACCAACCACAGGGATCATATAATCTTGAGATGTGAGAAAGTAATGTCCTTTTAGTATACAATTCCATATCAATATTAGCATTATAGAGAAAGCTATCCTTTTTAGAATTCCACTTCAGACCTAAAATTTTAATAACAGAGTCACCATCTAAATTCAATTCCAAAGGGACTTCACAATGGTCTTTGGAAATACCGACCAGAAGATCCTTTGAATTACTACACCATTTTCTAAGTTCAAACCCACCAGCTTTGAGCAGTGGTATGAGATCAAATTTTAATTTAATTGCCTTGGGTAATGAGGATGTACCCGTAACTACATCATCAACAAAGACATCCTGTAATACGACTCTACTAGCTTCTTTATAAATGTGCTGATTATGTTCTGCAATTTTACGTAGAGATCGCATTGCCAAATATGGTGCGGATGTGACTCCATAAGTAACTGTATTTAGTTCAAATTCTTTGATTGAACTTTGACTATTATCCCTCCAAAGTATTCGTTGATATGGACGATGGTCTTTATGGACCTCTATTTGCCTATACATTTGTTTGATGTCACATGTGAACACTATGCTATGAATTCTGAACCGTGTAATAATATCTATAATGTCCTGCTGTAACTTTGGCCCTGAAAGTAAAATATCATTTAATGATATACCATTTGATGATGGCATGCTTGCATTAAAAACTACCCTAAGTTTAGTACTACTACTAAGCAACCGTAATACACCATGATGGGGAATTTAAGAGAGGTAGGGCACTGCAAGTACTCGCTCGAATAAGCCACCCGAACAACTAAGCAGGGCATAGCGAGTACTTGCTCGAATGAGCGGCCCGAACTGGGGAAGTACCTCCACCTTACAGAAAACCGCGGCCATAATAACACTAACATTGAGTAGTGTTGTGTTCCTGGCGGTGAGTAAGGTTGCCAGAGCTCTTTGAGGATTCGCTGCACGGACAGCAGAGGACCGGCGGTGCTTGTTGCTGTCATACTCGGCATAGACGCGGCGTGCTGGTTCGGCGGTCAGGGAGACCTGATGAAACGGCTGACCGCTGGCCGCCCGCAGGTTGAACGGGATCCCGAACCCAGGGATCACTTAATCTCCGCACTGGGAGGCTGATTCGCCAGCCTGTGTAAAGTATCTGAAGTGGTAGTCGTGCCGGAGAAGGAGACCGGAGTGGACCCGGCTACTACAACAGAGGGGGATCAGGGGCCCTTCCGCCCGCCGTGCCAGCAACCGTATCATCTGTGGCGAGCTTCGGCAGTCTTAGAACCGCACCCTTTGCCCTCTATGCTGTCTGTGCAGTGAATCCTCATCCTTAGTCTTAGTAACTTTTTTTTATATATATTATGGCCAGAAGACAGAAAAAGAAAAGAGTTTGCACAGCGGCTACTCCATCCACATATAATGTGGATTTTTGCAACATCAGGGGTATTCACGCAAATCTTAACGCAGTCCACCACCATCTCGAAACTGCGCAGCCGACCATTCTTTTTCTAACGGAGACGCAGATATCCTGCCCGGCCGACACATCATACCTTCATTATCCCGGCTACAAACTCGAACACAATTTTATGAGTCGTGCCGGTGTATGTATGTTCGTCCGGGAGGATATCTGCTGTCGCCGCCTTCATAGCCTTGAAGACAGGGACCTGTCGATATTGTGGGTGCGCGTAGATTACGGCGGCCACACTCGTATCTATGCGTGCCTATACAGGTCTCATAGCGGTGACACGGACGTAACTCGACTCTTTACGCACCTGAGTTTGACGAATGACAAAGTTCTAGAGCAATATCCCACAGCAGAACTAGTTATTTTGGGAGACTTTAACGCCCACCATCGCGAGTGGCTCAGTTCTCGAACCAATAACTATGCTGGGATATCTGCTCATGAATTTGCTCTGACCTATGGATTCTCTCAGCTGGTACTTTCTCCAACTAGAATACCAGATATAGAGGAACATACGAGCTCCTTACTGGACCTTCTGCTGACTACTCGTCCGGACGGGTACTCCGTCTCAGTGGATGCGCCTCTTGGCTCCTCGGACCACTGTCTCGTTCGGACTCAAGTGTCATGCACACAACCTGATCCTTCTGGGCCAACTAACTGGCGTCGTGTGTGGCACTATAAGTCGGCAGACTGGGATGGATTGCGTGAATTTTACGCATCGTACCCGTGGAGGCAGATCTGCTTTAACTCAGAAGATCCTGACGTCTGCGCAGCCGCAGTCACTGAGACAATCCTTGCTGGTATGGAATGCTATATTCCTAACCCGCGAGTAGCTGCCGGCGTCAAAAAACGACCGTGGTTTAATAGGTCTTGCAGAAAAGCTAAAATTCTTAAGCAAAATGCATATGAGGCTTGGACCACGGCTCGTTATAATAAGGATCCGAATATTTCTGAGTTAAAACGCAAATTAAATGCTGCCTCGAGATTCAGTAAGAAAGCAACTGCCAGAGCAAAATTCCAATTCATTGGCAAAATAGGTGGGCGACTTGCGAGCTATCCTTCTGGGAGTCGTGCTTTCTGGTCGCTTGCCGAAGCTGCCGAAGGGAACTTCTGCCAGTCGTCGTTACCACCACTGCGAAAGACCGATGGTGACTTGGCCCATAGTGCTAAAGAGAAAGCCGATCTACTGGGCAGTCTCTTTGCCTCGAACTCGAATATGAACGATGAAGGCGCTGTACCACCTACTATACCGTGGTGCGGTAAGTCCATGCCGGAAATCTCCATAACGCAGCGGGAGGTCAGGCGGGCGTTGCTTTCTCTAGACGTTCATAAGTCGAGTGGGCCAGACGGTATACCAGCAGTGGTGCTTAAGCAGTGTGCTCCTGAGTTATGTCCTGTACTCACGCGCCTCTTCGCGCTTTCCTACCACACTAGGCAATTTCCGTCTACATGGAAGACTGCGAATGTGCACCCGGTGCCCAAAAAGGGCGATAGATCAGATCCATCGAATTACAGGCCTATCGCTATTACCTCTCTCCTCTCTAAGGTGATGGAGCGTGTGATCAACACACAGCTTCTAAGATACCTAGAAGTACACGATCTGGTCAGTGACCGTCAATATGGCTTTCGCCAAGGTCGCTCGACTGGTGACCTTCTAGTGTATCTCACACACCGATGGGCACTAGCCATTGAGAGTCAGGGGGAGGCATTGGCATGTAGCCTGGACATAGCGAAGGCGTTCGATCGGGTCTGGCACCGCGGTCTTCTATCGAAGTTGCCATCTTACGGAGTGCCCGAGGGTTTGTGCAAATGGGTGGCTAGCTTTTTGTCCGGCAGACGCATACGAACTGTAGTTGACGGTAGTTGCTCTGATAGCATGGACATTAATGCTGGTGTCCCGCAAGGCTCTGTGCTGTCTCCTACGCTGTTTCTACTGCATATCAATGACATGTTGGACATCAACAACATACATTGCTATGCAGAAGACAGTACTGGAGACACTTTTTACACGGATCGTGCAAACATCCCTCGTTCCGTTGTGGAGAAACCGCGGAGAACTTGTGTCTCAAATCGAGACCACACTGTCCCAGGTCTCTGACTGGGGACGGGTAAACTTGGTCCGATTCAACCCTACAAAGACACAAGTGTGCGCGTTCACCGCTAAGAAAACTCCATTCACTGTGGTCCCACAATTCCAGAACACTCCCCTCTCCATCTCCAAGAGCATTGGGATCCTTGGTGTCGACATCTCCAGCGATGTTCAGTTCCGAGATCATTTACAAGATAAGGTAAAGATGGCGTCCAAAAAACTTGGTGTACTCAACAGAGCGAAGCAGTACTTCACGTCGGGGCAAAGGTTGTTACTTTACAAGTCGCAAGTTCGGCCCCATATGGAGTACTGCTGCCATCTCTTGGCAGGTGCACCCGGATACCAGCTTGACCCTTTTGACTCGGTTCAACGACGGGCTGTGAGAATTGTCGACGATCCCAAACTCACTTGCGGTATCGAGCCCTTAAGTCTGAGGAGAGACTTTGCCTCACTGTGTGTGTTCTACCGCTTGTACAATGGGTTGTGTTCTGAGGAATTGTTCGAAATGATGCCCACGGCTACTTTCTACCATCGCACCGCTCGCCATCGGCAGGGAATTCATTCTCACACTTTAGAACCTAAATGGTCGCGTACAGTGCGGTTTCAGAGAAACTTCCTCCCGCGAACGCTTAAGTTGTGGAATGAGCTCCCTGCCAAGGTTTTCTGCAAGGACTACAGTATGGAGTTCTTCAAGAAAGAAGTTATTAGATTTCTGAAGGGTCGGCAACGCGCAAGTGATACCCCTGGTGTTGCAAGCGTCCATAGGCTACGGTGACCGCTTACCATCAGGCGGGCCGTAAGCTTGTTTGCCACCTTAGTAGTATAAAAAAAAAAAAAAAAAAAAAAAAAAAATATAATAAAATGCTGGACTCAATTCGGGATTAGGTACTAAAGACATGTGGCCTAACTCTTCGTATTCCTTTAAAAATAATGAGTACATTTCCTTAAGCAAAGGGTCTTTATTTAGGCGTCTTTCCAAACTATAAAATCTTTGCAAGGAGCGTTCCTTGCTTGATCCTAATGAAGATGCATTTTCCCTAAATGGTAATTGAACTGAGAATCTCCCTGTAGTATCCCGTTTATGTGTTGCTAGAAAATGTTCTTCACAGTATGTATCTTCAGCACTCATAATTCCCCTTTGCTGAGGTGCCTCTTCTAGTTCCCAAAATTTGACAAGACATTGATCTAATGAATGATCTAATATACCATGAAATGCAGAAATGTTGTTTGATGAAGACTGAGATGAATCAATAGCTGTCCTTCCCATAAGAATAAACCCTAATTTTGTTTGAAGTGCTGCAGGTAAGTTATCCTGCAATTTGATAGGACCACTATCCATGAGAATGCTGTCATACAAATCAGCACCAAGAAGAAAATCAATCCTACTTGTTTTGTAGAAAAGAGGATCTGCCAAAATAAAACCTTGAAAATATTGCAAAATACCTTCCGGGACATATGTAGATGGAAGATCCTTAGTAAGTTGCTGCATAATACAGGCTGATGTATTGAACACTGGCCCTTCAGAAAACCTTGGTTTGATGTCACAGGATATCCATCCATCCGTGCATTGATCATGTTGAACTCCTAAACCAGACACTGAAAATGAATCACCATTGATAGGTAATTTTAACCTCTTAGCACATGAAGTTGTGACAAAACTACATTGAGATCCTGGATCTATTAAAGAGCGAACCTCTACCCATTCACCTTTCCCATTACGAATATTAATTAAAGCCGTAGCTAGTAAAACTGTTGTGTATGTATGATGATTTGACTGAAAGGTTGAGCTGTGAGCAATAACCTCAGCCATACCTTGACCTTGAGTGTTTGATGATGGTGGTCCTTGAATATAAGGTGAATTGGTAATTAATTGTGTCTTAGTAATGTATGATGAAAACCTTTACAATATTTGCATACATTTTTTGATAAGCATTTTTTACTAGTGTGGGGTCTTAAACAATTATAACATAGTCGATTAGATGTGGTAAACTCTTTACGTTCATATGGCTGCATGTTAATAAATTTTTGACAACAATACAAAAAATGTGCCTCCTTACTACAACATATGCAACAATTAATGTTGGTTGCATAACCAAGCTTAGGAATTGGCTTATTATGTTCCTTTTGTGGTAATACATGAGTATTAGTATTTTGTAAAATTGCACATTCAAATGCTTTACACCGCGATTCAATAAAACTAATAAAATCTTCCACTACAGGTGTTTCAATGTCTTTGACATGCAATTCAAAATTGTTGCGCATCTGTAAGTCTAATTTTCAGAGTAAAATATGCAACAAAATGAAACTCCATTGCTTAACAGGCATATCTAACCCTTCTAAAGCATACAAATTTTCTCTTAGAGTATCTAAAAATTTACGCAATTGAGTAGTAGACTTTATTTGAAGTTGCGGTAAATTCATAATCAGTTCTAAATGAGTATCTGCAATTAGTCTTTTATTGTCAAATCGTTTTAGTAATAAATCATATGCAACTGAGTAATTTGTCTCTGTTACAGGTAAATGCTTTATTAGATTATATGCATCACCAGTTAAAGAATTAAGTAAATGATGCATTTTTCTAATGTTTGGAATGCTTTTATTACTGTGAACTAAACTTTCATACAGCGATTTGATATTCGACCATTGTGTAATACATCCTGAAAAAATTGGTAGCTGTATTTTTGGTAAATCTGATGTATTGCTAATATGTTGCTCACAGTGATGGTTAGCTAATGCACCGCTATTAGACGATTGATCAGAAGTGATAGAACCAAAACAATCTTCGTAACATACCTTAATTGAGTAGTATTTGTCCATAAACTTTTCCATATTTAAATGATGATCATCCATATTAAAGTCTTTTGATTGTTTTGTCTCCATTTCAACAAACGTTTTTAAATAATTATCCTTGATGGTTTCTAAGTCATGACACTTTATGCGAAACAAGTTTAATGATTTACTTTCCTTGTTTGTTTGGCATTGCATTGCAGCATTATAAATAGAGTCTAACCTTAGCACATACATATTATTTTCTACTACAAAACTCATTTTGAAATACAGAAACTACAATTATTATGCTAATTATTATGCTAAACTTCTAAAAAACTTTGAGGTTACCGCGAAACTTGTAAACAAACTTTTGTTTGACACTTAACCTAGAATGTTGCCACAATAATTACAAATGAATGAATTAGCGAATGATTTTGTTGAACTAATTGTACTTACTACCTACAAATTTTAAAATGTTTCCCAAGTATAGTTAATTGACGAAATTACCTAATTACTATTAATTACATATATCAGGGTCGAAGGATCATGGAAATTAGCGGATTAAGGATGAGAATAAGATAGGTGCCAGCACTTACCAAAGGCTTATAACTTCACTCACACCACATGTGCCGCTAACGAACGAACAGGTCTCTGGTTCAAAACTGAGTTGTAATTAAGTATCTTTGTTAATTAACGCTGCTTAGGGTCGACCCACACACTTTACAAACAGTTTGGCACGGAAGGATGCTTTATAATAATTAGAATAGATGAAGAGCACCGGACCGTCTTTCAAGATGGCTGGCAGAATAGAATAGGAAGGGACTAGGAACAAAAAGCACCTACCTACATATTACTTTTATGAAACTTATACCATAGATTATTGTCCACAATTCGTTTTTCCCGTTCCCTCAATAGTTTAAAAGTTTGGTAATCTAGCTCGTTGACATATATTTTCCATAATTTATGAAATTTTTGTTTTTCTTTTATTATTTTAATTAAAGACCGTGAAAACCAAATTGGGTAGCCATTAGAGTAGTTGTAGTGGACCCAAGCCTTTAATAGAGAGTTGTAGCAATCCGGACCCCACGACACGGTGTTGATTTGCTAAATTAAGTCTTAAGAGAACAGGTAAATTAAAGAAAATGGGATTCATTAATAATAAATATAAATTAGATCAATCACCTTCGTAATTCATACCAATCGAATACTATCGAGATCGATGAAACATTAAGTGAGTGAGTGGCCCGGATGTCCTCACCGGTCTTAGATTAATATATTTATATCTACGCCATAAGGCGTAAATCGCAGTGGGATCCTAAAATCATCAACACAAAGAAAAATAATTACTCGTTAAATACGACCGATTCGTAAAGTAGCAGATAACCAGGAGGTTAAAATATATGGAGAATATCGATCGATTATTTTCAGTTAATTGTTATAAATATCGTAGGGTGCGAGAGGGATAGTAGAGTAGGCTCCGCGCCGCTTACGACGAGCCTTCAATGTGTAAATTAATCGAAGCTGTATAATCGAGTCACAAAGAAGCGGAGAAACTAGTTCGGCAGGTAAAGAGTTTAGTAGAATCGGGTGACGATTTCGATATGATTGTTCGATTATTACTATAAAGTAACTGGCCACTAAAATGCGAAGCACGTGGGTACACGTGGAAGTAAAATAAAGAAGAAATTAACTGGCGCCACAATCCCTAGACACGCCACGTGTTCAGGCCGCGTCTATCGGGGGGGAGGGGAGAACGGTTATAAGCGATAGGCGTCAGTTGCGGCACCCTTTTCCACTGTCGTCGTACCGAGAGGCTGGCCGTGCTCGAGATTCCTGAGGAAGCGGGAAGGACAGGACGAACAAAGATTTGAAGAAATTTAATACCGACGCCGTGCACGTTTCGCCTACATCAAATATCAGTAAGTGTCTTTTGTGAGAACTGAGGCTAGCAATGTCAACTTATTATTGATGGGTTTGTACTATGGGGCTTTGTGAGGGACTTCCTTTATACCATGGCGTAAGGACTGTGTAAGGGACCGTGTAAGATGCCACCTTGGTTAAAGTGAAGGGTTGGTTGGGGAAAATTGAAAGTGGTTGACTTTTTGGTTGGGATTCTAGTTGTAAATTTGGAGTAGAGAAGGGAAAAACCCTTGCTTATTAAAAATGCAGAGGTAGTTTGTTGACATTGTTGGCTATGTACTCTTAAAGGAAAAGAGATTGCCGATTTCTGCAGAAAATTTAGTGGAGAAAAGGGCTCCTGCCGGGATCGGCGTCTCTTAACATGATGTTGTAAATTTTGTGATACTTTGTGGGAAGAAACCCCGTAATTAGGCTCTGATCTGATTAGTTAAGAAATCGTTTAAGATTAGGGTTAAGGTCAGGCAACCCTTGTGTAAATCCTGTCCTGTGTATATGTATATCTTATTGATGAAAGCCCTACGCAAGTCCTAAGCATCGACTTCGCGCTTTGATCGGACTCGAGGTGACGGGGCATGCTTACATGACTTGGCAGGCAACCCTTGTGTAAATCCTGTCCTGTGTATATGTATATCTTATTGATGAAAGCCCTACGCAAGTCCTGAGCATCGACTTCGCGCTTTGATCGGACTCGAGGTGACGGGGCATGCTTACATGACTTGGCAGGCAACCCTTGTGTAAATCCTGTCCTGTGTATATGTATATCTTATTGATGAAAGCCCTACGCAAGTCCTGAGCATCGACTTCGCGCTTTGATCGGACTCGAGGTGACGGGGCATGCTTACATGACTTGGCAGGCAACCCTTGTGTGAATCCTGTCCTGTGTATATGTATCTTCATTGATGAAAATCCTACACGCTTTGGTAGACGCTCATTAGAATGGTACAGTTATGTTACATGTAATTGATGGTTATGTTAATGATATCTCTATATCCGCTACTTACTATCTCAATCATTTTAGTCCCGATGTCTTGTTGCGTTGCGGTATGGGTGACCCCCAAAGCAAGCAGACCCTTGGTAGATAGAGGTAGGTGAGGACGGGGCAATCACAGTAGGGGTTCTTCAAGCGGGGTCTGGCTTGTTATAAGATTAGGGAAGATTGGGGCTTGATGTTAGAGACATACTAGGATAACTGCAGGCTTCAGGAATCTAAGGGTGTGAGGGGGCTGATAAAACCTAAATCTGGGTTGGCTCCAGCTCCACCCTTCACCGGCGTCGAGTGGGGAAGCTGAACTGTTAGATGCCGTTTAGGTAATGGGTGGCTAAAATTTAATGTGGGATTTTTAACCCAATCTCCTTAAGGAATCCATAGATAAATAGTACCTCCACTCCACCCATTATTGCGACGGATAGATTTGGAAAGCTAAGTATTATTGTGTTCATATTTAAATATTTGTTTCCTGTGTAAAAATAAACGTAAACCTCATATGTTTTTCAGAGCCGCGACATTAATCTAGAGAGTCTAATTTTTAATTAGACTATCTAAGCTTTATTTTATTGCTTTATACTGTTTAATTTATGTTTTGACTAAGCCATTTAAGATAAAGATGACAGAACTTCAACATTGACCAAACTTTATTAACAGGCTATGAGGTGACGTTAGTGGGTCAGGATTTGTTCTATTCTTCGCCATGAATCACCCCGTTGAAGACGTATTAGTATAACCATACACAATTCTCTACTAACTGATGAGGCTCTGAATTGTTGTATGGAAAGCCGAAACGTTAAGTTCTAAACACTCAGAAAAGGGCTAACCCTTACTTGATCTGGCTAATGCGCCAGGTCCTGAGTGTGGATATGTCTTCCTTACAAACCACCTTAAACATACTAATTGTGTGTGTCAAATTAGGTGTTCTGTCGCCTTAATTACTCTGATGAACAATTTACCACTTAACCATGTGCGTAATCGCACACCTATTTTATTATTTTATATGAACTTAGCTTGCACGACACTTGTTTCGGGCGAGTATAGCCTCTCCGGACTAGCGGCTATTTAAACTTAAGGAGCCTCGGGTTTGAACCGACCGATCGTAGGTTGTATTCAAATAATAACGAAATGGTCCCCTTAGTTCCGTAGTTAGTCATAGTAGTAAGGATAATTACATGGTCGCCTGGTTGTTTGCCACCTCCGCAGCGTTATAAATGTAGGAGTTGGTGGGGAGCACTACTTACCTATCCTAAAGAACAGTTTAAGGCACAGCGTACGAAAGACAAATGTTTATACACCTACTCAATTACTAAATGACAGGAAGGCGAAGCCACAAGGTAAGCTAGTCTGATTAAACCTATCTACGAGTCTGTCAGGAGTTGATCGTTATATACCTTCCTTGTTAAAGGTTCCAAGGCGTTAGTCAGATAATAGGTACGATATAATTGACAACCGCTTAAGGCCAGACGGTACCCTAGGCCCTTAAGGCTATTCAAATTCAAGTTATACATAATTAATTTTCAACATTCATTTTAGCGATCAAGTAGGAACAACCTAGGGTATAAGTTAGGCGAGCGTTAGGTCTTGTCTCAATTTTATAGTTTTGTTTTCATAAACTTTATATTCTAGTGTAGATAATCGCCATAGTTTGTAAACACAAACCCAATTTTAGATCTAATAACGAAATTTGTATTGACCGGGTCGCGAGATACTAAACCAAAACCGAACCAACGTAAATTAGTCGAAGGAAGGTCGAGTAACACGATTAGACTCTGTATCTGCGCAGAAGACTAAAGTGTGAACTCTGCGCACCCACGTGACCACGAGACGCCAGCTGGGCACTTCGACGCACAGGCAAATGTATGAAAAGTCTGACCGTTCAGCCTTTAATTGGCCGAAGGGATAATTTGGTGGCGGGCCCAACAATTCTGAATAGAACAACTTACGAACCCTTAAGGAATGGCTGTATATGTGAATTTTCCTGGATGATTCCCAGTTAGGGTTACCCGGAAACGACCTGGAAACTAGGATTGGTAGATTTAGATAGACTTCCATACTAAATCGTCCGCCCTTAGCGCCCTCTATAAGACCTCCTCAATGTCTCCAAGATTATTAGACAGTTAGCTAAGATATCGATCGACCGAGTAGTTCCACGATTACTACACAGATGGCGTGAGCCACAGTGGTAAAATAATAATCATGAATGTATGAGGATTTCCGGATACGGTTAGAACCATGTCATAACTTTATTCAAAGGTAGGCTGTAGTTGTATTTTAGGTCTACATTTACTTCTAATTTGTTAGTTTGTCTTTACGGCGGTTCTCCATATATTATTATAAGATAAGATTTGAAGAGAAGCTAGTAAGGATAGTGGTAGGCTCATTATATACTTAGATTGTCTATTTGTCTTGGGGTGGCTTCTCGAATACCATTACGACTTTATGGTTTCACATAGGGGTTGTTCACGGGTTGTCAACCAATAATTATGCAACTACTAAACCAGTCGGCCCATCTGTGGTGCATTCTTAGTGTTATTAAGAGGGTTGTGTAATTTACGTAAGGGCCAGGCCGCGAGTATATTCGTGTGTTATCTATATATATATTCAATCTGTTAGTTCATCCGTATGGTGACTTTTCATATTACATTACAGTTTTATAACTTCGCTTAAGGGATCGACAGCTAGTCGGCTAATAATTTATCTATGTACTTAATAGGTCCGCTTGTCTCCCTAATGCCTTATATATGTTGTTATTAGTTCCAACCTTCACTTAAGCGCAAGCTAGAGAACTGGTGACAGGTTAGTTGTGTAGGTTATAGGTTAATTAAGGGATCAATAGCGTATCTGCTAATAATTTATTTAGTTATTAAATAGGTCTGTCTGTCTCTTAGATGATTTCGTTATATTATAAGTGTATAACTTTAGTTAAGGGGAAGCCAGTGAGTTTATTAGTGGTTAGTACTTTCATATGTCTAAGGGTTCCACTTTAGTTAAGGGGAAGCCAGTGAGTTTATTAGTGGTTAGTACTTTCATATGTCTAAGGGTTCTTCCTTTTAAGGTGATTTTCCTACAGTACTATGAGGTCACAAGTTTACTTAAGGGCAAGATAACTAGCGTATCGATGGACTACTTACCGTTTAAGAGTTCTCCTTTGAGGCGACTTCATACATTACTATAGGATTACGACTTCACTTAAGGGGTATGCGGTCTTAGTCGTTATAACTTTAAGGCCTATCGTGTTCGAGGGCCAACCGTGTTATTACGAGACATGTTCGGAGCTGTAAGGAGGTAGCTAGGCTGGTGAATAGGGTGACTTAGGCTAGGGTACTTCGACTACGTTAGGATAATAAATCGCATATATTTTAATCTGAAACTCGCATTTAGTAATTCAAATTCTGGTCTAATGCTGATCAGGACTTAGTGGTTCTGCGGTTAAGGATTAGTTATAGGCCATTGTTTTAATGTAGGTATAATGTAAAATTAGGGTTTTGATTTTATTCTTTCACACCTGGGACTGATTGAATCCATACCTCTTAGGATCTGGGGTTATTATCGGTCACAACGAGGGGTCCAAACAGACGATTACGCCACTAGACGATCACAGCCAAATAATAATATTAGCTTTCTTTAATAATAACTTTAATAACGGTTACAAACCATTTTAATAATAATAAGAGCAACAATAATATGTTAGGATCACGTACGTCATCACGTAATCAAATTGGCGAGTATGTCAGTATACTCCACGTGAGTTCAAATTTAAATAATTTTATTATTTGTATAAGGGGGGGGTTTCTACATTATGTGTTGCCGTTACCAGGATAAGATATAGAACTAAAATAGGCTTGTAAAAGCCTACATTTTGTTGTCGTACAACGGATGGGAGGTCATTAAAATGGATTTGAGTTGGTGACTGGTGTGACAGAATGGAACCAATAAGCAAGATATAAATCTTGTTTAGAAGGCATTTTGTAGTTGTTTGTTACTTAAGCTTAGTTATAGACACATACTTTAATATAGCATATAAGGGAATTGTAGGCCAAGTTTAGAATAAAACCATGTTAAATTAGTGTAAAAGAATGTTTTTTATTTTAGTTAGGTTGTACAGTACATCTATCTAGGTACTAGTATAGTAAGATATATTCTGTGACTTAGGCTTAGATATAGGAAGGCATTACTAGTAATATGTAGACATAAAATTACGGCTAATACGCAAAATTACAATTACATTTATAGAATGGTAGGCAGGGGTATGTGCATGATCTAATGACATACTAGTCTCGTTCAATCTGGACTTCTATGTGGTAATACCTATATGCATATTGTCATAACATAGGTTTAGGAAAATGTTCAAAACTAGATTCGAATAAATTTATTAATGGATAGCACTATTAAAATTATTATGGACCTTAGTTTAATGTTGTGAGTACGGGTTGAATGAGATTGTGAGTGCTGGTTTGTACGTATACGTGTGCGTAAGTAGATGTGGACGGGTGTATAATTTCGCAGTAGTGCTATGGACAGATTTCGAAACTTTGTGATGGCTAATTGAAAGAGAGGAGGAGCTAGCCGTATTGTATTGACTGTGGTGGTCGATCGCGAGGAGGATTACTGTATATACCGATACGTTAAATATCGGTATATTTGGTGTGGCCTTAATGAATTTTCCATATGCATAGAATTGTTTGCCAGAAGGGCGACACTGTGGAATAAAAATCTAATATGCTCGGGGAGGGAAAGGACATAACAAAATAACGAGCATTTAAGAGGGCCCCAACGCGCATATACCTTTGTTGTTTCAAATAGAGCTCATTTTCCAGTGGCATAAATATATCATAGATGGACATACAACTTAGCGTAAAGGGGGGGAAATAGTTAATTACAGTTACATCACATGCGATATAAAAATTTAAATTACAGTAATTTTCTAGCTTTGTAGTTACTTAACATGTCACGAAATAAATTATGTTCTCTCTACTTGTTGATAGTGAGTTATGAATTAAAAATAGAAAACCGAGAAATTCGGTCGTAATTTTCATTAAAATCGTGGTTTGGACAGAAACCTAATCTGCTAGTCAAAGAATGTAGAAGGCCATGTTATTTTCCGGTTTGGAAGTTACCATAGGACAGCGAAATCGATTTTAAAACCGAGCAGAAACCTGTATATTGAAGTAGGGTGCAGCCTTAATGTATCATTTTACTATAGAAGAATTAGAGTGAGTTAATTTATGATCAGGGAATGCATTGAAAGGCGGGATAGCGAGCATTTAGAATGTTAATGCAGAAGTAAGGTCATAAGGTCACTAAGATATTAGCTAAAGTAGGCCTCATCCATCTCAGTTCTTTAATTTTATACTAAGTAGCGCTGACTTAGTAAGTTGGGATCATCCCCATGGGCCATTTAAACATATCTGTATATATGTGTAATTATCGGTTTATAGGTTTAGTTAAAAGGGTATTCCAAAGTACGAACATCTAATAACTGTTTCACTTGACGGTGACGTCTGTTAAGCCCTTAGACCAGGTGAACTTCCTCCAACGGGAAGATTCATGACTGGTAGAAGGTAATCTTAACAAAGTAAACAGTAGATGTTAAAACGACTATATGTACTTTGCGAGTTGGTAGTTTAGTAATATAATTTTGTATAAGGAAAATTTATAACAAATAATATAAACTAAAGAAAAAAAAAGTGTCCGCTCGAGCGGGGATTTGAACTCGGAGTTTCTCGGGGTCTTGGCGCGAGCGTGGGGTGGTTGGTCAACGGAGCTGTCTGGGGTGATTCTGTGCGATCGAATGTAGACATTAGGTTTAGATTATCTTTTATAGATTCGTTGCTACCGTTCATGGGCTATTAGATTAAAATTTTAGGATACTTTTGACTCATGCTTTTGCTTGCCGAATTATTACATTTTGATTGTCGATAAATATTTTATTACTAGGCGGACCGGTAATATCAGACGGTTTTAACCTATTGTGGTACCATTTATGAAAGTTATAGATTGACAGTGTGGAGGTACTCGGGTGTAAACGAGAAGTGTATTTACTATGTATATAAATATATACATCTCTGATTAGGTAATTTAACGTACTTAAGGGTAAGATAGGATAATGGCAGGTATTAGGTGGTGTTCAGGTCGGCTATGCCTAGTAGCGTGTTCCTTTGAACTAAATAGGTTATTGTTAATAGGTATTATCTGTTCAAAGGGTTTTGTTGAGTAGACGATATGTAGCAATTGAGAAATGAGGTTGATGTCTGAGATTAAAACCATTGGCGTAGGTTAGGGATCGGTTTTGTTAGTGTAGTCATGTTAAGGGCAGTTAGAAATAAAAGGTACATTACGAGAGGGGAGGGTACCACAGGATAAATTGCTGAGTTATTAGGGGAGGGGTCAACATAATAAATGTTTATTGAACTGCATTAATGCTTATTCAGAATTAGGATTCGCACGTCATATATAAATATATATATAAATTAGGGTTAGTGTAGGATGAGGAGTGAGCTAGACGGTGAATAGATACTATTACCTGCTATGTAGATGTGAAACTAAGACAAAATTATTAAACCCAGCCGAGTAGAACAAGGTTATTATTTAACTTGGTACGAGGAACAAATGAAATGATTTTGGATTTTTATACATGGTTAGTGTAACCCCTGAGATTTTTGCCGTGTGAGTTGCAGGGGGTCGTAATGTTTCGGCAGGTACGATCCCTGAGTGACCGCGGGCGGTGCATGTCTATGTGTGTGTATACATATCAGTATGCAGACATGTGTATATGTGTCGAAGTTGAGGTCGGGCCCTGCCTTAATGGTGGGAGAGTCAGGTCCTTAACTGAAAGAGCGAAAAGGGTTATGCTGGGGATGTGTTTAAATCGTCGCGAGTAAAGATTGTAAGCTGTTAGGGCCTGAATTGAAATGATTTTGGATTTTTATACATGGTTAGTGTAACCCCTGAGATTTTTGCCGTGTGAGTTGCAGGGGGTCGTAATGTTTCGGCAGGTACGATCCCTGAGTGACCGCGGGCGGTGCATGTCTATGTGTGTGTATACATATCAGTATGCAGACATGTGTATATGTGTCGAAGTTGAGGTCGGGCCCTGCCTTAATGGTGGGAGAGTCAGGTCCTTAACTGAAAGAGCGAAAAGGGTTATGCTGGGGATGTGTTTAAATCATCGAAAAAAAAAAATAATAAAAAAAAATATAAAAAAAAAATTTTGGTGAGTTGTTAGATACATCAATGAAAGGTTTTTGGATACGTGGGTGTGGCAGCCCTTACAAATTTGCCTTGTGGGATTCAGGGAGGTTTTAATGTTCCGGCAACTGCTGTTTTGATGGACCGCTTTCGGTGTATGGTTGTATAGGTGTATGTAGGTATACATACATAAGTATATGTCGTTAGTGGAAGTCAGACTTAACCTGAATGGTGGGTGAGTAGTTAAGGGGAGGAGGGGGATATTCGGGGTATGGGGTTAGGCCGCTCTAGTATCAGCATTATTACACAAGGTTCGAAATTTCACGACCGGTTCTTATAGTTGCTGATAACAATTTAATATTTGTTTCTTAATATCATTAAATGAACAACCCTCTAACATTATCGCCATATTTAATCTACTATAACTATCACGACAAGCGGAAGTTGAGTGAGGCCCTTGGTCCTTAATCGAAGCATAGCCATCATAACAAGCCTAGATTGAGTGAGGCCCTTGGTCCTTAACCGAAGCATGTCCGTCATATCCGTTCTAATTACCTACGGCTGGTAGTGGGCAAACTTAACTGTTTGCTTCCGAACGTCATCGAATGGACAAACTCAACTGTTTGCGTCCAAACGTCATCGCCACCTTATAGCTACTATATCTATCATAATTGCCTACAGCTAACAATGGACAAACTCAACTGTTTGCTTCCGAACGTCATCGAATGGACAAACTCAACTGTTTGCGTCCAAACGTCATCGCCGCCTTCTAGCTACTATATCTATCATAATTGCCTACGGCTAATAATGGACAAACTCAACTGTTTGCTTCCGAACGTCATCGAGTGGACAAACTCAACTGTTTGCGTCCAAACGTCATCACCACCTTATAGCTACTATATCTATCATAATTACCTACATCTAATAATGAACAAACTCAACTGGTTGTTTCCAAACATCATCGCCATATTTAAACTACTATAACTATCCCGACAAGCCGAGGTTGAGAGAGGCCTTTGGTCCTTAATCGAAGCATATTCATCATAACAAGCCTAGATTAAGTGAGGCCCTTGGTCCTTAACCGAAGCATTTTCGTCGTTCCCGTCCTGATTATCTACGACTAAAAATGGACAAACTCAACTGTTTGCTTCCAATCATATTTCCCTTCTCCGATCTACTATGTTCTTCATAACTATCCATTATATCTGGTGTTTCCTATTGTAGCGTTGCAGGGGACTGACTTTGTTTCGACAGGGTGGGTCCCTGAGTAGTCGCTGGCTGAGGTTGAGTGAGACCAGTGGTCCTTGACTGAAGCTGTGTTCGTCATTGTTATTTGTTGCGTAAGGGACTCCATTGCAGTAGAGCACAATCTTAAGCGAGATATACCATTTCCTTTAACTAGATTTTTGCGTTCTATTCTGAGGAAGATCATGACGGTTTATTCACTGTTAGATAGGAAAGCTCTTGCTTGTAATCGTAAATTGTCAGGTATAGCACCTTAAACCGTAAATAAAAAGACTAATGAGAGTCGTGTTCAGGTACTAGGACGGGACAAAGTCAAATTTATTTCGTTTCAAGGTTTTACCCAGACGGGCATCTTGGTTTTGTTACAGGTTTCGCGAATTTTACGAACGGTAATCTGAAAGAAAATTGTGAGGAAAAGTATGGGTCGTCCGAGGAAGCGACCAGCTACGTGGGGTATTGACGAAGATGGTCAAAGGGAGGATCTAAGAGAGATAAAGGAGACCTACGAGCGAACCATAGCGGACCTAACTAGAAGGATACAAGAATTGGAAGGGATGTTAAGAAAGAGGAGGGCTGAACCAGTCGTAGTGTCCATCGATTATCCATTCTATCCTCCTCATCCTCCCCTTCGATTATCCATGCACTTCTGAGCCCCGAACCGCCAATTGTCCCCGCACCCCCCCCGTTAGTCACTGAAGAGGTATTAAGGTTACAACCAAGTAGGGGCTGTGTACAGGTATGGGGGGGGGGTATATCAGACATATTACACCCTGTAACCATTATAGAAAACCTGACATGTTTAGTTGAAGAGAATTCCTTCGGGAGACCACGACATAGACGGAATCTTCGATTGCCTGGAAGGAGTAGCTAGTAACTTGGATTGAGATTATCAAGACACCTGGAATTCTCTGGAGGACTTCGAAAGGCATTTTTGGACGCGTATTGGGGTGGAAATGAACGAGATGCTCTGAGGATGGGCAATATTCCAGGATGTTGGGACACCTCTTACATTTGACTAGACAGGCTAAGATACGGACATATGTTATCCCGGAACAACAACTAGTGGGAAGTATAATACGACACTGTTCTAAAGAGGTGCAACATTCTTGGATCATGGCTAGAGAAGAAGGGTTCGGGCTATTTTAACTAACCTACCATTTTCCTGAGGCGTCTGGACAACATTGGTAAACAAAGGGGACCTCTAGAGGTTGTTGGCGGGCCTAAAGGGTGGTAGCCACTGGCGGTCGACCCTTAAATAAAGGAAACTGGAGGTACGATCGCCATGAGATTAGGAGAGTAGTTGTCAGACCCGGGGGAAATCAGGCCGTTTACTACCTAAGAGTGTACTACCTACCTAAGGGCGAATACAATGGAGGTAGAAGTAGAGCCCAAAAGAAACACTTCGGTGAACTATTAGAGACTGACGATTATACCCCCCCTACTCAGCTCATTACTCAGGAGAAGAAGAGTTAGAATTTTCCCTCCTTAAGGCAAATGTTAGATGTCGGTTGGTTGCTTGACTAGCTTTTGGGAGGGGTAATGGCATACTCATCCGGACCTAGGATCTCGGTTGTCGTGGGCGGTTGAAACGAATTGGGGGAAAGAGCAAGATAATAGTCGGAGTATTATGTGTTGCGGATTTAGGGGGAAACAAGGTTATACCGTTCTTACCTAGTACCTTACAGAGAGGGTGGTATTGCAAGTGCATACGGAAATGGATCATTTAGGGGCTCTGAAAACAATAAAATGAATGCACGACAGATATTATTGGTCGAACTTAAGAAGGCGTGTAAAGGAGGTGATAGCGAAATGTCATATTTGCCAATTGTCTAAATCGAATAATGTAAATTTAGTCGGAAGCTGTAAGTCCATTCTACCCGGGGAGATAGGAGATGTAGTAATGGCAGATTTGTACGGGCCTCTGCCCAAGGGGAAGTATGGATTAAGTTATTTACTGGTAGTACAGGATAGTTTCAGCAAATATCTGAAGTTATTAGAATTAAGGAAGGCCACAGCTAAAGGAGTAGTTTCTAGAATTAGACTATACGGGAGGTATATAAAACCAAAAATGATTCTGACGGACAACGGTAGTCAATTCGTTAGTAGAGAGTGGAAGGAATCTTTAGCGGGGATGGGAATCCGACCTATCTACACCACGGTTAGGAACCCGCGGCCTAATATCACGGAGAGGGTAAATCGAGAACTAGGGCGTCTGTTTAGGACTTATTGTCATAAAAACCACAAGGGGTGGGTCGACCAGGTAAGGAGGATAGAGGATTTGTACAACAATACCCTTTACCTCAGTACCGGGTTTACCCCGAATGAGTTATTGTACGGTCGGAAGGCGAGGTTGGCGATGGATAGGAAGACTAGTGAAGTGGTAAGCGAGAGTGAGTTAGAGGAAATGAGGAGGAGAGCTAGAGAGAAGTTGGTAGAAACTAGTAAAAGGCGAAGTGAATATTACGATAGAACGCACCGGTTGGTGAATTTCCAGATAGGAGATTTAGTGAAGGTGCGTCGTCACAATAAATCTGTTGCTATGCTTAAACAAATAAAAAAGTTCTCTTTACTATACGAGGGGCTTTATGTGGTTGCGGCAGTCTCCTTCCCGAATGTCTATGTTCTAATGAATCCAATCAACAAGCAAATAAGAGGGAAGTTCAATGCCATACATTTGTCTAGATATTATAGTTAGTCAATGCTTTTATTCCGTTTTCCCGGGGTGACGGCTGAGATGGGGGGGGGGGAAGGAGGGAGAGATTGGGAGAAAATCATTTTTTTTTTGATTAACTTGTATCGTGGTCATTATTCAAAGAGGAGTGTATTAAGATAAATAAACGATATCTATTGGTGACGGAGTTTCTTCTTGATACCCTGTCGAGTATACCTTTAAGAAACAAGTCACAACTGATAAGTGTACATTTATGACTTGTTGGGGGGGATTGTAGTGGACCCAAGCCTTTAATAGAGAGTTGTAGCAATCCGGACCCCACGACACGGTGTTGATTTGCTAAATTAAGTCTTAAGAGAACAGGTAAATTAAAGAAAATGGGATTCATTAATAATAAATATAAATTAGATCAATCACCTTCGTAATTCATACCAATCGAATACTATCGAGATCGATGAAACATTAAGTGAGTGAGTGGCCCGGATGTCCTCACCGGTCTTAGATTAATATATTTATATCTACGCCATAAGGCGTAAATCGCAGTGGGATCCTAAAATCATCAACACAAAGAAAAATAATTACTCGTTAAATACGACCGATTCGTAAAGTAGCAGATAACCAGGAGGTTAAAATATATGGAGAATATCGATCGATTATTTTCAGTTAATTGTTATAAATATCGTAGGGTGCGAGAGGGATAGTAGAGTAGGCTCCGCGCCGCTTACGACGAGCCTTCAATGTGTAAATTAATCGAAGCTGTATAATCGAGTCACAAAGAAGCGGAGAAACTAGTTCGGCAGGTAAAGAGTTTAGTAGAATCGGGTGACGATTTCGATATGATTGTTCGATTATTACTATAAAGTAACTGGCCACTAAAATGCGAAGCACGTGGGTACACGTGGAAGTAAAATAAAGAAGAAATTAACTGGCGCCACAATCCCTAGACACGCCACGTGTTCAGGCCGCGTCTATCGGGGGGGAGGGGAGAACGGTTATAAGCGATAGGCGTCAGTTGCGGCACCCTTTTCCACTGTCGTCGTACCGAGAGGCTGGCCGTGCTCGAGATTCCTGAGGAAGCGGGAAGGACAGGACGAACAAAGATTTGAAGAAATTTAATACCGACGCCGTGCACGTTTCGCCTACATCAAATATCAGTAAGTGTCTTTTGTGAGAACTGAGGCTAGCAATGTCAACTTATTATTGATGGGTTTGTACTATGGGGCTTTCTGAGGGACTTCCTTTATACCATGGCGTAAGGACTGTGTAAGGGACCGTGTAAGATGCCACCTTGGTTAAAGTGAAGGGTTGGTTGGGGAAAATTGAAAGTGGTTGACTTTTTGGTTGGGATTCTAGTTGTAAATTTGGAGTAGAGAAGGGAAAAACCCTTGCTTATTAAAAATGCAGAGGTAGTTTGTTGACATTGTTGGCTATGTACTCTTAAAGGAAAAGAGATTGCCGATTTCTGCAGAAAATTTAGTGGAGAAAAGGGCTCCTGCCGGGATCGGCGTCTCTTAACATGATGTTGTAAATTTTGTGATACTTTGTGGGAAGAAACCCCGTAATTAGGCTCTGATCTGATTAGTTAAGAAATCGTTTAAGATTAGGGTTAAGGTCAGGCAACCCTTGTGTAAATCCTGTCCTGTGTATATGTATATCTTATTGATGAAAGCCCTACGCAAGTCCTAAGCATCGACTTCGCGCTTTGATCGGACTCGAGGTGACGGGGCATGCTTACATGACTTGGCAGGCAACCCTTGTGTAAATCCTGTCCTGTGTATATGTATATCTTATTGATGAAAGCCCTACGCAAGTCCTGAGCATCGACTTCGCGCTTTGATCGGACTCGAGGTGACGGGGCATGCTTACATGACTTGGCAGGCAACCCTTGTGTAAATCCTGTCCTGTGTATATGTATATCTTATTGATGAAAGCCCTACGCAAGTCCTGAGCATCGACTTCGCGCTTTGATCGGACTCGAGGTGACGGGGCATGCTTACATGACTTGGCAGGCAACCCTTGTGTGAATCCTGTCCTGTGTATATGTATCTTCATTGATGAAAATCCTACACGCTTTGGTAGACGCTCATTAGAATGGTACAGTTATGTTACATGTAATTGATGGTTATGTTAATGATATCTCTATATCCGCTACTTACTATCTCAATCATTTTAGTCCCGATGTCTTGTTGCGTTGCGGTATGGGTGACCCCCAAAGCAAGCAGACCCTTGGTAGATAGAGGTAGGTGAGGACGGGGCAATCACAGTAGGGGTTCTTCAAGCGGGGTCTGGCTTGTTATAAGATTAGGGAAGATTGGGGCTTGATGTTAGAGACATACTAGGATAACTGCAGGCTTCAGGAATCTAAGGGTGTGAGGGGGCTGATAAAACCTAAATCTGGGTTGGCTCCAGCTCCACCCTTCACCGGCGTCGAGTGGGGAAGCTGAACTGTTAGATGCCGTTTAGGTAATGGGTGGCTAAAATTTAATGTGGGATTTTTAACCCAATCTCCTTAAGGAATCCATAGATAAATAGTACCTCCACTCCACCCATTATTGCGACGGATAGATTTGGAAAGCTAAGTATTATTGTGTTCATATTTAAATATTTGTTTCCTGTGTAAAAATAAACGTAAACCTCATATGTTTTTCAGAGCCGCGACATTAATCTAGAGAGTCTAATTTTTAATTAGACTATCTAAGCTTTATTTTATTGCTTTATACTGTTTAATTTATGTTTTGACTAAGCCATTTAAGATAAAGATGACAGAACTTCAACATTGACCAAACTTTATTAACAGGCTATGAGGTGACGTTAGTGGGTCAGGATTTGTTCTATTCTTCGCCATGAATCACCCCGTTGAAGACGTATTAGTATAACCATACACAATTCTCTACTAACTGATGAGGCTCTGAATTGTTGTATGGAAAGCCGAAACGTTAAGTTCTAAACACTCAGAAAAGGGCTAACCCTTACTTGATCTGGCTAATGCGCCAGGTCCTGAGTGTGGATATGTCTTCCTTACAAACCACCTTAAACATACTAATTGTGTGTGTCAAATTAGGTGTTCTGTCGCCTTAATTACTCTGATGAACAATTTACCACTTAACCATGTGCGTAATCGCACACCTATTTTATTATTTTATATGAACTTAGCTTGCACGACACTTGTTTCGGGCGAGTATAGCCTCTCCGGACTAGCGGCTATTTAAACTTAAGGAGCCTCGGGTTTGAACCGACCGATCGTAGGTTGTATTCAAATAATAACGAAATGGTCCCCTTAGTTCCGTAGTTAGTCATAGTAGTAAGGATAATTACATGGTCGCCTGGTTGTTTGCCACCTCCGCAGCGTTATAAATGTAGGAGTTGGTGGGGAGCACTACTTACCTATCCTAAAGAACAGTTTAAGGCACAGCGTACGAAAGACAAATGTTTATACACCTACTCAATTACTAAATGACAGGAAGGCGAAGCCACAAGGTAAGCTAGTCTGATTAAACCTATCTACGAGTCTGTCAGGAGTTGATCGTTATATACCTTCCTTGTTAAAGGTTCCAAGGCGTTAGTCAGATAATAGGTACGATATAATTGACAACCGCTTAAGGCCAGACGGTACCCTAGGCCCTTAAGGCTATTCAAATTCAAGTTATACATAATTAATTTTCAACATTCATTTTAGCGATCAAGTAGGAACAACCTAGGGTATAAGTTAGGCGAGCGTTAGGTCTTGTCTCAATTTTATAGTTTTGTTTTCATAAACTTTATATTCTAGTGTAGATAATCGCCATAGTTTGTAAACACAAACCCAATTTTAGATCTAATAACGAAATTTGTATTGACCGGGTCGCGAGATACTAAACCAAAACCGAACCAACGTAAATTAGTCGAAGGAAGGTCGAGTAACACGATTAGACTCTGTATCTGCGCAGAAGACTAAAGTGTGAACTCTGCGCACCCACGTGACCACGAGACGCCAGCTGGGCACTTCGACGCACAGGCAAATGTATGAAAAGTCTGACCGTTCAGCCTTTAATTGGCCGAAGGGATAATTTGGTGGCGGGCCCAACAATTCTGAATAGAACAACTTACGAACCCTTAAGGAATGGCTGTATATGTGAATTTTCCTGGATGATTCCCAGTTAGGGTTACCCGGAAACGACCTGGAAACTAGGATTGGTAGATTTAGATAGACTTCCATACTAAATCGTCCGCCCTTAGCGCCCTCTATAAGACCTCCTCAATGTCTCCAAGATTATTAGACAGTTAGCTAAGATATCGATCGACCGAGTAGTTCCACGATTACTACACAGATGGCGTGAGCCACAGTGGTAAAATAATAATCATGAATGTATGAGGATTTCCGGATACGGTTAGAACCATGTCATAACTTTATTCAAAGGTAGGCTGTAGTTGTATTTTAGGTCTACATTTACTTCTAATTTGTTAGTTTGTCTTTACGGCGGTTCTCCATATATTATTATAAGATAAGATTTGAAGAGAAGCTAGTAAGGATAGTGGTAGGCTCATTATATACTTAGATTGTCTATTTGTCTTGGGGTGGCTTCTCGAATACCATTACGACTTTATGGTTTCACATAGGGGTTGTTCACGGGTTGTCAACCAATAATTATGCAACTACTAAACCAGTCGGCCCATCTGTGGTGCATTCTTAGTGTTATTAAGAGGGTTGTGTAATTTACGTAAGGGCCAGGCCGCGAGTATATTCGTGTGTTATCTATATATATATTCAATCTGTTAGTTCATCCGTATGGTGACTTTTCATATTACATTACAGTTTTATAACTTCGCTTAAGGGATCGACAGCTAGTCGGCTAATAATTTATCTATGTACTTAATAGGTCCGCTTGTCTCCCTAATGCCTTATATATGTTGTTATTAGTTCCAACCTTCACTTAAGCGCAAGCTAGAGAACTGGTGACAGGTTAGTTGTGTAGGTTATAGGTTAATTAAGGGATCAATAGCGTATCTGCTAATAATTTATTTAGTTATTAAATAGGTCTGTCTGTCTCTTAGATGATTTCGTTATATTATAAGTGTATAACTTTAGTTAAGGGGAAGCCAGTGAGTTTATTAGTGGTTAGTACTTTCATATGTCTAAGGGTTCCACTTTAGTTAAGGGGAAGCCAGTGAGTTTATTAGTGGTTAGTACTTTCATATGTCTAAGGGTTCTTCCTTTTAAGGTGATTTTCCTACAGTACTATGAGGTCACAAGTTTACTTAAGGGCAAGATAACTAGCGTATCGATGGACTACTTACCGTTTAAGAGTTCTCCTTTGAGGCGACTTCATACATTACTATAGGATTACGACTTCACTTAAGGGGTATGCGGTCTTAGTCGTTATAACTTTAAGGCCTATCGTGTTCGAGGGCCAACCGTGTTATTACGAGACATGTTCGGAGCTGTAAGGAGGTAGCTAGGCTGGTGAATAGGGTGACTTAGGCTAGAGTACTTCGACTACGTTAGGATAATAAATCGCATATATTTTAATCTGAAACTCGCATTTAGTAATTCAAATTCTGGTCTAATGCTGATCAGGACTTAGTGGTTCTGCGGTTAAGGATTAGTTATAGGCCATTGTTTTAATGTAGGTATAATGTAAAATTAGGGTTTTGATTTTATTCTTTCACACCTGGGACTGATTGAATCCATACCTCTTAGGATCTGGGGTTATTATCGGTCACAACGAGGGGTCCAAACAGACGATTACGCCACTAGACGATCACAGCCAAATAATAATATTAGCTTTCTTTAATAATAACTTTAATAACGGTTACAAACCATTTTAATAATAATAAGAGCAACAATAATATGTTAGGATCACGTACGTCATCACGTAATCAAATTGGCGAGTATGTCAGTATACTCCACGTGAGTTCAAATTTAAATAATTTTATTATTTGTATAAGGGGGGGGTTTCTACATAGTTAACTTTACGTATAGCTACATATTTATCTATTAAGACTGAATAGAAAAACTCTGTAGCCTGTTCCGTATGCATGCCTAACATTTGACCCCAATCTGCCTGTGATAATTTTTGTTGTATACTATTGTAATCTGCATTGTGAAAATTCAAAACTTTGCGAGTTCTATCTACGTTTTGTTGGACTCGAGGGAGACTAATTGTTATATCTAAAGGTTTATGATGTATATCTATCGGGGTTAAGGACTGAAGACACTCAGAGGCAAAACAGTCTACATTACCTACTACTAAGTCCAGAGTTCTATTATTCAAGTTTTTACACCAACTGTGTTGAGTTAAATTTGTAAGACTGAGAAAGTCTCGTAAAACAAAAACTTTTCCATCACTGGATTCATCAATAAGTAAACGATTTTCATTGTTACCTTTTAACCAGGAAGCATTTGTTATATTAAAATCGCCGACCACAAGGAAAAAATCGTCAGGATGGTTAATGATAATATCAGAGGTATTATCAAAGAATGATTGTAGATAATGTAAATGATTATTATTATGAGGAAAGTAGGCACAAGCAATATGAAGAAATTTTGATTTTGTCTTAGAGCGGCGCAGTGAGTCTGAAGGAGTGGTCAATTCGATGGTCAGCCACAGCTCTTCGGCGTTAGGCGAGGAATGCCATTGGGGGCGCAGGTGTGCGTCCATCTCTCGGTTAACCGCAACAAGGACGCCTCCCCCGCGCGACGCCGACGTGCTTGGCCGATCACGACGGAATACTGTGTAGTTATTATAGAAGAACTCCGCATCGCTAAAATCTGCTGTTAGCCAGGTCTCAGTTAGGCAAACAATGTCGTAGTCAGAAGTAAGGGTATTAGACAAAAAAGAGTGAGATTTAGTGCGAAGTCCCCTCACGTTCTGATAATATAAATTAATTTCTTTATAATTAGCCATCATTAGTAATTCTGGAATATTTAAATAGGGCTATTTGGTAATTTTTAACATAATTAAGAAAAGACGCTTCGGTTGCAATGTATATATGTATTATTTAATTTATTTATTTAATATTTATTTAATTCAGCATAACATGTTACAATTTATGTTCTAATATCTATTAAATTCACATAGGAGATACGAGTAGTTAAGCAATGTGTAGAACAATTATTCGCACTCCGTACTAGTTCAAAACTGTGCTACGGAGTACAAATTTCTCATTCACTTCTATTCAAAGGTATTAGTTGTTAGTAATATAATAACATATCTTAGCGGGCCAACGGTACGACCAACAGCTATCAGAGGTTCATTTGTCACTCATATTATGGTAAAACGACATTAAAGACTTAATTAGTGTAGAAACAAGGTCTAAAATCTTTAAATGTTTTGTTTGGACCTGTCGTAAGATAACAATAAACTGGTTTTTAGCCTCAGTATGCCTCAGTGTAGTATATTTATAATTAAGAGATAATTCCCTGTAGTTGCATTACAGTGTTATAATAAACTAATAAATATAGCATATAATTATTCTATGTTAATTCTAAATAAACACTAACTAATACTAAATAGCTACACACAGTAAAAAAAAAATTTGTATGTATATGTTTTTGAGCATGTGTGAGTGTGTGTGTTGTGTGTGTGTGTGTGTGTTTGTGTGTGTGTGTGTGTGTGTGTGTGTGTGTGTGTGTGAGGGTGTATATGTGTGTGTGTGTGCGCCTATGTGTATATATATGTCCTTGAATGTTGATATGAGCCTATTTATGTAAAGAATGTAATGTATTAAAGTGTAAAAGTAAAATTTATGTATGTTCATAATAAGATATATATATTTAAGATTCGATTCAATTAGCCACTCATTCAAACTTCATATAAACTTTCAACTAATTATAGCCATAAGATCTTCTGTGTCTTTGTACTTCAATCCATTCAGGTATTTAGAGACTGTTTTAAGAAAATCGTAGTAAGTTACATTTTGCAGGTTGCATTTTTTACTAATTATATTGTAAATGTAAGGGCCTAGGAAAATAAAGAATCTTTGGAGAAATGACGTTTTTAATATTGGTAAACTGTACTTAATATATTTACTTTTCTTTCGATAATTTATATTAACTGGAGTTTTGTGCTGACTTATTAATAAATTTTTGAAAAATAAATTTCTGACTGATAGAACATTTAGTTCCAAATATAATGTGTGAGTAGGGTATAAAATTCTTTTAAAGGACATCACTTTTAGAACTGCTCTTTGCTCTTTCTAGGCTAAGCAGCAAAGTTTTGGAGGCACCGCCCCAGCATGTGATGCAGTATATTATTACAGACTGGCATAATGCGAAATATATAGTTTTTAGTAGATGTAGGTCACAGTAGTGTCTAAGCTTTCTAAAGATAATAAAGCTTCCTCACTCTTTGGGTCAAGACTGTGATTTGTTCTTTCCAATTTAGATTTTGATCTACAATGATACCTAAATATTTCACCGATCCTTTTTTTGAAAGAAAAATACAACTGCATTGTGGATTGCCATTACAATTGTTAATATGCACTTTTAGAGTGTACGAAGTTGCAGGTTGAGTATTGTTGCGAATACTAAAAGTCATAAAGTGTGTTTTCTTGATATTAAGAGTAATCAAGTTTTTGTTTAGTGTATCACTTACTGTCAAAAAACCAATTTCAGCTTTGTTTCTTACTTCGTTCCATGACTTGCCATTGAAGAGTAACACTGTGTCATCTGGAAAAGTGACCAATTCGGCGTCTTGTAGTTGGAGTCGACACAGATCATCTATGTAGACTAAGAATAAAGTAGGCCCTAAGATACTTCCTTGAGGAACTCCGTAGGTGATGTTTACTTCAGAACTAAGAATGTTGTCAATTTTTACCATTTGTTTTCTATCTGTTAAGTAATTATGGAGCAATTTTAATGGTAGCCCACGTACACCTTTGTTAAATAGTTTTTCAATTAGAATTGGGACAGAGACTGTGTCAAATGCTTTCGCTAAGTCCAAAAATATTCCAATCGTTTTATTACCTTTGTCTAAATTTTTGGCCACGTATGCTGTGAGATGTTCCACAGCATCGGTAGTTGAGGTATTTTTCCTGAATCCGTATTGGTTAGGTGCTAGAATATTGTTTTTTTCTAGGTAATTTTTAAGCCTTATGTTTATAACTTTTTCTAAAATTTTTGAAACATTAGATAAGAGAGATATCGGTCTATAATTTGTGACACAACCTCTGTCACCATCCTTGTAAATAGGAATTACAATTGATTTTTTGAGTGAATTTGGGAAGATTCCACTCGACAGGCATAAATTGCAGATGTAGGATATTGGTGTGACTAACACTTCAGAGCAGACTTTTAAGGCTTTTGCGGAAATGCCATCATAACCCACGGATGAAGTTTTTTTAAGACTTTTGATTATCTGCAAAATCTCGTTTTCGTCAGTTGGTATAAGTGCAAGTGAGTTAAGCGGTGGTGCAGGAATTTTTGAACTACTAATAGAGCTACAGTTTGAATTTGTACTTCTTTGTGTAATGTCAAGTGCTAACTTTTTCCCAATATTTGCGAAATAGTGGTTTATAAGATTCACAGAATCTTGTTTATTTTCTTGCGTAGAAAGTAAGTCAGATGAGTTAGTACAGTTTTGTTTAAAATCGCATATTTTCTTTATTGTTCCCCAAGTCTTTTTAATGTTATTTTTATTGGCATCAAAGTTTTTTTTTAAATAATTGCTCTTAAGTTTATTTAGCAGATTATTACATGTGATTCTGTATCTTATATAGGTTATTTTTAGAATTGATTTTTCGGGATTTTTTTTTAATCGGTGATGTAGCTTGTCTCTGTGTTTCATACATCGTTTTATACCTGGTGTTATCCAAGGTTTCAAGATTTGTGTTCTATGAGTTGTTTTGTATGTGGTGGTGTATTTTGCAAACGTAGTGTTAATGGTGTTTATTAATAATTCGGTAGCTACATTTGGATCCTTAGAATTTAATAATTCTGTCCAGTCATATTCTTGAAGATAACTTAATGTTTTGTTATAATCTGTTCTTGAGTACGTGGTTTTCTTAGGTGTTTTCCTACCAGGGTTATAGGACATTGAAACTATCGTGCAATTATGATCTGTTATACTCGCTCCACATACTAAAGTTAAGATTGAGAGATTTGATTTAGCAAAGCAGTGGTCGAGACAGTTATTTTGACGGGTTGGTAGAAAATGAGTAGGTAGCAGTCCATGGGTAGCCATTAAGTTTAAGTATTGTATGGCTTCCCCATCAGCATCGTTATCAATTATATTTATATTCATATCTCCAATTACTATAATATTAGGGTATTTTTTCAGGTCATTTAAAGTTTGGTCTAAGCAAGATAAAAATGTATCAGTGTTTCTGAAAGACGCTGGTCTATAAATGGCAATAATGGCACATTCATTGTTTATTGTTATGGTAAGAAAGTTTGACTCTAGGCAAATTGGTTCAATAACTTTAGCTTCTAGATTGTTTTTAATGTATAGTACAACTCGATCGTTTTGGTTGATAGTGTTTTTAGTTGAGAATTCATTGTAATCTAAAATCTTTGGTAATTGCGTACATTTAGATAGCCAACTCTCAGTTAAGACTAACATGTCGCAATTAATATCTAATCTTTCCACTAATACTAGAAAATCATCAAAATTGCGATTTAAACTTCGAATGTTTTGTGACATAATCCTAAATTTGTAAGAATCGGTCAAGTAGGTGTTACAATCCTCAGGAGTATCCAACGCCAATGCTGCACCGACACCCATACAAGTGTCGATGTCCCTTGTAATTTCTAAAATACTATCCATTGTCAGTATAGTTTAATTTATAAATGATTTTAGTTATTCGACATTGACGTTGGTTACTAACGGAGGATTCATTTTTTTTGTAGAATGTTGTAGCGTAAACGTATATTCCTGTATTTATTTGAAAATGGCGAAGTATCTGTAGTGTTAAAGTGTGAAATTGGGGTATACAGAATATATTCAGTATTGTTTGTGTAAGGTTATTGTGTGATATTATTCTTAAAAAATCTAATAAGTAAATAAATATAAATCTAATAATAATATTTGTTAAGGATAATATTTATTTATTTTTACCATTTAACCATAAGGCTAGTCATTTGTTTAATACATTTGTTTCATTGCGAAGACTGTCGAGCTGCTGCGCAGTTTTGATCCAAACAGCCGAAGATCCTTCAGTTTTCTTCAGATATACTTTTCCCTGCGAAGTCCAGCAATATTTATAATTTTCAGATTTCTGAACGTATCTTGCGTGTTGTGTTATTGAATAATTGATGACATTATAACGATAAAACAGGCATACAGCACTGTGTTTCGCCATAAAAACTTAAGAAGAAATATTTTTTGTATTAAATTATTTATTCTATAATAAATATTGATAATTAAGAATATGGGCCACAGGTAGCAAACTGGAAGAAAGTCACAGACTGACAGTTTTGTTTCAGAGAAGAAAACGGGTGCAGGAAATGTTTCAGGATAATCAAGGTGTACGAGTAGGTAAACGAAAGTAACAAACTGATTAAATAAAAAGCATACTCTTATAGTTAATATTATTTGATGTAAGAGTCACTTTAATTTTAATAAATCTGTGTCACTGGTGATACATATAAATTTGGACGTGTCATTTTTCCTCATCATTATTTTACAATCCCTTACCCATAAGTAGGAAAAGTTTAATTCTGTTTTCAACTCTCGGGTGCGTTTTAATAATATCTTGTTTGAAGGGGTAAGATGATCACTAATGTTTAGATTAACCGATGGCCCTGGCAAACCGAGGTCGAGCGTTGTGATGCCGCGGCGCGCGCGTACTGCTGCCAGTAGCTGGTCCTTGCACCGACGCTGGGTGAAACGGACGATGATGGCTGGCGCTCGAGCTGTTTGTGTGCTGGCTCCGGCAGCGCCCGCATTCTCGAAGCGACGCACTCTGTGTATCGTGTCCACATCGGTATCGTTCAAAACGAACCCAATTTTGTTACAGATGTCCTGAAACGCCTGTGGCAAGTTTTCAGCCTAAGATACTGGAAAACCTGATATTCAAATATTGTTAAGCCTTGAAAACTGATCACAAGTATTATTTTCTAGTTTTAGCTCTGAAATTGTTCTATTTGCTTTCGAAAGTTCCTGTTGAGCTGTGGAGAAACCGACTATTTTTTCTTCCACTACCCCTATTCTATTTTTCATACCGGTAAAACGACGTTCCATGTCATCCCATTTTAAAGCTTTTTTTTTTTTTTATGCCACTAAGGTGGCAAACAAGCTTACGGTCCGCCTGATGGTAAGCGGTCACCGTAGCCTATGGACGCTTGCAACACCAGGGGTATCACTTGCGCGTTGCCGACCCTTCAGAAATCTAATAACTTCTTTCTTGAAGAACTCCATACTGTAGTCCTTGCAGAAAACCTTGGCAGGGAGCTCATTCCACAACTTAAGCGTTCGCGGGAGGAAGTTTCTCTGAAACCGCACTGTGCGCGACCATTTAGGTTCTAAAGTGTGAGAATGAATTCCCTGCCGATAGCGAGCGGTGCGATGGTAGAAAGTAGCCGTGGGCATCATTTCGAACAATCCTCAGAACACAACCCATTATACAAGCGGTAGAACACACACAGTGAGGCAAAGTCTCAGACTTAAGGGCTCGATACCGCAAGTGAGTTTGGAAACGTCGATAATTCTCACAGCCCGTCGTTGAACCGAGTCAAAAGGGCCAAGCTGGTATCCGGGTGCAAATACCTAGAACATATGAGAAACATATGTAACGATATAAGAGGTCAATCACACTGTGACGCATTGTTACTCCCGTTACATGATAGTTACAATGAGCTCGAGTACTTTAATCGTATCATGCTGGTAGCACGCGACTCCGGCGCCGTGGCGTAATCAACGGTGTCGGATATCTCGCACATGACCTCTTCGGAGTATTGGACGATCAATTCTTCAAACAGTACAGAAAGGACATTTCCTTGTGAGAGAATACGAGAAGCAATTAACACTTTTATTTCAGAACCAGTCATCAAAACTAGAAGCTGAATATAATTTAATAAAAAGAACCGAATTGTCAGTAAATCAGCAGCATAAATTAATAACTCAACATTGAAATTCACTAGAAAAATCGACAAACCTACAAAAATCAAAAATTGAACAAACTTATACAATAATGATTTCACGGCCTGTGCTGTAATTGCAAACAACATATTTATAAACTTAAAAAGTATCCAGGACACGTTAATGGATACGGTAACTAATATAAATTATGGGAGATTCAATATTCATCTTTTGAACCCAGTGCAATTACGAGATGAACTAAACATAATTTCTGGAGAGTTATCGAAAGATTTATCTTTACCTATAGATAATATACAGACCGAGTTAAGAAAAATTTACAGTTTATTAAAAGTCAGAGCAAGGTTAACAGCAGATTATTTTATATATGAAATAACTCGTCAGTCGAGATGCATATGAGCTACGAGATGCTTATACGAATTCCACAACAAGCAGAACACTGTACTGTCATAATAGAAACAATTACAGAATATATTGCGATAAATTAAAAAAGGACACATTTTTACCTGTGACTCAATTTGATATGCAAAAATGTATATATTATGATGCATCTGTTTATATGTGCCACTTACATACTCCTATATTCCAAAGAAATACCTATGTATAAAAGACGAATCTGCAAACACATGTAAAACAATCACTACCAACTGCAAAAATTAGTGGCTCGAATTAACAAAAATCAATACTTATTTCTTCTACTATTACGACGTATGTTCCTTACGAATTTTATGCGAAGATCAAGTTACAGTAAAGGAACTCAGCAAGGCTGGCATTTTAGTTTTGGGTCAAGAGTGCTTAGCAAGAAACGAAGAATTCACTGTGTATTCTCACAAACTTTCGACTAGCGAAATGAATATCTATCTAATAAATTTAGCAAAATCAGCATTTTTACAATTTAAACATTTTTATTATTTTAGCAAGTTTTTAGTAAATTCTCATGTTATTAATTTTAATTGTTTTTGTTTGTCATTTTATCCTTTTAAAATCAATTGTTAAACTTATCAACTTCTCTCATTACAGCAAAACAACAAACAAACCTAACAATCTGTGTAAATGTTTGTGGCTCGGTTGATTAATAAGTATATGGAATAAAAACATATTTGTGGTATTTCTTACTTAGTGTCGAAATATAATAATTGGCAACGAGGATCGAGAATTTACGTGTGTGATATAAGATTTTAAAAATCGGTTCGGCAGCAAATACCATACAAGCAACTTCTCTTGGGATTTTTTTTTTTATATGTTCCGATAAAAAATGAACCGCTGGACCGATTTTTTCAGACTCTTTTCAGATCTAAGTCATGACGTGGCGTATCGATTGATATGGTCATCAAACAATTCGGTCCAGTAGTTTTTGAGAAAAGCGAGCAGAACACACCAGAACACAACACCACTCTAAAAATGATTGCAAATGATTCTCCGAGTTATGAAACGTAAAGAAAACACAAAAATATAAAAATATCGATTTCGATTTTCGGACCTATTGCAATAACTTCCCAACAGACATTAATAAATAACAGCGATTGTCGTGAAAACTACAAAATCGGCACGTGAACCGACAACAACCGGAAGGTTTCTCGTCTCCCTATTAATGTAATTGCTGCATAAATTCGTGGATAATATAAAAAAAAGAAAACTTCATTCATTCAAAATCTGAATAAAATAGAATTATCCGTATTGTGTAAAGAATTGCGTTTCTGTGAAGAATTTTAAACAATCGATGAATACACGAGTTTTCTAAGAGATTAAATCAAAACTGGTTTGTTCCAAACAACGCAAACAGCGCCAAGTGTACCACAATACAAAATGTTTTCAAGTTGAAATATCAACGCATTTGATGGAAGTGATTTTGATATTTTTTAAACACAGTTACAATCCCTAATAACATTACACGATGTTCCTGAAGAGAAGAAAGTTGCGTTATTACTTACTAAGTTGTCTCCAAAGATATTTAGGGTTCTAAATCATTCATTCCAGCCGGTTGGTCCATTGAAAAAGACTTACACTGAGTTGTTGTCTATAATAGAACAAAGGTATGCAAAATCTACCCATACTGCTTTAGATCAGGCAGAGTTTCGAAAATTCAACCAAAGTAAAGGCGAATCAATTGAAGAATATGTTATCCGACTAAAATAAACTAGCCAAGAAATGTAACTTCTCTGATTATGAGGACCAGGTAAAAGAAAAACTTATAGATGGAGTGTCATCACCATTGGTGCATTTTGAACTTCTCAAAATACATTGGATAAAACTGAAAGCTTTGCTAGGACAGTGGAATCGGCATTATTGCGGCACGAATATGTTTAGAGTCAATTATTTTATTCAGTTATTCATACGTCAAGTGTTTGTGATGATAAACGGCCGGTAGTGGCCTAATGGCCAATGGATTTCGTACGCCTACCAACAAAACAGAGCAAACCTAGATTCAAATATACGTAAGAGGGTTACGTTCAAAATTATATAAGTTCAAGAACTCAATTTTACAATTTTCAGCGGACGTATATGCCATTACAGAAACGTTTCTGTTAAGTAGTGTACGTGACGGTGAAGTTGCCCCGACAGGGTACAAGTTAGTTCGACGAGACCGCGCCCACGATACCGGGTGGGGTGGAGTGCTGCTCGCCTTAAAGGACTATTTCTCTGTTACAGTAATTACAAAAATTGACGGATTCTCCACAGAAATAGATGCTCTATTTGCTATAATTTCGAGCAATGGTTTTAAATTTATTTGCGGTGTGGTATATATTCCTCCGTCATCGAATGAAGAACATTTCTTTCAAGTATTCAACGTAATAGAGAATGTAGTTTGTAAGTACTCAAAATTAGACGTAGTGATTTTAGGTGATTTTAATCTAAATTCATGTCCTACGGGTGCTTTGTTACAGTATAATTGTTTGTTAAAATGTTGTAAATTAATTCAGTGTAATAGTGTTTTTAATAAGTATGGCGGTATGTTGGACCTAGTGCTGAGTAACATGGTAGTCAAGCGAATAGCAGTGAGTGAGAGTGTCGACCCACTCGTAGGAATACCCGACGCGTATCATCCGCCCCTTGGGGTGCAATTGCAGTTCCCGCGGGCAGGACCTCGCGCGCCGCCAGCACTGCCGCCTCCACCACCGCCGTGCCTCGTTAATGAGTGCTTAGGCGATTGGAATTTCCGAAAGGCAGATCTTAAGCTTCTATACGTTTCACTTGGTTCGATTAAATGGGACGAAGTGCTCGAATCAAAAGAAGTAGATACAGTTGTAAATATATTTTATAATAAAATTTTTGGTTGTTTAGATGATTTCGTTTCCAAAAAAAGGCGTGTGGTCGTAAACCAGAACTATTCGTATCCTTCGTGGTTTACACCTGAAATAATACGAAACATAAGATTAAAACATTTTCATTTAAAACGTTTTAAGGCTACCGGAAATCAGTACGATCGTGAAATGTTTAAACAATATAGGCAAAGTGTAAAGCAACGAATGGATCGGACTTATAAGGAGTATATTAAAATGACTGAGGATAACATAACTAAAGACCCTGCTCAATTTTGAAATTACGTTAGGGAACTACGGACAACAAGACAGTCACAGGACTCGATGCAGCTAATGCATTTGCCGATTATTTTAAATCAGTATTTCGTTCTAATAAACCAGAACTAAATGTAGAACACTCAGCGGCATGCTAGTCAAACTGCTGATGCGTCACGTGTTGCCATCGATTGTATTACTGTGCAGAAAATAAGACGTGCTGCACGGAGTATGAAGCCAAAATCAGCTCCTGGGCCTGACAATGTACCTCCGTACATAGTTAGGGATTGTATAAGTGTTTTTGAACTGCCTCTTCTGTATATTTTCAATCTTTCATTAAAACTTGCAGTGTATCCTAGGGTATGGAAAATATTTAGAGTTACACCTGTGTTTAAAAATGGTTCCAGATCCAAAGTCAACGACTATAGGCCTATAGCTGTTCAGACAGCATTCGGTAAGGTCTTCGAGGCTGTTATCAATCGGTCCATTACACCACAAATAAAGGCTCGACTTTCCAACAGCCAACACGGGTTCCGATCTGCACCCTCGACAGAAACCAGTCATCTGGATTTCTTAAACTATGCTGTGACTGAATTAGACAAAGGCCACCAACTCGACGTAGCGTTTTTTGATTTTAGAAAATCTTTTGACCAAGTCGATAATGATAAGCTCCTACAAAAATTTGTAGGTATAGGTTTCACTCCGAGGCTCTTATATTTTTTTGCCAATTATTTTTCTGACCGAAAACAGTTCGTAAAACTCAATGGGTATAGTTCTGAGCTTTACGAGACTACGTCAGGAATAAGCCAGGGTAGTACGCTTGGGCCAACGCAGTTCCTAATATTTATAAACGACCTAACGAGTGTTGCTAGGACGGCTAAATGCTATGTTTGCTGACGACGTCAAACTATTTATAAGAATCAGTGCTCCTTGAATGGAGCTTCAAAAATCACTTAGAACTAAATTTGTCAAAGTGTAAAGTGATGACTTGCTCGTTCACGGTCGCCGCACTCACATAACTACGTCATTGATGGCGCTTTGATAACACGAGTTGAAGAAATACGCGATTTAGGAATTATTCTAGATTATAAGCTTACTTTTAATAACCACATAATTAATATATGTAATAAAGCTTTTAGGGCTCTTGGTTTTGTTATGCGCCAAACTGCACGTTTCAATGACAGTGCATCTGTCGTGGCACTGTACAATGCATACGTACGCAGTATATTATAGTACAACGCAATCATCTGGGACCCACAAGAAACTAAATACATACTCTCAGTCTGAAAGTCCAACGTAAATTTGCTAGGTATTTATATAGAAAAATGTACGGGTATTATCCCTACTTATTTCCTTCTCTGTTCGTGGGGGGAATGGTAGGAATAGACACCCTAGAAATAAGACGTAAGATGGCACTGCTGGAACATTTTTATCTACTCTTCCACAATAAGGTAGATACCCCAGCCAATCTTTGTTAAAGTGTTGTGGTTACTCAAATCACATTAAGTTAAATTGTAATTTGAAAAACAAATTTTGTTCAGAGTATGGTATTAAGGGTCATATTTATAAAATGTGTAATAAATATAAACAAATAAACTGTGTGGATGTAAATGATAATGTTAATTGTATAGGTGAGGTGGAGGAGTCTATAAAAAACTTATTTCATGAAAATGAAACTTACGATATGTATAAATTTAGTGACAGTGTTATGAAAACATCTCCAATATTATTAGATATTAAAATTAAAGGTTTTAACTTTGAATATGAGTTAGATACAGGGTCAGAAGCAACCACAATTAAGTATGATGATGTAAAACAATTAAAATTGCTTCAGACTATGAAAAAAACAAATGTGAAATTATGATCAAAGTACTACTAAACCATATGGAGTTTTAAGAAATATTTAGGTTTCAGTAAATAATGTTGTTAAAGATGTTATATTATTTGTTGTTCATAACAATATGGGTCTTGGGTAGAGATTTTACTCAGTTATTTAACTTGTGGCCTTTAAATTTGTACTCAAATCAATTAAATGAAAAAAATAATGTGGTAGATATGATAAATAAAAATACTATGATGTTATGAATCCAGGCTGGGGCAATTTTAAAGGGGAGTGTATTACACTAAAACTTTGTGAAAATGCTTAGTTGAAATGTTTACCGGTAAGGTCAGTACCATATGCGCTAAAGCATAAAGTGAATGCTGAAATAAAACGTCTCTTAGATAATGGTAGAATAGAGCCTATTGAACATAATACTTGGGGTACACCCGTTGTCCCCATACTAAAACCCGATGGGACTGTACGTTTATGTGGGGACTATACAGACCTAAACCAACATCTAATGGTTGACCATTTTCCATTACCCCAAATTGATGAAATTTTCAGACATTAAAAGATGTGGAGTACTTCTGTGAGTTGGACCTCAAAGAGGCATACCTACAGGTACCTTTAAGTGTTGTATCACAAGACCTGACAGTCATTGTAACTAACGTAGGCACATTTAAATATAAGTATTTGCCCTACGGTCTAAGCTCAGGGCCTAGTTCTTTCCAGCGACTAATGTCTCAAAAACTTCTAGGTATCCCGGGGGTTATTGTGATCATAGATAATATATGTTAGAAACAAGAAGACTAAATAATTGTGAATTTAAATGAAAAGCTAACAAATGTAAAAATTTTAGAAATATTTAAATATATTTGGGTTCAGATTCAGCAAAACCGTCATAGAGGTTATAAAAGAAAATGTAGACCCAATAATTAATTTAAAGACACCAGAAAACTTGAGACAGTTTAAATCTTTTTTGGGAAAAATTAACTATCATGGTAGATTTCTAAAGGATTTATCTACATTCTTGTATCCTTTATATGAATGTACTAAAAATGGAAAATTTATTTGGACTGACGACTATAATAAGGTTTTTAAATCAGCAAAGGAAAAATTGTCTTTAGCAAGCAACTTAAAACATTATAATTCTGAATTACATTTGGTACTGACCTGTGATGCATCAGCTCAACGTGTAGCAGCAGCGCTTTTAAATAGATGTGAGGATGGTGTTGTAAGACCGATAATTTTTGCTAGCAGGAAATTAAATGATAGGGAGATCAAATATAGCACTTTAGATAAAGAAGCTTTAGCAGTCATCTTTGGAATCACAAAGTTTTACAACTACGCTTATGGCAGGCTATTTGAGCTAGAAATGGACAATACAGCTCTGGTTAGAATATTTGGACCTCAAAAGGGTATTCCAAAGATGGCTGCAAAGCGACAACAACACTATTCCATATTTTTTTGCTCTTTTTAGCGACAAATCCTTCAGATCTTAACTGTTTTATTTATTCTCTAAATTCAATGTTTCGTAGTTTTCTCACACAAGTCTCCAAAGTGTCTTTTATCTCTTTTGTAGTTATAAATTTGGTAAATACTTGACGATTTTCTTAGGTTTGTTTTAAATTGAGCCATCTCTTACAGTATGAGATAACTCTTAACATTTTTTGAAAAATAATTATTCTTCTGTGTTTAATAAGACAGTTAATGATCTGATTTTCTCTTCTTCTTGTGTGTCTTCGATCTTTGCAGACTCAAAATTATGTGTGGTGTAGACAACCAAGCCAGTCCTCTCCACCATAATGAGTGATTTAGTATTTCTGAAGCCTGCAACCCTCTTGAAGCACAGTCTGCCGGGTTGCTCACAATCCAGTTTGTTTAATATTTCAGATATTCTATTACTTACAAATGTGTTCCATCGGCTTGACTCGCCCTTTAGCCAGCACTATGGTTGAGTCCGTCCATGCATATAAATTTTCCTTGGGTATTTGCATAACTTGAGATATCTCTGAAATTAGTTTTGCCGCTAACGTTGCGCCGCAAAGTTCCAACCTAGGTATTGATAATTGTTTTACGATGGGTGCTACCTTTGTTTTGGCTGATATAAGGTTTACAAAGACTCTGTCATTGTCTACGGCTCGCACATACACTGCAGCTCCATATGATGTCATCGAAGCATCAGAAAAGACATGTAATTCTATTTTACATGAGGCTGAGTAGTGTAACCATCTTGGTATTCTAACGCTTTTAATGTGATTTAAATTCTCTCTATAGTATAAACACTCTTCTAGCAATTCTCCTTGTATGACATCATCCCATTCTAGTCCGGATCTCCATAATTTCTGAATTATTAACTTTGCTGTAACAACCACAGGTGCTATCCACCCTAAGGGGTCATATAACTTAGCTACTTTGGATTTTACAGCAAGGTACGGTGCACAACCTGTCCCGAATGTTAATCTCAAGAGTTTTAAGTGTTTAATCGGCTCGTGTATGTTAAATCTCCATAATATTCTCTGATAGTCTGTATCTTCTTCAGCCATGCACACCATTCTATACATTTTAATAATATCCGCCGTAATGCAAATTTTATGGGTTCTCCAACGCATCAGTATGTGACGTAAATCTTGTTGTAGTTTGGGACCCACGAGGAGTTTATCGTTCAATGATACGTTGTTAACTCCTTTACACGAAACGTCAAAGACAGTTCGAAGTTTTGTAGTCTGTTTATCTTCTCTTATTACTCAATGGTGTGGAAGGTAGACCGCCGTGGTGTTATTAATATTTGTAGGTTTAACTTCTGACATGTGATTTAAATTAATGTACTCATTAATGACTCTACAGTATTCTTCTTTTAGCTTATGATTTTTTGATAATCTTCTTTCTAAAGACTTTAATCTTTTAGCAGCTATCTCATCTAGTCCATTGTTCTGTAACTCTAGATTTTCACTTTTGAATGGTAACTTAACTACAAATCTTCCTTCTTCATTTCTAACTGTCGTTTTGTTGTAAAACTCCTCGCATATTACTTCTTCTTTTAATAATCTCTTCTTTATTGTGTTTGACTTGTTTTCTAACTCCCCAAATTGCTTCAACATGTCGTCTTCTTTTAGTTGTATGTGCAAACTGGTAATATTTTTATTCTCTTAAGTGTTTCTTCCAGATACGACCCATCTTAAGAATGTTTTTTGTGGTAGTAAATTACCGTTTGGATGCTTAATAATGCCGTCTAACAAAATATTGCTGTAAATTTCAGCTCCTAGATGAACATTAATTTTTCTCTGTGTTGTAAAGTCTCGGTCAGCCAATGCCAAGCCGCTTAAGTCTGACCACTTAGATGTGTTACTCTCTGTGGTAGGTAGCAGCGTTGCTAGAGAGCGCACTACACACGCATTCACTTTTACTGATGTATTGGAATTGTGACATGAATCATTTCAAGCTAAGTGAAACTATGTGCTTAATTCTCGTTGAACCTTCCCCTACACCTGACACCTAATCACTCACCGATTTACGTGTAAGATTAAGCAACTGAACTGTCGCTTCCGTTACAAATGAGGCTTGTGACCCTTGATCTAATAAAGCTCTAATTATTTTGCAACCATTCCTACTATCTACTCACACTTCCGCAGTAGCTAATAGGACACTGTTTGTCTGAAAATTGTCTCTAGAAGAATTGGCTACAATGTTACTATTAGAATTGGGGTTTGACGTACCTCTGATCTCGCTCGCATTACCTGTCGATTTAGTTGTACCTTCGTTTGGTTGTTCCGAGGGATGTTCTCTTTCAAAGTGTAGAAGTGTGTGATGCCGCCGTCCACATCGCCGATAACACGCTGACTGCCGACATCGCACCACTGAATGTGATGGCGTAAGACAATTAAAGCATAATCTGCTTTGTTGAACGTAATCTTGTCGTTCTTTAATTGACATATCTCCGAATTTCATAAGTGGTAAACATAATGCTCACCGCTGCACAGGGTGCACTTAATTTCATATTTTTTTTCGTTCTTGTTAATATTCGAGTGAAAGGCCTTAGTTTTCTTTATATGTTTAAGTTGTGGGACACGCATTTTGTGACTATCTATCATTTCTAATGATTTAAATCTTGCTTCTAGAAAATCCTTTTACTGCAACCAAGAAAGCAGTTCTTGATCATCTCGATCGCCCGTGCTAAGTTGTTGTTCTTATCTCTTAACAGATTCAGGATCTAATTTTGATATAACTAAGTGGTTAATCATCAAGTCTCAGTTGGCCGTATCCACTCCCATATTTTTTAAAGCCTTTAAACAAGTCGAAGATGTGTCAACTAGTTGCTTAATTGAAGTCGACGATTCTACAAATATTGATTTTTGTGTGAATAAAATCCTCAAAATTGCATTACAATTTAACCTCTTGTTGTTGTATCGTCTGACTAATTGATTCCACGCCTCATCATAGTTTGAATTTGTTATAGAAAAATTTCGTAATAATAGTTCTGGTTCTCCTGACAAATTACTCTTTAAATAATGAAGTTTTATGAAGTTTGAATTTGTTATAAGATTGTTAGCCGAAGTGAGCTTAATGCTGCCCCAAACACGACTGCAAATGCCGTGGCAGTTTCTTCTATTGACAGTGGTACTGAACATTCCTCTATGGAAGCTAAAACTGGCCAACCCAAGAGAACAGCAGCGAAGATATAGGTGACATTCAAGTTCAAATGTTTACGAACGATTGAAAGCCGTTATGCAGTCTTGCCCTCTCCGGTTATCTTGGAACTATTTTTTTTTTCTACCTTCAATTTTCTCTTTTAACCACTTGAGTTAAGTATAATCACATTTTGTTATTTTATTTATCACCGTTTATCACTTAACCTTCAAAAATATTTTTATTTAGTTTTTTTTGAAGTGAAAACTTCTTTAGCGGCGTTGTGAACTTTTTTTGGTATGGGTAAAAAATGATAAACTCGCGTCAGGTCACGTGTCCTAATCGTGGAAATTCGTAAGACGGAAACCGTAATGTCACGCCTATTATAATTTTTATTTTTAGTATTCGCGATTATGAGTAGTACAGGGAGGTTGGATATGGAATTTTAATTCTAGGACAGATTGCGATGTCAAATATACTACGTCAAAAAAGTAAATAAACAAACATTTCTTGACAATGTCAAAGACATGTCTTGTGACATATTTGAGTGTTAAGCGCGAATCGTGTGTAAAGGTTTTCACTTCTGCCGGCACTCCCGGAGTGCAACTCGTTTTTTTTTTTAGGAATTTTACGGCTTTAGAAACTACGTTTTAGGTACTTTAATTTGTACGGCTCTGGTAGAAGCATATTAGGACAACTTTAATTTGTTGTTTTTTTTAATGTTTCATGTTTTAAATGATAATGATATTAACTATTGTATGTATTTAACCAGAATGTAGCTGTTATTTTCCGTGTAACATACCTAAATAATTCTTTTTTTTTGTTTCAGTAATACTTTTTTTTTGTTGTTTATGTTTTTGATTGTATGTAATTTGTACTTTTTCTCAACCAGACTGCTGGCATGTAGAGTACACATACTTATATATTTCTATTTTATTTTATATCAAACATATAAATAGTCTTAATATTATATTATACGTATATATAAATAAATATTTAATTGTGATATATGAATAGTGACAGCGACAGTAATAATTCTTTCCCTTGTTCTTCAGATGGATTGAACATTGACGACAGTTCTTTTAATGCTTCTCCTTCTCTCAGCGCTACTTTAACTTCTACTTTTTCAGACTCACTGAAACATTTCAATATCGTACATATAAATGCACAGAGTATTCCTGCTCATTACTCCGATATGCTAGCATCTTTTGATAACAAAAACATTCACGCCGTTCTTGTTTCGGAGTCTTGGTTAAAACCTTGCTTACCTTCTACATCTTTTTCATTGCCAGGCTTTCAGTTAGTTCGAAACGACCGTAAAGATAGAGGTGGTGGTGGTGTGGCTATATATCTTAGGTCTAACTTTTCCTTCTCTATTATTAACATTTCTGATCAAATTTCCTCTAATACCTCCGAACATATTTTTATTGAGGTAAAACTTGCAAGCTTCAAAATTCTTATTGCAGTTTTCTATAGTCCTAATTTACATATTAATTACTTTTCTTCTTTTGAAAGCCTTTTAGAAAATTTTACACCCCTCTACGACCACACAATTGTTATGGGTGACTTTAACACTTGTTTGTTAAAAAAAGATAGACGTTCTCATCTGTTCAACAGTATTGTAGAGGGATGCAACCTACAAATATTACCCCTTAAAGCTACACATTTATTTCCTAATTGTACACCCTCCCTTTTAGATTTAATTATAGTTTCCTCCCTAACACATGTGTACAAACATGGACAGTGCGCTGCTGATGCCTTTTCTTAACACGATTTGATTTATCTATCCTACAAATTACGTTCTCCTAAAGCTAAGTCAAGAATACTTCAGCAACGCAATTTTAGTGGAATGGATGTGAACCGACTGTGCGATGACGCTATTAATTTAAATTGGGATGCTGTTATCAAAGCATCTTCAGTTGATGAGAAAATTTTATTATTTAACAAAGTCATTACTGACCTTTATGACACTCATGTCCCAATTCGAATGATTAAAAAAAACATCTACCCGCACAGTGGCTTACCGATGAAATTAAACAGATGATGGTTTAAAGAAATCGTGCTGAAGTTAAATTTAAAACCAACCCTTGTGAAAGCAACCTTGCTAAGTATAAACTCCTGAGAAATCGCTGCAATGCACAACGACGCTATACCCATAAATCCGTTGAAAACAGTGATCCAGCAAAAATCTGGAAATTTCTTAAGTCATTAGGAGTTGGTAAGACTAATCGTATTCCCCTTTCACATGATTGTCAATCTTCTTAATCAACACTTTTCTTCCAATGTTGCTATTGAAGGCAACAAAAAAATAAATAAGCTGAACTCACTTTCCTTAAAACCAACTCCTGACTTTCCTCCGTTTTTCTAAGTCGATTTTCTGATTGTGATGTTAAGAAGAGCATTATCGCTATATCTTCTAACGCTGTGGGCAGTGACTGCATTAGCCGTAACATGATCCTTCATATCCTTAACATTATTATTCCTATCATCACAAATATCTTTAATCACTCTATTACCTCTGGCGAATTTTCAGGTTCCTGGAAAGATTCATTAATTATTCCCTTGCCGAAAAAAGCAAATCCTGTCTGTTATTCCGATTATCGTCCCATATCTATCTTACCATTCCTTTCTAAAGTTCTTGAACGTCTTGTTCATGAACAGCTGTCTCATTTCCTCATTAAAAATAACTTGCTAAATTCAATCTGGTTTTCATCCTGGACATAGTACGGTTAATGCACTTGTCAAAATCTCTGATGACATTCGTCTCGGTATAGAAAACAGAAAAGTCACAGTGCTAACACTATTAGATTTTAGCAACGCCTTTAACACTGTTGACTTTGATATACTACTTTCACTTTTAAGTTCTTTAACATATCTCCAACAGCAATCGACTGGTTTCAAAGTTATTTGCGTGGGCGCCGGCAGCGGATCAAAGTAGATGATTCCTTCTCTACTTGGTGCTACACCAATGCTGGTGTCCCGCAAGGTGGCGTGTTGTCTCCACTTCTCTTTGCTATTTTCATTAATAATATAACATCTAATTTATCTTCTCTCTACCATCTATATGCAGACGATCTTCAAATATATACTTAGGCTCCAGTTAGTGAACTAAGAAGTGCAGTTGCGATCAAAAATAACGATCTTGCTAGCATTATGGATTGGAGTACCTCTTACGGTCTAAACGTAAATCCAAATAAAACGCAACTTAACATTGTGGGTACTTCAAGAATGATATCTAAGATTAATTTACAAAATCTTCCTAAAGTGAGTATTAATGGAACAGTCATTCCATATAGCGAGGCTCTAAAAAACTTGGGCATCATCATAGACCAGACATTTTCGTGGGAACCACAATTAAAAGAAGTTAGCAGAAAAATATTTGCTACAGCTAAATCTATTAGCAGATTGCGTAACTTCTTGCCCATTGCCACTAAAATTGCACTGGCTAAATCACTACTGCTACCTGTCCTTGATTATGCGGATGCTAGCTATCTTGACCTTACTGAGGAGCAATTAAATAAGCTTGAGCGACTTCAGAACCTATGTATTAGATACATATTTGGTTTACGTAAATATGATCATATATCCGAATTTCGAATAAAACTCAAGTGGCTCCCAATTCGCCTTTGCCGGAATACTCATTTTCTGTTTCTTCTCTACAACGTACTGTTCAATCCGTCTACTCCGTTATACTTGAAAGAGCGTTTCAATTTTATAGGGTCTACAGCTCATCGCGCCACTACAAACATGATGCCGAAAACCCCAACACATTATTCGCAAGCATATAATGACTCATTCACTGTCACAGCCAAAAAAGCACAAACTTTAAAAATATTTAAAAATCTCGTAATCACACATTACTTAAAAATTTAAGCTGTCTCATCAACACTGTTTATTCATCTATATTATTTAAGATGTATGTAGTTTGTGTATTTATTTTTTTTATTTTTGAAGTGAAAACTTCTTTAGCGGCGTTGTGCACTTTTTTGGTACGAGTAAAAAAATTTAAACTCGCGTCAGGTCACGTGTCCTGATCGAAAATTCATATAAAATTCGTAAGATGGAACTCGCGTCAGATTTATTTACATTAGGTTAGTTTTTGTGATGGGTAAAAAATGATAAACTCGCGTCAGACTGATCGCCAGACGGAAACCATAATGCCCCGCCTATCATAATTTTGAAGTGAAAATGTCTTTAGCGGCTTTGTGCACTTTTTTTTGTGATGGGTAAAAAATGTTATACTGTATAGGACGAATAAAAAGAAAGAGAAAATTTATGAAAGTGCGGATTACACATGTCAAAATGTTATATCCAAGTTGTATGTTTTCACTTCTGCCGGCACTCCCGGAGTGCAACCCTTTTTATTTTTTGTTAAATATTTGATATATATATATTTATTTTGTTTAGATGTTTGTACGTATTAGTATTATTTATTATTCATATGTATATAAATTTAGCTGTTGCTATAAATGTATATATTATTTTTACTGTTTTTGTACAGGTGACAAATATTTGTTATTGTGAATTAGAGAAAAAAACAAGGCATAAAATATTTGCCATTCCTTATATTTACCATTAAAAGTTAGTATTTGAATAGTAGGTAATTTAATTTCGTTATTTACTGAATTCTGTTCATCATCATACGTAGATTTTGATGTTTGGTTAGGGTAGCTTGAAGATGAGTCTTGAAGTGTCTGAAGAGTTTCTTTTAACGTTGGTTTATACTGGTTATACAACTCTTCGAAAAATTCATATGTATATCTTCTTTCGTTATTTTTAAAATTATGTCTTTGTGGCCTTCCCGAAACTCTGTCCAAATTTGTTCTAAAGTTTCTAGTGTCTAGTTTCTACGTACAATTTTTTGGTTCTGTCTTTAGGCGACTTTTTATAATTCTTTTTTGCATTTCTTAAGTTCTCCAATAGCTTGGTAAACTAGAAGATTTTTCATTTTTATTTATCACAAAGTACTAAGAAAACTGCATAATAATTACGTATTATTTAATTTTTCTATATTAAAAAACATAGTCACTCATTACTGATGTTCAATTCTTTATCGCTCAGGAATGCGGTACTCACGCTCGGCCGCCTGGATCGACCGATCCGGCTCGAAGGACCAATGTTCAACGCGATAAGGTTGTGTTTTGTCTGTACGTGTAACAGTTAATAAAACGACGTACGTTTAAGTATGAGGATTTATTTTGTACTGTTTAATTACAAGGTTTCAAATGGACTGTATGTAGTTTCTGAACTAATAAGTACTCGTTTGAACAATAATATATAATAAAGAAAAGAACAAGATTAAGACTTTTAACGTAGGATATATAACTAACACGACCTTCTAAAAGTAAGTAATTGGAAAAGAAAACTTATTTTTGTTACGACCCTACGTCCGAGGCCATCCAATCTCACCTCCTTGAGACCTTTGACACTGAATGATGTTAAACGTGTCACCAGCAATCCGTCCTATCTACACTACGCCCCCTATTTTCTAAACTAAGTGTTTCCAAACCATCGATTTAATTTTCAGATCATCTCATAGGTCTCACACCAGGACACAAACATAGGACGTACAATCACATTTTTCTTTTAAAATAACACCTATTACACAATCATTCTTCTCTTCTAAAAGTCTGCAGATACCTGAGACTTCTTAAACATAGAATATTTTAATTTCAAATGTCGATATTGAAAGCAAATTTGAACTGTTTACATTGTAATTTTCCTAGTCTAGCATCTGTTTGAGACGAACATTTTCAATACTATAACCACGTAGGAAACAATTACACGAAGTCTAGTAAACGCTGGATTCCCACACACTGACACACGTGATCAACGGGTTCCTCCACGATTTTCTCCGAGCTTCAACAGACTCAAAATTAACGTTGAACATAGCTAGGTGTTTGAACCTGTGTGGTAAAGTTCTCCTAATACATATCAGTGTATAGGAGTTATCGTGCCACCTTCATTTTGACTAATTCCCCTAGACTCTTACCTAATACTAGAAGTTTTTTGAGTCCCTAAATGTACGTGATATAAAAAAAATACTTTGGAAATAATTTGAAGTTATGGTATTAAAAGTACTTCTAAACATTAGAAGTATTCTCTTATTGATTGATCCTATAGTTAAATAAGCTTGAAGAAATCATGTTCACTTATTATTTAATTTGATGTGCTTAAAAGAAGATATTAATCACAGATAATATATGAAGTAATTTCAATTTGTCACTTAATACAGTTCAGTGATATAATTAATCCAGGAGTTATAAGTCTGAAGAATAAATAAGGATAACATTACCCATAGATTTTATAAATTCTCGACGAACGTATAATGTATTTATTTTATAAATGCATTTTTATATGACAGTTTTATGATTCCTTTAAGTTAAGTAATTCAGTTTTAACACTTTCATGTGTAACGGAATTACCGTTTCAGGTTTTCCAAACCAGGTAAATGACCGTAGGATACAAGAATAGGAAGTATCAAATATTGTAAATAGATATTTTAATTTCGATATATAAGGGGTTACGAATCACCTTAAGTGGTTAAGTTAAGGTGATTCGTAGTCGTGCTTAAGTTTCACTGCTAATCATTATATCTTGTTAATCTAACTTTTTTTTTTTATAACTTTTTCGGTACAGCAATCTGTCTCTATAATAAGACATTAAGCAGTATGTGGGACTTGAAATAAATGTCTTGCTAGGTATGCTGCCAGTGCCGCATCAAACTCTATTACAGCTCTCTGCTGGTTAATGGCGTAATAAGTCCTGTGGAACAGTCCTCTTTAGTCTTCGCATTTTTTTGAGTCTTCCATCAAGGATTTTGCTAACGTGTTAGGGTGGTTAACTATTCTGCTTCTTTACGCTTTTACATGTTGAGCGATTTCTTGCTTTACTGTTAGTATACCAAGATCGTTGTGTAACTGTTCGTTTGTCACAAACCAAGGGGCGTTTGTTATTGTACGCAGGATTTTGTTCTGGAAACGTTGTATGATGTCTGTTTTGGATTTTGATGCAGTTCCCCAGAGTTGGATACCATAAGTCTACATTGGTTTAATTATGGCTTTGTACAGTAGATTTTTATATTCTAATGACAGCTGCGATCTGCGCCCAATAAGCTAGTACGTTTTAGTCATTTCCATGCCTAATTGCTTCCTTTTAGTAAAGATATGTTTCTGCCAGGTCAGTCGCCTGTCCAGATGGATCCCAAAATACCTTACGTGGTCTGCTTGAGGTACTTCTACATCATTTAACTTGACAGTTGGGCAGTTGTATTTACATAGTATGAAAACTACGTTTGTGGATTTCGATTCGTTGGATCGGATGCGACATTTCTTTAGCCCAGCCTATGAAATCTCATATGAAGACTATTTTGTAATATTGAGCTGGCTATTTTGGGGTCGCTATGGGAGGCTAAGAAATTGGTGTCGTCAGCAAAAGTTCCAGTGGTGATTGTAGGACATGTGAGTAGGTCTGAGGTGTACAATAGGTACAGTACAGGGCCGAGGACGTTACCCTGCGGCACTTCTGCAGAAATCGGGCACAGATTTGATACAGAGTGTCTCCACTGAACTCTAAAATGACGCTGTTTAAGGAAAGAGCTGATCAAAAGATAGATTTGGTTGGAGAACATAAATTTAATTTTATATAAGAGACCCTCATGCCAAACTCGGTCAAATGCCTGGGAAATGTCAAGGAATGCTGCAGAGCAGAACTGTTTGGTTTCAAAGGATTGGTTAATTTTTTGAGTTAATCTGTGGACTTGTTCTAAAGTGGAGTGCTTAAGACAGAAGCCGAATTGGTGGTCAGGAATCAATTTTTTCTCACCAATTATAGGAAGCATACGTGACAGAAGTAAAGACTCGTAGATTTTGGAAGCAATGGGAAGAAGGCTAATCGGTCTATATGATTTTGGATTGTCGGCTTTCTTATTAGGCTTTAGGAGTATTATTATTTGTGCGACTTTCCATTGAGGAGGGATAAATTTGAACCTGTTTATGGCATTATAAATGTAAGTTAGAACTGTTATTCCAGAGTCCGGTAGTTTCTTGTAGAAGCCGGGCAGTTATGAGGTCGTACCCTGGAGATTTCTTCGGGTCTGATCGGCGAATAACCCTTAACACTTCCTTCTTAGTGAACTTCTTGGTTGTCGTATTGTCTGTGTTTGTAGTTTCAAAAAATTCTAGGATTCTCTTTCGGGTCGGCGATCCCTCATAAGAATGGGGTTTGAATACAGATTCTAGATGTGTCGCGAACGTTTCTGCTTTTCAGAGTCAGTGCGTGCCCATTTGTTGTCAGATCCGCGCAAGGGTGGAGATGTTGTATCAGGGCGTTTCAGCTGCCTAGTAGCCTTCCACAGTGAGTAGTCAGAGGAGGCCGTTGGGTCTAGGTTTGCAAGGTAAGACTGGAATTTAGCGTTGCGTTGTTCTTCTAGACTTCGCTTTAATGCTTTCGTAACTTGGTTGAGACGAGTCTTTGTGTGGGGGCACTTTGTTTGCTGCCATTGCTTCTGTAGTTTTCGTTAAGAGAAATTTTCTCCATCAGATCCCTAGGTATAAAGGTGTTACTATTTGTGCTTTGGGGAGAAGGTGTAGCATCCCAAGCAACCTTTTGGACAATATTGTTGGAGTGTTCCACTGCTTCCGTTATGTTCGCTTCAGATTTTAACAGGACTGTGTCTTTAAAGGCATCATCTACAAGGTTACGGATGAGGGTCCAGTCTGTTTTGTGGCTGTGCAGTACACACTATTTTGCATTAGTTTTGGGTCTAGAGTTAAACTCTTATATAATTGGGGAATGGTCGGATGATAAGTCATAGCAGCTTCGACATAGAGCGTAGCTTTTCGATATGCCTCTAGTTACAAAGAAATTAATGACATCTGGGGTCTTTACAATGTCTGTCGGCCGGTATGTGAGTTGCTCGGAGGTAAGTACACTCATGTTCATTGTCTGTATACATTTCAGTAGTTCGCGTAGAGTAAGCCTTGAGCCCCAAAAGGTATGCTTTGCATTATAGTCACCACCTGCTATAAATCTTCTGCCTAGTTTCTTGAAAAAGTCACTGAATTCTTCTTCTTTTATGCTGTGCCTAGGCGGGCAATATAGGGCTGATATAGTTATGTCACCGGTGTAGCTCTGGACGACTATAGTTGTGGCTTGTATGTGTTTCATACCATAACTTTCTTCTGCAAAGTGTTTGAGTGTGTTCTTAATTAGGATCGCTGATCCCCTGCGTGCTTTGCCATCAGGGTGCATGGTGTGGTGCAAGGTATAGTCTGGTAGTTTAAGGAAACTTTTGTTGGTAAAGTTAGTTTCTGATATCAACATTATATCGATGTTATGAAGTTTTAGAAAAAGTTTTAACTCCTCCGAGTGGTTTGGCATGCCATTGGCATTCCACGCACAGATTTTTAATGAGGTGAATGGTAAGGCATTTTTGACATGAGTTCTGAGAGCATTTTGGTCATTTGTTGCATTTGGTTCATTAGAGCCTGCATAGTGTCGAAAATCTTTATTAATGTTGTGTCGTTCAGTTGATTTGTTTTGATCTCATCAGATTGGAGTTTCTTCGTGCTGGAGCGGCATAGGATTGACCAGGGCTACTTGGGTTTGTGTTGTCTTGTGGTGCGTTGACTAGTTGGCTACGTGGTTTTTTGGGGTGTGGGGATATTCTTTAGTACTACTCTAAAACTGCGTTGTTCTTTTGGTTGGTAGGTGTAGAACTCAGTATTTCTGTCCTTTAGCACTTTGTATACTGCAGAGTATGATTCAGCAGACTTTAGTTGTATTTTTACCCTATCTCCCTGCAGAATTTTGATTTCAAAATCATCGTTAACTGTCTCTTCGAGCATTTTGGTCAGGGATTTTATGATATCTACTTTGTCTGCGAAAAAGGGCGGAGGCTTGATTGGTTTTGGTAGCTCAGTTGCTTTTGATTTTTCAGTATTTTTATCTAGCTCTGAAAAAGTATTTGTGGTCGGGATAGGAGCAGCAGTTTAACTTGGGCTGTTTATGGACTCTTGCGGCAGCATCGGGCTGCTTCTCTGTCTCTTCCTATTTTGCACATCTGTCCAGTTTTGTTCATTACCTAAGTCGGTTGGTGTTTGTTCTGCATCGTCAACTATGTTGACGTTAAACTCTTCATCAGAGGAGATAGAGATTTGCCTATTTGGGCTTTTTTTTCTCGTAAGGAACTTGGTGTCTGTCTGGAGTAGAAATTTTGCTGATTGCTGGTGGACTTCTAGTTCGAGTTTTAAACTAACCTTGAAATAACCTTGAATGAGTATACATTATAACTTTTCTTGACCTTGAATTACGATGCGACGATGAAGACAAAAATGCAGGAAAACTAAAGTAGAACTAGATTTTGTACCTTACTGCATACTGGATCTGCATCTTAACTTTAAGTTAGATATAAGTCCCTTATGTTATTTGTAAGACTATCACACTAACACTACAACTTGAAAATTAAATTATAATTATTATTAACAAATAAAAGAACGTTCCCTGTTGAAGGTTGGCGATTGACTGCCTGACTCCTCGTCCTGATTTCTAACCAGAATTTCATAAATTCTAGTGAACTTGGCCAGAGTTTTATATTTGAAGCAGAGTAAAGTGTTTTTAGGGTTTTTTTGTTGAGATTTTTCGCATGTGTGAGATAATGACTGAGAAAGTCTAAAAAGTCATTAATTTAAACCTTAATGCGTTCTGTGTACAAAATATTAGGTTTGGCAAAATAATTTTGTGTAAACTTCTCAAATATTCCAAACAAATTTTTGAACTTTTCTATTCCAGAAAATTCATGAAACTATGTTATTTTAACAATAATACTTTATGTGTTTTATTCCATTAATTTTACTTAGTTTTAATAAAATTTCTACAATTTTGTACAACTTATGTAGATTTAGAACTAAATAGCTTTCATTTAACTATCTCTACTATTTATATGACTTTCCCCCGTTTTGAAAATTACTGACATTAAACTTCTAAAAACTAATAATTTCAAATTGTACACTCTTAAAGTGTCTCATTTTCTATAGGAAATATCAATCAGAATGTTGATTTCATTCGGTATAAAATATATATAATATAAATTTTATAAATCAATAAACTTGCTTTTCTATTTTACAAAAATGTATGTGTCCGGTTTTTTACAAAATCATTTGTCTTAAACGTTATTTTAAAGATTTAACTTTAAATTTGAACCTAATACAAGTACAATAAAGTCCACCTTTAATAGTTAACAAGAAATCTAAATTTTGTCGACATTTCAGCTAGGCGCGAGGAATTCTTATACACTCATATACGAAACTTGACCAGTTTAACTTGAATTATAGCAAATATTTTGGAAAAAATAACACTCAAGTAAGCTTGGTATCGATAAAAATTAAAGCTCGTGTGATTTTGATAGAGTTTTAGCTTCCCTAAAACAATAGAGGAATTTACAAATAATTTTACGTATACGTTGAATAATTAATATTAATAAAATCACTTCGTGAATAAATAACTCTTACCTCTTTAACTTTTAAATTGCGTACTTACTTTAAAAATTTAGCAAATAAACATGATAGTAGAATTTTATAAAAAGGTCCAAACAAAATTATTTGAAATCAAAATCGTTTTACAAGTTCTCCAGATATCCGCAATAATTGCCAATCTACGGAACCCTAACTTTACGCTTGCACGACACGTACTTATCTGTTAATTAAATAAAGTAAAATAAAAAAGTAATTTAACAAAATTTAACCGACTTCAAAACTGTAATTTATTTAATTAATAACTAAAAAAGAAGAAATATAAGTTTTATCTTTTTAAAATTCTAAAGTTAATATTATTATATATGTATATTATTGAGGTTGGTGCCAGAGCTTATATTTGGAATAAACGTTGTCACTTGGTATGCGGTATAATACTGTTGAACACGCCACATACCCCGCCTACTGCCCGAATCGCGGCGATAAGCGCCGAACACGCCCGAAGTCGATGTCAGCGAGAGCGCAAAACGTCAGGGCACACTTCGTTGTGTGCCGACGCTTCTAAGCGGCACCGACCTGAAAAAATAGTTGGCATTATAACTTTAGATATTTTGAAAGGAAATTTTTTTATTTCTTCCTTTTTAGTTATTAATTAAATAAATTACAGTTTTGAAGTCGGTTTTTTTAATTACTTTATATTTCTTCATTTAATTTAACCAACATACATAAATAAATACGTACATACATTGGCACACATGTTTAGAATCTGGTAAAGACTAACATATACAAAAACTGTGCAATTCTGACAATATTACATACATACGGGTCGTATTGATTTTTTTAGTTAGTTAAAAAAACGCAAACTAAGTACACACAAGGTCGTCAGATGTCATGTTCTTAACGACTGATTATAAGTAAAAGCAGATAAAGTAGTAACTAAAAGTTTAGTGTCGTCACTAATCATGTTGAGCTACGTGTTGCCTAGTGAATACGTGCCTTTATTGTGTTACAGTTCTGTCGTGCGGCGGGGCGGGCGGTGAGGCGGGCGGCGGGGCGCGGGCGCGCGCTCGACGCTACGTCGGTCTCTACACGGGGCCATACTTCGACCCGTCGGCGCCCAACAACATCACGGCGCAACTCGGTACACACGCGTACCTGCCCTGCAAGGTACGAGACACCACAAACTAGCGTCTGTTGACTGTGACCCTAACATAATGTTGTCTATAATAGTTTAAAAGCCAGTGTTATAAATTCTACTCTCTAAAAAATTGGAACCGGGACGATATATGTATAAAGATAGGAACTTTTCGGAGGAATCTCCAGTTCGGGTTCCGAGATCATTGACAAGAGAAGGACACCATGGTTTACTCACACTCAGTAGAGATAAGCAGTGCTGTCAAATTGCCGCTTTATAGATGGCGCCAAAAACTTTTGATTTTTCGCCTTCTTTAGCAATACTGTAAAGAGAGATCCGTTCTCGAGATACGTTTTCTGTTGCGAACCGTTGAAAGTTTTCACTTACTCGTATCTATTATAAAAATTATTATACATATATCGAATAACATAATAGGTATATAAATGTAGATATGTTATATATATGAATTAGACTTTATTATGAATATATAATTATTAGACAAACGGATGCGTGTCGACGTAGAGAACGGTTTGTTTTGACGGTCGCATTCTACGCTCACCTAATGTCAAGATAAAAATTAGTAATATCTCATCAATATCTAAAAATTAAATAGTTTACGTACGATTCGTTAATAGTTAAAGTTTCGACGGTCCAACGAGAAAGCAGTTCACACGTACAACGCGTCCGTATCGCCGTGTTGTCGATGTACACCGGAAAGGTGGTAAAACATGAGTGCGTCGCGAGTGGCAACCTAACCTATAGGGGAATCCATCAGATGCATTATTAGAGTTTCGTTATTGTACCCTTTTCGATCATTTTAAATGACACTATATTGACTACTATATAATATAAACAAAAATCACATGATAGATACAAATATTACTCGTATAATAACCACGTTTCCACATGACGACAAAATAGAACGAACGAATGTAACAAAAGAAACTTGCAAGTCGCACTGCAAGCAAACACTTACAGCTTCTTAAAATAAAATAAAATAATAAAAAAAAAAAACAACAAAAAAAAAAAAAAAAAGGTGTTAAAAATTAATTAGACCTATGTATCATAGGTGTATGGGCATCTTTTATGTGCGTGTGGTAGGTAAATAGGTAGTTACTCACTACCTTTTTACTTATGTTATTCTCATAAGTTGGGAGCGGCAAAATTGTAAAGTAGGTACCTATTTATGTGTATGTATGTATGTATGTATGTATGTATGTATGTAGGTAGGTAGGTAGGTAGGTAGGTACTATCTGTTTTTCGGTTCGGCAAAATTTAAATTGCACAACTATCTACTGAGACCTTCGCAAACCTTACCATAAAGATAGGTACCTAACTACTATGTAGTTGATCAATGTGTATGCAATATATTATATCTCAGGTACTTATTTAATTTTTAGGTTATCTGTTTGTTTGTTTGTTTGTTTACTTACTTACTTACTTACTAACCGACTTTTATCTATCAAACCAAAAAAAAAAAAAAAAAAACGAACATAAATTGAAGAAACTGTATCACTTAAACAGGTGAATACAATGAACAATGTGCGGCCCTGAAAAGGGCCTTTTACATTATAATTCAATTCAGAGAATTGGTAGGTATTGACACCTAACCTAACCTCCGAAACCGTAGAGCGTGCGTCCCTGGCGTTTTAACGCGTAAACGACATCCATAGCGGTAACGGTCTTCCTCTTCGCGTGCTCGGTATAAGTTACAGCATCACGTATGACATTCTCAAGAAACACTTTGAGGACACCGCGGGTCTCTTCGTATATCAGACCTGATATACGTTTAACGCCACCTCTTCGCGCCAAACGACGAATAGCGGGCTTGGTGATACCCTGGATGTTATCACGAAGAACCTTCCTGTGACGCTTAGCGCCTCCTTTTCCCAAGCCTTTACCACCTTTTCCGCGACCGGTCATGATTTTTATTTACTGTTCAATTAATTAATTAAACGAACAAACGAGCGCACGACAAACTGCGCTCAATCGAAACGGAACGACACGTAAGTAAAACTAAAAAATCGCACGCAGTTTTGGCCGTATTTATAGTCTCGCTGGTCGACGCGATGGCAAGGGAGGGGAGGGGAGGTTAGGAGAGAAGAGGGGGAGAGGGAGGGAGATGGATAGATAATACGAAGAGTCGATACAAAACTAGGATAAAATTTAACTACCTATATTATACATACACATTATGTACCTACATTATACAAACAAACAAACAAACAAACAAACAAACAAACAAACAAACAAACAAACAAACAAACAAACAAACAAACAAACAAACAAACAAACAAACAAACAACCCTGCCGTCAAACAAACCTGAGTCTGAGACTAGTCGGTCGGTCGGTCAGTCAGTCAGTCAGTCAGTCAGTCAGTCAGTCAGTCAGTCAGTCAGTCAGTCAGTCAGTCAGTCAGTCAGTCAGTCAGTCAGTCAGTCAGTCAGTCTGACCGGTAGTAAGGCCGGTTTAACATAACATACCACAACCTAACCCAACCTAACCTAACCTAACCTAACCTAACGAAACCTAACCCAAATCGAATCAAAGCGTTTTATACCTACCTAGGTAAGGTAATCTGCTGTACCAAAGAAAGAAAGAAACACCAAACCAAACCAAACCAAACCTAACCCAACCTAACCCAACCTAACCTAACCTAACTTAACGAAACCTAACCCAAATCGAATCAAAGCGTTTTATACCGATTTAGGTAAGGTAATCTACTGTACAAACCAAACCAAACCTAACCTAACCTTACTTAACTTAACTTAATCACATACATAAATACATACACATACTTCGAGGCTCAGCGGATCAGCAGGAAAGGAATAAAGCAACATCGGGCACGATCAGTACCTAGATGGGTGACCGACCCTTGTAGAAGGCCCATACTGAGGCATCATCAATCTCATAACATTACGAGTAGGTATGTATTATTACCTACCTACAAATAACAATCATATAGTACCTTTACCAAGATTTGAATACCGATGGTCTTTGTGTGTGTGTGTGTGTGTGTGTGTGTGTGTGTGTGTGTGTGTGTGTGTGTGTGACGTCTTAATAAGAAAGAAACATTTTAATATTCACAGAAATAAGTGCGGCCCTTAGAAGGGCCTTTTGTTTTATTTGTTTTCAACGCAAATAGATCGAACGCAGCGTAGTGCGTGCGTGCCGCGCCGCAGTCGTCGTCGTCTCATCGTGCAATATCGTAAATATATATATATATCACTATAATATATAATGAACAATATATAAACCTAACACACTTCAAGAGTAACAACAAGCTACTCTGAAAGTACACACATAGGTACGTATATTGCACATTATACATATAGAAACATATGTACACGGACACAACACTCAACTTGATCACAACGTACGACACAGCACAGCACAGCACTAACACTTAGTAATAAACGATCTTCAATTAAAAAAAAACAAATATTTTTTATTATTTTTCAACATTTTAGGCACGTTCACCGCGAATCCTGCGAGCGAGCTGAATGTCCTTTGGCATAATAGTTACGCGCTTGGCGTGGATGGCGCAAAGGTTTGTATCTTCGAACAGACCGACGAGGTAAGCTTCGCTCGCTTCTTGAAGTGCCATTACGGCGGAGCTCTGGAAACGTAGATCGGTTTTGAAATCTTGAGCAATTTCACGAACTAAACGCTGGAAGGGCAGTTTGCGGATCAAAAGTTCTGTGCTCTTCTGGTAACGACGAATTTCACGCAAGGCGACTGTCCCGGGCCTGTAACGATGAGGTTTCTTCACACCTCCCGTAGCCGGTGCACTCTTGCGAGCCGCCTTCGTGGCGAGCTGTTTACGAGGCGCTTTACCGCCGGTGGACTTGCGTGCCGTCTGCTTGGTGCGCGCCATTTTTTAAGTAAGTAATACAGAAAACAGAAAATAACGAACGAACGAATGCGTCCAACGAGTACCGAATCAAATGTACGACTGAAAAACCACGCGAGGTGCATGCCGATTTTAATTTATAATTTCACCGTAACGAATAGAACGCAAGAAAATCCCCTTCCCTTTGCTTATTGTGTCCCCCCCCCCTCCTCCTCCCCTTCCCTCCTTTCCCCCGTTCGTCAGTTTGTCTCTCTCTTTCGGTATCGCACATAAAAATGTTTTAACTTACTTAATTACGTGGAAATTTTTATCAAAATCGGTTTACTATTCATTATAGTTTATGCACATATCTATCTATATTAGATTGATATGTTGTTACCGTGAAACAAAACCCCGAAAGTGCAGTACAAGTCCAAAATATAGTTCGTTTCTCAAGTTTGTTTATTTTGGAACTGGCAGCATATTAGTTTTGCCTACTACTAGGTTACCGATATCCTCGTAAACGGCAAAAAAAAAAAAAAAAAAAATTTGTTTTAATATATGTGTACATGGTTTGACGTAAGAAGTTATATCAAGAAACTTGTAAAAATAAAATAGAATTCATTTTGTGGCCCTGAAAAGGGCCTTTTTGTTGTATGTATTTGATCGCGTCCAATATCAAAATTAGACGCTCGTCACACATCACAATTTTGGTACTAGCTCACTTAGAGCTAGTATATTTAGTGACGGCTTTAGTACCCTCACTGACAGCGTGCTTGGCAAGTTCACCGGGAAGAAGGAGTCTCACCGATGTCTGCACCTCCCTCGACGTTATCGTGGAACGTTTATTGTAGTGAGCAAGTCTCGAAGCTTCGGCCGCTATACGTTCGAAGATATCGTTCACGAAAGAGTTCATGATCGACATAGCTTTACTAGAGATACCGGTGTCGGGATGGACCTGCTTCAGCACTTTGTAGATTACACATAGACACTTAGTAGAAGTTCGTACCTGACTGGCATTTGATGTTGAAAAGGTGATGTGCCATGATGGGCCATTGAAGTCATCTGTGTGCATTAAAAATTAAAATTACAAAATAAGTTTTACTATATGTAGATTTGATTAACGAAACCGTGATTAAATATAAATAAAATAAAAATTTAATTTCCGTTGGTACAAATTATACAATAACTTGAATTAACTGATTAACTTTACAATATAATTTACAATACAATTTCATACAAACATTTTATAATACCAGAGTTTTTAAAACAACAGTGATATCACTCAAGTTATCAAAACGATGTCTGTACAAACAGCGATCCACGGGGCTATCCTAAACTACAATAGCAATCGTTTTAAGTTTAGTTCCACGCGCATGAGTGGTGCGCAGCGCATGAGTGGTGCGCAGCGCATGAGTGGTGCGCAGCGCATGAGTGGTGCGCAGCGCATGAGTGGTGCGCAGCGCATGAGTGGTGCGCAGCGCATGAGTGGTGCGCAGCGCATGAGTGGTGCGCAGCGCATGAGTGGTGCGCAGCGCGTGGCAACGGAAATGTTAACGGCTTAAAAATGATTACCATGCGATTGGCAAAATCATCCTGCCATGCCGGTCTAGTAATTATTTATCATTTTACTACGAGTTCTCAAACCTAATCTTGAAATCAATTTTAGGCCCTAACTGTGCTATGGAATTTGTATAAAAAAACCTGTATGAATAATATAAGTTAACAAAAAACTTAAAAATAAGCTCGAAGAAATACGAGTAGATAACCCAATCTCATCGCAGCGGCCCTCCTAGATAGAAGAAGATGAAAAATATTTATTTGGACTATTAACACAACTTATAGCTAAACAAAAAAACAGGAAAACAAAAGAAATTATAAAAAATAAGTAAGTACATATAAATTATCTTATAAGCTATGTGGGTCCAAATAGGCTTCACACTCAACAATACGCTGTAACCAATGGCCCCAGCACTGATTTTCAGTGTGAACCTACCATGGTCGATGGACTCGTTCGATAGTTAAATATATATGTAAAATTACCTACCCACTTATCTAAACCATTATCACTACAAGAATGACTATTATTTATAAAAACAAAAAACTAACATATAATACATTTTTACAGTAATTTATGGCAGTACGATTTATGACCGTAGTCTGATCTTAAGGACAAATACAAACAAAACGAACACAACTCTCTTTAATCTATGAACCTTGATGGCCGGAGTAAACAAACGAATCCAAGAAGTGTTCAGTGTTTTTATTACTAACTTTATACTTATACTAACTATTACTAACAGTTTTGTAACACACTATCTTGTAAGTCCCTCAACAGAAGCCATGTTGCTTCGGAAGGCACAGTTAAGGGAGGCCACAGACCTACCGATTCTGCTCCATGCTACTAGAACAGAATGGAATCCGGATTCATCGCACCACACACACCGGGCGCCGGGCTTTTTTGATTCACGCTCAGTTGTTATTTAGCGCTTGCCAAGAGACGTAAACTATTGCGTGATAAATCGTATATCGTGTCCCTTTCTCTCTCTCACTCACTCTTTCTGTAGATTCCGCCATTTTTTGCAACTCTGCAACACCCTCTCTCGCACGCGCACCGACCCAAAACCGGTATGTGTGTGACAATATACGAAGCTAGTACGTAAGTTAGGCCTCTTTCTGACCGGTCAGAACGTTCTGATTGGCGACGCTAACCGGTTTCTTGCTAACCAGGCGTTCTTGCCGATTCGGGTTGGTACGTATGTGACGAGTGGTACGTTTTGTATTGCATTTTAGCCTCCCGATTTCAATTCTTTTCTATTCTGTTCTACTAGAACAGAATAGCATAGGAAGGTCTGTGGCCCGGTCCCAAACCAAGTGAAAGCCCTTATGGGTGGTTTAAAAAATCTGTCAATCCAGTGGTCACTAGGTGGTGGACTGTCTTATGCCTCTTTTTACCAAAAAACGGTCTATGCACCTGCAGCAGAGATGTATAATCGCTGAGGCAACAAACGACCACAATTGACATTAAACTTCGCAACCATCTAATATCTGTTCTATGATTGGCCACTTGACTGCTAACTCAACTGAATCAAGCGCTGCAGCTGTAGAGCTGCATAAAATTTTGAATTGTAAAAGTTGCATAAAAGGTATTTCTCGATTGGAGTAGCCCAGCTACATTCGTCTATCGGGAACGACATGCGAAGTTAAGCAAAATCGGGTGTACTCAGTACCTGGAAGGAAGTCGGCTAGTGGCACATTTTTCTGAGCTCCTCTATGATTTGGAGGGCATGTAAAACCGTCGGCCTACCTGTTTGTCAAAGTCGTTATGCCAAGTCAAAGCCTTGTGGATGGCTTAAAAGCTATGACAGTCGAATGGCTTTCGACAACTAAGCCTGCTTCTTCAACGAGAGGCATCTGCCCCTACAGTGGAGCGTATAACAAACCAGCTACAGTGGAGCGTATAACAAACCAGCTACAGTGGGGCGTATAACAAATCTATATGACAAAAAATATCCTGTAATGACATTTTGTACTTATTATAATATCATCGTAATAAAAGGCTTGCGTTCGCCGCGACCGGTCGGACCCTGCAGTCAGGCGGCTGTCGAAAACTTCTAACATTGCCATTACAATATGTTAGTGCATATAGTTAATTGATTGTTTAAAAAAATCGGCCAAGTGAGAGTCAGACTCGAGCACGAAGGGTTCCGTACCATTATCTATAAAAACGGCAAAAAAAAAAAAACACGTTTGTTGTATGGGAGCCCCCCTAAAATATTTGTTTTATTTTAATTTATTTTTAAAGGCGTCTACTTGTTGCCGTTATCAATATCGAGCAAAAAATCCACGTTTGTTGTATAGGAGCTACCTTAAATATTTATTTTATCCTGTTTTTTAGTAATTGTTGTTATAGCGGCAACAGAAATACATCATCTGTGAAAATTTCAACTGCCTAACTATCACGGTTCAAGAGATACAGCTAAAACAATAGATATGGTAACATGACACTGCGGTTCGAAAACCGGCGTAGCCGTTGATAGCGCGGATGGAGTAGGTGAAGAGGGGCAAGAAAGTCACCATTTTTATTCCAATTTAACCCTCATGTTCATTACATAAGGCTTACATCTTGTGATGAGTAGCAGTACCTTAATTTTACGTTAGACCCAGTGTTGTTCCTTTGGCGATATGAACAAAATTCGATTCAAATATATCTTCGGAAAAATCAAAGTCCTAACTATCAACAATTATTTTTATATTATCGGTAGTAAAATCATAACGAATCTATAAAATTGTTAATAAAACTGGCGATTTAAGGCTTTTTAAAAGTTTAATTTAATGAAATATATTTAAATTATAAATGTATCTAAATAATTTAATTCTAATTAGTTTGCAGTGGACATTTTAGTTTTATGTAGGTATCTATAAAACAGCAAATAATATTGTGATTTAGATAGTTTATAATTGGAATATAGATACACTTTACCTTACCTTACTTGTACCTTTATGCTTTAACTTAACTTTGTTTTAACACGCATTACGTTAAAACGGCTAAATTAGTTCAAAATTTAAACTTTACCGTAGGCTTTTGTATTATCGAATTTGATTCATGACATGAAAATATATAGATGAACGCTAAAAGTTTTATCATAAAAATAATAAAAAATATGAGTTTTACTAAATCAAAAAACCATAAACTATGACTAAAAAAAAAATAGGTACCAAAGTAGGCACTATGTCTTAAGCATAGCTAGTATTAAAAAGCAAATTACCTGGCTTACGCATTTTATAGTATTGTTTTCTTTTTATCCATACTAATATTTTAATTGCAGATGCAGGTCTGTCTGTTTGTTACCTGTCAGGCTTAAACTGCTGTACCGATTAAGATGAAATTTGGCATGAAGATAGTTTGAGCCCTGGGAAAGGACATAAGCTTCGTGGAAACTTCATGTGTGAATCGGTTTTTTTTCTAGCATCGAGGAGTTGCCGTTTAAACCTACGGCGATAACCGAATTTAGAGCTCGTGAAACCGCTGGAAAATTTGGCATGGAGATAGTTTGTGTCCCGGGAAAAGACATAGGCTACTTTAAAACGTTAATTGTGAGACAGTTTTTGAAGTGAAAACTTCTTTAGCGGCGTTGTGCACTTTTTTTGGTATGGGTAAAAAATGATAAACTCGCGTCAGGTCACGTGTCCTAATCGTGGAAATTCGTAAGACGGAAACCGTAATGCCACGCCTATTATAATTTTTATTTTTAGTATTCGCGATTATGAGTAGTACAGGGAGGTTCGATATGGAATTTTAATTCTATGACAGATTGCGATGTCAAATATACTACGTCAAAAAAGTAAATAAACAAACATTATTATTTCTTGACAGTATCAAAGACATGTCTTGTGACATATTTGAGTGTTAAGCGCGAATCGTGTGTAAAGGTTTTCACTTCTGCCGGCACTCCCGGAGTGCAACTCGTTTTTTTTTTCTAATATTAAGGAGTTGCCGTTGAAATCCTACACCGATAACCAAATTTAGGGCGGGTGATACCGCGGGCAACCGCTAGTTTATTATAATTTGCTTGACCGTAGGATAATTCAAAGCATCATCATAAAACTTATGACCTATAGCTAGATAGATATAAATCTTATAGCACATGTTTTTTAAATTTAACTCTTTGGTGTATTTATGTCACATACAGCTGTTTTTCTTAACATTTACAACTACTATCTATATTACCAATTAGGAATTATGTAGTAGCTTGCTTGCCTTCCTGCATCAGTATTACAATCAATATTAATTTTCTAAAGTATAAGAAGTGGTGAATGCATCAGCTACATTGATACTATAGTGACAGAACATTTTAACTATCAGAAGTTACAACATTGTTAAACCAATGTGGTGGTGGGACGCATAACTTACTAGCTGGCCCAGCAGATGTTGTTTTGCCCTTTCGTGCAGTGCACGGCCATCTAGTGGCAAATTTCAGGGTTTTTATATATCGGACAGCATTCTCTATATAAAAACACTAAGATGTGCCAACTTTTTTGGTTATCATCGGTCAAACAGTTCATCGATCTCGGATGTATCAACTTTCATTTCTAGAGTTACTAACCTCAAAAACCGTAGAGCTGCAAAAAATCAAGCTTATAAGTCAATGCAATCAAAAATACTTCCATTTGCATTTTGTTCCACTTGCTGACAAACCAAAAATTTTTGAGAATTCTCGTTAACCTGATTTAGTGTATGTTCACACATCCTTAGGTATATTTTTAGTTTTTTACTGTTGTACGCTTTCGAATACTTTTCATGGCATTAAGTAGAACTTAAAGATAAAATCATCCAAGTGCGAGTCTGTCTCGCGCACCGGGGCGGCCGTACTAACTTATTATATGTTGATAGTTCTTCCATCATCAGATCAAGTCTTATAGTTTTATGCCTTAATTATTACTTTTTTATTTTTTCCTATGTTTGTTACGTAAATATTTCTTTTTGCCAAATTTCATGATTATAGGTATACGGAAAGTATCCCAAAGGTTTTGATTTGTTTGTGAAAACCAAAAATGCGACAAAAACGGCCATATTTTTTATTGCTTTGACATAAAAGCTTGATTTTTTTAACAGCTTTAAGGGACCGAAGACCTTACTATATGATATTATTATATTAGTTTCAACTTGATACCTTCAAGCGTTTCTGTGACAACGGGTCTTGACAGACAGACAAACGGACAACAAAGTGATCCTATTTTCTTTTGAGGTACGGAACCCTAAAAAGACATTGATTTAAAAAAACTGTCCGATAACGAGAATTATTGCAGATAGTCTCAACCTAACGAATTTGTTCAGAAATTTTGGTGGAAAATATATTTCTTATTTTGAAAACTAGTTATATTATCGTAGCTTTTAAATTTTTTGATTTTTAGAGCCCTTAAGATCCAAAATAATCTGGTCGTACCCTACATTACGGATATTTATAAAAAATGTATAAGAATGGACTATTTAAAAGTTTTTGTACCAAAACCATTTTTTTAGAATTACGCAAAATACACTATTCGAATTTTGAAACGTTTCAGGGATTAACGTAATATCTAAGGTCCAAACCTATTTAGTTAGCTTTAGTATAGAAATAGTTATAGATCGAGGCCTAAATAAATTTTGTATTATTAGAGGTGTGAAAGGTCATTTTAAGTCAAAGTTTTAAGAATTTTAATATCAATTAGAAATTATGCGAAAATAAACTAACACTAAAATTACTCAATACTTTTACTGCATAAAATAATATTAATTATACAAGGAGCACTAGCAGACTTTAAAAATATTGACTGTTATTCTCCAGAAAACAAAGCCATCTCATTGAACTTTTGCCTGTTACCTAAAGAATTTTTCGATTTTGCCAAGTATCACGTGATTCTTTTCAATGTCTTGGTTAAATTGGTGATTAGTTAAGTTTACAAAGATATCTTTTGCAATTATGTCCCTTAAAACGCAATTCAAAATATATTGTTTGCTTTTACCTAATTTCATACGGCTTTCTGGCCATAATATTCTTGTTCGAGGAATTTTTTTTTATTTGACATAAGACGAGGAAGATGCATGCAAAATAGGCACACTTTCTAATGCCTCCACATTACCGGTATCACCTTCTATAAGTTCTGTGTGCACCAATATTTTTTTTATTATTGAGTTTAGCTGTCTTGAGGTAGGATTATTATTCGATCCCCCGTGCGAGCGTATATTGAAAAATAACAACTCTAAATTGCCTTGGCTTATTTTATAAAATGGGAAGTAAATTAATTTAACGGTTTCAACTAAATCTTAGTATAGGTGAATAGCACTTTGTATATTCACAAGAACACCTAAAAATCCAGTTTTATTTCTATCACTTGAAAATCTTTTTTTTACTGACCTATAATTTTCCAAATAAATGTTGTACCTTTTCAAAAGTTCAAATATTTTATTTTTATATATTTTTTCTAATATTAGTTTTTAATAGTAATTGAGTTAAAAACATCAAACAAATCGTTTATTAAATCAATAAACTCTATAGGTCTTGAAATTCTGATAGTTTTAAATCTGACTTACAAAATGATAAAGCTTCAGATACACTTTTACTAAGTAACTGTGAATCTAGCCGGACTTTCATTTTATTGTTTTCAAAGTTTAAATGTCAGTTACAATTTTTTTTTCCTAAATGAAACATTTCTGAGTTTTGTAATTTATTTAGCAAATCTTAATAAACCCAGGACACTTTCTTATTGGACCATAACAGTTCGGCATTGTTTTCATGAAATGCATGTTAAGCATTTCTGATCAGGTTCAGCGTGTGACATGGATCTAAAAAATTACAATTTTCTTTGTTTTATCACTATCACTGTAGGGATTATCAAATGTGCCGATATTCAATAATTATCTGTCCTATCAGTTACCTTTCTGCTAAAAATATTCTCTTTATTGTACTTTATTAAATCTATCACCGTGAAAACCCTTTAAACCTAAAAAGAATATTTTACAATTCGATTTTTTGTATTTTGAGTGTATTATGTTAAATAAATGTGATTTTTTTTTTCAATTCAAATTTGAAAAATAATCTATATATACTATATACTATTATAAAATAAATGTGAAAGTATGTTTGTTCTTCCTTCACGTCACACTGGAGCATGAAATAAACCTAAAATTAACTGGTTATCGGCGGGATTTTTTTACGGCAATTCCTTGATAGTACTATGAAAGTTTGCTATGTAAAGCTATAGTTCGTACAAGTGGAATTAAATAAAGTTATTTCCGCGGGAACTTGTGAATTTTCGGGGATAAAAAATAGCCTATTGTCTTTATATTCCAGGAGTAAACCTAAATGTGTGCCAAGTTTCATCCCGATCCGTCCAGTGGTTGACGCGTGATTGAGTAACAAACATCCAAACTTTCGCTTTTATAATATTAGTTGGATGAAAAGCAGTATTTTTAGATGTATTTTGCATTAAATAAGCGCGTTAAAATGTATAATTAAAATTTCATTTAACTGATTGTACCAACAGGTCGACAGAATTATTTGACTTATTAAATTAATTTAATTAATCGAACGCTTTTGAAATTTTGAACGCAACCCTACAACATTCCATTGACTACAAGCATCAATTCACTTCATTTCCACAGCTGTGTAAATTGATCACAACGGGTAAAAAACATCGATATCTTTATCTCATGCGTACAACACTAAGCAAATTAAGCTATTTGCTTATTAGCGGTATATTAGCGGTATTTATATTAGTTTAGCTACTCACGGTTAGATGGCGCATTACTTATTTAATTTATTCTTTATAACATTATAATACGGTTAAGATTAGGTCAATAATTTTTCGAAATAAAGACTCCACAACAATTTCTACTCAAATAGAGGTGAGGTACTTTATAGTCTTCTATTTATTTTCGTTGTAAATTTATGAAACGATATCCTAATAATCCCGAAGAACAATCACAGTTCAAGGTAAATTTATTCTTTTAATCACAAATAAAAAGAAATGTTTAAAATAATGCCATGAAATTGGAAAAATAACACTTTTTATGAACAAAATTTCAGTGATGTCTAACATGATGTCAATAAAAATTGTGCACTTCTATTAAAGTAATTTATTATAAATTTAATTAATCGGTTATTTATGAAAAAATAATACTAACGAGTGATAAGTTACGTCGCTGGAACTTTTCTTTTATAGTTTTTTCAACTTTTTACAGCACATTACGACATTATTTAAATAAAACAAACAAAAAATCTTTGGATGGTTACTCGCCGAGGGTGACCTTGTGTATGTTGCGTCAAATCGATGCGCTACTCAACATAGTCTAAAAATTAAACTATGGGCCGGTGCTTTTTGCACATATTAATTGTTTTTTCATATCGATGGCATAAACCGAGCCAGAGCCATTAATCTACAATCGAGAAAGCGTCGCGACGGCACGCTTCAGCACCGAATCCCCTACCATGACCTCTGCGACCCGCGGTATACCGTCCGAACCGGGGAATAATTGCACGATGCGACCTAAACGCCATTGCAAGGGCGGTAAATTTGACTTCTTTAAAAGGATCAGGTCTCCGACGCGCGGGGGGTTGGTTTTATCCGTCCACCGAACCCGTTGCTGTAACAAATGTTAAAATTCCAAAGACCACCAACGACGGAACAATTGCGTTATTTGTTTAAGCAACTGAAAACGCGATAACCTATTAACTGACACATCGATGAAGGGGTATTCAGGCAAGAAGGTTAAGGGACTACCGATCAAGAAAGAACCTGGAGTTAGCGCTTCCAGGTCATTAGGATCCGACGAGATCGGACAAGGCGGTCGTGAGTTCAATACCGCTTCGACATTGCAAAATACCGTTTGTACTTCCTCAAACGTGAGAACCGTTTCTCCAATCACACGACGGAGGTGAGTTTTGGCGACCTTGACAGCTGCTTCGAAAATACCGCCCCACAAAGTATAGCCGGATCAAAAATCCAAGTCACGCCCCGTTTGGACAACTCCGAATCAATATACCTACGTATGATTGTTCGACAAAAACGGAAGGACTTCCTCCAGATAGCGATCTGCACCCTTAAAGCTTGTGCTACAGTCCGAGCGAATTAAATGAGGGAGACCACGCCGACTGACAAACCGCGACAGACATGCGACAAAGGCCTCCGTAGACAAGGCTGAAACGAGCTCCAGATGAACAGCTTTGGAAAACAAACATACGAAGACGCATAAATAGGCCTTAACCTGTCTGGCATTGCGAACACTTGACGTTTTCACCAAAAATGAACCCGCGAAATCCAATCCATAATTAGCGAAAGGTCGAGCGGGCCGGACACGATCGGACGGCAAGTCACCCATTTGTGGCTGGGTCAAGGTTACATACAACACAAGAGATACATTTAACAATGACGCTCCGAGCTGCTCGTCTGGCGGACAAAATCCAAAAATGTCGCTGCAGACAAGCCAGCAATGCGTTGAGACCGGCATGACAGTTCCTAATATGGCGTTCTTTGATCAGCAATTCAATAATATGACCGCTCTTAGGCAACAAGAGAGGATGCCAAGCCCCATAGAGCAATAGAGTTACGAAGCCTACCACCCACTCGCAAAAACTCTGACTCGTCTAGGAACGGAACAAATTAAGACGAACAAGATTTCTCCGCAATTTCCAGTTCTCTGAACGGAGAAGACGAATTTTCTTTCCAAACGAATGCGCCTGTACCAGTCGAACACATGTGAGGAGGCAGGAGACAAGACTAAAGACGTCCTTGGCTGTGACCTGTTCCGTAAGTTGTGGAGAAACCTCTTTATCCAACCGGTGACACCAACGAGCTTGTTGAGAGAACTGAACCGATTAAGCAAGAAAGTCGGTGATGTGTCCACAGTCTGCTCAACAGCAAAGACCTTTAACCTCGGCAGAGGATCAACAAACCCCACAACTGTATGAGGTCAAGTGTCTTTAGGAGAGGCCAGCCAGTCAATACCCCACCAGAGCGGGTGATTCATTATTTGCGAGGCAATCAGGCCCCGTGAAGCGCAATCTAAGGGAATCCAAGGACCCTGGCACGTGATGCCAATCCAGAGACACCGCAGAAGACTGGATTTAGAAGACACGATTGGTCAACCTGGTCGGCAAAGGTGCAACCTTACTGTTCTGGAAAGATTTATTGGACCGGCGTAACAAGTTCTATCGGATTGTGTGTCGCGCCTCTCTGTGTGGTGAGTACAAGGCTGTTTTAACCAATCTGACACGATGGTTTTCAGGTGCTTTAGGGATCGTTAAACGGGAAGATCGGATGTTTGCATTAAAGCATAGAGCGGCACAGTTTCCGACAAAAGTCAGGGTGCTGGATGAAGCATACCAGGGTCTCTGATCGTTAACAGATGACGAAACTATCCTAAAGGCGGCAAATTATCGGAGGTTAACGAGGCTGTGTCGACATTAGAGACTAGCCCGCAGCCGGCAAGTAGGAAGGTTTTGGAACAAAAATGCAACGAACGGTTGTCAACTTTGGATTCCTCATTTTAGCGGATCATTGGATAAGTGGACTAATTTAATCGCAATTTTTGATAGCATTGTGCACCGACGGACTGACTTATCTGACTCGCAAAAATTAAGTTACCTTTTGACATCTATCGGGGATGAGCCTCTCTGTTTAGTGAAACATTTGGACATCACCGAATATCGCCAGGGAGCTATTTGTGAAGCGGTACCAAAATAATTGTCGCATTGCGGATACACATGTAGCTGCCATTTTAGGTATTCCACAACTGTGTTCGGTGAACTAGCTGCGGTCGGACCTCCTTAACCCTATTTTGGTAGCGACGAATGCGTTAAGAGGTCTAAAATTCCCTGTCACCGAGTGGTCATTTTTGCTGTTACACATTATTTTGAATTCAGTATACGTTTTATTCGTCGTTGGTAGTCGTCAAGAACAACACGTACATTTTATTATTTGTATTTTTATTTTTCTACTTTCAAAATGAGTAAATGTGAAAAGTGCAACAAAAATATTACGAAAAAGAATCCTGGATTGGAATGCGCAAAATGCGAGAAGAGAGTTTACTTCAGTACAGAATGCTGCGGTCTATTCGCAAAGCAGCGAGCAGCTTTGAGTGCCAGTGATAGCCTGGACTGGCAATTTGATGACTGCAAGCTAGCCTCGCCGCGTCACATATCATTTGTCTGTGCAGAAGACGAAGACGAGGAAGAAGAAGAACTAAATGAGGAGAATTTTGATGAGAAGATGGAAAAAATGATCAAAAGAATAACCAAAGAAATATCAAAAGAGGTTAAAAAAGCAGTAAATAATGAATTGCGAGAGGTCACTAGGGCACTGGAAAACTCGGGAAAAATTCTGGAAGAAATGAATGAAAATATGGAAGCATTTAAGAAGAACTTACAAGAGCTTAAAAAGAGAAATGTCGAGCTTTCTAACAAAAGTACCTATTTAGAAAACTGCATAGGAGCATTAGATCAGCGTGTCCAAGAACTGGAGCAAAACCGAATTTCTCATCATTTAGAAATAGCTAACTTGCCCTACGAAGAAAAAGAAAAAATAAACGATATTGTGCGGGTAGTCGCAGAAAAACTACAGGTACCAAACGAGGAAATAAAGAGCGCCAAGCGCCTAGGTAGAGGAAAGGAGCGTCCAGACTGCATTCTGAAAAGCCAAAGAGCCAGTTTTCGTGCGCGAAGCCCTCACCCCGTACAACAAGAGGCTCTTTTGGACCGCAAAACAGCATCTAAAAGAGGACTTCAAATTTATCTGAGGCAATGGCGGAATCATCCGGGCGCGAAAATATGACCCCACAAAACATTAATATTGATGACACCATTACTGAATTTCACGACTGTACTGACTTAAATCAGTTTTTAAGTCATTTGTCCCCTCTATAACAGCATCTTATATGGAAATAAACATCCGTTCACTAACTAAAAACTTCTCTGCCTTAGAACAAATTATTTTCTGCTCTTAACCAAGCCCAGATATTATTTTGTTTACATAAGCCAACATATCTGACTCATTAAAATGCTTAAATGAAATAAATGGCTACAATATGCATTCTGAACTGAGAAAGAATCGCAAAGGTGGTGGCATTATTGCGTACATTAGTAAGCGTTTCACATACAATATAACACGTACTATGACACAACATTGTGAATCAATATTACTTCACAGGGTAACTATTTTACTAATCTTTTATGTATCTACCGCCCCCCAAACACAAGCAAGCACCTATTTATTGACGAAATTAAAAAAACTCTTAAAAGTATTAACATTACTGAGGACCTTTTACTAATCGGTGACATTAACCTAGACATCAGCATAGACTCTGCCTTAAAACATAAATACATCAGTACTTTATCGAACGCTGGACTTGTTTGTGGGATCTCAGAATATACTCGTATTGAAGAATGCAATGGAAAAATAAGTAAGACTTGCATTGACTATATATTCGCGGGGTACCGCAAGCAAGAACTTTTCCCCGCGGCGCTAGGAATCACTCTAGCCGATCACCGTGCGATCGCATTCGTTTGCATTGGCCCGCACATTTTTAACATACAGAATGCTTCCTCACTTAAAACTACATATGATTATCATAAATTAAAAAATCTACTGTACGACTTAAAATGGTATGAACTAAATAAAATGAAATGTCCCATTAACATATACAACACAATAAAAGAAACTATAAATAATTGTCATAATGAGACAAAGAAATTAATTGAAATAAAAAATCCAAAAAGAGTACACAATACGTGGTGTGACGATACCAATATTTGTGCCTTAACATTTTGTAATACAATGTTTTTATTCAAGTTTCAGCGCAAAGATTTTCATTAGTAAACAATTACCAATGGACGTACTGCCTATAGCAAAATGCATCTTTAAATTGGAATAGCGCGTTCAAATATTCAAGTTCAGTAATTTTATACATTAGATGAGAAGTTATGATTTATTTTATGAAAGGTTTAAAGCTAACAAATATAAGTACGAATGACTAAAATGTAAAATATTAAGTTATGAACTTACGAATCGTACATAAACACGGAATTAATTGTTAAATGTAGGTAGTAATGTAACTTCCGATTTATGAAAATAGAACTCTAGAGAAAATAAAGTTGCGAAAAATTTTGAACCTGTGGCGCGAGAATGAATGGTGTAAAGCTAACTATGATTGGGTGTGTGATTGGAACTAAAGTTAATTAGAGAATGTTTTAAAAGCGTTGATTGGTGGTTTGTTTGAACGTATGTGATTGGTGGTAGTTTTAAGACGAGCGCTGATTGGGAGTTTTATAATGTTGAATATTACCGCGAAAGTTTAAGTTACTTTGAACTATTATAATATTGAAAACACCCGCGAAATTCCGATGAATGTCATTAATCATAAATTTATAACTAGGACTACAAGCATAGTAACATAGGTTTAGGTTTATAAGGAAAGCAAAAAAGTGGCCTACACATGAACTTCGACAAAACAAAAGTGATGACAAATAACACAAAGAATACAATAGAATTAGAAAAAAACAATACTATACTGGAATATGTAGATGAATACATCTATCTTGGGAAACAGATTAGATGCCAACAGAAAGAATCAAGAAACAGACAGAATGATAAATTTTTCCTGGAAAAAGTTTTGGGCACAAAAAGAAATTCTAAAAGGTACATATGACCTAAGTTTAAAAAAACAGTTATAGACACCAGCATACTGCCCTGTTTAACATATGGTAGCCAAACATGGACAAAATAAAAAAAGATCATGTCAGCATGCGATGGAGAGAAACGACATCATCAGACAGAAAACTAGAGTGATAGTTGCACTACAGTATGCTTTAAAGCTTAAATGGACATGGTCAGGACATAGTTCTAGTCTCAACGACAACAGGTGGACACTGCAAGCAACTACATGGCAAGGCCCAAAGGGCAAAAGGAAAAAAGGCAGACCAAGAAAACGTTGGGTAGACGAGATTACCACAGTCGCTGGCACCAAATGGATTCAGACTGGCCAGGATCGGGAAATAAAATCGGAGGAGGCTTTTACCCCTAAGGGGTCCACATCAATAACACAGAACGAACAATACTAACAATAGTTAAGATTAAACTTACCAATATAAGCATATAAGAAAATTGTTATTTTTCTAAAATGTTAAAGTAGGATAAATAAAAAGCTTTATTATTATTATTATTAATATAGGTTTAAGTCACATATAGAAAATTTTACTGGAGCAATTTTTAAGGCCTATTCATACATAACAATTTCACACTGAAACGAACGGCAAGGGTGGACTGTATAATTTTCTTCTTCGCGGGGAAATAAAATAAAACACTTCTTCATATAAAGGTGCACAGCGCACTCTTTGCTATTAAATACTGCTAAGACGGAACGTGCCTATAGTCTCTAATTACACTTGAATGTACACTTGTATGAAAAAAAAAAATTGTTGGGGTGTACAAAAGGGTGTGCTGAGAAAAAGACTTAGAATAGTGTGACGATACCATATTTATGCCTTAACATTTTCGTAATAAAATGTGTTTATTCAAGTTTTAGTGCAAAGATTTTCATTAGTAAACAATTCTCAAATGCATCTTTAAATTAGAATGGCGCGTTCAAATATTCAAGTCCAGTAATTTTATACATTAGATGAGAAGTTATGATTTATTTTATGAAAGGTTTTAAGCTAACAAAATATAAGCACGAATGACTAAAATGTAAAATATTAAGTTATGAACTTACGAATCGTAGACATCAACACGGAATTAATTGTTAAATGTAGGAGGTAATGTAACTTCCGATTTATGAATTAGAACTCTAGACAAAATAAAGTTGCAAAAATTTTGAACCTGTGGCGCGCGAATGAATGGTTACTAAAGTGATTAGAGAGAATGTTTTAAAGCAAGCGTTGATTGGTTTGTTCGAACGCACTGTGATTGGTGGTAGTTTTAAGAGCACTGATTGGGAGTTTTATAATGTTGAATATAACCGCGAAAGTTTAAGTTACTTACAACTTTTATAATATTGAAAACGCCCGCGAGACTTACCTAAGTCAGTCGTTTAACAACCATTAGGGTAGCCTCGTACAATAAAAATCCTAACAATTATAGGTTGTTGTCTTGATTTTCACGTATTTCGTATAATGGTATGACGTGTTAGTTTATTTAAAATTACCCGGGGTTTGTTGGAACTTTATGAACATTTAGAACATAATATAAATATTGGGATTCTATTAATTTAGGATAATTAGGCCGTTTTATCTAGACCGTTAATATTAATCCAGGACTCTATATTACCCCAACCAACATAACTAGTTTATACTTAAAAGATATTTTTTTTTCTTAAAGTTAATTAAGGCCGGAAATCCGTCCGAAATAAAAAACAGGATGGGGGTGTTTGAAATGTGGGGTGAGAACGTTGTTAGAGAGGGGTTAGTGGTGATAAAAGTGCGTGGTCCCACACATACAGAACATTAAATTGCCGTCGGTTAAATTGTCGTAACGCTGCCCGAGCAGAAAACCATAGTCTACGCTTGTGAGTTAATAGAAGCTACCTAGGAACCACGTGGGGTTAAACTACAGCTCGATTGTGCCACTATTACTGGTTAGTAAATACTTTTATATTACAAATTATTATATTGTATATGCGTTGTGATATTAATGTTAAAGCATCGTAATGTCGAGTTCGCCTTTTTTGCCGGTTAGAAATTTATGGTAAAAAGAAATCTCAATCACCTCAGTAGAAAGGAATACATCGACGGACCTTGTTTCTAGGACAATTTCAGCTAGGTAAAGATAAGTCTTCTATACAAGTTGAAGTGGGAACTAGAATTATACCAGCCATGATAATTACATAGCCTACTAAAGAACTAGGTCTGCCAAGAGATACAGTAATTACTATGTGTAATCCATGTCCATCCTTAGCGGCGTTAGTAGGGTTTTATTATTTTGGCTGGTTAGCTAGTGTAGGTGAGCGCTGATGTACATCGTAAGGGGGCGCCCCTTAAACCTACGTTCAGGTCGCAAGTCCTGAACGCTTAGCTACCTGGTTCCCACTTTACAAAACAAATAAATTTAGCATTTGTATGGATTTAACTTTCAAATGTAGAAGTAGCGAAAATTAGGGTTCCTTTGCGTAGGGATGACAGAAAAATCATATAAATCTCTAGTACCTGTGTCCTTTAGTTCTGATATTCAAGTATTTGATTTGTTTAGGTGTTTTTGTACAGACATTCGAAATGGTAAAAATTCAAAGTAGACATTATTTATGATCGTAGATTTAACTATATTTATTTCTTGATTATTTTCCTTTACGCTTATTTGTATACTTTTGTTTGCTATATTATTCTGACGTACCTCTAAAACAACTGAGTTACTACTTATTTAACACAACGGGTTCGGGTCCTACCACTTTTGACGATCACGCTTGGCCAAATTAAAATACTTCTCTACTATTATTATTAATTATTAGATTCTTTTGATTTCTCTCGTTGAGTGATATCAGCTGCGTAGTTTCTTAGAATATTTTATTGTCTCATTAGATAAATATTTTTGATATAAAAGTGATATAAGAAGGGAGGGCGTTACAATAGGTCTTTTTTTCCCTTGCCCCCCTTTTAGTTACTCTGACTAAAATACTTAGTAAGTCCCATAGCTACTTACCAACTGCAACGCAACAGTTATATTTGGTTTTCCACTATTCCCCGCGCACGCGCTAAGTCCCATAACGGTTTTCCATTAGTAGAAAATGAAATTGTCGTCTTCTTCCTGCCATTCAAAAAGCATTTCCAGATATTGAAATATCTATAGAATTAGACAAAATGAAAAATAAAGGGTTTAAAAACGATTTGCGTTGTGGCAATATTATTTCAATTATATGATTTCCTAAAATTAGAAATATATTTTTTTACTTTATGTTTTTTTCAAATAGCAATTAGAAATAAAAACTTTGGACTTAAAACAAAAACAATATTTAATTTTCATTAAAAGATTTTTTTTTTTTTAAATATATTATTTTTCCAGAAATTGGTAATACTGATCTGGAAAAAACTTTTTTAGGTGTTGTTAACCAATCAAAGTCGACGGAAGCTTCTGTCATTGACTAATCACTAATGACTGCGGATTTTGATTGGGTGATTCAGGGCCCTGGAGTGGCTGCTCGTTCCGCGCGCGCGGACTGCGCCGTCCCCCCCCCCTCTGTCCTAACCCCGCGTCCCTCACTTCGACTCCCACCCTCAGTGGAACTACCTTAAGGAAGACCTGTTTTTTACTATATGAAGCTATCGCTAGAATCGACTGGGGTGACGTCACAAGTACTCTCGATGTGAACACTGCAGTCGATATTCTATACAAAATTTTTTTTTTTTTTTTTCCTGTGGCAACCCATGAAGTAACAGCTGACCAAAAGTTGTCGTAATTTTATTTAATTGTTTTTCAGTAAATTGTACCTTTTTAATATAAATTCACGCAAAACATTACAAATAACTAGTTATATATTTAGAATAATGGTTTAAATGTACATAAATAAGTGCGATATAACATTTTTTTTTCAAGTGTTACTGCGATCCATCCGTTATAAAGTTCAAATTTTCCAATCATATTTTGTATATTATTTAGTTGTGATTGTGAGTTTTACTATTATTTATCAGTATTGTATTCATAAAAGATCACAGTTATAAGGCAAAGTAACCAATTAAGAAGCAAATTGTCAACAAACCATCTCTTTCGTTACGCTGTCAAGCTATTCCTTGGTAAGTTTTAACCTCTCTCTTTTGTATTTATTACGCTCAAACAGCCTTAAAATGATGACTCGTAAGGCATCTGCTCGCCAGGAAGAGTCCAAACTTCAACTGGCTTTGCAGGAACTTAAGATTTCCAAGGAAAAGTGTGATCAGCTATACAGTGAAAGGGATGATAACGAAAGAGAACTCTTAGAAATATTAAACAAAAATAGTAGCCTCCGCAATGAGTTGTCAGTGTTGCACACTCAATATGGTACTGTCCTAGAAGAGCGGGACCAATTTCAGAAAATTATAGAAACATTTGACAGCTGTAGTGAGGAGTATGTGGTGGCCCTTAATAAGATCTCATATCTTGAAGAGGAACTACGCGAGGCCCATCAACAGATCTCACAACTTGAAGAGGCCACCCATTCTTACACACAGCATCAAACTCAAAATCTTTTTGACGAATTATGTAGTGAGGCCCCTAATCTTGTTTCTGCTGCAACTAGCAATACCACCACTATAGATCTTACAGGTGATGACACCATTAATTCTTCTAAACAACAGCAACAGCAGTAGAAACCAGATAAAAAAATACATCAAAATCAACAGATTTATAAAAAAAAAATGAAAAAATGATCAAAAAGCAAAAAATATTTAGTAGAAATGTAAATTACTGCAAAGAAAAATTACAGTTAGTGGAACATCTGGAAGTATGTAAGTTGCAATTAGAAAACAGTAGGCTACAACATAAAACTGATACACATTTACTCGACTTGCAAATAAAAGATTTACATACATCCTTGCAGATGATGACCTGCAAGTATGAAGAGTCTCTGAGAGAGATGGAGGAGCACACACTGGCTATGAATGAGCTAATTGAATTGAGTAAATATAATGCAGAGTGTTTTGAATCATTACAACTCAATCACAGTATGTGTGATTGTAAACGCCTCAGCGATTCACAGCCGGATTGTGCAGCCTCGTTACTACTTTTACCAACACCTCAGTCATCAATGTGTGTCAGTTTGGAATGCTCACAACAGTTGTCACTCAACTAGTGTTTCACAAAAATGTAATGTTGATGACAATATAGTAATGTTTTGCGATGAAATGGGAAAAGGTTTTGGACACTTTCTCAGCTCAAGTGTAGGACAACCAGTTTTAAATAATTGTATGCCAAATGCCAATTATGTTTATATAATGAGAAGTTTAATTAAGTCTGACAAAATCACTCCATCCTCTACATTAGTAATATTTATCGGTAACAGGGGTAATGTAAATAAAAGTGAATTAAGACAATATTATAATAGTATAAGCGCAAATTATACCATGGTACCCTAAGAGGACTGCTGACACGCTACGACCTTATTTACTTGGACCATGGATCGTTGCGACACCGGCAGCCAACACGAGGAGCTGACGCAGCTCATGCAACCAGGTCGCCTGCTCGATCGGCGTTGCGACATCGACAGCTAGCACGAGGTGCTGATGCAGCCAACGTGACACCGCGGTTACCTGCCCATCACCAATACCTCGTCTTCGACATTATAATTCCAACATCGAACTAGTATAGACTTAGGTTAATTAATTTGTAATTTTATATTTTTATTAAATTAGTTTAATCATTTTGGTTTTTTTTGCATCCTTCGGCTGTGGCCTCCGTAATTGGCGCAGTCGGTAGGATTTCTTGAAGTTAGCTAGTTAGAAAGTGCAAAATTTTCGCGGCTGACTACGCTTTCAAGCTTCGTCGAGAAATCCAAAAGAACCTGAGGACCATCACCGAAGAAGAATCTAGCAATCGATTCCGCAGAGAAACCGCTATGAAATTTATGTAAGTACACTTGAATCTTTCTTGTGTTGCTTCCTTTTTGTGTAATATCCCCGTCCAAAATTTTTCATCCCAAAACTTCGGGAACTGACGAGTCTGCAACTTCCAGGCAGTCTCGTCGCCAAGAGATCTTAGATTCATATAGAAACATTAGTGTTAGTTCCGTAGATTTAGAGATAAATTCTAGTTTAAAAATGTCCCAAGATCCCGATACTATTATAAAGGCTTTGCGCCTAGTGCCGGAATTTGACGGGAACCCTAATATTTTAACAAGATTTATAAAAATCTGTGACCAGTTAGTCTCAGCATATGCTTGTGAGGAAGAAGGTAGCGAGCTAAGTAATTTATTTTTAGTAAATGGTATATTAAATAAAATCACAGGACCCGCGGCTAGTAAAATAAATTCCAATGGAATTCCAGAGAACTGGCTTGGCATTCGCTCAGCGCTTGTTAATAATTTTTCAGACCAAAGGGATGAAACAGCCCTCTACAATGACCTTTTATTAGCCACGCAGGCTAATAGTACACCACAAGATTTTTACGATCGGTGTCAAACATTATTTAGTACCATTATGACTTATATTTCTCTCCACGAAACTGTTGCAACTACTATAGAAGCTAAGCGAACACTTTATAGAAAATTAACTATGCAAGCTTTTGTCCGCGGCCTTAAAGAACCATTAGGTTCCAGAATTCGTTGCATGCGTCCCGAAACCATTGAAAAAGCCCTTGAGTTTGTTCAGGATGAATTAAACGTCATGTATTTACAACAAAGAAACGAACCTATTGTCGAACGAAAGCCCTCACTTAATCATCAATTTTCAAGATTTTCATCCATGCCCCCTATAGGTTTTCAGGCACCAAAACCTTTCACAAACTTTCTACCACCCCGTAACTGGCAGGCGCCGCCCCCACCACCACGAGGGTGGAAATCTCAAAACGAAATAAATCAGCCATTAAGATTAAATCCCAATATTCCAACTCGTACTCAACAGATGTTCCGAGCCACTCCGCCTAATTACAACCCCCATAGTAATGTATTTAGGATTTCACATAGAAACTCACCCCCTCAGAATTCAACCCCTACTCCTATGAGTGGAGTTAGTCATTTTGTTTCCAAGCCCTTGCCACTAGTAGGTCACGATTGGCGGAAATCTGGTAATCCACCACCAAATAATTATTTTAAAACCCGGGAAATGAACTTGAATGAGTGTACAGGATATGAAGACAATGACAACTCTGACTATTATTACAGTGAACCTTATTATTACTACCATACTGACCAAGCAGACAGTGACCCTTGTTACCAAAACTACGATTATGAGAGCTTACAATACACTGACATGCCCCCTAGCGGCAACGATCTTGCCGAAGTGCCTCAAATTTCATTAAGTAACCAAGAACAGGATTTTCAGCCAAGTCCTTCATTAAAAAGACCAAAATAGAAGTAAACCTTCAGACACAGAGACAACTCCCCTATATTAGCATATCGAATCCCCCTCTCAAATTTTTGATAGACACAGGTGCTAACCAGTCTTTTTTGAGTCCTGAAGCGGCAGAAAAATATTTTCCCCATGTACCATTTAATTACGACCCTTTTGAAGTGACAAATGTTCACGCTACTTCCAGGAATAATTATTCTATTACCATACCTACTTTTTCAGAATTTCAGGACAAAGAAAATATTAAATTATTCGTTTATAAATTTCATGAATATTTTGACGGACTTTTAGGACTTGACTTATTAACTAAGTGGGAAGCAAAAATAGACTTAAAGGATCATATTTTAGTGACAAGAACAACCACCAACCCTATCCAGATGTTTAATTCGCGTAATGTAAACTTGTACGAAGATATAATACCAGCAAATTCATCAAAATTAGTCAGAATCCCTATTAACACTCCCGATGGAGAAGTTTTAGTTAATCAACAAATTTTATGCAACTGTATAATTCACGAATGTATAACCACAGTATCAAATAACCGCGGAATAATCGAAATTGAAAACCCGTCCCATAACGATATTATATTTTCCTTAGATCGCCCTGCTCAAGCTGTAACCTTTAATATCGAGTGCACGCGCACCGAACACGACTCCAGTCGTGTAGATAAAGTAATAAAAAACCTGCGTACGGATCACTTAAACGAGGAAGAAAAAGTTAACTTAGTTCGCCTATGTTCGCGTTATGCTGACGTTTTCTATATAGAAGGTGAACCACTTACATTCACCAATAAAATTAAACACCATATAAGAACAACAGATGAAGTCCCTATCTATACTAAAAGCTATCGTTATCCCTTTGTACATCGCCAGGAAGTTAGAAATCAAATTTCAAAAATGCTTGAACAAGGAATAATTAGGCCCTCGGAATCTGCCTGGAGTTCACCCATCTGGGTAGTTCCTAAGAAATCAGACGCATCGGGTAAACAAAAATGGCGATTAGTAGTTGATTTCCGAAAACTCAACGAAAAAACAATAAATGACAAATATCCGATTCCAAATATTTCAGACGTCCTTGACAAATTAGGAAAATGTCAATATTTCAGCACCCTTGATTTAGCCAGTGGGTTTTACCAGGTAGAGATGGACCCCAATGATATCCCAAAAACCGCGTTCAATGTAGAGCACGGCCACTTCGAATATTTAAGAATGCCTATGGGGCTCAAAAATAGTCCATCAACCTTTCAAAGAGTGATGGATAACGTCCTGAAAGGCCTCCAAAATTCAATCTGTCTGGTATATCTTGATGACATAATTATTTTCAGTACGTCCCTACAGGAACATATAATAAATCTTGAACGCGTATTTCAGAGACTCAGGGAATCAAACTTCAAAATCCAGATGGACAAATCCGAATTTTTGAAATTAGAGACCGCCTACTTAGGACACATTATTAGCAATCACGGTATCAAACCAAACCCTGATAAAATAGAAGCGATAGAAAAGTACCCCTTACCCCAAACTCCGAAACAAATAAAACAATTTCTCGGTTTAATTGGTTACTACAGAAAGTTTATTCCAGACTTCGCTCGAATAACGAAACCCTTAACACAATGCCTAAAAAAGGGAAGAAAAATCAACTTTGACTCTCAGTATATAAACAGTTTTGAAAAATGTAAAAGTCTCCTTACTAATGACCCCATACTTCAATATCCCAACTTCAACAAAGAATTTATTCTTACGACAGACGCTTCTAATATAGCCATTGGTGCTATTTTATCCCAAGGAACAGTAGGATCAGATAAACCTATCTCATATGCTTCTCGCACGCTTAACGAGAGCGAAATTAATTACAGTACGATAGAAAAAGAGCTTCTAGCCATAGTTTGGGCTACGAAATACTTTCGGCCATACCTTTTTGGACGAAAATTCAAAATTATTACAGATCATAAGCCACTTCAGTGGATTATGAATATTAAAGAACCCAATTCCCGACTCACTAGATGGCGCTTAAAGCTCAGTGAATACGACTTTACAGTCATTTACAAAAAGGGAATAAGTAACACAAACGCAGACGCTCTTTCACGCGTGGAAATTCACAACGAAGAAATAAGTTCAATAGTAGCAAATCCATCAGAAAATCTTACCGCTATCTCAAATTCTGAAACATTGACCGCACACACGAGTAACGAAAACCCCATTTTAGAAGTCCCAATCACTGACGAGCCCCTCAATAAATTTCATAGACAGTTATGCTTGACCTTAGTAGGTGACATAAAAAAGAAACCGACCGCAAGCAAACCATTTGACACGCACACACGCACTTCTGTACAAATCTCAGAATCGCATTTAGAATCTGACGTAGTCAATGCCATCAAGGAATACGTTAACCCTAAAATAAAAACCGCCCTTCTTATTTCTCCACCCTTAGCTATGTATTCTATTATACCTATTATTCAAGATAAATTTAAGAGTTCATCAATGAATCTTGTATTAGCCAAAACCGAACTAGAAAATGTCAAAGATTATTTAAAGCAACAGGAAATAATTAATTTATATCACGAAGGTAAAACCAATCACCGTGGTATTAACGAGTGCTACTTAGCACTCTCACGAAAATATTACTGGCCTAAGTTAAAAGATCACATAACTAAGTACATAAACGAGTGCACTATATGTGGTCAAGCCAAGTATGATCGCAATCCTATAAAACAAAAGTTCAATATTGTTCCCCCCGCCAAAAAGCCTTTCGAAATTATTCACATGGACCTATTTACAGCACAAAACGAGAAATTTTTAACCTTCGTAGACGTATTTTCTAAATACGGCCAAGCTTTTCATCTCAGAGATGGCACAGCTATTAGCATATTACAAGGATTATTACAATTTTGTACTCATCACGGACTACCCTTGACTATAGTAACGGACAACGGAACTGAATTTACAAATCAATTATTCGCGGAATTTACACGCTTACACGGAATAACTCACCATAGAACCCTTGCTCATACACCAAACGAAAATGGTATTATAGAAAGATTCCATTCGACAATCCTGGAACACCTTCGAATTTTAAAATTACAACAAAAAGACGAACCTGTAATAAACTTAATGCCTTATGCAATAATAGCGTATAATAGTTCTGTTCATAGTTTCACTAAATGTAGACCTATTGACATCATAACCGGTCATTTTGACCCTAGAGACCCCTTAGACTTAGACCTAAGTACACACATTTTACAACAGTACGTACAAACGCACCGAGACCAAATGAAAACAGTTTATGACATTATTAACGACTCAACTCTAGAACACCGTACAACCCTAATTGAAAACAGGAATAAAACCCGCGAACCTGAGGTTGAATATCAACCCCAACAACAAGTGTTCATAAAAAATCCTCTGGCAAACCGTCAAAAGTTAGCCCCAAGATACACTCAAGATACCGTTTTAGCTGACCTACCAATACATATTTACACTTCCAAAAAACGTAATCCTATAGCTAAATCCCGTCTAAAACGCGTCCCTAAGAGCTCAAAATTGTTGCAGGATACTGCTGACAATAACTCTACATCTGACAAGAAGCCAGGAGATAAAACTTGAGAGTCTGGATGATGGACCAGGACTATTACCATTCAAACTGGGACCGACCAAACTTATAACACATTACCACACTTTCTTACAATATGTTCACTTAAATGACATCGAAAATAATATTAATATATTGCAAACTCAACTACAAAATTACAAGACTCAACTTACTAACGAAACATTATCCTTATACGAGTTGCAAATAGATTTCCTCCTCAACAAACTAATCGAAGCTTCATCCCAATTAGACAGTTTAAAACCAAGGCGAGCTAAAAGAGGTCTTGTCGACGGCTTAGGTTCAATCGTAAAAGCTATTACAGGAAACCTAGACCATTCAGATGCTATTAAGTACAACAATGCCATTAAGGTTCTAGAGAATAACCAAGACCGGTTATCTTCAGAATTTAATAACCACATTAGTCTAAGCAAAGAATGGATGACTCAACATAGCCAAGTTTTATCCCAATTAGTAGAAAATCAGAAAAAAATAAATAGTACCCTAATTTTTATGTTAAATAACCAAGCGTACAAAAAAGCGGATATCCTAAAGTTAGCTAAATTTTCTCAACTTCTAGCAATAATGGGCGAAAGCGTCAATGACCTGCTACAAGAGTTATTTAGAATAGAAAATATCCTAGCTTTTGTAAAAGCATCTAGCACTCATCATTCTATGTTAAAAATAGATATTTTAGAGAATATGCTTAAAAGACTTAGATTAATTTATAATAAGGACCTAATATTAGAATTAGATCCAAGAGAGTATTACGATATAATTAAACCAGGATATTATTATTCTGATAGTGATATAATTATTATTTTTAAATTTCCCATAGTCTCAATAATTTCACTAGATCTCTACAAACTATCCATAGTACCTAATAAACACCACCAAGTCCTTATTCCTCCATATCCTTTCATAGCAACTAATGGGAAAGAATTCATGTACACAGAGGCTGAATGCCCGAAGCTTAGTAACAATCGGTTTCTCTGTGAAGAAAAGCTAAACCATCAAGCTCGTTCTCAAGCAGACTGCATACAAAATATAATCAAAACTCAATCTCTGGATAAAAGCTGCACGCTTACCACAATACAATTATCAAAAGAAGCAATGGAAAGCTTAGATAACAGACAGTATACCATTACATTCCCACATCCCACCAAAGTTCAGATGATTTGTGGACGTGAAGATTTCAACATTTTAGAAGGAAGCTATCTAGCCACAATCCCTACTAAATGTCTGATACGGACCCCAGAACTAACCATTATAAACATAAATGATGAAATTAAAGGTCAACCACTGAAAATCATGAAATTACCGAACAGCATCGAAATTCCAGCTAGTAACTCACCATCTCTTCGTTTGAACTCTATCAATCTGGAAGGATTACATCATACCCAAGATAAAATAATGCTGCAATCACTCTCTCACAAGAATGAAGCTATGCCACCATCGCTATACCATACAACCATACCTTTTTATGGAGCCCTTTTTGGTGCACTTATACTAACCAGTTACCTAATTATCAAAAAATATAGATTGCCTCAACCGAAACCTAACAAAAACTCTGAAAATTTTGCTGAAAATAATGAAGAGAAAGGCCCTAAACAACCTGAAGTGCAGAAAATACCAGCAATATTTTCTCTTAACAGTCTAAAATAGTTGCTGGTCTAAGAGGGGAGGAATTATACCATGGTACCCTAAGAGGACTGCTGACACGCTACGACCTTATTTACTTGGACCATGGATCGTTGCGACACCGGCAGCCAACACGAGGAGCTGACGCAGCTCATGCAACCAGGTCGCCTGCTCGATCGGCGTTGCGACATCGACAGCTAGCACGAGGTGCTGACGCAGCCAACGTGACACCGCGGTTACCTGCCCATCACCAATACCTCGTCTTCGACATTATAATTCCAACATCGAACTAGTATAGACTTAGGTTAATTAATTTGTAATTTTATATTTTTATTAAATTAGTTTAATCATTTTGGTTTTTTTTGCATCCTTCGGCTGTGGCCTCCGTAATTCGCACTTAAAGTAAAAAAAAATGTAATGTTTACATTTCCCTATTGTAAGGGTTTGCCACAGGAGGAAAACAACCTTAGATGTGAGTTAAATTTAGCTTTGCATACTATGTCTAGCAATAACCATAACTTTCATGTGATAGATACTAACAGTATTTTTAGACATAATTATATAAGGACAAGACATAAATATTATCTCACATACCATTGTACCAGAGTGTTAGCCTTGTTGCTATCATTTTATATTAATACCACAGCCAATAATTTGGCTAAACAATCTGCTTTTATTGAGCAGTGTAATTATAGTAGTGTAAGTGACATTTCAGCCAAGTATTTGGCTAAACAACCTGCTTCTATTGAGCAGTGCAATTATAATAGTGTAATTGACATTTCAGCTAATCATTTAGCTAAACAACCTGCTTCTATTGAGCAGTATAATAATTTGACATTTAATAATTTAAATTAAATTTTCAGACAACAAAGGACCACTTTGGCATATTATATAATTCCAACATTAATAATGATTATATTAAACAATCTATGTCTACTCAAGTTTTATGCAAAGAGAAACAAAAAAATATACTTTGTCATACTAAAAATAATATTCCATTGAACCTGGTGCATCAGAATATACAAGGAATGTCTCAGAAAGAACTAGAAATTGAATTGTTCATAAACTGCCGAAAGATTGACATTTTATGTATCACTGAACACTGGCTACGCAGCCATCAGTTGATGTTCAATTTCACTAATCACCAGGTGGGAAGTTCGTTCAGCCGAGTAAATGCTATCCATGGTGGCTCTTTAATTTTAGTTAATAAACAGCTAAAGTTTAAGGAACGTAAAGACATTGTGAGCCTCTCAGTTGAGCGAACTGCCGAGCTGTCCTGTATAGAAGTTGAGCATCTCATTGTTGTGAGTGTATACAAGCCGCCTTGTGCAATTTATGATAATTTTGAATTAGTTATGGAAGAAGTGCTGAATAAAATCAGCAATTCTAATAAACAAATCATTGTTTGTGGAGACTTCAATATAAACATTTTGGAAAATAGCTCATTAAGCACCAGATTGCTTGCCTTATTTCAGTCTTTTAATTTAAATAATTTGTTTTGTGAACCAACTAGAATTGCTGTATCCAGTGCCACTTGCATCGACAATATATTTACTGACATAAAACCAATTCAAAAATCAATTATAAGCAATCTAGAGTCAGATCATTGTGGACAGTTAGTGGTTTTAGAAAGAAAGAATAGTATTACTAAAAAGGAAATTAAATTTATACCAATAACAACTAAACGGGTTGAATTATTTAAATCTAACTTAATGCATAAACTTCTAGATTTGCTTTATAATGGCAACCTAAATGATATGTACAATACTGTTCTTGACACTATTACTACAGAGTATAATAAAATATTTACTGCAAAAAAGAAACTTATTTCCAGTCGCTTTAGTTTTAGTGAATGGGCTACCCCAGGTATTCATAAAAGTAGGCGTAAACTGTATGAATTATATAAAGAAAAAACATATAATAATAGCCAAATATTTAGGGAATATTTAAAAAAATACTCAAAAACCTTTAAAAAGGTCTGTCTTGTTGCAAAAGCAATTCACCTCAGACATAAAGTAAAAAATTCAACAAATAAAATAAAAACTACATGGAACATAATAAATAATGAAACTGGTAAAGCTAGGAATTCTTGTCAGGACTTTGAGTTGATTGTAGATGATGCTAGTTTTAAAACAAATTCTGAGGTAGCAGTTGCCTTTGAACAGTTTTTTAGGAATATCCCATTCAAAACAACTGAACATCTAAACTCAAGTCCAATCTTAGCAGAAAAATTATTAAAAGCTAGTGTTCCTAAATGTAACGTTCCCTTTGTATTTAAAAACATTAGTCCTACAGATATCATTAATACATTTAAAACATTAGAAATTAAAAACACCACAGACCTTTGGGGACTTTCTGTAAAAACTATAAATTCAATTATTCATGTTATAGCACAACCCTTAGCCATTATATTTAATAGTTGTGTTGATAGTGGTGTGTTTCCTGATGAGATGAAACTTAGCAAAGTTATACCTCTTTTTAAATCAGGTAGTTCAACAGATCCTAATAATTTTCGGCCTATTTCAATACTACCTATACTCAGTAAAGTTTTTGAAAAAATCATACTTTGTCAAATATTAAGCCATTTCTGTATTAATGAGCTATTTAGTAGTAAACAGTTTGGTTTTATGAAAGGCCGTTCCACAACCGATGCAGGAGTGGCACTATTAAAAAATATATATAACGCCTGGGAGGATTCGCATGACTCCCTTGGAGTGTTTTGTGATTTATCTAAGGCATTTGACTGTGTTCAACATGAAAATCTCATCAGGAAGCTACATCACTATGGTATTAGAGGCAAAGCTCTCGACCTTTTGACATCCTATATGAGTAGGAGAGTACAGAAAATAGATGTCAACGGTGAAAGATCTCCGGGATCAGCAGTCACTATAGGAGTCCCTCAGGGCTCAATTTTAGGTCCTTTTCTATTTCTTATTTACATTAATGATCTCCCATATAATGTAAAAAACCATGACATTGTCTTATTTGCTGATGACACCTCTTTGCTTTTTAAAGTTAAGAGACGACAGACATGTTATAATGAATTAAATAATGCCCTTTCTAAAATTGTAAATTGGTTTAACGCTAATAATTTGTTACTTAATGAAAAAAAAACCAAATGTGTTAAATTTACATTACCAAATGTTAGTCAGAGACAGACATGTATTAATATTAATGGCGAGCAATTAGAACTTGTTAATTCAACAGTCTTTCTTGGCATAACGCTGGACTCCAAACTTCAATGGGGTCCTCATATTCATAACCTAGCCAAAAAACTTAGCTCTGCTGTGTATGCGATCAAGAAAATAAGACAATTGACCGATGTCGACACTGCAAAAATAGTATATTTTAGCTATTTCCATAGTTTAATGACATATGGTATACTATTATGGGGTAGCGCTGCTGATGTAAATACAATATTTTTGTTACAAAAAAGGGCAATTCGTGCTATTTATAAATTAGGATCTAGGATATCTGTGAGGGATAGGTTTAGGGAAGTAAAAATTTTAACTTTAGTGTCGCAGTACATATATGAAAATCTTTTATATGTACATAAAAATATCAATAGTTTCAGCAAGAAAAGTGACGTTCACAAAGTAAATACTAGAAGTAAAAATAAGCTATTGGTGCATGATACACGTCTACACAAAATAAGTAACTCTTTTATGGGGCAATGTATACACTTTTACAACAAAGTTCCCAATAAAATTCAAAATCTATCAATAAGTAAATTTAAATCTTTTATCAAGCAGGTACTTTGTAAAAAGGCATATTACAATATTTCAGACTATGTAAATGATAAAAATCCTTGGGACTGATGATGCTCAATTACAGGATGCATAGGTAAACCAAATTAAAATGGAAATAATATAAAATTGTACGACTAAAAATCTTTTATTTAAAACATTAATTGTATTTTAGTTTATTTAAGTGTTTTTAAAAGAGTAACTATCGAGTTTCTTGCCGGATTCTTTTCGGTAGAAATCAACAACATTTTGAACCGGCGGGAAGGTGGGAGGGTTCAAAAAATAATATTTTATAACTTTGACGATTCAAAAGTGATTGTAAAATCCTTATTTGAATAAACCATTTTGACTTTGACTTTGAAAAAACTTTTTACGGCTATAAATATATGTGTCCCTATTAAAACGCGTAAGCGGTGGGCCAGTCGTTTTATATATCCGTGCTGTTTTACCGCAGACATCATACGCAACATAAAGAGTAAGCATTACAATCATAAAAAATATAAACAAGAAGGCAAGGAATTTAACAGAGAGTTTTTTAAATACTATCGGGAATTAGTAAAATTACAAATGGGCCGAGCCTATAACAAATATATAACACATATTCAGAATAAAATTTGCGACGATCCATCACAGATCTGGACGTTTGTTAAGCAGCAACATACTGAAAACCGATACAATAATGAGTACCTGTACAAAGGCGAGCGTATGACGGGACAGAGTGTAGTCGATGCATTCGCTAAACACTTTGCGTCGGTTTTCCTTGATGTAGTCCCATCCTTAAACTGCAAAAACGTTGAATCTCGTACACTAACTCCAAACTCGTTCCGGGTGGCAATCGAATCTGTAAGTTCTATAGAATTTCGACGTACAGTTAAGGTACTTAGGCCATTTTCCGCTTCAGGTCCGGACGACATACCGCCGTTTCTTTTGAAAGACTGCATGTCTGCTATAGAAGGGCCACTACTGCACGTCTACAATCTCTCAATTAAAACTAATATTTACCCAACAAACTGGAAATCATCCAGGGGAACACCGGTCCCAAAAAACGAATTCAAGTGCAAAATACAGGGATTACAGGCCGATCGCTGTGCCCTCAGTGTTTGGGAAAATATTTGAAACTTTACTGGCTAGTAGCTAGTAATCAAATCAGGGTACGCCTAGATGACGCACAGCATGGGTTCAGGACGGGTCGATCCACTGCCACTAACCAACTGAACTTTGTTAACTATGCGCATTCTGAGCTTGAAATGGGGCGGCAGCTGGACACAGCTTTCTTTGATTTCCAAAAAGCTTTTGACAAGGTGGACAATGACATCCTTTTCAATAAACTTTTTTCTTTAGGCTTCACATCATCATTGTTAAAGCTTTTTGGAAATTACTTAAGTAACCGGAAATAATATGTACAGTTAGCCGGTCACAGATCCCAACCTTATTACACTAGATCTGGAATAGGCCAGGGAAGTTCATTAGACTCAACCCTATTTTTGATCATGATTAATGATTTACCTCAAGTCGTCGAAAATGCAAAGTGCCTAATGTTCGCAGATGACCTAAAATTGTACATGGGCACGGGGTCTGTGGCCGACGGTGAAGCTCTGCAGCGTAACATCCACAATGTAGAAGTCTGGAGTGACACAAACCGTCTTCACTTTAACACAGAAAAGTATAAAGTGATTACGTTCACTAGATCTAGGTCTTCACTTTTGTACGATTATAGACTGTCAGGTATTACTATGGTGTGGGTTGATGAGACACGCGACATAGGATTGACACTGGACAGTCGACTAGACTTCAGAGACCACATCATGACCGTAGCGGGGCGGGCTGGGAGGACACTTGGTTTCATTATGCGTCAAACATACATGTTTATCGATTGCAGACCGGCTATCATACTATATAATGCCTACGTTCGTAGCCGGCTGGAATATAACGCGCTTATTTGGAACCCATATGAAATCAAGTATTCAGTGATAATAGAAAAAATACACAAAAAAAAATGTCGTTTTATATACAAAAAAAGTTTGGCTATTATCCACTGCTTTATCCATCTCTCTTCGTCGCGGGTATGGTTGGTCTCGACACCTTAGAACTGCGCAGAAAGCTACACGCGGGTCTGGTCCGCGGCGGCACAGGCCGCTGCTGGCTGTGGCTGGTACACGCACTCGTGCTGCACCGAATGCACCAACAAGATGCACTCTTACGCTCCTCAACTCAATAATATCCTCAAACAACGTAGATTTATTTGCAGATACAATAGGAGAAATTATATCTGCAACGCATATCCACCTTGCGTACTGGAGTTTACAACGGTAGATCACACTATGGGCTCTGTATTTCATTTTAATTGTTATTTTATATTTTACTTTCATTGTTACTTTATATTTATTTCGTTTACATTGTTATTAAGTAGGTATTAATTTCTTAGGCGGGTGTTCTAGTGTAGGTGTCAAGGTTTTATGTACAGTTATTATAAATTTAATATAGTTAGTCTGTAAGTGTATAGTAAATAACTAATTTTAACTAGATTGTAAACGTTTAGGGTTACCTGTAAGTTTACAATTGTACCAATAAATAAATTAATAAATAAATAAGAGGTTTTTCCACAACTCACGGAACAGGTCACAGCCAAGGACGTCTTCAGTCTTGTCTCCTGAAGAGCGTCAGGATGCCCTCCTCACCTGTGTTTGACTGGTACAGGCCCAGTCGTTTGAGAAGGAAATTCGTCTTCTCCGTTCAGAGAACGGGAAATTGCGGAGAAGTCTTGCTCGTCTCAATTTGTTCCTAGAAGAGTCATAGTTTTTGCGAGTGGGTGGTAGGCTTCGCAACACAGAATTGCCCTACTCAGAATTGGGATTCGGCATCCTCTCTTGTTGCCCAAAGGCGGGCATTTTATTGATTGCTGATCAAGGACAGTCCCTTACATGGCGGATGTTAGGAACTGTCATGCCGGTCACAACGCATTGCTGGCTTGTCTGCAGCGAGATTTCTGGATTTAGTCCGCCAGACGAGCAGCTTGGAGCGTTATTTTTATATGTATCCCTTGTTATAGGTTAAAGGGAACCTTGACCCAGCCACAAATGGGTGACTTGCCGTCCGATCGTGTCCAGCCCGCTCGACCTTTCGATAAGGTTGGGTTGGATTTTGCGGTCCGTTTTTGGTGAAGACTTCAAGTTTTCGCAATGCCAGACAGGTTAAGGCCTATTTATGCGTTTTCGTCTGTTTATTTTCCAAGGCTGTTCCTCTTGAGCTCGTTTCAGCCTTGTCTACGGAGGCCTTTGTCGCATGTCTGTCGCGGTTTGTCAGTCGGCATGGTCTCCCTCATTTAATTCGCTCGGACTGTGGCACAAGCTTTAAGGGTGCAGATCGCTATCTGGAGGAAGTCCTTCAGTTTTTGTCGAATAATCATACGTATACTGATTCGGAGTTGTCCTAATGGGGCTCGACTTGGATTTTTGATCCGGCTATCCTGCGTGGGGCGGTATTTACGAAGCAGCTGTCAAGGTCGTCAAAAATTATCTGCGTCGTGTGATTGGTGAAACGGTCCTCACGTTTGAGGAATTACAAACGGTATTTTGCAACGTCGAAGCGGTATTGAACTCACGACCGCTTTGTCCGATCTCGTCGGATTCTAATGACCTGGAAGCACTAACTCCAGGCCATTTCTTGATCGGTAGTCCTTTAACCTCCTTGCCTGAATACCCCTTCATCGATGTGTCAGTTCCGTCGTTGGTGGTCTTCGGGATATTGACATTTGTTACAGCAACGGGTTCGGTGCACGGATAAAACCAACTCCCGCGTGTCGGAAACCTGGTCCTTTTAAAGGAGTCAAATTTACCGCCCTTGCAATGGCGTTTAGGTCGGATCGTGCAATTTTTCCCCGGTTCGGACGGTATCCCGCGGGTCGCAGAGGTCATGGTAGGGGATTCAGTGCTGAAGCGTGCCGTCGCGACGCTTTCTCGATTGCCAGTAGATTGAGGCTCTGGCTCGGTTTATCCTCATCTTGACACGGTCTGGCCGGGGCGGGGGTTTGTTCTGGAAAGATTTATTAGGTTGGACCGGCGTAACAAGTTCTATCGGATTGTGTGTCGCGCCTTTCTGTGTGGACCAACACCTCAGTCAGACACGTATAATCTTTGGTTGAAAGGTCGTGGCTGACAGCGTTGTTTTTTGTGGATTATAGATAGTGACACAAAGAAACACTTAACACACTCATAGACATTTCAATACACCCCTTTATACACAAGTTTATCAAAAACATAGGACGCCAAAAGGGGTAAGTTCTTGTAAATTTTAACTTGTGACCTAATTAGTTAAGGCCTACGTTGGCCCAGTTTTTACGATCCATCAAAAATTACGACGCATCAAAGAAGCCGTGAAAATTGGCCCGATAACGACCTGGGGGTAAGATCGACCGAGGCACGGAGACATGTTGAAGGTCTGAAAGTGTCTCATAAAAGCGTAGCCAATAAGACAACAAGTCTCCGGTGTAGCCCAGACGTGACCAGAAACCAGAAATCCAGAGCTCCTGTAGGAAACATTTAGCCCATAAGACTACAGGAGCCACCCAACCATAGGAGCAAAACACACGCGCTACATTGGACAGAACCAGCCTTTTAGTCCACCTCTTCAGTGTGTCTGACAGTTCAACCGAATAAGTGAAAATATCCTGAACTGGCCGATACTGAACACCAAGGACAGCGATGGAGTCGGGATTTTCAGGATTCTGAAAGAGGTAGGGCTCCTGCTCATGTTATGACAGCAAGTCCTCTAAGACGGCAGGTGAATTGGAAATCTATTTCCTCAATTCATAACCCCTGCCCGTAACAAGCTGATTAGCTCATCCCTCAGGACTAACGCCTCCTCCACAGACGAAGCATCCGTACAAATATCGTCTACGTAAGCGTCAGAAGGGAAGACAGCAGCTGCGCGTGGGATATTCAGACGCTCACGATCAGCCAAATGTAGCAACGAGCGAATTGCTATAAACGGGCTCGACTTAAGCCCGTAGGTATTGGTGTTGAGCTCCTAAACCACCAATGGAGCGTACTCCGTCCGCCCCGGGGCTCCTGTAGCACATAATGCCCCACGCTTGAGTCCGTATAACCATACAGGTCCCACGTGGGCATAAGTGGCTGCCTAGACGCGCGTGCCATCGGCGGCGTGCGATAGCCACCCGATCCCACCCTCAACTTGCGAGTAACGCGAGGACGCTCCGGGATAGGGAGGGGCAGAGGCTCATACTCCGCGTAATGTGCCCGTCACCTGCATGAGTTATACGAGGACCATCCTATCGGATGGGCATACATAAATCGGGGTGGTGACCTCCACCACACTCTAAACAAGGTCGCAGTCTTTGGCTAGGTGCTCCCCAAACAATAATATCATAGGCCTAGCCTACGGGTCAGAAATCGTTTTCGGCCCTCCCCAGATTTTCTAAACTGGTGGCAATCCTGAACGGTGTGTCTCGGTTCGTAACACACCCCACACCGTTCAGTCCGTTCAACTCTAGTACTCAGATCCTCCAAAAACGACACTAAAGTGTCTTAAGTAGGTATGTTTGACGCCGAGTCACCTCCGTGCAACTGTTCGAAACGAGCCCTTACGTCATTGGGCAATTTGTTCAAAACAATATGTAGCAATAAATATGACCACTGGGTAACAGGGAATTTTAGGCCCCTCAACGCCTTGCCGCCATGTGGTTAACCGATGACAGTTGAGGAATCCCTAAAATGGCAGCCACATGAGTATCCGCAATGCGACGGTTATTTTAGTACCGCTTTACCAACAACTCCCTGACTATGCTGTAGTTGACATCGGTGATGTCCAAATGTTTCAACAAACAGGGAGACTCATCCCTGATAGACATTAAAAGGTAACTTATTTTTTGCAAGTCAGATAAGTCAGTCCGTCGGTGCACAATGCTATCAAAAAATGTGATGAAATTAGTCCACTCATCCAATGATCCAATAAAATGAGGAATATCTTTGGTTGGCAACAGTTCGTTGCATTTTTGTTCCGAAACCTCCTTCCTACTTGCCGGCTGTGGGCTAGTCTCCAACGTCGATACAGCCTCATTAACCTCGTCCTCTACTAAAATACAAAAATCATAATCAAAATTTACCGCCTTTAGGATAGTTTCGTTATCCGTTAACGATAGGATACCCTGGTACGCCTGGTAGAGTTCACTGACTCTTGTCGAAAACTATGCCGCTCTTTGCTTCAATGCAAACATCATATCTTCCCGTTTTACTAGTCCTCCAGCACACAAATACCATCTCACTAAATTCGCTAAGACAGCCCTGAGCTCCTTGACCGATGACTTCATTTTTATAACTAAATTAACACACAAAAATCAATCCAAAACTAAAACAAACGACTCTGTTATATATACAGTTTGTTACAGCAACGGAGCAGAAATGTATATAGAAAACCCCAAAACCCCAACTACAATTTACACAAATAAATACGTTATCGTAATTCTAACAAAACAACTGTTATTTAAAACCTATTTATTCCGAGTCTATTTTTAACCGCCAAAAAAAAAGTGGGTAAGAACCTGATTAGCTACTCGCTTTGCTTAGCAATGCGATAAGATAAGACCTGTTAACTATGTGACGTCACCCAACGTCACGAATTGTAAATTGTAATTTACTGTAAATCCGGCTTAATATGATCCAATATACAAAAACAAACTAACACAACTGTTTACTACGTTACAAAAGCTGGTCCTAAAAACCACGTCTGCCTACCAATTGTTTACTAAAAACTGGGCCACAATGGGCCTGAAGAAAAAACTACTCCTACTTACGGTTTTATATTGTCTATTTGTATAGGCCTGCCGAACGGTCAATGTGTGTGTAAATGAGGTGTGTCTTGAATTGGGTACCGAAAGTGGTGATGGATGAGATCCGTTGGTGGCCTTTTCCTCTTCTCCCGATGAAATTCTTGACAGCTTGACCACAAAACGCCATACTTAATATCCACAACACCGGAAATTCATATAAGCACTCAGTTCTAAAAATGTCTTATCAACGATGTTTCAAGGACGCGGACTACGCGACAGCTGGCTATGTCCAGCTGACAAATTGCTTATCTAATTTGTAATGTATCAAAAGCGTGTGAGCTACGTAGCCGTACGTCGCCGCTGGTATTTGTGGACTGACTGGCGCGCACGCGCACAGAGTAAGCTACGATCCTATCGCCGGTCTAAACATTCTTTTCAGAACAGAAGGTGTTGGTTCGATTCCTGCACTGAGAAAACATTTGTGTTTGTCATGAGTCTGGGTGTATTTATGTATGATATGTATAAACCTATTAACAAAAAAGAAATTAACTGTATGTATTTGTATCCGTTGTTTGGTATCCACAACCCAAGCGTTCGCGGGAGGAAGTTTCTTCGAAACCGCACTGTACGCGACCATTTCGGTTCTAAGGGGTGAGAATGAATTCACTGCCGCTGGCAAGCTGTTGCGATGGCAGAAAGTAGCCGTGGTCATCATTTCGAACATTTCCTTAAAAAATTGTACAAGCGGCAGAACACACACACGGGGCAAATTCTCTTCTCAGACTTTAGGACACGATACGGCAAGTAAGTTTGGGATCGTCGACAATTCTCACAGCGCGTCGTTGAACCAAGTCAAATGGGCTAAGCTAGTATCCGGGTGCACCCGCCCAGAGATGGCAGCAGTACTTCATTGCGACTTGTAAAGTCCTTTGCCCCGACGTGAAGCACTGCTTCACTTTGTTGAGTACACCAAGTTTTTTTAGAGTCAGCTTCACCTTGTCTTGCAAATTATCTCGGAACTGAACATTGTTGAAGACGTCAACACTAATGATCCCAATGCTCTAGAAGATGAAGAGGGGAGTGTTCTGGAATTGTGGGACCACAGTGAATTGGGTTTTCTTAGCGGTGAACGCGCAAACTTGGGTCTTTTTAGGAATCAATCAGACCAAGTTATCCCGTCCCCAATCAGATACCTTGGACAGAGTGATCTCGATTTGAGACACATGCCAAGCTTTTCCTCCACAGCACAACGAGGGACATTTGTACGGCCCGTGTAATAAGCTTCTCCTGTACTGTAATCTGCATAGCAATGTATGTCGTTGATGTCCAACATATCATTGATATGCAGAAGAAGCAGCTATACATACGATACAGCGATACATGCCAATGCCTCTCCCTGACTCTCAATGGCTAATGCCCATCGGTGTGAAAGATACACAAGAAAGTCACCAATCGAGCGACCGTGGCGAAAGCCATATTGACGGTCGCTGACCAGGTCGTTTTTTTCCGGGTATCCTAGAAATTCGCACAAAGATCACACGCTCCATCTCCTTAGAGAGAAGAGAGTTAATAGCGATAGGCCTGTAATTCGATGGATCTGATCTATCGCCCTTTTTGGGCACTGGGTGCACATTCGCAGTCTTCCATGAAGACGGAAATCGCCTTGTGCGTTAAGAAAACGAAAAGAGGCGCGTGAGTACAGGACCCGCAAAAAAGCAATACCCGCCGGACCTCCTGCTTGGTTATGGAGATTTCCGGCATGGTTTTACCGCACCGCGTTATAGTAGGTGGTACAGCGCCTTCGTAATTCATATTTGAGTTTGAGGCAAATAGACTGCCGAGTAGATCGGTCTTTCGCAGTGGTGGTAACGACGATTGGCAAAAGTTCCCTTCGCGACCAGACCAGAAAGCACGACTTCCGGAGTGACAGCTTGCAAGTCGCCCACCTATTTTGCCAATGAATTGGAATTTAGCTCTGCTAGTTGCATTCTTACTGAACCTCGAGGCAGCATTAAATTTGCTTTTTAACTTAGAAATATTCCGATTCCGTGGCCGAGCCGTGGTCTAAGCCTCATTCGCAGTTTGCTTTAGAATTTTAGCTTATCTGCAAGACCGATTAAACCACAGCCGTTTTTTGACACTGGCAGCTACTCGCGGGCTTGAAATAAAACCATAGTACCGAGGATTGTCTCGGTGACTGCGGCTGCGTAGTCGTCAGGATCTTCTGAGCTAAAGCAGAGCTGCCTTCACGGGTACGACGTATAAAATTGACGCAATCCATCCCAGTTTGCCTACTTATAACACACGACGCCAATCAGTTGGTCGAGGTGGATCGGGTAGTGTGCATGACACTTGAGTCCGAACGAGCGGCGTAATTAATTGATCAAATCCAGTGATGGGTCCCAGTCTTCAGAGCCAGATGCGACACTATCGTAGTCCAGCATCTAATCTTCATGCTTTAAGTCATGTTCGATTGTTTGATTGGAACCTCTATGCTTCGATCCAGTATTGGGCGTCGTCGGTGAGCTAATGTTCCACGATGTGCCTGTAGTTATAGTTAACTGGCAGGTCCATCGGGTTCGGGCGTAAACCGGAAAAATGGGCCGCGTTTTTGATTGACGGTGTCTCTGCACTTCGACGCTCAAGGCGGAGGTTGTAGGGAACGCAACGACGTCAATGGCTCGTCAATACTATATAGCAAGCTATGGCTGTAGCTAGTTCTTTTAAGCTCGGTTATAATTATTCCCGCGGGAACTTGTAATTTTTTTTGGAATAAAAACTATACTATGTCCTTTCTAAATCAGTTCAGCGGTTAAAGCGTTACGAGGTAACAGACAAAAAGACAGACAGAGTAACTTTCGCATTTATAATATTAGTATGGATATTTATTCAAAATAAAAAAACGAGGCCAATCTCGACGTAATATATTTTGACTACAAGTAACTTTCAATAAAAATAAATAAAATAGTTTTACTATATTAAATATATCATTCCACCTCTCGGAACCCGCACAGTTCGGTCGTGAACATAGTGTTTTGCACAAGCTTATTTTAAAAAAATTTAATTCATAGTGTGTTCGAATAAAATTTGCCAACTACCAGGAGCGCAAAGATTATAAGAAAATCGAGTTATTCTCGAACTTTGTGTGTGTACAAGTAAGGTGAACAAATTACATAAGCATATCCAATCCAACGGCTAGACAAAAGTAAAAAGTGCTACACCCTCGATGCAACAGCCAATCATTAATTTGCTTGGAGGCGTGTCATCAGTGTCGTCACTACAGAAAACCGGTAGCTCGGACCCTACTACGTGAGTCACCCCCTCTTACTGATAATAATTAAGGCTGACTTGCATTTATTTTTGCCGACGGCAAGTGCATAAATAGGCCTTGGATAACATTTACATACAAAAATGACAACAAAGCATTCGCCTAAAAAAGTCACTGAAAAGATGACTCAGTCTATCATGAATCCATCAGGCCAAAAATCTGTTTCATCACCAAACCAGGCCGAACTCGCCAATAGACCAATAGAACGAAAACAAGGCGATGATCTTGAGTATGTGGTCAATAAGTTGGAGAGCATGCTTTCTTCTTTTAAGGAAGACCAAACCGACAAATATAGGAAACTGTTAGAAACTGTTAATACCATTAAAGAACAAAACAACAGTATTACGAATTCACTTGACTTTGTCTCGAAACAATATGAGGACATGGTTCAGAAACTACAGCAAGTAGAAAAAGCCGATAAAACCAATATTCATTCACTCGAACAGAAGATTGACTTTTTAGAGCGGACAGCGAGATACTCTTCGTTGGAGGTCCGAAATGTTCCTGAAAAAAAAGACAAGAGCACCTCAGATCTATGCAATATGATCACCTGCCTGAGTCATTCTTTGGACATGCCTATTGAATCATACACAATTCGAAATGATTATCGTGGAAACTCTAAACCCGGTACAGTCAAACCAATAATTGTAGATTTTAACTCCATTCCAATAAAGGACAAATTACTAAAATCCACTAACAGTATAACAGATTGAACAGAAATAACAATTTAAGTAATACGCAACTTGGTATCGCAGGCCCACCAACGAAAATATTCATTTCTGAAAATCTTACGCTAAAAATAAAGAGACTTTACATATTAGTAAAGGACTACGGGTCAACAAATGGTTATTAATTCTCTTGGTCCACGCCTGCGGCGATCTACCTGCGCCAAAAAGAAGGATAGCCAGCCATCAGGATTAAAAACACAGATGATCTGGACAAACTTGCAATAAAAGAATGACTATATCTTTCTCATGTAGATACAGTTCAATTTTGCAACTCAAAATGTTCATGTTTCTATATTTATGTCTTACAAAACTACACTGTTTTAAATGTTTAAGTAACTTAATTACAAAAGTACACTAAAAACGCAAACGATTACACATACACCCATTACACAGAGACATGCAGATACATTTACACAAAAATAGCTTAATGGTCAGAATCTAAATTATTACTTGTTTTTTATTATCAATTCTATAGGTTTCTTCTTTATAAAAACAAATTTATTTGTAAAGTGTCTTTCTGTCAGAGTTAATCAAATGGCTCGTTTTAATTATTATTACATTACAAAACATAATTATGCATGGAAAAAACTAGGCAGTACATGTATATATAAGGTATTTTTGAAATGTCATAAGCAGACATATTATGTTCACATACATACTAAAATATTTATATGGTGAGGCGGGCATCAATCATTACGTTTTAAGTCTCACAGAACCGTCATACATCATTTCCCGAAGCTATACACTCGAAAATGACGCTTAGCATAGTTAGGTGATGAAGCTATGTTGTGAAGAAATTTCTAATATGCTCCATTAGAAATAAGTGCCGCCCCTGCTCTACCTAGTTCCCCAGGGGACGCTGATAGATACTAGGGGTGGTTTGAGTCCCTAAATGTATGTAATGAAAAAAATATTTTTAAAAATTAAACTGAGATATTAAAATTTCCTCTCAACTCTAGAAGTAATTAGTTGTGAGAATAAACTTGTATTCAAGAGAATTGTATTCACTCATTGTTAAAATTATTTAATTTGATGTGTTTCTAAGGTGGTATTGATTATACGGATTGATCTGTATCCGTTAGTCCGAGACGAGTTAATTTAGTTTCGTGCAGAATTGTCAAAAGTGAGAACCAGTATTTCGTCCTGCGAAGATCGTCTGAGCAATATGGAAGTACGTGTAGATAATCTCGAGAAAAAGGGGTCCTCTGGCAATGCGTGCGATCAACAAGTACATGAGTTGATGGCCACAGTATCTAGGCTACAGGCTGAGTTAATTGACAGAGACCAAGATATGTTACTAAATGATATAGAAGTGGCTAATTTACCTGAACAAAAGGGGGAAAATTAATAAACCAACACATTTCACAGCCCATAGTGAAAGCATAATTGACATTATATGTACCAACGCCCCTGTTCGTCATGTCAGTGTTGCACACATTCCAGAGCTGGGAAACCATGCTTTAGTACATATTGAGCTTACTCTAAAAATGTGAAACCTATTCTACGTAGCATTACATACAGGCCTTTAAAGGACATTATATTTGAAAATTTTTACAATGACCTAAATTTCATCAATTGGCAATACATTGAACAATTGGATGATGTGAATGAAATGGTATTAGCATTCACCAATGCTTTAATATGGCTATTTGATCTCCACGCTCCCGAAAAGACAATATATATTAAAGAACTCTCACACCCCTGGATAACTGACACTATTAAGAAGATGATTAAAATACGTAACAACAGTCATAACAGATATAAGAGGACATTGCAGGAGTCCCACAAAATTTTCTATAAAGAAATGAAAGCAACTGTTAAATCTGCGATACACCAGGAGAAAAAAGTGTATTTTGAGAGATTTATAAATGGCAAATTAAACAATCCGAAAGAGTTGTGGAAGAACCTAAAAAGAGACATTCTGAGTAAGGAAAATAATAACACCTTTTTGTCAAGCGAATTCACTGACCCAAACAGGATAAATGGTCATTTCTTAAATATACCTGGGAAGAATGAAGTAGATATATCAACACTATCTTACTATGAGTTTCATAGGTTTGGTGTGCCACCTTACAATTAAACCCTGTAGATGAAGACTTAGTAATGAGTATAATAAAGGGCCTTCACTCTAATGCTCAGGGTACGGACCAAATATCATTGCAGATGCTAATGATGACCTTACCACAAACTTTGGGTGTAATAACAATGATAATCAACCGATCAATCAGTAGATCTGTTTACCCTGATGTGTGGAAGATCGCACTTGTTAGGCCTATTCCAAAAAAGCCTAATCCCAGCAGTGAGAAAGATCTTAGGTCAATTAATATCTTATCATGTATCTCTAAGATCTTAGAAAAAGTTGTTTGTATACAAGTCCGTAATTTTATTGAACATAATAACATTTTACCTAAAACACAGTCAGGATTTCGGAACTATCACAGTACTACAACAGCATTAATAGATGTTATTGACAACATTTTGTATTCACGGGACAATGGAATGAGCTCTATATTGGTATTATTAGATTTCTCCCGTGCATTTGACTCTATTAATTCTTCTCTTCTTTTATCCTAACTATCTTACTATGGTTTTAACTCTTCTGCAGTAGCTTGGTTCAATAGCTATCTCTTTAATAGATCACAGTTCGTAGAAATCATTAGGGAAGATGGCACAAAGAATACTTCTTCTATACAGCCAGTAGAACGAGGTGTACCACAAGGGTCAATCCTAGGACCACTTCTCTTTATTATTTATAGTGCAGATATCTCCACCTGTTTGCACCACTGTAATTACCATCTATATGCTGATGATCTGCAAATTTATCTACCTTTCACTCCAAGTACCACACCAACATCTGTAAAATACATTAATGAAGACCTTAGTAGAGTAGTTTTATGGTCTAGTAAAAACAATCTGGCTTTGAACCCTACCAAATCGAAATTTATGATCTTAGGTTCCAAGAAACAAGTCCAGGATATTTCCAGGCATCTGCCTACAATAACCATCTTGGGTGAATCTGTTGAATGTGAAACTGAGGCACTGAACTTGGAACTTGTTATGGATAGTCACCTTAGATTTGAGACACATGTTCTGGAAGCTGTCCGTAACTGCTTTTATAGACTTAGATTATTGTATAAACTGCGGCCATACATTAGTGTCAATACTAGAATCATGCTGTGTGAGACTCTAGTTTTATCTAAACTAAACTATGCTGATGCTGCTTATGGACCATGTTTACTGGCTAAGACGCAGAGTCTCATACAAATCATTTTTGTTTTATAATTCCCCCAAGAATGCATGTTACCCCTTATTTAAATAGTGGTAAATTACTGAAAATGACAGCACGCAGGCTATTGCATCTGGCAACACTGATGTTTGGTGTAGTTAAAAGCAAAAAGCCAATTTACCTTTATGAGAAATTGTCATGGGCGAGAGACAAACATAGATATGGGACCAGAGCATCATCGTTTCTAATCTTATGTCCTCGCCATAAATCCGCGGCTTTCCGTGGTAGTTTCAAGTTTGCGGCAAGTCGGTGCTAGAATGACCTAACACCGCCTATTCGTGCTGCAAATACGAAAAATACATTAATAAGGTATTATAAATCGTTTTTATTAAAAAAACAGATTTCCTAGCGAGAGACTAAGCTCTTACCTGTACTGTGTCCACGTATCTTAGGTTCCTCCACGGACTGCCGTAGACATCCTTCTACTGCTGAGATAATTTGATAACCAGACATGTCCAATTCCATCTAAATATCTCTAATGACTTTATCACAGTTTATTAATTTTAAGTCTTTCGGTAACTACTAATACAAATTCTTTTGTAACACACACAATATATAATTAATTAGCATTTTAAGTATTGATACGTTATTGGTTTTCTATATGTAACTGAGAAATGTTTGATATAGTTTTAAAGTGAGGTTATATTACGTAGTACATGCATGTGTAGTACGTTTTTATTTTATTTTTTTGGATATACTTTCTTTTTTTTTTCTTGTTTCCATCATCATTGTTACGGCAAAGGTATTATAACATACAGCTAAGACTGTTTTAAATATTTTTCCTTTTATCTTATGTTAGTATTATGTTGTGATGTAAATTATTAATTTAAATTATTATTTTTTTCTGTTTTGTTTGCGGTCACTCTGGTTTAGTGACAACCAAAAAGGCTCTTACAGAATATCAGTGCTGAGGCTTCGGCTGCAGCTTAAACTGAGTAAGAGACCTTTTTGGCACTCAATCACCAATGTATTCTTATTTATATATATTTATGTTAAATATGTAATTGTTTGAGAGTCAAATAAATGTTTTTCTTTCTTTCTTTCTTTTTTTCTATTACACACATCCTATTAAACTAAGTTAAAAGAAGAAATATATGATAATAATTAAAAAAAATTGATACTGTTTATCAATTGTATGAAGAGCTCCAACCATCAAGATTTTACTTGTTAAAGTGCACAATTGTAAAGTTAAATTTTAAATTAATCAAATTTAAATTGAATTAAATGCTAAATTAAAAATAAATTGATATATCACTTTGTAACTAAAAAACACTGTTTCTCGTTGACATCACTACGACTACACTCTAATGCACTCTTTGGCTGACCCTTTGTATAAATTCAATTATCACCATCAATCGCCAACACTACTGGTAGGTGACTGACTTGTATAAAAAAAAAAATGAAACTCTACGACTGTATTCTAAAGAACTCTCTCGCAGACTGCAGCAACATCGTTCCCGCAAACGCTTCCTGGAAATCCTCTATACCAGCTATCGGCTCTGGGGCCCTTTTCTATGCATTCACGCGGTCCATGGATCTAATAAAACTGGTTATTCAACATCCTAATCTGTATTGTTTGTTTATACAAATTATGTGACAAACTGAAACTACACCGTATTTGTATATCTTTTTAGAGATAAAAACAAAATACAGTTCGAGTACGTGACTTTCTATAGTTAAAGTTACCAAATTTTAGTTGATCCTTTTAAAGATTAAATATTTTTCTCACAGTTTTTTTCAAACTTGTTAAAAGATTCCTGTCATCGTAGACGAAATTAACCGTGTAAGCACAACACAGATGTAAGCACCTATTCACTTAAGAAAATAACTCAAGTTTCTAAGTATTGCACATAAATTCAGTTCACCATATTTACTTTCATGTCTATTTTCAAAGTAACATAAAACGATATGTTACAGACGCTCCTGCAAATGTTATGCAAGGATTTAGGGTTCGGTCTCGCGATATCACAATGTATTTTGTCTTTGATATGTTTATAGAAAGGCCAGCCTTTAAACTCTGTTCGTTAACTGGATCTACTATACTTTTCAAATCTTCTGACTTGGAAGTAATAAGAGCCGTTTCATCGGCATACCTAAGGTTATTTATAATTTGGCCGTTTATTACGACACCCCACTCCTTATGCTCCAAAGCTTCAGACATTATAGCTTCCGAATATATGTTAAATGAAAGCGGCGACAATATACAACCCTGTCTGACACCCTTACATATAGCCACTTCATCAGTTTTTTCTCCTTTTTTTTTTGATTTTGTATGATTTGCAACTTTTGTTTTGCAGCATATCTTTTTCCAATTTAATTTTTTTATTGATTTTGGTAAATCAGCATATTATGCTCGATTTGCAGTGCTTAATAAAAACGTCAAATATATCACGACAACGATCACGCTTGGCCGAATAAAATAATTATCTACATCAATGTTTAAACATTAGATTTGTCTACCTTTTCTACCTCCAGTTGAGTGATAGTGGGCGAGGCTTCGTAGTTCTTAGAACATTTTATTATCTTATTCATATATTTACATAAGTGAGTAAGGGGGGGTTACAATTATTTTCTCTAATTAAAAAATAGTATTTATTTACACACAAAACGAGGAAATAATTTCTAATAGGATTAGACTTTTTGATAGTTGGCAACACTGCCTCTTCGTATCCTTCAGCTTTTATTATTGAGTATTTTTTAATAAAATTTAATTTTCAGATTACGACGCAGACTGTCCGGCGGCGATTGAAAGAAGCAGGGCTTCGGCACCGTAGTCCAGCGAAAAAGATTCCGCTAACAGAAGCGCGTGCTCGAGCAAGAGTAAGCTTTGCTTGGGATATTATAATTTTGACTGGGTTGATAACACCGTCATATTTAGTGAAGACAGAAAACTTTTATGTAGATGAAACAATGTCAATATAATTTCTGTCGTCTTTAACAGATTGAAAATGTTTGTCTTCCGTCTTATCTCAATAGTCAACTTGGGTTATACCCACCCAGGCGTTTAATAAGCAATTTTTACATTGTTTTTGACTGTTATGATTTTTACTCAGTCAAAATTATATTGATTACCTGCAGGTTATTTTAGCTAAACTTGCTTTTCTGTTAGCTGAATACTTTTCAAAGGTTATGATAAAATTAACAGTAATTAATTATGGCCACAATAAAACGAGTATGTTAAATTTTTCTATACTAATAAACTTACCCAAATACTTACTTTTGTTAGGTAAAACTCCAGCAGTTATGATAGATGACTCGCTCAAAATTTTCCATGTAAGTAATTAGCTCTATACCTAAAATTTTGGATATTTACTTTGTACCATGGATATATCGACATTTTGAGAGACAGCATAATATAATGAATTAAAGATTAAATTTAATATGGGTTTTAGTATTAGTCAGGACCCAAAATGGAACATATAAGCATCCAGTTGACAAACTGTGTCCGATTCCAACGCAATAGACCTTTTAAATATATAAAATTGATCTTTACACGCTCATAATCTTAATATTAAATAATTAAAATTCCGATTTTATTCCGCTATATTTCCCGCTCAATTATTATTTAAACCGCTACCTTTTCATTTATGATTTTGTTTTTTTTTTTTGTGACGCAACTCTACCAAGGGCTAGGGCTAGGGCTATCTCTAATTTATTCTTGGCTTTGGTAATCCTACGGATTTCCATGGCGGGAAGAATGGTGGCGCTGCTGATGAGGTGTGTGGAGCTTTTTTTTTTTTTTTTTTTTTTTTTACCACTAAGGTGGCAAACAAGCTTACGGCCCGCCTGATGGTAAGCGGTCACCGTAGCCTATGGACGCTTGCAACACCAGGAGTATCACTTGCGCGTTGCCGACCCTATCACTTGCGCGTTGCCGACCCTAGGCTGCTCATTGAATGTTTGAGGTCTCACGAATCTCCGCTGGAGGCGCTGCTTGCTATGCAACAATACAGTCCGTGTCATTCGCGCTGCAACCGACCCCACCCCCCGCCAACAGGCTCCGCTCGTGCCTGCTCCCCTCCCTGCTGTCAACGCCTGGAGCCGTCCTCCAGCGCTAATTGACGCGACCAAATCTAAAGAGACAGACAAACTTCTGCCTGCTTTCCCTGGGCCCGTCTCAGTCACGGGTATTCCCTACCCCGCCCCTCTCATGTCCCGGGACATCCCGCGTCCAGCGCCTATGCGAAGTACTCCCGCACCTCTCGCGCAAACGCGCCTCGCCCCCCCGCGCCCCTCTCTTGCGCTGCCCCGCAACGCCGCTCAGACGGCCGAGCGGCAGCACTTCGGCATTCTCGCCGAGATTTCTTGGGCCTGCGACCCAGCCTATTTTGAGGTCGTGTACGCCGAATACGTACATATCACCGATCTCAATCAAATGCTCAGCTTCATGGCTAAGCAACGCAAATTCTTCGCCGCCCTCCGCAGGGTGGCCCCAAAACCTTAAAAACCAAAATGGATTGCACAACCGCGCGCGGAAAACCCCGGTCCGTCTCCTTAGGCTATTTTAACGCCAACGGTCTTCGAAACCAAAGAGAGGAATTATCGCAATTCCTCTCGTCCCAAAAACCGGACGTCTTCCTCATCCAGGAAACTTTCCTAAAGCCCGCTGTCCGCACCTCTTCGATCGCGAACTATCGCACCGTCCGTAATGATAGAACTGCCTCCAATCTCGGAGGCACTCTCATCTATTACAGGCGCTCCCTGCATTGCTCCCCTATCGATCCTCCACCACTTACGAACTTAGAAGCATCCGTTTGCCGCTTAGCGATGACCGGCCATCAGCCGATCATCATTGCATCGGTTTATCTCTCTCCCTTAAAAGACTTGCTCGAGAGCGACCTTCAGTCGCTCTTAAATTTAGGCGACGCCATCATTCTTACCGGCGACCTAAATTGCAAGCATCGCCGCTGGAACTCTTCAGTAACTTCATGGAGAGGCAGACTCCTCGACGATTTAGTTGACAGACTAAACTTTGACATCATCGCTCCCATGACGCCCACTTACTTTCCCCACAATACTCGGAATAACCCTGACGTACTCGACATAGCACTTCTAAAGAATGTAAGGCTAAGCTTACGCTCTATAGAGGCGCTTGACGAACTTGACTCGGACCACCGCCCTGTCTTCCTCCGATTAGGTTCCCCTTCGGACTCTCCTCCCGACACTAGAACCGTGACGGACTTGGATAAATTTGGGCAATTGCTCGAAAATCCCAGCTCGCCACATCTAGACCGCGTTCCCAACGTAATCTCATCCGCGACCGACCTAAACGTAGCTTTCGACTCACTCACTAGCCACCTGACCGCCAGCGTTGGCGAGTGCTCAAGACAGGTGCCGGTTGGTGATTACCACCACCTAATCGTGCCTCAGCACATCAGGTCGCTAATGACATACGCTACACCAACGACATCCCTAAAACGATAGGTACCCAACTAGCCCTCTTTGCGGACGATACCGCTCTCTATACCACCGATAGGCAAGTGAGTCGAATCGCTAAGAGACTCCAACCCGCTATCACCGCCCTAGGCTTATGGTTTCAGAAATGGAGAATCGAGGTGACGATCTCGCTGTCCGGATAGCGATATTATTCTGTACGACCTCCCCGAATAGGGCCCCGGGTTCTTCGGCGCCCAGAAGTATACACGAGGTATCAAAGAGTGCCGGGCCGCTTCTCGACCCCACTTAATCGCAACCGTACCCGCGTAACGGGGAACTCCCCTCCTGGCGGTGACTCACCGAGACTCACGCTGGTCGAAGGGACGCCCCCGAGAGCGACAACCCAAGCCGAGCCCTTGAGCGTTGGGCGCTATATGGGCTGAGGCTCCTTCAGAGTCGCCCCAAAAAGCCCGGTGAAGCAGTAATGGCTGCAACAGCCAACTGCTTAGTCAGTTCAGAAAAAAAAGAAAAAAAAAAAAAAAAAACTGCAACCGACGCAACGCACGACGCCGCCGTTATTTGTTATTTATAAACATCAACAACTTATAACTACAATGTTACTTGCGAATGGGTCAAATTAAACGATAACTATTTATTGTTGATGTTTAAGATTCAACCGTGATTGACGCCTTATCGTGTAGGTCTAGACATATTATGGGAAGACCGGCAAGGACATCCGAGCTTGACATTAACTTAATACCTCAACGATTTTATTTCTGCCTACCTATTAGGAGTATTCGGTTGGTATAAATTATGAAAGTAATAAACCTTATTTGTATTTATTTTTGATGAAATTGATCTTTAATTAAACCTTTCCTCTTAAAACTTAAATTACCATGCCCACCACTTGTCGTGGGGTCTGGATCACTACAGCTACCACCACTGCGAAAGACTGACGGTGACTTGGCACACAGTGCTAAAGAGAAAGCCGATATCCTGGGCAATCTCTTCGCCTCAAACTCAAATATGAACGACGAAGGCGCTGTAACAACTACTATACCGTGGTACGGCATGACCATACCGGAAATCACCATAATACAGTGGGTGGTCCAGCGGGCTTTGCTTTTCTTAGACGTTTATAAGTCGAGTGGACCAGACGGTATACCATAGCACCACGCTTAAACAGTGTGCTCTGAGTTGTGTCCTTTACTCACGTACAAATACGCACCTGGGCGATAGATCAGATCCATCGAATTACAGGCCAATCGCTATTAACTCTTTCCTCCTCAAGGTGATGGAGCGTGTGATCAACACAAAGCTTCTAAGATACCTAGAAAAACACAATCTTGTCGGCTACCGTCAATATGGCTTTGGCCACGGTCGCTCGACCTGTGACCTTGAAGTGCATCTCACACACCGATTGTGCGGACAGACCCTTCGATATCTGTGGCACAAGGTTTTGCCCGTGACAAGGAGTTTCTTCTTAGGCGCTTGAGATATTAAAACGCGTATATGCACACAACAGACCGATTTTAGTTAACTTATGCGTCTAACTTAAATTCTAACACATATGTACAAAAATTTTACTTCTTAGCTTTCATAGCTATTAACTTGTTGAAGTTTTCTTGAAGACTGAATACAATTTCAAAATCTGTTCTGTATTTATAATAAAAATGAAAAACCCCATCAGAGGGAGAGGTTGTTCCATAGAACCTTCTAGATTTAGTACTTAACTTATTGTACTTACTGTGGTGACTTAAAATCTAGCCCATACAAAAACTTAGTGAAAGACAACATATACACACCGGCAAAATTAGCGGAACAGAAAAAAAAGTGAGACTATGAGATAATAACGCATATATTTGTCGAAAATGTAATTAGACACAAAATAACAAATTGATTAACATCTTTTAACAACGACTTTGAAAAGTCTTCGTTATTTTTTATTGAAAAATAAAGAAATTTGAAATAAGTGAAATTTTTAGATGATTATGAACCATCACAAAAAATAAAAAAAAAGTAAGCATTAAATGATTTAACAATAAAATTAAAGCAAAATTAATAACGAGTGTTTCCCCCTCTTGCTCTGATTACGGTTTCCATTTGCCTGAGCATGCTACAGATTATGTTATCGATGATTTCTTGAGGCAACCGCTCCCACTCCTCAAGTAATGCGTTTCCAAGTTCATTCAGATTGTTGGGGGGTGGCATTCTGGATTTAACCCTTCTTTTTAGCAAGTCCCAGATATGCTCTATCGGATTCATATCGGGGGAATTTTCTGGCCACTGCATCACCGGTATACCTACGTGGCTCAGATATGCCTGTACCGATTGTGCACTATGAGCACGAGCATTATCTTGCATTAGAATAAAGTCGTCACCAATAAATGGGGCAAATGGTACAACATGTTCTTCTAAAATGTCTCTGATGTATCGATCTGCTGTCATGGTCCCTCCTGTGACTATCACTACCTCCGTGCGAGCTCCCAAACATATCCCTCCCCAAACCATAATCGAGCCGCCACCATAAGCCACTGTGTGTTCAAAATTAGACTGTATGTGGCGTTCTCCTTTGCGTCTCCATATTCGCTGTCTCCCATCGATCTGTTTTAAAAGAACTCTGCACTCATCAGTAAAGAGAACCTGCTGCCATTCGTTCAAATCCTTTTTTTGTGTTCCGCTAATTGTGCCGGTGTGTATATAATAGTCGATATGAACATATATTGAAAGTGTAGGTATATCTACCTAGCTATAAATCGCTACTGACAGTTGGGGTCTCTATCGGCTATTGCCATCACAGTCACACGATTTGCGGCTTGACTATAAAATAACACTGTTTTACATTTTTAGGTTTTATAGCCAAACGGTAGGAGCTATAATGACGATTTAGGTGTCCTAAGATAGAGCTTTCGGAGGCGGTTCCAACGAAGCATAGTGGTATGTTCCATCGTCTACGGTTAGGCCGTAGTGAGAGAAGAGCTGGAATTCTAGCTCTCAGGGCTTTCTGCCTACACTAGATGACTACAGACTTTGTGCTATATGTCAAAAAATGGACCTAAAATTTGGACATACCTTTCCGTGTTTTTGGTGTCTGTCAGTATGTTAAATCATGAAAAAATGTGTGACATAAGTTTTCAGGATTTTCATTGTGCTCCTGTACTTCAGGGCTTAAAGTTACCTGTATGAAACCTATTTATCTCGGTAGATGCCTATGAAGGGTATCTAGTGATGCATTTATTTTTATCCTATGTAACCCGGTTGCTGAGTTATAAGCTATCGTATTTCATAACTTTACACGTAATTTGTGCCCCAACCATACTACTTATCGTAACGGTATAGATACCTACGTGTAGGGGCAAAGGTGTGCTTTTAACCTGTAATACTTATTTAAGGCATAGCCTTAGGACTAAATGACTCTAGCCAGGTAAAGTTTTAGACAGTCTTTCTCTTTTTTACCCATAGACCCACCCCTTTTGTATCTCTATCGCAGTCTATTATCAAAGGAGTGAGGGAGAAAGAATGTACAATACTCAACACGCTAACTATTTTCACCTGTAACTTATTAACCGTACATACGGTCTATATAGAATTTTACATAGTAGTTCTATACATTTTTGCACAACAAATGGCATATGTTTTACAAACATGTTAAACTAAATTTCCCGCTTTTTTGGGGATAGTCGTGCGTACAAGGTCGACAACATGTTGGTACTCACACAATATTATTTTTGATATCAACAAATAGTAAAAAGGGGAAATGAAACAAACCTACTCTACTTTTACCTAACTTAATACAATTTTACACTGATTGTTATAACATTTTCTTAAATCTAAACTAGTCCCTATAAGGAAAATAATTTTTATTGTGTAAATGTACTTAATATTAACTTATTATTACGAAACACTACATGACAAAATTATGCATTTTTACATAAATGTTTTTGGATGCAATTTGTGTTGCATTCTTGCAGCGGTGATAACACCGATGAGCACTTGCCACACACATAAGGAGTCAGAGGGAGAAATTGGCATGTAGCTGTAATTCCTCGGTTTAGTCTAAGAAATTTCTTTCAACATTGGAAGCAGAGGAAAAAGAAACAGTATATTTAGTGGCTACTTGATGCCCCTTTTAATGTGGACATTTAAAATGCAAGGGAAATTCAAGTTAATCTTTTCGCATACTACCACTATGTAGGGACTGCACAACCGATCATTCGTTTTAATTTTTTTCTTATTTTCTTTTTAACTGTAGTTGCTATGATAGCATGAACATTAATTCCGGCATCCCGCAAGGCTCTGTGCCGTCCCCTACGCTATTAAATGTTGTCCATCGATAACATACATTGCTATGCAGATAACAACACTCCAGACGCTCGCCGTGCGAACATCTCATGTTCTGCTGTAGCAAAAAATGCAAAGAACTTGCGTTGAAAATCGAAACCACTTGGTCCATAAATCAGTAACAGATCGGATGCCTTGTGTTTCACTTACTTGTTGTGAAGTACGTGTTACTGTTGAAACGCTTTTGCCCAGGACAGACAGAGACCCCTATAAAGGTCGAATGCTAGTCGAACAAACGTCATCTTGTTTAATAAACGTGTTGAACGTGGTCGTGTGCGACGTCAGCTCACCACCTCGCTCTCGGCCTAACGTTAGTGGTTAGATAGATAGTAGAAGGTACGTCGCCATTGTTATATTTAACCTGTGACGCTCCATTGGTTGCAGGTCCGGCAGCTGAGCAACAAGTCAGTCTCGTGGATCCGACGCCGTGACGCACACATCCTCACCGTCGACCGGTTTACCTTCATCGCCGACGAGCGCTTCCAGGCCTTCCTCGTCGAGGCCACCGATACCTGGACGCTGCAGGTCACTCTTATGCACACACAGACACACAGCACACGCTCTGACGATCGCATATCTACAAACTTGTGAAAGAGTTTAGACTTAAGTGTAGTCAGTATCTCAGGACCGTTGTGCGGGATTTCTTAAACAATCTACGCATATAAAGTCAAACATCTATACTTTCAACTGTAGAGGGCGTAAAGTCATATACATTACTATGTGATGTATTTGTTATACTGACCGGGAACGCTATTCATACGCCAAAAACATGCCGGTGCATTGTCGCCCGCGAATCAGCCAGAGATTCTGCGAAGCATCATTTACAATAAAAATCTATAATAATATAAATAAGTTTAAACTGTTAGTGACACATTACAACTATGGAACCAGAAACAAAAAGAAACTACAGTCAGTAACTTAAAAAAAAAAAAAGATCAGGAATAGCTATTGCATGTACTTACTCGTTTTCTTGTAACACTAGTAGCAATCAAAACACTTAAGGCCGGGCCGCACATTATGAGAAATTTCCGATAGAATTTTTTTTGTGTGCTGATTTTTTATTTATTTATTTATTTATTATAAATAAACAGATTATTATATGAAACTTGGCTGGAACGCTCTGCTCGCTTCTCTCGCTTAGCATCTTAATCTAATGAACAAAAATATTTATTTATTTAACATTACCATGTAGGTACTATCTTTGGGAAAAAGTTCGGGTTTTTCCCGTTCGTCCAACTATTATGCCTAACTGTTTGTACGAACTAGGTTTTTTTTCCCGTGGACCAACTAAATAGTTGAACATTAGAAAACCAAAATTTACAGGGCCCTTCGTACAACTGCATGACCAGATGGACCACTACGCCGACCTGACTATTGGGCGGGGTCGGCCCGGGGCGCGTGCGTGGCGCACTCGAGAATTTTTCTATCGGACATTTCTCGCAATTTGCGGCTGGCCTAAATAATAAGTTAAATATGATTATATTCTCTTTGTTAAATTTCAAATTTTACTTTTTAAACGAAATACTAATTGTCTTCAAAGATATAAATTGAAATTATATAGATTAAATTCGTAAGACAGTAACTAAACAATGTAATTACATACCGATCTACGTCTAACGGAAATCTGGCTAAAAATATTTAAAATAATAAAACGGGATTAAACGCGTCATTTGGCAAAATAACTTTTTCCCGACGTTTCGGCTGGTTTACACCAGCCTTGGTCACAGGTAGACTGTCTACTAACAAAAAATAATAATAAAAAATTTCACCCTAGGAGCCTTCTTAGAATCGCCGACTGGTGAAACTTCTGCTTCGGTATTCAAAAGAAGCTGCGAGGATGGTTAGAGAGACATTACTAGTTTTGCTCGCGGTTTCGACCGCTCTAAATTCGGTTAACGGTGTAGGATTTCAACGGCAACTTCTCTATTATAGAAAAAAAACCGATTCACACTTGACGTTTACAAGTAGCTTATGCAATTTCCCGGCACTTAAACTATCTCCATGCCAAATTTCATCTTAATCTTAATCGGTATCGTGATTTAAGCGTGAAGCGGTAACAGACAGTTACTAATCGCATTTATAACATAGCGGACCCGGGAGAAATTTTTGGATTACTCACTGTTTACTATGGCCTCTATGTCTAAATTATTTGATTCTTCATTATCTTTCAAATTTTCTATCATAGAAGTATTCGCGGGAAGACTTTCTTTAAATTATTTTGAATAAAGCTAGCCCTATCGATGCGTTTTTTACGTTCAATAAAGTGTGTCGATTCTAAGTCACAAATTTCACAATCATTAAAGTTGTAGAATATGATAATAATGGAGTCGCATTCAATGCAGCGAATGTTGAAATCATTATGTACGATAATGTCAATCTTTGCCGTTTAGGAGAAGATCAGTGACACACCGACTGCAGCGCCACCTACCGGGTTTATTTGTGAATGCAAACCATGCGGTGTCCCACTCGAATGTAGGTACACAAAAAATATCATTAAATTCATCCCTGCCGTTTATCATTTTTTACCCATACCAAAAAAAGTGCACAACGCCGCTAAAGAAGTTTTCGCTTCAATAAAAATTATAATAGGCGTGGCATTACGGTTTCCGTCTTACGAATTTCCACGATTAGGACACGTGACCTGATGCGAGTTTATCATTTTTTACCCATACCAAAAAAAGTGCACAAAGCCGCTAAAGAAGTTTTCACTTCAAAAAAAACCGACTCACACTTGACGTTTTCAAGTAGCTTATGTCCTTTCCTGGGCTCAGACTATCCCATGCCGAATTTCATCTTAATCCGTACAGTGGTTTAAGCGAGAAGAGGTGACAGACAGATAAACAGTTAGTTAATTATGCATTTATTTGTGTGTATGTGTATGTGTGTGTGTATGTGTATGAGTATGTGTGTGTGTGTATGTGTATGTGTATGAGCTACTTTTCAATAACCTTAGAAAATATGGATATTATTGCTAATGGTCTATAGTACTTCATTTTTTCTTTATCGAGCTTTTAGTGATGTGGTACTAACATAGATATTTGTAGTTTGATGAGCTCTGATCTCAGATTCGTGAATATTTCATCATATTCTGTACTGTTAGTGCTATTTAGTGATCTAACAGTCCTAATAAGATCATTTGGTGTCACCGGCTGCATAAATATGGAGTCTTGTTTATAAGATGTGTCCATTTTTACGGTTTCGTACCCAAAAGGTAAAAAACGGGACCCTTTTACTGAGACTCAACTGTCCGTTCATCCGTCTGTCACCAGGCTGTATCTCATGAACCGTGATATTTAGACAGTTGAAATTTTCACAGAAGATGAATTACTGTTGCCGCTATAACAACAAATACTAAAAATAAAATGAAATAAATATTTATGGGGGCTCCGATACACTTGTTTTTGTTTGATATTGATAACGGCAACAGGTAGACGCTCGAAATATTCACAGAATATTTAGTTACATATTCACTTTAAAAATAAATAATTAATTTAAAATCAAAAAAAACAAATATTTAAGGGGGCTCCCATACAACAAACGTGATGTTTTTGCCATTTTTATAGATAATGGTACGGAACCCTTTGTGCGCGATTACGACTCGCACTTGGCCGATTTTTTCATAACATCGTTTACCTTTTGTGTCTTCGTAGGAAAAAATGTGTTAAATGATTCTGCTGTTTAATATGGATCCTGTATTCTTTTATCGTCGATTTTTTAACTTTTTAACATGCCATGTTGCCTTGCTTTTATTTATGGCTGTCTTTATGTAAGAGTCATTCTTTCATTTTGTGAATGGCAAACTGTAGTAGCCTGGTTACTTGATGCCATCCTTTGGGTAGGAATGAGTTTCATTTGTGGCGTAAACTTTATAAATAATATATAATAGAAATAAAATAATAATTATTATTCTAGAAGAAATAAATATAATATTACAAAGTAAATATGTATTACAATATGTGTACTTACCAACGTCGTTGTTGTATCGTGCCCGAACGTGTTGCAGCCTCAAAGGTCGTGTAGTACAAATATCTTGTGCTCTTATGATAAGGATACATCACGTCACGACCGGGCGCAGGCAGCGCACTTGCTAGCCTTCAACCAGTCTTCGCCCGACTTACTTGCCTGCTCATACATACATAGATACGCTATAGCTAATTGTTTATGCTAAAGATTATTTTTATTTCTTGTTCTTGCTTTATACTTCTTTTTTTTTCTAACAAGTTATTGTATACTTGATCCTTTACAGTCTGGTTTTCGTCCTGGACATAGTACAGCTACAACACTCGCAAAAGTTACCGACGATATCGGCGAAGGCATAAAACATAAAAAAGTCACTACACTCTCTCTGCTTAACTTCAGAAATGCCTTCAACACGGTTGATCTTGATGTTTTATTGAGGACTTTACGTTTACTTAACATATCTCCATCGGCCATTGATTGGTTTTGCAGTTATCTGTGTGAGCATTGGCAGCGCATTTAGTTAGATGATTCTATATGTACCAAGTGCGAAAAATTTGCTGGCGTCCCACAGGGTGTCGTGTTTTCCCCTCTATTGTTTGCAATATTCATAAATTCTATCTAGACAATATCTAGTTATACAAGCAATTAACAATTTAAAATCTGCCCATAGCTATTGCAGACATAAATAATGATCTTACTCGTATTACGGATTGGAGTGAGTCTTACGGTCTCAAACTAAATCCTGTTAAAACTCAAGCAATAATTGTTGGCAGCTCGCGTGTTGTAACAAAATTAGATTTTAACTCAATTCCATCAGTAAATTTAAATAATGTTTTAATCCCTTATAGTGACTCAGTGAAAAACCTATGAATACAAACAGACCGTTTCTTGACATGGGGTAAATTAAATTAGCAAGAAATTGCTCTTTGCTGCGACTTCGGAATTTCTTACCTATTCCCACTTAAATTGCTTAGGCACAATCGTTACTTCTTCCCTTTCTCGGTTATGCCGACGTTAGCTATCTTGATCTTACAGTCGAGCAACTTAATAAATGCATTAAAATGGTTATATATTATAATAACTAAATCTATTCTAACTATTTTCGGCATAACTGCGGTCGATTTACATATCTTCATAACGCATATTGGGCGACCCAAATACTATTTAACTTACATAATTTTAAATAAACTAAAATTAATCGCACTAACGAACGATTAATCTAATGATTTTTCAAGATAGTAGATATTTCAACTACGTATGAAAAACCTAATGAACGATTCGCCAACGGTTTATCAATACTGCGCGCCCGTCGTGCTTTAAATAGTAATATTTTTTTGGGACAGGAAAAAACATACTCAGTGTATTGTTTTCACGTCACTTGAGTTAGGAAAAACGCAAAAAACTAATAATTAGCGAATTAAAAAAAAAAATACACAAATACCGTGGGAACATATTTTTTATATTTTTAAAATTTTTATATCACTTATTACTAAATTTAACATAGTAAGAGCTTTCTTAGTCCTTAGCGGCCTTGAATTTTTGATATATTCAATATTATTTACTTATTTGAGCTGATTTCCAAAAGTTATTTTTTGTAAAACTAGGAAGGTAAAGTTCGAGCTCCTAATTCGTAAATACCAGCAAACAAACGTCGTTTCAAAAAATTTAGAGGGATCGTTATATACTCTTTATGTACGCTACGGCTTCTTTTTTTAATTTTTTTGCAAAATGTACTACTAAAAATTACATTTCGCTGCACAAAAATCGTCACAAAAGCTCGAAAAACTAAGTCGATTTTCTGATAAATTTAATAATTTTACTGAATAATACTTATACCATATTAAAGTTCACATTTTTCAGAAAATGAGACAATAAAAATAATTTACATAATTAGATAAAAATAGTCTTCAATAAACAATTAAAAGTAGTATATATATAACTGTTGATGAGTTAGGCTATATTTTTATTTAACTAAAGTTAATTTTTGCTTCACTTTTGATATTGATATTTTTTTGTTTAATTTTATCATGGGTCGAAAAAATTTTTCGTACAAATGTGTTCGAAAAAGAAAATATGCACCTGAATTAAAAACTGCAAATGAAGCAAAGTAATTACTTTATTATTTTTTGTCATTAATATATAACTAACAAACAATTAAATAACTTGTCTTACATCGAAAAAAATAGTAATATAGTAAACATATTATATAAATAAAGATCAATTGCTCCATGTATGCAAGACAGAGCATCACTTAAAAACGGCTTGACCGATTTGCCTAATTTCTTTTTTGTTGTGCTTATATTTGTCAGGACAAGGATTGAGAAAAAACCAAGCACTAAGTAAAAACGGTCAAAGGCGAGTTGGATTCGCGCACTAAGGGTAAAGCATTCATCCTATTGTAATAAAATTTGACAAGTTGTTCTGCACACGCTAGGGAAGGTTTCTGAATTAGTACAACTCTTTTACAATAGTTAGTGTGCTAGTCGTTTCAACGTTCACCGAATCAATAGTTGTTTAAACCAGACAGAGTTGGGACAAGTAGCTAGTTATGACTAAATATAATAAATTCCCAATAAGTATTAGAAAATAACTGTTATATTATTTACATGCTTATGCATTTTGTTCTGAGTTTGAGTACACTGTTTCAGAAAGAAAAAATAGGAAAATTTTATAAACCAAGACTTAACCTTATCAAATGCAGATACGCAAAACATCGACATACCCCAAGTTTCAATCTCATCCCAGGTGAATACGGTAAGAAGTGTTGTTCAGTACTAAAATTTCACAAACTGATTAAGTTGAAATTGAAACAAATTATAATAACAGTTCAGATTTCAAAGCATCATAATAATATAATACTCATTTTTAAGGTAACTAATAATGAATCTGTATCATCAGTAACGAATTTAAAATTAACACCTGAGAAACCGCTGCTCTCAACTCTGGATGAAATAGATATGACGATGACAACAGAAGACGAATCAGACATCCATACCGTAAGTCCATGATAAGTTCAAGGCGACGTTTCTTTTTATCTCGTTTATATTTAGGAATGAACAAAATTACTCCACTGAAATAAAAATTCTGAATTTGCAGAAAGATATTTTAAATAGTATACGACATGTTTTTGGCGATCAAACAAACTGTGAAAATTATTGCTGTGCACCAGAAAGAAAAGCAGATCAGAATGTGGTTCCGATGGTGTCCACTTTAATGCTTAAATTGCAGAAGAACGCATCTCAGAGAGCATTTAATTGTGGCAAAAGAGTTCATTATTCTTTAAAAAACTCATACGAAGCTCGCTGTCATGCAGCAGTATATGCATTCAATAGCGGTAAACCGCAATACACATTATATAAAACACTGTGGGCCAAGAGTCCCGGACAGAGTATAAAAAAATTAGAGAAAAAATTACATGAAAAAAATATGTACGACAAAACTCGTCGAAAACTGTAGAACCAAACTGAATTTTGGTAAAATGGACGAAAATTATGGTAATGCATGTAACCGCCCAGCTATAGATAAAAAGGATTTTGAAAATGCAAAGAAGTTGTTTTTAAATAACCTTAAACAGCAGGCCCTGAACAGATTTGAAATATAGCGAAGTACTGTATTGGAAGCAGAAAGCAGCTTGTGGGTCAAACTTCGCCGGTGCATTTTGACAGCCTCTAAATTTTCAAAAATCTGCAAGAGGCGTGTTAATTAAAACTCTGCACCACTCGTGAAAGCTATTTTATATAGTTATCACGTTCCTTCCATTAAACATGGAAAAGAAAATGAAGCCATTGCTTTGGAACAACTCAGTGTACAAGAAAACATTCAGATACAAAAATGTGGGTTGTTTATCGATGAGCAATACTGTTTCCTGGGGGCATCTCCTGATGGAATTTACGAAGAAGGACTAGTAGAGATTAAGTGTCCCTCCTCCGCTTTCGGTATCGACCCGGATGAAGCAATTGCAAGAAAAAAAATCAAATGCTTAAAACGAGGCAATTCTGATGAACTTGTTCTGGATGAAAAGCATGACTGGTTTGACCAAGTGCAGGATCAGCTGCATGTGCTTATTTGCACTGTGGACTGTATACTGGTCGTGAATACCCAATGAAAGTGGTAAGAGTTCATAGAAACGATGAGTTCTGGGAAAACCACATGTCACCAAAGCTGACACGGTTTTATCATGAATGTGTCCTTCCGGAAATAATCGATTCTCGAAAAGCCAGAGACGTATACTTTTCTAACAATGTTTCTCAAATTAATTTTTTTTAAGTGAAAACTTCTTTAGCGGCGTTGTGCACTTTTTTGGTATGGGTAAAAAATGATAAACTCGCGTCAGGTCACGTGTCCTAATCGTGGAAATTCGTCAGACGGAAACCGTAATGCCACGCCTATTATAATTTTTATTTTTGAAGTGAAAACTTCTTTAGCGGCGTTGTGCACTTTTTTTGGTATGGGTAAAAATTATAAACTCGCGTCAGGTCACGTGTCCTAAGCGTGGAAATTCGTAAGACGGAAACCGTAATGCCACGCCTATTATAATTTTTATTTTTTTTCTATTATATGTGTTTTTCTCGTGGGGTTGCCTTACCGCTTACATATTTCGATGGCTTAACGTCCCCCCCCTTTTTTTTTTTTTTATATGAAAACTTCTTTAGGCACGTTAGGCCAATTTTAGATGGGTAAAGTCTAATGGTTTTGCGTCATTGACATGCTGTTTCGGATGATAGAATGTTTAACTTCTGACAACAGACCTCATGACTATCTTAATTTTTTTATTACACGCACACATGTCGGGAATAAAATTTAATAAAAGACTTGAATTATGTAGGCTAATGTGCTATGGCAATCGATCACTTTTAATTTCAAAACTGTTCTTGCCATATATACTGAAACTTACAACAACGGCTATAGGTATACACCCGATCTCTCGTGTGGTGTAGCTGATGCCGATACTGTACTGTACCTACCTAGGGATTTTATGTCGAGCGAGTAGGAGGGACGCATTGTCCACATTTGCTTATTATAAAACAATAGCCAGGCCGAGGCAGGCCTTGTGGGTCCACATTTTTATACCTGGAGATGTAAGCGTCTCTAGTCAAATGCAATGTTTTAAGCTTTTATAAATTTTGAATAATAATATTACTCATTGAGTAGACCAAATATTTAGGTAATATGACCGGCCAATTTTTTTATAAGGCACGTAGGTATTTAACTTAAGAGCTGTGGATTTTAGTCCAGTTTTTACCATTTACAATATCAATAGGTATACAGAAAAACACAAAATTTGTTTGAGATTATTTGAGACGTGGTGAACTGTAGTAGGGAAATGTATTTTGGCGGCACATTATCACTGACAGAACAACTTATTCTTAAGATTTTTAGTTGTTGTAAGATGATTGGAAAAATAAAAACATTGATATTTTAAAATAATGTATTTTTCTTATAATCAATAAAATAATCAACAGAGCACCTTTTTTAATATACCTACTAATGCACGTAGTAGTGAAAAGTTGGTGGGACATGTCACGTTAACGACATGTATGATCTCAGGTAGATCTAATTATGGATCAAGATTGTATGCACGCACTGCATTCGATCCCTCGCATAGAGACAAACCTTTCTACAACGTGTTTCAACACGGTGGTCCAAAATGAAACTACAGGCGTCATATTAAAATGCTGTGAACTACGCGACACTAGCGCCAGACACTGGGTCACGTTTGTTTGTAAGACAATAAGTAGGTTTAAAACAGCAATTCTGTAATTTGTGGATTGTGTGTGGTTGTTGTGTGTTTACAGTCTAAAACAAACACATAAATTCCAAATAATAAGTAAAATGAACGAAATTGTTTTTATATAAATTAAAATCAAACAAAAACAAAGAGTAATAAATAAAAAAACGAGTTGCACTCCGGGAGTGCCGGCAGAAGTGAAAACCTTTACACACGATTCGCGCTTAACACTCAAATATGAGACAAGACATGTCTTTGACATTGTCAAGAAATAATAATGTTTGTTTATTTACTTTTTTGACTTAGTATATTTGACATCGCAATATGTCATAGAATTAAAATTCCATATCCTACCTCCCTGTACTACTCATAATCGCGAATACTAAAAATAAAAATTATAATAGGCGTGGCATTACGGTTTCCGTATTTTACAAAGACAAAGATGCTATACACGAATTTTACGAATACGCAGCAGTATGGCCACTACACAGACGGTCGAGCCATCAGCTGTCACCATCCATGGATGCGCGTAGCACGCTGTAACATAAACACACACACGACCATTCGCGCAAGCGCCCTGCGCCGCCTAAACGAAACAGCAGGCGCAGGCATACATTTTCGCCGCGCCGTAGAAAGAGAGGGGGATACTCCCTCTCCTACGCCGCGCCAGCTGTCTACTCTCCATCCGTCTTACGAATTTTCACGATCAGGACACGTGACCTGACGCGAGTTTATCATTTTTTACCCATACCAAAAAAAGTGCACAACGCCGCTAAAGAAGTTTTCACTTCAAAAAAATACTTAACTTTTTTTTTATATTATTGACAATGGATACAAGTCTTTTTAGTTAGTCCTTAGAATCATCGAAAATTCATTTCTATCAAAAAACCAAGGTGAACATAATTTTTTTTTTGTAATGGCAAAACAAGATTTGAAAAACAGACTGTAATAATCGATCAATAATAAGAATTATAAGATCGATTGTTTAAATTTACGACAAATGATACTTGACTCTGGTGGTCGCCAGCTGCTACCGCGCACGCTCCGCTTGCTTTCGCGCGCTAGTTTTCATGTTTCCAAGTGAGTCGCCTTGACTCCACTAAATAAGTACAGTTGGTCCTGGCGCTTGCCGGCCGTTGCCGCGGTACGCTCCGCTCGGCTTCGCGCACTATTTTTCATGTGTTCCGCTTGGCTTTGCGCTATAGTTTTCTTGTTCGCAAGTGGATCGCCCTAACTACACTTAATAAGTACTGTAGTAAAATATTCTAAAAGAAAGCCCAGAGTACACAATGTAATTATTACAAGCTATTGCATCACATCTTTAATTTGTTAATTATTAATTTGTATCCTACAAAGAACTTTAATTTATTATATTAATAATTCCTGTTTTGACTTTAACTTAATGACCTTACTATACGGAAATATTTGTGTTTTCTTAACCATCTTATTTTGGCTACAAATATTGACCACTGTAGGTGAAATGTCCGTTACTTGAATCAACCTTAGGTTAATCAATTGTAGTTGAATAAACTGTACGTGAATTGTCCTTTATGGTTTTCGTTCATCAGTTATTACAAATTTCTGTGAAATGATTTTAACCGTAGTTATGTCGAAAATAGTTAGAATATATTTAGTTATTATAATATGTAACCATTATAATATGTAATCTGAACTGCGCTTAATACTTATTACTATCATCCGAAATAAACATCTAGATAAGGGACCTTATTCGGTACAGTCTCGAGCTATTCAAACGCTGGCATTCGAGACAAAAATGTATGCAAGTACATTCACGTGTTTCGAGATGTAAGTCAGACTTCTATACATTTTTGTCTCGAATACCAGAGTCCGAATAGCTCGAAACTGTTCCCAATAAGGTTCAAGATCTATCACTTATGCAATTATGTAAATAAACTACTAGTCTAAGACTACAATAGCTACGCAGATATAGCATTTCCTAATTTGACATGTCATTGTGTCATCCGAAACAATGATGTTAATGAGATCTAGTATTTCTGTAAGGAAACTGGTAGTCTAAGATCAATTAATATATGTCGGCTCTGTGGGTCAATAGGTAATGACCCAGCTGCCAAATCGATGGGCGTGGGTTCGAATCCCGCGCACGACAAACGTTTATTATTTGTGTATGTCTTGAGACTTGGTGTTTTCTTTGACAATATGTATGTATTTGCTTGCCAGCCTTCATACGTCCCCACTGATGGTCCACGCCGAACCAGGGGTTCGAACCTCCGCCACATCAGAAAAGACGCGAGCGGAGCTTACTCGACCGGGAGGCAAATCGCCCATTTGTGGCCGAGTCAAAGTTGCCTTGAGCCTAAAACAGGGTATGCACTTAAAGAGCACACTCCTAACAACCCTTTGAGCTGAGACAATCCAAAACTCTCGTTGGGGTATGGCAAGAATGCTGCTGAGGAACACATGACAGTTTCTCAAATGGCAGTCCTGAATCAACAAGGCCAAGTGGCTATCCTTAGGCAAAAGTAGTGAATGCGAAACTCCATGATATAATTGGCCACCTACACGAATGAGTCCGCGATCGTCGAGAAATGGGTTAAGTCTAGCCAAAACTTCTTTGATCTTTGAGCGACCAGCTTGAAGATCCCCTATTAAAATCCCAAAATGCTCTCGTTGTACATTTTGCACTAAAATATGGAACGCTTGCTGACGTTCTGACGGCTTTAAGACCAGTTCATAAACCCGAATCGTAGGTCCACGGATGTCGTTGACAAATCAGTAAATTCAGCCAAGCACTACAACCAAATATTCAAGAGAGCTGAACCTAGTCAACCACCACCACCACCAACTCCAAACGAGAGTTTTTTGGCTATTATCCTGGAGTGGCTGAGTTCAGGTCTGGTCTTTGTAAGACCTAGTAGTCGTGGGCTGAAGAAGTTACAAAGGAAAAAGACTTACAAGATGATGAGCAGAGAAGTTCGTTGAGGCTGTCCTCAACTCCAGACACTCTGCCCTCTCTCTTCTGACCCTTCAGCCCTTGAACCACTCACAGCCGGCCACTTCCTTATTGGCCGTCCCCTCACTGCCTTTCCTGAACCATCCTTTCCAGACAGAATAAGAGGGTGCTGAGCTTCATATCTAAGGGCCGAGTTGGCTAACTAACCACCTAGTCTGAGCAAATCATCCTTTAAGAAGGGTGAGAGGCGGTGTAGTCGCACAGTACAAGTTTTATTGGTGCGCAGACGGTGGATGTCTTCGGCGAACATGTTGTGCTGAACAAAACGCACCCAGTGTAAGACTGCTTCTTTGCGTTCGCTGACAGTAATTGGACCCATAAGGCGAAACGTTTTATGCAGGCGGTTACACCTATCAGAGTGTCAAGTGAGCTGAATCGCGTGAGTAGCTCTGTATCTAGATCAGGTACAGCAATGTGAGCTACCATTTTCCTGGGTTTGAGTCCTGGGAGCAGATGATGACCTAGAGCTGAAGGCATAGTAGGCCAGGTATCTGATGTGGCTTTAGGCCATTCAGGTGATCACCATAGATTAGATTTTAGAAGGTTATGAGCAGACATACCCCTGCTTGCACTGTCGGCAGGGTTTAAAGGAGAAGTTACGTATCTCCAAATGGGATTGCATGTAGTGGCTTTAATCGCAGAGACCCGGTTCTCCGGGCTCAAATACTTGTAGTGATAGAGGAGGAGTATTCAGCCAGGCAAGGACGACGGTTCCACCTGACCAACAGAAATGGTGCTGAATTTGAATTTGAGCAGACAGTTAGGCTGATACATGGGCAATGAGCTGCGACAAGAGATGGGCGGCTGATAACTCCAACTTTGGGATAGTCTGGGGGTTCTTGATTGGAGCCACCTTCGATTTGGAAGTGAGCAGATTGACGTGAACCTTACCAGTGGGTTCAGTTCCATGGAGGTATACTACCGCAGCATATCCAGTTTCAGATGCATCAGCAAAGCCATGCAGAGTATAAGTGGAACCTTTGTTTGAGCAGACCTTTCTAGGAAGTTGTAGAGCAGAAAGTTGAGGTAAGTCATTGAATATGTGCTGACACTGAAGAGTCAGAAGTGAGCTCGGTAGGAGTCGGTTCATCCCAATACAGTTTTATAGTCCAGATATGCTGGCTTAATTTCTTGCGGAAGATGACAGGGCTGATCCAACCATTTGAATCAAACCGGCGGTGCTGAGGATTGGTCTTTTTGTGAATTTCTCCAAGACCGGAATTAAGATTTTTTAGGTAAATGCATCAGGCTGTGTTATCCAGTGAATACCAAGTACCTTTAGCATGTCACACTGGTCTTCTGGGAAACGTTCTAGAAGCTCTTGGGAGTTAGAGGTCCATTTTTGCAAATTGAATCCTCCCAGAGCTAATAACTCAATGAGTTCGGTCTGCAGTGCCTGAGCAGTTGCGACTGAGTCATGCCCTGTCAGGATGCCCTCAACCAAAATGGAACGGGTAAGGACCTGTACGGCCTGGGGGAAGCGATGTCCCTCATCGGAGACCAGCTGGAGGAAACTACGGTTTGCAAGAAACGGGCTGGGCCGAAGACTATAGGTAACCGTGGACAAGGCATAAGTGATACCATGGTGGGTGGCTGAGGTTGAAAGTTTTCAGTTTTTATTTGTACTGAGTGTACTTTAGTCTCTAGTTTAGTATTTCTCATTAATGGGACCTAAAAGTGCAAAATTAAAAATTGTGCCGAAGGCTGTTGACCTGCATGGGCCTAAAGTAATTTTGGAACCATCCAAAATTTGACCGAGAACATCTGAACCCAATAAAAGGTCGACAGGAGCTGGGAAGTTGTAAGCTAAATCAGCTAGTGGGATTTTGGAATTATTACAACATGGGCTGAATTTTTGTAACTTGGTCAAGGGCAGAAAACCAGTTAATTTTTTTTTAAATATATGCCTTTATATTTATTACCGGGTGTTCAGTGTGAATAAGGCGGAATGTGATGACCGCTGATGAGCTGGAACGTTGAGAGTGCTGATTACCTACACCTGAAATATTTAATTTTATGTGCTGAAGTGGGATATGCAATTTTTTAGCCATATCTTTAGTTAATAAAGTCAATATTGAGCCTGTATCTCTCTCTCGCTCTTGCCTTATGGTACTTTCCATCACTGTCAGCTAGCTCTAGAGACACTAGTTGGTAAGAGAACTGGTGTCTCATAGGTGGTGTTGAGCTAAACATTAGAAGAAATAATTGTTCCCGAATGGGTAGGTAGGTCGCTAGGCCTTGACAATTGAGTAGTTATGAACTGAATATTATTTTTCAACAATTTTGTAGTTTTTTTAAGAGCTGATTTAAAATTTTCGGGGCTGAATAAACGGTAGACATGAGTGAAGATTGTATGTGTGTGGGCTGAGTGTGTTTATTTTTGAGTGCATGTGCTGAAACTAGTCACAATTGAGAATTTGTAGGGAAGGTCCTACGTGGTGAATTTCTTGAGCCTGAGGATGGCCGTGTGACTGGTTGTCTGACAACTCATAACCGTGATGATGCAAGGTAGTGTGGTGTGTTGCACTATCACAATCCCTGCAACGTCCCGTTACATTCGTTGCTGTAGTGCGGACCTAAACATTTGTAACAACGGTTACGGGCATGGATAAAATCCCATCGACCCTGTGTGGGCTGATTCAGGTATTCACTGCAGGCCACCAAGCTGTGTCCTCTGACCTTACAACAAGGTCAATAATAATCCTTACCGGGCTGAGTAGGTTGTGCAAAATAGTGCTGACGGGGACTGTCACGCTTGACCTGAGTATTTTGGGGTTGAATTTGTGGCCGAGTCAAAGTTGCCTTGAGCCTAAAACAGGGTATGCACTTAAAGAGCACACTCCTAACAACCCTTTGAGCTGAGACAATCCAAAACTCTCGTTGGGGTATGGCAAGAATGCTGCTGAGGAACACATGACAGTTTCTCAAATGGCAGTCCTGAATCAACAAGGCCAAGTGGCTATCCTTAGGCAAAAGTAGTGAATGCGAAACTCCACGATATAATTGGCCACCTACACGAATGAGTCCGCGATCGTCGAGAAATGGGTTAAGTCTAGCCAAAACTTCTTTGATCTTTGAGCGACCAGCTTGAAGATCCCCTATTAAAATCCCAAAATGCTCTCGTTGTACATTTTGCACTAAAATATGGAACGCTTGCTGACGTTCTGACGGCTTTAAGACCAGTTCATAAACCCGAATCGTAGGTCCACGGATGTCGTTGACAAATCAGTAAATTCAGCCAAGCACTACAACCAAATATTCAAGAGAGCTGAACCTAGTCAACCACCACCACCACCAACTCCAAACGAGAGTTTTTTGGCTATTATCCTGGAGTGGCTGAGTTCAGGTCTGGTCTTTGTAAGACCTAGTAGTCGTGGGCTGAAGAAGTTACAAAGGAAAAAGACTTACAAGATGATGAGCAGAGAAGTTCGTTGAGGCTGTCCTCAACTCCAGACACTCTGCCCTCTCTCTTCTGACCCTTCAGCCCTTGAACCACTCACAGCCGGCCACTTCCTTATTGGCCGTCCCCTCACTGCCTTTCCTGAACCATCCTTTCCAGACAGAATAAGAGGGTGCTGAGCTTCATATCTAAGGGCCGAGTTGGCTAACTAACCACCTAGTCTGAGCAAATCATCCTTTAAGAAGGGTGAGAGGCGGTGTAGTCGCACAGTACAAGTTTTATTGGTGCGCAGACGGTGGATGTCTTCGGCGAACATGTTGTGCTGAACAAAACGCACCCAGTGTAAGACTGCTTCTTTGCGTTCGCTGACAGTAATTGGACCCATAAGGCGAAACGTTTTATGCAGGCGGTTACACCTATCAGAGTGTCAAGTGAGCTGAATCGCGTGAGTAGCTCTGTATCTAGATCAGGTACAGCAATGTGAGCTACCATTTTCCTGGGTTTGAGTCCTGGGAGCAGATGATGACCTAGAGCTGAAGGCATAGTAGGCCAGGTATCTGATGTGGCTTTAGGCCATTCAGGTGATCACCATAGATTAGATTTTAGAAGGTTATGAGCAGACATACCCCTGCTTGCACTGTCGGCAGGGTTTAAAGGAGAAGTTACGTATCTCCAAATGGGATTGCATGTAGTGGCTTTAATCGCAGAGACCCGGTTCTCCGGGCTCAAATACTTGTAGTGATAGAGGAGGAGTATTCAGCCAGGCAAGGACGACGGTTCCACCTGACCAACAGAAATGGTGCTGAATTTGAATTTGAGCAGACAGTTAGGCTGATACATGGGCAATGAGCTGCGACAAGAGATGGGCGGCTGATAACTCCAACTTTGGGATAGTCTGGGGGTTCTTGATTGGAGCCACCTTCGATTTGGAAGTGAGCAGATTGACGTGAACCTTACCAGTGGGTTCAGTTCCATGGAGGTATACTACCGCAGCATATCCAGTTTCAGATGCATCAGCAAAGCCATGCAGAGTATAAGTGGAACCTTTGTTTGAGCAGACCTTTCTAGGAAGTTGTAGAGCAGAAAGTCGAGGTAAGTCATTGAATATGTGCTGACACTGAAGAGTCAGAAGTGAGCTCGGTAGGAGTCGGTTCATCCCAATACAGTTTTATAGTCCAGATATGCTGGCTTAATTTCTTGCGGAAGATGACAGGGCTGATCCAACCATTTGAATCAAACCGGCGGTGCTGAGGATTGGTCTTTTTGTGAATTTCTCCAAGACCGGAATTAAGATTTTTTAGGTAAATGCATCAGGCTGTGTTATCCAGTGAATACCAAGTACCTTTAGCATGTCACACTGGTCTTCTGGGAAACGTTCTAGAAGCTCTTGGGAGTTAGAGGTCCATTTTTGCAAATTGAATCCTCCCAGAGCTAATAACTCAATGAGTTCGGTCTGCAGTGCCTGAGCAGTTGCGACTGAGTCATGCCCTGTCAGGATGCCCTCAACCAAAATGGAACGGGTAAGGACCTGTACGGCCTGGGGGAAGCGATGTCCCTCATCGGAGACCAGCTGGAGGAAACTACGGTTTGCAAGAAACGGGCTGGGCCGAAGACTATAGGTAACCGTGGACAAGGCATAAGTGATACCATGGTGGGTGGCTGAGGTTGAAAGTTTTCAGTTTTTATTTGTACTGAGTGTACTTTAGTCTCTAGTTTAGTATTTCTCATTAATGGGACCTAAAAGTGCAAAATTAAAAATTGTGCCGAAGGCTGTTGGCCTGCATGGGCCTAAAGTAATTTTGGAACCATCCAAAATTTGACCGAGAACATCTGAACCCAATAAAAGGTCGACAGGAGCTGGGAAGTTGTAAGCTAAATCAGCTAGTGGGATTTTGGAATTATTACAACATGGGCTGAATTTTTGTAACTTGGTCAAGGGCAGAAAACCAGTTAATTTTTTTTTAAATATATGCCTTTATATTTATTACCGGGTGTTCAGTGTGAATAAGGCGGAATGTGATGACCGCTGATGAGCTGGAACGTTGAGAGTGCTGATTACCTACACCTGAAATATTTAATTTTATGTGCTGAAGTGGGATATGCAATTTTTTAGCCATATCTTTAGTTAATAAAGTCAATATTGAGCCTGTATCTCTCTCTCGCTCTTGCCTTATGGTACTTTCCATCACTGTCAGCTAGCTCTAGAGACACTAGTTGGTAAGAGAACTGGTGTCTCATAGGTGGTGTTGAGCTAAACATTAGAAGAAATAATTGTTCCCGAATGGGTAGGTAGGTCGCTAGGCCTTGACAATTGAGTAGTTATGAACTGAATATTATTTTTCAACAATTTTGTAGTTTTTTTAAGAGCTGATTTAAAATTTTCGGGGCTGAATAAACGGTAGACATGAGTGAAGATTGTATGTGTGTGGGCTGAGTGTGTTTATTTTTGAGTGCATGTGCTGAAACTAGTCACAATTGAGAATTTGTAGGGAAGGTCCTACGAGGTGAATTTCTTGAGCCTGAGGATGGCCGTGTGACTAGTTGTCTGACAACTCATAACCGTGATGATGCAAGGTAGTGTGGTGTGTTGCACTATCACAATCCCTGCAACGTCCCGTTACATTCGTTGCTGTAGTGCGGACCTAAACATTTGTAACAACGGTTACGGGCATGGATAAAATCCCATCGACCCTGTGTGGGCTGATTCAGGTATTCACTGCAGGCCACCAAGCTGTGTCCTCTGACCTTACAACAAGGTCAATAATAATCCTTACCGGGCTGAGTAGGTTGTGCAAAATAGTGCTGACGGGGACTGTCACGCTTGACCTGAGTATTTTGGGGTTGACGGTGTCGATAAGTTGGGGGTTCAGGGCAGAATGTTCGAAGTGGTTGTGGCCTGATAAGTTGAGTAGAGTAGGCTGGACGAGTCTGTTTCAGGGCTGGTGCAAAATGTACGCGTGGAGCTTCTGGACGTGGTTTTGGAGGAGCATGTTGATAATAACTGGCGGATGGTGACGTCTGTCTGTATTGAGCTTAAGTGTAGGGCGGAGGTGAAGGCAGGCTGGGTTTTACTGTTTCACAACAGGGGGCATGTTCTTTAAGAAACACGATTAAGTCCTTGAACATCTGAGTGGGCAGAACATCTGATGTTCCATGTCGTCTCTCAAGAAGTGTGCGGAGCTCACCCTTTCGATTTGTGACCACTATGGATACAAAAACATAATCGCAGTTGTCCAAGGGCAATTTTAAATTTCTGAGAGACGTTTGAGCTGATGATCAATGGGATTAAAAAGAGCTGACGAATCTGAGAGCGGGTAGTTATTTGAGGCAACTCAAGAACGATGTCCACAAAACGGTCAGACACCATACTTAAGGCCTCACCAGACAGGCATGACAACAAGTAATAGAGCTTGACTGCACCCGTCAAATTGGCCATTGTATCAGTCAAGCTCTTGAAGATTGTAATGAATGAATGCCAATCTTCCAATTTAGAATTAAATTTGGGCAACTCTATTTTGGGCAGAACGGAGGTAGGGGCAGATGAGTTTGAGGTGCGTGCTGAATCCATTTCAGTTAGTTTTGAGCTGATTGTTACATTAGCAACTAAAATTTTTTCATATGTTATACATGCTTGACTATAATTTTCATTATACACTGACTCAGATTTGTCATCTAAGTCAGACCCGTCTAAAATCTCATAGTAGACCTCGAAACGGCCTGAAAAGTAGCCTTACAGTACTTAGCAGTATCACATATAACATATAAACAAAATGTGCTAAAAAAGGCTTCAAAATTACACAAAAGTACTGAATATGGGCAGAGTAAACAGTTTCAACTTAATTTAAAACATATAAAAATTTACAAAAATAAAGGTGGTATGGGCTGAAACTATTTTAAGAAACTACTCAATTTGGTAGCAAAGGTTTAGGGCTAGTAATACGAATGTTCGGTTTCTAAAGAACTAAGTATCAATTATTTTACACAAAAAAAAATATTACACTCTCATATTTTGTTGGATGAGGGAAAAGTTGAATGCAATTATTATGATAAATAAACCGTAGGCTATAAGCGAGAAAAGGGCTGGTTTTGAAAAACAGTAGTTTTTACGTGAAATATGAGCTGAGGTAATGCCGGATAGGGCCGGTCACGGCTGGGTGTGGACTGTATTATATTATAGGGCTGGTTTACTATAATTTCACGGGGAGAAGTTGAGTGAAGAATTGACCAGTCGAAAATCGACCGGTACTATTCACAAAAAGGGCCTCATACTTTTCATCAGCCGGATCAGACCAAGGAGTTGCAGGAGGCTCTACTACTTCCCACAAGCGCTGATCATTGAATCAGCAAGGGACATATCGAGAAGCCACACAGGGTCTGTCTGAAGAGGGGCACAAATTGGAAGTGCTAGGCCCATTAAGGCATGACCGAAATCTCTGGGAAGTGCTACCAACCCACTGGCCTGAAGAAGCTTAGCCGATCCTAAGTTGCATTGACACAGAAAATCGGCACCAAGGAGTAAATCCACCGAACTGTAAATATGATCGTCGGGATTAGCCAACGCCAGATCCGTTGTCAACTTAGTAATTTCCGGCGTAAGCAAAGCTTGGAGATGATCACCCAAGATATCATCTATCTCCATGACTGTAATAGTCCAACGAATAAGAGAATTATGGAGGGGAGAAATAACAATGGAAACCTGACATCTAAGCCTCGAGACCTTAAGGCCACCAATGCCTCGAATAGAATCTGCAGCCGGAGAAAACTGTAACTTCAGCTTCCTTATCAAAGAGGTCGATACCAAGCAACCCTGAGAACCCGAATCAAGTAATGCTCGTACCACCACAAAGGAGGCACAAGACTAGAAGGCTCGAACCTGTGCAGTGGGAAGCACTAATATCAGGGGTGCTAACTTGTTATCGAAGGGATAAGCTGTGCTGGCTACAGCTTGTCAACGCTGTAATGGCGGTAAACTTCATTGTGGCGGTTTTAGATCCCACCGTGGTAACGGCTGCCAACCGGCAACATATGGCGGACGCTTTATAAGCGCCGAAGTGGGGGCCTTTAAGTGGCCTGAAGGGGTCTCGACCTATTAAATTGAGGCGGATAATACCCCAACCTTGGGTACTTTGCAATAGGCGGAGAAAAACCACTGTATACTGTGTGCGCTCCCTGCCCAAGCTATAAGGACTCTTGAGTGTCAGGGAGGGGCGCAAAACTTAACTTTCGGATAGAAGGAAGGGAGGGGGGCTGAAAGACCGAAAGGTGAAAAGCTTGGCTGTGGTGATGTTTGTCTGGCTGCTGTCCCAATAGCCCTCGAAACTGGAGGATGGGGTGTACGGGCTCTTTGGGGCAGTTGCCGCAGTGCTTGTGAAATTCTGGCTGAAGTTGGCTAAAGGAGAGCAGCGGGCGGGGGAACAGAAGATAAGCTCTCAGGCCTTTGACACTCATCCTCAAGAAATTGCTCCATATCGGAGCAGGTGGGAAGAATGGTGGCCGATTCACCACCACAAACAAACCCAAAGCGGCTCCTTAGTTTTGGTGTGAGACGGTAGAGGGCCAAATGGACAAGTAGTAAGGTTTTTTTTTTATACCACTAAGGTGGCAAACAAGCCTACGGTCCGCCTGATGGTAAGCGATCACCGTAGGCTATGGACGCTTTAATTCCTTTAGTCCATTAAATGCAACCAACATAGGGTTAAGCAGCTCTCGCCCCAAGTTTGCAACCTCTGAAATGGTAGGCAACTGCAATAACGCGCTGACAAAAGTATAAGCAATTTGTCTAATATTGTCATACCGTCTAAACAATAAATCCCGGGCGATTTTATAACCGGCATCAACATGAGACAAATGACCAAATCATATTATATGGCTCTGTAATGGGTATGTTTATTACATGGATATGTATGTGCGCGTAGATCATGGCAGCCACACTCGTATCTATGCGTATACAGGTCCCATAGCGGTGACACGGACGTAGCTCAACTCTTCACGCACCTGAGTTTGACGACTGAAAAAGTTCTAAAGTAAAATCTCACAGCAGAACTAGTTATTTTCGGAGACTTCAACGCCCACCATCGTGAGTGGCTCAGTTCTCGAACCAATAACTACGTAGGAATATCTGAATTTGCTTTGACCTATAGATTATCTCAGCTGGTACTTCTTCCAACGAGAATACCAGATAAAGAGGACCATACGAGCTCCTTACTGGACCTTCTGCACACGTCCGGACGGATATTACGTCTCAGTGGATGCGCTTTTAGGATCCTCGGACCACTGACTCGTTCGGACTCAAGTATCATGCACACAACCCTATGCATCTGCGCCTACTTATTGCCGTCGTGTGTGGCATTATAAGTCGGCAGACTGGGATAAATTGAGAGAATTTTATGCATCGTATCCGAGGAGGCAAATCTGCTTTAGTTCAGAAGATCCTGACGTCTACGCAGCCATAGACACTGAGACAATCCTGACTGTTATGGAATGTTATATTCACGGCGTCAAAAAACGACCGTGGTTTAATAAGTCTTGCAGAGAACTAAAATTCTTAAGCAAACTGCATATGAGGCTTGGACCACGGCTCGTAATAATACTGGGGTGTCGGTTTCGGTAACGAGCGGACGTCGTCTAGGTGTCGAGCCCACGCTCGTTTTATTTTCATTTTCTTTTAAATTTAATTAAATAGTGCTTCATACTGTGCCACCAAGAATCGACCCCTCTCGCTTCTTCTTGCGAGGGGCCCCCTCTGAGCGGCTCCTCCCACCGGCCATCAGAGCGAAACGCAAGGCGGCGGCACTAAAGACGTGAGAAATTGACTCTTGTTTATGTTCGCGATATGACGCTTTTTCTGTGCACTTGTTTTCAGTCTTAGTAGCGATTTGGACGCCATCATTGTGTTTGTGTTTGTGTGACTTACGTTAGTGTGCCTAGCAACCCGTGCAACCCTATTTAGGTGTTGCCGACAAGTCCCACCAGGTGGCGCCACTACGCACTTCACAGTGCACCGCTGGTCCCGCAGAGGGCGCTGCTGCATCGAGCTGACGTTTTTTGGCGTTGCCCACCAGGGGGCGCCACCGAGTTTGGCAAGTCGCGCCACCAGGGGGCGCTGTGTTGCCGGACTTCGTCTTCGAGAGAGACGCCACCATCGCTGGACTTGTAAAAATTTTGCATGCATGTTCTATGTATCTGAGTGCGAACTTAGGGTCGGCTCAGACCGAGACGCGACGCGACGAGACGCGACGTGAAGAGGCTTGAAAATGCAACAAGCGACTCAAGATACCTCGAGCTGCGCCGCGCGGCGCATCCCAAGGTCTGTTCACGTCTCGTCGCGTCGCGTCGCCTCTCGTTGCTCGTAGTGACACGAGACGCCGCGCGGCGCATCCCAACGCCACGCTGCGCATCTTCACGTCGCTTGGTGTCTTTATAGGTTGCCACGGGTTTCTTAGCTTGGCAGGGTTGAATTTCGTTGTATATTGATAAATTGCAATGATTATTGTCCCTGGTTCTACCAGTAGGACTGTAACAAGAAAATTGATAGCTTTTTATCACACTTGCTCGTAAACGGTGTCACTACTCCCACTGGCTTTTTCTTTGTAAATTTTACTTTACAGAAGTGATAGATTTCATCAAAATCTTCATATCGGATGACAGCTGTCAAACTAGAAACTGCTTTATCTCCGTAACTTTTGATCGTAGACTAGTAGTTTCTTGACAGAAGTGATAGATCTCACCAAGATCTTCATTTCGGATGACAGCTGTCAAACTGAAAATGGCTTTATCTCTGTAACTTTTGAACTTAGACTCGTAGCTTCTTCACAGAAGTGATAGATCTCATCAAGATCTTCATTTCGGATGACAGCTGTCAAACTAGAAACTGCTTTATCTCTGTAACTTTTAAACGTAGACTAGCAGTTTCCTCATAGAAGTGATAGATCTCACCAAGATCGCGCGATGCATCTCTGTGTACTTCGACACGTAACCTTTCACTTTTGTGCTATCACTTTAATTTGTATCTTATTGTTTAGTAAACAAGGTCCATAATGTGTTGCTATTTCAAAAATACCGCGCCGCCTCTCGTCTCGGTATGAGCCGACCCTTATGCTCTTCCGGGTGGGCACGTAATGAATTGGACTTTAAAAATTTGTTTTGCTTCACCGTTCGCGTATATTTCAATTTGTGTAGTGTTCACCGTTCAAGCATTAAAGTCTTACAAATCTTGTGCACTCACCGTTTGCGTAATAGACTTAGACAATTTGTGTAGTTCACCGTTCTCGTAATAATCTTTAACTTTTAAGTATATGTTTCATGTGACTATATATTTCGTGTCTCTTGTATTGTTCAATTGTTCTTATATTATTTAAATTGTTTAGTTTTTAATAAAATATTGCAAAGACAATTATATAACGGCGGACGACGACGTTGGTTTCCGACCTAGGAAGTCGTTAGCGCGTACCCCCTCCAGGGTATCCAGGGTATCCCTGTGTCTCAGGAACCTTCAAAGACCCCTCCGACCGGCTTTAGCACCAGCACAGCACCAGTTCGCGAAAGTCCCCAGAGGACTTTCAGGAATGCTCGCGCCGCAGGATTGAGCCTGAGTGCGCTTCAATTCGCGCTCCAGGAACGGCGGCTCCGCCGATTGCCGGCATTCTATCTTCGTCCTCCCGAACAACGAGGATTAAATAAGTTGAAGATCCGGGACATTGGTGCGAACGGGCAGAAGGTACTCGCTGTGGTGGCAGCCCTGAATCTGCGGCTTGCCGAACGCGAACTCAAAATAAGCCAGATTGAGCTGAAATGCGCCACCAAGCGCATAGCCTACCTGGAAAACACGTCCGCAGGAAGCGCCACCCCCTCAATCGCGCCTGCCCGCCCGACCAGCTATGCTGCGGCATTGAGACTGCCGAAAAATTCTGAACACGTGCCAACTGCCGGAAAGAACGGACCAGTATTGGCCTTCTACCCGGTGGAGGAGCCACAAGCCACCCTCAAAACGGCAGAGGCAACAAAGACCGAACTTAAAAAGGCTATCAATCCCGTAGCCATCGGTATTCAGGTGGACAGAGTCCGTAAGGTGGGCAACGCAGGGGTGGTGGTCCAGTCTCAGTCCGTGGAGCAGGCTGAAAGACTCAAGAAAGCCGCCCCCCCAACCGTGAGGGTGATGGCGCCCAAACCGAGTTGGCCCCTCGTCTCACTGAGCGGCTTCGAGAGCGATCCAAACCACGAACAAATCTGCATCGGCCTCTTAGAGCAGAACCTCGAGGGCAGTGGCGCCTGGTCAGTGGACAAATTCCGCGAGCAGTCAAGGATTGCATTTAAAAAATGGCGCGGTAAGCAGATTACGGTTGCCATGGAGTGCTCCCCAGCCCTGCGCAAAACCGTGACGCAGCTTGAGCAAGCGTACATCGGCTGGGACCTGGTGGAATGCTGCGACTTCGTAACCGCCACGTGCTGCCGCAAATGCCAAATGTACGGGCACCCCGAAAAATTTTGCTGTCGCGGCGAAACTTGTTAAGTGGTTAACACAAAATATGCGACAGGTAGCAGATTCGGACGGAAGGATGCACACAGCCTCCGCACAGCCAGTAAGTCGTGCCCTGCAAGCATTCACGCTGAGCAGCGCAGCGTGAACATGACCCACCTCAAAGTGGTCCAACTCAATCTGGAAGGTGCTGCGGCCGCCACTGCAGAACTGCCGACAATCGCTGCGGAACTTGGGCTAGACATCATTCTGGTCCAAGAACAGTATAACTCCAGTTCCAGCGCCAAAAACAGCAACATAATTGCAAGTGCAGACAAAGCTATTCCCGGACTTTACATCGCGCGGCCGGACCTCCGAGGTCACTCTGCACAATTTGAGTAACAGCCACTGCATTTGCTGTGTATGCGATCAAGAAAATAAGACAATTGACCGATGTCGACACTGCAAAAATAGTATATTTTAGCTATTTCCATAGTTTAATGACATATGGTATCCTATTGTGGGGTAGCGCTGCTGATGTAAATACAATATTTTTGTTACAAAAAAGGGCAATTCGTGCTATTTATAAATTAGGATCTAGGATATCTCTGAGGGATAGGTTTAGGGAAGTAAAAATTTTAACTTTAGTGTCGCAGTACATATATGAAAATCTTTTATATGTACATAAAAATATCAATAGTTTCAGCAAGAAAATTGACGTTCACAAAGTAAATACTAGAAGTAAAAATAAGCTGTTGGTGCATGATACACGTCTACACAAAATAAGTAACTCTATTATGGGGCAATGTATACACTTTTACAACAAAGTTCCCAATAAAATTCAAAATCTATCAATAAGTAAATTTAAATCTTTTATCAAGCAGGTACTTTGTAAAAAGGCATATTACAATATTTCAGACTATGTTAATGATAAAAATCCTTGGGACTGATGATGCTCAATTACAGGATGCTTAGGTATCATAAAATTGTACGACTAAAAATCTTTTATTTAAAACATTAATTGTATTTTAGTTTATTTAAGTGTTTTTAAAAGAGTAACTATCGAGTTTCTTGCCGGATTCTTCTCGGTAGAAATCAACAACATTGTGAACCGGCGGGAAGGTGGGAGGGTTCAAAAAATAATATTTTATAACTTTGACGATTCAAAAGTGATTGTAAAATCCTTATTTGAATAAACCATTTTGACTTTGACTTTGACTTTGACTTTGCTGCCACATCGAGTCTGACACCTACAGCGGATATTTTGTATCGGCATACTTCCAGTATAGCCATGACATCGAGCCCCACCTACTGCACCTGGGTAACGTGATGGATCAGCTACGCGGTGAACCTATTGTCGTCGGCATCGACAGCAATACCCACTCCCCCATGTGGCATAGCTCACCACGCCGGTTCACTGGCCCACTTTTTCCCCTTTTAGGTATTGTCTGTACCACACTTCTTCATCTTTATTTACTTCCCTGCTCACCCCCGCTGCTGATTCTTTCTGCCTTGCTTGCAGCCTTCGTACACGACCTTCAACGTCAGGTTTCATCATATCCAATCGAGTACGAGTGCGTTTTCCCAACAGCAGCATGGCCGAGGTCCAGTATACCAGTGTTTGGTCCAAAAATAGAAACTAGCGGCTTATGATCGGTGCGTAGTGTGAACCGTCGGCCGTACAGGTATTGATGAAACTTACTCATGCTAAAAAAAAAATTCTCGGCATCGTTAAGTGTGCGTGACGCATACGCGACGGGCCGCTCGTCGCGTTCGTCCGCGCTCGGCTGCGAGAGCACCGCGCCGACCCCGCGCGCGCTTGCTTCGCACGTCACCGTCAGCGGTGCGCTCGGCGAGTTGTGCGCTAATACCTCGGCGCTCGCTAATATTTTTTTTATGTCAGTGAACGCTTTCTCACATTCGGTTGACTAAGACCACTGCCTACTCTTTTTAAGTAAACCGTATAGCGGTCCTAATGTACTACTCATGTTTCTAACAAATTTCCCGTAGAAATTAATTAACCCCAAAAAAGAACGAGATTCTGTCACGTTGGATGGTCTTGCCATATTCATGATTGCTTCTATTTTTGAGGGGTCCGTTTCAATGCCGTCTTTACTGATAACAAAACCTAAATATTGAACCTCCTTGTCGTAAAATACGCACTTGCTAGTTCTTAGTTTTAAGCCGTAACTCTGCAATCTACTAAATACAGCTTCTAAAGCTTGTAGATGCTCACATTTGCTTTTCCCGCTAATTATAACGTCATCAAGAGATATCTCCAAGTTAGGTATTCCTTTTAATAAATTACAAATTATCCTCTGAAAAATTCCCGGACTGGAAGCTAAACCGTAAACCAATCTATTGTATTGGTACAGACCCCTATGTGTGTATATGTGTGTTCACTTTAGTTTCATCTAGTTCAATCTGGTTGTAGGACTGGGATAAATCAATTTTTGAATAGTACATAGCCCCGCTGAAATTAACCATAAGGTCGTCTAGACGAGGCAAAGGAAATCTATCTATTAATAAAACTGGGTTTACAGTAGCTTTATAGTCGGCACAAATTTTTAAAGAACCGTCGGCTTTATTTACCGGTACTAGCTGTGACGCCCAATCCGAGCAGTCGACGGGCTCGATGACGCCGTCGCGCAGCATCGCGTCAAGCTGCGCGTCGACGCGGTCGCGCAGCGCGTACGGCAGCGGCCGCGCGCGCTGGAACGCCGGTCTCGCCCCCTCGCGCACCCGCAGCGTGGCCTTACCGCCCGTAAACCGCCCCAGACCGCCGCTGAATAACTCCTTATATCTGTCGAGTAATACATTAATTTCCTTGGATAATTGCATTTTATGACTATGTTAATTATTACAATTACTAATTACAGGAATTTTAAGTTTTAATTCTGCTAACCTTTGCCTACCTAATAACGACGTACCTTCTTTAATAACAAAAAGTTCTAACCGCTTACTTTGACCTAATAATAATTATAGGTTTTATTGTACCTAATGGCTTAATTTTGGAGCCGTCATAAAAGTTGAATACTAATTAACTGGTTTCTAATTTTTCCTTCTTGAAATATTGTTTATATGTTTTGTCGCTTTATTGTTTATATGTATGCAAAATATCGCGGAGCCAGTATCAACCTCCATATCTATAATTTGGTTATTAATAGATATAGGTAAACTTACGGGTCTGTAGTCATTTAAACACAGGTTATGGAAATCCTGCTCCGGCCCCCGCAGCTCCGGCACAGCGTCATCCCTCACCTCTTGGTGATGCACGGCCGGGCGCCCCGCGCCACGTTCCCGACAAACACACCGCAGCCTGTGCAGCTATATGTTCCGCCTCCCCTGATAGGCTGTCCGCTTCCCCCGCTAGGCCGCCCGCCTGCGTTGAACCCGCGCGATCCGCGCATCGCCCTGTCCCGCACTTTGTTGCTATCCCGCATCCCGCAGTTGCCGTCCCGCACGTCCCGCGTCGGCTGACCGCCTCTGCCGCTGTGCCTTAGCGCGTGCACTGGCGCCGCCGCCATCTTGTCCGTGTCCGTATGCTCCTCCACTGCGGCCGCGTCCCGCTCCGCCGCTTCCAGGGAACTCGCCAACTTAACAGCGTTCCCGTAGGTTAACGCCTCGTCCTCCGCGAAAAGCCGCTGCCGAATAACAGTAAGCCACAAACGAACTGATCCCGAAGGTTCTCGTTTAAGTTCGCCTCAAACTTGCAGTAACGAGCCAACTTCTTCAGTTCCGTTACGTAACTGGCAATATTTTCTTCACTGGCTTGCCTTCTCTGCCTAAACCGATACCGTTCAGCCAGTATCGACAGTGATGGTTGTAAGCGGTCTTGCATCAATTTCACCGCCACGTCATAAGCCAGCTCCGCCGGTTTTTTATTGGACTAGCTAAGTTAGTTAAAAGCTCATAGGCTTCGTCCCCCATCAAAGCTATCAGCGTAGGCAACTTCATCTCCGCCTTCACCGCATTTACTGTAAAATACATCTCCAGTCTGTCCACATATGAACTCCAAACTCCACTCACTACATTGAATTCGTTCACTTTGCCGTCCGACATTTTTACTAAAGGCAATAAAAATATTTATTACGCGTGCGTAACTGTTTGTTAAACTCGTCGCCAATGTGATATTTGTAAGATAAATAAATGAAACGCAAGTGTGTAGTTAGACCGAGTCTATATTCCGGACTGCCGAACGATGACATTCCACAAGAGCCGTAGGCTAACAATTTAGAAATGGAGGTAGCTGACTACCTACATTACAAAAAACAAGCACCTCGAACTCAAGATGGAAGCTCTTGAACAACGTAATCAGGAAATGGAGCAGATGCTTCTTGGGGATCACGTAGAAGTCTCAGGTTGGCCAGGATCTAACGACGTAGACCTGCCTAAGCTAGTCGAAAACTTAACGGGTAAACTCAACGTGCCAATTAGTCACATCGCAACTCGCAAAGCAGTCCCTCGTTCAGTTCTCGTAAAAGTGAGTCAAGAGTCCACTCGCCAGTCATTAATAGCATCAGCTCGAGAAGCTACTATCCTGGCTCGAGATATCGTGCCTAACTTAACAGGGGTACCTGCTACAGAAAAAATTTACATCCGGGAAGCAATATCGCCCTATCTTAAAAACCTTTTGTGGCAAGCCAAACAAGACTTAAATGGTAAACAGAATCAGATCAAAAAATGACATCGAAACGCTAATCTGTAATAATAAACAATAGGTATTATTTAGCCAATCATGTCTTATATTTTATCTTATTTCATTTTTTGCCTACGTATAGTTTATTATAAATATTTATGGATTGTTTAAACGAACATAATATAAAAGAACACTTTAACTGTCCGAGTTTTGATGTTTATCAAAAGTTATTCCCCAAAAACCCACAAAATCTTACATTTATTCACGTCAATATAAGATCAATGTTTAACAACTTTTGGAAAGTTGAACATCTTATCTCCGTCTCAAATTCTACGATCGACGTATTAGTTATTACTGAACCAAACATCACAAATTGTATACATGACTGTATACAATATAAGATAATCTTAACAATATAAGAGGATTTTCAATGTACACAGAGCTACGTAAATACCGAAAAGGAGGTGGAAAAATAGTATACGTTAAAAACAATCATATATTGACACATCATAAAACCACATCACTTCACTATGAATGCCTATTCGGCAAATTAACAACTATATCATCATACTCGGTAGTCCTGGGTGCAGTGTAAAGACCATCTGACACTAATAAGAACCTATTTATATGAGAAATAGCTAAACTGCTTGATAAACACATTAGTGGTGATCTTATCATATTGGGTGACTGTAATATAAATCTAAAATCAACGAAAATTAAGGACATCACCATCCAAAATGCATATTTGAATGTTATGAGTGAACACGGTCTCTCGTGCGGAATATCGAACTATACTAGAATAGAATATTCGAAATTAAAAAACAGAAATAAAGTAACAAAAAGTTGTATCGATCACATATTCGCAAGAATCCGCAAAGACGCGTATTCCGCCGCTCTCGGCACTAAACTGGCCGACCACCAAGTTATAGTAGTCTTGTTCTTATTCAGTCACTAAACTGATCGCTCCGTCCTAGTTCATTCTTACAGATGTACTAGTACAGTATTCTAGTACTATTAGTTCAGTAGTACACTATGTAGTACGGATGAGCTAAAACATGTCAAATTTCATATCAGTCTGTATAATCCTATTACAAGACTCGATTAGCGAACATGACTGCATCGTACTGTTATATATCCGTTTAGCAAGAGTTAATGCTGAACCCTAACTTTTAAATGCTGAGTTAGCTTTTCCGTGACGACGCTACCCAGAGACTAGTCCCGCTGAGTCAGTCCAGTTTCATTTCTCGGTCGATACGTATCGTTTCCGAAATCAATATTCGACAATTGCCTATTTTCTAATTTATATTTAATCTTATTAATGAAAACCTATTTTTCGTGTACAAAGTTTCTTTTTTTAAAAAGACATTTACGTGGACTCCTATAACATTGGTGGCAGCTAAAGGGATTTTTAAAATAAATCCGGAAAACGCCCTTTGAACTACTGAAAGTGAAGTGACTTTGTTCTTCTACTACTATTTAACTACTAGAATATTTCACTAACTATTTAAGTGAAATATTCTACAAAAACGTGAACCATTAACTTTCACTAAGAAACTTCAGTGCCGCGCTACAATTTCAATCGCAACCCCTGAAACCTACAAAAGAGAAAGAAAAGAAAACCTACTCATCATCATCACCGACATTCATACAAGCTTCGCTATATCTAATAGCCAACGAAAACCTCCGACCTGCTGTACGAGAAACTGTCAAAATCTGCCAACTTCCTCGAAAACGTTCCAGTACAACGCTTGCGGGGCCCTATTACAGCACAGTTAACCAGTATGAATAACCACAAGAACTATCTACGAGTACTGTGAGTGATTATTTTTCAAACATTTCAGAAAAGAATATTTTTGACAATTTTATAAACTTTAAATCTACGATCTGACAACTACTAAGCTATTTGTCAATACTCATCTTACTTGTGTCTTCCTACAATTAAGTCAAATAACTTTTATTTAAGCTCATTCGACTTGTTACAAATAAATTTAATAGAGATCCAAGCCCGATTTATCTAACTATAAAAATAATAAACGAACCTTTTCTGTACGATATAATTTAAATAACAAAGAATAATCATGCCTAGAGAAACGAAAGAAAAAGAAACTACGGCTGCTGTTCATGTAGATAGTGTCGACATAGGAATTCTTATCAAATTTATAAATAAATTCAACGGAACCGGGAGGAGTTGACCCCATTCTTGAATAATTGCCGCAATGCAATCAATTTTGCATCACAAAATCAACAAGATTTACTGTTGAAATATATAAAAAGTCAACTAACTGGACGAGCACAAAAAGCCTGCTCTATTAAAGAGTTCACTTCTTGGACTCCACTTGACGAGTTTTTAAAATCGCAATATGGCGAACAAAAACATTATCCGGCTTTGATCTCTGAACTGCAAAACCTGAAACAAAATTATAACGAAACAGTCAACGAGTACGGTCTGAGAATAGAATGCTGTCTGTCAAAACTTTTGACAGAAATTAATATAAACACAATTTCTAATAAAAGAGACAAACTAGTTGGCCGTATCGCCTCTATGGAAGACTTAGCTCTTCAAACGTTTATAACAGGACTTCATACAAACCTGTCTGTTGTGGTAAGATGTCGACATCCAAAAACCTTAAATGAAGCAATAAATTCCGCTTTATCTGAAGAAAAATACCACCAAGCCGCTAGTAAAAGAAATATCCCCTCTTCTTCACCGTCTTTTTCCAGTAACCCAAGATATGTTGGAAAACGTTTCCACCGCCAATCACCACCTAGAGACTATCAGTTTCGACCTAATTTCCGTGCCGCTCCAGAAACAAACCCTAACCCAATAAATTACTCTAGAGTAATACCGATGTTTTGCCGATACTGCAAGACCTCTGGACACATTATTGATAATTGCCGTAAAAGAGAATACAACAATAGACGATACGGAGACCCTAACAATCAACAACCTTCCACTAGCTTCCAAAATTCTAATAATCGCTTTGAAAGACGCGACAACCGAATAAGCAATATAGAACATGCTGACCTAGAACCACAAGGAATCGACGAAATAGATAACCTTAATTTAAACGAGTAAACATTCCCGCTAGGTATCGCACGGGAAGAGTATACATAGAAGCCGATACCCACGTTCTTAACTCAACAAAACACACTTCATCTAATACAAATAAAACTCTCCGACAGGGTAACCAACCCCAAACTGAAAACATAATAAATAATGAACCTAAACCTTTAGCTAACAAACCGGGTAACCAGCCCCAAACTCATAGCAAAAATAGAGATTTAAATCAGAAACTTCCATGTCTAGCTAACAAACCGGGTAACCAGCCCCAAACTCATAGCAAAAAATGGATTTAAATCAGAAACTTCCATGTCTAGCTAACAAACCGGGTAACCAGCCCCAAACTCATAACGTAAACATATCTTTTTATAGCACTCCAACAAAATCAGCACCTGAAACAAAAAAAATAGACAATAAAATATCCAACATTTCAAATAATCATTCAAAAAAATTCTTACCATTCATTTAAGTCATGACATCAGTATCTTCTAAGCCACTGTCATTCCTTGTAGACTCTGGTGCATCTATTAGCCTAATAAAAACATCTTCTATTGAAAATTCACCAACAATAACTGACCATAAAATAAAATTTAAATGAATTGATCCCTCCAACACCCCCATGTTAACTTTAGGACATATACCTATCACCTTCGGTTCCATAACTTGTCAATTCCACATAGTGAATGGAATCTACTTACCTTATGATGGAATAATAGGCACCGATCTTTTTAGTGTTATGAACGGAAAAATAAATTACGCAAATGATATCTTGGAACTGAATAAACGCAATCTAAAAATGGAATATAACGAACCTAATTACACGATTCCTGCTCGAACTGAAACCGTAATGGAATGTTCAGTTCTCAACCCCGAACTAAGGGAAGGACTTATATTAGATCAGAACCTAATCGAAAATCTACTTATAGCAAACTGTGTAGTCAAAGTGAAAGACAATTCCCGAATAAATATATCCGTAGTTAACATCTCTGAATCTCCTTTATCCATAAATTCAGATCTGAAACTTAAGTTGTTACCCTTCCAAGATCATAAAAACGAATTAATCTACAATCTTTCTACTGCTGGAAATGTTAGTAGAACTACCTATGACAGAATGCAAGAAGTCTTAAACCTATTACGAACACCACACCTAAATAAAGAAGAAACCACTTCCTTACTCGATATTTGCTCAAACTTTTCGGACATTTTTCACATACCACACGAGAGACTGTCATGTACAGACGCAATAGAACACGAGATTAAAATAGACCCCTCTGAACCAATACACGTCAAATCATATAGATTCCCCGAATGCCATAAGAAAGAAGTCCAAAACCAAATTAACAAAATGCTAATTGACGAAATAATCAAACCATCTAACTCACCTTGGTCTTCACCCATTTGGGTTGTCCCAAAGAAATTAGATGCGTCAGGATAACGCAAATGGAGAGTTGTTATAGATTACCTAAAATTAAATGACATAACTATCGGAGACTCTTATCCAATCCCCAATATATCCGAAATATTAGACCAGTTAGGAAAGAGTAAATACTTTTCAACCCTAGATCTTTCATCTGGATTCCACCAGATTAGGATAAAAACCGAAGATTCTGCGAAGACAGCTTTCTCAGTTCCTCAAGGACATTTTGAATTTAATCGTATGCCCTTCGGATTAAAAAATTTCCCTTCCACCTTTCAGAGATTGATAAATTCCGCTCTAACAGGGCTTCAAGGCTTAAACGCATTTGTCTACCTCGACGACATCGTTCTATACTCATATGATCTACCATCTCATATCAAAAACCTATCCAAAGTTTTCCAAAGACTCCGTGACTTCAACCTGAAACTTCAACCCGACAAATGCGAATTTCTCCCAAAGGAAGTGTCATATTTAGGCCATCTGATCACTGACGAAGGACTCAAACCGAACCCTGACAAAGTAAAAGCAGTCAGTAAATTTCCAATTCCAAAATCACCAAAACACATAAAGTCCTTTCTAGGATTAGTCTCATACTACCGAAGATTTAACCCAGAATTCTCTAAACTAGCAAAACCATTAACTTCTCTCTTGAAGAAAGACATTCAATTCTTGTGGCAGAATGAGCAACAGTTATCCTTTGATACCCTCAAAAGTAAATTGACATCAGCACCATTACTTATATACCCAGACTTTTCCAAACCGTTTGTGTTAACCTGTGATGCATCCAATTACGCCATATCAGCTATTCTTTCCCAAGGACCAAAAGGTAGTGACCTTCCGATTGCTTATGCCTCACGTACCTTAAATAAAGCCGAAAAAAACTACAGTGTAACAGAGAAAGAATGTCTAGCTATTATTTTCGGAACCAAAACCTTCAGACCATACCTATATGGTCACCGTTTTAAAATAGTGACCGACCACAAACCTTTAAAATGGTTATTTAATTGTAAAGACCCTGGATCAAAACTAATAAGATGAAGACTAAAACTTGAGGAATACGACTATGAGATAGAATATAAAAAAGGGAAAATAAATTGCAACGCCGACACCTTATCTCGTTTCCCTGTAAATCCTGTCCAACACGAAAACACAGACAACAAAATTACAACACATCCAACTAACCATGAAAACTCTGCACAAGAACCTGTACCTCAAAACCAAGACAACGAATTCCTAGACTTAGATGCACTTGACATTAGCCCATTCAACAGCCAAGAAATAGATTTTAGTCCGCCAAACGTTTTTGAACGCTTTGAACCTTTACCAAATATACCAAACACCGACAATACACCAAACCTTTACCAAACGAACAAATCAGTGATCACGAAAACTTACCTTCATCACCAAACATCACGAATATTGAAACCCATCGTGACCTCGTAGCTGAAATTGATTTGTTCCCTGACGACTATTCACAATACTTGAAATCCACCTTGAATAAAAATACCAACTTTAACACCGACATCAAAGAACACAACGAAAGCCTAATGAAAAGTACCTGTAAAACACTACTGATCCCAACATCTATCGACCTTGACGAGTCTTACCCATATGTTGACCTAGGACATATGACAAACCCTGACGAAACCCTACAATCAGAAAGACAGTTATACACATCTAAAAGAATCGAAACAAACAACATAATATACTACCTATTATTCAACAAAGTACACCACTTTGACGAATGTCCTTACGTCGACATGTTTAACACACTAAAAACTATAAAAAACGAAACAAACGGTTCTATACTTATTTCATAACACCAACATCAAAATAAATATCTACCACAATAGCTTGATATTCCCAGTCCCAAGTAAGATACAGAAAATATTAAAAGAAAATCATGACATACCAATATCTGGACACCTAGGCTGTAGTAGGATGTACAATAGAATAAAAGAACGCTACTACTGGTAAAACATGGGCACAGATATTGAAACCTACGTAAAAAAGTGCAAATTATGTCAAGTCAACAAAGCCTTAAGGCTCACAAACCGAGCACCGATGCAAATAACCACAACCTCAACTCGGCATCGGATCGCATAAGTATAGATATCGTTGGGCCCTTACCAGAAGCCGGACTAATTAAACTAAGATTCATACTGTCAATTCAAGATGACCTTACCAAGTACTCATGTGCATATGCTATCGCTAGCACCACTGCAGAAGTGTGTTGCGAATGTCTCATACACTTTATCTCTATATTTGGTATACCTAAATTAATTGTGACTGACCAAGGACCAAACTTTACAGCTGACCTATTTAAGAAAACTTGTGAATTTTTAAAGATAAAACAGATCTGGTCCTCCCCCTACCATCCTCAGACACAAGGCGCACTTGAGCGCAGCCATTCTACTCTTAAAGAATATTTGAAATCTTATATTAACGACAATCAGACTGACTGGCACAGATATGTATATACAGCCATGTTGGCCTATAATACTAATGTCCACACCACAACTCAATTTACACCATACGAACTCCTCTTTGGACACAAACCATTTATCCCAGACTCTGTGTATGAAACTCACTCAGAAACCACTTATCCCGAGTACATAAAGATGTTTAATCACAGCCTCAAATTATCCCGTGAAAAAGCCCTCGAAAATATTAGACAATCTAAAGAAAGATCGAAGAACTCTTACGATAGAAGAACACGAACCGTAAAATACAAAGTAGGCGATTACGTGTACATCAAAAATCACCTAAGACTAAGAAAAGCCCTGTCTCCGATATGAAAAGGACCCTACAAGATGGTCAAAATACACGGAAACAACACGTTGTCCCTATTAATAAATCGACGACACATCAAACACCACTTTGATAAAGTGAAGCTGACGCTACCTGAAAATGATAATTAACATTTATTAGATACATCATAGACGTAGGTATACATACATATATATATAAAATAAATAACCTAACTTAAGATACTTTAAGCCTTAAAACTAAAACTATATACAAAAATGAATAATAAAACTTACCTCGTAGTCATCCTATTACCATTCTCAGTTCAGAGTGGCTGTAATATGTTGTAAACTTACCTTCGCTACAGACTTCATCCAACAAATTAACCGAAGCCCAGGAATTCACTTCGAACCGATAGGTACGATTAGAATAGTTAATGACCATATACATATAGTTATACCTTTAGACATAAGTTTTATACCTGCACACATAGAAAACATTAAAAACGTTTTTAGCACAGTAAGATTTCTTTGCCAGCAAAACCAAGCTATTTGTAACGTAGAATGCCATAACATGATCCAACCACTCGACTCTCTCTTCAAGGATATATCTCGTGATTACGAATCCATGTCACACCTAATATCAAACAAATCAAAAAGATCAGCATGGTTTTCTGGGATTGGCACGGTTTTCAAACATATATTTGGTACCCTGGACGAAGATGACGCTATTAAATATGATAGTGCTCTGCAAGCTCTTTCTGATAATGATAAGAAACTAATGTCTGCTATAACTCAAAATATAGCTATTTCCAAATCAGCCATCTCTAATTTTAACAAAAGCATCATCGAAATGAACCAGAACGAAGTTAGACTTGGTGAAGCAATTGATAAATTGTCCTTAGCCATTCAAAAAGTATCCCAAATCACCAATGAAATCACCTTCTGGAACAGTATTAATGACGTCCTAAATGTATTGGAATCTAATCTGTTAACCCTATCTTCTAAGGTAGAAGATACAGTGAATGCTATACTATTTGCTAAAAGCAATACCTTACACCCATCTATTGTTACTCATAAACAATTGTTTAATGACATTGTAAGTAATTTTAGAAATTTACCTCAGTTTAAGGAATTTGCTGTTACGTTAGATTTAGACAATATCCATGTACTAATTAACCTTTCTGAATTAGTGTCATACTTTATAGATAATAATATTATATTTGTAGTTAAGATACCACTTGTAGATGTAATGGAATACGATTTATACAAAAGTATACCGATACCGGTGCCACATGATCTTAATGCGCCAAACTCATACGCATTGATAGCACCTACAAAACAGTACATAGGATTATGTAAAGATAAAATGACTTACTGTAACCTAGAAAATCTAGATCTATGTAAACCAATCTTAAATGAAATCTTGTTATGCAACACCATAGATACTTTGAGCACGACCAATAATCCTATTTGTGAAACTGAAATCATGGTTAAAGCCGTCTCTAAGTTGCCAGAAAATTATAACAGTAAATTTATTTATAGCCACATAGACGTTTGGCAAAAACTTCAAAATAACAAATGGCTATATGTACAATCAGAGCCTACGAAATTGGCGATTGAATGTAACTCCGAAATAACTGAAATCACTATATCAGGTACAGGTGTACTTAACATGAACTCTAGTTGTATTGCATTTTATAAAGATACAAGTTAATAGCTAAATCAAATACAAAAGTTAGTATTAAAACAATTAAATCCGATTGTAATCTATTTGAAGATAATTGTTGTTATTATAAGGAATTCCAAAAACTAAAGCTCAATATTTCCGGTAACAAAATATCCAATGTAAACTGGAATGATCTTAAGGATCTTAACAAAGTCGCTGATGACGTTATTAAGGATCTTGACCAGATTGTAACTAAACAACCAGATTTCAAGAACCACATTAGCTTTCCTATACTTACCATTGTATTTGTAATCTTATTTATAAGCTTTGTAATGTACTATTGTTGCAAAAGTGGCATTTGTCGAAACCTATTACATATATTAACGAAAAGAAGGGGGACGGAAACTTATAATGTAGAACTTGAAACAATTCAAGATCCTACCCCACAACCTAGACTTCGAATAGATTAATATAAATCAATACACGTAAACTTCACCCTTTTAGGATAAGTTTTATCTTAAAGGGGGGGGGTTGTTATATATCCGTTTAGCAAGAGTTAATGCTGAACCCCAACTTTTAAATGCTGAGTTAGCTTTTCCGTGACGACACTACCCAGAGACTAGTCCCGGTGACACAGTCCAGTTTCATCTCTCGGTCGATACGTATCGTTTCAGAATTCAATATTCGACAATTGCCAATTTTCTAATTCATATTCAATCTTATTAATAAAAACCTATTTTTTGTGTACAAAGTTCCTTTTTTTAAAAAGACATTTACGTGGACTCATAACATAATGTACGTAACAGTACGTAGGTATTTAGCTTCTTATTTTTCGGTTTTCAACCAAAATGATAAAGACGAACCTTGGTATGACTTCGGTGTCTGTCTGTGTGTCCCAGGAGTATTTAATATTAATCTCGGTAAAAAGTAAAAGTGTATAAAAATGTGGATTCGACATATGTGTGCGTATAGGATCTTTTAGTTTGAAAAGCTTGTAAAGATTAAATAAGTTAACCATTCAAAATTAATTTGCCATAATTTTCGCAGTTCCCTAAATTTAACTTTGTAGTAACGTTTTTAGTGTCATTAGTATTTTCTGAGCCAAATGTTGCTTCGTTTGGGCCTATCTTGTGCTATTTTAAATGTCTAAACATAAAAAGTAAAAATCTTTAAAAAAGGCCCAAACGTACTAGGTACCACCACCGAAGCACTTATCAATCAACTATGAAATTATTTATTAATTTATTTAAGCACACATATATATATATATATATATATATATATATATATATATTTACAGTTAAAATACATGTTACCGTGCACATACATTAAACACTACATAAAAATAACGAATGCAGTAACTTGAGTGACAGACAACAGCTAATAAGCGTCAAGCGACAAGTATCAATGAAATATGAACATTACTGACTGATTAATTCAGGTACTAAATTCACTTGTACTGTTCATTCGTAAAATAGATTTTATGTTGTACTTTAAAGTTGTAATTAAAACAAGGCACGAAACGCTTAGGTCTTTCATTTCCTAGATTTCGCGGTCATAGTTCGGACGCGCATCCCGCTTTCACTCATGCGTCCATTGTAAAACAACCGAGATAGAAGTAAATTCTTTCCAGCGCTGTGGCCGAACGATTACGCCAAGCATTTGTTTCATTCTCTCTCTTCCATAGTTTGTTTCTTTGCTTTCGCACATGTCCGAAAAGAACGAGACCGATTACGCTCAGGGAATAGTTTACTCTAGTACAGTACCGGGAATTAATTCCTTTTCATTCATCATTCATGTACTACACAAGACTAAGTTATAGTACTGCCGCTTATTAATAGTTCTCATATACAGCCTAATCCAGTTTTCGTTACGAGATATGACAATAAAAAGTTAAACAGGCTGTTACACGAAATTGATTGTAATCCTACCCTAGACATGAACTGTCCCGATATCATTTATAAATCCATAAGTAATAATATTCATTGTTGCTATAACCAATCACAATACCAACAAAAACTTGGTACGTCGAAGCGTAATAAATGTGAATGGATTTAAAAAATGGTACAAAACTATGTAAATATAGAGATCGACTATTTTCTGACTAGTTAAAAGATACAAGTAATAAACAAATAAGGAAAAAATACAACAAAATAAGAAATAAAACTAATAAAATAGTACAAAGAACTAGGAATAGATATTATAAAGCAGAAATAAATAAGAATAGAAATGACACTAGAAAAATTTGGCAAATAATCAATAATATTTCAGGTAAGATAACTAAATCAATAGATGATACAATAACAAAAGCTTTCAGTACAGTCAGTAGTAATAAGATTATAGCTAATAACTTTGCCCGCGAATTTCAAAACAATATAAAAAATATAATACCAAACTACTCGACCCAGTTCCTTAACAAAAATGAATATATCAGGCCTCTTGATAGGTCAATATATTTTCCCAAGGCCACTAACCATGAAATTATTTAAATTATATTATTATTAAAAGTATTAATCCACGCAAAGCTCCGGGGGTAGACGGTATCAGAGCTTCTGATATCTTGCGCATATCAGAAAAATTAACTGGCGCAATCACTCATTTGATTAATACAAGTATCAGGACAGGACGTTACCTGAATGAGCTTAAGACTGGTATGGGTCTAACCCATCCACAAAGGACTGGACAACATTATCGAAAAATATGTATGTAAGATAATTCAGAACTTCTATACAGACAACAACGTACTTTGTAGTCAGCCTAAAACTTTACTTTGTAGTGGATTTCAACCTAAAGAGAGCACAATACTACTTTTGTCTCGCTTTACCGTTGAAATAAATAGCCACTTAAATGAGAAAAAGCACGTCATATTAGTGTTTATTGATTACAGTAAGGCTTTTGATACTCTTAGGCATGACCTACTTAAACGGAGAATGGACAGTAGTGGAATACCAGGAAATTTGCTGAATTGGTGCAAAGATTACCTTACCAACAGAAGTTACCAGGTTAGAATAGGCACAACATCGAGTGCCAGCATCAATATCACAGAAGAAACGGCTCAAGGATCAGTGTTTGGTCCGTTACACTACTTGACCTACGTCAATGATCTGACCAATGTGATCAAATATTGCACAGTGTTTCAATTCGCTGATGATACTTGTCTAATAGCCGCAAAGAAAGACGTATCGATCGCACAAAAACAGATATAAACCGATTTCATGGCTATTTGCAAATGGTCTCATGACGCCGGACTAGTACTTAATGCCGATAAGACAAAACTTGTCCACGTACACTCTAGCCAAAATCCGAATCCATGCAGGGGAGAAATAAATGTAACAGACCACAACCATGACTGCTGCATAATTCTAACGCATCGTATACTGCCAACTGCCGTAAAATTGAGCAGGTGACTGATCACACGTACTTGGGTCTGGTGATTGACAATAGGTTCAATTGGGCGAAGCACATTGATAAAACATGTACTCGGCTACGAGCAGTATTGGCAAAATTTTATGCCATAAATAGCAGAGTACAGTACTATGTGTTGATAACCATGTACAAGGCTCTGGCAGATAGCATTTTTTCTTATGGATTAAGCAGTTATGGGCGCACCTTTGAAACATATTTAGACCAAATTTATAACTTGCAAATTAAAATCTTAAAGCTAATTGTTAATCCAAAAATAAAACAGAAATATAGCGAATAAGCCCGTCGCACACGGAGTAATGGTATATATCAATATAAATTATTATAACAAGGCATATAACGATTTATTTTTAATAGTAAACTTTAAATAACTGCTTACGCAGCTATAATATATATCAGCAAGTTTGTATAGAGAAATATATTTTGGTATATTAATATAATGTTGTGGCTACGTCTGTGACGGGCCAAGTATTAATGTAAACATCGAGAACCATACTATCTAGATAAATTTAAGTTAGATTTTAAGATAGTATTAAGATATTATGTAAACTTCATGTAATATATTAAATGAATAAAATAAAAAAAAATTAATGACAGTTTCACATTTAGCACTGACGCTTTTATAATGCAGAATCTTATCAAAAATCTACCTTATCAAACTTTCACCAAACCAAATTGGTCGTATTTGGAGAAAATTAATTTAGCATACCTGAATTGCAATATCAGCCGACCTGTTTATATTTTGTTAGGTGCAGATGTTTACTCTCAGATTATTTTAGATGGCATCTGTAGAGAAGATTCATCGCCTATAGCTCAACAAACTCACCTGAGGTGGATACTATGCGGAAGTACGAACACTTTTCAATGCAATATAGTCCTTAACAACATTGATCAAATTCAAAAATTTTGGCAAATTGAAGATATTACAGAGGAATCAGACTTATCAGTAGAAGATCAGTATTGTGTAGATTTTTACAAGAAAACGACGATCCGAGACAAAGAGGGCAGGTATCAAGTATCGATTCCATTTAAACCTGATTTATCAGAAAAATTAGGAAATACCAAATCATTGGCTATTGCGAAATTTCGGCAGCTGGAACGAAAACTTTAAAAAAATCAAGATATCTCAAGAGATTACAGACTTTTTATAGATGAATACCTAAGTCTGGGACACATAAAACCAGCTACAAGTAATATGAAACCTGAGTATTATTTACCGCACCATTGTGTTCGGCGTGAAGACTCTTCGACTACGTCATTAAGAGTTGTGTTTAACGCGTCAGCTAAATCGTCTACCGGGTTCAGTCTAAATGATCTCATGTATTCTGGGCCGAATTTACAGCAAGATTTACCACTATTAATATTAAAATGGAGACAAGTTGAGTATGCATTTACTGCTGATATAGAAAAGATGTTAAGGCAAATTCTTATTGATGAAAAGGATTAAAATTTTTAAAAGATCATATGGCGTGATATTCTTGACTCAGCATATCAAGAATTTCAATTATGTACTACAACTTACGGTATTAAGTGTTCGCCATTTTTAGCAATGATTACTTAAAACAGCTGGCACAAGATGAAAAACATAATTACAACAGTGAAGCAGTAAAGGTTCTCGAGGAATAATACTACATGGATCATCTGCTTCATGGAGCTTATTTGCTATCGTCATCAAAGAAATAACAGCAGGATTTAATATCTTTATTAAATTTAGGAGGTTTAAACTTAAGAAAATGGAACTCTAATTCACCAAAATTATTACAAAACGGGGAAAATAATTTTGAATTTAAACAGCTTGATTCTACAAAAACTCTGGGTTTACGTTGGAATCCACAAGAAGACAACTTTAATTTTCAGCCCAAAATTGAGCCATCATCTTCAAAAGAAAAAAAACGCAGTCACTTGTCAGATATATCAAAATTATTTGATCCTTTAGGCTGGTTGGCCCCAGTAACTACCAAATTGAATATTTTATTCCAAACAGTTCGGCTATCTAAAATTGACTGGGATGGTGAATTGACGGAAGAAATCAAAGCAGAATGGAAACACATCAAATCAGACTTAAAAAAAATCAACGAATTACACCTGGAAAGATAGCTACGGACAAAAGAAGGAAGCCACTTAGAGCTTCATGGTTTCTGTGACGATTCGACAAAAGCATACGCTTGTGTAATTTATTACAAAACATCAGTAGGAGAGCAGTCAATAGTGGTATTAGTAGTAGCAAAAACACGACTAGTACCCGCTAGCAAAAAAGTGACGCTGCCCGGACTGGAGCTGTGTGGGGCTCACTTATTATCAAAATTAATGAACAAGATAAAATAATGTTTTAGCCACCATACAATTAAATTATATGGTTGAAATCAGAAAACAACCCTGCAGATAGTGCGACGAGAGGCCTTACAAGCACTCAACTAAAGGCACATACTTTGTGGTGGAACGGATCAGCTTGGCTGTCAACGTTCAAGGACGAAGCAAAAGAACGTCCTTTTTTCCAAACAAATCAAGGATTGACGAAAATAAAACAAACTTGTGTAGTTAATCAAAACGGTGACGATATGCTGTCATTATGTAAAAATAGCACATTTACAACAGTAGTTAGAATATTAGCATGGATCATCAGATTTATTTCAAAGAAAAGTAAACAACAACCATCTTATCTTACGATAAAAGAACTAAAATGCGCCTAAACCAAAATTGTACAGTATGTTCAACGCACTCAATTTGCAGACGAAATAACAGATTTACTAAATAAAAAAAAAACAATCACAAAAACAAATTTTGAATTTAAATCCTTTTTTAGACGAAGATGGCGTTTTGAGAGTTGGCGGACGATTGAAAAGGCATGTATTAACAAAGACATGAAGCATGCAATTATTTTACCACATAGTATATTTAAATTAATTTGAGATCATTGGAAATTGATAGTGTACTACTATATACAACCTTATTGGGAAGGATCGAAAACTATAATTAAATACCTGGAACATATGGTAAACATATGTAACGATATAGGAGGTCAATCACACTGTGATGTTGTTACTAAAATTACATCATACATACAATGAGCTCGAGTACTTTAATCGTATCATGCTGGTCGCACGCGACGCCGGCGCCGTGGCCTTTTCAACGGTGTCGGATATCTCACGCATGACCTCTTCGGAGTATTGTACGATCGATTCGCCGAACAGTAAAGAAAGGACATTTTCCTATTGAGAGAAAACGAGAAGCATTTCTAAATATATCAGGGGACATGATGAGTCTAAGGAAACAGATTGATGACATGAAAAAACTAAAAATCATATCAGAGAGTATATTATATCACGATATACATCACTATACAATATCATATTTATTTATTTATTTATTTATTTAAAAATATGAATTGCAACATTACAGTTCAGAAAACCAATTGGTTACAATATTATTTTCATACATTTTATAAAAACGAAACACACAAGACAAAAATAAAAGAGAAAAAAAAAATCTTATATACGTCGTTCTAGCATGCTCTTACACTCAAACATCAATCTCGGCTCTGCTGTCACAAACAGATCACAGTGTGGTGCTGCCTCGAGTAGAGCTCGCAGTGCTGCGTGCGCGCGCGGGATCGGCGACAATCGGTACAAGTTAGTGCGGGATACAGCGACTTTAAACAACGGACGTTTGCGCATCCTCAAATATGAATCTGGTGCAAATAACTTTAATGTTCTTCCTAGCAATTCAATGTCGTCGATTTTGTTTCTTAAAATATACACAAAGAATTTGACTAAAGCCATCTTCTTAATTCTAATGAGTCGAAACCTAAATGCCCCTGTAAAAATTGGGTCGGATACAAAAACGGGTAATAATAGTATTTTTTTTTATAAACACAGCGAAGAAATTTTTTTTGAACGCGTTCCATCATGAGTATATATTTATTCTCATGAGGACTCCACACCACTGTATTCGATTCTAATACACTCCGGACAAGGGAAGTGTAAAGCGCGCATGTAGCTTCGGCTGACAAAGGAGCGGCATGGCGCAGAACAAAGCCTAAAGCATTCCTGGTTGTTGCCGTGTACGTCTAGCGGCGATGCACCCGTGCCGCGTCGGCAGTTCCCGAGCCGGTCAGCAGGCCGGTCGGGGCTCTCTGAAACAGTGTAGTGAATAGTGTTAGTGAAACTTGTGATAGTGTGCGTGAAAGTGTTCAGATGACTAGCTTTAAACAAAACAAAACTACGTCACCAATGTTTCGGGATAATATTGCAATAAGTGATTCATAGTAGAGACATTAAGAATTTACACTTATTGATAGTTTATCATTAGTAATCTTTTTGTTTTCTAATTAATAGTTTAATCGTTAGCAATCTTTTTGTTTTCTGATCTCCCGGCGCGGAGCATGTACGGTCTAACCGTACATCGCGGGCGTCAGCATTTTTCTACACGATGCGTTTCTTATAATTCGGAAACATTTACGTTTCGAAGCCAGTACACGTTCAAGCGTTGTAGCGTGTGCTCACAGCAATAATCAATTATCAATAATTTAGCAAAATCAGCATTTTTACAATTTAAGCATTTTTATCATATATCAAATAGTACATGTTCGACCATTGTAGCGAGTACTCGCAGCCATTATTAATTATTATCAATTTAGCATAATCAGCATATTTACTATTTAAGCATTTTTATTATTTTAGCAAGTGTTTAGTTAATTCTCATTTTATTAATTTAAATTGTTTTTGTGTGTCATTTTATCCTTTAAACTAATTTGTTTAACTTATCAAATTATATCATTAAAGCAAAGCAGCAGGTGTTAGGTAACAAACCCAACATGAATGAAGCATAATTTAATAATTTAATATTGAAGAACTTTGACATAAGCTAATACTTAAGAAATTTGACATAATTTAATATTGATTGACATATAAATAAATGATAATGACATTGATAATACTATTCTAATTAAATTTGAATAACGGGATGCATAAACTAATGTAATACTGACATATAAATGATATTGACATTAAAAATTTTATGATATTGACATTGATAATTTTCTTATATTATAATTGCATGGAATTACTGAATGAATAAATTAATATAATACTGACATATTGAATATAGAAAGAATGACAAGGCTAGATAGTAGTAGAGAATAAAATAAAACACGAGCTGCCTGACTGCATCAAGTGCAAAACAATGACAAGGAGCTGCCCGGGACCGCAGGTGTGTCATGCTTGCCCTACCCTAATAAGGGAGAATGTAATAAATATATACATATAAATATATAAAAGGGATGGAAATGTTAGAATTTGTAGGGAGCGAAGGATCTTACATCGTGGGGAAAGAGCCAACGCATGTATCCGGTGCAACTCCCAAGATTTCGGCCCGTATGCCAAGAAATCGGAAGGGCCATGGGCTGGTGGAGGCTCGTAATAATAAGGATTCGAATATTTCTGAGGTACAACGCAAATTAAATGCTGCCTCGAGGCACAGTAAGAAAGCAACTGCCAGAGCAAAATTCAAATTCATTGGCAAAATAGGTGGGCGCCCTGCGAGCTATTCTTCTGGGAGTCGTGGTTTTTGGTCGCTTGCCAAAGCTGCCGAACGGAACTTTTTCTAGTCGTCATTACCACCACTGCGAAATACCGATGGTGACTTGGCCCATTGTGCTAAAGAGAAAGCCGCTCTACTGGGAAGTCTCTTTGCCTCAAACTCGAATATGAACGATGAAGACGCTGTACCAACTGCTATACCGTAGTGCGGTAAAACCATGCCGGAAATCTCCATAACGCATTGGGCGGTCCGGCGAGCGTTGCTTTCTCTAGACATAAGTCGAGTCGGCTAGACGGTGTACCAGCAGTGGTGCTTAAGCAGTGTGCTCCTGAGTTATGTCCTGTACTCACGCGCCTCTTTGCGCTTTCCTACCACACTAGGCAATTTCCGTCTTCATGGAAGACTGCTAATGTGCACACGGTGCCCAAAACGGGCGATAGATCAGGGGCTTGATTCTCGTGCTGATAGAAATAATATCGAATTCGAGATATGTTTTATTGATTAACTCATGGCATGTTAATCGCGGTACCTGTTTTAGTCGATAAATCGACTAGTTTGAACTAGGTAAGTCAAAAAAACATGGCGGATATAGTTGGCAAATAGTTTTTTGGATTCTTAAAACCTCTTCAAATGTCGTACGCTAGCGGTCGACGTGCATCGAGTGGTCGGTAGCAGTAGAGATGGGATGTCGCACGGAAAGTGATATGAAAAGGAGTCAGAATTAGTGAGTGAGGCTAAATTTGGGGGGGGGGGGGGGGGGGTTAGTAATATATATCAAAATGGGAAATTATACGGAAACACCCCTTTTCAAAAAGGGGTTCATATGATTCCCTTTCATATGCCTTTTGGGTCACAGAAACCCCTATTGCAACCGTTCTTTTTTTCAAAACGGAGTTCATATGATTTCCCATTTTGATGAATTTATGACTACATTACCTTAAATAAGAGTGGTCACAAAAACCCCTCTTGCGACCCCTCTTTTTTTCAAAAAGGGGTCCATATAATTCCCCATTAAGAGGGGTCGTCAAAAACCCCCTATTGCGCCCCCTTTTTTTGAAAAGGGCGTTTCCCAATAATTCCCATTTTGATAATCTATAGAGTCCATCGATACTAGCAACATTTTTGTGACTGTATTTTTTTTAAAAAAGGGGCGATTCAATACTCCCCCCCACTCCCACCCAAATCAAAACTATTTAGCCGTCAACCAATATTACTAATTCTAACTCTTTTTCATACCACTTTCCGTGCGTCATCCCATCTCTACTGCTACCGACCACTCGATGCATGTCGAGCGCTAGCGTGCGTCATATGGCCCTAAAGAGATTTTAAGAATACGAAAAACTACTTGTAAATGATATCCCCCATGTTTTTTCAACATACCTAGTTCAAACTGTCCGTGAATTTTGTTAAACAGAAACTTGTCAAAAAAGCTTATTATTCAGTTAAAGACTATCTCATAGATAAAAACGCATGGGAATAATGAAAATGTTGTTATCATACTACTTATGTTTGGAAATGTACCAATCGTTATATGTATAATTAAAATTGAAAAGAGCGACAGCTGGAGAGTTTTTTCGCCGTTTTTTCGCCCCAGTACGCCATCTTGATTCCGAAACGGTAGTAGTTTATAAATTCCTTGCATATTATACTGACGTCAAAAAAGTGATATTGTATCCTATTTTTGAGAAATAAACTATTTGAATTTGAAACTAATCGATCTTTCAACTAAAACAGTTACCGCGATTAACAAGCCATAATTAAATCAATTAAACACATATCGAATTCGAGAATATCTCTATCGGCACTAGAATAAGGACCCAGATCCATCGAATAACAGGCCTCTCCAAGGTGATGGAGCGTGTGATCAATACACAGCTTCTAAGATACCTAGAAGAACATGACCTGGTCAGTGACCGTCAATATGGCTTTCGCCACGGTCCTCTAGTGTATCTAACACACCGATGGGCACTAGCCATTGAGAGTCAGGAGGAGGCATTAGCATGTAGCCTGGAAATAGTGAAGGCGTTCGATCGGGTCTGGCACCGGGGTCATCTATCGAAGTTGCCATCTAACGGAGTGGGTTTGTGCAAATGGGTAGCTAGCTATTTGTCCGGCAGACGCATACGAACCGTTGTTGACGGTAGTTGCTCTGATAGCATGGACATTAATGCTGGTGTCCCAAGGCTTCGCAGGGCTCTATGCTGTCTCCTACGCTGTTTCTACTGCATATCAATGACAACATGCATTGCTATGCAGACGACAGCACTGGAGACGTTTATTACGCGGATATCCCTCGTTCCGTTGAGGAGGCAAAGCGTGGAGATCTTATGTCTTAAATCTCTGACTGGGGATGGGAAAAAATTGTCCGAAGCCTACAAAGACACAAGTCTATCTAGACGAGGGATCGTTCCGTTGCGGAGAAAAACCACGGAGAACTTGTGTCTCAAATCGAGACTCCACTGTCCAAGGTGTCTGACTGGGGACGGGTAAACTTGGTTCGATTTAACCCTACAAAGACACAAGTCTGCGCGTTCACTGCTTTGAAAAAATAAAAAATTTAAATAAAATAAAACAACCGGCTTCAAAAAGGTGCACTAAAAACGTAAAAATAATTACTTATTTCTAAAAAATCTGATCTGAATTACAGTTTGAAGTTGGTTTCCAACCCTTAAGTCTGACAAGATACTTGTGGGTTCTACCGCTTGTATAATGGGATGTGTTCTGAGTAATTGTCCGAAATGATGCCCACGGCTACTTTGTACCTTCGCAACCCTCGCCATCAGCAGGGAATTCATTCTCACACTTTAGGACCGAAATGGTCGCGTACAGTGAGGTTTCAGAGAAACTTTCTTCCGCAAACGCTTAGGTTGTGGAATGAGCTCCCTGCCAAGGTTTTCTCTTAGGATTACAGTATGGGTTTCTTCAAGAAAGAAGTTATTGGATATTTGAAGGGTCGGCAACGCGCGAGTGATACCCCTGGTAATACAAACGTCCATAGGCCACGGACGCTTGCATCACCTGGGGCATCACTCGTGCGTTGCCGACCCTTCAAAAATCCATAAATAGATGTTAAGTTATACTGGCGAAACAAGCCAGGTAGTATTAGATATGAGAACAGTTTGTAGAGAACAGAAAAGAAATTCAAACGTATGTGAGATTAACTCGCACACAATATGCTGTGAAATCTGTTTTTTAAAATAGGACTGGAGTTTTAAACGTGACCGTAGATACGTGGCAATAATGACTTGTCTGGAATTTTGAACGTGATCGTACGTGGCAATAACACTTATCTGACTAAAGAGTTTGTTTGCAGGTTAAGTACGTGCAGGCGCGGGACGCTGGTGTCTACGAGTGCCAGGTCGGCACCGAGCCCAAGATGAGCCACTTTGTGCAACTCAACGTTGTCGGTAACTGCTTAGTTAAATTATTACACAATTTCTGTGTACCATATTTTTTTCTAAATACTCGTAATATAAGGGTAAGGGACACTATAAAGGGGAACCTCATCTCTACTACAATAGGTTATTAGATTGTTTTATACTAAGTTGAGTTAAAAAAAAAATTAAGGAATATCTATACACATGAGAACTTATCCTGACTAATTCATCAACGCACAGCTTAAGCCACCGTTCCGTACCAATATAGTAAGAAATGGGTAAAAGGAACCCATATTGTGAGACTTCGGTATCTGTCTGTCTATATATCTTCATCAACTACAAGTTCTATGGACTTAAATGTTGGCACAGTTGTAGAACTTGCTTACTTAAAGGTTGGCACAGTTGTCAAACTTGCTTACTTAAAGGTTTACACAGAGGTTGGCACAGTTGTCGAACTTGCTTTCTTAAAGGTTGGCACAGTTGTCAAACTTGCTTACTTAAAGGTTAACACAGAGGTTGGCACAGTTGTCAAACTTGCTTACTTAAAGGTTAACACAGAGGTTGGCACAGTTGTCAAACTTGCTTACTTAAAGGTTGACACAGAGGTTGGCGCAGTTCTCGAACTTGCTTACTTAAAGGTTGGCACAATTGTAGAACTTGCTTTCTTAAAGGTTGGCGCAATTGTAGAACTTGATTACTTAAAGGTTGGCACAGTTGTGGAACTTGCTTACTTAAAGGTTGGCACAGTTGTCAAACTTGCTTACTTAAAGGTTTACACAGAGGTTGGCACAGTTGTCGAACTTGCTTTCTTAAAGGTTGGCACAGTTGTCAAACTTGCTTACTTAAAGGTTAACACAGAGGTTGGCACAGTTGTCAAACTTGCTTACTTAAAGGTTAACACAGAGGTTGGCACAGTTGTCAAACTTGCTTACTTAAAGGTTGACACAGAGGTTGGCGCAGTTCTCGAACTTGCTTACTTAAAGGTTGGCACAATTGTAGAACTTGCTTTCTTAAAGGTTGGCGCAATTGTAGAACTTGATTACTTAAAGGTTGGCACAGTTGTGGAACTTGCTTACTTAAAGGTTGGCACAGTTGTAGAACTTACTTAAAGGTTGGCATAATTGTCGAACTTGCTTACCTGTATCTATCGTATTACGGTAGAACCATCTATATCATAATATTTTTGATATTGGTATCGGGTTCTGAAATATGGGTGTCAAAATCTAAGAGATAGATTACTATGGCAAGTAGGGTGTCATAATTTTAAAAAAATATCATGGACTGGTGGTAATGCTTGTGGCCTACCTATCCCACTTGATTTTCTCAGAAAGTCTTTGATGACAGGGACTTAACAAAGATACGCATTTGATAGAAAACCTTAATTTGTTTTTATTATAAGCATATTATTATTTATTGGTATTATTAAACTATAACTAGCAGACTATTTTGTAAAGGCTACATGGCTTAAAATTAGTATCATTTAATACTGACTATTTTTTTTTTGTTTTTTTATTAGGTTTAAAAAATATTATTTTCACTATTTTTTCTTTATTATAAGTCAGGATATTTTGCAAAATAGTTTAGGTATAACTTTACTATTATTGTATAATCTATACCCTACGACCGTTTTCTTCAGCGGCCACGCTTATATTACAATTAATAATATTTTTATTATTTCCAATAATCGTTATATAAATAAATCTATGTTCATATATCAGAATTAAATATTAATCATTTGCTAATTTCATTCAAAAATTTCAGCAAACACTTTTAAGAAGGTATTTCTAGAATCCGTAATTTTCCAGTTTATAAAATACATTATGGCAGATAATTACCTTCAACAATAAAAACACAGGATAATAATAATATATTTTTCTCAAACACGCTACGCTATGCGATCATATCTTGCACAAGTTTCTTTGGGATGAATCGTAATTGCAGTACCATATCCAACCTCCCTGTACTACTCATAATCGCCATATACTAAAAATAAAAAGTAACCTAATGTAAATAAAGGTCACGTGTCCTAAAGCGAGTGACATTCTCCGAATTTCCGATCAGGACACGTGACCTGACGCGAGTTTAACAGTTTTTACCCATCACAAAAAAAAGTGCACAGCGCCGCTAAAGAAGTTTTCACTTCAAAAATTTAAATGGTACAGAAAATCTATTTGTATTTAGTCTGTAACAGAGCACAATTCGTAAGCACATTAATTTCTTTATAGTAGCAGTAATTGAAAAATATTTGGTTTCGAAATTTACTGAGTAATACAATAACTCGGAGAAGCGGTAATTAAAGCCCTCAGAGAATAACAAACCAAAACACCGTTAGAATTTCATATATAATCCATAATATCAAGTATGGAATATAAAAAAAGGGATACAAAATCATAACTAGCTAAATATGGGACAACGACATGATTAGGAATTAAAAAACATATACTGCCTGAACATATCGCCCACCAAGCTCTTTACAAATAGTTGCCAAAGAACAGCACACAATTGAAATTAGTAGTATACTTTGCTTCGTAAATGTGCACGGTACTAAAATCAAATAAAATGATTCAGGTAAAATAATAAACAAAGTTTTAAAAAAACTTTTTAAAAATTACAAACCATAAACCTTTTTTTCTACTACTAACGTGACAAACAAGCTTACGGTCCGCCTCGTACCGTAGCCTATGGACGCTTGCAACACCAGGGGTATCACTCACGCGGTGCCGACCCTTGAAAAATCTAATAAATTCTTTCTTGAAGAACCCCAGCTATATACACAAGTATTATTATGGTATTACAAAGCGCTGAAACATTCAACATCTACAATATTTATAGCAAAAGCTTTTACTATTTATTTCTTATAAGCTTACAAATCAAATACAACAGAACAAATACATCAACTTCAAAAACTTGCAACTAGTCTTGCTACTGGGCTGGCAAACTTAAATACATTATTTCTTGTATAAGTTTTAGGTTTTTTTTTGTATATTTAATAGTATTTGGTTTTAACGGTTAATACTTTGTTTTCAAGCTTAGTTAATTTAAAGTGTAGTTTCTTTAAAACTGTTTTGTCTGGAGGCTTGCGTTAGTTAGCAACGGCTGCAGCCTTGATTACAAGGCAAGGCCTGCTTCATCGGTATGTGCAGCTTGATGGTAGGATGAACGCTATTCATAATTCATATGAGCAAGCCATTGTGGGCTTGCAGGAGGACGATGTGGCCAGGCTTACAGCAGATTTGGACCAGGCGGAGGACCTTTCTGACCAAATTGTTGTCAGGTTAGCACAGATTCGTCGGGCTAAGGCCAAGGCTATTGCCCCTAAGGACGAATATGAGAAATCTGTGATGGCCACTCAGGGGGTTCCTTCCTCCTTTCAAAATGTAGACTTACCTAAATTAAATGGTGATTTAGCAGAGTGGCATTCCTTTATAAATAGGTTTAACGGTCTTGTTCACAATCGGTCTAATCTTACTGATTCACAAAAGTTCTCCTATTTGCTGGAATCAAGCGCTGAAAAGCCATCTGATCCGGCATTTGTCTCGGGACGATGCCGGTTATAAAACTGCCCGGGACTTATCGTGCAGACGGTATTAAAAATAGGCGCCTTATTGCAGTTGCGGCCAGGCAAACACCACCTCAGCAAAGCTGCTTTTACTGACGTAGGCCTAACTACCTTTTGGTTTCATGCCCTGCATTTTTAAAGGCAAAGATCCACGAACGCAAGCAAAGGGTGATTAAAAAGAACCAGTGTAGGGTGTGTTTGGAGTCAGAGCATATGTTGCCTGATTGTAATGGCCACCTTAATTAGGTTCAGCACCCTAGTCCATCACAGTGTTGACTAGCTGTGGCGAGTACAGCTTCCCCCTACGATACCAAATTAGCACCCCTGACTGCACAGGTTTGAGCCTTCTTGTCCTGTGCCTCCTTTGATTCGGATTTTCATGGATGCTTGGTATCGATCTCTTTGGTAAGGAAGCTGAAGCTAAAGTTGTTTCCGGCTGCGGATTCTTTTCGGGGCATTGCTGGCCTCCAGGTCTCGAGGCTTAGAGATCAGGTTACTATTGTTTTTACTCCCCTCCATAATTCCTTATTTTATTGGACTATTTCAGCTATGGTAATGGACGACATCTTGCGTGATCATACCCAAGTTTTGCTAACGCCGGAAATTACTAAGTTGACAACGGGTTTGGACTTGGCTAATCCCAATTATCATCTTCCCTCAAGCCTACGGTCCGCCTGATGGTAAGCGGTCACCGTAGCCTATGGACGCTTGCAACACCAGGGGCATCACTCGGGCGTTACGGACCCTTCAGAAACCTAATAACTTCCTTCTTGAAGAATGCCAAATTGTAGTCCGTAGAGAAAACCTTGGCAGGGAGCTCATTACACAACCCAAGCGTTCGCGGAAGAAAGTTTCTCTGAAACCGCACTGTACGTGACCATTTCGGTTCTAAAGTGTGAGTATGAATTCCTTGCCGATGGCAAGCGGTGCGATGGTAGAAAGTAGCCGAGAGCATCATTTCGAACATCATCCTCAGAACACATCCCATTGCACAAGCTGTAAAACACATACAGGGAGTCAAAGTCTCTCCTCAGACTTAACGGCTCGAAATGGTAAGTGAGTTTCGGATCGTCGACAAATCTCACAGTACGTCGTTGAACCGAATCAAAAGGGCCAAGCTGGTATCTGAGTGTATCCGTCCAGAGATGGCAGCAGTAATCCCTATGGGGCATAACTTGCGACTTGTAAAGCAGCAACGTTTGCCCGTGAAGTACTGTTTTGCTCTGTTGAATACACCTAGTATTTTGAACGCCAGCTTCACCTTGTATTGAAATCTCGGTAGTGAACACCGCTGGAGATAATGATCTTCGATATAGAGAGAGGAGTGTTCTGGAATTGTGGGACTACAGTGAATGGTGTTTTCTTAGTAGTGAACGCGCAGACTTATGTCTTTGTAGGGTTGAATCGGACATTTTTTTCCCGTCCCCAGTCAGAGATTTGAGACACAAGTTCTCCACGCTTTTCCTCCTCAACGGAACGAGGATTTTTGCACGACCCGTGTAATATGCCACTCCAGTACTGTCATCTGCATAGTAATGTATGTTGTTGATGTCCAACATGTCATTGATGTGCAGTAGAAACAGCGTAGGGGACAGCATAGAGCCTTCGACTAACTACTGTCAAATACGGCTGGTATGCGTCTTCTATTTTTTTTTTTTTTTTTTTTATACCACTAAGGTGGCAAACAAGCTTACGGCCCGCCTGATGGTAAGCGGTCACCGTAGCCTATGGACGCTTGCAACACCAGGGGTATCACTTGCGCGTTGCCGACCCTTCAGAAATCCAATAACTTCTTTCTTGAAGAACTCCATACTGTAGTCCTTGCAGAAAACCTTGGCAGGGAGCTCATTCCACAACTTAAGCGTTCGCGGGAGGAAGTTTCTCTGAAACCGCACTGTACGCGACCATTTAGGTTCTAAAGTGTGAGAATGAATTCCCTGCCGATGGCGAGCGGTGCGATGGTAAAAAGTAGCCGTGGGCATCATTTCGAACAATTCCTCTGAACACAACCCATTGTACAAGTGGTAGAACACACACAGTGAGGCAAAGTCTCTCCTCAGACTTAAGGGCTCGATACCGCAAGTGAGTTTGGAATCGTCGACAATTCTCACAGCCCGTCGTTGAACCGAGTCAAAAGGGCCAAGCTGGTATCCGGGTGCACCTGCCCAGAGATGGCAGCAGCACTCCATATGGGGCCGAACCTGCGACTTGTAAAGTAACAACCTTTGCCCCGACGTGAAGTACTGCTTCGCTCTGTTGAGTACACCAAGTTTTTTGGACGCCAGCTTCACCTTATCTTGTAAATGATCTCGGAACTGAACATCGCTGGAGATGTCGACACCAAGGATCCCAATGCTCTTGGAGATGGAGAGGGGAGTGTTCTGGAATTGTGGGATTACAGTGAATGGAGTTTTCTTAGCGGTGAACGCGCACACTTGTGTCTTTGTAGGGTTGAATCGGACCAAGTTTACCCGTCCCCAATCAGAGAGTGTGGTCTCGATTTGAGACACAAGTTCTCCGCGGTTTTCCTCCACAACGGAACGAGGGATGTTTGCACGACCCGTGTAAAAAGCGTCTCCAGTACTGTCATCTGCATAGCAATGTATATTGTTGATGTCCAACATGTCATTGATATGCAGTAGAAACAGCGTAGGAGACAGCACAGAGCCTTGCGGGACACCAGCATTAATGTCCATGCTATCAGAGCAACTACCGTCAACTACGGTTCGTATGCGTCTACCGGACAAAAAGCTAGCCACCCATTTGCACAAACCCTCGGGCACTCCGTAAGATGGCAACTTCGATAGAAGACCGCGGTGCCAGACCCGATCGAACGCCTTCGCTATGTCCAGGCTGCATGCCAATGCCTCCCCCTGACTCTCAATGGCTAGTGCCCATCGGTGTGTGAGATACACTAGAAGGTCACCAGTCGAGCGACCGTGGCAAAAACCGTGGCGTGGTATTTTCGGTCGCTGACCAGGTCGTGTTTTCTAGGTATAATATATTATATATTTATTGGTTAATTTATTGAATTTACAGATCATAAAACATTTCTTTATACATAACAATATGTACTGGAGCAGGCTATGTCCGCTCGCATCACTAAATAGGTCATATTGAACATAGAATATAAACCGATCGGAAATAAGGTTTGTTATTCGCGTAGGGACAACAATTAAGAAAAATAAAATGTTTAAATTTGGATTTTGTATTAAAACAAGAAACGATGCGTCGCATGGATTTTTGTTGCAGAGGCTCATACTCCGCGTAATGTGCCCGTTCCGCAATACCTACCTGAGCGGAAGGGCCACGTGAGGGTGGTGACTGACGACCATCCCGTGCGCTCAACCGCGGTGAGCGGGGCGGGAAGGTCGATGTTGCACTGGGGACGGGGGCGATTGAGTTCGATTCGGCGGCGACGAACCTCCGCCCGTGCGAGCCGTAGACATGTTCCATCCAAGGACCATCCTCTCGGATGAGCATGCATAAGTCCGGGTGGTGACCCCACCACACTTTGTACAAGGTCGCGGCTGACGACAGTCCTTGGCTAGGTGTTCCCCTAAACAATAATAGCATAGGCCTAGCCTACGGGTCAAAAATCGTTCTCGGGCCACCCCAGATTTTCTGAACTGGTGGCAATCCAGAATGGTGTGTCCCGGTTCGTAACACACCCCACACCGTTCAGTCCGTTCAACGGTCAAAATTCTGGGGGGCCGAAACGACCCGGTACCTCGCGATGTCCCGGAACGAGGTTGTTAACGGGGTCCAGACTGGGGTTGTTGACGGGGTCCAGACTGGGCCAAAAATCGTGATGGTCCCGATTGTGGCTCTGCGGGTAAATTCTCCAGCTTCCTACTCTGGTCCTCCAAAAACGACACTAAAGTGTCAAAAGTAGGTATGTGTGACGCCGAGTCACCTCCGTGCAACTGTTCGAAACGAGCCCTGACGTCATTGGGCAATTTATTCAAAACAATGTGTAACAGCAAAAATGACCACTCGGTGACAGGGAATTTTAGACCTCTTAACGCATTCGTCGCTACCAAAATAGAGTTTAGCAGGTCCGACCGCAGCTGGTTAACCGGAGACAGTTGTGGAATACCTAAAATGGCAGCTACATGTGTATCCGCAATGCGACGGTTATTTTGGTACCGCTTTACTAATAACTCCCTGGCTATATTATAATAGACATCAGTGATGTTCAAATGTTTTATCAAACAGAGGGGCTCATCCCTGATAGACGTCAACAGGTAACTTAATTTTTGTGAGTCAGATAAGTCAGTCTGTCGGTGCACAATGCTATCAAAAAGTGTGATAAAATTAGTCCACTCATTCAATGATCCGCTAAAATGAGGAATATCCAAAGTTGGCAACCGTTCGTTGCATTTTTGTTCCGAAACCTCCTTCCTACTTGCCAGCTGCGGTCTAGTCTCTAACCTCGTCCACTTGTGACGTCACTTGCTATCGATCGAAAAAAAAATCATAGACTTGTTGCTTTTCTATGCTATTGGTACCATAGCCAAGCCACTGCGGAGCGCCGAAACGAAAGTTGTCTATACATTAGGTAGCCATATGCAACTTTACAAACGCGATTCCTTTTTGATATTCGTTGAACTTGCGTTCGCCCAGACCCTTCGGATAAGCTTGGCGATTGCAAATGGCGGCTTGAAATCTATTGTAAATATTTATTATATTTTTAAAGATTTTAAGTATTTTGTTAATTAGGTATTTAAATGTTGTGATTGTATTCAATATTTGTATTATAGGTATCTATTTGTGTTTGATATGCAGAAACATACCTACCCAAATAAATAAAGATGCTTATTAGCTATAACCTGACTCATCATCTATTTGCAATTCGTGTAAACATAACCTAACTTTACTTAATGTTCCATTTTTCTGGTAATTTAATCATAAATCATTAAAATACTTACATGATTACCTTAATTGTCACATTCTTTGACTGGTTTTCAAATCACGACACTGATTAAACCTATATTCAACAAAATTACAAATTTACGTAACATATATGTCGCATCACAGAGTACTTTGTTGTGTTGCATAGTAGCCTTAGGTAACTCCGGACATAACTATATCTTTGGGTATATATCCGAGGCCGGATATGTTACAACTCCTTCACTTAGCGTAAAATAAACATGTAGTTTTTAGTATCACTTCTGCTTTGTGACGGGCGCGTGAATATCTGTTAAAAAATATAATAAAGATATCAAATAGTATATCTATAACAAACGAGGGATATATTAAGCGGATATGGATATGCGAAGCGGATACATATCTTTAATCGGAATAATATGTGACATATCCAATCTTTGTCCGGAGTTACTTAGCCCATGGCTATTGCATAGACTATAAAGCGAAAGACGCGGGTCAAGGTCATTTTTGTTTATACCAATTGCAAATAGATTCTGAGTCAGGTTTACCTGTATTGAATTTTTAATTATTGTTAGGTATATTTTTACATCATAAGCAACATTTTATAATTAAAAATGATGGTATTATGAAAAATCTGTGTTATAATTATTAGTTTTATTTCTAATTTAACAGATTCATAGTAAATGTATAGCCAGATTTTCGTTACTAGAGAGCTTGATTGTTTTTACATCAGTACCTAATATTTTCACAAAAAAATATTTAAGATAAACTAGATACCTACTTAAAGCATTAAAACATTTCAATATTCAATACAATAAATACCTATATTCTTAATTTTAAAACCAACGATGAGTAAGTTGAATGAAAATAAAAGTAATAATATCATATGAGACAAATAAAGAAAAAACACCACATTCCATCCATAGTATAAACAAAAAACAAAAACATAACCGATTTTCGATAATTGGCACAAATAATGTAGAGTTTTCCAACCGACGCCCACGATACAGCGTTTTCGATACATGACAATAAGTCTACCACTATTGTTTCGAAAACGCTTGCTCTATAGCGATACTGCACGATCTTTCAATTGTAACTTGTCTAAGGCCCCCTGGTGTGCCTTATCCAGCTCGCTGACTCAGTTGTCGGTAACTGTCCCGCTCGTGGCTTTAATGCAAACATCCGATCCTCCCGCTTAACGATCCCTAAAGCTTAACCCGCTTAACGGCCTTGTACTCCTTAATTAATGATGTCATGTTATATAATTAAATTCCCACACAAAAAAACAATCCAAAAACTAAATCAGCCACACAAACAAACGACTCTGTTTGTTATATATACAGTTTGTTGCAGCAACCAAGTTACTATATAAACCCCAAAAAATCCCAACTACAATATACAAAACCCTGACTACACAATTACACAAATAAATACGTTAACTTACAATCCGTCATAAACAGCAATATTAAAAACCTATTTATTCCGATCTATTTTTAACCGCAATAACAAAAAGGTGGGTAAGAACCTAATAAGCTACACTGCGAATGTCCGACGAGCAATGCGATAAGAACGATAAACTATGCCTAGACGACATAACCCAACGTTACGAATTGTAATTTTATTTATTGTAAATCCGACGAAAACAAACTAACCGTAAATCCCAAATGATTTGTAAAACGACCCAAACAAAAACAAACGAAAGTGGCCCGTACCACGTCTGCCTACCAACTTGTTTACTAAAAAGGCCACACGTACGCCGTAAGGAAAATTGTAAGGATTTACCCAATTTTGAAGTCAGTTGTTTGTATAACGTTTTGTCTGAATATGTGGTGTCTGTATATGTTGTGTATGTGTAGGTTGTTTCACGCAAACCGAACTTAATTATGAATTATCCCAATAACATCGATAAAACAACAGCCTTGACGTTGCGCACAGATTAATGACGACTGACTAGCGCACAGAGTATGCAAGGAACGAAAGCCTAGTTCAAACGATCCGAACACCAACCAGACGATTCATTCTTTACTAAAACTCTTAAAAAGTCCGAACGAGACAGTTGTCCGAGGAGCCAAGAGGCGCATCCACTGAGACGGAGTATCCGTCCGGACGTGTAGTCAGAAGAAGGTCCAGTAAGGAGCTCGTATGGTCCTCTATATCTGGTATTCTCGCTGGAGGAAGTTCCTGCTGAGAGAATCCATAGGTCAGAGCAAATACATGAGCAGATATCCCTGCATAGTTATTAGTTCCAGAACTGAGAAAGCTTGTTACTCCTGCGTGAACTCCAAATACTTCTGTCTGTTTGCGCCTCATACGACTCTTAATAAAAATTTACCGATTTTCGGCTAGCATCCTGGAGTGGCCGAGGGCAGGTTGGTACGGCAAGAGGGAAGCCGAGTGAAGAATTGATCAGTCGAAAATCGACCGGTATTATTCACCAAAAGGGCCTCACACTCTTCATCAGTCGGGTCAGACCTAGGAGTTGCAGGAGGCTCTTCTACGTCCCAAGAGCGCTGAACATTGCAATAGCAAGGGATGTACCGAGAAGCTAAACAGGGTCTGTGTAAAGAGGGGCACAAATCAGTGCTAGGCCCATTATGGGATGACCGAAATCTGTGGGAAGTGCTACCAATGCACTGGCTTGAAGAAGCTTAGCCGGTCCTAAGTTGCATTGCATTGACCCAGAAAATAGGCACCAAGGAGTATGCGAACTGGAAATATGATCGTCGGGATCAGCCAACGCCAGACCCATTGTCAACTTAGTAATTTCCGGCAGAAGCAAAGCTTGGAGATAATCACCCAAGATATCATCTATCTCCATGACTGTAATAGTCCAACGAATAAGAGAATTATAGAGGGGAGAAATAACAATAAAAACCTGACCTCTAGGCCTCGAGACCTTAAGGCCACCAATGCCTCGAATAGAATCCGCAGCCGGAGACATCTGTAATTTCAGCTTCCTTACCAAAGAGGTCGATACCAAGCAACCCTTAGAACCCGAATCAAGTAATGCTCGTACCACCACAAAGGAGACGCAAGACGAAAAGGCTCGAACCTGTGGAGGGGTAAAGGCCCCCCATCCGTAAGAAACTTAGGAGGGGTCAAAGGCGCTCGAATTTGAGGGCAACCCCACCCGAGGCAGGCCGTCCACGAGGGGGAAAGAGCCCAAGTTCTAATCCTTTCACTTTGAGCCAGTGTTTCCCTGGATGAGCTCAGGGGGTTCAAACTACTCTTGGTTAATCTGCATTGTAACCTGTGGTGACGATCCTTACAATCTTTAAAATCCTTACTTCATATGCCCCGACTCCAAACACACCGTACAGCGGTGCTTATAAATCACCCTTCGCTTACGCTCGTGGACCGATGACTTCAAAATTGCCAGGCACGAAGCCAAAAGGTGGTTCGGCCCACGACACTAAAAGCAGGTTGGCTGTGGTGGTGCTTGCCTAGCAGCTGAACCAATATTCCTCGAAATTAAAGGTCAGGCTGCAGGGGCCCTTTGTGGCAGTGGCCGTGGTGCATGTGACTTTGTGAAGGCGGCTGAATAAGACCAGCCGTTAGAGAAACAAAACGAAAATTTCTCCGTATCGGAGAAGGTAGGGAGAATAGTGGCTGAATCACCGCCACAAACAAACTCAAAATGGCTTCTGGTGTGAGACGGTAGAGGGCCAATGGGACAAGTAGAAAGGACCAATCCTTATCTACTTAAAGCCCTAATCGCTTAAGTTCATTAACTGCCACCAGCATACAATTAAGAAGCTCTCTCCGCAGAATTGCCACCTCATGTTAGGCAACTGTAATAACAAGCTGACAAAAGTATGAGCAATTTGTCTAATATTGTCATACTTTCTATACAATAAATCCCGGGTAGTTTTATAACCGGCATCATCCTGAGACAAATGCCTTATCATGTCATATGGCTCTTCAGTTAAACCCAGCAAATGTGAGAACTTTTGAGAACAGGTTATAATAGACCGATTGTCAGCTTAGCTATTAAACCTTGTAATAAATGACCGCCACTTTGCTAAATCGGCATAAATCTTTGGAAAACCAATTTTACGTAAAACCTACTCAAAAAAAGTGTTATGTTTTTATATATACCAACCCATTGGCAAGACTAGTTTTAAACAGTATCAAAAATTACTCTGGGTTGGAAAAGTGACAAAAAAGTGTGAAAAATCAAGTTCAGTTTGAACAAATATGAGATAGTAGATTGTGTAGGAGTAGGTATTGTACCTAACTTGTTCTGTCAATGATAACAGCTACAATCTAACCCTAATGAAAATATAAGGCGACTTAACTTACCTCAATAGTTGTTCTATTGTTGTATCTCTATGAACCAAGTCTGTATATCCTAATATCTTCTAAGGGAACCTTAAGGAACCCTAAATTACAATAACTTAATGAATCTGAGGAGACGTAAAGATAGGGAAAAGATCTATCCTAAAACAATAAATAAGTAGAAATGTAAATAACTTCCCTGGTGTAACGTCGGTTATCCAAAAGTTATATATCACAACCCTTCACGTACAACTTTTTTTTACACAAAAGCGAGTAATTTTTACTTATGTAAAATTGTTCGAAATGATGCCCACGGCTTCTTTCTACCATCACACCGCTCGCCATCGGCAGGGAATTCATTTTCACACATTAGAACCGAAATGGTCGCGTACAGTGCGGTTTCAGAAAAACTTCCTCCTGCGAACGCTTAGGTTGTGGAATGAGCTCCCTGCCAAGGTTTTCTCTAAGGACTACAGTATGGGGTTCTTCAAAAAAGAAGTTATTAGATTTCTGAAGGGTCGGCAACGTGCGAGTGATGCCCTTGGTGTTGCAAGCGTCCATAGGCTACGTTGACCGCTTACCATCAGGCTGACCGTAGGCTAGTTTGCCACCTTAGTGGTTTTAAAAAAAAAAAAAAAAAAAAGTAATAATTACGCAAATATTAATCACAAAACACTTTAAAATATAAAAACACTCACTTTTCTGAGAAAATAGATTATTTTAATTATGCACAACTTATGACAACCATAGAGTAGAGTGATGCCAGAAATACAAAACAAGTTGCGTTTATAACCTAAGGTTTCGTTCGTAAGGCGCGGCCCCGATACCAAGCAAGGTTTCGTTCGTAAGGCGCTGCCCCGATACCAAGCAACGCGCAACGGAACAAACATCAACGTGACAATAGACGTAGAAACAAAATTAAAAGATGACCAAATTTAAGAAGCTAGTGCAATTATACCAAAACTATTAGATACAAAATAGAAAATTAAAAATGAAAAAATATTCATTAAAACAACCGGTTAGATAGTTAGCGCCTCGCTCTAGTCATATTCGTATCAAATAGATCCAAATTAAATTTCTTTACAAGAATATTAAAGTTATTGCTTGCTCGCCAAATGTAAGAATTTTGTTTATAATTAGTTTTAGCTTTGGGAAGGTACAGTCACCTCTGTACCTTAAGTTGACAATAATACGGTCTTAAGTTGACGTTTGAGACGTTAAGCGAAATTTTAGATAATAGTTGGGGAGAATTATAACTAACGTCAGCTATTTTGCGGCGTTTATAAAGCGGAATAGTTTTTTACATAGTTGAATGTAGGTACATATTAGAATCGTAGTTTATTTTTAACCGAAAGCACATATATCTGATAAATTTCTTTTGAATTAATGTTGAAGAATATATCTTCACATATGTGTGTGATGCAGTGCCAAAAATATATCTACACATATGTGTGTGATGCAGTGCCAAAAATCGAGATCGTGGGCGAGTCGGAGCTGTACGTGCGCGCGGGCAGCACGGTGAGCGTCAAGTGCGTCATTACGCAGGCGCTCGAGGAGCCCGCTTACATATTCTGGTACCGCAACGACGAGCGCGTGCTCAACTACGACCGCTCGCTCGTTGAGATCCGCATGGAGCGCCTCGCGCCCGACACCACGGTGCGTAATATACACACACAAAGACACACATACACACACACACACTAACACACAGACCACACATATGAACACAGCCACACCTTACACCTTGCGCGTGCTCAACTACGACCGCTCGCTTGTTGAGATCCGCATTGTGTGCCTCGCGCATGAAACCACAGTGTGTCAAATACACATACACACACACATTCATACACTCGCAATGATATTCAACAATATTATTATTTTTTATATGATAGTGCTTGTACAGGTCGGAAACCTGATCATCTACAACACGCGGCGTGAGGACTCCGGCAACTACTCGTGTGCTCCCTCCAACCTTGACCCCGCATCCGTTGTACTGCACGTGCTCAGCGGTAAGTACGTAGTGCCCGTACCCATCTAGCAGCAGGACAGGACATAGAAGGTTATTTTATACCATTAAGGTGGCAAACAAATGTAGGAAGTAGAATAAGTATAGAATAAGCGAAATACAAGGCCTTATCAACAACCTACTTAAGTGCATCGCATCTAAATCATACACACGAAGTTAGGAAATGGTAGAAGTGAGCGAGCACCATTAGCTATGATTGTATTAAGCAATGATTGTATACAGAAACATACCGCACATCTAATATGCTAAGCGAAACTTAGGGACACTAAAACATACCGCACATCTAATATGCTAAGCGACACTTAGGGACACTAAAACATACCGCACATCTAATATGCTAAGCGACACTTAGGGACACTAATACATACCGCACATCTAATATGCTAAGCGACACTTAGGGACACTAATACATACCGCACATCTAATATGCTAAGCGACACTTAGGGACACTAAAACATACCGCACATCTTATATGCAAAGCGACACTTAGGGACACTAAAACATACCGCGCACGTTATATGCTAAGCAACACTTAGGGACACTACTGATGCGTTACCGACGCTCTAAAAGTCAATGTGGGAAAGTTCGGTATTTTTTGAAAAGTTGAATGGACTGTATTTTCATATCAAATCATTTATTAAATCAACCATTCGAATGTATGTTCCCGTTGTTAATATTGTAATAAATACGGTTTTCCAAAACTTAACAAAAAAAATCTATGTTACCGATTTATTATGCTTAAACCTGATTCAAAAACTTACGTTGAATATTTAATTGTATTAAAAATCTAAATTTTATTTATTTATTTATTAAAGCATTTATTCAGAAATATTTTATGTTACAGCTTATAGTTACGTTATAGTTTATCCAATATCAGTGCATTATTAACTTTTTTTGCTTGCTTTCTAAAAAAGGCCTCCTCTAACCTTTTCCATTCTTACCATACACAATTCTTGTCCACAGGTTTCCCGCTATTTTTATGATATTATCTTCTAATCTTCTATTTGGTCGTCCTTTTTGTCTTTTACCTTCCCCAGTACCATGTTATTATGCTTTTACTCATTTTTTCTTCTGCTCTAATTGTGCGTCCGGCCTTTCACCATTTTAGGTGTTTTATTTAACTATTATATCTTCCGCTTTTGTTATTTTTCTAATAAAGCTGTGCTTTGTCTTTTCTATTTGTCTCTTTTCAATCAATATCGGTATTATAGATGTGTTAAATAATTTGCCTTCTATGAAATTGCTGAATTTTCTATCTTTTATTATTTCTTTAAAGGACTAAACGAGTTTCCAAGCTTTTTCAATTCTTGCATCCATTTCTTTATTCGCAATATTCTTTGTGGAAATTATTTGGCAAAGATAAATATATTCGTCCACATATTCTATCTTTTTGTCGTTTACTAATACTTTATTTTGGCTTTTGTTGGTCATGGCCTTTGTCTTGGTTAGGTTCATAATAAGGCCTGCTTGTTTGTTTTGTTTGTCAAGTTCCCACAGCATCTTTTGTAATTCTTCAGAAGTTCTAGCAAAAAACACTACAACGTCTGTGCGAGACGTGACCGTGCGCGAAGCAGTATCAATGTTAGATAATGGGCGCTGGCGGTCTTCTCGTAGGATGTGCGCTGGTTCACTGCTGACTATACATGGACTGTATGTACTGTAGTTATGCCGAATGTACAACCGCACGTTCGTCCCACCTCGAGTCCCGTAGTGGTAAAAATAAAATTCAATTTTGCTGTATACGATGGCGAACAATGAGAGTAGGTATTGCAGAGCCAGGGAGTAGTAGGCAGCCAAGCGGTTTATATTTCGAGGTCTATCTTGATCGAATGTTGTCTTGTCTTGTCTGCAGATGGCCTTTACAACTACACGCGGATAACTTTTGCGTCGGTGCTGTTTGCACTCTTCAGCGAAAAGTTGGGGCGGTTTGCGCAAGGGTTTCCTGGACACGAACTTTGGCTTGGGCAACCGCTCTTAAAAACTAAATTTGTATCTGACTAAAATTTACCGCCGTTTCGGAAAATAGCAAAGGCGTTCTGAAGAGAAGAAACGGCCGCGCCCGGGTATATTAGTGAACCTAGTATACCCGCGCGCTCGAGTGTGTGTGTGTGTGAAAACTAAACTGTCTAGTGTTCCGTATTCTGTATATATTTGAGTAAACTGTGTTCGCGGACGCGGGAGCAGAAGGCGCTTGAGCGCTGAGCCTACTGGTGATCTCATCATCAAAATCTATCAGTAGGTGCCTCGGATATCTAAAAGGTCCTAAGGCCCCTCTATTGGGGACGTAGTTTATAGATTGCCTAATTAGGGGATTGGAGTGGAGGGCTGCCGAATCAAAGTAGCGTTTAGACGCATCTTTGATGAAAGCTTTTATGGTCGGAAGCTCAAAATCGCTATGGAGATCGATGTTAAGCAGTTAGCCGACTGCGCCTCGCATAAAGCGATTTTGTATGACTTATGAATCTATACGGAAATCTCGTTCTATTTTACATGATTCTTGGCTACCTCCCCTCCCATACTCCACCGACGCCCCGCTCGATACGCTCGCCACAAACTTTTATTTATAATTTTTACACTTAACTATTTACATCCTTATACCTAATTACATACTAATAAACTATATTTATTTAATACATAAAAAACATTAAAACATTAAATACATGACTATAACTATTAAAAATAAACTGAAATAGGTCAATCTGTCTGTATACGTCTATCTTTTTGGTACGTCGGGCAGTGAAAAGCGGCTATTTTAATGGTTTATTGTCACATAATCTTAACAAACTATACATATTTTGAAACTATAACGTAGAGGTTAGTTATCATACATTTTTTATACAAATACATTACAAATTAGCTAAGTTATTTGACTTCAGAAGTTTTCGACATTAAACAGGCGCGGCGTGCTAGGCACTCTTTAACGTATTGCTTTTACGATCAAAAATTCACATCGCTTCGACCAATCAGAGTAGGGTGTAAGAGAAGATACCCACGAGGCGCCATCTATCATCATCATATCTATCATCATTCTATCATCTATCATCATTCTCCATAGTGCATATTATCTCCTAAGTGAAAAACAGTGTATGTGCTTCAAAAGAATATTTACTGTAGACGGCGGACGTGCACGGACGAAATTGTGTTGGGGCTTGTTTTGTCCAGCGAGTCTGCGCCTACGCTTGTGCAGCCTAAAGGTAGACGGTTGCCGCTTTTTCAGCGGCTTTTCGGCGACTTTGGTAAGCGCATATATTTTATTTTGCTCGGCAATTTTGTTTTGCCGTGGATCGCACAGGTCGTCAGTTGCTCAAGGGCGGCCCCTCCGGGGCCCCCCCCACCGCTGTCTGGTTGTCTGTTGCAGATTAAGTATGTGTTTAGTATAGTTTTTATTATTATATGTAATGCCGCCCCCTGTAGCAGCTCCCCCCCCGGTACGTAGAGGAGGCGTACGCAAACGTGGCGTATGGCTACGTTCTCAGCCCTCCGCCGCCGTAGTGGCGCGCAACCTCTTTACGGGTGAGATTTCGGCCGAAAATAGGCCATTCAACGTCGCGTTTCCCCCGTCCAGACCCCCAAGTAGGTCATCTATGACCCCAGCCACCTCAGTGTCGTCGGTGTACACGGCTTCTGTGTCCGGAGACGAGTTATTTAGGGATGAAGATCTCCCCACTTTACCGTCCCTATTGTCACCCATTCAAGACACACCCCCTCATCGCGACCAAAAGTCGCAGTCTAAGTCGCACTCGTCTAAAGACGACAACCAAGACGTAATACAGACCCCTATTTCAGCGCCCATGAACGCAAATCCCCCCTCCATCCCCCTGCCCCGTAGGGACCCCAGGACAAGGAATAGAGAGGTGAGACCCTTTACACTTAGCCCTACTAAAGACCCCTCTGAGCGCGCACGCCAGGTGGCAAGAAATGCCGTTGCAAATCTGCAATAATCGCAGGTATTGCCTACGCCGGCTACAACCGAGGCATCCGCAGTGTCCCACCATAACCCACCGCAACCAGTCGAAATGGAGATCACTCCTCCTATGCCAGCCGTACCGTCAACCTCGGCATTGTCGTACGCACAAGCCATTACTTCTGCTCCGCCGAAACCGGCTCAAAACGCCCAGCCTGCGAATAGCGCGAATGTGCAATCGGCCCCCTCCACTACCGCTGAAAGCAAAAACAGGTACCCACCTATAATTGTGGAAGCCTTGCCGCAGTGGACTACGCACCTAAAGAAACTGCACTCCCTACTAGGCCACGCACCCAATGCCCGCCCTTTCGGTAAAGGAGTACGGTTCTTTCCGAAAACGCCCGATGAGTACAGGGTAATAGCGGCGTACATCGACGAGCTGTCTAAACTGGACAACACAGTATCCTGGTACTGTTACAGTTTAGACAGCGATCGTCCCCAAAAAATCGCCATTAAGGGATTACTGCAGGACACCTCGTTGGACGAGATTGCGGAGGAGCTTGCTTTGGCCAATTTTCCCATCTCGCATATCCGCCAGATCCCTGCGGTACGTGGTCGCCCTAATGTAATTTATTATGCCCAATTGCAAAATAGGCACCCTATAGCCGATTTACAAACCCTGTACGCGACCAAAGAATTGCTGTGCATGCCGGGCATCTCTATCGAGGCGTGGCGCACCCGACCGGGCCCAGCTCAGTGCCATAGGTGCCAGGCCTTTGGCCACGCCTCCGCAAATTGTCACCGGCCAATTAAGTGCGTTCGTTGCGGCGGCGAACACCCGGCTGCCGAATGCGACCGTAACACAGTAGCGCTCAAATGCGCTAACTGTAAGCAGGCGCATACGGCAAACAACCGCGCATGCCCTGTTTTTAGACGAGAGGCCAGAAAAAAGGGTGTGTCATTACCCCCTCCACTGCCACGTAAGGACCCGCAACGGGCTACTAATCAACCCCCTCCTCAACCTACCCCCCTGCAGCAAATCGGTCCTCAGGAATACGATGAAACGGCAGGTTCAAATTTAATTCCCCCCGCCAACCCTCCAACCGAAAGATCCCAGGCTCTCGGGAGGAGAAAGCGCAAACGGAAGCCGAAAACTCAACCACTAATCGCACAACCCCCGTCGGAACCAGTACCGGCAATACCAGGTCCTTCAGCCCCCACCACCACTACTGCTGCTACCACGAAATCCAGCTCTCTCCCGCCAATTGTGACATTTATGCCACCACCGCAATTCGCAGACCCCCAGCATCCCCCCAAACCAGTGCAAAAACCGGCCCCAGCCTCACACGCAGCAAACAGCCGGCCGCTTAACCGCCCAATTGCCCACCCGTTCATGCAGGGACCTCCGCCTTTTGCACCTAGCGCATTGAACATAGCCAGGGCCGCTATAGCGGCATTAAACCCGGCTATTGAGGCCATCGCAGCCGGACATAACCCATTACCAGCCCTTTTCAATGGGCTAGCGCAACTCACCACAATTCTCACGTGGGAATTTGATGGGGCCTCACAGGGGCCTTAAATTGAGAATTGTGTATTGGAACCCTGGGGGCATAATCGGCAAGACAGCCGCCCTCAGAACGTTAGTCCAGGAACACGATGTACACATTGTGTTACTGGGCGAAACGAAACTCCGAGGTGAGAATGAGCTCCGCATTCCAAATTTCTTCACCTATAGGCGAGATGAAATCTCTCCTTCTAATATGGCCTATAGGGGAACGGCAGTATTAGTCCGTCGTGACCTTGTTCATGAACTACTACCCCTTCCCCTTTTTACATCTACTCGGTCTATAGGTGTAAAACTTAAGACTGGCAATACTGAGCTTAAAGTCTTCGCCGCATACAAGCCACCACTAGCCCCCTTTGTTCCAATCGACATAGGAAACATTTTTTGTGACGACACACCCACCCTAATCTTAGGCGATCTAAAAGCCAAACACCAACAATGGGGTTCACGAATTTCAACCAAATCGGGTCGTGAACTAAAAGCAGATGCTGAGAATAACAACTACTTAGTCATCGGTCCAGGTGAACCACTGCCTCTGGCAAACAATTGCTTCCCGCGCACCTGCGCGACAAACTAAACAAAAAGAGGGAGCTTCGAAAACTGTGGTGCCGAACTCGTTGCCCAGTTTTGAAGGGCGAACTAAATAAAATAAGTAAAAACTTGCAAGCGGAACTTGCCCAATTTCGCAAACTTGCGTGGGACAACACCATCTTTAAGGCTAGCGATGACGATGCCGCCTTATTTCGTTTGGCCCGCCAAGTATCGAAAACATCACCCCCCATTTGCCCCCTGATTGACTCCTCCGGCATCCGCCACTACCACGCCGCAGAACGCGCGGAACTACTGGCCGATCACTTCGAGGACCAGTTTAAACCAAACCCCATTACCGACCCACTGCACACCATAGGAGTAACAGACCGCGTAGAGCAATTTCTCGCGGCCCCAGCCCCACCACTCAGAGGTGATTACTTCATCTCGCCCAAAGAGGTGAGAAAGGAGGCCACCAAACTTAATAAACGTAAATCACCTGGCCCCGACGAGATCCCTAACACGGCGATTATTATGCTGCCAAGGAAGGGTCTGGTGGCACTCACCCGGATTTTTAATGGGATATTGCGCTCTGGACATTTCCCATCTACCTGGAAGACCGGAAAAGTCATTGTTCTCCCGAAACCAGGGAAAGACCGTCACCGTCCAGAACATTACCGGCCGATCACATTGCTGTCTAACCTAGCCAAGCTGTTCGAACGCCTGCTTATACACAGGATATCTCCCCATATCCAGCTTAGGCCTGAACAGTTTGGTTTTAGGGACAGCCATAGCACTACCCTGCAGCTTGTGCGCGTGCTCCATCACATGGCCTTCGAGCTAAACAAGGCCAGGCGCACGGTCGGTGTATTTCTCGATATGGAGAAGGCCTTCGACCGGGTTTGGCACGAAGGACTACTGTACAAGCTGCTGGACACGGATCTCCCGCATATGCTCGTTCGAGTAATAGCTTCGTTTCTGGACAAACGGAGCTTCTATATCTCGGTCGAGAACAAACATTCAGCAAACAAACCCATTAAAGCAGGGGTACCACAAGGCAGCTGCCTATCGCCTCTGCTCTACGCGCTCTTCACTAACGACATCCCCACTCTCAGTGATTCCGGTTTAGCTGAAGGTGTTGAAGACGTACACCTAGCGCTCTATGCGGACGACAGCGCCTACATGTCCTCCTCCCGTAAAGCAAAATTAGCAGCCAAGAAAATGCAGCGTCTATTGGACACTTTGCCCAGCTGGCTCGACAAGTGGAGAATAGCCGTAAACGCCAGCAAAACAACTGCAATTTTGACCGGCCTACAAAGATTCCTTCGCCAAGTCGCTGAGATATATCACCGGCGCGGGACGCTACGTCCGCAACTCCACCATCGCTAGAGACACCAAAACCGAGCCACTCGCAGAGTTCATATCTGGTTTGTCGAAAGTTTATTCACCCGCGCTGACAACAGCCACCATGTACACTTAAGGGGCATAGCTCCCTTACACGCCCGCCCGCCGGAAGGCAGGGCTCTCCCCCGAGAGCTTATTCCTGTGGGTGAATAAGTTTACTTATTCACCCTCCTACCTACTCACCTTCTTTCCTTATCTCATTCCGCTCTTAATGCTTATTATATTTCGTTTTCATTTTTGCTATTATTTTGTTTTAAGTTCGTTTTTATTTTTGTTTTTGCTTTTATTTTGCTTTCGTTTTGATTCTGCTTTTATTTCGTTTTGTTTTTGTTTTGCTTCGTTTTTATTTTATTTTGTTTTATTTTATCTTTTGTTTTTATTCACGGCGCCTACTCTCGTATACTATTTCTATTTTCTATATCGCTTTCAGCGATAAAATCATTATCCACTAGGGGGCCTGAAAAGTAGGCCTCCTTATTAATATTTCACCGGGGGTGTTCAGCACCCCTGAGCTTCTGCCCGGGTCATGGTGGGAGGTAAATTCCCCTCCCCTGACACCCGCACCTCAACACCCAGAAGGGTGAAAGAGAAGATACCCACGAGACCAATCAGAGATGGCCATCTCAAATCATTCTCCAAAGTGAATATCATCTCCAAGTGCAAAAAAATTGTGTATGTGCTTCAAGATAATATTTTCTGTAGACGGCGGACGTGCGTGCACGGACGAAACTTGGTGTTGTTCGTGTTCTGCGTGTTTGCGCCTACGTGTAAAGCGCTTGAAGTTAGACGGGTGCCGCTTTTTCAGCGGCTTTTCGGACGATTTTGGTAAGCGCTTTGTAATTCATTTTTGCTCGGCAATTCACTTGCCGCGGATCGCTAGGTCGTCTGTTTCTCAAGGGTGGCCCCTCCGCCCCCCCCCCCACTGCTGCCTGTACGAGTCGAGGTATGTTTTTGTGTACGTTATAACTCTTAAATAATGCCGCCCCCCGTAGCAGCTCCCCCACCGGTACGCAGAGGTGGCGTACGCAAACGCGGCGTATGGCTACGGTCCCAGCCCTCAGCCGCCGTTGTGGCGCGAAACCTATTCACCGGCGAAATATCAGCCGCGGACCGGCCCTTTTCGGTCGCGTTCCCACCCTCTCGGCCCCCATCTAGGACTTCGATGGCCTCGGCCATATCACAGACGTCGGTGTACTCGGCCTCTGAGTCCGGCGACGAGATATTTAGGGACGAGGACCTCCCTACCCTCCCGTCGATGCTCTCTCCCATAGAGGACACCCCGCCCCGGCCAGACCCAAATTCATCCACCACAAATAAGGACAGTACGTCAAAAATAACGCCCCCCATGTCAGCATCGCGGAACTTGAACCCGCCCTCAATCCCTCTACCGCAAAAAGAGACCCACGGGTACGCGGCAGAGACACACGGCCGAGACCTTTTGCTCTCAGCCCTTCCAAGGACCCCACCGAGCGTGCGAGGCAAGAGAGGTAATTGCCGATCGGCAAAAGGCTCTCGCCAACCAACCGAGTACTTCCAAAGCCGCTGTAGAGGTGCCTCATGACCCCACCCCTGTTGAAGGGATGGAAATCTCTGTAGTTACCCCCCCCCCAGCCTGCCGCACCCTCAACGCTAGCGCCGCCTAACGGTCGCTCTTATGCCCAGGCAATAAGTAGCCAAACCGCAAAAGCTGCGCCGCCACAAATTGATGCTCAGTCGGCTAACGTTGAAGCCAGTGCCATTGACCCAAAAAAGGACAAAAATAGTCACCCCCCCCCATTATTGTTGAGTCCCTGCCTCAGTGGTCGACCCACTTAAAAAAATTGCACGCAATTTTAGGCCATGCCCCAAATGCCCGTCCCTTCGGTAAAGGCGTACGCTTTTTACCAAAGTCGCCAATCGAGTATCGAACGGTAGTGGCCTACATTGACGAGCTGTCTAAGCTCGATAGCGCGGTACACTGGTACTGCTACAGCTTAGACAGCGACCGACCACACAAGATTGCCATCAAGGGGCTCCCGCAGGATACCTCGCTTGACGAGCTTGCTGAGGACCTCACTTTCGCCAACTTTCCCGTGTCGCACGTGCGGCAAATCCCTGCAGTTAGAGGTCGACCTAACTGCATTTATTATGCCCAGCTACAGCACAGGCATACTTCTGCCGAGCTGCAACAGCTGTACGCAGTTAACGAGCTGCTCAGCATGCCTGGCATATCGATCGAGGCATGGCGTACTCGCCCCGGTCCGGCGCAATGCCATAGGTGCCAGGCATTCGGCCACGCCTCTTCCAACTGTCACCGGCCAATCAAATGTGTGCGCTGCGGCGGCGAGCACCCGGCGTCTGACTGCGACCGGCAATCGGTTGCAACCAACAGCCGCTCGTGTCCCGTTTTCCGGCGCGAGGCGAGACGTAGGGGGGTGACTATTAACCCTCCGCTGCCCCGTAATAAAGCCCAACGGGCTACAAATTTGCCCCCGCCATCACCCACTCCCCTGCAACAATTGCAGCCGCAGGAGTACGACCTGTCCTCGGGCGCAAATTTAATGCCCCCCGCCAACCCCCCCACGGACAGATCCCAAGCTCTCGGGAGAAAAAAGAGGCCACGTCGGAAAAAATCCGCCCCCCAACCCGCAACAACGGTACCGGCTATTACTGCGGTAGCGCCGGATACACAATTCGCCCCCTACATTTTTATGCCCCCCCCCCCCAATTTGCGGACCCCCCGCAACCCCCCAATACGTCTCAACCACCCGCCACAAACCAACCGCCAAAATCAAAACCACGCACTGTCGCTGCGCAGCAGCATCAACCCCCGCGCAAATCCGGCCTAGCGGCACACAATACACTCAGGGCCCACCCCGCATGCAAGCTGGTGCCCTAAACGTAGCTAGAGCCGCAATAGCGGCACTAAACGCGGCCATAGAGGCCATCGCAGCCGGCCAAAATCCGTTGCCAGCCCTTTTTAATGGATTGGCACAACTCACCACAATTCTCACGTGGGAATTTAATGGGGCCTCATCGGGGCCTTAAATTGAGAATTGTGTACTGGAACCCTGGGGGCATAATTGGCAAGACAGCCGCCCTCAGAACGTTAGTCTAGGAACACGATGTTCACATTGTGTTACTGGGCGAAACGAAACTCCGAGGTAAGAATGAGCTCCGCATTCCAAATTTCTTCACCTATAGGCGAGACGAAATTTCTCCCGCTAATATGGCCTTCAGGGGTACGGCTGTATTAATTAGACGTGACCTTATTCACGAATTACTACCCCTTCCCCATTTTACATACACTCGGTCTATAGGTGTAAAACTTAAGGTCGGCAATGCGGAGCTTAAAGTCTTCGCCGCATATAAGCCACCAGCAACCCCCTTCGATCCAAGTGACATCGACAATATCTTTTGCGATGCCACCCCCACACTTATTTTAGGTGACCTTAATACCAAACACCAACAATGGGGTTCACGTATTTCATCCAAATCGGGTCGTGAACTAAAAGCAGATGCTGAGAGCAAAAACTATTTAGTCATCGGTCCAGGATCACCAACGCACTATCCCTCTACGGACAGTCACGCACCGGACGTACTAGACATCGCCTTAGCCCATAAGATTGACTGGTCAATGTCGTTAGAGGTCCTCCACGACACTGACACTCAGCATCTGCCAATCTTATTGATCCTTGGAGTGTCCGCAACTGGCAAACCGCTCCCCAATCCACGTAGAATCACAGACTGGGCCATATTTCATCGCGCCATGCTAAATTTTCAACTCCCGGCTGATGGCATTTCTACCCCTTTAGAAGTCGAAGAGGCAGTTAGTAGTTTTACAACTGCCATTGCACAGGCTCTAAGGGAGTCCACCAGTGTCTCAGCCACAGCTTCCGGTAAGCAGTTGCTACCAGCGCATCTCCGCACTAAACTTAAAACCAAGAGGGACCTCCGAAAACTCTGGTGGGACAGCCGTTGCCCAGTGGTGAAGAGGGACCTCAATAAGATTAGCGCGGAACTATCCTCTGAAATCGCTAACTTTAGGCAACACGCATGGGACCAGGTTATATTTATAGCCAGCGAGAACGACACGGCTCTCTATCGCCTGGCCCGTCAAATTACTCAAACACCTGCCCCTATCTGTCCACTCATTGACCCCGCTGGTATTCGTCATTACCACGCAGCGGAACGCGCGGCACTTTTTGCGGACCACTTTGAGGACCAATTTAGGCCGAACCCCATTATCGACCCCAACCACACGTTAGGAGTTACAGAACGCGTAGAGCAGTTTCTCGCGGCCCCAGCCCCACCACTCAGAGGTGATTATTTTATCTCGCCTAAAGAGGTTAGGAAGGAGGCCTCTAAGTTTACAAGCGCAAATCACCCGGTCCAGACGAGATTCCAAACACAGCGATCATCATGCTGCCTAGGAAGGGTCTGGTGGCACTCACCCGTATCTTTAATGGGATACTGCGCACTGGACATTTCCCATCCTCATGGAAGATTGGCAAAATCATTGTTCTCCCGAAACCAGGGAAAGATCGTCATCGCCCAGAACATTACCGACCGATTACACTGCTGTCCAATTTAGCCAAGTTGTTCGAACGCCTACTATTACTTAGGATATCCCCGCATAACCAGCTTAGGCCTGAACAATTTGGTTTCAGAGACAGCCACAGTACCACTCTTCAGCTTGTACGAGTGCTCCATCACATGGCCTTCGATGTCCCCACTCTCAGTGACTCCGGTCTAGCTGAAGGTGTTGAAGACGTCATCCTAGCACTTTACGCGGACGACAGCGCCTATATGTCCTCCTCCCGCAAAGCTAGTTTAGCAACCAAAAAAATGCAGCGACTATTGGACATTTTGCCTGGCTGGCTGGACAAGTGGAGAATAGCCGTTAATGCCAGCAAGACAGCAGCAATACTGACCGGCCTGCAAAAGTTTCTCCCACCGAAACTTGTGTTTCGAGGTCAAGCTATTGAGTGGCAATCCAGTGTAAAGTACCTAGGTTGTATTATAGACCGCCCCTTGCGCATGCGCAAAATGCTAGACCATGTGTCAGCAGGCGCGGTCGCGTCACGGGCGTGCCTTAGACCGGTACTTTCCTCTGACTTGCCACTCAGAACCAAAATTCGCCTGTACAAGTTGTACATACGGTCGAGACTGACCTATGCAGCCCCTGCTTGGTACGGTCTTCTATCTTCTACCAGCAAACGTAAGCTCCAGGCTATCCAAAATAAGTCGCTGAGATATATCACCGGCGCGGGACGCTACGTCCGCAACTCCACCATCGCTAGAGACACCAAAACCGAGCCACTCGCAGAGTTCATATCTGGTTTGTCGAAACGATTATTCACCCGCGCTGACAACAGCCACCATCCCCCGACACCCGCACCTCAACACCCAGAAGGGTGAAAGAGAAGAGACCCCACGAGACCAATCAGATTGTTCGATTGGAGTATCCTGTTTCTTTCGTTTCGTTTCTTTCTGAATTGCTCCTAAGATTAAATCATTCTGCGTGAAAAACCTTTTGTTTGTAGACGGTGTGCGTACGTGTGCGTTTTGTGTGTTGCGGGTGCTCGTTCGAGCCGAAGCGTCATCGCTCAGCGTGTGCGAGCAAAAAGGCAACAGACTGCTGTCTCCTTCACTCTCGATAGGCAATTTGGAATAGGAGTAAGTATTTTCTCTTATTTTCTCTGGTTCCGGCCGCCTCTGAGCGTGCCCGTCGAGGGATGTCGGTGTAGCAGCGTCTCCAACTAACTAGATGCCACCCCCCCCCCGTTCCGTCACCCGCCCCATAGGGGCCGGGGTGTACGGAAAAGACAGGTTTGGTCTAGGACACAACCACCAGCAATAGTGGCTCGTAATCTTTTCACAGGCCAGGTTACTGCCGCGGACGGCACTTTCGCCGCAGCCTTCCCACCGTCGCGGCCTCCGTCGACTGCGTCCATGGCCTCAGCCATCTCTGGCTCAACCAGTTACGCCACCTTGGAGACAGGTGACGAATACGAGTACTTTCACGACGAGGAGCTCCCCGCCATGTTGTCTCCCATTCAGGCCTCTCCTCCAACTGACGGTGTCTCGCCGCAAAAGGTAAAAGCCGGCCCTGCGGCTAACTCAGTAATTGTAATTCACGCCCCACCGGCGTCGCTCCCGCGCGACGCTTCAACTGTGTCCCCGATGATAACGACGCCACTTAACCTACCGCCACGCGACAAGCCGCCTTCAATTGCATTTAAAACCAGCGACCCACGTAAGGCAAGGGGCCGCGAGATACGTCCATTTTCATTAGCTTACAAAATCAGCTGGTAAATACTGTTAGAAGTCCTCCACGACACTGACACTCAGCATCTGCCAATCTTATTGGTCCTTGGATTGTTCGCAACTGGTAAACCGCTCCCTAATCTCCGGAAAAGCACCGACTGGGCCTTGTTCCACCAAGCTATGTCAGTTTACAAGCTCCCAGCTGGAGGCATTTCTACTCCCTTAGAAGTCGAAGAGGCAGTTGACACCTTCACAACTGCCATTGCACAGGCTCTAAGGGAGTCGACCAAAATTTCAGCCACAGCGTCTGGCAAACAAATGTCTGGCACACCTCCGCGCCAAACTCAGTGAAAAAAGGGACCTCAAAAAACGCTGGTGCCAAACACGCTGCCCAGTAGTCAAGAGGGACCTCAATAAAATCAGCGCCGAACTGCGGTCCGAAATTGCCAATTACAGGCAGCATTCGTGGAACCAGGTGATATTTAAAGCCAGTGAGTATGACACGGCTCTATATCGCCTGGCCCGACAAATTACTAAAGCCCCCGCCCCAATCTGCCCCATTATAGATACCGCTGGCATCCGCCACTATCACGCAGCGGAACGCGCGGAACTATTTGCGGACCACTTTGTGGACCAATTCAAACCGAACCCCATTATAGACCATCACCACACATTAGGAGTTGCAGAGCGCGTAGAGCAGTTTCTCGCGGCCACAGCCCCACCACTCAGAGGTGATTATTTTATCTCGCCCAAAGAGGTTAGGAAGGAGGTCTCAAGGCTTAATAAGCGCAAATCACAGGGCCCCGACGAGATACCAAATACAGCGATTATTATGCTGCCTAGGAAGGGTCTGGTGGCACTCAGCCGAATCTTTAATGGGATACTGCGCACTGGACATTTCCCATCTTCGTGGAAAGTTGTTAAAATCATTGTTATCCCGAAAGCAGGGAATGACCATCATCGCCCAGAACATTACTGACCGATTACACTGCTATCCAATCTAGCCAAGCTGTTCGAACGCCTGCTTTTACTTAGGATATCCCCGCATATCCAGCTTAGGCCTGAACAATTTGGTTTCAGGGACAGCCACAGTACCACTCTTCAGCTTGTACGAGTGCTCCATCACATGGCCTTCGAGCTAAACAAGGCCAGGCGCACAGTCGGAGTCTTTCTCGACATGGAGAAGGCTTTCGACCGAGTTTGGCACGAGGGCTTATTACACAAGCTGTTACAGACGGACATCCCACCGATGATCGGGCGAGTAATAGCCTCGTTTCTGGACAAACGGAGCTTCTATGTCTCGGTCGAAAACAACCGGACAGCGCGTAAGCCCATTAGAGCAGGGGTACCTCAAGGCAGCTGCCTATCGCCACTGCTCTATGCGTTATTCACCAACGATATCCCCACTCTCAGTGACTCCGGTTTAGCTGAAGGTGTTGAAGACGTCCTCCTAGCCCTTTACGCGAACGACAGCGCCTATATGTCCTCCTCCCGCAAAGCTTTGCTTTTTTTGTCTAGCAGCCAAAAAAATGCAGTGACTATTGGACACTTTGCCTGGCTGGCTGGACAAGTGGAGAATAGCCGTTAATGCCCGCAAGACATCAGCAATACTAACCGGCCTGCAAAAGTTTCTCCCACCGAAACTTGTGTTTCGAGGTCAAGTTATTGAGTGGCAACCCAGCTTAAAGTACCTTGGTTATATTATAGACTGCCTCTTGTGCATGCGTAAAATGCTAGACCATGTGTTAGCAGGCGCGGTCGCGTCACGGGTGTGCCTTAGTCCGGTACTTTCCTCTGACTTGCCACTCAGAACCAAAATTTGCCTGTACAAGTTGTACATACGGTAGAGACTGACCTACGCAGCCCCTGCTTGGTACGGTCTTCTATCTTCTACCAGCAAACGTAAGCTCCAGGTTGTCCAAAATAAGTCGCTGAGAATAATAACCGGTGCAGGACGCTACGTCCGTAACTCCACCATCGCTAGAGACACCAAAACCGAGCCACTCGTAGAGTTCATATCTGGTTTGTCGAAACGACTATTCACCCGCGCTGATAACAGCCACCATACACACTTTAGGGGCATAGCGCCTTTACACGCCCGTCCGCCGGAAGGCCGGGCTCTACCCAGAGAGCCTTTCCCTGTGTTCATGATGTTAGTTATTCACCCTCCTACCTTCTCACCTGCTCCCTTCATTTCATTCCGCTTTTATTGCCTATCTCGCTTTTATTCTACCTTCGTTTTAATTTCGCTTTTATTTTATTTTATTTTTTGTTTTTATTTCGTTTCGTTTTTATTTCGCCTTGTTTTGTTTTTGTTTCGTTTTTGCTTCGTTTTTATTTTAATTTCGTTCTTTTGCTTTGTTTATTTTGTTTTTATTTTTGGCGCCTATTCTCGTTTTTATTTTCTATTTTTTCCTATCGCCTCAGGTGATATTATATATTCACCAGCAAGGGGCCTAAAAAGTAGGCCTCCTTTTAATTTCACCGGGGGTGCACAGCACCCCTGAGCTTCTGCCCGGGTCATGGTGGGAGGTAAATTCCCCTCCCCCGATACCCGCACCTCAACACCCACAGGGTGATAGAGAAGACACCCACGAGACCAATCAGAGCACGCGGCTATAAATGTGGTATTATTATTAACTTAATGAACACATTTAGAAATACCTATTTTTACACTGTCACATTAGATTGATACAATATACTATAAGAATTTACTATTTACCAAATGAAAACTATTTAATCAGAACACTTTCACTTTTCACTGAAATACTTATTGCTCAACAAAGTACCTGTTTGAAGTGGCTATCCGGAACAACGTCCGCAAATCTTAGGTTATTAATCTATTCACCGTTAATATTTAATACAAAACGGTCCCAATCTATTTTTCTAAAGCTTTCCTCTAAAACTGCTGAAAAGAGTTTAGAGGACAGAGGGTCTCCTTGTCTTACTCCTTTCTGTATGTTTATGGTTTCTCCTTCCCTCTGTATTTATATTTTTGTGGTGTTTATATACATATTCTTATACAGTTTTTCTCTGTCCCTTAGTTGGTTAAAGCTTCCCATATTCTATCGTGTTTTGTGTTGTCTCCTACCCTGTTTCTCCTGTATATCAATAACATGTTGCTTCAATAAAATTATATATTAAGCTTGTGGTTAGCTGGTAGAGAATGCCGTTTGGCATGAAGCTCGCCCCTCCGCACTTTTGTTTGTGCAAATAAAATAAATTAATAAATAAATAAATAAATGTTGTCCGTCAATAACATACATTGCTATGCAGATAACAGTCCTGAAAACGCTTGCCACGTAATACGGGGGCATAAAACCGGCACACAAGAATGCTTAGAAATAAAATTTTAATATTGCAATCATACTAAATATGCGCACAAAAAATACAAAATTATTGATTGCAAAAATTAACATAATAAATTAAAATACGCTGTGGAAGATACGGGGCTGGTCTGTCGTCCTTCTTTAATTTGAAGGAACAAGGTACCATACGTACCTCCGGTATACTGAATAGGCTGTGGTTCATATTCTGCCGTTTCCAGATTGCAACCATTAATCAATTATTTAAAGAATTTCAGTCATAAATTATAGAATTACAATTTCAATTAATTTTATACAGATGCCATGCAATTCATAAGTTAAGCTACATATATATTATACACAAGACTTCATGTAGGTACAGTCAAATCAATGAATAGGAGAGAAATGATAGAAATACACAATATCAGGCTAGGTTAAAATGTCAGACGGATTACTAATTAAGGTCGTTAATTATTATTACATATTTCAAATTTATCGTTCATATATTCAATAATATCGTAATAATATTTATTCAATAATAACTGGAATATTTAGTTTTGAAATTGGGTTAAATTTAAGTCTTGAATACTAATAGGTAGCTTATTATACAAATTAGCTGCCATACAATAGACATTGTTTTGAAATAGTGATAGTTTTTGTGGTGGCAAGTATAGCCTGTGCCTGAAACAAGTTGACCTTTGCTTTGTTTCTGAAGGTATTACATATAGATGGATATGTTTATGGACAAAATATAAAAGACGGAAGTGGCAGAATCTAATCTTTAATAAAGGCTTACAGCTATCGAGTGGCCTGGCTCCACACAATATTATTATACATTTCTCTTGTACTTTAAAGGCTCTTTGTGCATCCACAAAGTTTTCCTAGAGTATAAGGCCATATCGCAATTCTCTTAATACGTATCCCTGATACGCTGTAAGAGAAGCTTTGTTAGTTGCAATTTTATATAAACGGCTTAAGACAAAGACAAATTTCTCTATCTTTTGCATACCATATCAACCTGATCCTTCCAGTTGCAATACTTGTCAATCTGCACCCCTAAAAATTTAATGCAATCAACTTATTCAATTATAATATCATTATTATGTATATTGAGAGATGACGGTATACTATTAATAGTTTGAAACTTTATTATTTTAGTTTTACGAATATTAATACGCAAATTGTTTTGTTGCAACCATTCAATATTTATTTTTAGTGTCTTTTTGACTTCCTCTTCTGAGTATTTTACGTCTTTGACTTTGACATATTTGTGTTTAGTTGCTTTTGGCAAATCATGATATATAGGAGGAATAATAAAGGCCCTAAAACACTGCCCTGTGGAACTATTTTTTAAGCTTAGACGGGTATAATAAATATGAAAATGTAAGTAGGTGCTTTGATGATAGCATATATAATAAAAGTCTGAAGTAAGTTTTAAAAATGGTTATGAAATTTCTATTAACTACTATCGTTTCGGAATCAAAGTGGCGTTCTAGCGAGAAGAAACGGCGAAACAAACTCTCTAGCATACGCTCTTTTGAATTTTTTATTAGAATAACAAAAATATCACAACTTTTACGACATATAAAGAATCTACTCATTAAATATATGTTTCGATTAAAAACACAAATAAGCCTTTAAGCATTTCTAAGATTCGTAAACTATTTACAAACTGCAAAAGCAACAATCATTACAGCAACAGTATTTAAGGACCTTAATGACTGGTTCAGCCAATTGCCACAAAGAGCTAAAACTCTCAGCTTGGTATTACTTATAGTATAAAACTATAACAAAATATACATAATTAAAAACACACAATGAAATATCATCTACAAAGAAGTTACATAATCAATTGTACTTAACTGAAGTGTTTTAAATGGATGGATTCTCATTCAGTTTCGGCTGCGTCACTTTATAAATTTTTTACACTATATACTTCCATTGTTTTTATAACGCAGCACCGTTATTACAACCAGTAGGCTTCATTGCTAATTAACAACTGCTCCGGCTCCCTCGAGCCAACCCTTTTATTTGTAGTGACAAACAACATGATCGGGTGGGACGGTCAGGTAGCACACCAGAATCACGCCATTTATATTTACATTATAACAGAACTGTTTTTGATCTTTGAAATACACATTTAGACTACAGATATTATTACCTATTTAATACATTGTGTAAAACTACATACCATATGATTTTACACATCATTCAATTAATAAATGAAATTAAGCAATCATTATTCATGTATTATATCAATTGATCAATTTTTTGTACATTGATTTTTATTAAAATTAATCGCACAAAGTACAATAATCTAACAATTTTAATTATTTATATTGTAGCCAGATCTATATAAAGTTATTGTCTTTCCTGATAGCCGCAAGATTTCAACATAACTACAATAAATCTTACTGTGTAGGTATCGGACATGTACGTACTACCGGTCGCACATACGTACCAGTTTTAGTTCTTACTTTTTCAACACGCGTTATACCATCTTTACCAACTTTTCTTCTCTGACTATAACAATCTGTCCTTTCTCTATAGGATTTGATATAGAGTTCCATTTTTTTCGGTTTTGTAGAGGTGTGATACTCTTAATGCCAACGCCGCCAATAAGACGGAATCATTTCGTCAAATAAAGCAAATCTTTGAAGTCGATTTATAGGAACGTTGTCGTCTAAATTTTGAACAGGTAAATATTTAAGAAAAGTAAATTTAAAAAATTAGAATGAGTTGATGCAATAAGATGAGAAGAATAGAAGCATGACTTAAAGCACGCAGAGGCCGTGAGTTTATCAAAGCCTCGATCTGTATAAGAATAGTGTTAAGTTCTTCGTACGTCAATAATTGATTTTCTATAACTCTGTATAAGTGTGATTTTACACTTTTTACGTTGGTTTCCCAAATTGTGGGTGAATAAGGTGGATTTATCCTAAATTCAATGTTCCGAGGTGTTAATACCTTTAAAATAGCATTATTGAAATTTGTAGAGCAAATCAAATTGCAGAGTTCGCTAAGATATCTACGAGCGCCAATATTTTTTTTGCCACCGGCGCTCAATATTAAAGAAACAGGACCACGACGTGAAATAAAACGTTTTAACGCGTCAAGAAAAAATTCTATAGACAAATCTGAAACTAACTTAATATGTAATGCTTTATTTTTAGCTTAAAATCCATCTTCCTATCGATTCCTGGAGTTTTTTGAAGTGAAAACTTCTTTAGCGGCTTTGTGCACTTTTTTTGGTATGGGTACAAAATGATAAACTCGCGTCTCCTAATCGTGGAAATTCGTAAGACGGAAACCGTAATGCCACGCCTATTATAATTTTTATTTTTAGTATTCGCGATTATGAGTAGTACAGGGAGGTTGGATATGGAATTTTAATTCTATGACAGATTGCGATGTCAAATATACTACGTCAAAAAAGTAAATAAACAAACATTATTATTTCTTGACAATGTCAAAGACATGTCTTGTGACATATTTGAGTGTTAAGCGCGAATCGTGTGTAAAGGTTTTCACTTCACGCGAAATTTAAAGCGCGGATATCTTCTGAAAAATTTGCATTTTGAATACATCTTATAATGTATTTTTCTGCTTCTTCTAAGTCAGAAACAGTGATTGGACCTGTTTGTTTTTGAAACGTAGATTTCAATCCATAGGTTAAGTATTTTCAGGATGACGCCAAATTAATGCGTTGTTCCAATTTAAAGTTTAATTTTTCGTTTTTCGAAGACCGTTAAGCAATACAAAAAATGGTTGTAAGAAAAGAATGTCAAACTGAAGAGTAGTTATATAACCAGCGACATCTTCACTTTACTTCATGAATTAATATAATAAAATAAAAATAACACAGACGGCATACTGTGCTAGTGTACTGTGGTATATGGCTCTCGATCTTCCGTGTACATGGTACTTCCTCAAAACTGCAGATGGCGTTAACATTTCGGCCAGCCTTGAAAGCACCAGGCTTTCAAAAAATAACATGAATTAAGAAGAACTATAAACACGATGACTAAATTTTGTGTGCTGTAGCATCGCGCTCAGGTTAAGGTTGTAGCATCAGCTCAGAATTCGAAGTAGGTATTGGTAGGGGACATATCTTCGAAAAAGCCCTTTTAATGACTCCATTCATACTTCGAATGCTAGCAACCCTGGCTACTTGATCGTTTCCTGGAAAGACTTCCAAAATTCTGCCAAATCGCCATTGAAGCGGTGGAAGATTATCATCTTTTACAACGACCAAAGAAATGGGCTGTATGTCGTTTTTATTTTCTTGCCACTTTGAACGTTTTTGTAGTTACGAAATATACTCAGTAGCCCAACGTTTCCAAAAATGTTGTCGTAGCTGTTCTACTCTCTTGTAGCGACTTAGAGCATTTACAGGCGACGTCGTGATGTCTTCGAAGACTGGAGCAATCAGCGGGCGACCAATCAGGAAGTGTGCGGGAGTGAGTGGGACGCAGTCGTAGGAATCCGAAGACATAGGATACATAGGACGGGAATTCAGGACAGATTCAATTTGTACTAAAACCGTATTAAATTTTTCGTAAGTTAAGCGTGCATTTCCCATAACGCGAATAATGTGATATTTACAGGACTTCACCCCTGCCTCCCACAAACCGCCAAAATGAGGTGCATATGGAGGTATAAATTTAAATTCTATATTATTGTTTGAAGCGTAATCAATAATAGGCTGAGAATTATACTGCAAAAAATTTGCGAACTCCTTCACGGCTCCTACAAAATTTCGACCATGATCTGAAAATATTTGCATGGGTTTTCCCCTACGAGATATAAACCTTTTTAATGCCAAAATGTAACTTTCTGATGACAAACTCGTGACAAGTTCCAAATGCAAAGCTCGCGTGGTAAAACAAAAGAACAAACATAGATAACATTTTTCGAGTTTAGAGCCTCGGCCTTTCCGATTTAAAATGAACATAGGCCCAGCGTAATCTCATAAAAGTATAACCTGACTTGAGACGTTCTTTAGGTAAATTACCCATACTCTACTGGTTTGCACGTTACGCGACTACATCTAACACATTGACGTACAATTTTTCGTGCTAAATTTCTACCACCTAAGGACCACCAATTGTTTCTAATGTTAGACAGTAGCAATTGAGGTCCCGCGTGCAGTAGCTTTTTATGTTCATCCCTAAACAACAGCTGAGTTAAGTAACTTTTACAACATAACAAAATGGGATGTTTTTTATTGTAAGAAAATTCTGGGGAGTCTGTTAATCTACCCCCGACGCTAATTATATTATTTTTATCCATAAATATATTTAAACTAGATAAACTACGTGACATTTTTTGAATAGGAATTTGATTTAGCAGCGCATTATATTCATTCGGATAGGATTGTTTTTGCGAGAATTGAATTAAAGTTAAAAGCGATTTATTTATTTCCGCAATTGATAACGGCCCGGTTAAGCGGTCCGAGTAGTTTTTAGTGCGTGCGTTATGTATAAAACGGTAAACATAAGCATAGGTTCGCTGTAGTTTACTGAGTGATGAAAACCTTTGAAAATCAATAATGTTATCGAACTCATTACACACTATGCTCAATGTAGTTTGAGCTTTTAACTCCGGTAAGTCACTTTGAGAACTTGTGATGTGTTTGTGTGTACTTTAACGTCGGTTCATATAAAAATTTAGGTCCATTCTACCACATGGAAAGATTACTGAGTTCATCTAAGCTTGCTCCGAGTGAAAGAATATCAGACGGATTAATTTTTGTATTTACATGAAGCCAGATAGCACTACTAGTCAAATCATTAATTTCTACAATTCTATACTGTACGAATATCTTTAACAAGTGAGGTGACTTTTTAACCAACTTAATAAAATAGTGGAATCGGTCCAGAAAATGATATTGTCGAACTGCAGTCGAAGTGATTTGAGAATTTTATCTTGTAATTTAGCTCCGACTTAGGAACCACAGAGCTCAAGACGTAGTATACTGACTGTTTTGTCTGGTGCGACTCGACTTTTAGAGCACAGTAACGTAACTTCGACCTCACCGTTGTTACTGCAACTACGTATATAGGCGCATGCCCCGTAAACCAACTGGCTCGCGTCTGTAAATATGTGTAATTTTAGTCGAGAATAATTAGCAGCTATTACATGCCGAGATACATGGATTTTGTGTTAGTTAGATAATGAAAAAATAAAAAATTTCTATGACAACTGTATATCATGAGGGACTATATCGTCCCAATCTATTTTGCAAAGTCACAATTTTTGAAGCAGTACCTTAGCTACAATAACAATAGGGCTAAGTAGGCCAAGGGGATCGTAAATTTGTGACACAACAGATAAAATTAAGCGTTTTGTTATATTTGTCATATCTTGGTTTATTTTCGAAGTGAAATGAAGTTCATCACGATCATTGCACCACCCTAAGCCTAAAGTTTTACTGTTACAGTTTTCGCCTTATGATAAATAGTTCAAATTATCATCGTTTTGCGCTATGTCTATGTTAATATGGTTCAAATATCCATTTTCTTAATGGCATACAGGCAGACTTACATACCTCAGAAACCTTAGAACATCAGTATCAGATAATTTAGATTCATCATCGTCTCCCGTAATGAGATCGTCAACATAAAAGTCGTTTAAAATAGTCCAAGAGACGTCGCTGTCGTTGCACTCATACCCTAACTATAACTGTCTCAAGTAGCGTATGCTTAAGAACGGTGCAGAAGCGGTTCCGTATGTCACTGAATGAAGCTGGTACACACAAAGAGGATCGTTTGGGTTTTCGCGCCAAAAAATTAATTGTAGATTTCTTTGGTCTTCCTGTATCAATATTTGCCTAAACATTTTCTCAATATCGCTACAGGCAACAAATTCGTACTTTCGGAAACGAAAAAGTATAGCAAATAAATCGTTTTGTAATGGCGGACCTGTCATCTGAATGTCGTTAAGCGATTTACCTGATGACGTTTTTTGACTTGCGTTGAAAACTACACGTAATTTCGTTGTGCTGCTGTGCCCCCGAAAAACGCCATGATGCGGTAAAAAATAATTAAGCAAATTATAATTTTCAAAGCGCGTCATGTGGCCCAAGCTTAAATACTCTCGCATGAAACCACTATACATTTCTTTATAAAATCGCCTCAGATTTTTTCTAATTTACGCTCGAGTGACAAAAATCTGCTCTTAGCGACATTATAACTATCACCGAGTGAATCTATAGGCTCCTTGAACGGTATACTTACGTACGGAAAAGCGACCGGTATCCAAACGTTTAGTAGTGTCCGTAAACAACATTTCACAAGCGCGCTAATTGTTTTGAGGAATTCCTTCTATTACCCAAAACTTTTTTAACTGTTCATTTATCTCCAACATTTGAGTAAAATTACATTGGGTTCTGTATATGTGTAAATTATTTGAATAAATAGGACCAGAAAGTATCCATCCAAGTTTGGTATTATGTAGATAGGTTCCAGTGGGTAAACGAATACGGCCCTCGTCTAACAAATACCAAAAATAATCCGCTCCTATTAACAAATGGATTTGCGAAGGTATATAAAATGAGGGATCCGCGAGAGTTATGTTTTTAGGTATATTTAATATCTTCGTATTTATTGGGACGGACGATAAGTTAGAAGTTAACTGAGGCAAAACTAAACATTTGATGCGCGAATTATAGTCTCCGTTTATAGACCTAAGTTTAATTTCACAGTAATAAGAACTTTGCGTAACCGACTGTCCTACTCCCGTAATTTGATATGTGGACTGTATAGATTTAGCGTTTAATTTTTTAAATAATGAGTTAGTTATAATACAATGTTGACTACCACTATCGAGGAGCGCGCGTGCTGTGTAATATTTACTATTATCACCGTTATAAATTCAACTATCGCAGACGATAGTAAAGCCGATTGTAATGAGCGCGTATTTAAAATATTGTCGCCCCGGTCGGGGTCAAAGGGCGATTGTGTGACAGTGTGCAACACTGATTACGTATTCGTGTGTGCAGGTGACGACTGCAGCACTTCTGTCGCCAGAAACGAGTTCTCCCTGTTGCAATCTTTGTGCAAAAAACTGTTATGTTTATTGTTACACTTTCTACATGGACCAAAATAACAATCCGTGGACAAATGTCCTTCGCGTAAACAATTTTTACATAATTTTTTAGTCTCAACGAATTTTAACTTATCGTCGATTGATAAATGTAAGAATTGATTACACGCATAAAGCGAATGATTCCCGTTACACATAACGCAAGTACGGGTACGTTTATTATTTAACTTTTTTGTACTTTGTGTCGATATAAAAGTCTGTATATTTTGACTATGTTTTTTAGTTTGTTCAAAGGAAATTTTAGAACCAAAATGAGAACTGGTGAATTTTAACATTTCTAACATGTCCGCTTTGTCCGTCAGGAATTTGAGTAACATTTCTAAATTAACAGTCTGACTAGTACTATTTGTCAAAGTATATTTGTACTGCTCCCACTCTTTCTCAATTCCTGCATCTAAATTTGACACTATTAAATAAATAATAAGCGTATCCCACGATTCCGTAGGTTCCCCCAATGACTTTAAGGAACGTAAATTTCTTAACACAGTATCAATTAATTTTCTAATTAAAATATACGGTTCTTTATTTAAAGTTGGCATTGTAAACAAGGCCTTAACATGGTTATGTACCAATAATTTATTGTTATTAAATCTATTGTTTAACAAATTCCAGGCTATTTCATAGTTTTCAGCTGAAAGTTTAAACGACTTGATTACTTTATGATTGATTACTTTAAAAAGATATCATTTAATTAGGTTTTACTTTTTAAGGATATGTTACATGTATATTCAAAGATTTTATATATAAGGAAACGGTATGTGTTACAATGGATCAAATAGTGTTTAAATAGGCACTCTTAATATGTTAAAAGTCACTGTATTGCAGTTATGCACTTTCTCAGTGCGCAGTTTTCCCTTAATTTTTTTATATTTTCTATGGGCCTTTGTTTTTACGTGTGTCAATATCTTATATAAATTACTAAAATGTTTATAACCAAAAACTTAAAAGTAGGGCTCTTTAATGCAGGTTCTCTTAGCTCGGGCCATGACGAGTTTATAGCAAACATGGAAATTTTGGCATTAGATTTAATAAGTATCAACGAGACGTGGCTTAGAGCTGGAGAAAAGAGCCGTGCTCCAGTAGTGCCAGGATACCGATTACGACCTATACCACGGCCATAGAATATTAGGGGTGGCAGAGGGGGAGGAGTGGGCTTTTATATTAAAAAAGGGATATACGCGCGAAATTGTCCCTATCCAGTCACGCCTAGTGTAGTACAAATGTGGATTAGTGTCAAAATTAATACTTTTAAAGTCGTAATTGGCACCGCTTACCGTCCTCCCTGGTTAGGTTTGATTGATATTATTTTCACAAATGCTCTTGTACGTCAGGCTAGTGTTACACATATTCCTGAGCTGGGGAACCATGATAGCATGGCATAGTGCATATTGAGCTATGTAGGTTATAGGTCTATAAAGGACATAATATTTGAAAATTTTGAAAATCACTTAAACGTAATTAATTGGCAACTCATTGAACAGATAGCTGATGTCAATAAAATGGTACTACAACTACAACTCACTAACACTATAACTTGGTTATTTGATCTACTTGCTCCAGAAAAGAGTATCTATATTAAAGAACACTCATACCCCTGGATAACTGACAATACGTAACGACAGTCATAATCGATATAAGGTTACAAAAAAAAGAATCTCACAAACAATTTTATAAAGAAATGAGAGCAACTGTTAAATCAGCTATACATAATGAAAAAAAGCCTATTTTGAGCAGTTTATAAATACTAAATTAAATAACCCTAAAGCTTTATAGAAGAATATTAAAAGTAACATTCAAAGTAAAAGCAACCATAACACCCTTTTGCCAGTTGAGTTCAGTGATCCAAACAGTATAAATAGTCATTTTTTAAATATACCGGGGAATAATGAAGTACATATCTCTACCTTATCTTACTCGTAGATGAAGACTGCTCAGGGCACGGACCACATATCACTGCAGATGTTAAACATGACTCTACCCCAAACTCTGGGTGTCATAACTAGTATAATAAATAAGTCTATTACCAGCTCTGTATATCCAGACTTATGGAAAGTAGCAATAGTAAGACCTGTTCCTAAACTTACTAATCCTAGCAATAAAAAGATCTTAGATCAATTAAAATCTTGTCATGCATCTCTAAGATATTAGAAAAAATTGACAGTATACAAGTGCGTAATTTTGTTGAACAAAATAATATTGTATTGTATTGTTCTTTATTGAAAAATGTTTTACAATTTTTCGTGTCCAAATTGTTAACATTCATTTTTTTACATTACACGATTATTAAATTTAATTATTATACATTATTTTCCACAACATTATATCATATAACATTACTTAATTAGACAATTCGTTATTCAATTGGTTTGAAGCTTTGTAAATTATATAAACATTGTGATTTTAGCCATTTCTTTAACATTGTATTAAATTTTCTAGGATTTTGTTCCATAATTATACTGTTAGGCAAATTATTATATATATTTACAGCATTGTAATATACACTTCTTCTGTAGTGTTTATGCTTGTGCGGTATGACCTTCAATTTATATTTTGTTTTATCAAATAAGATGGCTTAAATCGAATTGATTAATATTATTTTTCACAAAAGATGCTATTTTTAATACATTAATGTCAAATACTGTTAATAAGTCTAAGTCTTTAAATAATTCCTTACACGATACACTTCTTTCCTCTAACGAGATGATTCTGACCACCCTCTTTTGTAGCTTAAAAATTTTATTTGCTATACTTAGGGATCCCCAAAATTCTAAACCACAAATCATTATCGGATAAAAATATCCCCAGTAAGTAGTCTTTAATACACCTAAGGAACCAAGTGAGTTTAAAGATTTTATGCAAGAACATACAGAAGCTAGTTTTTTACTTATATTGTCTACATATTTTGTCCATCTGAAATGATGATCTATGTCAAAACCTAAAAATCTACATGAATCTACTACATTAAGTATATTTTTTTCTATAGTTACATTGATTTTTTTTGCGTTTTGCCGAAGACTCAGTCAGGTTTCCGAACTCAACACAGTACAACTACAGCACTAATAGATGTCATTGACAAAATTTTGTATTCACGAGAAAAAGGGGGAAGGTTCCATATTAGTTGTTACGAACACGCACAGCGGCGACGGGCGTAGGCTAGCTTCCTCGGCTGCTAGAACGAAGCTACGACAACGAAGCGCCGTAGAAATTAGACAACCGTACGGTAGCTAGCTACTAGACTAGGCCACTGAAGTGTTTATAGTGGACTGTATGTTGAGGCGACCGTATTGCGGGCCGGACGGGTGAAGCCGGGTGACACACTAGTGAACAGCTGACCACGAAGGTTTCTTGAGCGCAAAATAAAATAGCCAAAGTGAAGCGGAGTATTCTTATGAAGAATTTATTTACACTTTTACACTAGCACTTATTTTACGCTTAATTTCTAGCAGAGTTTCTTCCTTTTTTCTAGCAGCGTTTCTTTCTTGAACCTTCACTCTACAATTGAGCACTTATTTTCTTGCAGAGTTTTTTGCTTGATTATTGGTTCTTCCTTTCTTGATTTCTTGCTGAGAACTGCGACGACGACTTTTTTTTTTTCTTTTTTCTGAACCGACTATGCAGTTGGCTGTTGCAGCCATTACTGCTTCACCGGGCTTTTTGGAGCGAGACTCTGAAGGAGCCTCAGCCCATATAGCGCCCAACGCTCAAGGGCTCCCCGCGGGGGAAGCCTCGGCTTGGGTTGTCGCTCTCGGGGGCGTCCCTTCGACCGGAGTGAGTCTCGAACCCGAAGGTGAGTCACCGCCAGGAGGGGAGTTCCCCGTTACGCGGGTACGGTTGCGACTGAGTGGGGGCGAGAAGCACCCCGGCACTCTTTGATACCTCGTGTATCCTTGTGGGCGCCGACGAACCCGGGGACGTCGGCCTCGTGTTTGGAGGGAGGCCCTATTCCGGGAGGTCGAAGAGACTAATCTCGCAATCCGGACAGCGAGATCGTCATCGTCATCATCATTCAACTTTGTAGCGAAAGCTACGATTCGACAAATAGTCTCGTATGATGAGCACGAGACGATCTGGCAACTGAAAGTTTTACAGTTTAAAAATTAAACCGTTGTGCCAGACTTTGTCGAAAGCTTTCGCTACATCGAAGAAGACAGCGCCCGTGTGGCGGGCCTTACCTAATACTGGTTGGAAGCCAGTGAGAATATGTTCCGTTATGCGGAGGACTTGATGGACGCATGAGTGTTTGGCACGGAAGCCGAACTGCTCGTCTATTAAAATGCCTCTGGAGACTACAGCGTTCCGAAGGCGACCGAGAAGGAGGCGTTCATAGAGTTTACCAAGGGCCTTTAGTAAACTTATAAGGCGATAGGAGGACGGCTCGGTACGAGCTTTGCCTGGCTTATGGGATGCCTATAACAATTGCATCTTTCCATTGAGAAAGAAAGATGCAATGTTCGATAGCAGCGTTAAAGATCGCTGCTAGGAGGCAGAGAAGGGGAAGAGTGAGGCGCTTTAGGATATCGTAAGAGATACCGTCCGCACCGGGGGCTTTACGGGGGCGTAGGTCTTTGATACCGTCCGCACCGGGAGCTTTACGGGGGCGTAGGTCTTCGATGACCTGTATGACAGTGACAAGGGGCAGGAGGTCTTGTGGAGGCAGAGAAGTTCTGCGCTCCACTTCGCCGTCTAACTCGCGCACGTGGTCGGGATCGAACGGCTGTGAACTTAAGGCACATTGGGCTTGGAGGCTAGACGCTAGGCAATCCGCTTTTTCATCGTCATTGAACGCGGGAACTTTGTTGGGACGAGTTAACGGAGGGAGAAAGTTGGCGGGGTCGGATTTTAGAGCTCTGGCTAAGTGCCAATAAGCTTGATGAGAAGGAGAAATGTTCTTCATAAGATCACCGAAACGTTGGGCGCGGAGCTCAGCTACAGCGGTTCTTACACGGCGGTGTAAGTCGTTGAAGCGAGCTTTATTTTCGATAGTGGGAGCGCGATTGCGTGCGCGGCGGGCCGCGTTACGCTCAGTCATTAGCGACCTGATGTGCTGAGACAGGATTAGGTGGTGATAATCACCAACCGGCACCTGTCTTGAGCACTCGCCAACGGTAGCGGTCAGGTGGCTAGTGAGTGAATCGATAGCTACGTTTAGGTCGGTCGCGGATGAGATTACGTTGGGAACGCGGTCTAGATGCGGCGAGCTGGGATTTTCAAGCAATTGCCCAAATTTATCTCAGTCCGTCACGGTTCTAGTGTCGGGAGGAGAGTCCGAAGGGGAAACTAATCGGAGGAAGACAAGGCGGTGGTCCGAGTCAAGTTCGTGAAGCAACTCTATAGAGCGAAAGCTTAGCCTTACATTCTTTAGAAGTGCTATGTCGAGTACGTCAGGGTTATTCCGAGTATTGTGGGGAAAGTAAGTGGGCGTCATGGGGGCGATGAGGTAAAATTTTAGTCTGTCAACTAAATCGTCGAGGAGTCTGCCTCTACGTGAAGTTACTGAAGAGTTCCAGCGGCGATGCTTGCAATTTAGGGCGCCGGCAAGAATGACGGCGTCGTCTAAATTTAAGAGTGACTGAAGGTCGCTCTCGAGCAAGTCTTTTAAAGGAGAGAGATAAACCGGTGCAATGATGATCGGCTGATGGCCGGTCATCGCTAAGTGGCAAACGAATGCTTCTAAGTTCGTAAGTGGTGGAGGATCGATAGAGGAGCAATGCAGGGAGCGCCTGTAATAGATGAGAGTGCTTCCGAGATTGGAGGCAGTTCTATCATTACGGACGGTGCGATAGTTCGCGATCGTAGGGGTGCGGACAGCGGGCTTTAGGAACGTTTCTTGGATGAGGAAGACGTCCGGTTTTTGGGACGAGAGGATTTGGGATTATAACCGTTGGCGTTGAAATAGCCTAAGGAGACGGACCGGGGTTTTTCGCGCGCGGTTGTACAATCCATTTTGGTTTTTAAGGTTTGGGGGCCACCCTGATGAGGGCGGCTAAGAAGTCGCGATGCTTAGCCATGAAGCTGAGCATTTGGTTGAGATCGGTGATCTATACGTATTCGGCATACACGACCTCAAAATAGGTTGGGTCGCAGGCCGAAGTGCTGCTGCTCGGCCGTCTGAACGGCGTTGCGGGGCAGCGCGATAGAGGGGCGCGGGGGGGCGAGGCGCGTTAGCGCGAGAGGTGCGGGAGCACTTCGCGTGGGCGCTGGACGCGGGATGTCCCGGGAAATGAGGGGGCGGGGTAGGGAATACCCATAACTGAGACGGGCCCAGGGAGCGGGTACGGTTCTGTTTGGGAGCTTTGGGGCACCCGCGGTAATTCGCAGGGTGGCCTTCGCTCCCACAAAGTACGCAAGCGACCGGGTCGAATGACAACAGGGGGCGGAGTTTTTTCCTTCCGTCCCGAAGTGGGACTGTCGGCCTGCGAAGAGGTGGCGGCGAGGGTCGGTCCATGGCGACTGGCTCAGGGCTGGCCGCCGAGGTAGACGGGGACGGGGAAGCGCTAGGCGCTTTGAAGCGTTTAGCCTCAGAATCAGAGGGTGGAGGAGAAGACTCCTGAGTGAATGCCGCCGAAGCCTTTTTTGACTTGGCGGTCTTCTTCCGCTTTTTTCCCTTTTTGTCCCCAGGCCTCGTTTGAGGACAACGCCGACTCAGTGGACATTACGGCTACCGGGGACAGGGGTGCGGTTTCGGAGGTTGTGGGGGACGGCTACCGGAGTGGGGGGACGATTTGGCACAGGGGCCCGAAGAGCGCGGCGAGCGACACGCGGGTCGCGACAGAGACAGCGCGTGCGGGGAGAGCGAGAGCGCGAACGAGTGCGCGAGCGAGACGGGGAATGCGGCGGCGAACACAGAGAGGGCACGGACTTGTCACGCTGTGAGGGCAGCCACAGCCTGGGAAGAGCAGGCTTGGACCAGATCTGAGTGATCACGAAGACAAGCTTTGATGATCCCCCATATCTGGTCCCGGGACATGCCTTTGAGTACTTCGGCCATCGCGGGAGTGGCCGAGGTGTAGTTTGTGTGTACCTAGTGACTCCCCACCATTGCTGGCGAGGAGCAAGAATACCTAAGTGTGGCCAAGCGCCCCGCAGTGCTACGGATTGCTTGGTGTGTACCTAACTCCCACTCCTGCGGCCGGGGTTACGTTGTCACCGTTAGGTTTCCCCCCGAGCAACGAGACGTTTATGAATAAGAAACGTTAGGTAGACCGCAACTCTGAAAAGAGCTATACGATCTCACCTACCAGCCCTTGAGCACTCGGAACTGGAATTCTCTAAACTAGACGCAATCGATACTTAAAATGCGAGAATGCGTGGAGTGGCGAACCGCTGAGGCGGAAATACGGTCACCATTATGCCTGGTAGTTCCGCGACTACGAGAACACACACTCACACACAAAAACACACAGTATCGCTTCGAAAAACTTTGCGTTTTGGGCGCGTCGAAAAGTGCGAAAGCACACCCAAAGCAGACCGAGAAGCAATTTCCCAGCCAATACACACAACCCAGCAGCGCTGAACACTCAGGCCGATTTTCCAAAAATTGCAGGCAATAATCCAAACAACAATTCGAGGTAGTCAGCGCTGAGGCAAATCACCACACAGGAACGCGCACTAGCTGAGTCACCACTGCACGGAGCACAATGAGAGCCCTTGACGCTCTAGAACACGACCGCACAACACGAAAGTCGGATCGGGAATCGACGTCGGGGGACGACTGCCGGATCGGTCGACTTTTAAACTATTTCGAACAAAGCGGCAGGCATTAAAATTACCGTTACAGTTGTAAACTATAGCTAGACTACTCTTACTCTCTTTGTACCGAGAAACATGTTTCGTTGATTTATAATATTAAAATGAATTTTCTCCATATAATAATTATTTACTACTTATAGATATTAATTTTAAGAGCCAAAAATGTAAAGGGCGTCTCGCAAGCGTACTGCTAATACTTTCAAAATTATTTTTTAAAAATTCACGCTCTTACTTTTCATACAAATATACACTGTTTGATTTTAACTAGATTTTATCTAAACATTATCGATATTTCTTTATGTTATACAATTATTACGACTTTACTTTCAATTACAATTACACTACCTCAGAGCATCGTTTAAGCTCTTTCCCTGGAACTTGGCTGCTGCATCGAAGACGATTCTGGGCTTCTTTTTTACTAGGTGTTCGACAGCGAAGTGTGGAAGATAGAACGTTCTTCTATCTGTACTGTCACTTGGTGCCTTCTCTGCGTACCCCTTTTTGAGGAGATTGGTCATTTGGATCCCATATTCCTGTTTTAACTCTTCGTTTTGATTCAGCTTCTTTTCGACAATTTCCAATCTCCTGAAGGCTTGCTTACAGTTGTTTGGAAGTTCATCATCAGAAGTTCATTTTCTTTCTTCCACAGAGGCCCAGTTTCGTATTGCCCATCAGGAAATTTCTTTGTCGTCTCCTCCAGGACTTCCAGGGCCCTTCTGTCGCTGTCATGGCTCGGCAGCTTGGCTTCAATCCCCAGGGACTCTAATTTGAAGAAGTCTCAAACGATCTCATTTATATCCTCTTCGTTTGAGATGCGACAGTGGTTGACAAAGTGCACTGCTACTGTTGAGGCAGCGTCACAGCCATGTAGCACCCACCCGAGACTGGTGAGTGAGGCTACGGGCTCAGTCTTCCTTCCCTTCTTCAGCCTTCTCGTCACTATGAGTCCCCAGTTGTCTTGGCCGATCAGAAGTTTAGGCTCTTCTTTCTTGTAGACCAGCTGATCCTTAATAGCGCTTAAATGCTGGCAGTTACGGATGTCCTCTATTGCCACCTTCTGTTGCAACAGCTTAAGGTCGTCCATTGTTCGGAGTTCTATATTGTCCTCTTGTCTCTTCTGTAGGTCCCTTTAATTTTAATTCTGAGACGTTCGGAGCTGTTTTTCTTTATTATTTTTCCGCCAACGGTTTCTATTGTCAGAGTCTCTTTCTTTCCATTGACTCCGATTTGTTCAGCAACTTTTGAGTCCAATAGTGACACTGCTGAGCCCTCATCCAGAAGCGCCAAGACCCTGGCATGCCCCTTCGGTCCATAAACGTCTTCTGGCATTATTTTCAAGTAGACCTTTTCAATCCACACGACAAGGATTGAACCGATTTTTTCTTCAGCTTCTTCCTCTTCTTGCTGGCCCAGTTGGTAACACTGACTGGTGCCTGGTGCTTCTGCTCTTTTTGGCGGCTCCTCTGAATGGAGGGACGTGTGATGCCATCTGCCGCACTTCTTGCATACCGGCGCTTTGCAATTCAGTCTTGAGTGCCGGAAGCGTAGGCATTTGAAGCATGTTCTCGTTTTCTTAGCTATGTTCCATTTCCCATCCAGGTCAGCTTCTTTAAAGGTTTTGCAGTCCAGTCCAGTCCAATGATCGCCTTCGCATCCCGTACAGGCGATTTTCTTCCTTTCTTGAGGCGGCTCCCGTACCTTGTTTACTGGCTTGTGCTCTGGTTCCTAATTTCTCTTTGGCACGCTTGTGGGTTCCCAGGGCTTCCTTGGTTGTGGTATAACCGCCTTGTAAGTAATCCTCAGCTCTTCAGGTGGAGCAAAGTCCCACAGATGTCTGCTTCTAGTCCGAGGAATGCGTCCAGTAGGATGAGCTCAGGCATTTCTTCATCCCTTCTTTCTCTGTGGTACGCAAACCAACGGAACTTCATAGAAGATGGCATCTTCTCTGTTAAGCTCTACAGTGTTTCAGGAGAGCTGAGGTATTAACTCTTCTTCAGTGCATTGATGCTTGCTACTGCATTTCGGACCCAAGCCGGGTCCGGCAAACTGGCAGTTATCGCTTGGGTTTTCATTGACCCTTGGTAGACTCTTCATCTTCTCCAGCTCCGCTAAGGCCAGGGCTCCAGGTCTTCCGAATCTTGCTTCCAGTCCAGTCATGACTTCTTCTGGATCGTCGGCGGTGAATAGCAGGCTTTGTACAGCTTCCCTTGCCTTTCCTTGGACTGCCCTTCGTAAGTTCGTTCTGCACGTTGGACAAGGATGTGTCCTCAAATGACCTTCGAAAACCCAGCCATTCTTCACAATTGCCATTAAAGTTCGGTGAATCTGGATGCTGCTGCTGTGTCTGGAGCCTTTTCAGTGGGCTTAGCGATAGCTTGGGCCAGGTCTTGGATGTCGCTCTTATTTTCTTTGGTTGGAGCTGGCTTTTCGCTATGATGTCTTTGCTTGTCCTGCCTCTCTTCAGTTTGGACAAGCCATTCCTCCACATCATGGATCCTTTCGAAGATCTCTATTTCTTCTTCTTCTTCGGACTCGGCTTCAACTTCTGCTAGCTTTAGTTTAGCTTGAGCCAGCTCAACTTCTTTACGAGCCAGCTCCATTCTAACACGAGCCTCCGCTTGTCTTCTCTTGTTTGAGCGGACAGACTGCGTGTCGAAGTCACGGTTCTTTCTTTGGACGACTTGACTGTTCATTGCACCCTTTGCTTTAGGCAGCGGTGCGGCGGTGGCAATGCAGGCCAGGCTGGTACTGCGTTGTTGGTGTCAGCTACGATATTCAGCTCCCCGGACTCTTCTGCACTGGTGCTGGGGGGGGGGCTGTCCTTATTGTCCTCGTAGACTGACGTGACGCCGCAACTGCTTTTATAGATTGCGTTTACTATATAAAGTAAGACCATACTTAAGCATTGACACACGAATTCAACTGTGTGAGTCCCTAGTATTAACTAAGATAAACTATGCAGATGCTGCTTATGTACCTTGTTTGCTGGCTAAGATGGAGAATCTTATACAAAGGGTTCAAAATGCATGTGTTAGCTTTTGTTTTTCAATCTCACCTCGAATGCATGTAACTTCCTACTTAAACAATGCCAAGTTATTGAAAATGAGTGCACGCCGGACGTTGCACCTGGCTACACTGATGTTTGGTGTCGTCAAAACCAAAAAACCAATTTACCTCTTTGAAAAGTTGTCTTGGACACGAGATAGGAATAGATATGGGACATGTGCATCTTCATATCTGATTCTCTGTCCTCGTCATTATTCAGCAGCTTTTCGTGGCAGTTTTAAGTTTGCGGCAAGTCGGTGTTGTAAAGTGACTGAAAGAATTACTGAGGCAAAAAAAAGAATAGTGACACAACGGGTAGAGAAACAAGACGTCATGCGGAGACCGCGTCGCTTGCTTCCCCTCACCCCTCAAAACACCGTGTCGTCATTAAGGACGACATATGTGCGCATGGTGAGGGTACGACCAGAGCAGGTAAAGAGCACTATATACCAGTGACAACACCCGGCAGCCTTCCTCAAGCCGCCGCATAGCAGCCACATGTTCGCACAGAATGCACCGAGAGGCCTGTGCCGTTACCCCCTACCTTTTCGCTCGAGTCCGTTTATGATCGGAGCGTCGTGTCCATTACTGCGAGAACAAAAACAAGCCAGCTGACGAACATTAAAGTGAACCTTCAAGCCTGTGATTTTACTTTTAACTGTATTCAGAGCGACAGTCCCACTACAATTAAAGCGGGAAAAGTATTGCAACGGAAAGCGAAACCGATTGTAAAATCATTAACAGTTGATGGGAATATTTCGACAGCAGAGCGGGAAGAGGATAGAGGTTTGACAAGTCCCAGGTCGATACCTATCAACAAAGCAACGCCACGTATTCGTCGATGGGTAAATAAGGCATTATGGCGATACTCCAAAGAAGCGGGAAAAGTGGTACAACGGAAGACGAAACTAATTGTGAATTCACAAACAGCTGATGATAGTATTTTGACAGCAGAGTGGCAAAAGCATAGATGCTCTACACGTCCCAGGTCGATACCTATTTACAAGGCAGCATGGCGTGTTCGTCGACAGGTGAAAAAGGCAGCCATGCGATACTCCATAGGCGATATAACGACTGCAGCCAATCAGGAATCCGATTTAAAATCGCTTCGATAGAGGCACTCGCGAGTGAAACTGTTTATTATAAAAGTGTAAAGAGACTGAAATTATGGACAATAGAGACACTTAAGCGTCGTCGGCTCGGAACAATTGCAATAGTAGAGTCTGCAGAGTTGTTTTATCGAGTTCCTCTCAAACAAGGGGTTTTTTTTTTTTTTTTAAATACAACTAAGGTGGCAAACAAGCACACGGTCCGCCTGATGGTAAGCGTCACCGTGGCCTATGGACGCTTGCAACACCAGGGGCATCACTCGCGCGTTGCCGACCATTCAAAAATCCAATAACTTCTTTCTTGAAGAACCCTATACTGTAGTCCTTAGAGAAAACCTTGGCAGGGTGGAATGTTAACGACTCTACTAGCCGACGATAAGGTAATATTTAGGTATAAGCTAGCGTAACTTTATAAATATAATAATAGGTGTAAGTTAGGTATTATTTGATCGTACAGTTTAAATAGAGAACTCGTGCGGACTGGACCTACCTATTATATTACTGATATTTGTAGGCTAAGTTTAGGTACCTAAGTATGTAGTACAGTTAATGTTTCCTTTGTTTAACTTGTCTATGTCTTGGCGCATAAGCGCACATTTTGTTGTCAGTCAGTGGCATCGTATTTTTTGCCCGTACAAGGCATGTCGATAGCTAGACATGGACAAGCGGGGAATGCATGAGGTGAGGGGTTGTGTTGCTTGCATACTCGTAGCTACAGGACTTAACCGACTCGAGAGTTTGACATTATTCGAGAAGCGAGCAACATATACCCTCTGTATTGGTTGTGATATTGTATCGACTTATTAAATGTGATTTAAGGAATTCAGCTGTTGCCTTTATATCTTCGTCTTTAGAACAATTAACCCTGCGCCAAAAATTACTACTTTAAAAATATAATATGGAGGTGTTCACTTTATCACTTAACTTTCTCACAGAAGACACGTGCGAAAGAGAGGACTTATGTAGGTATGAAGTTTAGTACAATGAGTGTCAGAGTAAGTGAATGTGTCTGATAACTGGCCAATCCATATACACCTTGATTTTTAATAATATAGACTAAAATATCCGTTCACATTAACTTGACGCGAGAGGCTATTGGCACTGCTGATATTTTTAGTGTAGAGCAGCAACCCGCGCTCGTACTTGATCCAAAGGTAAGATCGGCTTGTAAGCAGCCTTTCTTGTTCACAAAACGCATAAACGTCTACAATAGTTTGTCTTTTACCACTTCTCACAACTTTTGGCATGATTTTAAAAGTAATTTACTGACAATAAGCACAAATAACGCCACGATAGCAGCATATTCAGCTGCAATCGACCTTTTTTTAAAAAAATGTTGCAAGCGTGGCGCATAGTGTTGAGTAGTGATTCAACGAATCACTCGTTGTGACTGACCCAAGCAAGTGTGCACAGCGGCGATAGTTATTAAAATATTTTTATATATTAAATAATACTAGTGGTTTGTGTGTGTGTGTGTGTGCGTTATGTTCGATACATTATGTGTAATGTTTTTATGAATTTAATTTATTTCTAATGCATATCATACAAAAATATTATGTTTTTATACTTTTTTTCATATAAACTTTAATTGTGCCTTTCATAGGTCCACGTTTTTTTTGTGAAAAGGGGTACAAAGTTTTTGCTTCCCGTATAATATAACGATTATAGCTATGTCTGTGACGACCTTAATAAATATGCTGTTTATTGGGTCGGTTTTTATAATACGCAAAAGCTCGCAAATTGTGACACTGAGAGCAGCATAGTAAATTGATTTTTCAACAAAACAGTAACAGAGCAAGGAAGCGAATGCAATCGCAAAAGGTAAAAATGATACCCATAAGTACAATAGAATGTAATTTGACATAAATGAGCTGAAATTAAATGAATGCGTTAGTTTTTATACAAACATAAAATTTTAGCCGTGAAATACTTGTATATGGCAACAATCTTGTATGATTCCTATTTTATTCACTTTTCACTCTTTTTCTTAAAAGGTATAGGTTCTATTGCCAGTGTAAGGAATTTCCGTTTAAAATATTGTAACACTCTAGGCATCCGCCATTTTGTGGATGACAAGATTCATAGGAATCGCCAAGCGTCGCGTCATTCGTCTCCCTTCTTCGCTTGTAATTAGTTTTACGAATATTCTTTCCGCTCTTAACGCCATTTTTGTTATTACTTGTTTGCTGTTAAGATTTTGTTCTATCTTTCCTTGTTACGGCCTTTTATTTGAGTTTTGTTGTTTCTGTTTTTGTTTGTTGTTTTTTTGTAAAACAACATGAAAGACACTCAACCTAGCACCTCGTGTGCAGTTATCTCTTAGGAGAAGTTGACGCTCCACTTCTCTGAGTGAAGATAATGGTGCAAAATGTATTTAAATACGTTTTCAATGGAGAGGAAAACAAATCAGATACACAGTTATGTGAAAAACCTTACAAGCGCCAATGTGCTCAGAAAACTGCAGATATTATGGGAATAGGAACTGCCACTGTTTTGAAAGATTTTAATGAGAATGTCACATCCACTCCACCGCAACGATCTGGTCCGATCCAACTTTTATGGGCACAGGTAAAGGGGCATGTCGCAAGAAAAAGCAAAAGTTTTAAAATGGCAGAAATTAAACAATTGTTTAGTCACGGGCTACAGTTACCGCAACGGTAGTCGAGTTGTATCGATCATATAAGAAGAAAACAAAATGATGCAACTGGATCACCTCATTGATAATGTTACAGAAAGTTTAATTATAAGTGTAACTGACTCGGATTCTGAAAGTGATTATTCAAAAATAAATAGTGATTAAGAAATTCGGTTTTTGATTATTTTTTCAATTTCTTCCGATTAAGACTTTCGGAAATACTTATGTAGTTTAGCATGTGACCCATTGCATAGGTATGGGTATGAATAAATAAACGAAAACTCGACTGCAAAAACATTATCAACTAAAAAGAAATAAACAGGTGCACTTAGAACATCAAAAATATTTAATTATAAGCAGACGGAACTCATTTTAAGCTAACTTCTATAGTTGCAGCAATCTGCACTACTATTTGAACTTGCATTGAATGAGTCCCGCCTGTTTATATTCGAATATTTATTTTGTTTTAAATGCAATGTTTTTTTATGTCTTTTTAGTTCACAGGCGATGAATTCCTTTTTATTTTAGACCTCATTTATTATATAAAAAAATGGATCCAAAACCAAAACAAAAGGTTGAACCAAACAAAAGATTGAATCATTCAGGTACAACACTATTTTTACGTTATCATAAGCTAACTAACAATTTGGCTAAATTTGGGATTAACGTAATTGGTCTATAACTCTGAATTAATTTTTTTTTTATTTATTTACTGTTACAAATAAATACATTTATACAGTCAATGTGCCAAACTGTACAACAGTTTGCCTGCAGTAGTTCTCATTTTATACAGTTGTTTTCGTCAATACATAACAGACATGCAAATATATGCTATACACTCACGTCTACCTACACACACACACACACACACATACGCAGCCTCTCGCATACACACAAGCCATATTTTATTCAAGTAATAACAAGTGAAACAATACTATGTAGTAGATACATACAAACTTAAGCAGAAATTCATATGCTCTGCTGCCCACATATCGTGTTCAGTAACCCATAGATAGCAGTTGCTAAACAGTTATAAATAGAAGCCTAAATATATTTACATAGTGCTAAATAATTATTTTTTTGGATATTTTTTAGTTGCATTATGGAGGAGCAGCAATAGTGGCAGGTCATTTATTATTGAGGGTATTAGCCACTTTAGACCGAGATGAGATATGCTCAAGAGATCCTATTTTTTTTTATACCACTAAAGTGGCAAACAAGCACACGGTCTGCCTGCGAAAGAACGGAACGAAAGAACGGCAAGCGAGTTTGGGATCGTCGACAATTCTCACAGCCCGTCGTTGAACCGAGTCAAAAGGGCCAAGCTGGTATACATCCGGGTGCACCCGCCCAGAGATGCCAGCAATATTCCATAATCCTTAATGAGTATGAGGGACCATATCTGGTAAATATGGGTGATGAATCAATTCTAATTCAAGATAACCCGGCCACACACCGTTCAGTCGTACAGGAGTACGTTCAGGAGGTTGGTATCAACTTGATGGCCTGGCCATCAAGAAGTCCTGACATGAACCTGATCAAACACGCTTGGGATGAGCTCGGAAGGCTGGTAAGACGCCGCCTATCTATTTTTTTCTATCTATCTATCTATTCTATCACCCTCAATGATGATTAAACAGGCCATGATGGAAGAATAGGAGAATATCCCCCGACATTGTCTCCGTAACCTCGTCTTCAGTATTCCAAACAGACTCGACGCTGTGATCAGAGCCAGAGAAGGCAACACCAGTTATTAAAAAGGTGATTTTACGACTGCAAAACACCTTTTTCAGCGTTTTTTAAGAAATGGCTACTTTTTGTTTTTATGTTTAAGACATTAAGTTTAGTAAAATAAAATTAACCGTTCTAAATGTTGTTTTTATTTCAAGTCTTTAAGTTTAATAGTTTAGGAGAAAATACAATTTAAAAACTGTTATACCTTCTCTTTCAAGCCAGTGTATATTGAACTTACCCAATTTTGGGGTTCCGTTATTTATATTTAATAACAACAAATCAATAAAAATCGAGCGGCGTGGGTCCTCCGCGGCTGGATTTGCAATGTGGCGCTCAGCCGAAAACGGTTTTATAAGACCGGTGACGCGGGTGTATTGTTTATTGTTTATTTTTTATTTGCTAGAAACATGGCTAAATAAGATTTAATACAAATAAAGAATTAGAGAAATAATAAGTTCAAATTAATTTTTGGTTATTTAGGTACACCATTGATCAATATAATTTTAATATAACATTAATTCGATTATTATATTACTTAAGATTATACATTTTAATTACCATGTCATGGAATTATTAAATGTCAAGTCAAGTCAGTTTCATAAGTCTTTTTACCATATTAATTAGTGTAATTAATATTGTATTCTACGATTATTAAAAAATTCTATCAGTGAATAAAAACATTTGTTAACCAACCAAGTTTTCAGATTTGTTTTAAAGGGTTTCATGAGTAATGTCCTAATATCTTTTGGTATCATGTTAAATACTTTAGTAGACATATATGCACATTTTTTTTGAAAAAATGCAATTTGATTTTTGCAGGGATATATTTTTATCTTGTACTGGTATCTTGGTTGATAATTTGAGAATTCTTTTGTGCCTTTGTACAAATGTGGGTATTTTTTAATAAAACATGCAATTTCTAATATAGGTTAATGTCAATAGTTGCAGTTTTTTAATCAATGGTCTACATCATTCTACCGGTTTTGCCCCGCTTATGGCTATTTTTTCTGCGCTATAAAAACCTCATTTATGTTTGTGCAGTTTCCCCACAAAATATGTCCATCTACAAAACCATAATAAGCTGTCAGTGCCGTGTCTTGACCACTTGTTATCCTTACTCTTCTAAGTGCATATATGAATTTATTATTTTTTTTGCATACATTACTTATCTGAGACTACCAATTGCAATTTTTATCCAGAGAAATTCCCAGAAAAATCTTTTTTATTGACTTCTATTATTAAGTCATTATTACTTATTTCATACGTCTCTGTTTTGGATTTATAATTAAAGAATTGTATATATTTTGTCTTACTTAAGTTGGCAGACAGATTATTTTGTTCTAGCCATTTTTCACAGTTTTAACAGCTGAGTTAAGTTTAAGTTGAAAATTTATTTTAGTTTTATTTTCAACAATAATTGATACATCGTCGGCAAATAGAACACATTGATGACTTTTTATATTTGGTGAATCGTTTATGTACAACAAAGATAATTGTGGACCTAAAACACTTCCTTGAGGAACTCCAAATCTCTTGTGAAGATATGCAGATCTGTGATCCATTTCTTCTTTGTTTTCCTCTATTCGATTTATTTCCACTCATTGTTCTTCTTTCATACAAATAGCTTTTTATCCAGTCATGTGTTTGTCCTCTAATGCCATATTTTTTGAAAGAGGAGTTCATGATCTACAAGGTCAAAAGCTTTAGTCATATCAAAAATATGACTGTTACTGGGTTTTTTTTCATCAATCTCTTCCATTACACTTTTTATCATTGTAAATAATGTCAGGGTAGTAGATTTACTTTTTTGGAATCCATTTTGTTCACCTTTTATTATATTATGTTTAGTTAAGAAACATGTCAAGCGTCTGTGCATGACTTTTTCCAAAATTTTAGAGCAATTAGATATTAATGTTACTGGTCTGTAATTGTTTCGTCAAGTTTTTTGTGGAGCGTTTTTACAATTGATTTTTTTAAATATATATGGGATTACTTCCTGCATAAAAGATATATTTATTATATGTGTTAATACCGGTGTAATTATGTCAGCACATTTTTTAATCACATAAGTAGAGATTCTATCAAAGCTTGTGGACTTAGTATTATTTAGTGATAATATTTTCTTTTGAATCTCATCAAATGAGCAGCGCTTGATGAAAATACTATCACGTACCCTTTCTATTTTAAAATTTTTGTGCATCGTTTCGTACTTTGATTATTTATCTCAACAAAACTTTTATAAAATGCCGTTTTTTTTGCATCTGTTAGTTTTGTTCCGTTGTAATATATAGATTTGATTTCCTTTTTATTAACGTAACAGTCTACTTTGGTTTAGACTATATTCCACGTTGCTTTGCATTGTTGGTTGCTACTAAGATGTATTTGAAGTTATTGTTTTTTTGTGCCTTATTCATACATATTTTTAGTATCCTTTTATATTCTGTATATAATTCTTTCATTTTTTTGTCTTTGTATTTAAAGGTGTAGAAAAGTGACGTGTGTGTTTGTGAATCGATGCGGTGCTCGGATCGCGTTTGTTACCATATATGGTAATGAAGAGGTACATTACTGGTCCTAACACTAAATCAGTGCTCCAGTCACGGAAGGTAACGTCTATTCGTTATTAAAAAGGAGTTTTTGAGACCAAAAATAATTATTAATAAAATGGTAAAATTTAACTAAATATTATTCAACTTCGCAAAACGGACCTTAAAGGCTCGGATACGTGACACTATTTTAAAGAAAGTAAAAACGTAATTAGAATCTGTTACTTGCACAGTCTACTGCCATCGAATTTACAAAGGGGATAAAAGATAGACAGATATAATTCGTAAAATGTTGAAGAGTATAATTTGTTCCTGTACCTTAAACTTAACATTTATTTGCACGTAGCTTATTTTCAATTTCATTACAACTAAACGATGTTTTTTTCAGATAAGTCAAGCATATGTTAAGTTAAGGATATGTTAAGTTAAAGATAATTATGTTAAGTTAAGGATATGCATACAGAAGAAGATGCTGACGATTTAATTGTAAAGATGTTATACAATGAGTAATGTACTCTTTTACATAAAGCGTTTATTTTTCAACATTTCTGTTTAATTTAAGTCACTTTTCTCTTCTGATTTTTTGAAGTGGAAATCAATCGCTTGGTTATTTCCTTATAAAAACGATGGGCGCTCGGTCCCCAAGATTCCATGGTCTCCACTCCAAAAGCTTCAAAAATGTAGCCGTTACCAAGGGCTGCATATTTTCTACGCTTAAGATGTTTCGCAATAGTTGAGGTAATTGAGGTAGTTGGAAGATGAGACGTGGCCAAGGTGTCAATGCAAGTTGCATCCCACGCCATAGGGCGTCTCATCTTCCAAGGTATAAGAGTTAGGCCATCGGGCCTCTTACCATCGTCACGCGCCATTCTAATTGTTTCTAAAATGGACCGCTCATTGACACTGGCAGGTTTCCTACGAATAATATCGTTCAGGAGAAAGTGACGCGGAAATCGGCCAGCACTTTTTCTGCAAGACAGCCCATGACGACCTAGGCTATCCACTAAATTACCACACCGGCAGCCGTGGTTTTTACAAATTATTTTTTACATTTACATTACAAAATGTTCCTAATCTCAGGCAGACAGCTGTTTGGAATGTGTTTGCATCCATTAAAGTCCTCGTAAAATGAGAGGGCAAAGCTCCTAACCAAAGCCCAGATTCCCACTCAGCCAAAGCAAGAAGACGAGCTCGCTCTGCAGAACTAGATGCCGTTTCAACAAGATTTTTCCGTACTAGTCTACATAGCGGCTCGTCCCATTGTCTTTGTGACTCTGGAATAGCCGGCTGAGTTGTGTTTGGGCAGGCCAACCAAGCATTTTTAGATTCAGTGAGTCCAGAAATCTCTGAGTCACCAATTGATTTAAAAATAATTTTTTTAGAAAGTGGTTGTGTGCTAAAAATTAAAGCTAAAAAGGCTGGTAAGGCAACACTTGAAATAGTACGAACTCCTAAACCTTCAAATCTTATCGGTAATGAGGCCCGAAGCCACGACCTATTTTCAATGTTTACATTTAAAATTGATTCGAGATTAGTACGAGCTATTTCATCCAAATCGTTTAGGTAATCGACTGATTTCAAAAGGGGGGAAGCAACGTAAAAAGTATGTAATATTTGGTAAAAACAAACAAAAACGGATTATAAAATATGTCATATGAGGACTTATCTGAAACAAATGTTGTAAATATGATTCGAAATGTAGGATTTTTTCCTCAAAAAACCTTGGGAACGCAGGATCAAAAACAGGGCAACCTAGTTGGCGAAGACTTTTTTTATCTACTATTTTTATGTCAGTAGCTACTTTTTTGAACTTTTCTATTATAAAGTCAGATTCAGGACAGTTATCTGAAATAAATAATTCACATTTAGAAAAATTAAGTTGCAAGCCTATATTTTCAAATGCTTTTGTTAAATAATTTAGGTCATTTAAAACTGTGATAGCGTCACCTCCTAGGGTACCATCATCAAGATACCAAACATAAAATCTTGAATTTAAAGCTTCAATAATTGGATGAATGGCAAGACTAAAAATGACTGGACCAAGGGGATCACCTTGCTGACAACCTGTCGATGATAATAACAAATTTTGTTGATATAATAATTTAGTAGGTGCACCATAGCACTAACAAAGGAAGTTTTATGCAAATGGATTTTGGTTTTAAATCCAGTCAAGAGGGCATCCCTGTTTACGGAATTAAAAGCGTATTTTATGCCTACCCTGGAACCAAAGTCTAACTGAGTGGGTTGAAAATATTCCGTTAAAGTAGAAGAATACTTATGGCAGTAGAATTTGGCTACAAGGCATCGGTAAGTGATACCAACAGCAATAGAACGTATGCCACCATCTTTTTTTGTAAAAGCACATAAGTTGGCCCCATACAAAATACCAAGGACATTCGTGGGAACCCTACCGGAGATTAAATTTGTTAGATTGGTAAAGCTCTCTAGAAGTGTCGTGCCAGTGTTCCCACAATTGCTACCAATCAAGTCTTGAACATGTTGTGAGGTCAGACCATATATTCCACCAGCAGAACCACTACGAAAAGACAATATGGCGTTAAGTACATCTTCTGAGTTAACTTAAGGAGGTAAATCAGAAGGCTGAGGAGGATCTGGAAGGTTAATGTAAGTTGCTAAAGGTGGATGTTTACTTTGTTAAGTAGCTAAGGTACCTGGCGTATATTGAGCAATAACGCCGCTAGAAAAATGTAGATGTGCAGTACCCTGTATATCACCATCACTCAATTTATTTTTAGCTAATTGGTATTTAGAATTATATCTTGATTTTGACTGTGAAGGGAAATCGATATTTTGAGCACTATGGTTATTGATACAGTTCTGTTTTATACGTTCTGTAAGTGATGATTTGTTACATGGATCGGATTTAACGTAAAAAAACCTATATGGAGAAGTTAGCAAGTGTTCCCAAGCATGCTTTGTATTTTCCGTAGTAGGTTTTTCGATATCCACTTTAATGCTTTAATGGAAGGGACACTTTATAGGGGCTTATTGTTTCTCAAAAAGGCCTGGTATATGAAGAGGGACTGGCGCACCGAATAGGCGCTATGCTGGGTGGAGCAGGTTAAATCTTTTTTGTGGGCTCTTCCTATATGAATATTAAGGCTTCTCTGTCCTTGAAAATATTTTAGCTAGATACATTTGGTACTCTTTATAAGGTTATCTAATGATGGAGTGATATCAGAACACATTCCACAAGCTACTTACTTGCGAAAGCAATGTAACCTTATCAAATAAATATAAAATTACAAATATAATATCTAGTTACCTATCAAAATAAACTTACCTAAAAATACACAACCAAATACAAAAAAAGCCCTTATCCACCAACCTATAAAAGATAAACTCTAAATAACATTATATATAAGTAAAAATATAGTTTTCAATCTTTTATTTTGATTGTAACATTTTCTATTATTGACACATTGTAAATGACAACATGTGAACAATCAACAATGACAACATGTGAACAATCAACAATGACAACATGTGAACAATCAACAATGACAACATGTGAACAATCAACAATGACCAAAATGACACGACGTAATCGTTGATAGAGGGGCAAAACTCTCTGTCCGATTGTAGAATTTTAAACGATGTTTTGAGCGAAATGGTAAAATGTTGGCAGCACTTTGGTCAGGAGGAAGAGAAAACCTGTCGCCAAACGAAACCAATGTAGTAATCACAATAAAGAGTGTGATGAATTGAAATACAAATATCTATTTTTAAAAAAATATTTAACCTTACTTTATTTAGAAAAATCCTTAGTTGCATATTTACTTTCTATCTTTTTATTGGGTAATACTTGAATTATATTTATTTTTATTTGCAGTCGCATGGCATTTCGAAAACACTACTTATAAGCATGGTACTGATTATTAATTCATAAAAAAAATTTGGAAAATCCAAAAGTGCACGCCTCATAGCTGTCATTCACATTTAAAAAAAATATTCTAAAACAAAAACTCTAGTTTTTTAAAATAAAATAACAAATAAGGTAAGGAAAAAATATACTATAAAATAAAAATAAAATAAAAAATATATATATAGATATACAGTATACAGTGGTATATTAGTTTTTTATAAATTATAATTAAACGACAGTACTTAGAACGCTAATATTAACTAGGAATCAGCACATTGTAATACTTTATATATTAAAAACAAAAGTATTCCGGTAAGATGAATTTTTCGACCAATTTCTCTGCCACATACATGGTCACATAAACACAGACTCACGGACGTCCAAGAATAATTAGTTTTAATGTTATTATTTATTATACTAAACAAATTAATTGTTTATAAAATGTACCATATGTGCTAGACAGATTATTTAACTTCATATTAGTGCACTCATATTATCCTGTAAGTGTTACATTAAAAAAATAAACGTCATTTAAGTTTCGAAAGACTGGGTTTTTTGACATGTCGAGAGTAGAGCACTACCTCACCGCTCCGCTTATGAGGCGTGCAAAAACCGTATTTGACATTTAATAAGTACCGTGGTTTTATAGGTCCAAAATAATTTTTTCAGTAGTTTTCTGATACATTTTTTTTTACATTTTCGTTACTATAATCTTGTTTATTTTGTATACCAGAGCAGAGTTTTCTAATATGTAGATACTTAGTGTTCTAGGATCGTCAGGTCTAAAAACATACCTAAGAGTAAGCGGTGTTGAATTAGAAGAGATACTCCTTGTCTATAAAAAGCGTCCTAACCGCTACTAAACTGCCCGATACGTAAGTGAGTCACAGAACTAGGTCGACCGAGCCGCTTTGGTTGCCCTGATTAGAACTCGCTAACTGTTATTCCTCTGGACCCTGGATACCGTGTTCACTACACGCCTGCTTAAAGTTACACTGAATGGGCCGCTGCTGAAAAAATTATCGGTGACGATTATAACAAAATGTCTTGGTTGCAGGAGAACAGCCAGCAGCGATGCAGCACGGCAACAGCGCGCGGTGGCTCGGCTCGCGGCTCGGCTCACGGCTCGCCGTGCTCGGCGCAGCGCTTGGATTGGCCTTAAGCGAGTCGCGCACACTCCTCAGGCTATTAATGACAGTTGCATTTGTCCTCACATTTCTGTAAGTAAATAAAGATTACAGATTTTTGTCATAAACCAGTTCACGACCTCTGTTATAGTCCACCAAAAATAGACAAAAAATCGTTAAAATATGCAAATGTATTCAATGAAAGGAGACATAAATCCCAAATTGTTGGTTTAAAGAGTTACCGAACATAATTTTTGCTACTTGAGAGGAGATGGAGAAGGAGGGGTGGGGTGTATGTTGTATGTATACGTATGTACATATTTTTATTATTTTTCGCTTTTAGTCCACTATTATGCATTTTAGATAAAAAACAAGAGTCTTAAAGTTGCAGGCCAAGAATCTGATTTGATTCGATGGATATGCGCTTTTTTTGTATCCTTAATAATGTCTAATTTCTTTGCTAAAACGCGCGTAAACATATACATTTTTTTTTCTAAGTTACTTTTTTCGTACCACTAAGGTGGCAAACAAGACGATCCGCCTGATGATAAGCATTCACCGCAGCCTGTGAACGCTTGCAATAACTGGGTCATCACTCGCGCGAGAACCCTATATTTTGTAGTTTTTAGAGAAAACCATGGCAGGGCGCTCATTCCACAACCTAAGCGTTTGCAGGAGGAAGTTTCTCTGAAAACGCACTGTAGATTTTGAAGTGTGAGGATGAATTCCCTGCCAATGGCGAGCGGTGCGATGGTAGAAAGTAGCTGTGGGCATCATTTCGAACAATTCTTCAGAACACATCCCATTATACGCGGTAGAACACACACAGGGAGGCAAAGTCTCTCTACTCAGACTTAAGAGTTCAATACGGCTTGCGAATTTGGGATCTTCGAAGACTCTTACAGCTCATCGTTGAACCGAGTCAAATAGGTCAAGCTGGTATCCGAGTACATCTGCCCAGAGATGGCAGCAGTACTCCATATAGGACCGGACTTTCGAATTGTAAAGCAGCAACTTTTGCCCCGAGGTGAAGTATTGCTGCCCTGTGGAGTACACCAAATTTTTTGGACGCCAGCTTCAGCTTGTCTTGCAAATGATCTCGGAACTGAACATCGCTGGAAATGTCAATACCTAGGATCCCAATGCTCTTGGAGATGATTAGGGGTGTGTTCTGGAATGTGTCTGTGTTCAGAGAAAATGGTTTTCTTAGCGGTGAACCCGCAGACTTGTGTCTTTGTAGGGTTGTATTGGACCAAGTTTTCCCTTCCCCAGTTAGAGACCTTGGACAGAGTGGTCTCAATTTGAGACAAAAGTTCTCCGCGCTTTTCCTCCACAACGGAATAAGGTACGTTTGCACGGCCCGTGTAATAAGAGTCTCCAGTACTGTAATCTGCATAGCAATGTATGTTATTGATGGACACCATGTCATTGATATGAAGGAAAAACAGCTTAGGAGACAGTACAAAGCCTTCAACTATCTACTGTCAACTACGGCTCGTATGCGTCTGCCGCACAAAAAGCTAGCCACCCATTTGCACAAACCCTCGGACACTCCAAGAAGATGGCTACTTCGATAAAAGACCCCGGTGCCAGACCCGATCGAATGCTTTCGCTATGTCCACGCTACATGCCTCCCCCTGACTCTCAATGGCTATAGTGCTCAGTGGTGTGTGAGATACACTAGAAGGTCACCAGTCGAGCGGGCGTGAAGAAAGCCATATCGACGGTCGCTGACAAGGTTGTGTTTCTATAGGTATCTTAGAAGCTGTGTTTTGATCACACGCTCCATCACTTTGCAGAAGAGAGAGAGATAATAGCGATAGGCCTGTAATTCGATGGATCTGATCTATGGCAGTTTTTGGGTACCAGATATACAATCGCAGTCTTCCTTAAAAAAGCAAATTGCCTAGTGTGGTAGGTAACCGCGAATCGTCACGTGAGTACAGGACACAACTCAGGAACACACTGTTGATTCTCTACTGCTGCTATACCATTTAGCCCACTCGGCTTATGAACGTCTAGAGAAGCTGGACCTCCCGCTACGTTATGGAGATTTCCGGCATGGTTTTACCGCACATCGGTATAATAGGTGGTGCAGCGCCTTCGTTATTTATATTAGAGTTTAAGGAAATTCACTGCCTAGTAGATCGGCTTTCTCTTTAGCAATGTGGGCCAAGTCACCATCGGTTTTCGGCAATGATGATAACGACGACTGGCAAAAGTTCCCTTCGGCAGCTTTAGCAAGCGACCAAAAAGCACGACTCCTAGAGGGATAGCTCGCTATAGTCGCTCAGCCATTTTGCGGATGAATTGGAATTTAGCTCTGGCAGTTGCTTTGTTACTGAACCTCGAGGCAGCATTTAATTTGCGTTTTAGCTCAGAAATATTTGGATTCTTATTATTATGAGCCGTGTTCCAAGTCTCATACATAGCTTGCTGAAGACGTTTTGCTTCTCTGCAAGACCAATTAAACCACGGTCGTTTTTTAACACCGGCAGCTACTCGCTAAGAATAAAACATTCCATACCAGCGTGACTTGTGTCAGTAACTACGTAGCCGTAGCGCAGACGTCAGGATCTTCTGAGATGAAGCAGAGCTGCCTCCACGGGTACGATGCATAAAAATTCTCGCAATTCATCGACTTATAATGCCCCACACAACGCCAAATTAGTTGGCCTAGATCGATCGGGCTGTGTGCATGTCACTTAAGTTCGACCAAGACAGTGATCCGAGCAGCCAAGAGGCGCATCCACTGAGGCGGAATATCCATTTGGACGTGTAGTCAGCAGAAGTTTCTGTAAGGAGCTCGTATGTTCTTGTTGGAGAAAGTACCAGCTGAGAGAATCCATAGGTCAGAGCAAATTCATAAGCAGATATCCCTGCATAGTTATTGGTTCAAGTATTAAGCCACTCTCGATGGTGGGCGTTAAAGTCTTCCAAAATAACTAGTTCTGCTCTGGGATATTACTCTAGAACTTTGTCAGTCGTCAAACTCAGGAGCGCGAAGAGTCGAGCTACGTCTGTGCTACCGCTATAAGACCTGTAAAAGCGCGCATAGATACGAGTGTGGCCGCTGTAATCGCCGTGGTGCACCCTTACCATCGACCGGTCCCTGTTTTTTAAGACTATGAAGGCGGTGACAGCAGATATTCCGGACTCCCGGATGAACATATATACACCGACACGGCTCACAAAATTGTGTTCGAATTTGTAGCAAGGATAATGTAAGTATGATGTATCGTCCGGGCGGGATATCTGCGTCTCCGTTAGAAAAAGAATTGTTGGCTGCGCAGTCTCAAGATGGTGGTGGACTGTGTTAAGATAAACTTGAATACCCCTGATGTTGCAAAAATTTACATTATATAGCCTGTGATATACGTAGTACGCAAGGATTTCGTTCTTTTGCAGATATGTATTTCAAACTTCTAAACTTGTCTTTATTTATAGATATGGAGTTTTTCGGTTTTCTAAGCATCTCCACAATATAAGGGTGATCAAGCCGCTTATCGTTCGAAATAATATCAACCGACAAATCCTTACTTCCGGTATCTTCAAGCAATTTAGCCTGTCTCCTAGTCATCAAAGTCAAAGTCAAAGTCAAAATGGTTTATTCAAATAAGGATTTTACAATCACTTTTGAATCGTTCGCTCGAATAAGCCACCCGAACAACTAAAGCAGGGCATAGCGAGTACTTGCTCGAATGAGCGGCCCGAACTGGGGAAGTACCTCCACCTTACAGAAAACCGCGGCCATAATAACACTAACATTGAGTAGTGTTGTGTTCCTGGCGGTGAGTAAGGTTGCCAGAGCTCTTTGAGGATTCGCTGCGCGGACAGCGGAGGTCGGGCGGCGCTTGTTGCTGTCATGCTCGGCGTAGACGCGGCGTGCTGGTTCGGCGGTCAGGGAGACCTGATGAAACGGCTGACCGCTGGCCGCCCGCAGGTTGAACGGGATCCCGAACCCAGGGATCACTTAATCTCCGCCCTGGGAGGCTGATTCGCCAGCCTGTGTAAAGTATCTGAAGTGGTAGTCGTGCCGGAGAAGGAGACCGGAGTGGACCCGGCTACTACAACAGAGGGGGATCAGGGGCCCTTCCGCCCGCCGTGCCAGCAACCGTATCATCTGTGGCGAGCTTCGGCAGTCTTAGAACCGCACCTTTTGTCCTCTATGCTGTCTGTGCAGTGAATCCTCATCCCTTAGTCTTAGTAACTTCTTTTATATATTATGGCCATAAGAAAGAATAAGAAAAGAGTTTGCACAGCGGCTACTCCATCCACATATAATGTGGATTTTTGCAACATCAGGGGTATTCACGCAAATCTAAACGCAGTCCACCACCATCTCGAAACTGCGCAGCCGACCATTCTTTTTCTAACGGAGACGCAGATATCCTGCCCGGCCGACACATCATACCTTCACTATCCCGGCTACAAACTCGAACACAATTTCATGAGTCGTGCCGGTGTATGTATGTTTGTCCGGGAGGATATCTGCTGTCGCCGCCTTCATAGCCTTGAAGACAGGGACCTGTCGATATTGTGGGTGCGCGTAGATTACGGCGGCCACACTCGTATCTATGATTGCCTATACAGGTCTCATAGCGGTGACACGGACGTAACTCGACTCTTCACGCACCTGAGTTTGACGACTGACAAAGTTCTAGAGCAATATACCACAGCAGAACTAGTTATTTTGGGAGACTTTAACGCCCACCATCGCGAGTGGCTCAGTTCTCGAACCAATAACTATGCTGGGATATCTGCTCACGAATTTGCTCTGACCTATGGATTCTCTCAGCTGGTACTTTCTCCAACGAGAATACCAGATATAGAGGAACATACGAGCTCCTTACTGGACCTTCTGCTGACTACTCGTCCGGATGGATACTCCGTCTCAGTGGATGCGCCTCTTGGCTCCTCGGACCACTGTCTCGTCCGGACTCAAGTGTCATGCACACAACCCGATCCTTCTGGGCCAACTAATTGGCGTCGTGTGTGGCACTATAAGTCGGCAGACTGGGATGGATTGCGAGAATTTTACGCATCGTACCCGTGGAGGCAGATCTGCTTTAACTCAGAAGATCCTGACGTCTGCGCAGCCGCAGTCACTGAGACAATCCTTGCTGGTATGGAATGTTTCATTCCTAACCTGCGAGTAGCTGCCGGCGTCAAAAAACGACCGTGGTTTAATAGGTCTTGCAGAGAAGCTAAAATTCTTAAGCAAACTGCGTATGAGGCTTGGACCACGGCTCGTAATAATAAGGATCCGAATATTTCTGAGTTAAAACGCAAATTAAATGCTGCTTCGAGGTCCAGTAAGAAAGCAACTGCCAGAGCAAAATTCCAATTCATCGGCAAAATAGGTGGGCGACTTGCGAGCTATCCTTCTGGGAGTCGTGCTTTCTGGTCGCTTGCCAAAGCTGCCGAAGGGAACTTCTGCCAGTCGTCGTTACCACCACTGCGAAAGACCGATGGTGACTTGGCCCATAGTGCTAAAGAGAAAGCCGATCTACTGGGCAGTCTCTTTGCCTCGAACTCGAATATGAACGATGAAGGCGCTGTACCACCTACTATACCGTGGTGCGGTAAGACCATGCCGGAAATCTCCATAACGCAGCGGGAGGTCAGGCGGGCGTTGCTCTCTCTAGACGTTCATAAGTCGAGTGGGCCAGACGGTATACCAGCAGTGGTGCTTAAGCAGTGTGCTCCTGAGTTATGTCCTGTACTCACGCGCCTCTTCGCGCTTTCCTACCACAATAGGCAATTTCCGTCTTCATGGAAGACTGCGAATGTGCACCCGGTGCCCAAAAAGGGCGATAGATCAGATCCATCGAATTACAGGCCTATCGCTATTACCTCTCTCCTCTCTAAGGTGATGGAGCGTGTGATCAACACACAGCTTCTAAGATACCTAGAAGTACACGATCTGGTCAGTGACCGTCAATATGGCTTTCGCCACGTTCGCTCGACTGGTGACCTTCTAGTGTATCTCACACACCGATGGGCACTAGCCATTGAGAGTCAGGGGGAGGCATTGGCATGTAGCCTGGACATAGCGAAGGCGTTCGATCGGGTCTGGCACCGCGGTCTTCTATCGAAGTTGCCATCTTACGGAGTGCCCGAGGGTTTGTGCAAATGGGTGGCTAGCTTTTTGTCCGGCAGACGCATACGAACCGTAGTTGACGGTAGTTGCTCTGATAGCATGGACATTAATGCTGGTGTCCCGCAAGGCTCTGTGCTGTCTCCTACGCTGTTTCTACTGCATATCAATGACATGTTGGACATCAACAACATACATTGCTATGCAGATGACATTGATGATTGATGATACTGGAGACGCTTTTTACACGGGTCGTGCAAACATCCCTCGTTCCGTTGTGGAGGAAAACCGCGGAGAACTTGTGTCTCAAATCGAGACCACACTGTCCCAAGTCTCTGATTGGGGACGGGTAAACTTGGTCCGATTCAACCCTACAAAGACACAAGTGTGCGCGTTCACCGCTAAGAAAACTCCATTCATTGTAGTCCCACAATTCCAGAACACTCCCCTCTCCATCTCCAAGAGCATTGGGATCCTTGGTGTCGACATCTCCAGCGATGTTCAGTTCCGAGATCATTTACAAGATAAGGTGAAGCTGGCGTCCAAAAAACTTGGTGTACTCAACAGAGCGAAGCAGTACTTCACGTCGGGGCAAAGGTTGTTACTTTACAAGTCGCAGGTTCGGCCCCATATGGAGTACTGCTGCCATCTCTGGGCAGGTGCACCCGGATACCAGCTTGGCCCTTTTGACTCGGTTCAACGACGGGCTGTGAGAATTGTCGACGATTCCAAACTCACTTGCGGTATCGAGCCCTTAAGTCTGAGGAGAGACTTTGCCTCACTGTGTGTGTTCTACCGCTTGTACAATGTGTTGTGTTCTGAGGAATTGTTCGAAATGATGCCCACGGCTACTTTCTACCATCGCACCGCTCGCCATCGGCAGGGAATTCATTCTCACACTTTAGAACCTAAATGGTCGCGTACAGTGCGGTTTCAGAGAAACTTCCTCCCGCGAACGCTTAAGTTGTGGAATGAGCTCCCTGCCAAGGTTTTCTGCAAGGACTACAGTATGGAGTTCTTCAAGAAAGAAGTTATTAGATTTCTGAAGGGTCGGCAACGCGCAAGTGATACCCCTGGTGTTGCAAGCGTCCATAGGCTACGGTGACCGCTTACCATCAGGCGGGCCGTAAGCTTGTTTGCCACCTTAGTAGTATAAAAAAAAAAAAAAAAAAAAAAAAAAAAACGTCAAAGTTATAAAATATTAGTTTTTGAACCCTCCCACCTTCCCGCCGGTTCAAAATGTTGTTGATTTCTACCGAGAAGAATCCGGTACACGGAAACACTTAAATAAACTAAAATACAATTAATGTTTTAAATAAAAGATTTTTAGTCGTACAATTTTATGTTATTTCCATTTTAATTTGGTTTACCTATGCATCCTGTAATTGAGCATCATCAGTCCCAAGGATTTTTATCATTTACATAGCCTGAAATATTGTAATATGCCTTTTTACAAAGTACCTGCTTGATAAAAGATTTAAATTTACTTATTGATAGATTTTGAATTTTATTGGGAACTTTGTTGTAAAAGTGTATACATTGCCCCATAAAAGAGTTACTTATTTTGTGTAGACGTGTATCATGCACCAACAGCTTATTTTTACTTCTAGTATTTACTTTGTGAACGTCACTTTTCTTGCTGAAACTATTGATATTTTTATGTACATATAAAAGATTTTCATATATGTACTGCGACACTAAAGTTAAAATTTTTACTTCCCTAAACCTATCCCTCAGAGATATCCTAGATCCTAATTTATAAATAGCACGAATTGCCCTTTTTTGTAACAAAAATATTGTATTTACATCAGCAGCGCTACCCCATAATAGTATACCATATGTCATTAAACTATGGAAATAGCTAAAATATACTATTTTTGCAGTGTCGACATCGGTCAATTGTCTTATTTTCTTGATCGCATACACAGCAGAGCTAAGTTTTTTGGCTAGGTTATGAATATGAGGACCCCATTGAAGTTTGGAGTCCAGCGTTATGCCAAGAAAGACTGTTGAATTAACAAGTTCTAATTGCTCGCCATTAATATTAATACATGTCTGTCTCTGACTAACATTTGGTAATGTAAATTTAACACATTTGGTTTTTTTTTCATTAAGTAACAAATTATTAGCGTTAAACCAATTTACAATTTTAGAAAGGGCATCACTTAATTCATTATAACATGTCTGTCGTCTCTTAACTTTAAAAAGCAAAGAGGTGTCATCAGCAAATAAGACAATGTCATGGTTTTTTACATTATATGGGAGATCGTTAATGTAAATAAGAAATAGAAAAGGACCTAAAATTGAGCCCTGAGGGACTCCTATAGTGACTGCTGATCCCGGAGATCTTTCACCGTTGACATCTATTTTCTGTACTCTCCTACTCATATAGGATGTCAAAAGGTCGAGAGCTTTGCCTCTAATACCATAGTGATGTAGCTTCCTGATGAGATTTTCATGTTGAACACAGTCAAATGCCTTAGATAAATCACAAAACACTCCAAGGGCGTCATGCGAATCCTCCCAGGCGTTATATATATTTTTTAATAGTGCCACTCCTGCATCGGTTGTGGAACGGCCTTTAATAAAGCCAAACTGTTTACTACTAAGTAGCTCATTAATACAGAAATGGCCTAACATTTGACAAAGTACGATTTTTTCAAAAACTTTACTGAGTATAGGTAGTATTGAAATAGGCCGAAAATTATTAGGATCTGTTGAACTACCTGATTTAAAAAGAGGTATAACTTTGCTAAGTTTCATCTTATCAGGAAACACACCACTATCAACACAACTATTAAATATAATGGCTAAGGGTTGTGCTATAACATGAATAATTGAATTTATAGTTTTTACAGAAAGTCCCCAAAGGTCTGTGGTGTTTTTAATTTCTAATGTTTTAAATGTATTAATGATATCTGTAGGACTAATGTTTTTAAATACAAAGGGAATGTTACATTCAGGAACACTAGCTTTTAATAATTTTTCTGCTAAGATTGGACTTGAGTTTAGATGTTCAGTTGTTTTGAATGGGATATTCCCAAAAAACTGTTCAAAGGCAACTGCTACCTCAGAATTTGTTTTAAAATTAGCATCATCTACAATCAACTCAAAGTCCTGACAAGAATTCCTAGCTTTACCAGTTTCATTATTTATTATGTTCCATGTAGTTTTTATTTTATTTGTTGAATTTTTTACTTTATGTCTGAGGTGAATTGCTTTTGCAACAAGACAGACCTTTTTAAAGGTTTTTGAGTATTTTTTTAAATATTCCCTAAATATTTGGCTATTATTATATGTTTTTTCTTTATATAATTCATACAATTTACGCCTACTTTTATGAATACCTGGGGTAGCCCATTCACTAAAACTAAAGCGACTGGAAATAAGTTTCTTTTTTGCAGTAAATATTTTATTATACTCTGTAGTAATAGTGTCAAGAACAGTATTGTACATATCATTTGGGTTGCCATTATAAAGCAAATCTGGAAGTTTATGCATTAAGTTAGATTTAAATGATTCAACCCGTTTAGTTGTTATTGGTATAAATATAAATAATAAATATTCTTTTTTTCTAAAACCACTAACTGTCCACAATGATCTGACTCTAGATTGCTTATAATTGATTTTTGAATTGGTTTTATGTCAGTAAATATATTGTCGATGCAAGTGGCACTGGATACAGCAATTCTAGTTGGTTCACAAAACAAATTATTTAAATTAAAAGACTGAAATAAGGCAAGCAATCTGGTGCTTAATGAGCTATTTTCCAAAATGTTTATATTGAAGTCTCCACAAACAATGATTTGTTTATTAGAATTGCTGATTTTATTCAGCACTTCTTCCATAACTAATTCAAAATTATCATAAATTGCACAAGGCGGCTTGTATACACTTCACTTTCATTACTTGTTTATTCATATCTTTTAATTCATTCGACGTAACTACTATTCTTGAAAACGAGTCAGCTACGTTATATTTCCCTTTTACATACATACCGTATAGTGAAGTCGTGCTTTTCTAAAGTTAATCTAAAATTTGTTAACTTACTTGATGGGTCATTCATATTTAATGAATAAATAAGAGGTCAGTGTTCGGTGTATATTTCGAAATATTACCATAAAGATATGGCCGGAATTTTACGGACCAGATAATTGACAGAAGTTTCTTCGCTTTTGTTGGATAGTTAAGTTCTGCTTTGTTTAGGCCTCGGCTAGCATAAGCAATTTGTCGGTTATCTTAGTTGCATAGTATGACGCGTCAGTGTGCATTATAAATTTTCGTTAGAAAAATCGAGATAATGTAATATTGGTAGGGAAATTATTTATATACGGGAGTAGTATTAGTAAACATTTTCGATATCCGTTTGTTCCTCCTTATTAAACCCTATTAAGTTTAATTCTTAAAACATCTTTTTAACCCTATTTGCGTTAATTTCTGATTTATTGATGACTCCCTCGTAGCCTAGTTGGTAGTGTGATGGACTGCCGTGCAGAGGGTGTGGGTTCGATTCCCGCCCTGGACAAACATTTATGTGTTAAACATTTGTGTTTGTCTTGAGTCTGGGTGTACTTATGTATGATGTGTATGTATTTACAAAAAAAAAGTAATATATATGTATTTATATCCGTTGTCTGGTACCCATAACACAAGCTTTGCTTACTTTGGGGCCAGACGGCGCTGTGTGTAATGTCCAAAAATATTTATATTTATATTTATATATTAAAAGTACAGATGTTGAAATCAGTCAATTTTTGTAAGACTAAAAAAACTTATCCTCTTTCCCCCCTGTATTCAAGATTTAAATAGGTATATTGCCATTTCACGTGAATGGCTAAAAGTACTTTAAGGGGTTATTTTGTGCGCTGATCACGAACTTTTGGTATTTTGGCTCTGTGAGGTAAGGAAAAAAGATAAGGTCATTTTTAAGCGCGAAATTTGAATTGACCATTTATATTTCGATTTTCTTCTTTCCAACTTTTGCCGCTGCCGATTTATTTTATCTCTAGAACCGGAGATATTGATCAAAATGCGTTTGGGCCTGCACTGGGCCAAATTTTTTCCTAGGGAAAAAAATCTATAAATAAGTGGTAGATGTGGGCACCTTTTCTTCCATAGTCTTAATACAAATTTGGAACCTCTAGCTATCAATTAAAAAATTCTACGCCGCTGCGGACGCAAAATCAGTATACTGCGTTTATGGAGAAGCATCTTTGTCATTTCACTGTAAATAAAAAAAATATTTCCTTTGCCGTCATTTTTTTAAAAATTAAAGATCAGATCATTGAGTTCTAACAAGCATACGTTTTTTAACGGGTGAAACCGCGAGGAACGTCTAGTGAAAAATAAAAGTGTAGTGAAACATGGTTACGGTGTTGCAGTTACGGTGCAATTAAATGTCAAGAAGCTTTAGTGTTGCCATGTCGGTAAAAAATAGTATTACTACTAGCCAATAGATGTCAGGCAGAGCCATATTTTTCAGTTTTGTTGCAATAAAACAAGCGTATTCCCCAAGAGCTCGTTTATTACTGACTAATATTCTTGGGTAACTCCGGACATAACTATATCTTCGGATATATATCCGGGGCCGGATATGTTTTCACTCCTTCACTTTGCGTAAAAAAAAAATTTTCTATATCCAGGGAGTGAACGAACTCATCCAAATAAAAAGCAGAGCTTGTCGCCCGTGTCGGTGGCGCGGAGCGGCCGAATAGCGATGCACGCATATCACTGAAAGTGAGAGAATGAGCTAGCGTTGAAATTTGAAAGCGAAATAGTAACGTTTTCGTGTCTTACTTACAAAAAAAAGGATCTCAGCGCTTTTTAAAATCACGCCTGCTAAACCCAATGAATATGCATTGGGATATGAATTCCAGTGCTATACGCTTTAAAGCACTTAAACCGCTTATTAATTAATTGGACGTTTTTTTCTTCAATTCAATTGTTTGTTTACGTAAGTATGTATGTACGTACTAAAGATTAGTTTTTACTACAATAGTTTTTAGTATCACCTCTGCTTTGTGACGTGCGCGTGAATATCTGTTAGAAAAATATAATATGTGTCAATGATAACTAGTATATTTAAAATCGTTTACTTTCCTGGTAGGGTTTGTTTGTGTTAAAGTACTAAACTGTGTAAATATTTACACCTATAAAGGTTTTGAGTCAAAATTGCTTTTTCATAACTATTTGATTGATAGTCCTAAGCCTATCAAGTATGAAGGGATATCAAATAGTATCTATCTATAACAAACGAGGGATACACTATATATTTGTGCACTCGTGATTGAAAGGTACAAAATCGATCCGAGGATTCGTTTGACTGCGGTGTGCTAGGAAATTGCATATTTCTTCGGATATGGATATGCGAAGCGGATATATATCTTTAATCGGAATGATATATGACATATCCAATCTTTGTCCAGAGTTACTTAGCCCATGGCTACTGACTAACCTGAGATTACACACTTTATTATATACTACTACATCTCTATCGCAAAAAAAAAATTATATGACAAAAAAAAATTGATTTATTTAACACCAAATTCAAATCTAATTAAAAAAAATTATTAAAATTAAGTAAGAGGCAAAACATGAGAAAGGCGCCATAACAAATGACACAATAATGTTCTTTACACATTTAATACATAGTAATGCATAAAACAAAATAAACACAATGAGTAATCAAAATTATAAGTACGTGTACTTACACACAAAAATGATAATATGTAAACACAAAATTAAAAAAAACACATATTTCATTAAAGTATTTAAAATACAAATTAGCATGAGAAGACACAAAAAAAAATATTACTTATCAATAGTTAATATCAAACTTATATCTATCGATCGATCGTTTAATTTTTTGTTGTTGCGCAACTTTATTTCGGTGGCCATCTTAAATTACTTATAATAAAAGTTCTCACACAATTTACATTACACAACATGACATTAAAACAACACAATAGTCTTAATACATGATTTAGATTTGTTATAGGCACCTAGTTATACAGCTAAACACTTACAATCCGCTCTTGCTTCGAGCTTATCATGTAGCGCTTGTCACAACAACTTCGAGCTTACCATGTAGCGCTTGTCACAACAACTTTGAGCTTAACATGTAGCGCTTGTCACAACAACTTCGAGCTTATCATGTAGCGCTTGTCACAACAACTTCGAGCTTATCATGTAGCGCTTGTCACAACAACTTCGAGCTTATCATGTAGCGCTTGTCACAACAACTTCGAGCTTATCATGTAGCGCTTATCACAACAACTTCGTATGACGATAATAACAATAGCATGTCGAATACAGAATGGAATATTAGGCAAATCATTAACAAATTTCGTAATAAGGTTTAGTTATATTTTTGTGTACAATTTCGTGTTTACCATTGATTTTAATTTCGACATTTGGTTTTTTCTCTTGGACCACAATGTATGGACCTTAAAACAGGGTGTCCAGTTTTTTACCCGTTTCATTTTTTAGCAATAATTTATCACCTGGTTTGTAATTAACTGAGTTGATATACCTATCATAATATGTTTTTGAAATTAGTTTCCTTTTTATTAAATAATTTCGAGCATCCTTTTGAGATAGTTGTAACCTGTACTTTAATTCTGAAGGATAACTGTCAAAATTATAAACAGGATCTACTATAGTTCCAACTAAATGTGATGGTAAATGACATTTTTTGACGTGACAACGTCTTATAAATTGGTTTGCCGGGTGACACTTCAAGAAACTGCGTTACGCTCCGCTCACGTTATGCGCTCACAATGAGAGCGAGTGAGAGGCACGCGGCATGGTTAGCCCGCCTAAGAGCGAGAGAGACAGACATAAAAAGTGAAAGGCACAAGTTGTCACGTAAAACTTACTCGCCCGTATACCGACTTTACAGGCAACCAGTTTTTTTTCAAAAATAAGCTCAAATTGTGTATATTGTGTATCTGTGTGTACTGCGGTATTAAAAGAAAAACTCCAAAAATTTACCCAGTGGCTCCAAACCTCTGTATGGTTTCCTGTTTGTATGCGTAAGTACGTATGCGTACCTGTTTGTATGCGTAAGTACGTATGCGTACCTGTTTGTATGCGTAAGTACGTATGCGTACCTGTTTGTATGCGTACGTACGTAAGTTTGTATGCGTACGTACGTAAGTATGCTCCTAGATTTTTGTGAGAGTTTTCAATGGTTCCTATGGACTGATGCCTGTAGGCTGTGGACTCAGTTTTTTCTATGCCTAAAATTTTACATACCTCCTTGAAAATACTGGAAAAGGACTCACTGCCCCTGTCTGACGCAACTATCCTAGGTAGACCATATTTTAAAATGAAGTTATTTACAAAAACATTTGCTATTTCATTGCTGGTTTTTGTGCGAAGTGGTGCAGCTACTATGTACTTTGTTAACTCACATTGCATTGTTAAAATATAACTAAAATTATCATTATCTTTATCTAAGGGTCCAACACATCCACATAGATTTTGGACGTTATCTTCACCGGCTCTTTAATTTGTTTAAATGTGTAAAGCGGCTTTACGTTTATGTGCTCTAGTCATTACACACAAGGTTTTTTCGTTTATTTGTTTCAAATCATCACTAGATACATTAATTCTTGAAAAGGCATCCGCGGAATTTGATGAACCTTTCACGTAGTCTATTGAAAAATCGTATTCTTCTAACGCAAGTCGGAATTTTAACAATCTACTTGAGGGATCTTTCATACCGAAAAGAAATACCAATGGCCTGTGATCGGTTAACATTTTAAACTTCCTTCCGTACAGGTAAGGTCGGAAGTGTTTACACTCCAAACAATGGCAAGTAACTCTGTTTCTATAACTGCGTTATATATTTCGGCTTAACTTAGTGTTCTACTTGCATATGCAATAGGTCTTCTGTCTTTGTTTATCAAAACTGAACCGATCGCGAATTTTGATGCGTCAGTTTCTAATTTAAATTCGTTGTTTTCACTAAAATCTGGGTATTGTAAAACTGGGTGTTTAAAGTGAGCTTCTCTTTTAAAGTATCGAAAAATTTTTGGCAATTTTCGTTCCACTCAAAGGGAACGTCTTTTTTTAACATTTTATTTAATGGTTGCGCTATTTTGGCAAAAGTTGGAATAAATTTACGATAGTAGTTTGTAAATGTGACAAATCTACGAACTTCGTCCAAGTTCCTTGGTTCGGGATAAATTTTAACGGCATTAATTTTCCCTGGTTCTGACAAAACACCCTTTTCTGAGACAATGTCCCCTAAATACAACATCTCTTTTGGTAAAAATTTGCATTTTGGAATATTTAATTTTAAATTAACTTTGCGTAACCTAGTAAATACGTCGATAAGATTTTTATTACGGTCTTCAAGGCTTTTTCCTATAACACATAAGTCATCAGTGTAAACTAAGCACTTTTCGTAATTTACACCAGACATAGCTAAGTTCACCATGCGTGAAAAAGCGTTTGGCGAATTTTTCAACCCTTGCAGACCCCTAATTAATTGCATGGTACCGGACAAGAACGCGCTACACTTCCTACTATTTTTTGAAAGACTATTTTGATAAAAACCTGATTTTAAATCTAAATGGCTAAAATAAACACTGCCTGATAAGGAATACAAAATGTCGGCAATGTTTGGCAATGTTTGGCAATGTTTGGCAATGTTTGGCAATGGAAACTTGTCAAGTACTAAGCATTTATTAAACTTCCTATAGTCAATAACTATGCGCCGTTGCTTTTTGCCTGTTTTATCGCATTTTTTAGGCACTAACAACATAGGACTAGAGCATTCGCTTTTAGTTTCTTCTATAATACCTTCCTTTAACATTTGATTAATTTGTTTTTGAATTTCATTTCTTTGCGCATAACGTAAACGGTAATTTAATGGAAATGCTTTGCTCATATACATTGTTTATCGCCTTCGAAATAAAAAATATCCGTAAATTTTGCACAAATATCCGTTACAGATTTACTTTCTTCGGTATTTAGACCGTCTAAGTTTAATATTTTAAGAATTTCTAAAACACGATCCGCGTTTACTTTATTTTTGCCAAATGTAAACAATTCAAAATCTTCACAAGGTTTCGAAGTTGGAGTAAAGTTTTGTAAAATGACATCATTTTCTGTAGTATTTAGAATTAAGAAGAAAGAAGAAATACTTTTATTTAGCAAATAAGCAACACATTACAGGTACAACATTCAAAAAAAAAAAAAAAAAAGGTTAGCAGATACAAGTTTTTTGTGTTGCATAATGCCAAATAGGGTATTCGAAACTAAGTAATCAGAAGTAAGCTGATCTGATTTTTTAACAAAGTAAGTCGCTTCTGTGCGGGCAGAAATGACCAAGTCGGTATTATTAGTAACACCTAATCCATTCTGTAAAGGAATAAAACACTGTATTCCACTGTAATTTAGACTTGATTCGTTTGACTGGAAGTTAAGACCTTCTGAGTATACGCTAAGAAAATCGAGACCTAAAATACCGTCAGCAAGAACTGGTAATGTTTTTATTACATGGAATTTATGTTATAATAACAAAGCTCTTTGGTTACTAGTGACTTTGAGGGGTAAAATTACTGTACCTTCCGTTCTTAAATTATCTTCTGAGCCGTTTACTTTAGTATATTCTTCAAAAAAAGAAAAGTTACAAAAAAAAAGGACTATTTTTAATTACACTATTTGTCGCTCCCGTGTAGACTAAAAACTTAAAATTATGGTCATTGATGCAAAAGGTTATAAAACATCCACATGAGTCAAAAGAAGACATTATATTATGTTCAGAAAACTTACTTTTACTGAGGGCCTCGCAAACATTTTTCAGCGGGTTCTGCACTATACATCTTGTGTTGACCTCGACCTCTAGAATTAGGGTGACCACGTCGAGGTCGTCGATATTGACCTCTTCCTCGATTATATATTTTATATTACATTGTTGGTGTTTGCGCTACTGACCTGTTGTACCTAGAGTTGTAAAAATTATGCTCAGCTTGATCTCTACGGTATTGCTGGGTACCTCTGTATTGATATCCACGCTGATTAAAATGGGCTGAATGCGGGCGGCGGCCACGGCTGGTCGTCCCGCGAAAATTAATCATAGCTGGGTCTTGGCGGGATGAGACAGCCAACTGCTCTTCCTGTGCTGCTCGAATGACATTGCTGAGCTGAGTGTAATATCGAGCAGAGATTACAGTGCCTAACCTACCGTATCTGAGACCGTCTGCGAATTTTTTTATGTCACACTTTTCATTAATAGGTCTCAAAATTTCGAGAGCAGAACAAGTCAGCTCTGAAAATAAGGATCCCAATTGGTTCCCGAAATCGGATATGCTCATGTTGTCTGTCTTTGTGCAGTAATTAAGCTGTGTTTGTAATGAGCTAGTAGATTTATGTGTAAGTAGATATTTCTTGATGTCATTAATTAAGGAAGTTATATCTCCATAAGATGATTCAATTTTAATTTAGCAATTTTATTCAACCTAGTTTTTAAAACACATTTTTTTTAATAATTAATCGGTTTTATTGTCGAGTTCCGGAATTAAATTAGAAGCTGCTTTAATGTCAAATCTGTTAATCATAGGTTTATTTGATGAACTGTCCGACTTTTCCATTTCTGTCAGATTATAGCTATACGTTTATCTAAGCCTAATTTCCTAATTATTTCCTAAAATATTGGATAGTTGGGACTTCATGAGAATCAAAGGACACTAATATAAATGCAAAAACATCATACTATATGCTCATAATTATTTTTTAAATTACGTTAGTCAATAATTAATCCTATCCACAACACCACATACACACCACTTTTCTTCCTGACTGTACGAAGCTGGTCCAGCTAGCCAGCCTGCCAGTTTGCGCTCGCGTTCAGGGCTGCTGCTGATCTCCACTTACGGTCGCTGGTGCATACTCCCGTTTGCGTCGTGAGACGCGTAGAGCTGTCCTCCGTAACATTTTTCTAGCAATTAGCCTGTTTATAAAGTTTGTATGCTTTTTCGAAACAAATTTGTAGAATCCGTAAGCTGCGGCGGTTATGAGACTGACTACTACAACCAATATAAGTATAAAATTGGTATCAGCTTGGTTATATGTATTTTGGTTGATAATTTGCGTATCTTGCTGAGGTTTCGAAGCTGATTTCCCCTTTTTTATCTCTTATAAATATAATATAATTCAATTTTAATAATTCAACATTGTATAACTTGCGATTAGTCCAAGATCCAATTCAAAATATAGGCATGTCTTGATTTCTTCTAAATCTCTATAATTCTTATATTCCTCCTATATTTAATATTCCTTCGAAGTTATTATATTAGCTTGTCTTCTTAATGTCTATTTTTCATCTTCATGTAATTTTCATAATTAATTAAACACTTATTTAACACACATAGTTCCATGGACGTATTTTCACAGTCTTTGTAATTAGTTCATCGTGTAGTATAAAATTATAACGTCCACTTATCACGGAATTTGCTGACGCGCGGAGCCTTGACGCGCGGAGGAGACTTGACGCGCGGAGGAGACTTGACGCGCGGAGGAGACTTGACGCGCGGAGGAGACTTGACGCGCGGAGGAGACTTGACGCGCGGAGGAGACTTGACGCGCGGAGGAGACTTGACGCGCGGAGGAGACTTGACGTGCGGAGGAGACTTGACGTGCGGGTGGACACCCGAGGCGAGGGGCGCTGTAACGTCCTTATTTACCCCTCTTATATCAAAATATTTGTATAATAATACAATAAAATATTCTATGAAACTACGCAGCCGATATCACTCAACGAGAGAGACCAAAAGAATCTAATGCTTAAAATTGATGTAGACAATTATCTTATTTGGCCAATACATATTACAATATTACAATTTTCCTGTCATCCCTACGCAAAGGAACCCTAATTTTTGCCATTTATTATGGCTGTCATAATCTTAGTTCCCACTTCTACTTTTATTGAAGGTTTTGCTGTACGTAGATAAAAATGTCCTTGAACAAAGTCTATTAATATATTTCTCCCTACTGAAGTGATTGAGATTTCTTTCTACCATAATTTCTAATCGGCAAAGGCGGGCCCGTCATTTGGATGCTTTAACATTAAGTTAGATATTTTTAAAACACAACCTACAGAATTTCACAACGAACACACAATATTTTCAGTGTAACTTCTAATATAAGAGTATTTACTAACCAGTAATGGTGGCACGATCTAGCTGTAGTTTAACTCCACGTGGTTCCTAGCTTCTAGTGACCCACAAGCGTAGACTATGGACTATTGGTCGGGCAGCGTTTCGACAATTTAAACGACGGCAATTGAATGTTCTGTATGTATAGGACCACGCACTTTTATCACCACTAGCCCCTCTCTAGCAACCTTCTCACTCCACATTTCAAACCCCCCCATCCTATTTTTTTTCTCTATTCCAAACATCCGCCGACCCTAAATAAATTTTACCAAAGTAAAAAGAATATCTTTTAAGTACAATTCTAGTCATGTTGGTTGGGGTACTATTATAGAGTCCTAGATTAATATGAAAGGTCTAGATAAAACGGCCTAATTATCCTAAACTAATAAAATATTAATATTATGTTCTAAATTTTCATGAAATTCTAACAAACCCCGGGTAATTTCAAATAAACTAACACGTCATACCATTATACAGAATACGTGAAAACCAAGACAACTACCCTTTATTATTGTTAGAATATTTATTGTACGAGGCTTACCCAATGGTTGTTAAACGACTCACTTAGGTAAGTTTCGCGGGTGTTTTCAATATTATAAAAGTTGTAAGTAACTTAAACTTTCGCGTTTATATTCAACATAATAAAACTCCCAATCAGCGCTCGTCTTGAAACTACCACCAATCACATACGTTTAAACAAACCACCAAATAACGCTTTTTAAAACATTTTCCAATTAACTTTAGTTCCAATCAAACACTCAACCACAGTTAGCTTCAAACCATTCATTCTCGCGCCACAGGTTCAAAATTTTAAGCAACTTTATTTTGTCTAGAGTCCGAATTTATAAATCGGAAGTTAGATTACTACCTACATTTAACAATTAATTCCGTGTTGATGTCTATGATTCGTAAGTCATTTGTACTTATATTTTGTTGGCTTTAAACCTTTCATAAAATAAATCATAACTTCTCATATAATGTATAAAATAACTGAACTTGAATATTAGAACGCGCCGTTCTAATTTAAAGATGCATTTTGCTATAGGTAGTATATTCATTGAGAATTGTTTACTAATGAAAATCTTCGCGCTAAGACTTGAATAAAAACAAACATTGTATTACAAAAATGTTAAGGCATAATTATGGTATTTTCGGCCCGGCTTACTATGGACGACTACTCTATGCCAGTGGGAAGCGCTGGCTTGGCAGGGCCGCCATTTTGCAATAAAACAAGCGCATTCTCCAAGAGTTCGTTTATTACTGACTAACCTGAGATTACACACTTTCTTATATACTACTACAGTTTAACATTTCCTGAAAACACGGATAAAACGACGTTTTCTAAAAATTAAACCTAGCTAAATCGATTTATCGCCCCCGAAACCCCCGCATAATAAATTTCATGAAAATCGTTAGAGCCGTTTCCGAGATTCAGATTACATATATATTAGAATTACTCGTTTAAAGGTATTAGACAACATTCACACTGCATTAATTACAAATGTCTTTTTCTTTAAATGCAGACTATCTGTATTTATATTGTAATTGTATTTAAAGTTTTTACGTTAATTATTAAGCTAATCTTGAACAAATGTATTGCTCTACTTTTGTAGCTTTTGGCCAAACGTAGATTGACATATCATTAAACGTTGACATTTGAACGATATGGTCAGTTTGAGCTGGCTATACCTATGACGAAATACGACCATTTCATGAAATGGTCGGACACATCATGAAGTGATTAATTCTAACTTTCTAACTGGTCACGACATATACAAGCCACATTGCGCAATTTATGACAATTTTGTATTAGTTATGAAAGAAGTGCTAAACAAAATCAGCAGTTTCAATAAATAAATAATTATTTGAGGAGACTATAACATAAACATAGCTTATTAAGCACCAGATTGCTTGCCTTGTAGTCGGTTAGACTTTAAAAAAAAGGAGGTTTTCAGTTTGAACTGTATGTTCGTATGTATGTTTGTCCGCGATTATCTCGCGATTAGCACATTGTAGAGAAGATTTTGGTATACAACAATTGGATACCTGTGATCCCCTGGTCATCAGGTCAGGATATATTGATGGGATCCTGGAGAAATCAAGGGAACTCTTCAAAATTTGGTTGTTGAGAGAGAGCCGACCCGCTTTCTTGTAGAACCCCATACTGTAGTCTTCATAGAAAACCTCGGACCAGGGAGCTAATTCTATAACCTAAGCGTTCGCGAGAGAAGTTTCTCAAAAACCACTGTACGTGACCATTTAGGTTCCAAGGTGTGAGGATGAATTCCCTGCCGATGGCGAGCGGTGCGATGGTAGAAATTAGCCGTGGGCATCATATTGAACAATACCACAGAACATACCCATTATACAAACGGTAGAACACACACAAGGAGGCAAAGTCTCTCCTCAGACTTAAGGGTTCGATACGGCTTGTGAATTTGGGATCGTCAACGCTTTTTTTAGGGTAAGAAAACTTCACTTAGGTCACTTAACAGTGAAAAATATAAACTTTTTCTCAAAAACAAGAACCAACTTCAAAAGGTGAATTTCAAAAAATCAAAATTACAGTGTGAAGTTGGTGTCGTGCAAGTGAAGTATATTATAAACTGCTAGAGAGATAGAATGCAACTTCAAACTGTTATTTTGATCAGATTTCTTGAAACAACTATTTTTACCTTTTTAGTGCATCTTTTTTGTTTTGTTTTTTCGGTCGGTTCTTGTTTTTGTTAAAAAGTTTTATTTGGTGTTTTAATTTATATAATTTTTTTGTGATCCAACTGCAATTACTGTTTTTAGTACCACTTGCATCGTCAATATGTTTACTGACAACTTCATTCCAATAACAACTAAACGGATTGAATCATTTAAATCTAACTTATTGCATAAACTTCTGGATTTACTTTATAATGGCAACCCAAATGATATGTACAATACTGTTCATGAAACTAATACTACAGAGTATAATAAAATAGTACCTGGTAGACCGAGCTCTGCTCGTTTTTTTTAAAAACGCCATTTATTGTCAAGTAGCTTCAGTTTTGCTTTGTCGGTAGAAATAATAGTATTACTATTCGCAAATATATTTCAGGAAGAGTCATATTTTTCAGTTTATCATTGGCTGAAAATACGGATAAAACGACGTTTTCTAAAAATGAAACCGAGCTAGATCGATTTATCGCTATATCGCCATATATATATATATTTCCAGTCGCTTTAGCTTGAGTGCATGAGCTAACCCAGGTATTTATAAATTAGGCGTAAACTGAATGAATTATATAAAGAAAAAACATTTAAAACAACCGAACATCTTAAGTCAAGTCCAATTTTAGTAGAAAAATTTATAAAAACTAATGTCACTGAATGTAAAGTTTCTTTTGTTTTTATTCAGTTTAGTCCTACGGATATCATAGACATAGACATAGAAGTCATTAATTGGTAATATTTTGTATTACACGTCAACATACAAAAATCTTGTCAATATACATTGTTACAATTGTAGATAGGTAGGTATTTACCTAAACATGACCTTTCTATTACTATAATATTCAACCAACATGTCTGTAGTATAAATAGGATAAATATTTAATTCAATTGTAAAAGATTATTCAAATTATATGTGTCAATTTAATATTAAAAATTATAAATTAAGAATAAAATTGTATGTCGTCAGAAACTCGTGATCTAAAAGCAATCTTATTTTAAAACCCCTTGTAGTTGGTGCGTTAATGACGCCTTTTGGTAAGTGGTTGTACAATGTGGGTCCTATCACCTGAATTAGCTTTTTGGATTTATCCTGGCCACAGCTCACTGTTTGAATTTCTCCGGGTTTTGTAGTGTCTTTCTTTGTTTTTTTCAAAACACAAAATATTTTCCCTTACATATATGTCAATAGTCAAAATAAGTAGAGAAGGTAGAGTCAATATTTCAAGCGTTTTAAAGTAAGGTTTAGCCGATGTTGTCTGACTTACTTTTACTATTGCTCTAACAGCTCGTTTCTAAAGACGAGCTGACAGTCAGCGGAGCGCTCCCATAGCTCTACTCCATACTGCAACAGTGAGTGCACGGTTGCAAAATAACATTCTCGCACCGCCTCTCTGGATACCACACTCGACAGACGATTAAGGGCGAAGCAGGCGCTGGCTAGTTATTTGCATAGTTTATCAATATGGCATCGCCAAGTCAATCCCCTGTTCTAATGCCCACTGTAAGGTCAACACTATCAGGCGCACGTCCAGATAAATTGAACTGCATAAAGTGGGTCTTATTCATTTCAAAGCAAGTCAATTCTGCGTGAAACAGTTGAATAATTGCGTCACCACATTATTCAATCTCTGTAACTCTTCCTGACAGGGGGCGCACACCATGGCTGCCACGTCATCAGCGTACATTCATATTACTGCAGCCTGTATACACTGAGGTAAATCGTTCAGTAAGAGTGAAACATAATGGAATAAAAGGAGGGATGTAGTAAACGCAATGAATGACAGGTTCATTATGGCCGCGCGGGAGTGCGGTGCGCCGCGAAGCAACGAGGAAGCAACGCTTAGTAGTTGATTGCAAAAGGTCGACATATATTAGTCGGATTGACCGAATGAATGTTCATTGTTGCATTGATTGCAAAGGGAAGATGTGTACCCGGGTTTTTGAAATTGCATAGTTTTTTAAACCGTGCATACATACACTGACAGAAATCTCTGTGCACGCGACTGCTCAGTAAATTTTTTGAAAAAATCATACATTGTCAAATGTTATGCCATTTTTTTTTTTTTTATACCGCTAAGGTGACAAACAAGCGCACGGTCCGCCTGATGGTAAGCGGTCACCTTGGCCTATGGACGCTTGCAATACCAGGGGTATCACTCGCGCATTGGCGACCCTTCAAAAATCCAATAACTTCTTTCTTGAAGTCCTGAATACTGTACTCCTTAGAGGAAACCTTGGAGCTCATTCCACAACCCAAGCGTTCGCGGGAGAAAGTTTCTGTGAAACCGCACTGTACGCGACCATTTCGGTTCTAAAGCATGAGAATGAATTCCCTGCCTACGGCGAGCGGTGTGATGATAGAAAGTAGCCGTGGGCATCATTTCGAACAATACCTCAAAACACAGCCCATTCCCAATAAACATTTTATAGGTCACCACAACGTGCCGATTCTAACTTTTGGTTCCATAGGCTGGTCGTAAATACGTCACTATCATGTTGAAACGTCCGAGAATAGGCCCAATTTATACGAATCAGTGTCGTCATAGAGTCACGAAGCAGTCGTATGAATCACTATATGGGTCAGGTAGTGGTCGAATAAATGTCGTGAGATCCACTGTTCTTCGAGTTATGAGATTTATATCCGCTGCTTTACGGCATTTTATCGAAAAATTAGTGTTCATTAGGACTTTTATATGGGATTTTTGCTGTAAAGTGTTAGATCTTTGTAGTTAATTGAATCTTTAAAACCGTGATGGGCATACTGTGTTAGAATTTTATCATTGAAAGGGTTACAGCCATTTTATTTATGTACTAGCTGCTGCCCGCGACGTCGTCTGCGTAAACGCTATACTATGAGATCACTCTTTGTGAACAAAATCATAGCGCGATCTAATTCGACGCCAGCGCCATCTAGTTAGCAAATAGGAAACATTTTTATAATGTAAAAAATTATTATAACACATCTAAGTTATGACTTTATACGATTTTTTAACATAAAATATGCGTCGTTAGATTACACGTTGTTACAGAATGCGTTGAAGAAATAAAGGTTTACTGCTCGTTCCCCGTAGGTGATAATATGTAGCATATACGTTGACCCGACTTCTTAATAATATTCGTGCCAAATTTGAAGTAAATCCATGCAGTAATCATGGAAGACTGCGAATGTGCACCCGGTGCCCAAAAAGGGCGATAGATCAGATCCATCGAATAACAGGCCTATCGCTATTACCTCTCTCCTCTCTAAGGTGATGGAGCGTGTGATCAACACACAGCTTCTAAGATACCTAGAAGTACACGATCTTGTCAGTGACCGTCAATATGGCTTTCGCCACGGTCGCTCGACTGGTGACCTTCTAGTGTATCTCACACACCGATGGGCACTAGCCATTGAGAGTCAGGGGGAGGCATTGGCATGTAGCCTGGACATAGCGAAGGCGTTCGATCGGGTCTGGCACCGCGGTCTTCTATCGAAGTTGCCATCTTACGGAGTGTCCGAGGGTTTGTGCAAATGGGTGGCTAGCTTTTTGTCCGGCAGACGCATACGAGCCGTAGTTGACGGTAGTTGCTCTGATAGCATGGACATTAATGCTGGTGTCCCGCAAGGCTCTGTGCTGTCTCCTACGCTGTTTCTACTGCATATCAATGACATGTTGGACATGAACAACATACATTGCTATGCAGATGACAGTACTGGAGACGCTTTTTACACAGGTCGTGCAAACATCCCTCGTTCCGTTGTGGAGGAAAACCGCGGAGAACTTGTGTCTCAAATCGAGACCACACTGTCCCAGGTCTCTGACTGGGGACGGGTAAATTTGGTCCGATTCAACCCTACAAAGACACAAGTGTGCGCGTTCACCGCTAAGAAAACTCCATTCACTGTAGTCCCACAATTCCAGAACACTCCCCTCTCCATCTCCAAGAGCATTGGGATCCTTGGTGTCGACATCTCCAGCGATGTTCAGTTCCGAGATCATTTATCAGATAAGGTGAAGCTGGCGTCCAAAAAACTTGGTGTACTCAACAGAGCGAAGCAGTACTTCACGTCGGGGCAAAGGTTGTTACTTTACAAGTCGCAAGTTCGGCCCCATATGGAGTACTGCTGCCATCTCTGGGCAGGTGCACCCGGATACCAGCTTGGCTCTTTTGACTCGGTTCAACGACGGGCTGTGAAAATTGTCGACGATTCCAAACTCACTTGTGGTATCGAGCCCTTAAGTCTGAGGAGAGACTTTGCTTCACTGTGTGTGTTCTACCGCTTGTACAATGGGTTGTGTTCTGAGGAATTGTTCGAAATGATGCCCACGGCTACTTTCTACCATCGCACCGCTCGCCATCGGCAGGGAATCCATTCTCACACTTTAGAACCTAAATGGTCGCGTACAGTGCGGTTTCAGAGAAACTTCCTCCCGCGAACGCTTAAGTTGTGGAATGAGCTCCCTGCCAAGGTATTCTGCAAGGACTACAGTATGGAGTTCTTCAAGAAAGAAGTTATTAGATTTCTGAAGGGTCGGCAACGCGCAAGTGATACCCCTGGTGTTGCAAGCGTCCATAGGCTACGGTGACCGCTTACCATCAGGCGGGCCGTAAGCTTGTTTGCCACCTTAGTGGTATAAAAAAAAAAAAAAAAAAAAGTACTTTTTGAGTTTATCCCGAACATACATACAGATAAACAGAAAAACAGACCAAAATTCTAAAAACTTTATTTTTGGCTTCGCTATCGCTTGAAGATCATACCCCAAGTATTCTTTTAAAAAAATATTCAATGTACAGTTTTGACTTTCCTACCATTTTATTATATGTATAGATTAAATTATTACATCTCCGAAACTCATGTTCAAGTACATTAATCACTTGGGAAATTAATTTTATCGAGTAATATACGTAAATTATCTCAATAATAAACGCGCCCTATAAATTCTTTAATTTAAGCAATATTTTTACCTATATTTTAACAAATGTGTTACAAATTACCTTAATATGACTAGGGTTTTAAAACACAACCATAATATAACATCTTAACGACTTTTCATTCCGTGGACTTGTTTTTATCTGTATATTATCAGCCATATTAACGAAATTGGGGTTCACTGGAAGTAAATATATTTGAAAAAATCAATGAAATTCAAAATTATACTAGTGATTTATTTATTTATTGGTGGTCTCGGTGATAATAAAAAATGATATGCAATATAATGGATATCGATAAGTTTTTAACTAAATCAGATGCTCTAAAGAGAATTACTTAACCAAGAGAACATTTTTAATTTTTTTGTTGCTTTATCCTGAATGATTATGAATGATAAACTTATGATTATATTTTGGTTTACTTGTATTGAATAAAACCAACCATTGTAATGTTGCTTTTTTATTTACACCTTTTACTTTAGACTGTGAATGAGTACACACACGAGAACACTTTATGTCAGTAACTATCGCTTCCAATCTTCTAAAACTATTACAATTTATCTTAAAAAATTTTAAAAATGATGACCTTGTTGGCTTTTTAAAAACCTCGGTGACATTTTGAATAATATTCCCAATCAAACTTATGCACATTTTGTTATCAACTATAGATATAAGCTCGAGAAATATCACAGTTCAGTAGCAAAAACCACTTATTTTGGATATCTGTGAAGAGGATGAATGATTCCAGACCAATTGCTTTTATAGAAGTTTTTTTTATATACATATGTTATAATGACAGGTCGGTTATCATTATTACTATTGTAACTAAATTCTATTTCTATAGTATTTCTTTCCATTAGTCGGTTGGCAACTTTTGGAACTTAATTCTCTCGACTTCAAAATGAAATTTTGTGCGGAACCAACTCCAATTTGATTTGAGTTGACTTGTCGTATATAAATATTCGATAACAAACAATGGGAGCTAATAAGTGCAGTATAGTTTTTTTTAACTTTTCTTTTAAAAGCACCACTTTTTTTTACATTTGCCCAGGTTTTCCTATTCATTTTAATTAAATAACTTACAAATAATTGTATGTAAACAGTTGTGATGTTACAATCTGTTTTTACACTTATAAGACATCCAGTCATTCAATAGTAGCATAGAAGTGGTTAAATATACTTAAAATTGTATAAGAGTGCAATTTATCACTTCTACAGGACCGTCACGTAAAAGTTAATCTTGGGACTCTAGCACGATTGACTTAAAATTAAGTAAGAGTGCGATATATCACTCTTACGCGATCTTCACATAAAATAAGTTTTTGCAACTATAATACGGTTGATGACAGAGTAAAAGTCGCATAGACGTTATAAACACCATAGCACTGGTTATACTACTAAAAGTTGTGCAAAAGTGATATAAAGCAGTCGTATAGAAGTTTATACGATGTCTATATACGACTACAAGTTGTATAAAGACAATAGACAATAATTTGTATTTGTAATAGTGCTAAAATTACTTTAATACGATGCTTATGGAATTTTGAGTCCCGTAACTATTACTTATACGACTGAAATGTTTGTTGGGTTGTACATGCGGTAGAACACACACAGGGAGGCAAAATCTCTCCTCAGACTTAAGGGTTCGATACGACAAGTGAGTTTGGGACCGTCGACAATTCTCACAATCCGTCGTTGAACCGAGTTAAAAGGTCCAAGCTGGTATCCGGGTGCATCCGTCCAGAGATGGCAGCAGTACTCCATATGGGGCCGAACCTGCGACTTGTAAAGCAGCAACCTCTGCCCTAACGTGAATTACTGCGTCGCTCTGTTGAGTACACCTAGTTTTGTGGACGCCAGCTTCAGCAGCCATTTCTGTCTTCCTTAGTAGTAAACAGTTTGGCTATATAAAAGGCCGTTCCACAACCGATGCAGGAGTGGCACTATTAAAAAAAAATTTAAAGCCTGAGAGGATTCGTATGGTGCTCTTGGAGTATTTTGTGATTTATCTAAGGCATTTGACGTGTCCAACATGAAAATATTATCAGAGAGCTACATCACTATGGCATTAGAGGCATAGCTCTCGACCTTTTGACATCCGTCATGAGTAGCAGAGTACAGAAAATAGATATCAACGGTGAAAGATCTCCGGGATCAGCAGTCACTATGGGAGTCCCTCAGGGCTCAATTTTAGGTCCTTTTCTATTTCTTATTTACATTAATGATCTTCTATATCATGTGAAACCATGACATTGTCTTATTTCTTGATCACATCTTTTTACTTTTCAAAATTAAGAAACGACAAACATGTTACGATGAAGCAATAATGCCATTTCTAAGATTTTAAATTGGTTTAGCGCTAATAATTTGTTTATGTTTGATGTCGACACTGCAAAAATAGTATTTTTAGCTATTTCCATAGTTTAATTACCTATAATATTAATTGTAGGGTAAGGCTGCTGATATCAACACAATATTTGTGATACAAAAACGGGCAATTCATGTTATTGACAAATTAGGATCTGGGTTATCTCTGAGGAATAGGTTTAGGGAAGTAAATATTTTGACTTTAGCGTTGCAGTACTTTAATATGTTCATAAAAATATTAAAAGTTTCAAAAAGAAAAGTGACGTTCACAAAGTAAATACTAGAAGTAAAAATAAGTTGTTGGTGCAGAATACACGTTTACTCAAAATTATTAACTCTTTTATGGGGTAATGCATACACTTTTTCAACAAGGTTCCTAATAATATTCAAAAGCTATCAATCAATAGTAAATTTGAATCTTTTATCCAACAACAACTTTGTAAAAAAGCATACTATAAAATTGCAGGCTATATAAATGATAAATAAAAATCCATGAGACTGAAGATGCTCAATTACAGGACGCATAGGTAGACCATTGAAAATAATACAAAACTGTATAGCTTAAATTTTTTATTTAAAACATTAATGATAATATTTGTATTTTTCTTATAATATGATTTAGTTGTGTTGTTAACCAAATGTTTTTTTTTAAAAGAGTAACTATCGAGTTTCTAGCCGGAGTCTTCTCGGTAGAAATCAACATTGTGAACCGGAGGGTGGGTTGCAGGTTTCACAAAACTGTGACTGGCACACCACGTAAACCTGATTGATTGATTTAATGATAAAATATTATTACCTTGCAAATCCGCTAAAAACAATTCAGTAGCAAACTATGACTCTCATATCGCTTATCCTCCACAATTACCAGTAATATATAAGTCAATGCTAGTGTCCAAAATGTCAAACTTTCCTAATATTTTAATTTGTGATTACAGAATATTTTGCCACGATGAAGATAAGCGCAAATAGCATATCGAGAGCGACGTTCGCGTGGCGACGTCACCAGCGGCGCAGTGAGGTTGCGCGAGCGAGATGACAACGTGTCTCCGTCCCGCTCGCACGTGCGAGGCCCCGGATCGCATGCGTCCAATAGATGCTGAACGTTCATGCCCAGTGGATTACGTTTCAAATACTGGCTATTGTAAAAAAACAACAAATTTGTTAGTGACAAAGGCATCCGACACGATGTGAATGTGACGCGAAGTTATAAAGGTGGAACATTGGTATTATATTGATTTATATTGATGCCATAGTTATTATACAAATTGTATTAAGAATGCCGAGGGCTGGCCCGTGCCGACTGACTGCGTGAAATTTTGTAAACTTGTAAATATTATCAGTATTTTAAAATAAAATTACATACGAAACCAAAAAGTGGCTCGTCCGCGGCTCGTGACGCTGAACGCCAATTCGCGCATGAAGTGTCGGGTGAAGTCACGCAGAGCGCAGGGTTGCGTGGAGTCGCGAGTCGCGTGCCGCTGTGACCGGCGACATCGAAAGTTTAACTGTTCGCGTCCAAGGGATTGTTTGTATTTTCAGGATTTGTTATTTAGTACAAAAACTTATTAAATGGAAGTGTATTTACATGATTTGTTGTATTTTTAACAACCAGCTGTATATTTTTTTTTCTTTTGCAAGAAGATTTTATTGATATATTTTAGTCTCGTTTGCTAACCTAATTTATATAACGAGATCTCGTCAGGTTATCTGAAAAGTTATATTTTATGTTCACAATCGTAACAGCAAGGAACAACTAGTACACAACAGCAAGGAACAACTAGTACACAAAGGAGAAAATTGAATGTAAGTGTATCTTCTTTGCAAGAACTATATTTTCTCTATCCTGAAATTTAACATAAGTACATAAATTATATTGTTCAGGTTCCTTTAAAAAATACCTTTTTTTTAAGAGAAGTGACAAATGATGCACGTCGTATGAAACGTTTTGTAAGACTGTACTTCTCTCTGTTAAATATAATATATTTAAGGTTTGTGTAAGAGAGCAAGGGCGTGCCCAGTGCCGTTGCGTACTGACAGTACCGATAGAGCCGATGGTACCGACAGTACCACCAGTATCGACAGTACCGAGCACACGCATAGTTCGGTCACAGTCGCGCAAACAAGCTGCGCTTTCACTGTCGACTAATACGCCACGAGCTGAAATAGTTTTAATACCGTTTGCGACACTCAAACAAAACTATTTTAATATCCTCAATTTACTTTGTGTTTTTGAAGAAACAGAATTACGGTTATAGTAAATTAATTACTATTGGGCGCTATTAAACTATTAATTACCTAAGTTGTAAGCAGTCGGCGACACTTGTGCATGTGGTGTGCGCTGTGCGTGTGCGGGACTGACACTGGCACTCGGTGACGCGACACCGACAGCTCGATACGAGTAGCGTCCTGCAGTGACGTGTCACGTGCCAGCTGCAGCGTGTAACATCCGCTTAGGTTCAGAATAAGAAATTGTTTTTTGTACGAGTAAGTTTCTTAAGTAAAACTCAGTTCGGTTTGTTGACACTGTTACTGCCTCACTGTAAATATTTAATTATAAGTAATAAAAAATAAAGATTAAATCGTTAACATTTTTAGTTTTAATCAAACGCTTAACCTTAAACCATACCATAGTGTATATTCGGTAAAAACTGTGAAATTTCGTGGTACTAGCGGCAGCCATGTGCCAAGCCAAGTGGATGTCCAATTTCACGGCGGCGGCGTGATCTGAAAATGACCATAGCGGCGGAATTCATTAATTTTTGAATATGCCTATGTTCTATTCCAGGACGTAACCTATATGTGTGCCAAGTTTCATCCCGATCCGTTGAGCGGTTGAAGCGTGATTCAGTAACAAACATCTAAACATCAAAACTTTCACAATTTTAATATTACTAAGATATATGTATATATGCAATATCGTGACTGACTCGTCACCGCCCGGCCCAGACCAATATCGTGACTGACTCGTCAACGCCCCGCCCAGACCAATATCGTGACTGACTCGTCACCGCCCGGCCCAGACCAATATCGTGACTGACTCGTCACCGCCCACCCTAGACCAATGACGTTACTGGAAAACGTGGAAGTAAAAAGGCAAGCCTTACGTCATTCTCTAAATTCATAGAAACATTTACAGATACAATTATATCAGTAGTGGACTTGTGTCAAAATATTTCGCATATCTTATATAGAAACAGTTTATTCAGAATTTAATTCAATTCAAGAGCAAATTGAAATATTAGTGGACGATCCAGAACTTCAATACGCCGATTGCGCATCCTTTGATAGCCAATATTTTTCAAAGGTCTCATTTGCTAAATGTCTGTTAAAGGATAGTAAACGCAATTTAAGGAGGGACAGTTCTTTGTCGCCAAAGAGCATAGCTTCGCAGTGTAGTTTCACAGGACCCCTACAGAGACAGTCAGATGTCAATTTCCAGCGTGTAGGTCTAGATCGCCATCGCCGATTCACCCTTCTAATGACCATGAGATGGGCCATTCCAAGGATGACAAGGTATGTAATTCCCATATAATACCGAAAAATCCTGTAACAAAGGATTTCCAAACTCAAATTCGTGCCTTGAATCCAGATTATGGAGAATGGAGAAATACGATTACGATATCGATTTAGTGGCCGATACGATAAGTGGCTTGAATTCACGATACATTTGTCTCACTAGTTCGTAATAACCCGCGTATAAGCGAAATTAACAAATTTTGAGAGCATCTTTAGAAGGAAATGCGGCGTTAGTTATTCAATCCATAGAGTTTACTGCATCGCAATATAATATTGCTTGGTCTTTACTCTGTAACATATTTCACAACACGAAATTACTAATTCACAACCACATCAAATCGATCTTCCAACAAGATCTAATTAGAAAAGAATCTGCTGAGCATTTACGGAACCTTACGGAACGCGCCTAAGAAACATTAAATTGGGATACACTAATCATTCACATTACATGCGAGCGACTTGACACACGAACTGCGCGAGCATGGGAGAAATATAAAGGGAATCATAGCGAAACTGACATTTATTCACTTACAATATTTTTTTATTTTTTATATTCTCGCGCTGATTTAATTGAATCCTATGAAATAAAATCTGGATACACAAATAATGCAGTTCGCCTTGACAGAAATGATAGGACAAAAATATATCATTCTGAAGTAAATAACAAAACGTAGTTTGACAACTCTTCAGCATAGCCATGGATATAAGAAGCAATTATCGTGCTCGGTATGTAAGAAGCAACATCCAATTTTTGCATGTTTTGAATTTAAAGCCTTTGATATACCGGAACGTACAGTCAGGGTAAAAAGTCTCAAGCTGTGCAAAAAATTGTTGACTTTCGCACAGCTTGACTCCACCTCCTACTATGGCACAGCCCCGGTCTCATCGGACTGATAACAGTGGAATGGAGGATGGGGTGCCAGGTGTGAGTGATGGTGAGCTCGGCGCGGCTATATTAAAACTCCGGAAGAAGAATGCGGCTGTTCAACGCCTGCTTCTAAGACTCTAGTCAGGAAGGTTTCCTTCGCAGTGGAAAACGAGCAGATTGGTCCTTCTAGACCAGAAAGACGGGCGTCCCGCGGATAATCTTTCTGCATACCGCCCTCTGGTGATGCTTGAGGAGGTGGGAAAGTTGTTCGAGCGTGTCATAGCTTCACGCCTCAACAGGCACCTGCACCGTGTGGGACGCAATTTAGTTCGGGCTTAGAGAGGGTCGTTCGACGATCGACGCGATCACTCGCGTCAAGGCTCTCTCGGACGAGGTGGTTTTCCGGGGCGATGGTGGCGGTGTCTCTTGACATCGCAAAAGCGTTTAACACCTTGCCCTGGTCCTGTGTCGTGAAGGCGCTCCGATATTACGGGGAGCCCTCATACTTGCAGGAACTGGTGGGGTCTTACCTGCGGTGCAGGCAGATTACGTACAGCACGGGTGGTCTTGGGAGGCAGAAAGAAATGTCGTGCGGTGTTCCACAGGGCTCGGTTCTAGGCCCGCTGCTGTGGAACATTAGCTACGACTACGTACTGCGTGGTGCCCTCCTCTCAGGCGTAAGCGTGACCGCTACGCTGATGATACGCTGGTCACGGCGCGAGGGGACAACTGGCGGGAGGCTGCCTGTCTTGGCACTGCAGCGGTGGCGCAGGTTGTCGGCAGAATACGGTTGCTGGGACTGAGGGTGGCGCTATAGAAATCTGAGGTCCTAGGCTTTCATGGGCCCAGAAACGCGCTGCCCACATCGTAGTGAGTGGTGTCCGAATGGAGGTCGGGTTCAACATGAGGTACCTTGGGCTCGTCCTCGACAGTCGCTGGAACTTCCGCGTCAACTTTCGGCGTTTGGTCCCTAGGTTAATGGCTGCGGCCGATGCTCTTTCCCGGCTGCTGCCGAATCTTGGGGGGCCTAATACAGTATGCCGTCGCCTGTACCTGGGGGTTGTGCAGTCCATGACGTTGTACGGCGCTCCCGTATGGTATGACGCTCTGTTAGAGCCGAATCTCGCTCAATTGCAATTGAATGCCGCAGAGAGCAATGGCCATCAGAGTGATACGGGGGTATCGCACCGTCTCCTATAGGGCGGCGTGTGTGCTGGCGGGGTCACCGCCCTGGGAACTCGAGGCCGAAGTCCGTGCGTCTGTGTACAGATGGCGTGCGGAACTGCAAGCTCAAGGCGTACTGCCTCAGGTGGAGGAAGAAGGACAGCGGAATTTGCGAATCCAACGATTCCTATTAGGAAGATGGAGGGAGCAGGTTGCCCTTTCCGGGGCTGGAGTAAGAATTATCGAGGCGTTCCGTCCACTGTTGTCAAAATGGACGGACAATCGGCGAGGACCACTCACCTTCCGGCTGACGCAGGTCCTCGGGGCACGGCTGCTTCGGGAAGTACCTGTGTGATATAGCCGGAAGAGAGCCGACGACGAGGTGCCATCACTGTGATTGCGACGTGGATACGGCGCAACACACACTGAAGGAGTGCCCTGCCTGGGCAGAGCTGCGCTGTGCACTCATTGCAGTCGTGGGGAGCGATCTCTCGCTGTTGGCCGTGGTAAAATCCATGGCTAGGAGCGAGAGGTCGTGGAATTCAGTCCAGTCATTCTGGCAAGTCTCCTCGCTTTGCTGAGCGCCTGATGCAGAACCCGCCATATTTATTCACCCCACTCATGATTCGGTTCGCTGATATACTATAATCAACTGACAGAGTCCGTACTAATTATTCCAAACACGACACCTTTACTATAGGTTGATAATAAATGATGCTTCGGTAGGTCGTCATATAAATAGACAGACAGACAGGGTTTATCTGTCATACAGAGATAATATTTTAGCCAGGTATTGAAGTATTCACTGCACTTTGTATTTTGGGTTAAGGTTAAGTTAAAGTCAGTTTATGAGGTAAAAATTTTATTATCTACACACCATTTTTTCAAACAAGTTACATTTCTTAGGGCACATATTGTAGGATGATAATTACAATTCAAAATAACACTAGAATTACGATATTCTTCATATAAACTGAGTAAATTAGGTCAGTTCATATTTTCTTAATTCATCACATTGTCAGTATTACAAATATTTTTAATCCGCCGCGCTTTCTCAACACCTTTGCAAAAAATCATTTTGTATGCTAAGAAGTTATTAATATACCATTGAATGTTTCCATATGGAAGAAAGCTATCGTTCCATATATATATCGCTATAATATTTTTCTATTCCTTTCTACCTAATTAACAAGTTTTTTTTCTTCTATTGTAAGATTTTTGTAAGGGAATGGAGGTGGAACAAGAAGAACCAACATTTGATCATCAGAAAAGATTGCAATTTCTCTTACAATAAACTCATTATTTTCGATCTTAAACCCTTGCACATCAACAATGACTGATTTCATTATAAATAATTATTATGTTAGTTTTCGTACAATGTTGCTTAGAGGTCGGTATTCTATCAGACGCCCGTTTATAATTAAACAGTAGGCGCTGGTATTATCAAGAATATCTTTTAAAGTTTCTATTTCCAAGCGAACATCAACCTGGTCCTGATTTTAAGTTTTCGTTTTGCCTTGAACAATCGATCACAAACAATGGCGCCTTTTCTTTAAATTTATGAAGATCAAGCAATGCATCTACTGGAAGGTTGTAGAAAGACTGCCGAAATCTTGCATACTTGTCGTATAATATCGAAACTTATCCTCTTCAAATTTTAAATTAAGTGCATCATAGGGGTAATAGAATGAATTAAAAAAATAAGGTGACATTTTAACATTACAATGATCAAATAAAGTATTATCTCTTTCTTCATTATTTTTTCTATTTGTTTGTAGTCCAAATATAACCTATCTCGGTTTTTCTAATTGTGAGGCAGTTTTTGCAGACCATGAATGTTTAGAAGTCTTGGGTAATAGTGGATACTAATAAAGATCCCAATTTTTAAATGCTATTTCAATAGGCTTATCTTTTTCTAAATGTTTCAATAGAGCATGCCTTTGAGAATCTGATACTTTTACATGCGGCATACGCCATTGTATCTTTTGAATACTTAATTCTACATCATCATTTTTGTCTCTGATAATACTGTTGAAATTAGTACTACTTCTGTTAAGTAAAATTTCATGTTTACAGTTAATGATGATTTTTCGAAAATCTTCAGCAAAACCTAATAACTTGTTTAATGGTAAAAGAATATAAAATCCTCCTTGTTTATTAATAAAACCATTAACATTCCATCCCCACATTTCAGCAGCTTTGCTTTCACCACCATTCATAGAAACCAAAGATTTCACTGTCGTCGTGATTCCAGCATTTCTAATCCATTAATTTCATATCGTATATCTTAAAAACGAAAAGTGATGGCATTGTTAACTAGTTTAACTTCTTTCTGCTTCTTGCCAGCAGTAACCGCATCTTTAGTTGTTATTAAAAAAATTCCTTCAATATATAATGCGCTTGCCGAAGGAAGTACATAAATATCTTGCTGATGAATGGGTATTCTTATAGCATCATTTTCAGTGTAGCTGTTATTGTATGGATTATAAGTATGAATTTCATTACTTTCAATAGAGTTATCGAATTTTGGACAATCTGTTATATGGAGAAAATTCATAATTTGAATCCAAGTGCTTTTAGAAATTCTTTATTTTCTTTGGTAATATTATTAGATTTCTTACGTCTTGCTCGCTTGACACTACGTTTTGTAATGGTGTGTTGTTTTTTAGAAGTTTCAATTTTATGTTTTTGAATGCTATAATTACCATTAAATACTATCATTTTATTTTTCTAAGATGAATACACAATTGAATATTATCATTATTAAAATTGATAAAACTTTCTTATAAATCAAATATTTTTATCGTAATAGATGAAATTTTTTTTTTCTTATAGGCAAGTATATAATATTTTTAGGTACTTCTATTAGTCGATGCCCAGGAGGAGTATTCAGGACAAATTCATGAATCATGTGTGTTGGTAAGCCATTAGTGTACGAGCCTTGAATAAGATCACATTTAATTCTTATGACAGACACGGGCTAACAGGAAGGTCCGACAAATGCCATTTATTTGGATCTAATATTGTAGGGGAGAATCCTAGCAATGAGCCCACACTGTTTTTTACTGTAAAATTAATTTGCTGAGAACAGTACAACGAACACTTGAATGTATTGTTATTAGATTTCAAATTTATTTCACAAATCTTCAAAGAATTTTTGAGATATTCATTTATGTCTAATAAGTCGTATGTGTGGTATTTTTATTTCTCCTTTTTGACCGTGAGCAAAAACATTATTACTGTCGTGAATATTGGGTATTGAATTATATGTTGATAAATATAGTAAACCACACTCATAGTTACCATCCAATATTAAAGGAAGAATAAATTCCGTATGTAGCACTGATTTATTCCCGGTGATGGTTAATGTTAAAGAAATTGTAGTTAACTGAATAACTTTTTATAATTTGTTCCTTTTTATTCACAGTCAAAAATTTTTCAAAAAATTTATACATAAATGCCCGCATATATATGAATTAGTTTTTTGTTCATTATCATAGTTATAAAATATGTCAGATCCAATGTATTTAATAAATTCGTCAGGTGGTTTAAGATTACTGTAACTATCAAAGTATTAAACTTAATTATTTATTTTAGCATAGGCTACCCAATGAGTTCCAGGGTTATTTTTTGCTATTTTATTGCCTAATCCGTCCTTGGGTTCTCTAAGACATATCCCTTTTCCGATACATAATTCTTCCATTTTCTTATTATGCCTTTTCAGTTCTTGTAAGCGTTGTTTTGCAGATTTAATAGCGTTAACCGCTCTAGCTATTCCAGCCGCTCCTCCAGCTATACCTCCTGCTGCAGATAACCCAGCAAATATTGGTATTAAGGGCAAGATTACCTTAGGAACTGGTACTACACGAGGTAAGTTTACAGATGCACTTGAATCTGTTAATTCTTTTACAACAGCAATAGCTAAATCTATTGCAGCCTTTGTGCATTTTGGCTTAAATTTTTTTAGATGATCCTTTGTAATGGAGACAATGTTTCTAAAAGTTTTTTTTAAGCCAGCCCCGGTCTTAACTTTTCCTTGTTTGGTTCTCCTTTCACATTGCTTCTTAGATTTTCTCACAAATTTTTTATCACAACTCATTATCTTTATAAAAATAAAAAAAAAAAACAAAAAGTTGGTTAAAAACACTGTTTCTCGAATGAAATACAGACTAAGAATGTTAGTAAAACAAGAATAGAATTGCTTATAAAACTTCCGACTTATATATCCAACTATTTTCTTCTGAAGAAAAACCCAACTATTTTACAAATAACTTTCTTCCCTTTCTCTTAATAATTTTTTCAACTAGGTAAATATTTGGAAGTTTGGTTTTTTGTAATTTTTCTGAGTAAAAAGAGCCCTTGATAGATCTATGTCTATCATCTTGGATAATATATGTGACAGGGCTGGTTTTCTGCACTTTAACTATTGAAAATATTTCAGTTGACCAATTTGGCGTATATCCTTTCTTAAATGTCCCTTTATACTTACTAATTCGAACATAATCTCCAACTTTAAATTTAGGTTTTATTAGTTTTCCCTTCTTTGGGGGACCTTCCTTATTTTACTTAGCCCGTTTTGGTAAGTTTGCGGGCAGCATCAACGTAGCTGATGGTGTTGGGGCCTTCGCTGACCCAGAGGCGACTGGTGTTGGAGCTCTGGCTGGCCCTGATGCGACTGTGGGATTTTTGCCACGCTTCGCGTCAGCTGTCAGTGGTGGCCGTCAGATTTGTGATGGAAGAAGACGTCCATCCACCTCAAGACAATCAATCCGGGCCGCAACCATTTCACCTATGTGGGGAAGCAACTCGCTCTGAAGCCCCTGGATCGCTTGCTGGAATTCAGCCCTCGTTACAACGGCGTCACCCTGAGTTTTGCCTTCTTCGGGATCCTTGACTGGATTTCCTCTCTCCGCGAAGGCACGTCGTATAGCTGACACCTCGACGTGAAGCGCACCAATTTGGCCTCGTAGCCTTTTGTTGCCGGCTTGAAGCCGACGCACTTCATCAGAGGCCGACTTAGCAGCCAACTTCTTTGTAACGTCAAGGAGGGACGCCGTTGACTCCTTAATAATTTTGACATAGGTGCCCTTGAGGTTACCCGATTATTTAGCGACGTCTGTAAGGGCCTCTGCGTTTTTCTCCGCTGCCTTTATAAGCGCCTCACTTGTGGGATCTGGTGCTGGGCCCTCGGTTGCCGTAAAATCGGAGTCAAAATCGGTTTCAAGCTCCTTCAGCTCTCGGCGTGCTTGGGACAGCCCCGAGTAGTGGGCTTCTCGGCCCCTGCCACACCTTGCTTTTAAAATTTGAGGGCTGTTGACTCATCCTCCTCCTGTTCGTAATTTAGCTCATAGGGAGCAAATATATTGTCCGTGGAGTACGACGTTCCCGGTCGCTTCCTTTTTTCTTTTTTAAAATTGACGTCCTTCTTTATAGGAATGCTGGTGTCTGTCCTCTCTACGCCTGAAAGATCCATATTTGCTGGTGTGTGTGTGTGGTGTGTTCGGCCGTTTCCACATCGCCTTAATCGGTTCTAAGTTTACGCTGCATTCTCGCAGCATCACTCCTTGGTTTTCATTTTTGTTATTTCCCTCCCCCCCTCTCCCAGCTCTCTCATTTTCCCCCCCGACCTCAACAATCTCGCAGGTAGTATTGGTTTGTTTATTTTCCATCCTATTCCCACGAGTACCGGAGAAATATTCGGTCCATAGGGACAGAGATCCGGTGATGTCCCGATAACCCTAATACGCCTGGGAAGACGGGTGGTTGCCAGGGTTGGCCATTAGTGGCTGATGAGCTCCCCAGCCGCTCTTTCGAGCACCCCGACGTCACGGACCGTAACGTCGAGAATTGTGGATTTATTATAGAGGTTAACTCCTCGCGGGCCAGCCAATGAAGGCAAGCCCCTCGTTCCCGCTCCTCCAGCGGTCCAAGCGCCAGGGACAGAACCTTTGCTGGGACCCCATCTGGCCCCGGTGCTTTACTTTTGCACCGAAGCCGGTACCGCACAGCGCCGAACTTACCATCCGTCACTGGAGGTCCTTCATCCCACCTCGACTGAGGAGTCACTGGGGGCTTCATTCTAGGGGGCTCAAATGGACCAGGGTCCAGCGGATTTAAACTTCCCCCTCACCGCCCTGTTAGAGCGCCCCCATGGATCATCTTCCAGGAGCGCTATGAAGCGCTCCCACGATTCCTCCTTGGCCCTGCAGATTTCAGTTCGCAGGGCCTTCTGGGGCTCTCTGTACGTTTGCCGAAGGTCTTCCTCCTCCTCAGGCGTGCTTGTGGTGCGCCTGCGGCAACGCAAGTAGGCGTACCTGGTCCTCATACTGGTGGTGTGCAGGTCAGAAATTTCCTGTGACTGCCAGTACACCTGACTCCTTTGTGGCAGTGCGTGTGTCCTTGGCATGGCTGCTCCACAGACGGCCTTTAAGTCATCTGCAAAATTCTCAGCCATGCCTTCGGCGTCCTCTGCGAGGTAAGCTGGGACCTCCGACCAGCATCTCACCATCGCTGCCTCCTCTGCCACGTCGGAGCGGAGCTTGGCAAGTGCCCACCTTTAAAAGGCACTCAATGCAGGGCACGTCTACTATCGACGTGCCCTGCCACCGTACGCACGTAGGAACGGACCCTCGGTTGACGACCTGCAGCCCCAACCCTAGTGTCCATGACACCAGGTCGGCTCCCCGAGCATCCGTGCCAGGGCAACCCCAGGTGCGAGACATAAAATAAAAACTACATGGAACATGATAAATAATGAAACTGGTAAAGCTAGGAATTCTTGTCAGGACTTTGAGTTGATTGTAGATGATGCTAGTTTTAAAACAAACTCTGAGGTAGCAGTTGCCTTTGAACAGTTTTTTGAGAATATTCCATTCAAAACAACTGAACATCTAAACTCAAGTCCAATCTTAGCAGAAAAATGATTAAAAGCTAGTGTTCCTGAATGTAACGTTCCCTTTGTATTTAAAAACATTAATCCTACGGATATCATTAATACATTTAAAACATTAGAAATTAAAAACACCACAGACCTTTGGGGACTTTCTGTAAAAACTATAAATTCAATTATTCATGTTATAGCACAACCCTTAGCCATTATTTTTAATAGTTGTGTTGATAGTGGTGTGTTTCCTGATGAGATGAAACTTAGCAAAGTTATATCTCTTTTTAAATCAGGTAGTTCAACAGATCCTAATAATTTTCGGCCTATTTCAATACTACCTATACTCAGTAAAGTTTTTGAAAAAATCATACTTTGTCAAATGTTAAGCCATTTCTGTATTAATGAGCTACTTAGTAGTAAACAGTTTGGCTTTATGAAAGGCCGTTCCACAACCGATGCAGGAGTGGCACTATTAAAAAATATATATAACGCCTGGGAGGATTCGCATGACGCCCTTGGAGTGTTTTGTGATTTATCTAAGGCATTTGACTGTGTTCAACATGAAAATCTCATCAGGAAGCTACATCACTATGGTATTAGAGGCAAAGCTCTCGACCTTTTGACATCCTATATGAGTAGGAGAGTACAGAAAATAGATGTCAACGGTGAAAGTTCTCCGGGATCAGCAGTCACTATGGGAGTCCCTCAGGGCTCGATTTTAGGTCCTTTTCTATTTCTTATTTACATTAATGATCTCCCATATAATGTAAAAAACCATGACATTGTCTTATTTGCTGATGACACCTCTTTGCTTTTTAAAGTTAAGAGACGACAGACATATTATAATGAATTAAATAATGCCCTTTCTAAAATTGTAAATTGGTTTAACGCTAATAATTTGTTACTTAATGAAAAAAAAAACCAAATGTGTTAAATTTACATTATCAAATGTTAGTCAGAGACAGACATGTATTAATATTCAACAGTCTTTCTTGGCATAACGCTGGACTCCAAACTTCAATGGGGTCCTCATATTCATAACATAGCCAAAAAACTTAGCTCTGCTGTGTATGCGATCAAGAAAATAAGACAATTGACCGATGTCGACACTACAAAAATAGTATATTTTAGCTATTTCCATAGTTTAATGACATATGGTATCCTATTGTGGGGTAGCGCTGCTGATGTAAATACAATATTTTTGTTACAAAAAAGGGCAATTCGTGCTATTTATAAATTAGGATCTAAGATATCTGTGAGGGATAGGTTTAGGGAAGTAAAAATTTTAACTTTAGTGTCGCAGTACATATATGAAAATCTTTTATATGTACATAAAAATATCAATAGTTTCAGCAAGAAAAGTGACGTTCACAAAGTAAATACTAGAAGTAAAAATAAGCTGTTGGTGCATGATACACGTCTACACAAAATAAGTAACTCTTTTATGGGGCAATGTATACACTTTTACAACAAAGTTCCCAATAAAATTCAAAATCTATCAATAAGTAAATTTAAATCTTTTATCAAGCAGGTACTTTGTAAAAAGGCATACTACAATATTTCAGACTATGTAAACGATGAAAATCCTTGGGACTGATGATGCTCAATTACAGGATGCATAGGTAAACCAAATTAAAATGGAAATAACATAAAATTGTATACATTAATTGTGTACATTAATTGTATTTTAGTTTATTTGTATTATTGATAGTGTTTTTAAAAGAGTAACTATCGAGTTTCTTGCCGGATTCTTCTCGGTAGAAATCAACAACATTGTGAACCGGCGGGAAGGTGGGAGGGTTCAAAAAATAATATTTTATAACTTTGACGATTCAAAAGTGATTGTAAAATCCTTATTTGAATAAACCATTTTGACTTTGACTTTGACTTTGACTTTGACGGCGCACTTTGGCGCTGCCTGACAGCCCGCCGCCTTGTGCCTCTCTACCCTACAACGGAAACAAAGCCCACTGCGGTCTTTGGTGGATATGCACCTCTGCACAGCGTGACCAACACCCAAGCATCTATACCACCGCATTGGGCGCTGGTCCACCAGACTGATAGTGGCGGCTAGAAGCATCTATACCACAATTTTGCCAGTTTTTGCCAAGCACTTGGCAATGTCGACCGGGCAGGTCACCCAAGCGGCTCCTGTGGAGATTTCACTATATCGCTGCTGCCAGAGTTCTATTGTTTCTTGTCTGATGAGGTGTTTCGCATACGACAAAGGGAATGCATCATAGGCAGGGCTTTGCTTGCTTTTGAGCGCTGCTGTCTTTGCCAGTTCGTCCACCCTTTCATTGCCAGTGATTCCAGCGTGTGCTTTGACCCAGAAAAATTTTACTTCTCCTGCAATGTCTTTTAATAGGCTGAGTTCAGTCCGTATTTTATTTGCAATGGGGTTGTTCAAGGGTCAGACAAGCACTCAAATGCTGATTTAGAATCGCTTAGAATATTTGCCTTTCTTAAGCTGGGTTTGTCTCGCATGAGTCTTATTGCACGCAATATTGCAGCCGTTTCAGCTTGAAATACGCTGCAGTAACTTGCAAGACAAAACTTTGTCTGTAAAGATTTTTGGGTAGTCATTTCCGATGGAGTCCACTTCTTCGTCCGATCGGATAGTGGTATATGACAAAGCTGTTCTATTTGCAGGATGAGGCAGTGCAAAAGCGCTTGTTCGGACTTCCAGTTCTCTCCCGGGTAAGTGTTGTAGTGGCTTTCCTCTTTTTACTTCGTACAATTTTTTAGTTTCGATTGCTCTGAGGTCCAAAGGTAAAGTTCTCGAGAGAAGTGTGCTGGATGTAAGGGAAATGGAGCTATGTGCTTTGGTTATAAGGATTGTGAAGAGCCTTCCTGTCCTATTCAATCTGTTTTGAATCTGTCTTTTGTCTTTTTTTTTTTATACCACTAAGGTGGCAAACAAGCTTACAGTCCACCTGATGGTAAGCGGTCACCGTAGCCTATGGACGCTTGCAACACCAGGGGTATCACTTGCGCGTTGCCGACCCTTCAGAAATCTAATAACTTCTTTCTTGAAGAACTCCATACTGTAGTCCTTGCAGAAAATCTTGGCAGGGAGCTCATTCCACAACTTAAGCGTTCGCGGGAGGAAGTTTCTCTGAAACCGCACTGTACGCGACCATTTAGGTTCTAAAGTGTGAGAATGAATGCCCTGCCCCTTCCCTTTTTTGGACGCCAGCTTCACCTTATCTTGTAAATGATCTTGGAACTGAACATCGCTGGAGATGTCGACACCAAGGATCCCAATGCTCTTGGAGATGGAGAGAGGAGTGTTCTGGAATTGTGGGACTACAGTGAATGGAGTATTCTTAGCGATGAACGCGCACACTTGTGGCTTTGTAGGGTTGAATCGGACCAAGTTTACCCGTCCCCAGTCCCCGGCCTGGGACAGTGTGGTCTCGATTTGAGACACAAGTTCTCCGCGGTTTTCCTCCAAAACGGAACGAGGGATGTTTGCACGACCCGTGTAAAAAGCGTCTCCACTACTGTCATCTGCATAGCAATGTATGTTGTTGATGTCCAACATGTCATTGATATGCAGTAGAAACAGCGTAGGACACCAGCATTAATGTCCATGCTATCAGAGCAACTACCGTCAACTACGGTTCGTATGCATCTGCCGGACAAAAAGCTAGACACCCATTTGCACAAACCCTCGGGCACTCCGTAAGATGGCAACTTCGATAGAAGACCCCGGTGCCAGACCCGATCGAACGCCTTCGCTATGTCCAGGCTACATGCCAATGCCTCCCCCTGACTCTCAATGGCTAGTGCCCATCGGTGTGTGAGATACACTAGAAGCGACCAGAAAGCACGACTCCCAGAAGGATAGCTCGCAAGTCGCCCACCTATTTTGCCGATGAATTGGAATTTTGCTCTGGCAGTTGCTTTATTACTGAACCTCGAGGCAGCATTTAATTTGCGTTTTAACTCAGAAATATTCGGATCCTTATTATAACGAGCCGTGGTCCAAGCCTCATATGCATTTTAGCTTTTCTGCAAGACCTATTAAACCACGGTCGTTTTTTGACGCCGGCAGCTACTCGCGGGTTAGGAATATAGCATTCCATACCAGCAAGGATTGTCTCAGTGACTGCGGCTGCGCAGACGTCAGGATCTTCTGAGTTAAAGCAGATCTGCCTCCACGGTTACGGTGCGTAAAATTCTCGCAATCCATCCCAGTCTGCCGACTTATAGTGCCACACACGACGCCACTTGAGTCCGAACGAGACAGTGGTCCGAGGAGCCAAGAGGCGCATCCACTGAGACGGAGTATCCGTCCGGACGAGTAGTCAGCAGAAGGTCCAGTAAGGAGCTCGTATGTTCCTCTATATCTGGTATTCTCGTTGGAGAAAGTACCAGCTGAGAGAATCCATAGGTCAGAGCAAATTCATGAGCAGATATCCCAGCATAGTTATTGGTTCGAGAACTGAGCCACTCGCGATGGTGGGCGTTAAAGTCTCCCAAAATAACTAGTTCTGCTGTGGGATATTGCTCTAGAACTTTGTCAGTCGTCAAACTCAGGTGCGTGAAGAGTCGAGTTACGTCCGTGTTACCGCTATGAAACCTGTATAGGCACGCATAGATACGAGTGAGGCCACCGTAATCTACGCGCACCCACAATATCGACAGATCCCTGTCTTCAAGGCTATGAAGGCGGCGACAGCAGATATTCTCCCGGACGAACATACATACACCGGCACGACTCATAAAATTGTGTTCGAGTTTGTAGCCGGGATAGTGAAGGTATGATGTGTCGGCCGGGCAGGATATCTGCGTCTCCGTTAGAAGAAGAATGGTCGGCTGCGCAGTCTCGAGATGGTGGTGGACTGCGTTAAGATTTGCGTGAATACCCCTGATGTTGCAACAATCCACATTATATGTGGATTGAGTAGCCGCTGTACAAACTCTTTTCTTTTTCGTTCTCATGGCCATAATTTATAATAAAAGTTACTAAGACTAACGATGAGGATTCACTGCACAGACAGCTTAGAGGACAAAAGGTGCGGTTTTAAGACTGCCGAAGGTCGCCGCAGATGATACGGTTGCTGGCACGGGCGGAAGGGCCCCTGATCCCCCTCTGTTGTAGTAGCCGGGTCCACTCCGGTCTCCTTCTCCGGCACGACTACCACTTCAGATACTTTACACAGGCTGGCGGATCAGCCTCCCAGGGCGGAGATTAAGTTATCCCTGGGTCGTGAGCTATGTAGGGAACGTCGCACACGCGAAAATTGGCTCCGACAGGAAAGAGTCCGAGAGGAGACGGCGGTGCGTCTGGGAAAGCATCCTGTACGACTGGCAGAAGAGGTGGACAGAATCAAAGAACGGTAGGGAACTGCATCGCTTTTTCCCGGACGTGAGAGTCAGGCTCAAGGCCAGCTGGGTCGAGCCTGACTATGAGAGAGATATTGACATTGATAATCTTATGGTATTGACATTTATAATGAATATAAAAATAATATAATAATAATAATGACATTGAATAATAACGAATGACAAGGCTAGATAGTAGTAGAAAATAAAATAAAATTAAAACACGAGCTACCTGACTGCATCAAGTGCAAACTATGACAAGGAGCTGCCCGGCACCGCAGGCGTAACGTGTTGTCCTACCCTAATAAGGGAGAATGTACATGAATATAAATATATATATATATATATATATATATATATATAAAAAGGGACGGAAAGATTAGAATTTGTAGGGAGCGAAGGATCTTACACCGTGGGGAAAGAGCCATCGCATGTACCCGGTGTAACTCCCAAGATTTCGGCCCGTATGACATGAAGTCGGAAGGGCCATGGGTTGGTGGAGGGATTGTCCGCGCAGCGAATCCTCAAAGAGCTCTGGCAACCTTACTCACCGCCAGGAACACAACACTACTCAATGTTAGTGTTATTATGGCCGCGGTTTTCTGTAAGGTGGAGGTACTTCCCCAGTTCGGGCCGCTCATTCGAGCAAGTACTCGCTATGCCCTGCTTTAGTTGTTCGGGTGGCTTATTCGAGCGAGTACTTGTAGTACCCTACCTCTCTTAAACTCTGTGGTTTTTGCCCAGACGTTTGCGGCATACAATAGTGTTGGCTCAACAACCGTACTGTAGATGCATTTGAGTATCTCTGGGTTGAGGCCCAATTGTACTTTGGCTGTCCTGGACACGGACTTATATATGTTTATTGCTTTCTTGCTTGCTTCTTCAATATGTTTTATAAAATTCAGCTTTCTGCCTATGGTAAGTCCTAGAACTTTCAGGTTCTCACTGAATTGTAAAGGCACTTCATCCATGTGCAACTGTGGGCTGTCATATTTAAGTTTTCTAGTTATTAGCACAACCTGTGTTTTGTGGGCTGCGAATCTCAGTTTGCAGTCTGTTCCCCATTTAGAAATTTTTGTGAGTGTTGGATTTATTTTTCTTTCTAGTTCTTCGGCACAATTTGTACATGGACTGGAAGTTTTTCAGCTAGTCTAAGAAGTGGGTCCAGTAAAATGTTCCTGAGCATGGGACCGCATGTAGACCCTTGGATACAGCCCATATTCATTTCTCTCGATATAATGGCTACAGCGTACGTAATTTGTATGCTTATATCGGATAGATAGCTGCGAATGAGGCTGTATAGAGGATCCTCTATTTCTTTTTTCCTTAGCTCTGACATAATTGCGGGCCACCATGCGTGGTCAAACGCTCCCTCAACGTCCAATAATACTATGACAACGATCTTTTTTTGGGTGATTGCGCTTTTTATGATTTCCATTGCGTCATAAAGGGCGTCTTCTGTGCTTCTCTGAGGCAAGAAACCATATTGTCTGCCGCTCAGTCTTTCTTCGTTGCCCAGTTATTCTATTTACAAATAGTTTTTCCAATACTTTCCCTAAAACTGAGAGCAATCCTATTGGCCTGTACGATTTTGCTGCAGTGTAGTTTGACTTCCCAGGCTTAGGAATGATTTTAATAATTGCTTTCTTCCAGATCTTAGGAAAAATTCCAGGTGTAGGCATTTGTTTAAAAGTGCTAGTAGTACCTCTGGTTTTGCGCGGAATGCAGCTTCGCATATGTCAGATGTACAACCATCTTCTCCTGGTGCCTTTTTTGGGTTCATTTTGTTAAAGACAGCTTGCACTTCGTCGACTGTAAAATCAGGTGAGTTTCGAATGCAAGGGTTTGTTGGTGTTTCTGGCGTTAGAACTGCGCTTCTCGTTTTGCTTTGCTCTGGGTTGTCTGAAGATGGATCATTATGAGGGTAAAATGTTTCTGCAAGGTAATTCGCAGAATCTTCCGGCCCCATGATGTTACCGTTAGTAAGTGACCGTAGAAGTATGTCTCCCTCCTGTTTTTTACAGTGCTTTATGAATCGAAAGATTTTTTGCCACATGCTTTCTTTTTCCTGCGTTGAGCAAAATTCTTTCCAGCTTTCAGTGATTGTGTCTTCTAGTAGCTTTTTGTAAGCAGATTTTATTAGGTTAGATTAGATTAGGTTACGTAAGGTTAGGTTAGGTTTTAGATTTACAATAAAAAAACATAACATTAGAATTCTATGCTTTGAGATTAACAATTTTAAAAGTGATTTTAATTTAATACTAAGTTAGTTGGGAGGCTTGTTTGTCATTGCCTCGATGACCAGTTTGTCACTGTTCCTGATGGCCATTTTTAAGATGTATTCTTTTATTTTTTTCTCTGTTGTGGTGTTTGCTCTCTTGATCAGTTTTCCTATCGCGTCTGTGTCTTCTTCCGTGTAGTTGGTACATGATTCTGTATGTCTGGTGATTGCGACTACTGCGTGGGGGATACTGTTGTAGATCATATTGTGTTCACTTGTTGTACGCACAATTACCACTGTCTGGTGAGTCAATGCCTGTGCTTCGTGGATTGTTCTGGTGCACGATCCTTCTTCTGCTCTAAATCCTTTGGTGACAAGTTCCTCTTTGCCTGCTTGGGTGTGTGAGAGGTATAAGGTATTGGTCAGGTTTTTTGGGATTTGTGCACCGGTGTATCTCTTCAGCTTTAGGGATTTTACCTGAGATTTGGATGAGTATATACCACTGTAGACTTCATTGACCCCATATGCTGCATTCATAGGGTTTCTGTGCGTACATAAGAGTTCTTTGTTTATTGTGGCTAACAACGTGGGCTGTATGTATCGGCTCTAGTGCGTGTGTCTATTCTTTCTTCTCTTTTTTTGTCTTCCACCTCTTTGGTTTGTGTTTTGTATGATTTGAAGGGGCGCACTTTTTTAAGAATTGGTATGCTAAGTGCTGCCGCGCTGATGGTGCCTAGCATTGCCTTCAAGCGTCCGGCGTCTAGGCGTTTTCCTTCTTTGTTGGTGTTTTCTTGGGTTGTATCCCTTGTGTCCATTTTCTCTTGGAGACATTGTGAACCGCTCTGTTCTTGGACTGTTGGTATTGGGTGGCCCCAGCTGTCGATGGGGCTGGTCGCTGCGTCTGTGTTAAGGTCATATCTTCGGATGAAGGATAGGTTGCCTCCTCTGTTCTCGTATATGACGACTTTGTGATTTTTTGCTGCTTCTAGGCAGGCCAGATAGTCCGTGACTTCACCCTTCTCGTGGTTGACTGCCATTACATCCACCGTGATTGTATAGGGGATGCTAAAGCTTCCTTCGCCGATTTTGGTTAGCACCGAGCGGGCTTTGGCAAATTGGGTCTTGTCCTCGTCCTTTTCAAATAGTGCGATGATTTTGTCTCCTGTTCGCATTATCCTCCATCTAAGGTCTCCTTCTTTTGCCTCTGGTAACGCTTCATAGGTGGTGCGTTTTATGCTCGTTTTGTTTGTGCTCCTATTCAGTAGTTTGGCGAGACCTGGCGAGACGTTGATTTTGTTTCCATCAGTCTTGGTACAGAACCTTATTCCAAGTCTCTCTTCATCTGTGTCCATGAATAGGGCTACTCCTCTGATCCTCATTCCAGGTGTTCCTCTGGCCCCTTTGTTTAGGAAGTTTTGTAAGTTAAAGACTTCCTTTGAGAGTGCTGCCTGGTTTGTGGTTGAGGTTCCTCTGGTGTTGTTTGTGGCGGTTGGTGATTGTGGATCCATTGGCTCTGGCTGCGGTGATTTGTTGGCGAATCTTGGGCACTGGGTTAGGATGTGTTCCTGTGTTTCCTCCTTGGTTGAGTCGCAGATAGAAGAAAGTAAGAAAGAAAATACTTTTATTTAGCAAATAAGCAACACATTATAGGTACAACAAAACATTCAAAAATACAAAAAAAAAAAGTTTAGCAACTACAAGTTTTTTGTTTTGCATAATGCCAAATAGGGTATCCACTCAGCATAAGCTGCGACCAAAGCCACAACACTGATTTTCAGTGGAGCCCCTTATTCGCCGTCAGAACTCCAAAAAACATACATGCTCGCTGAATTGGCTAAATAAACATATCCTATACCACAGAACATTATACAGAGAAAAATAAAATATAATAAAAAATCTATTTCTTTGTTTAATTACTATCTCTAAAGTATTCTTAACTACCATAACAAAAAAGAAAGATAAAGATTTAATTTTAATTAAAGATACATCACCATCATACACGTATGAAAACTGATCAACAACAAATGTAACAGGCAATACGGAACGGATAAATCAGAATGAGATAGCTAAATTAAGTGAGTTTCGTTCTCTACACAAAGTAAGGCCACCGACTTAATTCCGATGCATGCTAGTACTATCTACCTATTTATATATATTAAATATTATATTAAACAACAGAAAAATAGATAAGGTTGAAGGTAATTATTAATTTGAAGACCAGGCTGTATGGCGTAGTCCTTAGTCTCTCAAGCAAGGATAAACTAAACACTCCAATCAAAGAGAATATAATCACCACAGACTACATTGTTACAAACACAGCTTAGTACAAACAAAACAATCAATTTTATGTACATATGAAGTAAAATGAAAACTATATTAAAATATTGTATAATATTGCTATTTTTATAACAGTGTTCCCTATCAATAAGGTGGACCATGTGAAGCTCAAGTAAAAAAAATTACCCATTCTTTAAATTTACACTTTTATTTTTTGGTCTAAAAGATATTTTCTTAAGCTTTTACTGTATGCTACTTTCGATTTTGCTGCTCGGCAGGGGGGTGGTAGATCGTTCCAACACCGACTAGCAGCAAACTTGAAACTACCACGAAAGGCTGCCGTTCTATGGCGAGGACAAAGTATTAAGTAAGATGAGGCCCGAGTCTCGTATCTATTTCTCTCACGTGCCCATGACAGTTTCTGATAAAGATAACTTGGTTTTTGGCTTTTAATAACCCCAAACAACAAAACCGAAAGGTGTAGTTTTCTTCTTGCCTCCATTTTTAGCATGTTAGCACTATTTAGATAAGCAGTGACGTGTGTTCTAGGAGGAATATAAAAACAAAATCTGGCACATGCATTCTGGACCCTCTGTATCAGGCGATTTGACCTACTTAGTAAACATGGCCCATACACAGTGTCAGCATAATTTAGTTTTGCCAGAACAATTGACTCACATAGTTAAATTCTCAAATGTATACTAAGGTATGGTCTCATTTTGTATAATAAACTTAAACGATAAAAGCAATTTTTAACAGCTTCCAAGATGTGTGTCTCAAACCTTAGGTGGCTATCCATAATAAGGCCTAAGTTCCTGGCTTCAGACACACATTCAATGGGATTGTTATATATAGATATGATATTGATATTGATTATCTGACTGATATTGATTGATTTGCTGCACTTGCTTTTTAGAGCCGGACACTATGAACTTTGTTTTCCCAGGATTTAAAACAAGATTATTTTTAGCTGACCAGCTAGCAATTCTATTAAGATCTTCATTAATCTTATTTACAGATGTTGCTGTGTCTTGTGGCTGGAATGGAAAATAGATTTGCAAGTCGTCTGCATATATATGGAATTTGCAATTTTTTATGCATGTAGATATATCTGCACTGTATTAAAGAAAGAGCAATGGCCCCAAGATTGAACCTTGAGGCACACCACGCTTTACTGATTTTAATGCAGACACGCATGTAGAACCATCTTCCTTTGTTACTTCAACTAACTGAGACCTATTACAAAAATAGCTATGAAACCAAGCAATCGTTGGAGAGTCAAAACCATAGTAAAAAAGCTTAGATAACAATAGCGAAGGATTAATGGATTCAAAAGCTCTAGAGAAGTCAAGGAGTACTAAGATTGATCCCATGCCACTGTCTCTTGCGTGCAGCAGATCGTCGACAACATCCAACAAAGCCGTTTCTGTACCATGATTCTTCCTGAATCCTGACTGAACTGTGGGAAGTATGCTGTGTTGCTCTAAGTACTTTGATAATTGAGTGCTGACAACTTTTTCTAGGACCTTTGGAATACATGTCAAGATATTAATGGATCTAAGATCCTTCTCACTCAAAGGATTTGGCTTTTCCGGGATTGGTCTTACTACTGCAGTTTTCCAGAGATCAGGGTAAATACAGTTACTGATAGATTTGTTTACTATGGAAGTAATAACATTCAAAGTTTCTGGTAAGCTCATAATTATCATTTCTAATGAGGATGTGGTAGGAAATTCATGTTCTTATCTAGTGTGAGGCCAAGGATTTTGAGAGTATCGCTTGTCTCAATTCTCTGGCCTTCCAGATATATTTTCGGAATTTCATACTTGAGTTTGTTTGTGATGACCAGTGCTTGTGTCTTGTGTGGTGCGAACTTCATTTTGTGGGATTTTCCCCAAGACTCGACTTCTCGTAGTGCTTCGTGCATTTGTTTTTCTATGTCCTCGGTCTTTTTCCCAGTCGCGATGATGAGGATGTCGTCTGCGAAGGCCTGTATGTGTGCTTCCAGAGTGTCTGCTTTTTCCAGTAGTGGGTTCAATTGTACGTTCCACAAAAGTGGTCAGCATGTTGAGCCCTGTATGCAGCCTTTGTTGGTGACTCTGGAGGTAGTAGCTCTTGCGTAATTCAGGGCTTGTCGATTTGGGCTTGTTGAAGTTGCGTAATGATCGCGGGCCACCATGCGTTGTCAAAAGCTCCCTCTATGTCTAGTGAGACCACTGCTACTATTTTTTTGTTTTTTAGTCCTTCTTTAATGATGTTGATTGCGTCGTACAGAGCATCCTCGGTTCTCCTTTGTGGGGTGAATCCATATTGTCTGCCATTTAGTTTGCCGTTTCTGCCTACGTGCCACATTGTTCTGTTCACGAAAAGTTTTTCGAGCACTTTGCCGAAGACGGGTAGTAGTCCGATTGGCTGGTAGGATTTTACGTTGGAGTAGTCCTCTTTGCCTGGTTTTGGTATAACTACTATCTGTGCTTCTTTCCATGAGCAGGGGAAGTGGCCGAGTTGGAGGCATTTGTTGTAGATGGCTAGAAGTGTTGTAGGGTCCGTACGGAAGGCCGCGGTACATAGGTCATATGTAAGACCATCTTTTCCCGGTGCCTTCTTTGGGTTAATGTTGTTTAGGACGGCGTCTACTTCTTCTTTGGTGAAGAGAGGACATTCTTCCGTCGAGTATTGGTCCTCTTCTAGACTTTTTATAATGAATTCGACTTTCTGTCTCGTCTCTGTTTGTTGTTGTGTGTCTGTTTCTGTGGTGTCATGAGGATAGAATGATTCTGCTCGAAGTTTGGCAGATTGATCTTCATTTAGGATGCGTTCGCTGTGAGGCTCTTTAAGGAGGTGAGTGTCCTAGCGCTTCCCGCATTTTTTGATCACTCTGTTCGCTGACTGCCAGATGTTCTCTTTTTTTTGTTTTGAGCAGAACTCCTTCCAGCTTGATGTTATTCTTTCCTCTATGCTCTTGTTGTAGTCCTCTTTGGCTTCCAAATATTCTTCAACTACTTGGGGCTTCCGGTTTGGATTGGCTTTCCTTATTCTGCTTCTCAGAGAGTCGGTCCACCAATTATTCGGTCTTGCCTTAAGGTCTGCTTTGGAAGGGGGGACACTTTTGTGGCAGGCTTGTTTGATGGCCGTTGTGTATCTGTTCACGAGGTTGTCAAGTTTTCTGAAGTTGGTTTATGCCTCTTATGGCTTCCGGTGTGATGTTGTTAGTCGCCAGTTCTTGTTTTATAGCGACAGTGATTTCTTTCCAGTTGACCTTCTTGGTATTGAAGATACTTGTGGTCGCCTGGCTCTCTGTTTGTGTAGTCTTCCTTTGTCCTAACTCTATTGTGTACCTGATCATGCGGTGATCGGAGAGTGTAGTAGAAGTGGTATCCACTCTCCAGTTGTTAATTTTGTCTAGGACGGTCCCTGAGCACGCCGAGATGTCTACGTAACTGTGGTATAATGTGTGGCCTCTGTAGACGTGGAATGTTGGCTCCGAGCCTTGGTTGAGGATATTTAGATCGAGATGGTTGATGAGATCCATTATTTGTGTTCCTCTATCGTCCTCGGTTTGGCTATTCCACCAGTGGCTCTTTGCGTTTACATCTCCTCCCAGGATGATGTTGTCTGTGTCTAGTGCTTTTGCCGCAGATTCTATTTTGGATAGGTATGTTGTAATAGCCTTGTCGCCCTCGAGATATACATTAATGATACCAATGGATATCTCGTTGACGGTTATCTTGAAGGCTATTATGTTTTCATCAATGAGGTAAGGATTAGTAAAGACTTTTATATTGGGATTTAGGATAAGGGCAGCTGCCTTGGCCGGGTTCTCCTTGCTACAGTGGGGTGCTTGAAGTACTTGCATACCGGATATGTTCACTTTGCCGGTGTTTCCTACATATGGTTCTTGAATGAGGAGGATTGATGTTCCTTTAGATGTGGAGTTATGAATGGCCTCTTTGGTTGCTGCGTATCCCCTTCCTAGGTTAATTTGGTCTATTTTGAGTAATTCAAGTGTCTGTTTGATGGTCTGTGGTGGGACTGTGGCTAGCAGCAGTAGTTGATTTTCTGCCTAGCCAGTATGTCCCATTTATGCCATATTGGACATTCAGAGCTGAAGGCTGGGTAGTTGCAGTTTGGATCTGAGACTCCTTTTTTATGAATGCAATTGATGCATTTGACGTCTTCCTCCGTGCCCTGGCAATTTCTGGTGTCGTATTTGCCAGCGCAGTATCCGCATCTTTGTGTGTCTTCACATGTGTTAGTCTGATGTCCGAATCCTAGACACTTGAAACATTGTGTGATTGGTGACTGGTCTTTTACTGAAATAGTTTGGATCTTCACTTTAATTTGTTTGTCTTTAAGTTTCTGCCACAGTGATGGTGTGGTTTCAACTGTGATGTTTTGGAGCTCTTGTATTCTCCCTCTTGTTCTCCTTATAATAGTGCACTCCTTAGGCGAATGACCCTCTGTATATTTTTTATTTTGGTTTATAATTGCATTATTTGGTCATCTGATAGGTATTTTGCGACGCCTTTCAACCGTAGTAGGGGTTTTTTGTATTTGGTTCCCTGATATTGAGGTTGAGATTGGAATCCGCTTTGATGGCTTCCATCAGTTTTTCTCGCTCCAGTTTGCTGTTACAAGATATGATGACCTTCTGTTTTTGTGCCTTTTTAATATAGTTGGCTCCAACACCCACTTTTATTACGTCTACTCCTTTTATTTTCCGGAGGATTTGTTCGCTGGTGTGTTTTGGGTCTTTGGACTCCAGGATCAGTGAGTGGTTTGGCCTTGGTTCCGCCGTCACTTGTTCTTGGTTTTTTTATTTGTTCTGGAGGAGGAGCTGGCCTGACCTCAGGTTGATTTGTCATTGCCTCTTTAAAATGTTTTATCTCTTCTCTGAGTAGTTCTTGCCCCAAGTTGTATGTCTCGGGGGTGAGAGAAAGTACCTGTTTTTAATGTAATGTTATTGAGGTCGTCGATTGTTTTTTCGTGTGAGTCCCTAGTATTTCTGTTAGTGTATTTCTTAGTTCCCTGTTTTGTTTTTCCGTCTGGGGGCAGTTTGGGAGGGGGGGGTCCCGAGGGTTTGGGTTGGGGGGTTAGGATTGTTTGAGGGGGTTGCTTGAGAGGAATTGACGGGACTCACTTGTGGTCTTGCACTGTGTCACACTGTGTTGTGCACACTGTGTCGTGCAGTGTGTCGTGCAGTGTGTCGTACTGTGTTGTGCACACTGTGTCGTGCACTGTGTCGCACTGTGTTGGTCTGTGAGTGGGCGTCGCCTCAGGGGCCTCTCTGGGTGACGTGCAAGTATGCGACTAGCCGTTTGACCTAGATCGGTTTTCGGTTGTATCTCGGTGAGTTTTGGTCCGATTCCTTTGGGAATGGATTCTGCGTGTTTTGTGTGATCAGGACTACCAGTTGGTGTTTGTAGATGAATAATATGTGGTCTAGTTGTTGAGTTGTGACCTTGTTTATAGTAGAAAAAAGTTTTGTGTTCATTTCTTTCCTGATTTCCAGGAACGTGTGGTTCTTTTTGTGAGTTTTAGTGTTTCAATTATGTCAGTTACTCACTCAAGAGGGCTTTTGGTGTAATTTCAGCTCCTGTGGTTGCCTGCTTGGTGTTTTATAAGGCTGTTTTTACCGTAGATTATGCCACTTCCTGTGTATTTTCGTTGTTTTGCGGGACTTCTGGAGGCGGCAAAAATCTGAGACTTCTTGGTGGTGTTAGATAGTTGTCTCTGATAATTTTGGAGTGGTAAAACTGGTGTGTTGTCGATAGTTTTTGAGATTTTTGTCGACTTTATTGTCACTGCACTTCTCTTCACTTCACTTTTTTTACCATATGATCATAGTTTTTAATGTCTTACACTTGTTGTACTGTTTTGAGATTTTCACTTTTTCGATTTTTAAGCGCGGAGCGCGCTGCGCTAAGATGGTAATTTGACCGAGGTCTCGCGGTGATTGGTTAGGTTTGGTTAGGTTAGGTTCCCCCTCGAGTGGTGTCCGCCTTGTCGTGGCGGGGGGCTGAGTAGCGTCGGACAATCCAGTCCGGCGTTAAACTAAGAGACACCTACAGTGGATGACGCCGACATTCCGTCGGTTGTGCATAGAGCGGAGCCTTCAGGGCCAGACTGCTCTGGTGGATTGCTCCGAGTGGACTCTGTCCTCAGAGACCATGGCGGATGCAGCATGGACGGGTCCGGCGGGCACTTTGCTTTGCAACTGGACAGGCTATTGCCACCGTCGTATCGTAACCACCTAGGTGTCGTTGATCATGTCTAGCGGCCTAGTTAGGTGGCAACGAGGGGCTTGCCTTAATTGGCCCGCCCGCGAGGAGTAAACCTCTATAATAAAGTTCTCGTTTTCCGGATCGTTGAGCATCTAGAGGAGTGGAGTAGTTTATCTCCTTCTCTACCGGCACTGTGTTTGATGACCCGGAATATCTTTTGCCACATCGTTTCCTTTTTCTGTGTGGAGCAGAAATCTTTCCAGCTGTTTGTAATGGATTTCTCTATTAGATTTTTGTAATTTGTTTTTGCTGCTATATATTCCTCTACCAGAATTGCCCGCCTCCTTTCATTGGCCTTTTTTAACTGTCTTCTAATTTTTACTAATTTCTGTTTGGCTTTTGTTAGTTCTTCGTTCCACCTCTTACTGGCTTTCCTTTTACCAACATCTTTAGCCTTCGGAATTGTGGCATCACTAGCCTCCAGCAGTGCTTCCGTGTAAAAAGCTATGGTTTCCTCTAAAACTGTTTTGCACTCTTTTGCCGATACGAATTGAGCATTAATGTTTCGCGCGGAAAGAGATTTACGAAGTTCTTCAGGAAACCACTTGGCTTTCTTTGTGTTATATTTCCTGGTGGTTTCGTGCTGAAGTTTATGTTAAGCCTTATTTGTCTGTGGTCCGTTAACCTTGCAGAATCCAGGTCGACTCCCCAGTTGCTGATGAGTGGTAGCAATTCATTTGTGCATGCTGTTATGTCGACGATGCTTGTATAAAGTTTTCCGCCGCGAAAAGCGTGAAACGTGGGATTGCTTCCTTCGTTTAAGATATTTAGTCCTAGTTGCGCCATCAGTTGCATAAAAGCGGTTCCTCTCACATCCCCACCAGACACTTTTGGCATTGATGTCGCCTGCGACGATGATGTTCTTCTCATCCAGCTTCTTGACAACAATGTGAAGATGTTCCAGGTAAGGTTCGATATCGACACTGCCTTCCATATACACATTAGCTATGGCTAGAGAAATATTATTCAGTATAATCTTAAAACTAACAATATTTTCAGTGTTAAGCCTGCTTTCCTCTATAATTAGAAGATTTTTATCAAGGACAATCGCTGCCGACTTAACTGGATTGTTAGCGTTAGCTTTGTCCTTTTGGATCACTCTATAACCTGAAGAGACGTAACCTTTGTTCCCTACATAGGGTTCTTGTAGGAGTAGTATCGAGACGCCATCTTTCTCCGCCTCGACTATTGCCTCCTTAGTGGCCTCATATCCCCTGCCTAAATTGACCTGGTTTATTTTGAGCTTTAGTAGGACCTCGGCTTAACAATAATAATTAATCGCCGACCTCGCTATCCTATCCCACTTGGCCCACGAGGGACAGTCAGAGCTGTAGGCGGGGTGTGCTGTGGAGTTATGTGTAGTCGAAGTCAAAAGTCAAAGTCAAAATGGTTTATTCAAATAAGGATTTTACAATCACTTTTGAATCGTCAAAGTTATAAAATATTATTTTTTGAACCCTTCCACCTTCCCGCCGGTTCACAATGTTGTTGATTTCTACCGAGAAGAATCCGGCAAGAAACTCGATAGTTACTCCTTTAAAAACACTATCAATAATACAAATAAACTAAAATACAATTAATGTTTTAAATAAAAAAAAATTATTCGTACAATTTTATGTTATTTCCATTTTAATTTGGTTTACCTATGCATCCTGTAATTGAGCATCATCAGTCCCAAGGATTTTTATCATTTACATAGTCTGAAATATTGTAGTATGCCTTTTTACAAAGTACCTGCTTGATAAAAGATTTAAATTTACTTATTGATAGATTTTGAATTTTATTGGGAACTTTGTTGTAAAAGTGTATACATTGCCCCATAAAAGAGTTACTTATTTTGTGTAGACGTGTATCATGCACCAACAGCTTATTTTTACTTCTAGTATTTACTTTGTGAACGTCAATTTTCTTGCTGAAACTATTGATATTTTTATGTACATATAAAAGATTTTCATATATGTACTGCGACAATAAAGTTAAAATTTTTACTTCCCTAAACCTATTCCTCAGAGATATCCTAGATCCTAATTTATAAATAGCACGAATTGCCCTTTTTTGTAACAAAAATATTGTATTTACATCAGCAGCGCTACCCCACAATAGGATACCATATGTCATTAAACTATGGAAATAGCTAAAATATACTATTTTTGCAGTGTCGAAATCGGTCAATTGTCTTATTTTCTTGATCGCATACACAGCAGAGCTATGTTTTTTGGCTAGGTTATGAATATGAGGACCCCATTGAAGTTTGGAGTCCAGCGTTATGCCAAGAAAGACTGTTGAATTAACAAGTTCTAATTGCTCGCCATTAATATTAATACATGTCTGTCTCTGACTAACATTTGGTAATGTAAATTTAACACATTTGGTTTTTTTTTCATTAAGTAACAAATTATTAGCGTTAAACCGATTTACAATTTTAGAAAGGGCATTATTTAATTCATTATAACATGTCTGTCGTCTCTTAACTTTAAAAAGCAAAGAGGTGTCATCAGCAAATAAGACAATGTCATGGTTTTTTACATTATATGGGAGATCATTAATGTAAATAAGAAATAGAAAAGGACCTAAAATTGAGCCCTGAGGGACTCCTATAGTGACTGCTGATCCCGGAGATCGGAGTGCCACTCCTGCATCGGTTGTGGAACGGCCTTTCATAAAGCCAAACTGTTTACTACTAAGTAGCTCATTAATACAGAAATGGCTTAACATTTGACAAAGTATGATTTTTTCAAAAACTTTACTGAGTATAGGTAGTATTGAAATAGGCCGAAAATTATTAGGATCTGTTGAACTACCTGATTTAAAAAGAGGTATAACTTTGCTAAGTTTCATCTCATCAGGAAACACACCACTAACAACACAACTATTAAATATAATGGCTAAGGGTTGTGCTATAACATGAATAATTGAATTTATAGTTTTTACAGAAAGTCCCCAAAGGTCTGTGGTGTTTTTAATTTCTAATGTTTTAAATGTATTAATGATATCCGTAGGACTAATGTTTTTAAATACAAAGGGAACGTTACATTCAGGAACAGGTCGTGCAGTTGCAGCATTTTGGTGGCATTGCCCTATTCTCGCACTGACGTGTGTCATGCGGTCCGGCACAATGTCCACAAACATGGTCATCCTTGCAGTCTCTTGCCAAGTGACCGAACTTCAGACATCTGTAGCACTGGACTACAGGTGATAGGTCTGTTACGGGGATAGGCAAAAACAGTCCTAAGGTTAGGTTAGGTTTTTTTTTTTTTTTCCATAGACATTTCGTCCATGCTCTTTGTTAGGTTATTTATTGATTATGTTTTCATTATTTCATTGGCGTGCAGTGCCGTACAAATATATTTATTACTACTCTAAGACATGCAATTTTATGGGTTACTAGGGTAATATTTTTTTTTTAATTATATAATTAGAATGTTATTTTTATTGTTTCAATTGTTGTGTTTACGTTAATTTTAACTAAGTATATAGTAATTAATTTTTTTTTTTTTTTTTTTTCTAGTAACCCAAACAAAAACTTAAAACTAAGTCAGTCCGGGTTCCTCTTGTGTTGTAAACTTGTCAGGTTCCGGGTGGAGGGTGCCTGTTTTGAGTTTGAAGAGGTGTCTGTCGTGTCTGCGTAGTGAAATTTCCGGGTATTAGGTGTTGGTAAGGTCTGCCAGTGTTTCTATAGTTTTATGGTCTCGGTTCTTCATGGCCATCTTGATGTTGTAGTCCAGGATGGTGTTAGGACTATTTATGCCATTCTTGAAGAACCGTCCTGTGGCGCTGTCGGTGCTGTCCGTGTAGAAGGTGCATGTGGTTGTGTGTCTTGTAATAGCGACTACTGCATGAGGTACACTGTCATGTAGTTGGAGTTTCCTTGAGGACGCCTGGATTATTACTACGTCGTCGTAGGTTAGTCCCTGTGCTTCGTGTACTGTTAGGACGCTTGAGTTAGTGGCATTCCCATACCCTGAATTTTTTAGAAGCGTCTTGTCCTCTTGGGTGAAGACGAGGTAGAGGGTGTTTGGCTGGTCTTTGGGAATGACTGCGTCTGAGTATGTTTTCAGCATGAGGGATGTGACGATTTTTTTAGACGAGTAAATGCCACTGTATACTCCATGGAGGGCATAAGCGACGTCCATTGGGTTCCTGTGTGTACATTACAGTTCTTGGGTGACTGAAGCCATAAGAGTTGGTCTGTTGTATTCCATGGTAAAAAGATTTTGACGGTCAATGAAGGGCAGTTGGTTTATATCTCCAATGATAAAGATTTCCTTTGCCCCAGTGATTACCGTTGTCATTACCACGGCTCCAAAGTGGTTCATTAGGGCTTCGTCGACTATTAGTCTCCTGCAGTAGGTCTTTTCTGTGGGATGGACACCGTTGACTAAGATCGAGGCCATTGTACGAACTTTCCCGTTTGTTTTAATATTGTATTTACCCTCGATCTTTGCTCGCAGGTCTTTTGCGGCTTCGGAGGTTGTTGTTGTTATGATGTCGTCTACGGTGTTAAAGTTGTTGATTACCCATGTTGTCTTGCCGCAGCCGGGGACTCCGTTTACCCATTTGATAATTGGTGGTGACCAGTTGTCCAAAGATGGCTCTCCTGTGGCAGTTGTGGATATTGTATTTGCCATTTCCAGGATTTTATCTATGAGCCACACTTTTGTATCTTTAGTAGTCACTACTGTTAAGACTCAATTCCCCAGGGGAAGATAAATGAAAAGATAGGTTCGTTAATACAATTTATTTTTAGTTTTATATACAATCACTAATTCACAAATAAACAATTTGAAAGTCTATAATTCCATAATAAATTCAGTTTCCGAATTTATCTGTTTTGCCGTCTTTTTCCTATCTAGACGATGGTATCGTAATTTTTCCTTCGGGTCGACTGTATTGTCGAAAATATCAATTAATCGTAATATGATGTAATTTTCACCAAATTTTCAGCAATCTATGCCATTACCATTCTTTTCAGATTGAGAAATTAAAAATCAATATGGCGAAAAAAAGCCAATCCGCAGAATCAATATAGCAATAATCACCTATCCAAATAAATGCACTTAGGTACCTGATGGGAGGGTTTATGGTAGAACCCACAACCTTGAGATATTTTATCGAGAAAATCAAACCTTCTCTTATCAAAGCTCGTGCGGTAAATTCCTCTTGTAATTTACATCTCCTTAGTTCCTGCTTCTCTCAGAACTTGATGCACTCCAAAAAGATTAATTCCTATTTATTTTAGGTAAAAATTGCAAATTTTGGTTTTAAACATCTATCTTTGAGAAAATCTCCAAAAGTCTCCTTGAATAATTTTTCATCTGTCATCTTTTTAAAAATCAGATTTAAAAGACTGTTGACGTAAATTAGTATGGCATTCCATGCATGTATGGATATAGAATTTTACAATGATTTTGACATAACACGCAAAAGGGTAATTTAAAGCTAATTACACACTACATATACAAAATAAAATACTTCACTCGCTACACTACTAATGGGTCCGGCTCCGTTGCCTTGAAGGTGATGTTGCCGGTTCTTTCAGTCTCTTCTTTGTCCGCTTCGACAAAGCCTTCCGATGAGTTATATGCTGCCATATGTGTGTGCGTACGTTTGGGATGGACCTACGGGCTATTTGACTTTAGAGGATCCGTGTCGCCTCTCTGACGAAGCTAGCCCCGCTCACCCTGAGCTGTGTGGCCCTTTTGTCGGATTGAGCGCTGGATTCTCGTCTAGTGAACTGCGCAACGACGACGAGCCGGGCACGACCTGCCGGCGCTTATACGGGAGATGGATCCCGCTGCGCCCCGGATAAGAAGACCGCGGCCTAGGCCATGACGGATGGCGCACACGCGCCAGCTGCCGCCTTAGCCGTGGCCCCGGGCGGAGGGCGCTTGGAAGCCTTCCGCTCACCCACGAGAGGGATGGGGTCACAGGGGGGAGATGCCGAGCCATGTGTTCCCGGCACGGCATCTCAAATGGGTGTGTGTGTTCGCCGTGCTGTGGAGGGACCGTAAGGCAAATCTCAGCACCGCAGTGCCACCCACTGAGGGGCCAGACGGAGTTGCATCATCCTGGCGCCAGCCTGTCTGAGGCATATAGCGGCTTCGTGTGAGTACTTTTCTGTGTTTTTCTTTTTGATTACGTTGTGGATGGACCTTGCGGCGACTCCCAACGTGATTTAAAAACCAGCGGGACGCTATATCGCGAAGCTGTGCGGGGCTGTGCGAAGCGGGGCCAGCTCGGGTCGAGCTGACGGGCAGCTTCGGCCAGCTTCGGGAAACTTTAGTGTTTTACGTTTTTATTGTGTTGTGGATGGACCCTAGGGCGACTCCCAACATACTTTATTAGTGTGTTTGTTTAAATAATTTATATTTTGTGTGTAAATTGTATTTGACAATACGAGTATTTTCGGTTTTGTTTTTGTTTTTTGTTTTCACACAACATGAGCAAAAAGACAGAGAGTCAGGGGGAGGCATTGGCATGTAGCCTGGACATAGCGAAGGCGTTCGATCGGGTCTGGCACCGCGGTCTTCTATCGAAGTTGCCATCTTACGGAGTGCCCGAGGGTTTGTGCAAATGGGTGGCTAGCTTTTTGTCCGGCAGACGCATACGAACTGTAGTTGACGGTAGTTGCTCTGATAGCATGGACATTAATGCTGGTGTCCCGCAAGGCTCTGTGCTGTCTCCTACGCTGTTTCTACTGCATATCAATGACATGTTGGACATCAACAACATACATTGCTATGCAGATGACAGTACTGGAGACACTTTTTACACGGGTCGTGCAAACATCCCTCGTTCCGTTGTGGAGGAAAACCGCGGAGAACTTGTATCTCAAATCGAGACCACACTGTCCCAGGTCTCTGACTGGGGACGGGTAAACTTGGTCCGATTCAACCCTACAAAGACACAAGTGTGCGCGTTCACCGCTAAGAAAACTCCATTCACTGTGGTCCCACAATTCCAGAACACTCCCCTCTCCATCTCCAAGAGCATTGGGATCCTTGGTGTCGACATCTCCAGCGATGTTCAGTTCCGAGATCATTTACAAGATAAGGTAAAGCTGGCGTCCAAAAAACTTGGTGTACTCAACAGAGCGAAGCAGTACTTCACGTCGGGGCAAAGGTTGTTACTTTACAAGTCGCAAGTTCGGCCCCATATGGAGTACTGCTGCCATCTCTGGGCAGGTGCACCCGGATACCAGCTTGACCCTTTTGACTCGGTTCAACGACGGGCTGTGAGAATTGTCGACGATCCCAAACTCACTTGCGGTATCGAGCCCTTAAGTCTGAGGAGAGACTTTGCCTCACTGTGTGTGTTCTACCGCTTGTACAATGGGTTGTGTTCTGAGGAATTGTTCGAAATGATGCCCACGGCTACTTTCTACCATCGCACCGCTCGCCATCGGCAGGGAATTCATTCTCACACTTTAGAACCTAAATGGTCGCGTACAGTGCGGTTTCAGAGAAACTTCCTCCCGCGAACGCTTAAGTTGTGGAATGAGCTCCCTGCCAAGGTTTTCTGCAAGGACTACAGTATGGAGTTCTTCAAGAAAGAAGTTATTAGATTTCTGAAGGGTCGGCAACGCGCAAGTGATACCCCTGGTGTTGCAAGCGTCCATAGGCTACGGTGACCGCTTACCATCAGGCGGGCCGTAAGCTTGTTTGCCACCTTAGTGGTATAAAAAAAAAAAAAAAAAAAAAAAAAAAGACTGAAACTTCAACCATGAAGGTGCCTTCAGGGAGCGCGTTCCGCGTTCCTTGCTGCGGTGAGTGAGCGTGGCCACCAGTATGAGGGCCAGGCGCGCGTACTTGCGTTGCCGCAGGCGCACCACAACCACGCCTGAGGAGGAGGAATACCTTCGGCAAACTTACAGAGTGGCCCAGAAGGCCCTGCGAACTGAAATCTGCAAGGCCAAGGAGGAATCATGGGAGCGCTTCAAAGCGCTCCTGGATGATGATCCATGGGGGCGTCCTTACAGGGCGGTGGGGGGGAAAGTTTAAATCCGCTGCTCCCTCCACGTCCTCAATGGAAAGGGGACTTCTAAATAGGGTACTGGGCTCTCTATTCCCGGACCCTGGTCCATTTGAGCCCCCTAGAATGACGCCTCCAGTGGCTCCTCAGTCGAGGTGGGATGAGGGACCTCCAGTGACGGATGGTGAGTTCGGCAAAAGCACCCGGGCCAGATGGGGTCCCAGCAAAGGTCCTGTCCCAACCGTCGGCATATCGGCCACTAGTGTTGCTCGACGAGGCTGGTAAATGCCTGGAAAAAATCCTCGCTTTCCGGATCGTTGGGCATCTAGAAGACGTGGGACCGGGCCTGGCCGATTGTCAGTACGGGTTTCGCACCGGTCGGTCTACAGTGGATTCAGTGGCCCGCCTCAAAGAATGGACCGAGAGGGCGACAAAAAAGGGGGAGACTGTCATTGCAGTGTCGTTAGACATCCGCAACGCGTTTAACAGCATCTATAGCACCGCATTGGGCGCTGGTCCACCAGACTGATAGTGGCGGGACACCAACCCACCACAATTTTGCCAGTTTTTGCCAAGCGTTTGGCAATGTCGACCGGGCAGGTCACCCAAGCGGCTCCCGCTCCCTGAGGGCCAACGCGACGTACTTCTCCCCAAACCGCAGTCGGGCGGATTTTGATTCCTTCCTGACAAAGGAAGTCGATAGTAGACGTGACCTTTGCCACCCCCGCTCTTGCCGGTAACATCAATAACTGGCGAGTGGTGGAGGATGTGGAGACCCTATCGGATCACATATATATCCGATACGAGGTCTCACCGTTGTCCAACGGAACGCGAATTGGAACGGGCCCTACATCGAGTGCCTTTCAAAGGTGGGCACTTGCCAAGTTTCGCCCCGACGTGGCAGAGGAGGCAGCGATGGTGAGATGCTGGTCGAAGGTCCCAGCTCACCTCGCAGAGGACGCCGAAGGCATGCCTGAGAATTTTGCGGACGACTTAAAAGCCGTCTGTGGGGCGGCCATGCCAAGGAAACATGCACTGCCACGAAAGAGTCAGGTGTACTGGTGGTCACAGGAAATTTCTGACCTGCGCACCACCAGTATGAGGGCCAGGCGCGCGTACTTGCGTTACCGCAGGCGCACCACAACCACGCCTGAGGAGGAAGAATACCTTCGGCAAACTTATAGAGAAGCCCAGAAGGCCCTGCGAACTGAAATCTGCAGGGCCAAGGAGGAATCATGGGAGCGCTTCATAGCGCTCTTGGAAGATGATCCATGGGGGCGTCCTTACAGGGCGGTGAGGGGGAAGTTTAAATCCGCTGCTCCCTCCACGTCCTCAATGGAAGGAGAACTTCTAAATAGGGTACTGGGCTCTCTATTCCCGGACCCTGGTCCATTTGAGCCCCCTAGAATGACGCCTCCAGTGGCTCCTCAGTCGAGGTGGGATGAAGGACCTCCAGTGACGGATGGTGAGTTCGGCGCTGTGCGGTACTGGCTTCGGTGCAAAATTAAGCACCCGGGCCAGATGGGCCAGGTGGTGGCAAACTGTCGCGCCCAGGAGGGCTGACACGAATCTTACGCGACGGCAATCACGGTCACGATCTGCGGGTCGGCGCGGACGAGCGCCGGCCGCACGCTCGTCCGTCCGTGTGCCACGGAAGCCACGCTCCACGGCCGTGGCTTTAACATTGCAGCCCGCAGCCGCTGCGAGCGGAGATACATATGCCGATGTCATACGGGCAGCGAGGCGCAGTGTTGACCTGGCAACACTGGGAATACTGGAGCTACGGTTCCGCGTCGGCGCAACGGGTGCGCGAATCATAGAGGTGCCGGGTGGTACAAGCGGCGACAAGGCAGACTCGCTCGCAGCCAAGCTAAGGGAGGCCCTTGGCTCTGAGCGGGTGTCTGTCACCCCCCCCTGTTAAGACGGCGGAGTTACGCCTCTACGGCGTAGAAGAATCGGTAACCAGCGACGAGGTGATCGCCGCCGTGGCCACAGCTGGCGAGTGTAAGCAGGAGTCGGTTACGGTCGGACCGACACGCAGCGGTACAGCGTGGATACGCTGCCCACTCTTAGCTGCCAGAAAGTTGTCGTCGCTCGGGCGCTTGCTTGTGGGTTGGTCGCCTGTGCGTGTTGAGCCGCTCGCTGCGCGCCCACTGCGCTGCTACCGGTGCCTGGAGCCGGGCCACACCGCCGTGCTCTGTTCCTCAGAGATGAACCGCAGCAGCGATAGCTACCGCTGTGGTGAGACGGGCCACAAATCAAATACGTGTTTTTGGAGGAAGGAGGAGGCGGAGCGCGAGCGGGAGAGGGATCCCGCTGCGCCCCGGACAAGAAGACCGCGGCCTAGGTCACGGCGGATGGCGCACACGCGCCAGCTGCCGCCTTAGCTGAGGCCCCGGGCGGAGGGCGCTTGGAAGCCTTCCGCTCACCCACGAGAGGTATGGGGTCAGAGGGGGGGAGATGCCGAGCCATGTGTTCCCGGCACGGCATCTCAAAGGGGTGGAAGGGCAGCACCGCTTGTTTGGTATACAACCGAGCTGTGCTGCCAATAGAGCAAAGGTAACGCTGCTGGTGGAGTCGCGGATGCATTCTTGAGTTCCCGTGGCTCCGCCGTAAAGGCGCGAGAAGGAACACCGTTCGTTTTAGTCGGTACGAGTCCGACATAACCTGTGCACCGTCCTTGCGGTGTATGGGTATCCATGAGGATTTCCAACGAAAAAAAAAAAAAAAAAAAAAAAAAAAAAAAGGTTAGGTTAGGTTAGGTTGGGGTACTTGCCAGGTAACCTCCTCGTGAGCCGGATTCTCGCCTGTCTCTTCGGGATACGTCCTGGGAGAACGGCGAGGCTGGCCGGTGTACCCTGGGCATTGGTTGAGTAATTTTTGCTCAATTGCTCACCAATGGCAAATAACCTGGAACGGAGGACCGCTCAAATGGGCCCAATCGTGGGCTCGTTATATGCGGAGGCCGCTTGCGGCTAGGTTGTGGACTGTGGAGAGAAGGGGGTGTCTGGGCTTCCGGCTGGTATGGGTCATCCAGCTTGTCTGGGCTTCCTTCCTTCCTTTCACGGCCGAGGTGGGGCCCGCGGTGGGAGAGTTGTGTCGGTGTTTCGTTGCCGCTCAGCCTGTCCACCGCGGCTTTGGCATGGTCGCTCTGCAGGTTCCGACATGGTGGAGCGCGTTGGGATGAGTGGGTGTCAGAGTCAGACTGCCACTCATTCTACCCACTGCGATCGGGGTGGGGCCGCGGGGGAAGAGTTGTGTTGGTGTATCGTTGCCTCTCAGCCTGTCCACCGCGGCCACGGCGGTACTGCACCGTTAATGCAGCATGGTTGGTAGGAGAGGGCGGGCCTTTGTCGCTTTGGTCCTGCCTGATGATCCTCCATTGGCGGCCGGCGTGCGTGATTGGCCTCACGCACGCTATTGCACTATGGTCGTCACGGTCTGACACTGCTCTAGCGTTTCCCCTAGAGCAGTACGGTGGAGCCCAGCGTTCGAGCTGGGCAGCCCGGAGGCGAAGTGGTGAGGTTTTTTTTTTTTTTTTAATTTTCTTACGCAGGAGGGGAAATCCATTATAGACACCCATGAAACATGAATCGTCTGGGATGTTTGGGTAGTGTTGGACTCGCACCAACTAAAACCCCTCCTGCCTGTGTCATATTGCTGTTTTCATTGATACAGCATTTGGTCCTGTTTTTGTTTCCATCTTTGGATGTATTATGTCAATCTTTATTAATAATAGAAAGTTAAGTTAGTAGTTAAAGTAATATATTAAAAATCTTGAATAATAATAATAATGTCAGATTTTATTCCCATTTGGTCGTCAGTCACAGATATTTGGCTCCATTTCTTATTCCTGCCATTTTGACAACTAGAGCCGCAAATGTTAAGAATATGTTCCGGCGGCGATCGTCATGCATGATGTCTGGTACATTAGTTAAGTTTATATCAGAATCCATGTGGCACTCGCAATCGTATCTCTCCTTACTGTATTTGGGGCATTGGATTATTATGTGAATAATGGTTTCCTCCGATTCGTTATCGCAAGTGCAGCATGGAGTCTGGGCTAGACCTCTTTTGAAGAGGTACGATCGGAAACCTCCATGACCAGTGAATAGTTGTGCTAGGCAGTTGTTTAGATTGATCTTATTTATTATTTTGTAGGCGGATTTGACATTTGGAAAAAATATTTTTGTCACCGCTCCTGTTGATGAATCTTCGTAACGTTTTTGCCATGCGCTTATGGTTTCGTCTCTGATGAGGTGCTTTGCATATGAAAGGGGGAACGCGTCATAAGGAGGTTTTGTTTTTAATTTCAGTGCTGCCTCCTTTGCAAGTTCATCTGCTCTTTCATTTCCTTGTATATTGATGTGTGCCTTGACCCAACAAAACCTAACTTTCCCACCTTTCTCTTTCAAGATCTGCAGCTCGGTACGAAATTTTTTGAGCAATAGGGTTTAGGCCATTCGGATCAGCAAGGCTTTCCAGTGCAGACCGAGAGTCGCTCAGAATTACCGGACATCTTAGACAGATCCTACTGTTGATGAGTTTTGTGGCTCTGTAGATCGCTGCCATCTCGGCTTGAAAGACGCTGCAGTAGTTTGCTAGGGTGAATTTGCCTTTTGCTGTTTCACTTCCATGCTGCCAGCAAGTTACGGCACCCCCCACCTTGCCTTCTATTTTGCTGCCGTCTGTGTATATTTGCGGCGTGTCGGTGGTAACATTTATTATTTCTGTAGCGTCGTTTATTAGTTCGTAATTAAGGTGTTCTCGGAGGGCAGGGTGCGGTAGGGAGAATGGGCTTATTCTACATTCCAGTTCCCTTCCTGGTAGCTCTGGTATTGGCTTGCCTCTTTTTACTAAATATAGTTTTCTTTGCTCGAGAGCTCTTAAATCCAGTGGTAGGGTTGTTGATAATAAGCAGCTAGATGTCAAGGATGTTGTCCTGTGCGCTTTGATTATCAGGTTAGTGAATAATCTCATGGTTCTGTCCAGTCTGGTTCTGACCTGTTTTTTATCCGCTGCTTGTCCCCAAACGTTAGATCCGTACAGAAGTATAGGCTCAATGACAGCACTATAGATTGTTTTGACTATTTTTGGATTGAGTCCCCACTGTGCTCTGGCGGTGCGGCTTACCGATTTATATATACGGACTGCTTTCTTTGCAGCTTCGTCCAAATGAGCCAGGAAGTTGAGGTTTTTATCAATAATAAGGCCCAATACCTTAAGACTGTCTGTAAAATGAATTTCGGTGCTACTCAAGAAAATTCTTGGCTTATCATATTTCAATTTCTTGGTGACGATAATTGCCTGTGTCTTTTGTGCTGCAAAGCTTAGCTTATTGTTTTTGCCCCACTCCGCAATGCTCTCCAGTGTCGGATTTAGTTTTTCTTCTAGTTCCAATCCCGTTTTGCCACTAGCTATGATGAGTATATCATCTGCAAAGGCTTGTACATGCACTGGAAAGTCGCCTGCAGTCTGAAGCAGTGAGTCCAAGAGAACATTCCACAGGAGTGGTCCACAGGTTGAACCTTGTATACAGCCTTTCGTTGTTTGCCTTGTGGTTTCGGCACCCGCGTATGTTATTTCTACGCTTCTTTCCGAAAGGTAGCTTCTAACTAGGTTATAGTGGGACTCACCCAGATTCTTTTTGCGTAGTTCGTCAAGAATTGCTGGCCATCAGGCATTATCAAATGCGCCTTCTATGTCCAACGATATAACCGCCACAATTTGTTTCTTGCTCAAACCTTTTTTAATCTCTTCATTAGCGTCATACAGTGCGTCTTCAGTGCTTCTCTGAGGAAGGAATCCGTATTGTCTGGGGCTGAGGCGCTCTTCATGGCCTAGCTGCCATAGTATTCTATTTGCGAAAAGTTTTTCCAGAACTTTACCCAAAACCGGAAGTAGTCCAATAGGTCTGTAGGCTTTTGGGACTTGGTAAATCTGTCTTGCCCGGCTTTGGGATAATTTTAATTCGTGCGTGTTTCCATTCCCTTGGGAAGTATCCTATTTCTAGACACTTGTTATAAATTGCAAGTAGTGTGCCTGGAGAGGCCCTGTAAGCTGCTTCGCAGATGTCCGAGGTAAACCCGTCGATTCCTGGAGCTTTCTTTGGGTTCATCTTTGCAAACACCGCATCGAGTTCTGCTTTCGTAAATTGAATATGCGGGCCAGTATTTTCCTCAGGGTGATTAAAGTCTGTCTGTCGTCGTTTGTCTGCTTGATCATCAGTGTCGTGGGCTGGATCGTCAGTTGGGTAAAAGGTTTCCGCTAGCAGTGTGGCAGATGCCGACGGACTGAGTACTTGGTCTCTGTCATCGGGGGAGCGAAGCAGCTTGTCTCCCTCTTTTGAGGAGCTGTTTTTTATTACTCTAAAGACCTTCTGCCACATAGTTTCCTTCTCCTGAGTTGAGCAGTACTCTTTCCAGCTATTGGTTATTGAGGACTCAATTAGATTTTTATATTCCAGCTTTTTTTCTTAAAGTTCCTCAAGGAGGAGAGGTCGTCTAACAGGATTGGCGTGTTTAAGTCTTCTCTTAATTCTGATTAGCACTTTCTTTGATTTGTTAAGCTCCTCGTTCCACCATCTATTTCGATTTGTTCTTTGGGAGTTCTTTATTACCGGTATAGCTTCGTGGCTTGCCTTATGCAGGGCTTCCGTGTACTCTTCTATTTTCTTTGAAAGCTGGTTCGCATTCGAGACTGCAGATATTGTGTCTGCATTAATATTTCTGTTTGCTAAAGCTTTCTGGAATACATTGCCAAACTTCAGCCAGTCAGCTTTGTTTGTATTAAATTTCCTCGTAGAACTGTTTGGAAGGTAGCCTTGGCTTTGTTGTATATCGATTCTATATTCAATTTGCCGATGGTCGGTGAGCCGTCCTGTATTTTCGTTCACTTTCCAGTCTTTAATTTTCGGCAAAAGGTGCGTTGAGCAGGCTGTGACATCTACGATGCTAGTATAAAGCCTTTCTCCATGGTAGGTATGGAATGTTGGCGTGCAGCCTTCATTAACGATGCTAAGCTCCATTTGCGCAGCTAGGTGCATAAACGCCGTTCCCCGCTCGTCATCCTGATCGCAGCCCCACCAAATGCTTTTGGCATTTAGATCTCCAGCTATAATAATGTTATTTTCATTAATGCTATTCGCTACAGTATTGACGTGGTCTAGATAGGGCTCTATATCAACATTACCTTCAAAATAGACGTTAACAAAAGCTAGAGTGAAGTCTTTTAAGATAGCCTTAAAACTAACGATATTATTGCTATGCAAACTATTATCTTCAGTAATTATAAGATTCTTGTCTAGAACGATCGCCGCGCTTTTGACTGGGTTGCGATGGTTTGCTTTTGAGTTTTGTATGACTCGGTGGTTGGTGGTGACGTAGCCTTTGTTGCCTACGTAGGGTTCTTGGACTAATATGATAGCTGTTTTGTTCATCTCAGCTTCCGCAATTGCCTCCTTAGTGGCTTCGTATCCCCTGCCTAGATTGACCTGGCTTATTTTTAACTGTTGAGGAACCTCGGCTTAGCAATAATAATTTATCGCTGACCTAGCTATTTTGTCCCATTTTGACCATTCGGGGCATCTGGAGCTGAAAGCGGGGTGGTCTGTTGTGTGGCTCTTTGAAGACGTGCAATTACTGCATTTTGCTGCTATGGACCTGTTTGTGCACTGGCGAGTATCGTGAGGTTCTGCACACAATCCACAGATATAATCTGTCTTGAAGTCCCTCGCCAGATGTCCAAACTTCATGCACTTATAGCATTGGACCACAGGGGACATATCCGACACGTGGATAGGGAGGAATTCTATTTTTAATGTTTCGTCTTTGACTGTTTTCCCGGGCTAACTTCCGCTGTTATGTTGCAGAGTTCATGGTTTCTGGCTCGGGTACGGCGTAGGATTTTTATCTTTTTGTCTTCTTCCGACAGGCTGGACAGTAATTTTGCATTTTGTCTCAAGACTGCTTGTACTATTTTCTCGTCGGTTAAGTACCTAGCTACCCCTTTGAGCTGGATAAGAGAAAGCTTCTGAGCAACTTGAGAAACCGTCAGGGTGGCATCGCTCTCTTTTAAAGCTTTGCCTAATGCGCTTCTTTCGGCGTCGCTGTCACATCCTATTACAACCCTCTGTTTCCGAGTTTTTCTTAATTGATTTATCCCTATTCCTAGTTTGATCACATCGACACCTGCTTTTATCTTTTTAGTAACGTCGTCGCTAGTGTGGGTTGGGTTGGTTGATTCGACTACCAGGCAGTATCTGGGAGTCGAGGCAATTTGAGCGTAGGAGGCTTTTTCGTTTGGTTGTTGGTCAGTTGGTTGCGATAGGCTTTTCCCTGTGTATCTGTGGTGTGGTGGGGAGCAGCTTACACTTTGGAGGCTGTTCGGGTTTGTTTGCGGTTCTATATTTCTGAGCTCGCTTCTTAGGGATTCGATCGCTCTTCGGATAGGATCAGCTGTTTCAAGCGGGACCGAGCTGTGAGACAGCTTCGCCAAATTTAGTGCGAGGATATTTTTAGAGTGTAGTGTGTGTTCGCCGTGCTGTGGAGGGACCGTGAGGCAAATCTCAGCACCGCAGTGCCACCCACTGAGGGGCCAGGCCGAGTTGCATCATTCTGGCGCCAGCCAGTCTGAGGCATATAGCGGCTTCTAGTGAGTACTTTTCTGTGTTTTCTTTTTGATTACGTTGTGGATGGACCTTGCGGCGACTCCCAACGTGATTTAAAAACCAGCGGGACGATATATCGCGAAGCTGTGTGAAGCTGTGCGAAGCGGGGCCAGCTCGGGTCGAGCTGACGGACAGCTTCGGCCAGCTTCGACAAACTTTAGTGTTTTTCGTTTTATTGTGTTGTGGATGGACCCTTGGGCGACTCCCAACATACTTTATTAGTGTGTGTGTTTGAACAATTTATATTTTGTGTGTAAATTGTATGTATATTTGTACAATACGAGTATTTTCGGGTTTTTGTTTTTAAAACATGAGTAGTAAGACTAAAACTACATCCATGGAGGTACCTTCAGGGAGTGCGTTCCGCAAGGTGGCGGAAAAGCGCCCCCTAGAGGCGTTGAGCGACAGCTCTGAGGAGGAACGGAAAGTGGGTTCCGTCAGAAAATGCCCACCCACAAATACGCGCGAGCGGGGCAGGCCACCGACGACCGGCGAATACGTCGGCCTAGCAAAGGCCAAGGAGGACCTGAACGCGGCGAAGCGGGAGGAGCTGAGGCTGCGAGCAGAGGAGGAGCTTGCAGCCTCCACGGAGGAGCTCCGGCGCACGACGCCGCGTCTGTCATCTGGACGTACCACCGACGACAGCGAATCGACAGGCGAGCTTTCGGCGGCTCAGCTTATGAAGGAGGTGACGCGCTGCGTCACATACATCAACGAAGTAGGAAGAAAGTCAAAAAACCTCAAAGGCGAACTAGTCGGTGGCCTAAAAAAGGCCACAGCGGGGATTACAGAGGCTGTGGTCAGACTTGGCGAACTGACGGCCTCCGAAGAGGCTCGTCTAATGAAGACAGAAGTAAGGAAACTGAAGGAAGATAACGTTCGCCTACGTGAGCAAACGGCAGAGCTGGTGGCAGAGCTAAGGGCGCTGAGGCAGGAGGCCTCGCGCCCCCCTCCCAATCCTCCTGCCACCTCACCGGCTGCAGTGGATGTGCAGGCACTCAGCCGCGCAATAACGGAGGAGGTTAGCCGCTCCGTCCTTGCCGCAGTGAGTGAGCGTTTCGGCGCCTTGGAGGCGCGCTGTTTACCCGCGCCCCGCACCCGGTCTGTTGTTGCGGACAGGCCGACGGCGGCTAGTGTTGCCCGCCGCGTGACATATGCCTCCGCCACGGCCGCCTCCACCGCCCGCGCCGGTACCGTACCAGTATCGGCGCCTCTGCGCGGCCGTGGCCGTGGCCAGAGCGGCGCTACGAGCGCGCGAGTGCGCGACGTGTCGAGCGCCCGCACTCCCAGCCGAACGCGCGCCCGCAGTGCCAGCCGCGCGCGCGCCGCGGTCCCTGCCGCCGCCCCATCCAGTATCGTGCGTGCTGCGCCACCGCGCGCTGCCGCTCCTGCATCTGTGTCAGCGATTACAAGCGCGCCACCGGTGCCACCGCGCGCTGCGCCACTGCCGCCGCGCGCCGCGCCGCGTGCTGCCTTGCGCACTGAGCCACTAATAATAAAGGAGACGATTGCCCCACAGAGGCCACTGTTAGCCCCGGCCCCTAGTGCTGGGCCGACAAGGCGTGGACGCAGGAGAAGACGAACACTTGCGGCGATTCGTGCGCCGGATGCGGAGCAGGCACACGTCACTCAAGACGACGGCTGGCAAACTGTCGCGCCCAGGAGGGCCGACACTAATCTCACGCGACGGCAATCGCGTTCACGATCCGCGGGTCGGCGCGGACGAGCGCCGGCCGCACGCTCGGCCGTCCGTGTGCCACGGATGCCACGCTCCACGGCCGTGGCTTTAACATTGCAGCCCGCAGCCGCTGCGAGCGGAGATACCTATGCCGATGTCATACGGGCAGCGAGGCGCAGTGTTGACCTGGCAACACTGGGAATACCGGAGCTACGGTTCCGCGTCGGCGCAACGGGTGCGCGAATCATAGAGGTGCCGGGTGGTACAAGCGGCGACAAGGCAGACTCGCTCGCAGCCAAGCTAAGGGAGGCCCTTGGCTCTGAGCGGGTGTCTGTCACCCGCCCCGTTAAGACGGCGGAGTTACGCCTCTACGGCGTAGAAGAGTCGGTAACCAGCGACGAGGTGATCGCCGCCGTGGCCACAGCTGGCGAGTGTACGCAGGAGTCGGTTACGGTCGGACCGACACGCAGCGGTACAGCGTGGATACGCTGCCCACTCTTCGCTGCCAGGAAGTTGTCGTCGCTCGGGCGCTTGCTTGTGGGTTGGTCGCCTGTGCGTATTGAGCCGCTCGCTGCGCGCCCACTGCGCTGCTACCGGTGCCTGGAGCCGGGCCACACCGCCGTGCTCTGTTCTTCAGAGACGAACCGCAGCAGCGAATGCTACCGCTGTGGTGAGACGGGCCACAAATCGAATACGGATCGAGCCTTTGCCCCGCCCCTCTCAAAAAGACGCCAGCTAGCGGCGGCCCCAACACTGCTGGGGCCGGGCCGCGGCCAGCCCAGCCGACCCCGTCGAGCGAGGGGCGAGTCATTGTTGGAGTGGGCCGTCGCGGGAGGTCTGTCTGTGTGCAATACCGGGGCAGTACACACGTGTGTGAGGCGAGAGGGTGGCTCTGTCGTGGACGTTACCTTCGCGATCGCCGCCCTCGCCCGCCGCGTGTCTGGCTGGAGGGTAATGGAGGGTGTCGAGACGTTGTCGGACCATCGTTACGTACGGTTTGACGTCTCCGCCCCCCCCGATGCCCCAGCCGACGCATGGTCACGGTTGCACGGGGATCCCCCGCGATGGTCGTTAAAGCGATTGGATCGCGACCGGCTCGAGGAGGCGGCTTTGGTCGAGTCCTGGCTCCCGGGTCCCATCGGACACGACCCGGCCGCCGAGGCAGATCGCCTGGGCGAAGCGGTAGCCCGCATTTGCGATGCCGCGATGCCGCGGCTCGGTACGCGTGCGCCTTGGCGCCGCGTGCACTGGTGGACGGAGGATGTGGCACGGTTGCGCGCTGACTGTGTCTGCTGAATTCTAGTACCTCCGGCGATAGTGCCGCAGACTTTGTTATTCTAGTTTTCTTTCATTCCAGTTCTCACTTTTATGCCTCTCGTACTGCCATCCAACATACTTGATCTTTCTATCGTTCATCTCTGTCGCTCTTTTAAGGGTGGGATTTCCCTTCTATCTATTCTACTATCTTGTATTTCGGGTAAATAAATTTACAGCTTATTTTATTTTATGGTATTCAACATTGTTCCTTATTCTACGTCTTACTTACTATTTAATGTCTAATATTTTTTATTTACTATTATTTACATTTCAATTTAACCGCTACTTTTCTATAATTGAGCTCTTTACAGTTCATATATTTCTAGTTACATTGCTGTTACATATTTCTTATTATCAATTACAGTTTCATATGTTTTACAATAAATATACACTATATTCAGAAAACATATTATTTATTACTTGTTTCTTTTTATTACTTTACTAGCTATATTAGTACAATAATCTAAAAATACATTTCTATTTTCCCCTAACATAATAGATCCTATATTATTTACTTCTAATTTATATCTAATTTGTTGCTCAATGTCGAATCTCTCTGAGGCATACACAGGGCATTCAAAAAGCACGTGGGACACGGATTCGTCTGAACCAGGTTCGCAAATGCATGACGAGCTCTCCTTACAGTTGAAACGATTCAAGTATTCCGAGAATCCGCCATGTCCTGTCATCACTTGTGCGATCGTTCCGGTGAATTCGATTTTTCTTACCACTTTATAGGCCGCGATTGCATCAGGGAAAAATATTTTGGTGGTACTAGCCGTCACACCACTCTTGTACCTTTCGTTCCACTCGTCAATCGAGTTCATTCGCAAACGTCGCTTGACGAATGATACGGGGCACTTATCGTAATTCGGCTTCTTTTTACAGTTAAGTGCTGCTTCTTTTGCCAACTGATCCGCTCTTTCATTCCCTGCCAGTCCAGCATGCGCTTTAATCCAAAACAAAACTACAGTTTTATTCTGGCGACTTAAAGTCAGTATGTTTTTCCTGGTATTTACGGCTAGGGAATGCATACTATGTAGGCCAGTGATTGTTTGAAGTGCAGCCATTGAGTCGCTATAGATTGCGAAAGAGGTCTCGTTTCGGCGCAACATCTCTTCACTAGTTCTATGTATGGCGAGGAGCTCCGCTTGGTAAACGGTGCAATATGATGGCAAAGTAAGCTTGACGGCCTTAATTTCGGTCTCCCTATCCCATAGAGATAGCGAGGCGCCGACCCTGCCGTCAATCTTACTGCCATCGGTAAAAATGCGAATTGCGAATTCGCTGTTGGCGTCTAATTGCACCTGGTTTTCCAACGTTTGGAATTCCAGGCATGTCTGCTCTGCTGGATGTGAAGCCTCTTCTGCGGGAGTTCTCTGTTCCACCTCTCTATCTCCAAGATCAGGCAGGGGTAACCCCTTTTTTGCCTCGTACAGCAAAGCTGCTTCCCGGACCCGAAGGTCGAGGGGGAGCACCCCAGCCAGAACAAGTGCCGAGTTTAGTGAAACAGTGCGATAGGCCCTACATATTTTCTGTACGAAGCCTCGTTGTATGGCGTTAAGCTTCTTCCTGATGCAGACCTTGGTTATGGCTTGAGCCCAGACACTGGCCGCGTACAATATTATAGGCTCTACTGTAGCGGTGTATATTGTGCGTATAACTTCCGGGTGAAGACCCCAGCTTATTTTAGCCGCTCTAGTCAATTGTTTGTACGCGGCCACTGCCTTTTTACATACGCTATTCAAATGCGAGTTAAATGTAAGCTTGTCGTCGATTATAACGCCTAACAGTTTTATCTCATTTGTTACACTTATCGCTGTCCCGCCCATGCTCAAGCGCGGGGTGTCGTATTTTAACTTCCTCGTTATCACCATGGAATTAGTTTTATGTGGCGCAAATTTCAGTTTATTTTGGACACCCCATGCACGAACATATTCGAGAGTGGCGTTTGCGCATGTTTCAATTTCTTGTGCCGTATCTCCATGAAACACCAGAACAACATCATCGGCAAAAGCCTGTCCGTATTCAGCTCTGTTTTCCAGTCCTTTTAGGAGCGGGTCGAGGAGCAGATTCCACAATATAGGTCCTCCAATGGATCCCTGTACACAGCCTTTGCTCGTGGCTTTAGTGTATTCTTCGCCAGCGTATCTTACTTTCACTGTCCTGTCTCTGAGGTAGCTGTCGATGACGCGACGTATATTCCGAGGGCAGTTTTCTTCTGCCAACCGAATTCGTATTTTGGGCCACCAAGCACTATCAAAGGCCCCCTCTATGTCTAATGATACCACTAACTATTTTCTTTTGGTCTATTTTGGATCTAATGTATTTCATCAATACATAAAGGGAGTCTTCGGTGCTCTTCTGGGGCATAAACCCATACTGTCTTTTGCTAAGTCTAGGTATTAGGTGGTACTTTACTCTTGTCATCACCATTTTTTCGTAAATCTTCCCAAACAAGGGGAGTAAGCCTATCGGTCGGTAAGATTTTGGCGTATTATAGTTATCCTTTCCCGGTTTCTTCAGTACTACTACAGTTGCCTCCTTCCAGATTTTTGGGAAGTGGTGCAGCTCCAAGCATTTATTTAATATAGCTAGGAAAAGCTTCGGATCGTTTCGGATGACATTGGCACAAATATCCGCGGTGAAACCATCTGACCCAGGCGCCTTTTTAGGATTAAACGAATCTGTAGCCATGTACAGTTCGGTCAAAGTAAACGGTGGGTCCTGTTGTTCGTTAGTTTCATGCTGCGTATTGACTTTCTCTGCCGCTTCTCTGATAGAGAAGTGTTCGTCATTGTCCTCATCTATTCTATCTTCAGGATAAAAGGTTTCCACCAACATCTGCGGTTAGGTTTTTTTTTTTTTTTTTATAAAAGAAAACTAGTTTTCCATAGACATTTCGTCCATGCTCTTTTTTAGGTTATTTATTTATTGATTATATTGTTATTATTTTATTGGCGTGCAGTGCCGTACAAATATATTTATTAAGTTACTTTATCTAATACATGCAAATTTATGGGTTACTAGGGTAAATAAATATAATATATAAACATTTTTTTTTTTTTTTTTTAATATTATTTTTTTTTAGTTTTATTATATATTTTTAATTGTTATGTTTAATTTTGATTTATTTTAACTAAGTATATAGTAAATTTTTTTTTTTTTTTTTTTTTCCTCTAGTAACCCAAACAAAAACTTAAAACTAGGTCAGTCCGGGTTCCTCTCGTGTTGTAGACTTTAGAGGTGTTTGTCGTGTCTGCGTAGTGAAATTTAGGTGTTGGTAAGGTCTGCTAGTGTTTCTATGGTTTTGTAGTCTCGGTTCTTCATGGCCATCTTGATGTTGTAGTCCAGGATGGTGTTAGGACTCTTTATGCCATTCTTGAAGAACCGTCCTGTGGCGCTGTCGGTGCTGTCCGTGTAGAAGGTGCATGTGGTTGTGTGTCTTGTAATAGCGACTACTGCATGAGGTACACTGTCATGTAGTTGGAGTTTCCTTGAGGACGCCTGGATTATTACTACGTCGTCGTAGGTTAGTCCCTGTGCTTCGTGTACTGTTAGGACGCTTGAGTTAGTGGCATTCCCATACCCTGAATTTTTTAGAAGCGTCTTGTCCTCTTGGGTGAAGACGAGGTAGAGGGTGTTTGGCTGGTCTTTGGGAATGACTGCGTCTGAGTATGTTTTCAGCATGAGGGATGTGACGATTTTTTTAGACGAGTAAATGCCACTGTATACTCCATGGAGGGCATAAGCGACGTCCATTGGGTTCCTGTGTGTACATTACAGTTCTTGGGTGACTGAAGCCATAAGAGTTGGTCTGTTGTATTCCATGGTAAAAAGATTTTGACGGTCAATGAAGGGCAGTTGGTTTATATCTCCAATGATAAAGATTTCCTTTGCCCCAGTGATTACCGTTGTCATTACCACGGCTCCAAAGTGGTTCATTAGGGCTTCGTCGACTATTAGTCTCCTGCAGTAGGTCTTTTCTGTGGGATGGACACCGTTGACTAAGATCGAGGCCATTGTACGAACTTTCCCGTTTGTTTTAATATTGTATTTACCCTCGATCTTTGCTCGCAGGTCTTTTGCGGCTTCGGAGGTTGTTGTTGTTATGATGTCGTCTACGGTGTTAAAGTTGTTGATTACCCATGTTGTCTTGCCGCAGCCGGGGACTCCGTTTACCCATTTGATAATTGGTGGTGACCAGTTGTCCAAAGATGGCTCTCCTGTGGCAGTTGTGGATATTGTATTTGCCATTTCCAGGATTTTATCTACGAGCCACACTTTTGTATCTTTAGTAGTCACTACTAATGGGTCCTGCTCCGTTGCCTTGAAGGTGATGTTGCCGGTTCTTTCAGTCTCTTCTTTGTCCGCTTCGACAAAGCCTTCCGATGAGTTATATGCTGCCATATGTGTGGTGATTGGCTTCCCTTTGATGGTTTGGGAAGTGTTGTTATCATAGATTGTGGCCTCAGTTTCTTCAAGTATGATTTTTAGATATCCTTCACTTTCCCTATAGAAGGCTTCTAAGATGTCAATGCATACTTTGCGGCACACAGTCTTTGATGCTACTAGGATGGCTTTATATTCCAGAAAGGCGTTGATGTAGTGGTCTTTAACTGAGTCGGCTTTCCTGAGGTTTGGAGGTGTCACTATCCCCTGGTCGGCTAGTGTAGTTTGTTTGGACAGCTTCTTTTCTCTCTTTGTTTGTGTTTTTTTAAGGAATGTGAGTGCTGCAGTGCCCTGGTTGTGGTCATTTTTAAGTTTCCTTATTTTTCTCGCCAGTATGTTGGGCATGGATGTTGCTGCGGCACTGATAGATTAAATAATAGTTTTTTGGTGTTCTTTGTCTTTAGTGGCGCCCTTCGACGTTCCCTGTGCGGCTATGGTTTCCTTTACCTGGAGTCTTTCTGAGCCACTTGTGGTGTCGTCTACTGGGTGCCCCCAGCAGTCTGTTGGTTGTGTGCGGGACGGGTTTGGAGGCTTTAGATGGTTTAGATTTTCTCCCCTGTCCTCGTATATGACGATCTCATGATAATGTGAGGCTTTGATGCATCCGACATAGTTTTTCGTGTGGCCCTTAATGAAACTGACGGTCATGGAGTCTATGCTTATTTTCCGTGGGGTGAAGGTATCTTTGGATTCACTCAATTCGGTTAGTAGAGCACAGGCTTTTTGAAATTGGTCTGTTTCATTGTGTGCTTCGAGTAGTACTATAGTTTTATTCTGTACTCGGAGGATTTTGCAGACTTGATTTGTTATGACTATGTCGGGTAATTCGTCATATAGTCGTTTTTTTATGTTTGTTTTGTTGGTGTCATTGTTTTTAAGTTTTGCCAGGCCCGGTGAAATAGCGACTCCCTTTGATGAGGTTGTTTGGCAAAAACTTATTCCAAGTTTTTCAGAGTTGCAGTCCATGAATAGTGCCACTCCTTTTATTTTGATTCCTGGGCTCCCAGTCTCGCCACTCTCTAGGAGTGTCTGTAGCGTGACAATTCTGGGAGATTGGGCATCGGGTACGGTGGAGATTGTTTGATGGGCTGTGGTGGTGCCCTGCACCGTTGTTGATAGAGTGGTGAGTGTGATATTCCTGGCTGCAGCTGAGAAGACAGGGTTGTTAATGGTTTTTCTTATCTTGTCAACTATTGATTGTGCAACTGCACTAGCTGTATGTTTGAGAGTTTTCTGGTTTTTATCCCTTTGTTGGGTTTGGGTGTGGAGTACCGTTGAGGATGTTTGATGGACAGTCGCTGTGTTCTGCACCGTTTGTGATGAAGTGGTTGGTGTGCTGTTTCTTTTCACAGCGACTGAGAAGATAGAATCCAAGTAATTCAGAAAGTCCTTTCTCTTTTTTTTGTCTGTAATAAACTCTCTTAAGTTGTTCTCTGAGAGTTTGGTGTTTGTTTTAAATTCTAGGTCCAGCCTTTTTGTGATAAATCTGGGGCAGTCGTAAATAATGTGCCACACAGATTCTGTGATGTTCTCGTCACATTCACACCCTGGATGATTGATTAGTTTAAATCGGTGTAGGTATTGTGCGATTCCCCCGTGGCCGGTTAGAGCTTGTATTTGGAGAGCCGTGGGTTTTGTCTCCCTTGTGAATTTGTAGGCTTCCTTGACGTCAGGTAGGAACGTCCTGGTGATGGTTCCGGTTTTGGAGGTGTCGTACCACTGCGGTTAGGTTAGGTTGGTTAGGTTAGGTTAGGTTAGGTTAGGTTCCCCCTCGAGTGGTGTCCGCCTTGTCGTGGCGGGGGGGCTGAGTAGCGTCGGACAATCCAGTCCGGCGTGAAACTAAGAGACACCTACAGTGGATGACGCCGACATTTCGTCGGCTGTGCATAGAGCGGAGCCTTCAGGGCCAGACTGCTCTGGTGGATTGCTCCGAGTGGACTCTGTCCTCAGAGACCATGGCGGATGCAGCATGGACGGGTCCGGCGGGCACTTTGCTGTGCAACTGGACAGGCTATTGCCACCGTCGTATCGTAACCCCGTCGCTAGGTGTCGTTGATCATGTCTAGCGGCCTAGTTAGGCGGGAACGAGGGGCTTGCCTTAATTGGCTGGCCCGCGAGGAGTAAACCTCTATAATAAATCCTCAATTCTCGACGTTACGGTCCGTGACGTCGGGATGCTCGAAAGAGCGGCTGGGGAGCTCATCAGCCACTAATGGCCAACCCTGGGAACCACCCGTCCTCCCAGGCGTATTAGGGTTATCGGGACATCACCGGATCTCTGTCCCGATGGACCGAATATTTCTCCGGTACTCGTGGGAATAGGATGGAAAATATAAAAACCAATACTTCTTACGAGATTGATGGGGTCGGGGGGGAAAATGAGAGGGATGGGAGAGGGGGGGAGGGGAATAACAAAAATGAAAACCAAGAAAGGATGCTGCGAGAATGCAGCGTTAACATAGAACCGATTAAGGCGATCTGGAGACGGCCGAGCACACCACTTCCGGTAGTGGATCGCTTGCTCTCTGAGGAGAGTGGAGCTAATATGGATCTTTCAGGCGTAGAGACGCCAGACACCAGCACTCCTACAAAGAAAGACGTCAGGTTTAAAAAAGAAAAAAGGAAGCGACCGGGAACGTCGCACTCCACGGACAATACATTTGCTCCCGTTGAGCTAAATTACGAACAGGAGGAGGATGAGTCACCAGCCCTCAAATTTTTAAAAGCAAGGAGTGGCAGGGGCAGAGGAGCCCACTACTCGGGGCTGTCCCAAGCACGCCGAGAGCTGAAGGAGCTTGATACCGATTTTGACTCCGATTCTACGGCAGCTGAGGACCCAGCACCAGATCCCACCAGTGAGGCGCTTATAAGGGCAGCGGAGAAAAACGCAGAGGCCCTTACAGACGTCGCTAAAAAATCGGGTAACCTCAAGGGCACCTATGTCAAAATCATCAAGGAGTCAACGGCGTCCCTCCTTGACGTTGCAAAGAAGTTGGCAGCGAAGTCAGCCTCTGATGAAGTGCGTCGGCTTCAAGCCGACAACAAAAGGCTACGAGGCCAACTTAGTGCGCTTCAAGTCGAGGTGTCAGCCATACGACGTGCCTTCTCGGAGAAAGAAAAACCCGTCAAGGATGCCGATGAAGGCAAAACTCACGATGACGCCCTTGTAACGAGGGCTGAATTCTTGCAAGCGATCCGGGGGCTTCAGAGTGAGTTACTTAACCAAATAGGTGACATGGTTGCGGCCCGATTCGACGGTCTTGAGGTGGATGGACGTCTTCTTCCATCACAAATCCGACGGCCACCACTGGCAGCTGACGCGAAGCGTGGCAAAAATCCCACAGTCGCATCAGGGTCAGCCAAGACTCCAACACCAGTCGCCTCTGGGTCAGCGAAGGCCTCAACAACACCACCAACCACGTTGATGCCGCCCGCAAATCTACCAAAACGGGCAAATAGAAATAAGGGAGGCCCCCCAAAGAAGGGAAAACCTCAGCAAGGAACTTCCGGCACTCCGCCAGCTCCAAAAAAAACCCCGGAGGTGGACCATCCTGCTCCAACAGAGGAGGATGAATGGTCAACTATAACCAAGAAGAAGAGTTCTAAGAAGACTCCAAAATCACAGGAGGCGGCTGCAGCAAAACCTGCGAAGAAAAAGCAATCCCGCGTGCCCAAGACGCCCAAGACCCAAGCGGTCGTAATAGCGTTAAGTCCGGAGGCAGTGGCGGAAGGTATGACATATGCCAATATCATTACCAAGGCCAAACAAAGTGTCAGCCTGACAGAGCTAGGGATAGGCCCAGTTAAGTTCCGGACCACCATCACGGGGGCCCGATTGATCGAGCTCCCCAAGGAGACAACATCAGCCCAGGCTGACACACTGGCGGAAAAAGTGAGAACGGCCTTAGGGGATGCGGCAAAAATCAGTCGCCCATCGAAGTCGGCAGAAATCCGAGTCACAAATCTCGACGACTCGGTTACTGTCGACGAACTGGGAGTCGCCCTGGCAGAGAAGGCCGGTTGTCTCGCAGCGAAACTAAAAGTAGGACAAATACACACAGGACCACAAGGGGCGGGCGCTTCCCGAGTGTCGGGTCCTGTGGATATCATAAAGCGTCTTGCGGCGGCTGGCAAGGTTGTGGTCGGTTGGTGCCCTGCCATAATTCACTTGGTAGACCAGCGCCCAATGCGGTGCTACAGGTGTATGGGTGCCGGACACGCAGGTCAACGATGCACATCGCCCAAAGATCGCAGCAATCTCTGTTATCGCTGCGGTGCCGATGGGCACAAAGCTGCAGGCTGCCAGGCGCCACTAAAATGCACTGTGTGTGTGTGTAACCCTCCCCCGGTTAGAGGACGCTTGCCTGCCACTGGCGGGAAAGCGGCAGGTGGAGCTCCGCAGGAGCTTGAAATGGAACAACATTAATGTCTGGTCCGCTCAAGCTCCTGCAATGTAACGTGAACCACTCCGCGGCGGCGCAGGATCTTCTGTGTCAAACCGTCGCGGAGTGGAAAGTGGACGTGGCGATGGTGGCGGAGCCGTATTTCGTCCCGTCGGCAGCCAACTGGTTGGCTTCAACGGACGGCTCCGCCGCAATAATGGCGGCAAATGTCTCAGCGGGCCCACCTCTAGTTCTCAAGGAGAGGGGGCCCGGCTTCGTGGTAGGAAAGCGGGGTGAAGTAATGATCGTTTCGACGTACTTCTCCCCTAACCGCAGTCGGGCTGACTTTGATCAATTCCTGACTGCGATAGAGGGGGCGATCCGGAGGGCACCTCCCCTTCCGGTGCTGGTGGCTGGGGACTTCAATGCCAAGTCCCGCAGTTGGGGATGTCCCAGCACAGACGCCCGGGGTGCTGATCTGGAGTCATGGGCATCTAGCCTAGGACTGCAGATCATCAACCGAGGGTCCGCCCCTACGTGCGTCCGGTGGCAAGGCACGTCAATAGTCGATGTGACCTTTGCCACCCCTGCCCTCGCCAGCCGTATCAACGACTGGCGGGTGGAAGAGAATGTGGAGACACTATCGGACCATCTATACGTCCGGTATGAGGTCTTCCCGGTGTCTAACGGGGCCCGATATAGCAGGGGTCCCATGGAGGTTGCCATCCCAAGGTGGGCACTCACCAAGCTCCGCCCCGAAGTGGTGGAGGAGGCGGCGATGGTGAGAAGCTGGACTGATATACCTGGTCACCTCGCCGAGGACGCCGATGGCATGGCCGAGAATTTCGCAGAAGACCTACGAGTAGTCTGCGATGCGGCTATGCCGAGGACGCACGTCCTACCACATAGGAGACAGGTGTACTGGTGGACACAGGAAATCTCTGACCTGCGCTCTACCAGTATGAGGGCCAGACGCGCTTACACACGCTGCCGCAGACGCGCCAACACCACACCCGACGAGGAACAAGACCTACGTCGTGAGTTTAGAGAGGCCCAAAAAGCCCTGCGAGCTGAAATTCGCAGGGCAAAGGAGGAGTCATGGGAGCGCTTCATAGCGCTCCTAGACGACGACCCGTGGGGGCGTCCATACAGGACGGTGAGGGGAAAATTCAGGTCACTCTCACCTTCCACGTCAACAATGGAAGGAGGGCTCTTGAACGGAGTGCTGGGCACGTTGTTCCCGGACCCTGGCCCATTCGAGCCCCCAAGAATGACGCCCCCAATGGCTCCTCCAGTCGAGCGGCAGGAAGGGCATCCAGTGTCGAATGGGGAGTTCGGCGCTGTGATGCACCGGCTCCGGCGTAAGACGAAAGCGCCGGGACCGGATGGTGTCCCAGCTAAGGTGCTGGCTTTAGCATTAGGACCCCTGGAAGAGCGATTCCGGGCGGTGCTCAACAAGTGCATCGCCACGGGCCGCTTTCCAGGGCGATGGAAAATGGGGAAACTCTGTCTCCTCAGAAAGGAGGGACGCCCCATCGACCACCCGTCGGCGTATAGGCCTTTGGTTCTGCTCGACGAGTCCGGGAAGTTCTTCGAGAAGGTTCTCGCTTTCCGGATCGTTGAGCATCTAGAGGGTGAGGGACCCAACTTGAATGATTGTCAGTATGGGTTCCGAACTCGTCGGTCCACAGTGGACGCAATTGCCCACCTTAAGGGATGGACAGAGGCGGCCACTGCTCGTGGGGGGACTGTCGTTACGGTGTCACTCGACATTCGCAACGCCTTCAACAGCCTCCCCCATGAATGTATAGTCGAGGCACTCCAATTTCATGAAGTGCCTCTGTACCTGCGCGACCTCGTAAAGGACTATTTAAGTGGTCGAGAAATCCTTTACGAAGGTACAGATAGAAGAGTCCAGTCTCGGAAAATGGTGGCAGGTGTGCCCCAGGGTTCAGTGCTAGGGCCACTGCTCCGGAACCTGGGGTACAACTGGGTTCTGCGGGGCAGCCTCCTACCTGGAATGGAGGTTGTTTGTTTCGCTGACGATACTCTAGTCGCGGCGAAAGCAAAAACAGTGGAGGAGGCGGTCCGCCTTGCATCGGTCGGCACAACATTAGTTGTCAGGCGCATCCGCCTTCTCGGCCTGGAAGTGGCACTCGATAAAACGAAAGCCATAGCCTTCCAGGCCCCTCGTCGCAGAATCCCATCGGAGCTTCGTGTCCGAGTGGAGGGGTCCAATATCTCCCTCCCCTCTCAAAAAGACGCCAGCTAGCGGCGGCCCCAACACTGCTGGGGCCGGGCCGCGGCCAGCCCAGCCGACCCCGTCCGGGGCCGAGGAGGACAGTATGCAGGCTGAGTGATGGCCAGGCTTCTCCAGGCAAACCTTAACTGCTGTGCCAGAGCTCAGGACCTACTGGTTCAGAGCGTAGCTGAATACGGAGTGGACGTCGCAGTGGTGGCGGAACCATACTGGGTGCCGCCGACCGGCCAGTGGGCAGCTCTTTGCGAAGGGCCTGGCACGGACGTCAGCCGGCCATGGCTGGGTGGCAGCAGAGCTGGAGGGCGAGTACCTGGTGGTGGCATGTTATTTCTCACCCAACCGGCCGCTCCACGAGTTCGAGTCCTACCTGGAGGACCTCGGGGCGGCCATTGAGCTAAGTGGCGTTGGAAATGTCATTGTGGCTGGGGATTTTAACGCAAAGTCCCCAGCGTGGGGTTCGCCGGTCGCAAGTGCGAGGGGCGAGTCATTGTTGGAGTGGGCCGTCGCGGGAGGTCTGTCTGTGTGCAATACCGGGGCAGTACACACGTGTGTGAGGCGAGAGGGTGGCTCTGTCGTGGACGTTACCTTCGCGACCGCCGCCCTCGCCCGCCGCGTGTCTGGCTGGAGGGTAATGGAGGGTGTCGAGACGTTGTCGGACCATCGTTACGTACGGTTTGACGTCTCCGCCCTCCCCGATGCCCCAGCCGACGCATGGTCACGGTTGCACGGGGTGGTCGTTAAAGCGATTGGATCGCGACCGGCTCGAGGAGGCGGCTTTAGTCGAGTCCTGGCTCCCGGGTCCCATCGGACACGACCCGGCCGCCGAGGCAGATCGCCTGGGCGAAGCGGTGGCCCGCATTTGCGATGCCGCGATGCCGCGGCTCGGTACGCGTGCGCCTTGGCGCCGCGTGCACTGGTGGACGGAGGATGTGGCACGGTTGCGCGCTGACTGCGTCGCGGCGCGTCGCGCCTTTGCCCGCTGCCGCCGGCGGCGCCGTGCCCGTGACCCGGGAGAGGAGGACACGCTTTACGCCGCATACAGGGAGCGTGTCGCGGACCTGAAGAGGAAGGGGCCGGCCGCCGACGACGGGCCAATATGTTGGCCTCGCTAAGGCAAAGGCGCAGCTCGCTGCGGCCGAGACGGAAGAGCTCATCGTCCAAGCCGAAAAAGAAATCAGCGCTAAAGTTCAGGCGATGAATAGAACAAGGGCGGAACTGGCTGTTAGTAGCAATGATGATGATGGTAAAACAGCTGAGGGCCTTAAAAGATCAGTGGCCGAAGGCGTGGATATTATTCTGCATGTCGCCAGCAAATCAAGCCACCTGAAGGGCACCTTCCAAAAAGCCCTGAAAAATGCGGCAGTAATAATTTCTGATGCTGCAGAATTGCTGGCTGAAAGAACAATATCCACGGAGACCAAGGAGTTGCAGGCAGCTAATGACAAACTAGTTGCCGAGGTCGCTGAGCTGAGGAAAGAAATGTTAAGCCTACGTGCTTCAGTTGAAAGTACTCGCTCAAAGCAACCAGCGGCCGAAACCAACGAGGAGCTTGTCCGCACTATTATGCTCCAGGTGGGGGGAATGGTGAATGCTCGATTTGAAGCGCTCGAGGAACGACTCCTTCCTGAGCGGTGCCTTCACCCACCGCTTCGGTCCGACGGCAAAACGCTACCAGCAAGCGCCAGCCGTGAGCCTGCAGAGCCCACAGCCCAACGAGTGGCGCCAAAAAAGAAGGAAGCAAAAACGAAAGAAAAGCAGACTAAAAAGACGGCTCCACTGCAGAAAACACCTGAGCCACTGCCACCTGCTCCTACTACTCAGGACGAGGACGAGGGCTGGACAACCGTCGTCAAACGGGGCGCCAGGCACAGGAGAGAAAAGACGGCCAAGGCGGCGCCAGTTCCGGAGAATACCAAACCCAAGAAGGTTAAGAGGTTACGCCCTCCCCGGTCTGCAGCGGTCGTGATCACGCTGCAGCCTGAAGCAGTTGAAAAAGGTGCAACCTATGCGGCAGTTATGACCGAGGCGAGGGCAAAACTGAACATTAAGGAACTGGGAATTCCGTCCCTGAAATTCCGGAAGGCAGCCACAGGGGCACGAATATTTGAAGTCCCAGGTGCAGCAAGCGGTGAAAAAGCGGACTCCTTAGCCACAAAACTAAGGGAGGCACTAGGCGACAGCATAGTGAAGGTTTCCAGGCCGATAAAAACGGCAGAACTCCGCCTTACCGGACTGGACGACTCTGTCACCAAGGAGGACATAGTCAACGCCGTTACTAGTAACGGCTGCCGACCCGAAGAGGTAAAGGTCGGAGAAATACGTTTTGACACGTCCGGCACCGGAACTGTGCGCCTGAGCTGCCCGGTGGCAACGGCGAACAAAATGTCGAAGGCTGGCAAGCAGCTCACAGGCTGGGTCTCGGCATCGGTGAAACTCTTGGAAGCAAAGCCGCTTAGATGTTTCCGCTGCTTTCGAGAGGGCCATGTCCGAGCCCAGTGCTCAGAGGAGGTAGACCGCAGTAGCTTATGCTACCGCTGTGGCCAGCCTGGGCACAAAGCAGCGGCCTGTGCTGAGGAGCCCAGTTGCCCGTTATGCAAAGCAGCGGGCAAAGATGCGAAACACAGGGTGGGAAGCAAGAAATGCTCCCCGCCCAAATTCAAGAAGAAAAAGGCCGCAATTGCGCCGCCTGCTGAGGCTTCTACCTCGGTCACAGAAGGGACGGAGACTATGGACACTTAATGGCCTATAGTCTCCTACAGGCAAACCTCAACCACTCCGCCCGCGCGCAGGATCTCTTCCTGCAAAGCATGGCGGAGTGGTCAATAGATCTGGCGGTGGCTGCCGAGCCCTATTTCGTCCCTCATAGGGATAACTGGTTCGGGGATGTGGGTGGCTTGGTGGCCATTATTGTGTCAACAACTGCGGGCCCGGTAACAGAAGTTGCCAAAAAGATTGGATTGGTTGCTGTTTTGTGGAGGGAGATCGTCGTCGTCGGGGTGTATTTCTCCCCCAACCGATGCCTCGCCCAATTTGAGAACTTTCTGGAAGAGGTGGGAGACGTCATAAGGCGTCACCCTCTGAGCCCGGTGGTTGTGTTCGGGGATCTCAATGCCAAATCCACGGTATGGGGATCGCCCGCCACCGATGTACGTGGCGAGGTATTGCAAGAGTGGGCGATGGTGACTGATCTCTGGATTCTCAACCAGGGGTCGGTTGCTACGTGCGTGCGGCAGCAGGGCGAATCAATCGTGGACGTTTCGTTCGCAAGCCCTGCTGTAGCACGCCGAGTACGTGGCTGGAGGGTTCTGGCCGATGTGGAGACGCTGTCGGACCACAGATATATAAGGTTCGACGTAGCTGTTTCGCCAGATTCTCCGGCCATACATCGTCGATGCACCTCGGCGACACCCCGATGGGCACTAACGCGCATCGATAGGGACATGCTGGTGGAAGCCTCCGTCGTACAGGCCTGGATTCCAGAGGAAGAAGGGCCTCTAAATGTTGAGCGAGAAGCGGACTGGTTTCGGGAGGCAATGACGCAGGTCTGTGATGCTTCTATGCCCCGGACCAGTGCCCGACCTCCAAGGCGTCAAGTGTACTGGTGGTCTGAGGAAGTAGTCGCTCTTCGCAATAACTGCGTGGTGGCGAGGCGCCGGTACACTAGGCATCGCCGCCTTCGTGGGCAGGGCCGTGACGCAACGACGGAGGCACAGCTGTACGAGTCCTATAGAGACTGTAAAAAGACTCTGCAGCTGGCCATCAGCCGGGCCAAGACTCAGGCTAGGGAAGAGCTCCTCGAGACTCTCAATGGGGACCCATGGGGCCGCCCCTACCGAATGGTGCGGGGTAAACTCCGATCGTGGGCCCCTCCAGTGACGGAGAGTCTGCAGCCCCATCTGTTGGAAGAGGTCGTTAGCGCCCTTTTTCCATATCGGGCGGAGTACACACCTCCTATTATGGCACCACCCCGGTCTCACCGGGCTGATAATAGTGGAATGGAGGCTGGGGTGCCAGGTGTGAGTGATGGGGAGCTCGGCGCGGCTATATTAAGACTCCGGAAGAAGAATGCTTCTCCGGGGCCTGACGGCATTCCTGGCCGCGCGTGGGTCTTGGCGCTGGATGCCCTCGGGGACCGGCTCAAGCGGCTATTTAACGCCTGCTTAGAGTCAGGACGGTTTCCTTCTAGGTGGAAAACGGGCAGATTGGTCCTTCTACGGAAAGACGGGCGTCCCGCGGATAATCCTTCTGCATACCGCCCTCTGGTGATGCTTGACTAGGTGGGAAAGTTATTCGAGCGTGTCATAGCTTCTCGCCTCAACGGGCCCCTGCATCGTACGGGACCCGATTTATCGGAGTACCAGTTCGGGTTTCGAGAGGGTCGTTCGACGATCGACGCGATCACTCGCGTCAAGGCTCTCTCGGACGAGGTGGTTTCCCGGGGCGGGGTGTTGGTGGCGGTGTCTCTTGACATCGCAAACGCGTTTAACACCTTGCCCTGGTCCTGTGTCGTGGAGGCGCTCCGATATCATGGAGTGCCCTCATACTTGCAGGAACTGGTGGGGTCTTACCTGCGGTGCAGGCAGGTCACGTACAGCACGGGCGGTCGTGAAAGGCGTAAGGAAATGTCGTGCGGTGTTCCGCAGGGCTCGGTCCTTGGCCCGCTGCTGTGGAACATCGGCTACGACTGGGTGCTGCGGGGTGCCCTACTCTCGGGCGCAAGCGTAACGTGTTACGCTGATGATACGCTGGTCACGGCGCGAGGGGACAACTGGCGGGAGGCTGCCCGTCTTGCAACTGCAGCGGTGGCGCAGGTTGTCGGCAGAATACGGTTGCTGGGACTGAGGGTGGCACTCGAGAAATCTGAGGCCCTTTGCTTTCATGGGCCCAGAAACGCGCCGCCCCAAGGGTCCCACATCGTAGTGAGTGGTGTACGAATTGAGGTCGGGTCCAACATGAGGTACCTTGGGCTCGTCCTCGACAGTCGTTGGAATTTCCGCGTCCACTTCCGGCGTTTGGTCTCCAGGTTGATGGCTGCGGCCGGTGCTCTTTCCCGGCTGCTGCCGAATCTGGGGGGGCCTAATACAGCATGCCGTTGCCTGTACTTAGGGGTCGTGCAGTCCATGGCGTTATACGGTGCCCCCGTATGGTCTGACGCTCTGACTGAGCCGAATCTCGCCCAATTGCGAATGCCGCAGAGGGCAATGGCCATCAGAGTAATACGGGGGTATCGCACCGTCTCCTATAGGGCGGCGTGTGTGCTGGCGGGGTCACCGCCTTGGGAACTCGAGGTCGAAGTCCGTGCGTCTGTGTACAGATGGCGCGCGGAACTGCGAGCCCAAGGCGAATTGCCTCAGGCGGAGGAAGAAGGACGGCGGAAATTGCTGATCCGACGGTTCCTCCTAGGGAGATGGAGGGAACAGCTAGCCCTTCCCGGGGCTGGCGTAAGAACCGTCGAGGCCGTCCGTCCAGTGTTGTCAAAATGGACGGACAAACGGCGAGGACCACTCACATTTCGGCTCACCCAGGTGCTCTCGGGGCACGGCTGCTTCGGCAAGTACCTGTGTGATATAGCTGGAAGAGAGCCGACGACGAGGTGCCATCACTGTAGTTGCGACGTGGATACGGCGCAGCACACACTGGAGGATTGCCCTGCCTGGGCAGAGCTGCGCCGTGCACTCGTCGCAGTCGTGGGGACCGACCTCTCGCTGTCGGCCGTGATAAAATCCATGGCTGGAAGCGAGAGGGCGTGGAACTGTGTTCTGTCCTTCTGCGAGGAGGTTATATCGCGAAAGGAGTCGGCGGAGAGGGAGAGGGAGATCGATTTAACTGCCCTCCCTATTCGCCGCCGGAGAGCCGGGCGCAGGAGGAGGGTCGAGGACCTACACCTGCCCCCATAGGTTAGGTTAGGTTAGGTTAGGTTAGGTTAGGTTAGGTTAGGTTAGGTTAGGTTAGGTTAGGTTAGGTTAGGTTAGGTTAGGTTAGGTTAGGTTAGGTTAGGTTTCCCCCTCGATCGGTGTCCGCCTTGTCGTGGCGGGGGGGCTGAGTAGCGTCGGACAATCCAGTCCGGCGTGAAACTAAGAGACACCTACTGTGGATCACGCCGACATTCCGTCGGTTGTGAATAGAGCGGAGCCTTCAGGGCCAGACTGCTCTGGTGGGTTGCTCCGAGTGGACTCTGTTCTCAGAGACCATGGCGGATGCATCATGGACGGGTCCGGCGGGCACTTTGCTGTGCAACTGGACAGGCTTTTGCCACCGTCGTGTCGTAACCCCGTCGCTAGGTGTCGTTGATCATGTCTAGCGGCCTAGTTAGGCGGGAACGAGGGGCTTGCCTTAGCTGGCCGGCCCGCGAGGAGTAAACCTCTATAATAAATCCTCAATTCTCGACGTTACGGTCCGTGACGTCGGGGTGCTCGAAAGAGCGGCTGGGGAGCTCATCAGCCACTAATGGCCAACCCTGGGAACCACCCGTCCTCCCAGGCGTATTAGGGTTATCGGGACATCACCGGATCTCTGTCCCGATGGACTGAATATTTCTCCGGTACTCGTGGGAATAGGATGGAAAAAAAACAAACTAATACTACCTGCGAGATTGTTGGGGTCGGGGGGGAAAATGAGAGAGTTAGGAGAGGGGGGGAGGGGGATAAAAAAAATAAAGACAACAAAAGAATGATGCTGCCAGAGTGCAGCGTGGTTATGGAACCATTGAAGATGATCAGGAAGCGACCAAGTACACCACTTCCAGCTATGGATTACTTGGTCTCTGATGGAAGTGGGGACCAACGTGAGAGGGACAGGTCTCCTGTCAAGAAGGTTTCCCGGTCCAAAAATGGACGTGGTGGGGGAACCCACTACACCGGAGCAGCAAGAGCTCGTGCAGAATTGGGTGATCCTGAGTCCGACTCTGAATCGGATTCATCGACTATTAATCACCCGGCACTGGTCAGCCCAACACTAAGCCCTGGACAGAAAGATTACTTAAAAGTGCCCACTAATGAGGCACTTATACAGGAGGCCGAGAGAAGCGCGGAGGCCCTGACTGAAGTCGCAAGGAAGTCAGGAAACCTCAAAGGCACTTGTGTTAAGTCTATAAAGGAGTCAGCAGCATCACTCCTTCAGGTTGTAAAGGAGTTGGCCGCGAAGTCGGCTTCAGACGAGGTCCGCCGGCTGCAAGCGGACAATAAGCGACTCCGTGGCCAGCTTAATACTCTGCAAGAGGAGGTGGTGGCTATCCGCCGTGCATTCTCCGAGCGCGAGAAGCCCCACACTAAAGCACAGCTGGCTGAACCTCGTGACACCGATCAAGACAGTGTCACGCGCGAAGAATTCTTGAAAGTGATTGGGGGCCTGCAGAATGAGCTTTTGAAGCAAATCGGTGGCATGGTGTCGGCCCGTATTGACTGTCTCGAAATGGATGGACGACTACTGCCGTCCCAAATCAGCCGACCACCTCTGGCTGCAGATGCGAGGCGGGCAAGAGCTGCGAATCCTGCTTCCGCTGATGTCGTTAATACATCATTAATGGCACCGGCTAATCTGCCAAAGCGGGCAAAAGGGCAAACTAAGACAAAGAAGGTGGCCACTCCCCCTGTCCCTAAAGGCAAATCACTGGAGCCGGCGACGGACCTGACCCGCCCCCAAGGAAAGACACAGCCAGCAGAAGCAGGCACCTCAACCGCTGTGGACAGCGCCTTAATGTCAGAGGGATGGACTGCAGTGGGGAAGAAAACAAGGAAGCAGAGCCAGAAACCGACACCGCCGGCAAAGGCAACGCCACCTAAAACAAAACAGAGGCCGGTACCAGCAAAAAAGGCACCCAAAACACCCAAGACCCAAGCGGTGGTCTTGGAGCTCACGTCGGAAGCGGTGACCAAGGGCGCTACCTATGCCAAGGCCATTGCTCAGGCCAAGCAGAGCGTCAGCCTCAAGGAACTTGGGATCGGTCCGGCAAAATTCCGGACTACAATGACGGGAGCCCGCCTGATTGAGCTGCCAAAGGAAGCAACGCCTGAACAGGCTGATGAGCTGGCTCAAAAGATCAGGGTGGCGTTGGGTGATGCAGCTAAGGTCACGCGCCCGACAAAAACGGCAGGTATCCGAGTCACAAACTTAGATGACTCGGTGACTGCCGATGAACTGGGTGCTGCGTTGGCCGAAGCGGCTGCATGTCCGGTCAGCAAGTTAACAATTGGGGGACTCCGCGTTGGCCCTCAGGGAGCGGGAGCCGCTTGGTTGACCTGCCCGGTCGACATTGCCAAACGCTTGGCAAAAACTGGCAAAATTGTGGTGGGTTGGTGTCCCGCCACTATCAGTCTGGTGGACCAGCGCCCAATGCGGTGCTATAGATGCTTGGGTGTTGGCCACGCTGTGCAGAGGTGCAAATCCACCAAAGACCGCAGTGGGCTTTGTTTTCGTTGTGGGGTAGAGGGGCACAAGGCGGCGGGCTGTCAGGCAGCGCCAAAGTGCGCCGTCTGCACAGACGCTAAAAAGCCGGCAAACCACCGCATGGGAGGGAAGAGCTGTAACCCCCCTTCGGTGAAGGGACGCTTACAAACCATGGGAGGAAGGGCGCCAGCTGAGGCTGCCCAACTTGAGATGGAACACACTTAATGCCAGGTCTCCATCTCAAGTTCCTGCAGTGCAACACTAACCACTCCGCGGCGGCGCAGGACCTCTTGTGTCAAACTGTCGCGGAGTGGGAAGTAGGCTTGGCGGTGGTGGCGGAGCCGTACTTCGTCCCATCGACTGCCAGCTGGTTGGCATCGACAGACGGCTCCGCTGCTATAATGGTAGCAACTGCTTCCTCGGCCCCCACACTTATCCTTAGGGAAAGGGGGCCGGGATTCGTGGTGGGGAAATGGGGAGAAGTAGTGGTCATTTCGACGTACTTCTCCCCAAACCGCAGTCGGGCGGATTTTGATTCCTTCCTGACTGCGGTTGAGGGGGCAGTTCGGAGGGCATCTCCCCTCCCGGTGCTGGTGGCTGGGGACTTCAATGCCAAGTCCCGCAGTTGGGGATGTCCCAGCACAGACGCCCGGGGTGCTGATCTGGGGTCATGGGCATCAAGCCTAGGACTGCAGATCATCAACCGAGGGTCCGCCCCTACGTGCGTCCGGTGGCAGGGCACGTCAATAGTCGATGTGACCTTTGCCACCCCTGCCCTTGCCAGCCGTATCAACGACTGGCGGGTGGAAGAGAATGTGGAGACACTATCAGACCATCTATACGTCCGGTATGAGGTCTCCCCGGTGTCTAACGGGGCCCAATATAGCAGGGGTCCCATGGAGGTTGCCTTCCCAAGGTGGGCACTCACCAAGCTCCGCTCCGAAGTGGTGGAGGAGGCGGCGATGGTGAGAAGCTGGACTGATATACCAGCTCACCTCGCCGAGGACGCCGATGGCATGGCCGAGAATTTCGCAGAAGACCTACGAGCAGTCTGCGATGCGGCTATGCCGAGGACGCACGTCCTACCACATAGGCGACAGGTGTACTGGTGGACGCAGGAAATCTCTGACCTGCGCTCTACCAGTATGAGGGCCAGGCGCGCCTACACACGCTGCCGCAGACGCGCCAACACCACACCCGACGAGGAACAAGACCTACGTCTGGAGTATAAAGAGGCCCAAAAAGCCCTGCGAGCTGAAATCCGCAGGGCAAAGGAGGAGTCATGGGAGCGTTTCATAGCGCTCCTAGACGACGACCCGTGGGGGCGTCCATACAGGACGGTGAGGGGAAAATACAAGTCACCCTCACCTTCCACGTCAACTATGGAAGGAGGACTTTTGAACAGAGTGCTGGGCACGTTGTTCCCGGACCCTGGCCCATTTGAGCCCCCAAGAATGACGCCCCCAATGGCTCCTCCAGTTGAGCGGCAGGAAGGGCATCCAGTGTCGAATGGGGAGTTCGGCGCTGTGATGCACCGGCTCCGGCGTAAGACGAAAGCGCCGGGGCCGGATGGTGTCCCAGCTAAGGTGCTGGCTTTAGCATTGGGACCCCTGGAAGAGCGATTCCGGGCGGTGCTCAATAAGTGCATCGCCACGGGCCGCTTTCCTAGGCGATGGAAAATGGGGAAGCTCTGTCTCCTCAGAAAGGATGGACGCCCCATCGACCACCCGTCGGCGTATAGGCCTTTGGTTCTGCTCGACGAGTCCGGGAAGTTCTTCGAGAAGGTTCTCGCTTTCCGGATCGTTGAGCATCTAGAGGGTGAGGGACCCAACTTGAATGATTGTCAGTATGGGTTCCGAACTCGTCGGTCCACAGTGGACGCAATTGCCCATCTTAAGGGATGGACAGAGGCGGCCACTGCTTGTGGGGGGACTGTCGTTGCGGTGTCACTCGACATTCGCAACGCCTTCAACAGCCTCCCCCATGAATGTATAGTCGAGGCACTCCAATTTCATCAAGTGCCTCTGTACCTGCGCGACCTCGTAGGGGACTATCTAAGTGGTCGGGAAGTCCTTTACGAAGGTACAGATAGAAGAGTTCAGTCATGGAAAATGGTGGCTGGTGTGCCCCAGGGTTCAGTACTAGGACCACTACTCTGGAACCTGGGGTACAACTGGGTCCTGCGAGGCAGCCTCCTACCTGGAATGGAGGTTGTCTGCTTCGCCGACGACACTCTAGTCGCGGCGAAATCAAAAACAGTGGAGGAGGCGGTCCGCCTTGCATCGGTCGGCACAACATTAGTTGTCAGGCGCATTCGCCTTCTCGGCCTGGAAGTGGCACTCGATAAAACGAAAGCCATAGCCTTCCAGGCCCCCCGTCGCAGAATCCCATCGGGGCTTCGTGTCCGAGTGGAGGGGACCAAAATCCCGGTCGATGGTCAACTCAAATACCTCGGCCTGGTACTTGACCCCCGGTGGAACTTCGAGGTGCACTTTAAGCTCCTCGCTCCTCGGTTGTGTGCCGCAGGAGCAGCACTCGGACATCTCCTACCGAATGTTGGAGGACCGAATTCGGCGTGTCGTCGGCTGTACCACGGGATAATACGGTCGATGGCATTATACGGGGCCCCGATCTGGGCGGAGTGCCTCTCCCCCCGAACGAGAGCCCTACTACGTAGTCCGCAGAAGGTGATAGCGGCCCGGGCCGTGCGCGCTTATCGCACGGTCAGCCACCGGGCCGCCTGCGTCTTGGCAGGTGTGACCCCTTGGGATGTCGATGCGCGCGTGCATTCGCATATGCATCGATACCGGGTCGCTAGAAGGAATCGGGGGCACATACCTGCACCTAGAGAGGTGCGAAGGGCTCGAACACTGGCCCAGAGCAAAGCCCTGCGTCTGTGGAAGGAGGCACTCAATGTCCCAGCGGCCGGTCACTGGACGGTGGAGGCTATCCGTCCGGTATTGGAGGAGTGGGTTGGTCGCCGGCATGGCAGCCTCACATTCCGCCTGGTGCAGGTTTTGACTGGGCACGGTTGCTTCGGTCACTACCTGCACAAAGTTGCCAATCGGGAGGAAACGCCGCAGTGTCACCATTGCCGCGCTCCCGATGACACAGCTGAGCACACACTAGTGGAGTGCTCAGCCTGGCAAGAGCAGCGCAGCCAGCTAATGGCTGCCATAGGAGGCGCAAACCTGTCGCTGCCAAGCATGGTTCGAGCCATGCTCGATGGCGAGGCGGAATGGGAGGCTGTAGCCTCCTTCTGTGAGGACGTGATGTCGCAGAAGGAGGTCGCGGAGAGGGAACGCGAGCAAAATCCGCTCGCTCCTCCTCTCCGCCGCAAACGGGCGGGTAGAAGAAGGCGGGCCAATCTAGGTCCTGTCTAATGATTCTACCAAAGGTGACCGGCGTGCGTGACTGGCCTCACGTACGCCATTGGCAAGGTCGCAACCGTCTAGGAACTGTTTTAGTGTTTCCCTAAAACAGATTCCTCAGGTGGAGCTCAACGTCTCGAGTTGGGCAGCCCGGGAACGAGGTGGTGAAATCGAACTACGCATCCCACCTCGTCCCAGCAAAGGGTAGAAGCAGGAAACCGGAGAGTTTTAGTGGGTATTACCAGCTAGCTGGGTGAGTCCCACACAAAGGTCACAGTCTAGCCAGCTGTGAACAAGTTCGTAAATGAATTTCTCTCCGTCAAAAAAAAAAAAAAAAAAAAAAAAGGTTAGGTTCCCCCTCGATCGGTGTCCGCCTTGTCGTGGCGGGGGGGCTGAGTAGCGTCGGACAATCCAGTCCGGCGTGAAACTAAGAGACACCTACTGTGGATCACGCCGACATTCCGTTGGTTGTGAATAGAGCGGAGCCTTCAGGGCCAGACTGCTCTGGTGGGTTGCTCCGAGTGGACTCTGTTCTCAGAGACCATGGCGGATGCATCATGGACGGGTCCGGCGGGCACTTTGCTGTGCAACTGGACAGGCTTTTGCCACCGTCGTGTCGTAACCCCGTCGCTAGGTGTCGTTGATCATGTCTAGCGGCCTAGTTAGGCGGGAACGAGGGGCTTGCCTTAGTTGGCTGGCCCGCGAGGAGTAAACCTCTATAATAAATCCTCAATTCTCGACGTTACGGTCCGTGACGTCGGGGTGCTCGAAAGAGCGGCTGGGGAGCTCATCAGCCACTAATGGCCAACCCTGGGAACCACCCGTCCTCCCAGGCGTATTAGGGTTATCGGGACATCACCGGATCTCTGTCCCGATGGACCGAATATTTCTCCGGTACTCGTGGGAATAACATGGAACATAATAAAGCCAATATTACCTACGAAATTGTTGGGGTGGGGGGGGAAGATGATACAGTTAGGAGAGGGGGGGAGGGGGATAAAAATAAACACAACAAAAGAATGATGCTGCCAGAGTGCAGCGTGGTAATGGAACCGTTGAAGACGATCAGGAAGCGGCCAAGCACACCACTTCAAGTGACGGATTACTTGGTCTCTGATGGAAGTGGTGACCAACGCGAAAGGGACAGGTCTCCTGTCAAGAAGGTTTCCCGGTCCAAAAATGGACGTGGTGGGGGAACCCACTACACCGGAGCAGCAAGAGCTCGTGCAGAATTGGGTGATCCTGAGTCCGACTCTGAATCGGACTAATCAACTATTAATCACCCGGCACTGGTCAGCCCTGGACAGAAAGATTACTTAAAAGTGCCCACTAATGAGGCACTTATACAGGAGGCCGAGAGAAGCGCGGAGGCCCTGACTGAAGTCGCAAGGAAGTCAGGAAACCTCAAAGGCACTTGTGTTAAGTCTATAAAGGAGTCAGCAGCATCACTCCTTCAGGTTGTAAAGGAGTTGGCCGCGAAGTCGGCTTCAGACGAGGTCCGCCGGCTGCAAGCGGACAATAAGCGACTCCGTGGCCAGCTTAATACTCTGCAAGAGGAGGTGGTGGCTATCCGCCGTGCATTCTCCGAGCGCGAGAAGCCCCACACTAAAGCACAGCTGGCTGAACCTCGTGACACCGATCAAGACAGTGTCACGCGCGAAGAATTCTTGAAAGTGATTGGGGGCCTGCAGAATGAGCTTTTGAAGCAAATCGGTGGCATGGTGTCGGCCCGTATTGACTGTCTCGAAATGGATGGACGACTACTGCCGTCCCAAATCAGCCGACCACCTCTGGCTGCAGATGCGAGGCGGGCAAGAGCTGCGAATCCTGCTTCCGCTGATGTCGTTAATACATCATTAATGGCACCGGCTAACCTGCCAAAGCGGGCAAAAGGGCAAACTAAGACAAAGAAGGTGGCCACTCCCCCTGTCCCTAAAGGCAAATCACTGGAGCCGGCGACGGACCTGACCCGCCCCCAAGGAAAGACACAGCCAGCGGAAGCAGGCACCTCAACCGCTGTGGACAGCGCCTTAATGTCAGAGGGATGGACTGCAGTGGGGAAAAAAATGAGAAAGCAGAGCCAGAAACCGACACCGCCGGCAAAGGCAACGCCACCCAAAACAAAACAGAGGCCGGTACCAGCAAAAAAGGCACCCAAAACACCCAAGACCCAAGCGGTGGTCTTGGAGCTCACGTCGGAAGCGGTGACCAAGGGCGCTACCTATGCCAAGGCCATTGCTCAGGCCAAGCAGAGCGTCAGCCTCAAGGAACTTGGGATCGGTCCGGCAAAATTCCGGACTACAATGACGGGAGCCCGCCTGATTGAGCTGCCAAAGGAAGCAACGCCTGAACAGGCTGATGAGCTGGCTCAAAAGATCAGGGTGGCGTTGGGCGATGCAGCTAAGGTCACGCGCCCGACAAAGACGGCAGGTATCCGAGTCACAAACTTAGATGACTCGGTGACTGCTGATGAACTGGGTGCTGCGTTGGCCGAAGCGGCTGCATGTCCGGTCAGCAAGTTGACAATTGGGGGACTCCGCGTTGGCCCTCAGGGAGCGGGAGCCGCTTGGTTGACCTGCCCGGTCGACATTGCCAAACGCTTGGCAAAAACTAGCAAAATTGTGGTGGGTTGGTGTCCCGCCACTATCAGTCTGGTGGACCAGCGCCCAATGCGGTGCTATAGATGCTTGGGTGTTGGCCACGCTGTGCAGAGGTGCAAATCCACCAAAGACCGCAGTGGGCTTTGTTTCCGCTGTGGGGTAGAGGGGCACAAGGCGGCGGGCTGTCAGGCAGCGCCAAAGTGCGCCGTCTGCACAGACGCTAAAAAGCCGGCAAACCACCGCATGGGAGGGAAGAGCTGTAACCCCCCTTCGGTGAAGGGACGGTTACAAACCATGGGAGGAAGGGCGCCAGCTGAGGCTGCCCAACTTGAGATGGAACACACTTAATGCCAGGTCTCCATCTCAAGTTCCTGCAGTGCAACACTAACCACTCCGCGGCGGCGCAGGACCTCTTGTGTCAAACTGTCGCGGAGTGGAAAGTGGACGTGGCGATGGTGGCGGAGCCGTATTTCGTCCCGTCGGCAGCCAACTGGTTGGCTTCAACGGACGGCTCCGCCGCAATAATGGCGGCAAATGTCTCAGCGGGCCCACCTCTAGTTCTCAAGGAGAGGGGGCCCGGCTTTGTGGTAGGAAAGCGGGGTGAAGTAATGATCGTTTCGACGTACTTCTCCCCTAACCGCAGTCGGGCTGACTTTGATCAATTCCTGACTGCGATAGAGGGGGCGATCCGGAGGGCACCTCCCCTTCCGGTGCTGGTGGCTGGGGACTTCAATGCCAAGTCCCGCAGTTGGGGATGTCCCAGCACAGACGCCCGGGGTGCTGATCTGGGGTCATGGGCATCAAGCCTAGGACTGCAGATCATCAACCGAGGGTCCGCCCCTACGTGCGTCCGGTGGCAAGGCACGTCAATAGTCGATGTGACCTTTGCCACCCCTGCCCTCGCCAGCCGTATCAACGATTGGCGGGTGGAAGAGAATTTGGAGACACTATCGGACCATCTGTACGTCCGGTATGAGGTCTCCCCGGTGTCTAACGGGGCCCAATATAGCAGGGGTCCCATGGAGGTTGCCTTCCCAAGGTGGGCACTCACCAAGCTTCGCCCCGAAGTGGTGGAGGAGGCGGCGATGGTGAGAAGCTGGACTGATATACCTGCTCACCTCGCCGAGGACGCCGATGGCATGGCCGAGAATTTCGCAGAAGACCTACGAGTAGTCTGCGATGCGGCTATGCCGAGGACGCACGTCCCACCACATACGAGACAGGTGTACTGGTGGACGCAGGAAATCTCTGACCTGCGCTCTACCAGTATGAGGGCCAGGCGCGCCTACACACGCTGCCGCAGACGCGCCAACACCACACCCGACGAGGAACAAGATCTACGTCGTGAGTATAAAGAGTCCCAAAAAGCCCTGCGAGCTGAAATTTGCAGGGCAAAGGAGGCGTCATGGGAGCGCTTCATAGCGCTCCTAGACGACGACCCGTGGGGGCGTCCATACAGGACGGTGAGGGGAAAATTCAAGTCACCCTCACCTTCCACGTCAACTATGGAAGGAGGACTTTTGAACAGAGTGCTTGGCACGTTAATGGAATAAAATGGAAATAATTTTAAAAGTATAACGATTTAAGAAAAAGTTTTTATAAGCTTTCAATTTTGATCCAGGCCGCAAAACGTGGTTTTCGCCAGTCCTGTTTTTGTCCCGCAGCTCCGAAGTTCTTGCTGCAAAAAATCTGCGAACGTGGCAAAAAGTTCCTCTCTCCGGGGTGCACCGATGGGTACAACAAAATCGTGGGGGCACCGATCTCGATTGGGCAGCGCATGCGATGAAAGGCCAAAATCATCACTTTTAACCTCAAAATTAGCAATGTGCTCCCCGAGGTACTCCTGTAGGATGGTCTTTCTGGATGTCTTCGGCAATCCAAGCACTTCACCCACTTTGGTAACACAAAACTCTATAATTCGACACTTTGCACAACACTGTAGGTCTACTCGGTCTATTTTCGACGATTTTTCGACTGCGGAGCCACGCAGAATCGTGGCGTTAACGGCGGCGACGTGGTAGTGACTGGGTTAGGTTAGGTTAGGTTAGGTTAGGTTAGGTTAGGTTAGGTTAGGTTAGGTTAGGTTAGGTTAGGTTAGGTTAGGTTAGGTTAGGTTAGGTTAGGTTAGGTTAGGTTAGGTTAGGTTAGGTTAGGTTAGGTTAGGTTAGGTTAGGTTAGGTTAGGTTAGGTTAGGTTAGGTTAGGTTAGGTTAGGTTAGGTTAGGTTAGGTTAGGTTAGGTTAGGTTAGGTTAGGTTAGGTTAGGTTAGGTTAGGTTAGGTTAGGTTAGGTTAGGTTAGGTTAGGTTAGGTTTTTTTTTTTTTTTTTTTTTTTTTTTAATTATCTTATGCAGGAGGGGAAATCCATTATGGACACCCATGGATCGTCTGGGATATTTGGGTAGTGTTGGACTCGCACCAACTAAAACCCCTCCTGCCTGAGTTTTATCGCTGTTATTTTATATTACAGCGCTTGAGGCTAATTATTTTATTCCATCTTTCGATTTCGTCTTTATTATAGATTTAATATAAAATTGTGATTTCAATGTCAAGTTTGTAATGTCATAATTATAAATATAAATTTTTGTTTCTTTGTTATTCTGCTTAAATTCTTCCCTGGACTTCTTCTTAATATTTTGCTCCATTAGCCAGGCCTGCAGCTTTAATTGCTTGTTTCGCAAAGGCTAGAAAGGCATCTCTACACTGTTCACTTTCCACTAAAGCGGCCAAGTTTTCTTCGCTTATTTGAGCGTCCATGATGCATTCGCAATTGTACCTGTCAATATGATATTTTGGGCAATGGATCAGTATATGCAATATTGTTTCCTGGCTTTGATCGTCACAAGTACAGCATGGAGATTGCGCTAAACCTCTTTTGAAAAGATATGATCGGAATCCGCCGTGGCCTGTGAACATTTGTGCAAGAAGGTTTTCCATTTTTATTTTCCTTAATGTTCCATATGCGCTTTTAATGCTTGGAAAGAACTTTTTTGTGATGTTTCCTGCTATGGACTGGTCGTATCTTTGTTGCCACTCATCTATTGTGTTGTTTCTAATAAGTTGTTTCGCATATGAGAGGGGGAAAGCGTCGTAAGCGTGACTTCTTTTGGATTTAAGTGCGGCTTCTTTCGCTAATTGATCGGCTCTTTCATTGCCAGTGATATTAGCATGTGCTTTTACCCAAAAGAAATGGACGCTTCCTCCTTGCTCTTCCAGCTTTCTTAATTCTAAATTTATTTTATACGCAATTGGGTTAAGTGTATTAGGATCTGCTAAGCACTCAAGTGCAGACCTGGAGTCACTCAGTATTGCGGAGTTCCTGAATGCTTGCTTTGTAGTCATAAGTTTTGTGGCTCTATATATTGCTGCCATTTCCGCCTGAAACACGCTGCAGTAACTAGCTAGGGAAAATTTGGTTTGCCCTTTTTCGGTTCCTTCGCACCAGTATGAAACCGCTCCGCCAACCCTGCCCTCAAGCTTACTACCATCTGTGTATATTTGCGGTATGTTCCTGTCAATATTATCTGTGTCTGATTGGTCGCTAATAAGATCGAAGGTGACAGGTTTGCGGAAAGCAGGATGTGGCAAAGTGAAGGGACTGATTCTACTTTCAAGTTCTCTACCCGGTAGTTCGTCTAAAGGCTTGCCTCTTTTAATCTCGTACAATTTCCTTTGTTCCTTTGCCCTTAAGTCTAGCGGAATAGTTTGAGCTAGAATGCAACCGGAAGTAAAGGAAGAAGTGCGGTGGGCCTTGGTTATAAGGTTAGTAAATAACCTGCCAGTTTTTTCTAGCCTGTCCCTTATTTGTTTTCTGTCTGCAACGAGGCCCCAGACATTAGAGCCGTACAGTATGATGGGTTCAATTACAGCTCCGTAAATGGTCCGAATTATTTCTGTATTTAGTCCCCATTGGGCTCTGGCGGTTCGGCTTAGTAGTTTATATAAATTAATGGCTTTTTTAGTCACCGCATCAATATGTGTCAAAAAATTGAGGTTTCTGTCTATTGTTAGGCCCAGCACTTTAAACGATTCTTCAAGTTTTATTTCTGTGTCGTTTAGGACAAGCTTTGGCTTGGTGTATTTAAGCTTTTTTGTAATGATAATTGCTTGTGTCTTTTGGGCAGCAAACCTGAGCTTTTTACTGTCTCCCCATTTTACAATTTTCTTTAAAGTGGGGTTCAATTTCTCCTCAATTTCTTTACCTGTTTTGCCAGTAGCTATCAATAATATGTCATCAGCGAAGGCCTGGACATGAACTGGCATATCATCTGCCGACCGTAAGAGGGAATCCAATAGAACGTTCCACAATAACGGTCCACAGGTGGATCCCTGTATGCAACCTTTATTAGTTGACCTCTTTATGGTGGCTCCAGCGTATGTGAGCTCGATACTCCTTTCAGATAAGTAGCTCTTAACTAAGTTGTACAACTTGGGATCGGACTTCTTAAGGCGCAGCTCGTCTAAGATTGCTGGCCACCACGCATTATCAAAGGCCCCTTCAATGTCTAATGAGACCATAACGGCTATAAGTTTTTGGTTCATTGCCGATCTGACCACTTCGACTGCGTCATATAGGGCATCCTCCGTGCTTCTCTGGGGTAGGAATCCATATTGTCTAGGGCTGATTTCCTCATTATGACCCATATCCCAAAGGATTCTGTTGGCAAAAAGTTTCTCCAGAATTTTCCCAAGTACTGGGAGAAGTCCAATTGGTCTATAGGATTTGGCAGCTTGGTAATCCGTTTTTCCTGGCTTAGGGATTACTTTGACTTTGGCGTGCTTCCATGCCGTCGGAAAGTGGCTAATCTCGAGACACTTATTAAATATGGCTAGTAAGGTTTCGGGGTCTGCCATGTACGCACACTCGCAAATGTCGGACGTGAGCCCATCTATTCCAGGGGCCTTATTTGGGTTCATCTTGGCGAAGACTGCCCGAAGTTCCTGGTGTGTAAAAGCTTGCGCCGCCACTGAGAGAGGCTCGTCTGCGCTTTGTTCCATACTATCTCTAAGTTTCTTTTGCTCTTTAGTGTCGGTAAATGGAATGTCAGCGGGGTAGAACGTCTCTGCCAGTTGCTGCGCTGACTTCGATGGACTCATAATTACGTCCGCATCTGTCGATGACCGAAGTAGTCTATCCCCTTCTTTGGGGTTGCAGGTTTTGATGATGCGGAACACTTTTTGCCACATTGATTCTTTTTTCTGAGTTGAGCAGTAATCCTTCCAGCTTTTTGTGATTGACGATTCAATCATTTTTTTGTATTCAAGTTTTGCTTCTTTATACTGCTCAATTAGAACTGGTCGCCTGATGGGATTGGCTTGCTTTATTCTCCTTCTTATTGAAATGACCTCTTTCTTTTTAATTCCGAGTTCTTTGTTCCACCATTTACTGGGTCTTATTTTCGATGTGGGCCTTATTTCAGGTATTGCTTCTTTGCTGGCTTCCTCTATAGCCGCGGTGTACTGCGCTATAGCTGTTTCCAGATCTTCCCTCCGTTCTATGGCTGCCACGGTTCTTGGATTGATGTCTTTATTTTCTAGCGATAGAACAAAAGAGCTTCTGAAGTCTTTCCACCTAGCTTTTTGGGTATTAAATTTCCTAGTAGAGGTTTTAGGTAAATCGTCTTGGTTATGGTCGAAGTCTATGCTAAACTCTATCTGGCGGTGGTCTGTGAGCCTTGCTGTGTCTATATTTACTCTCCAGTCTCGAATTCGTGTAAGCATGTTATTTGTACATGCTGTGACGTCCACAATGCTCGTGTAAAGCGTATCTCCCCGATAGGTGTAAAATGTGGGGGTACTCCCGTCGTTTATAATATTGAGCTCCATTTGTGCTGCCAGTTGCATAAACGCGGTGCCTCGTTCATCGTCGATATCACAGCCCCACCAGATACTCTTTGCATTTACGTCCCCTGTTACAACTATGTTTCTCTCTTCTACTTTTTCTATAACTTTTTGCAGGTGCTCCAGATATGGCTCTATATCTACACTACCTTCCAGGTAAACATTAACAAAAGCAGTAGAGACTTGGCCTAGGATGACTTTGAAACTGATAATGTTTTCGGTATTGAGGCTGTTATTTTCGGTAACAATTAGGTTTCTGTCGAGGATGACCGCCGCCGACTTTACTGGGTTACTGATGTCGGCGTTGGTTTTTTGTATGACGCGATATGCTGAAGTGACGTAGCCTTTGTTACCCACGAAGGGCTCTTGTAGTAGCATAATTGATACTCCATTTGCTTCCGCTTCTGAAATCGCTTCTTTCATTGCTGCGTATCCACGGCCTAAATTTAATTGTACGATTTTAAGTGGTGATGGGCCCTTTGCTTTAGCAGTGATAATTCACTGCAGACCGCGCTATCTTGTCCCACTTTGTCCATTCAGGACATGATGCACTATAAGCCTTGTGGTCGACGGGACTTCGTCCTGCTTCTGTGCAATTACTGCACATCGGTGGCAGAGCTCTATGTTGGCACTGACGCGTGTCGTGATGTCCTGCGCAGTGTCCACAAATAGTATTTTTTTGGCAGTCTCTTGCAAGATGACCAAACTTCAGACACTTATAACACTGCGTAACCGGAGAATGATCCACCACTGGAATGTTCTGGTAATCCACTTTGATTTTTATTTTCTTGGTTACCATAGCTCTCCAGACAGCCGGTGATACCTCTATTATGACGTTGCAGGTTTCAGAGTTTCCTCCACGAGTTCTGCGTATTAGCTTCATTTTAAGTTCTTCGTCTGAGATGTCTGCCAGCAATTTTCTGTTCTGCTTTATGATCGCATCAATTATTTTACCATCTGTGAGGCCTCTTATAACTCCAATTAGTTTTACCATGGGTCTTTTAAGCTGAGGTTGGGAGACTGTAAGAGACGCATCTTTTTCTCTGAGGGCTTTACCTAAGGCTCTGCAATCCGGCTCACTGTCGCATCCGATAACTACCTTTTGATTTCTAGTTTTCCTAAGTTGATTGATACCTATCCCCAATTCTATTACGTCAACGCCAGATTTGATCTTTTTTACCACATCATCACTTGTGTGTCTAGGATCCAAGGACTGGACCACTAAAGAAAACCGGGGAGTTGATGCAACGCTAGCGTAAGTAGGTCTTGGTTCCAGGTCGTCGGTTTTTGGGGCTTTGTTATCAATTGTTGCATATGTCTTTGGAAAGGGTGGATAGGTGCCAATTATTTCAGATTCTTTAAGTCCCTTGCATAGGTCCTCCATCGTGCTGTGAATTGGGCCTGCTGTGTCTGTTACTAGGGTTTTAAGGGCCCTTATTTCCTCGACGATGAGCTCCTCTCCAATATTTTTAGTTAGCTGGGGCTGACTAAGTGTTCCCGTCAGATCGTCCTTCATTGCGTGAAGCTCCTCCACTATTTCTCGTTGTAGTCTGTAGTTATGTGTGTCTATGTTATTTTTGATTTCCCTAGCAATGACCTTGTTGCAGTCAGTTTCCTTTGATGCTATAAGTGACTTGACTTGTCTGACATCGTTTATAACTGTCGTCAGCATGTGGATGATTTTAAAATCGTCTTCAACTCTTGGGGTAGTTATTTGATCGTGAGATGGGTCTGTGACCGGGTTTGTTATGGGCGGCCGAGTTTTTAGTGCTTCTATACTCATAATGAGATTTTGTATCTCTTGAGTAAGCTTTAAAAGTTCTCTAGCCTCTTGGGATGTTTTTTCTGACTTAGAATCGTCGATCTTGTTTTTAATTTCTATTAGGCTTTCATTTATGGTCTCATTTCTTTTTGGGTCTGTTTGGTGTTTAACTTTAGTAAGGACTTCCTTGACACCTTTCTCTCTCTCTGCATTCAGGTTTCTATCTGACTCTAATTCATAGGTCAAGAATCCGCGGAAGCCCGAGATCTCCTTCAAAATCTGTTTGTTCTGTTCCTGGAGGTCTCTCGCGCGTTCCTCGTGCTTCGAAATCACGTTCTCGAGTAATTTGGCATGTCGAGCTTCTGTGATAAGGAGTTGGTGCTCATATTGGGCTTTTGATTTCTCGCGCTCCGCAATGTGGCGGAGCCGTGAGTCGGCAAGTCTCAGGATAATTTCGTACAGCCCATGGATTCCGTTAATGACGGCTTCTCGTATTTCTCTATTCAGATTTCTAGACTCCTCAAGCTTAGATTTTGTCTTTTGGAGGAGCTTGTTGGCAAATCTAGGCATTTCGTGTAGATATCCTCCGCAACCAGCTGACGAAACGAACGATATTGCTGATATATTGTCTTCGTCTTCATCCTGCGGTTCCTTGGCGTCAAGTGCGGTCTTCTCAAGGTTTGCTTGGTTTGCGGCTTTGATCTGGGCTTTTATGCGCAGCAGTGATGATTCTGATCTCGGTCTCTGCTGTTCAAGTACTGGGGTAGAAGTGTGCCATGTCTGAAAGTCGCTCGGGGCTAGGTTCTCCTCGAGTGGTAGAGGATTGTTCTGCAGTGCCAGTTCACCATCTGGCGTCACTTTTGCTTTTGTTGGCATTTTTGCTTTCCCTTCCTCCTGTGCCTTGGCTGGGATTTTCTGAGATCCTGAGCTGTATGGCTTGTCAGTGATCTTCGATTTCCTGGTGAGGCTAGAACTTTTTGTTGATTTAGATGACATGTTGCAAACAAAATGTGTCTAGTTTTGAAAAATAGAGGTGGAAAAGGGATCGAACGCTAGACGCCTATAAAGGTAGCGGTTCGAAAGCCTAGATTCTGACGATGTTAACGCAAAAAATCCCGAGTTTCCCGATCGATTACGGACTGAATTACTGCGGTTTAAAGTTAATACCTTGTTGGTGGGGGAAGGGTGAGGGAGAGGGGGTATTTAGTATTCTTAATTTGGAGATAGTGCAGAATGAAGTTGGGAGAAAAAAGTTTGGTTGCTGTGGGACTTGTAGTTGTCGAGATATTAAAAGAATAAGATTTTCAATATGGCGGACAAGATGGCGGACAAAACTTGATATGTCCCTTATTTCAGTGATTATGATGTAAAAATAACCGTGTTTGGTGTCTACATGTAGGGAATGCAAAGATCTATTGATTTAAGCAGGAAAAAGTGGGTGTTTGTAAAAATGCAAAATTTTGGTAGTGGCAGGTGCGGGGCTAGGGTAAGATGGCAAAGAAGAAAATCCCGAGTTTCTACGATGTTTAGTTTGGGAGTTATACTTATTTTAGTATATCCAATATGGCTTCCAAGATGGCGGCGTAGGAAGTGTACCTAGGATATCTCGGGTTCTAGACGTCGTAGAAAGGTCGTGTTTGGATTGTTTATGGAGAGTTGTGTATTCCAGTTACTTTATGGTCCGTTATTATGGGGGATGGGGGGGGGAAATTTAGGGTGTGGTACAAGGTGTTAGTAGAGATACCAGTTTCTAGCTAATACTAACAGTGGAAATCCGGGTTCAGGATCTCCAAAATTGAGGGAGTAGTGACGATTTTAAAATTAAAAAGATGGCGGTCAAAATGGCGGCCAAAATAAGATTGATGATATCTCCGGTTCTAGAGGACCTAGGTGAGTCGTGTTTGGTATTGTTGTGTGTGGAATGAGAAGGGCTACACGATGAGACGATAATATTTACAAAAAGACGAGCACAAGAAG